>CM048747.1:537813004-539063004 GCA_026315105.1 Locusta migratoria | reverse complement strand
AAAGTCGGCCGCGGTGGCCGAGGGGACTAAGGCGCTCCAGTCACGGTCTGCACGGCCACTACAGTTGGGGGTTCAAATCCCCCCTCGGGCATGGATATTTGTGCCATCCTAGTTCGTACGTAGTTCATAAGTAAATTGTAAGTTTAGGGACTGACCCCGTAGTTAAGTCCCATAGACTATACAAACATTTGAACATTTTTGAACCAATAAAAGCTAGCCAGTGGGCGTGTCTGCTTGTTATTTTGTTGAAGCCGTCAGGTAGCATTCACATTTGTGTTGATTGCAAGACTGCAGTGAATCTACACACAGTTTTAGACAGTTATCCTTTGCTGAGACCAGAAGTTTTAATAGACAGATTAGGTGCAGGAAAAATATTGCTCAAAAATAGATTTGAGCAATGCCTATCTTCAGCTGCCACTCGACGAAGAATCACAGAAAATTTGTGTTGTCAATACACAACTTGGCTTTTTTAAATATTTGCATCTCCCGTTGGACAGTGCATCTGAGCCCGCAATTTTTCAAAGGTATTTGGAACAGCTTACAGCTCAGGTGCCTTGTTGTTCGAACTACTTGGACGACGTAGTTGTCAGGCTGTACCCTGGAAGAAAAAAATTGCAAATTTGAGGAAATTGTCTAAAGTTTTGTCAGATGCAGATTTCAAGTGACGCTTAGATAAGGGTGACTTTTTCAAACTGGAACTGCAGTATCTAGGACACTTAATAAAAAGTCAAGGTGTGCACCCAATGCAATCATATTTGCTTGTCATTCGCAACTTGCCAGCACCAAAAGATGTGAAAGAATTACAGTCTGTCTTGGGAAAGTTAACATACTATATTCGGTTTGTTCCCAATGCAGCACAAATTGCAGCCCCTTTGCATTGGCTATGCCATAATGTTCATTTTGTTTGGACATAAGAATGCCAACGCGCATTGCAGAAGTTGATAGATCTTTTGCTCAGTGATCGATGTTTGGTACACTTCTTTCCAGGAAAAAAAAAAGTTCTTTTGCAAGTGGACATGTCAGCATTTGTTTTAGAAACAGTATTGTCACATAAACATGGAGATAGACCATCCAATAGCGTTTGCATCAAAACTGTTGACAGATACAGTATTGTTATTGTCAGATTGAGAAGGAAGCTTACCAATAGTGTATGGTGTTAAAAAAGTTCCATCACTACTTGTAAGGGAGAAAATTCTTTTTAGTAACTGACCACAAGCCTTTGCAGTCATTGTTTCATCCTACCAAGCCAGTTACTGTGTGTACAGCACACAAATTGCAAAGTTGGGCTTTGCTCTTATTGCAGCATCAGTACAAGATGGTATGCAGACACACAACTCGCCATTGAAATACTGAAGCATTTTCCAGTTGGCCATGATAAAGACTTTCATGCTTCTGAGATATCTTGTTGTCAGATAGATGAACAAGAAGATAGTTTGTTGCAATCCTTCCCATTGGACTATAGGAAAATTGCTCGGCCATGGAAACAGACCCTGATTTACAAATTTTGCTGTGCTACATTCACACAGAATGGCCTCGCTCACAATGTGACATTTAAAATTCTCTGATGCATCACTATTTTGCTAGAAGAAATGAACTTTCAGTGCATAGAGGTGTCATTCTAATTTCAAATGACAGTTGACAATCGTGTGTGTTGATTCCGCGGTGTTTGCAGAATGAAGTATTGAATTTTATTCATCAAGAACATGGGGAATGGTTCGCACTAAGCAACTGGCACGATGACACTGTACTTGGCAGGGTATGGATGACAAAATAGAACAGATAACGTCACAATGTTCAGTGTGTGCTACCAATCAGTCAACCCCACCTCAGAAATTTTTTGCATGGCCAAAAGCAGATTAACCATAGCAACGAGTGCATATTGACTATGCTGGTCCATTCTGGAACACTAATTGCCCCCCAGGGGGCCCACAGCTGTTTTGTGGGTACGTGTGTGGCACACACGGGGCCCCGAGCCGAAGCGACCTTTCATCCATCCCAGGCCGCTTCCCTCTTTCCCCCGGTTTGTGCATTCGCCCGGAGACGGGCGTTTTTAGTCAGTCCAAGGTTTCTTTTTCACTTCCTCTGACTTCTCCTCTTCTTGGTCCTCTTCATTTCCTGTTCTTTAGCCTTCCCCTCTTTCTCCTTGTCCTCGAGTCGCCCTTTAATCTCTGCCTCGGCATTAGAGATTCTCCCCCCTTCATCCCGTTCTCTCCTTCCTCCTTTCTTTCTTCCCTGTGCGTGTCTGAAGGTCAACCTACACTCTGTGTAGCCAGTGATGGGGTAAGGCGTAACTCCCCACCCCGGGTATACATGTAGTGCACGTACGTACCTCCCGGTAAAGGCCGGGCCCAGGGAGGGGTGATTACCCGAGCTGCCCGACCTGATACCTTCCGAACATGCGGAGAATTGAGATTGAGAATGCGTTCCAGGCACAGAAGTTGCTTCGGTCTACACTTGTGCATACTTCCCCTGTGAAAGTGGAGGCTCACCGCACCCTCAACCCTTCGCGGGGGGGGGGGTAGTCTTCTCTAGATCGCTGGATGGGTTATCAGACGAGGAGATACTGAACTATATGTCCGATCAGGGAGTTAGGGCTGTTCATCGCATGATGAAAAAGTTTAACAATGACCTCGTGCCGACTTGTACTGTCTTCTTAACTTTTGACAAGGTTGACCTACCATCTAAAGTGAAAGCGGGCTACAAAGTCATTTCTGTTCGCCCATACATACCAAAACCTACGCACTGCTTCCATTGCCAAAGATACAATCATACCAGTAAATCTTGTCCAAATGCAGCCAAGTGCACCACCTGTGGCAGGGATGCTCATGAGGGTGAATGTCGACCTCCATCCCCTCGCTGCATTAATTGCATGGGTGACCATGCTGCTTCTTCACGGGACTGCCCTGTTTATAAAGAAGAGTGAGTCATCAAAGAGACTCGCGTGAAGGAAAAGGTCTCGACCTATGTTGCTTGGAAGTTATTAGCGAGTAGGAAACCCGCTGTACTCCCATCAAGTACTTACAGCCGGGTCCTCACCTCCCCTCGACCAACTAAGGAGGTAGGCATTCAGACTTGCGATTTAACGTTCTGTGACACTGTCGTCAGGTTGGCTAGCCCGAAAATTGCTCGTTCCACCTCTCCAATCCCTCATGCCCATTCTACATTGAATTCGTCGACCAGTTCACACACATCCTGGGCACCTAAATCCGCTGCCCGGAGTTCAAAAAAAGAACCCGTTCATGAAGATTTTCTCAAGACTCAGACTTCTCAATTGTCAACCACTTCTTCAACCCGTCATGCTTCTAAGAAGGCTCCCAAAAAGAACAGTCCCCCCCTTCCCTGCCGTGGCTTGACTCTTTGGTCACGCCATCCAACACTTGCCGGCCTCGACCGTCTTCTGTTTCACCGGGACGCTCCGTCTGCCGGGCACCTGGCCGTTTACTGGAGGTGGAAGCTGCCCCTCCTGATCAACTCGGGGAGGAGGCAGACGCATCGGTTTAACCTATGGAAGAAGACCCTTTGCCCCTAGATAGCGATAGCAGTGCTCCCTCGAAGTCCGTCCTCAGCGGCCATCGAGGTGACCCCACCTGCTTGTTCCTTTTCTTTTCTTCTCTCATTTTTTATCATGGTCTCCTTCAATGGAACATTCGCGGCTTTTGCTCCAATCGGGAGGAATTGAAACTACTCCTTCGATTGCACTGCCCGCTTCTAGTCTGTCTCCAAGAAACTAAGTTACATCCAAGTGATCATGCAGACTTTCCACACTACACCTCTGTGTGGTTCGACCTGCCACCTGTGGAAGGTATCCCAGCCCATGGAGGGGTTCTGATGCTCATTCGGGACGACGTCTATTTCCATCCCATATCATTGCATACTCACCTACAGGCAGTTGCCGTCTGCATCACTCTATCCACATTTACCTTTTCCCTCTGTAATATCTATTCGCCATCGTCATCTGCCCTTACTAGGAAATCTACGATCGGATTGACCAGCTCCCATCACCTTTCGTGTTGGTAGGCGACTTTAATGCCCACCACCCCCTATGGGGCTATCCCTTTTGGTGGACCTTCTCCCCAACACCTCAATCTTGTCTGCCTCAACACCAGTGCACCGACCTTCCTTTCCAACACAACACACACTTATTCGCAATATGCACTCCTCAGCTTGCCGGTGAGTTTGAGTGGTATGCACTTCATGACATGTACTTAAGTGACCATTTCCCTTGCGTCATCCACTTTCTGCATCATTCCCCATCTCCTCGTCCCCCCAGTTGGAAAATCTCTAAAGCCAACTGGGGGCTTTATTCTTCCATGGCTGTTATTTGTGACCAGAATTTCCCAGCTGTGACAGTCAGGTCGAATACCTCATAGAGGTCATTCTTACAGCTGCTGAACATTCCATACCTCATACATCCTCTTCTCCACATCATGTCCTGGTCGCTTGGAGGACTGCAGCTTGCCGCGACACTCTGAGCCCGGCAACATGTTTTTCGCACCTTCCACTGCCACCCAAGGACTGCGAGCGCAATGTGACGTGTTATCAACGACAGCAAAAAAGCTTGAGGGACTGCCTTTACTAGTTCTTTTAATTGTTTTACTCCCTCCACGGTTGTTTGGGGTGCCCTCCGCGGTTTGTGGTATCAAGGTCCACTCCCCGATTTCTGGCCTGACTGTCGAGAATGCAGTCCTTGAGGACCCCGCTGATGTTTCCAACACACTGGGCCGTTCCTTTGCGGAGGTTTCGAGCTGTGCCCATTACCATCCTGCCTTCCTCCCTCGCAAGCAGGCAGAGGAGGCACGCCCGCCTTCTTTCCACTCTTTTAATCGTGAAAATTATAATGTCTCCTTCACCATGCAGGAGCTAGACAGTGCTCTCGCCCTGTCCCGATCTTCTGCTCCCGGCCCCGACTCCATCCATATTGAGATGTTGAAGAATCTCTCTCCTGCGGGCAAGTGTTTCCTTCTTAGAACTTATAATCGCATATGGACTAAAGGTCATGTTCCCATACACCCATGGCGTGACGCCATTGTTGTTCCCATCCCCAAACCAGGGAAGGACAAACATCTTCCTTCCAGTTATCGTCCCATTTCTCTGACGAGCTGCATCTGTAAGGTGATGGAACGCATGGTTAACGCTGTTGGTCTGGTTCCTTGAGTCTCGACGCCTCCTGACTAATGTCCAATGTGGTTTTCATCGACACCGCTCTGCTGCTGATCACCTTGGTACCTTGTCAACCTTATTTATGAATAACTTTGTAAGGAAGCGTCAAACAGTAGCAGTGTTCTTAGACTTCGAGAAGGCATACGAAACCTGTTGGAGAGCGGGCATCCTCCGCACATTGCACACATGGGGCCTTCGGGGCCGCCTTCCACTTTTCATTGAAGTGTTTTTGGCGGATTGCAAGTTCCGGGTAAGGGTGGGCACTGTTCTGTCAGATACCTTTCGCCAGGAGAATGGGATACCGCAGGGCTCCGTCTTGAGTGTGGCTCTCTTTGCCATTGCAATCAATCCGATCGTAGATTTCCTTTCAGCCGACGTCTCCGGATCTCTTTTTGTTGACGATTTCGCAATTTATTGTAGCGCCCAGCGGACGTGTCTCTTGGAGCGTTGTCTTCAACGCTGTCTTGACCGTCTATATTCCTGGAGCATCGTGAACAGCTTCAGATTCTCCACTGAGAAAACAGTGTGTATAAACTTCAGGAGATAAAAAGAATTTCTTCCACCTTCTCTACATCTCGGCCCTGTTGCTCTCCCTTTCGTGGAGACTACGAAATTCTTGGGACTCATGTTGGATCGTAAACTTTGCTGGTCCACACACGTGTCCTACCTGGCTGCCCGTTGTGCCCGATCCCTTAATGTTCTCCGTGCCCTCACTGGCACGTCATGGGGAGCGGATCGAACCGTCCTGCTTCACCTTTACCAGGCCATTGTTCATTCGAAGCTCGACTACGGAAGCCTTGTATACTCTTCTGCATGGCCGTCAATTCTCCACAGTCTCAACTCTATTCACCATCGGGGATTACGTCTGGCGACCGGTGCATTTTATACCAGCCCTGTTGAAAGTCTATGCCGAGGCTGCTGTATTACCCTTGACCACTCGGCGAGACATACTGTTGTCGGTACGCATGCCGCCTGCGATCGGTTCCCAACCATCCATCTTACCGATTATTTTTTGACGACTCACTCGATCGCCAATATCAGTTGTCTGCGATTGCCTTGCTTCCACCTGGAGTTCGGTTTCACCGCCTGCTTCAGTGGCTTGATTTTACTCTTCCTTCCACCTTTCGGTTGAGTTGCCACCGTGGCATCAGGCCCAGGTTCACACCCACCTTGAACTTAGTTCGCTGCCCAAGGACAGCACCCTGGATTTGGTATACCACTTAAGGCTTGTCGAACTCCATTTGTGGTTCGATAATGCCATATTTATTTACTCTGATGGTTCCAAGAGCACAGACAGTGTGGGATCTGCCTTCATCGTCGGGACAACCATTTCCAATACAAGCTCCCTGACCGGTGCCCAATTTTCACGGCTGAGTTTTTTGCCATCCACCAGGCTGTTTTGTATACCTGCCGCCTCCGTCAACCTTTTTATGTCATCTGTTCGGACTCCCTTATTACCCTAGAGTCTTAAGGACCCTTTCTCGAACCATCCTCTTGTGTATCGGATCCAACGCTTCCTCCACTTGGTAGCAGTTGACAGCTGTCACGTTTCTTTTCTGTGGGTCCCTGGCCACGTGGGTGTGCCCGGGAATGAGTCCACAGACATATCAGCCAAGGCAGCAGCTCTTTTGCCTCGCGTAGCTACTTTTTGTGGCCCAGCGGACGATGTTCTACCGGCTCTTCGCCGGAGTATTGTGTCGTCCTGGCACAGTGCATGGTTTTTACTTACGGACAATAAATTGAGAACTGTAAAACTGATCCCAACCGCTTGGGGACCACCTCACACCCCCTCTCGGCGAGAGGTCATCCTGGCCCGGTTGCGGATCGGTCACTGCCGTTTCAGCCACCGTCATTTGCTAATCTCCGATCCTGCACTGCTGTGCTCCTGCTGTGAATTGCTGATGGTGCGACATGTTTTACTGTCTTGTCCCAATTTTAATCATCTTCATTTAGCCCTTCACTTTCCGTCTACTCTGGAGGAACTTTTAGCTGATGACACATGAGCAGCTGCTAGAGTTTTGCATTTTAACAATATGGCCAATCTATCAAAAGATATTTAACCCTTTTGTTTTTAGCTTTCGTTCTTAGCCTTCTTTTAATACCCTATCTGTAGTTCGAAATTTCTTTTTAGATTTAGCGAATCTCTGTTCTTGTCTGGGCGCTAATGACCTTAGCAGCTGTGCGCCCTAAAACCACAAAAAAAAAAAAAAAAAGAAAAAGAAAAACTAATTGGCTTATTGTGGTTGACGATTTTAGTGGTAACCCGTTTGTAGTGCCAATGTCTTCTGAAATTTGTAGTAGCACGATTAGAGCGTTCTCTTTAATGTTTTGTCTGGAAGGTCTCCCTGAAATGATAGTCTCTGACAACGGCCCTCAGTTCACATCTCTAAAATGTGGCTCCTTTTTTTTATTGCAATGGCATTAAGCATTTCACTAGTGCACTGTTTCACCCACAGTCAAACAGCACTGCGGAACGCTTCGGCCGGACATTTAAGCAGCAGATTTCCAAACTTCGTTCAGAACACTCACGGGAGGCAGCTCTGCAACTGTTCCTCGCCTCCTACCGCTTGCATCCACGTGAAGTTTCTACACAGCCGCCACCACTGCATTCTGCTTCATCTGCTCCACCCACTGTGCCGATCGGTGCAGCAGCCACGGACACTCAAGTATTGCTTTGCTCTGCGTAACCCAGTCCTTTACAGAGTTTTCAGCGGTCACAGATGGTGAGAGTAGGGCGAGATCTTAAAGTATTGCGGTGCTCACATGTTCAAATTAAAGGGCCTGATATCATCATACGCAGGCACTGCAACCAAATTCGCCCTTGTCATCTGCCCTGTGATCCTTCTGCGTTTCTCTCGGCAGATTCACACTACACGCAGATCGCGCGGCCTCCACCGCCCGCATGACCTCGGCAGCTGCCCCAGCAGCAGATCTACACGGCAGTGCGGCCTGACATCATGGAGATGGCGCCCACACCATCTCCACTGCACCTGGACATCCCAATGGACATCAACCAGCACGAGCAAGATGCCAAGCAGCATCTGATGCCTATGTCGCCACCGTCACTGTGTACATCATCACCTGTGCCCCAGGTCGTGGATGTAGGCCCTTCCACAAATGTCTGCCTGTGTGTGTGTGTGTGTGTGTGTGTGTGTGTGTGTGTGTGTGTGTGTGTGTGTGTGTGTGTACAAGCCTGTGCTTTGGGTATATACCCCCCTCCCTTTTTATACTGCATCTCATTTTCCACCTGACTTCACCTCTGCTTGTTCATCCCCACCCTTATCTTCCCTCTCAACTCCCCCCCCCCCCTCTTCCACTCCTATCCCCTCCCCCCCTCCCTTCCCTTCTGCTTGCCATGAGTCAGACTGTGTTGGGTGGCCAGAGATGGCTGATGTGTGTGGCTGATGTGTGTGGCTGATGTGTGTGTGTGTGTGTGTGTGTGTGTGTGTGTGTGTGTGTGTGTGTGTGTGTGTGTGTGTGTGTGTGTGGCTGATGTGTGTGTGTGTGTGTGGCTGATGTGTGTGTGTGTGTGTGTGTGTGTGTGTGTGTGTGTGTGTGTGTGTGTGTGTGTGTGTGGCTGATGTGTGTGTGTGTGTTGTGTGTGTGTGTGTGTGTGTGTTGTGTGTGTGTGTGTGTGTGTGTGTGTGTGTGTGTGTGTGTGTGTGTTGTGTGTGTGTGTGTGTTGTGTGTGTTGTGTGTGTGTGTGTGTGTGTGTTGTGTGTGTTGTGTGTGTGTGGCTGATGTGTGTGTGTGTGGCTGGTGTGTGTTGTGTGTGTGTGTGTTCTCTTTCTGAAGGAGGCCACGGCCGAAAATTTAGAATTTTGTGTGTGTTTGTGTGTCTTCCTTGTGTCTATCAGCAGCTAAACATTCGTCTTTCTGATGAGTTGTTCCCTATCTAAATATTATTATTACAATATAATATTTTAATTTGTATATTTTGGCATACAGTAAAAGAACGTTGTCTAATTAAAAACTGCAAAATACTGTCATTAGTCGTATTACATGTTTATGCAGAAAATGTTTGGGTGGAAGACATGTAATGGCATCTGTACTTGGAAGTGAGACTGTGAGCTACTCTGTAATCTGCTGCTGGTCATTATTTAACTTGCAACATGAACATTGTCCTATAAGGTATTAAAACATGTATTAAGAGAAAAAGCACAACTACAAGAGTTCGTCATTTAACCTCGACCACCTTTTCATTGTCACGTGTAAGATGAACTGGACTGCTGCAAGATCCTGGATCTGTGATCTATTTCAATGCAACTGGTCATCTAATACAAGCATCTAATACAAAATAAGAACAAAGTTTCCTTTGTGTGTCCCACCACACCCATGCGTCCTCCTAATAAAACTGTGTGTTGTAGTGGCGGACATAGTTTGTCCGGACATACTATAGGGTTTGGCAAAGGGAAGGACTCGCAACTGCACAGATTTTTATATTGGTATGACTATCAATCTGCTGTCTATTAGAAAGACTGGCCACTACAAAACTGTTCCTAAATACAAGGTAGACCACCCTGTGGCACGTCATGTAGCTGAGCATATGCTCGATTTCAATGGCTGCTACACAACCTAGGCCACCTGCCCCCTTCCCTAAGCTTTTAAGAAACTGCACAGGTGAGTTACGAGTAAACATGGGATGAATTCTACAGTAACATAGTTTTTAACTGTAATTTGGAATGTCAATAAATTTCAAACATTTATACAAGGATCAGAAATCATTGTATACAAGTAATATCAAATGCTGGTGTATCTAATGGGAAGTCATTTATTACATCAACTGTTAATGGGATTGGCCATATTTCTACAAGATTATTATATACAAATAAACTATATCAAATTACCAAAAAATTTATTTTCAGATGCTCTTCCAAAGTATTTTTAGGATTTCATCAAACGAAAAGAACTTGAATGGCCAAGACATAATTTTCCAATAAAATTTTTGTAACTCAGTTATTTAATGATTAATGATAATGTAGGTGTAGAAGATAAAACAAGATATATAAACTGATGATTATTTTAACATGAATGTAAAGAAAATGTAGATGAAATAACATGTATACAGTGATATACATTTACAGTATTACTTCCCCAAGATGTAGGGAAACCTAAATGGTTACTTACAGATAAAGAACGACAATTTGTAAGTCACAATTTAGATCCAGGGCAAACATTCTACTGAGTGAGCTATCCTGATACACTTCATGGTCTGTCTTCAAATCTTTAGATCCACGATTACACCCTCTTCTATCTCCCAAACTTCACAGAAGTTCTCCTGCAAAATTTGCTGGACTAAATCCCCTATAAAAAAAAGGATATTATGGAGACATAGCTTAGCCACAGCCTAGGGATGTTTCCAGAATGATATTGTCACCCTGCAAAGGACTCTGTACCAATATGAAAATTCCTGGCAGATATTAGCAGACAATCAACTGCAGAATCATATCATTCTGGGAACATCCTCTAGGCTAGGCTGTTCTAGCTGAAGAGCTTAGCTGTGAACAGCCGGGTGCCTGCAGGTGCTGGCAGACCACAGTGTGCAAACAGGAGGTGGACAGGGCAGTATGCATGTAGCACTGTGAAAAAATACTGGCTAGGAAGAGGCCATGTACAAGCAAATAGAGGGTGACTGAGAATTAATAAAAATTCATTATATTTATTTTGATAAACATATTACATATGTTAAATTTTAACATGATTCACTGAGCATTGGCTGTCAGTTCTCGAGCTACCCAAGCCACAGAATATTCTTAATTGTTGAGGCATTAGGCTGGAAAGTTTTAGTGTGTTTAGTATACAAAACATATTTTGACAACAATATGTTGAGCCCAACATAGAGAAGTCAGCTGCATTCCTCTGTGGGAAAATTTTCTGGACGACGATCAGTGTGATGTTTCCCTTATTTTGAAGGTTAAATGTGCAAAATTTCATAATTCAGAAAAAAAACTGTAGGCTGGTGTCGAAATCTGTTACATGCAAGACATGAAAATAACTCGCCCTAAAGATGCTCACTGAGCAGCTGACAGACACAAAAATAATCACATTCACACAACTTAAATTTTGGCCATGGCCTTCATCAGAAAAATAAACATACATTCACACAATCACTCAGACAACTATATACATAAAACTATCATGTCCATCTGGACATGATAGTGATTGCATGAATGTATGTGTTTCTTTTTCTGATGAATGCCATGGCCAAAAATTCAAGTTGTCTGAATGTGATTATTTATTTTTTTGTCTGTAAGCAGCTCAGTGAGCATATTTATGGTGAGTTGTTACCTATCCTCCATTATTGATATTCCTATTGGATTTTCCATTGTTAAGACATGAAAATAAGTGTAACATGATCACATCTAGGAGAAAAGTTAAAGAAAATGATTGTACCTTTGAATTAGTGTCATTACACAGTAAATAATACAAGAGCTGTTCATAGAAGTTTGAGATAAAATTATGTGAAAGAGTAATGTGGTGAAGAAATAAGCTATAGAACTGAGTAGTAGTTTTACAGGTATTTAGAGAATTAAAATTGGGTAACTGAAGAAAGACTATAAAATTAGGAAATATTAGCTAATAAAATTGCATAGTTGGGTAAAGCCAGTACAGGAAGTCCATGGAGATAATTCTTTAGCTTGAGAAATATAGGCAGAAATAATTAAAAGAAAATATTTTTGATGAATGATTGAGAGGAGGGATACCTGAATTAGTAATATGGATTGGAGAGGAAAAAACTGAATCTGTAGAAGGAAAAGCCAATGTTTTGGGCTGGAGGAGAAATTGTTTTAACAATTTGTGTAAGAGAGGAATGTTTAAGGATAGGTGAATCCAGAAAAGGGAATAACCAAATTTTATATTACATTTTTTACACAAAAAGTTAGTGTGTAGTAGGTACAAAAGAAGGAAACCGTAGTGAAATATGGTCACATCTGAGACAATTTTCCTACAGACAGAGCTACTGAAGGAGCAGAACCTATGTGACAATATAAAGAATAATTTATGGTATTAATTGGAGATGTTCCATACATATTGTGTGAAAGGTGTACCAAGACTGAAATTGTGCAACAGAAAAATCCAGATAAATACGATGAAAAGCATTCGTGATTATCAGATCTTCTGGAAGAACCTCATAGGCTAATTGGAAAAGTCTGTTAAAAACTTCTTATATGGATAGAAGTGCAAAAAACTGGTTTCAAAGGAAGTAAAGCATAGCATGTTGAAAAATAAATTGAAACAAAATACTTACAATGTCATATTACTAAAAAAGTATACAACAAAACATTACTACGATTAAAAAATAAATTTATTTAAATATATTGAAACATTGCAAATGATATAACTAGCATTGGAATAAAATGGTTTATGAGAATGGAGTTCACTGCATCATACAAGCAAAGTATCATTAGTATAGAACTGTGACCACCTAATTGGTTACTTTGCAGATGACGTTTGAAAAAAATGAGCATACCTACTGATAAATAAATACGTAGACAATTGTTACTGATTTGAATATGAATAATTCATAAGTGGTTATTAATTGGTTAGTGTTTACATTTCTCACAAAATGAGAAATTCAATAGAAATAGATGTCGTACCATCTCCTTGGATAGGGGGAACATGTAGTGTTACATGCCATTTGCAGTAAATGATATGGCAGATTTCCTTATTTTAGTCAAGGAAAAATTGTGGCTCTCTTCAAATATTTTGTTATATACTGGGGTAAGCAGTAAATACTGTGTGCAGCTTTTTTATTTCTATATCTGCAGAAAGTATGGTTCAGTGGCAGTACCAGGCTATGAATCAATCAAAACTCAACCCAGGAATTTTATCTGTCACTTTTCACTTTTTGCACCTCTGGCAATGCTGAGGTGAAAATTGCCGAATTGCACTGTGGCTCAAAAACAACATTAAACTGTAAGACCCTCTGTAACTGTCTGATTAACTCAGTTCAAAGGTCAGTGGAAGACAACAGTATACCACCTCCAAACAGGACTATGCCTAGTAAAATTATGTGGTGTTCAAACCAATCTTTGGATTATTGACTGTTTTACCTCATCTGCAGAAAGAAAAGACAGGTAGATTATGTAAGAATGAATGGCTGTGGCACAGAAGGGGCGTATCCAACTGCCCTGTGTCATTCCTTTATGCTTTGCCACTGCTACTTGGATGTGTTAAGTATATCAAAGAGTAGCTGCAATATATAATATTGTATTCCGAGAAACAAATGAAACTTTAGATTTAATTTATAAACAAGACTCTTGTTTGAGATCTGAGCTCAACAAGACAGATCTGTCTGAAATTGGCCATTAAAAATGCTGCACCATGAAGATGATGTCCTACAGATGTGAAATTTAACCGACAGAAAGATGCTGCGATATGTAAATGATTAGCTTTTCAGAGCATTCACACAAGGTTGGTGACACCTACAATGTGCTGACATGAGGAAAGTTTCCAACTGATTTCTTATACACAAACAGAAGTTGACCCACTTTGCCTGGTGAAATGTTGTGATGCTACATGTAAGGAGGAGAAATGCATACAATCACGTTTCCGACTTTCATAATAGTCAGATTGTAACCTATTACTATTGCAGTCTATCATATTGCGACATTGTTGCTCACATTGGTTACGATCCAATGTCTGTTAGCAGAATACGGAATCGGTGGGTTCAGGAGGGCAATATGGACTGCTGTGCTGGAGCCCAACAGCCTCATATCACTAGCAGTCGAGATGACAGTCAGTTTATCTACATGGCTGTAGCAGATCGTGCAGTCACATCTTGATCCTTGAGTCAACAGATGGGGACGTTTGCAAGACAATAACCATCTGCATGAACTGTTCGACAAGGTTTGCAGCAGCATGGAATATCAACTCGGAAACCATGGCTGTAGATACCCTTGATGCTGCATCACAGACAGGAGCAGCTGTGATGGTGTACGCAACGACAAACCTGAGTGCACTAATGGCAAAATGTAATGTTTTTGGATTAATCCATGTCTTGTTTACAGCATCATGATGGTCGCATTTGTGTTTGGCGGCATTGCGGTGAACACACATTAGACACAGGTATTCGTCATTGCCATATTGGCATATCATCCGGCGTGATAGTATGGGGTGCCACTGGTTACACAGCTTCCTCACCTCTAGTTCCCATCGATAGCACTTTGAACAGTGGCTGTTACATTTCAGATGCGTTACGGCCCGTGGCTCCACCCTTCATTAAATACCTGCAAAACCCTACATTTCAGCAGGATAATGCACGATCGCATATTGCAGGTCCTGTACGGCCCTTTCTAAATATGGAAAATGTTCGAATGCTGCCCTGGCCAGCACATTCTCCAGATCTCTCACCAATTGAAAACGCCTGATCAATGGTGGCCGACCAACTGGCTCATCACAATACGCCAGTTACTACTCTTGATGAACTGTGGTATCGTGTTGAAGCTGCATGGGCGTTCTGTACCTGTACACACCATCCAAGCTCTGTTTGACTCAATGCCCAGGTGTTTGAAGGCTGTTAGTACGGCCAGAGGTGGTTGTTCTGGGTACTGATTTCCAACGATCTATGCACCCAAATTGCGTAAAAATGTAATCACATGTCACTTCTAGTGTAATACATTTGTCTACTGAATATCCGTTTATCATCTACATTTTTTCTTGGTGTAGCAATTTTACGGGCCAGTAGTGTATAAAGCAATATAGATCTGTACACCCAAGATAAGAAACACAAGCCCATCTGCATTTTTACATTGAGATCTTCATATTCTGAGTAGAAAAAAAAACACATTTCTTGCTAACAACAGAATTGTTTGGAGAAGAAATAAAGATACGGTTAACTTGTCATGGATATAAGGAAGCACTGATTAGCTATGTCAAGAGAAGAAAGTGGTGACCACTGAAATACAAGGTGAATCATTACATACTTCATTTGTTGTATCGTGTCTGAAGTAGCAGTTGTTACATTGAAATTGATAGAGAATGAAGAACATTGTAATTTCCCTTCCTTCTAGCTATTATTAATACTAATTTATCAAGACCATGTTGGCTAATGATTCATGGTTGGTTCAGTGAATCCTCCAAACTGTTGTTCTTGTGATTACTGAGTAGACAGTTTTTCCCATTCAGGATCCATATATTCGTCTTGAGTCCCATCAGATACCTTTCTGGTGTTCTAGGAACTGTTGTACAGTTATCTGTATTTTAGAGGCTACCTCACCTTGACAATCCATGACTTGCACAGGGAATGAAAATATAAGCTTTTCAAACATTGAAGTAGCTCTAATATCAGATAAAAATAAAACAATAGCCACATCTGTGATATACATATATGCTGGTCTGTATCGTTCAGTACCATTTTCATGCACTTTGTGTGCTACACAATGTTTACATCTACAGTGGTATGCTGTTAAGGTGTTACAGACACTTCTTGAGCCTGCTGTGACAATCCTCTGTTGCCACTCCCTATTACATGCCCATACAAGTTGAACAAGTAAATACATTTTATAGTCAAGCATAATTTGTAGGATACACAGGGGTGGTGGTTACACGAGTACAACATAAATTTAACTTAACCTTTTGCTTCTGCAACCATTCTATCATGTCTTTATTGCATTTTCCCAGGTTCTTGGTGGTTCATTGAATATGGTTTTGGAGCAAGAGAATTCTCAACTACAATAATGAAGTTGACACTTTGAACCTTTGTTTTCATTTTAATGCAATTTTAATTATACTTCTTCATTTAATCCATTTCATAGCACTCACTTTATATATAAAGTGAGTAAATATATAAAGTAAGTAAATATATTCCAAGATAGTCAGGTATAGAGTTATGTACACAAAGACAGCTGGACACAGTGAGAAAACATGGCTACCTGTTGGACATTTTAGGAAAGACTGCATGAACATGATAATACCAAAATTATAACAACGGAAAATATTACTGGAATGTCAATAATAAAGGATAGGTAACACCTCATTGTAAAGAGGCTCACTGAGCTGCTGACAGGTGTAAAAATAGATAATCACAAACACACAACTTAAATTTTTGGCCATGGCCTTCGCCAGAAAAAGAAACACACACACACATTCACAGAATCATTCAGACAACTACTCACACACACAATGGAGTGTGGGAAATGGAGGGGAAGGGATGCTGGGTAAAGCTGGGGATGGGAAGTTCTGCAGTGCATGATGAATTGTAAAACTCTGTTAGGCAGGAATTTGAATTGCGGCAATGGATACAGTGAAGGGATACAGTTGAGGGAAAGAGTGGTTGCATTTTAAATGATAAAAATAAGGAAAAATAAAAATAGGAAAAAAATGAAAAAAAATAAATAATAAAAAGTCAATTATTCTTAAAAAGAGAGAGAGTGGCTGGTCAGTACTTACCTTTGTGCTGTACCACTGATAGTCATACAAAGTAAGAAAAAACATGTCAAAAAAGCCACAAGCTTTTGGAACAGGTTTCTTTCATCACGAAGGAGAGAAGGGAAGAAAAAGAGCAATGGGAACAGAAGGGGAAGGTAATTCATGACCTAGGTTATGAGGCTGACAAAACATGCAGCTGAATACAGCACTCTGGATTTCAGTGGCTGCTTCATTACCCGAGCCATCTGGATCCTCCTCTCCACCACCAGCTCTTCTGAAATGCGCAGATTGAAGTTGTCCTTTCAATACATTCTACGGTCTTGCAACCATTTTCCCATCCCTACTCCCTATGCCTAACATCTCCCCCTGTTCTTCTTTCCCCACTCATTATCTTGCATCTCTCAATTTCATGTCTTCCTGACAATTGTGTGTTGCCCCTTCAATATCCCATTAACTAACTTCTTTTTATTTATTATTATTTATTTTGTGCTGTTTATGTTCCTATTTTATTTTTCCTTACTTTTATTATTTCAAATCCCCAACTCTCTCTCTAAATTCCTCTAAATCATTGTATAATGTGTTTGAAAGCTACTGGGAAAGCAAAGACAGTTGCACTCTCAGTTCAAAAAACAAAACAAAAAAACAATAACACGGAAATGATGGCAGGCAAAAGTTTGTAGAGATATATATATATATGATCAATGCATGAAGCATACAATAATTACCACAGCCATACCATAGAAAAAGATCTTTCTGCAAAACCAAAAAAAATTCTGGTCGTATGTTAAAATCGATAAGCAGGTCAAAGCCCATCTAGTCAGTCATTGATCATTCCGGAGCAGTGATAGAAGAAAGCAAATCGATAGCTGAAGTTCTAAATTTAACCTCTAAGAAATCTTTCATGCAGGAGGATTGCACAAAAGTACCATCATTTGATCAACATACTAACTCCAAAATTGAGGACATTGTAATAGGTATTTCCAGTATAGAAAAGCAGCTGAGAGAGCTAAACACCAAAAGTCTTCTGCTCAGGATGGAATACCGGTTCGATTTTACAAAGAGTATTCTGCGGCATTCGCCACTCACTTAGCTTGAATTTTTTGTGACGCAACATTTGCGGAAACTATAGTACTCTTTACTGTAAAATAGTCACGAATAAAGTAACAGAAAAAATTATCCAAGGGTTCCTTGTTATAGCTATGCTCCCATTTCGGTTCAGGCTGACGTGACTATATACATGATTAGCATCTAGATTTATTTACTGCAATTAATTATTAAAGAACTACTCAGTTATTAGGGCAAAAGCCTTAAATCAATTTTTTTTTCAATACACTGTTTATGTAGATACGTCTCTTTGGTCCTAAAAAGGCAAATGGTGAAACGGCAGTGGTTACTGTGGCATGTGACCTAATTTGTATGAAGTTTTGAACAAGGTTTTAACTTATGTATAACGAACACTGCACTAGCTTTTGATCTTAAAGTCTAAATTGTGGTTGACAGACAACACACAGAACTGCCGAGTCCAAGCAGGACATACTGAACCTCTTATTTTTGGGTCACACAACACTCCGACCAGAGAAAAAGGGGTGGGGGAGTTTAATATCATACTATGTGTATTGCACTGTCTTAAATTGTTGCAGGTGTATGTTTTTAATTGAACGGCTTAAAGCTCATATTCGGCGACAATTGCCACACCATTTATTTCAATTGTTCCAAAGCAGCTTGACCTCAGAGCAGCGGCGGCACAGAAACGTCAATTTTTTTAAGAAAAATCACATTGTTTCAAGAAAGGTTAAATTGTATAGAGTTAGTCATTGTGACAGTTCAGAGAGTTGTATTTATGCACTTTCAACTTGAAGCAGTTGCACAACACAGAAAAGAGGACATTTCCCCATTTTGTTAAAAAGCCGTCCGGACAATTTTTAGGGTCCAAAAAAGAGGACATGTCCAGGTAAAAGAGGACGTCTGGTAACCCTATGCACCGGGGAACCTTCCATCCCCATGTTTACCCAGCAGCCTTTCCTCTCCACTGACCACCTCACTCACAGTCTAGATGCTTGTGCTGCTGAAATGGCCAGACATGGTGGTTGTCTGAACAGTTGTGGGGTGATTGTGTGAAGAACGTATGTGTTTCTTATTCTGATGAAGGCCATGGCTGAAAATTTAGTTGTGTCTATGTGATTATCTATTTTCGTGCCTGCCAGCAGCTCAGTGAGCCTTTTTATGGTGAGTTGTCACCTGTTCTCCATTATTGCAGTACCAAAATTATGCAATCTTCTATATTACAACTGAAATAGGTCAAAATTTTTAAAATAAAACCTAGACCTTGTATAACAGATCTGAAGTTAAATGGGTATACATTCATTCCTGGAAAATAAAAAATACCTTGAATTTGTTGACTCAGCAGAGGAAAATTTGACATATTTTTGAGGATGCATAAAACAAACAATCACACAGAGTCATATACACATGTGTTCAGTCACCAGAGTGTGCGGAATGTTGATGCTGGTACTGTGTATACTCTCCATTTGCAGCAATGCTAGTTGCAATTCTCCCATGGAGACACCTGTAGGTGTTTTGAATGTAGTCTTGGTGTATGGCCTGCCTTCAATTTCCACCTGGTGCTTTAGCTGGGCCAATTTTTATGCTGGTCTTTATGATCCCATAAGATGACGTTCCATCCAGATCCATGCTCAATGGGGTCATGTCTTTGGATTGCGCTGGCCAGCATGATTGATGTACATCCTGAAGAGAATGTTTGGTGGTATGGTATACATGTGGACTTGCATTGTCCTGTTGGAAAAGAATATCATCTTGTTGGTGTATGAACAGTAGCAATACAGGTTGAATGATGATTTCAGTGTACCATGCACTGATCAATGTTCCTTTGATGATCACTACAGGAGAACTCCCATTGCAGGATATGACTACCCACACGATGAAGCACGGTCATACATCCCATTACGGCATCTTCCGCTCATGCCCAACATTGTTCAGCGTACATTTAGCAGTGTCTTGATACACACTTATGGAAGGATGAATGGAGATGTGTTGTCCTCAGTGATGAGAGACACTTCTGTCCCAGTGCCAATGATGGTTGTATGCATGTGTGGCATTGTGCAGGAGAGTGCATGACAGAGGCACACAAGGAACACACAGCACCAGGGTGTAAGGAGCCATCTACTACACAGGCCATTCTCCTCTGGTGTTTGTAGAGAGAAAATTGAACAGTGCACTGTTCAGTGAAACCATCATTCAACCCATCTTGCTACCATTCATAAACCAACAAGGTGATATGCTTTTCCAAGACATGCATGTCCACATGTATCCTGTGCCACCCACATGCTCTTCAAGATGAACGAAACTACCCAGGCCAGCACGATCCTCGGACCTGTCATCCATTGAGCATATTTCAGACCAGATGAAACATCTTGCACATTCTGCACCACCAGCATGAAATCTGTCCCAACTGAGGTGCCATGTGGAAAGTGCATGGCAAGCCATTGTCTCCATGGGAGACTTGCAGTATGCATCACTAAAAAAGGTGGGTATACACAGTACTAGCGCTGACATTGTGCATGCTCAGGTGACTGTGTGATCTTGTGCAGTGTACATCCTCAAGAATGAGTCAATAAAATGTCCCTCGGCTGGGCTGGTGAATTCATGGAGTTCTTTTTTCATTTTACGGGAGTTTAATTACTATAACTGAATTTATCAATATACACAAATTGTGTCATTTTTACTTTAAAAATTTACATATTAAAGCTACTCAGCAGAATGTACATAATTTATGATGTAGGGATTGACAATATTATTTAGAACTACTGTCATTTAGGCTTATAATTTTAGTTTGTTTTAATTTCTGGTTTGAAAATAATTAAGTATGGTATTATGATTAGAAGCTTATTATTTTTTTTCATTTATGTAAAAATTAATTGATATAAACAGATAGACAAAATGGTGACAGAATCATGACCTAGATAAAATTAAGAATCTAGTGGTATAAAAAATATCATCTACCAGAGGCAGACAAAAAAGAATTGGAGCTCCGCCCCCTCCCCCCCCCCCCCCCCCCCCAGGCAAGAGGCATGGGTCAGTCAGAAAATATAGCTTTCGAGTTTTGAAGGCCCCAGTAGACAAGATGCCAAGCCAGCTATAAAAAAAAAAAAACCCAAAACCTTTCGAGGTATTTGGAGGCCCCCAAGACCGGAGGCCACGGGCGGTTCACCCCTCCGGCTCCCCTCTTAGACCGCCACTGTCATCTGCCCTAATTTATTTGAAAACAAGGAATGTATGTAATAATTTTTAATCATGTTATTCAATTGTTATGGTTTGTAATCTCATCATATGTGTATTGGTAAGTGAATCTGTGTTAATATATTATTTTGTTACTATGTATGTTGTATTCAGAATAGTTGTAATCGGTTCCTATGAAAATGCATAAAAGCATAGTATCTAATAATGGGATATAAAAGATTAAAAGGTTAGGCTATATAAATTAATATGTGAACATCGAGGTATTTATATGTGAAACAAAGAGTCCAACAAAATGTGAGAATATTAAGAATCAGGCCCTTGGCGATAGAAGTTTACTTTGTTTGTAAAGTTGGTAGTGCCAAAATGTATGCTCGTGAAGTAAGGGATGCACAACATACAAGCTTTAGACTGCCTCTCAGTATTTCACTGCTGGTCCAGTAGTCATGTTGGGGCTATCCATGACTACTGAAAGCTCTGTAAAACAGGACAGGCAGATTTAATGAGAGTGCAGGCTCATTTTTTGGAGTCTGTCAATCAGTGCTCATTGGTGAACATTAGGGTCCACAGCAGTTGACCCATGCATGTTCTCATATTGTAACAGTAAAATCTACAGTTATGATTTCAGTGGTCTGGATTGACGGTTGTCTGCCTATCCTAAATACACATTTCTGCACAAGAACCCCAAACAGAGTAAAAACATTAAAGGACCTAGCCCTCAAATATCTGCTATAACACCAACAAAATGTATTACATATTTTAGAAGAGAACAAGGAGTGGTGTGTTTGAAGAATTCATAGTTCCTTTTGTCGCAGTTAAAATAAGTTATCAAACCAGAGAAAGTAAATAAAAATCTTTAAGCACACAATAACTTCAAATTTGAAAAGTTATATAAAAATGGTGTAAATGGCAGCTTCAGTATTGGTGTCAACTGTAAACTAGATAGAAAAAATATTTCTATTAGGCCAAACAATACTGTCTCTAATGACCACATTGACGACCGGACATTAAACACTAATAATACTGTACTGTGTCTTCTTTTTAATTTCAGATGTTTTATTTGGTTCAATGACCACGTACAACTCATGAGATGCCACTTTGTTGACTTGTGTATCCCTAATCTATTCTTGTGAGCCTAGTGGAAGATGGGGACCAACAGTTCAATGTGGACTGTGAACCACATATCACTACTTACAAATGTCAAATTGTCAAGAGATCTAGTAACATAACTTTCCACCAACTAAATGGAATTAGATCTCTTACCTCTATAAATGCACTGACCACTTGTCAGGTCCATATGATGCAGAATTACTGCTGGAATCTATTCAAAAGTTTGCTAATATTATACAACTGGAGACCATGTGTCCAGTTCCCTTCATTATCATTTCCCATTATGTTTAGCATTGTACTCATTATAATAAATAACATATTTATTACATGCATGCAAGCAAATGGTTGAACGTAAATGTTTTATGTATGAAAACTTTTCTGTACATGTGCACTACTTTTCATGAGACACCATGTGTTGTTAACTTTGCATCTATTGAAATACAGTTTATGTCCCTTGATGGTCAGAATTAGTGAAATATATCTATAGAAAGGACTTTGAGATACAATCCTGAACATCTTTCAAATGTTCAGTGAAAATTTTATCATGTGTTGGTTCTAAGCAGTTCAGAAAGTCCTTGCAGAAAGGCAACAACATCCAACAGTTGACAGATTGGTGACAATATAACACACACACAGTAAGACAACATGGGAAGATGCCTCTAAATCACTGAATTTTGAGAAAATAACATTTATTTCTATAACAATAGAAATAAAAATGTAAGCCACAGATTTACGCATCAAACTGTGTTGGAAAAATGAATAGTTCACAATGTTTAATTCTTTTATGATGTAGAAAAATTTTTCATCCCTTATATTTCTTTTCTGTACTGCCTATACATGAAGTGTGGAGCCATATTGTATGTAATGAAGCTGTCATGCTATCCTGTGCTGGAGAGCCACATATTTACTGGATGCAGAACAATGGTTCTCTCTCTCTTCAGTATCTGGATCTGAGTAACTTTGATATGAAGTGTTCAAGGTGTTTCAATGCATCTCAAAAGTAACAGACAAGGTTTATTGCAGTAAACTTACATGTTATTACAGTATAGAATCGAGCTCAGTGCACGGAGACCTATGTGGTTTCTTTCCACTGATCAAACTTCTTGGGCAATGTTAACAATATTCACACCACTCTATGTCCCTATTTGGACTTATTAATGGTTGCTCATGCTCGCCATATGACTGGGCTTTTGGCTGCTCTTGATTTCATTCCAACATTCAATCCAGTTTCAATTATTACTGAGGAGACATACTTCACAATATGAGATGATACTAGGCCTACTGTTAACTTTAAAATAATGCGTTTCCTTTGAGAAATTAAGTCCTGTGTACACTACACTGGCCACGTTGCTTATTTCAGATATGGCAATAATCTTCCAAATTATAATAATATCGAATGGTAATTTGGTTATTAGTAGAATGCTTGGGTATCGAATACGGAACGCTATATATCCAGCCAGATCAATATATCGAAGAATGGAAAGATGCGCGATATATAAAACATTTGAGGGGTTCTGATATTATGTTGTTTCAGTTCGCTGTGTGAAGATAGTAACCCCTCACCAGTAACTTGTATCACTGCCATCACTTAATGCTGCAGCTATCTGAAGGAAACCATACATCACTCATGAACAAGGTGAGCTATTTATAAATCATCTTTATATTGCAGTAAAATATAAAATATAGACGAAGATTACTCACCAGGCGAAGGAGCACAGGTGTGACAGCATCACAAATAAATAAATGAATACACACACACACACAATCGCAAGCTTTCGCAACCCAGTTGCGTCTTCAGGCAGTAGGGAAGGAGAGGGAAAAGGAAATGATGAGGGTTTTAAGGAAGGGGATAAGGAGCCATTCCAATCCCGGGAGAGGAAAGACTTACCTTGGGGGGAAAAAAGGAAGGTAAACAAATGCACACATGCCCACACATTCACACAGACACAAGTACACCTAGGCAGACATACTGTAGAAAGCAAAGAAGTTAAGTTATAGAAGTTAAGAAGTTAGACAGAGATACCACTTGAGGCAGAGGCTCTGTCCAGAGAACTGATGCAAAGATGTTAAGAAGGTGGGTGGGAATTCAAATTTAGCGGAGGTTGAGACCAGGTGGGCAACGGGAAGAGAGAATATGCTGAAGGGCTAGTTCCCATCTCCGGAGTTCTGAAGGATTGGTGTCAGTGGGAAGTATCCAGATAACCCGGACGGTGTAGCACTGTGCCAAGATGTGCTGGCCGTGCACCAATGCGTGTTTAGCCACAGGGTGATCCTCGTTACCAACAAACACTGTCTGCCTGTGTCCATTCATGCGAATGGACAGTTTGTTGCTGGTCATTCCCACATAGAACGCTTCACAGTGCAGGCATGTCAGTTGGTAGATCACGTGGGTACTATCGCAAGTGGCTCTGCCTTTGATCGTGTACACCTTCCGGGTTACGGGACTGGAGTAAGTGGTGGTGGAAGGGTGCATAGGGCAGGTTTTACAACGGGGGCGGTTACAAGGGTAGGAGCCAGAAGGTAGGGAAGGTGGTTTGGGGATTTCATAGGGGTGGACTAGGAGGTTACGGAGGTTAGGTGGGCGGCGGAAAGACACTCTCGGTGGAGTAGGAAGGATGTCATGAAGGACGGATCTCATTTCGGGGCAGGATTTAAGGAAGTCGTATCCTTGCTGGAGAGCCACATTTAGAGTCCGCTCCAGTCCCGGAAAGTATCCGGTGACAAGAGGGGCACTTCTGGGATTCTTCTGTTGAAGGTTCTGAATTTGGGGGGATGAGGTAGTAGCTCTGGCAATTTGTTTCTCTACCAGATTAGGAGGATAGCCGCGGGATGTGAAAGCTGTTAATAGGTTGTTGGAGTACTGGTTCAGAGCTTCAGGACTGGAGCAGACTCGTTTGCCACGAAGACCTAAGCTGTAAGGAAAGTGTTTGTTGGTAACGAGGATCACCCTGTGGCTAAACACGCATTGGTGCACGGCCAGCACATCTTGGCACAGTGCTACACCGTCCGGGTTATCTGGATACTTCCCACTGACACCAATCCTTCAGAACTCCGGAGATGGGAACTAGCCCTTCAGCATATTCTCTCTTCCCGTTGCCCACCTGGTCTCAACCTCCGCTAAATTTGAATTCCCACCCACCTTCTTAACATCTTTGCATCAGTTCTCTGGACAGAGCCTCTGCCTCAAGTGGTATCTCTGTCTAACTTCTTAACTTCTATAACTTAACTTCTTTGCTTTCTACAGTATGTCTGCCTAGGTGTACTTGTGTCTGTGTGAATGTGTGGGCATGTGTGCATTTGTTTACCTTCCTTTTTTCCCCCCAAGGTAAGTCTTTCCTCTCCCGGGATTGGAATGGCTCCTTATCCCCTTCCTTAAAACCCTCATCATTTCCTTTTCCCTCTCCTTCCCTACTGCCTGAAGACGCAACTGGGTTGCGAAAGCTTGCGATTGTGTGTGTGTGTGTATTCATTTATTTATTTGTGATGCTGTCACACCTGTGCTCCTTCGCCTGGTGAGTAATCTTCGTCTATTTTTTATATTTTATTTTTCCTGCTAGGAATTTTTCGTCTTAATAATCGTTTCTTATATTGCAGTAAGTATGTTTCACATTTCTCGCTATAAGTGTTGTACGTCACGCGTTTGTCCATTCTATTATTATTATTATTATTATTATTATTATTATTATTATGTTTTTATATGAATTGTTCCATTGCCAATTACAGTCCTTTTCCTGAGCGGACAAGGGTACATCAGGAACCTGTCAACCGTAGGGCCTACAGCAGAAACAGCATTAATGACTCTCTTCGTGGTCGGGACAAAAAATTAATCCGGTCACTGTATACAATTCTGTTTGCATCAGAACACTCGACACTACGCCGTGACACGAATTTGTTACATTTTCAGGCGTACTTCTTGTTGCCAGATGGCAACATCACACATATTGTATACATTGGAGTCTGTTGTAAGCATTTAGTTGATTCTTTCCTCCGTAGATAGCAGCACAGTCATGAACAAACGAAAAATGCAACAAAGAGCATTCCAGTCGATTTTACTCACTGTTGAGCATTAAATTGTAATAAGAAATGATACTACTACGACTTCCCTCAAATAAAATTTTTTTATCATCTCTTAGGAGTAGAAAACAACAATATTTTCCTTGAAAGTAAGTTTCTGTGCATTGTGTTGCCAAATGGCAACAGGTAATAAATAATGACTTTCCCATTGATAAATTTGATGTAATTTTTTCAGTATTTTTCACCTGCATTGGTGAACATTTTCTACCATATATATTTTTTTGAGCGAAAATAAAAATTCATGCAATGTAGGATTAATATTGTTCGTGCTCTATGGGTGACAGTTTCTCGATTTCTCTAGTCCATTCAGTAAATTAGCCTAACTGTAATCCTCAATAATTCAGAATGAAACATGACTGCCATTCGAGCTGTGAGATCGATCTGGCAGCTCGATCAACATATATCTGTGCCTGCAACACACACCTATGATATTAGGTCCTGTTTGCATAGTTTTATAAAGCCCTTCCAGGCCTACCAAAAGTACTAATTTTTCACCCCCCCCCACCCGCCCCCCAGAAATTTTAATTACACAGTTGGTGTCATGACCCTCCTATGGCACCTCTGATTTTTGCGCTAAAACCCAATAACAAACATTTCCGAAAAAACAGATCACACACCTGCTTCACAGCCATTATGCATTTGTAAATTAATGATAAAGGAGAGGAAGGAAGAAGGATTAGAAAGGAAAGGATTGGTAGAGGCTGCTTTAGGGCATAGAAAGGAAACAATGGCGACAATGACTGGCCCAAAGCAGGAGACTCGGGTAGGATTTCCGATCCGGGTCACATTTTCACTTGTTGCCATTGTTTCATTTCCATCCCCTAAAGCAGCCTCTGTCAAGCCTTTCCTTCCTAATTCTTCTGCCTTCCTCTCCTTTATCATTCATTTGTAAATCCAATAACAAACATCTCGGATGACTGGAAACCATGAAAAGTAAGTAAAATAAAAAATACTGTGGCATATGGCTATATTTTATATGGCTGCAAAGAAACGATACATGCTTTAGTAGCAGCAGCAGCAACTGCAAAAACAACTACTACAACAATGCTAACAATGGTGTACTTTGCTTTACAATTTTAGTTTAGGAAATTGTGGATACTGAGCTCAATACATAGGCTGAGTTTGACGGATTTTTAAATGCTTTCTGACACCTAAACAAACTAATTAAAATTAAGTTTAGTATTTCTGCAAGAGATGAGGGAATATCTAATTTTGACAGATTTTTAAATATTTTCCTGACACATAAACAAAGTAACAGGTCTCAAGTTTTAAATGATATTACAGTTTTTCTTTATTTTGCAACAAAATACATCTGATTCTGACGGATTTTTTGAGTGTTGGTCTGACGGAAAATATCATCATAAGTTGATAACATTGCGCACTTATTTCAGAACGAATGCAGTCTAAATGCAGCAGCATCATCAGCTGAGCGTCTAATGACAACATTTTGGTTTTCTCGGCAGTTTGGTTATGAAGAAGAAGGAACTGAAATTAACCGATATTGGTAGTTAATTCACCCGAAAAATTAAGCAGCATTCTGCTCTTTTTGATTACTGTTTACTATACACAATTTCACTACACAGTTGTCTTGTCTAATTTCTTTTGGTTGTAGTAAGTCGAGCTAGAAAAATAAATTGTTTAGTCAGGAAAGAACTCCAAATCATCGAAGGGATTTGAAAGAAACAGTAAGTAAGCTAACTCATAAAACGAGAAGCAAAACATTACATGGTACAGAAAGAATAATTGTTAAATATATTGCAAAGAATATTAGTTTGCATGACGTATCTGATTATGAAAAATCTACTTTTGCAGGGTCATTTCAAAAATCTAGCACTTAAAGTTGGTACAAATGTTGGAAGCCTAGTTCAGTTAGATCCACTAACAGTGGTGGCGCCAGGCCTTGCGCCTGTGGGGGCCTAGCAAAACATTGTTAAAATTTTATTATTTTTGTTTGTTGTTTAACAGTGCTTTTCAACTGTTAGGTTATGTTGCGACGACCTACATCTAACTTACATTAGCTTCACCAAAGGACGAACACAACATACGTAACCAAGGGTTGGGGTTCACCCCCGCCGAGTGTCATATCGCTCTTCGTGGTATGACGCCTTATTGCGCTAGGCCATTCCTGGCCGGCAGTTTTCTGTATTTTTTTCCATATGAAAAGGAATCTTGGAGTTTAACGTTGTGTCGACAGTGTGATCATTAGAGACGGAGCTTACGCCCGAAGTTTTGGGTAAGGATGTGGAAGGATATTGGCCCTGCCCTTTGAGAGGAACCATCCCGGCATTAGCTGGAGTGATTTAGGGAAATCATGTTAAACCGAAATCTGGATGGCCGGAGGTGGATTTTAAATACCGTCCTTCTGAATGCGAGTCCAGTGTGTTACCACAATGAACCAAGAAAGGGACCCCGCAAAGACGGGTTCACCACACCCAGTCTCCGTCTATCGCCGCCACTGGGTTTTGCTATTAGTGGACAGGGGTGGCGCTAGACGGAAACTGGGTGTCGGCGAACTCGTCTTTGCGAGGTCATTTTCAATTTTTCAAAAAGGAATATAATGTTAAATAAAATGATCTGAATTATATACCAATAATCATTATACTAAAATTTTATTAGTATAATATATAAGTATTATTGCAATGATAAAATTACAACAAACAAACACAAATTCAAATACAGAAACTTTTTGGCATTTTGCCTCACTGAATTATTTTAAGATCACATCAGAAGTAATACTAGAAATTATTTTGGCCTCAGTATATAGTACTGTCAACGCGGATAGTCTTTCTTGGCTCATCGTGCGTCTCAAGTAAGTCTTAATCAATATTAACTTTGAGAATATTGTCACGTTGCAATGGAAGTAGGCTTGACTTCGAAGGCAACTAAACACGGCACTTATACTGAAAGCACGTTTATTACGAACTCAACATACACGCAGCACTGACTGCCTCTCGGGCAGAGTGCTCTGCTATTTATACACAGACAGAATTTACCAGAAATTAGAAGAACAGTTAACATAAGAAACAAGTAGAATTTACAAGTGAACATAAGAAAGATGTAGAACCTTCTGGAATTGTAAATTTCAAAGAAATAAATTTTTGCCGGTGGGCGGGATTGAACCGGCGACCTTCTGCTCCGCAGTCCATGACACTATCCCCTGCGCCACGCCGGCAGTTGGTGTTCGTGGTCTCTCGCGGCATTGCTCCCTCTCCTGGAGAAACAGCGACCCGCTGTTATGATCCCTGTGGAGCCAACTGCAATGTGCTGGATCTTGACCGTGTCATGGCTCCTCTGTATGACAGTTCAAGAGAATCCTTCCCTTCTCCGCGATTATCGATGACAGACGTTACTGTCGTGGCTTCATCAGGAACGTTACCGTCCTTAAAGTCCTTGAACAAGAAGCCATTGTCGTCTACCTGCTCTTCAGGATCGTAGTAAGGCTTCATGCGCAGGACGTGAACAATGTCTCTTCATTTTTGACGTTTCGACGCTGGCTCATAATCCTCAACTTCGTATGTGACGTCTGACAGGCGGCGTATGACACGATACGGACCAAAGTATTGCTTCAATAACTTTTCTGACAGTCCAACCTTCCGTACAGGAGTAAAAATCCATACCAGATCTCCTGGGCTGTACACAACAGGTCGGTGCTTCTCGTTATACCGCTGACGGTCCTTCTCCTGGGCGTCCAGTGTCCGTATGCGAGCCAGCTGTCTTGCTTCTTTGACCCTGGTGATGAGCTGTTTAACATAGTCATCCTGAGTGTCGTCCGGTTGGAATGGGAACAGTGTACGCATTGTCGTCTCAGCTTCACGGCCATGGAGCAGGAAAAACAGAGTGAAGCCTGTGGTGTCTTGTCTTGCGGTATTGTAAGCAAATGTCACGACTGGCAGAATTGTATCCCAATCCTTCTGCTCAACATCGACGTACATCGACAGCATGTCGGCTAACATTTTGTTAAAACGTTCCGTAAGACCACTTGTCTGAGGATGGTATGCAGTTGTCATTCTGCGGACAATGTTGCACCGGGACATTATGTCTGACACTACTTTTGACTGGAACACTTTTCCACGATCAGATATCATGACACGTGGTACTCCATGCTTCAAAATAATGTCTTCTACAAGGAATTTTGCGATCTCTGGAGCTTCTGCAGTCAGCACAGGTTTGGTGACAGCATAGCGTGTGAGGTAGTCAGTGCAGACCATTATCCAATGGTTACTGGTTGTCGACTTCGGGAACCTCCCTAAAAGATCGATCCCAACTTGGTGGAATGGAGCTGCTGCTGGCGGAATCGGTACGAGATGTCCTGGAAGTAATTGCGGCACATGCTTCCGTCGCTGGCACTCTTTACAGTGACTCACATAGTGCTTGACAGATCGCTAGAGACCTTTCCCGTAATATCTGCGTCTGATTCTGTCTAGGGTCTTCACGAATCCCAGATGACCGGATATTGGAGCATCATGGGAATATTTGAGAATAGCTGGCTGGAGATGAGCTGGAACAACGAGTAGCCATTTGGGGCGCAGTGGATCGTAGTTGCTCTTGTACAATGTTCCGTTTATAAGTTGGAACTCTCCATTGGTCGGTCCTCCTTTCTCCAAGGCCTCTATCATTTTTAATAGTGTTGGATCTTCCCTCTGTTCAGCTGTAACGTCATCTAATTCAGTGAGAGCTGAAATTTCATTAATACTGTTGTGTTCCACTAATGGATTCCTCGAAAGGCAGTCGGCATCCTTGTGTTTGCGCCCATTCTTGAATACCACTGTGACATCGTACTCTTGGAGTCTTAGTGCCCATCTTGCTAGTCGACCTGATGGATCCTTCAAGCTGGTCAGCCAACACAAAGAATGGTGGTCTGTCACAACGGTGAATGGTTTACCGAATATATACGGCCGGAACTTGTTGATAGCCCAGATAACCGCGAGACATTCTTTTTCAGTTGTAGAGTAGTTTATCTCGGACTTTGAGAGTACTCTTGACGCATGGGCTATCACTTTTTCGGCACCATCCTGAGCTTGTACAAGCACTGCACCAATCCCATAGCCACTGGCGTCTGTGTGAAGTTCCGTTTCTGCATTCTCGTCGTACAAGGCTAGCACTGGTGCGGAAGTTAGAGCCTCCTTAAGTGTTCGGAAAGCTCTTTCTTTTGTCGCATCCCAGTAAAATTTGGCGTCTCCCTGCAGAAGTTCTTGTAATGGACATGCCTTGTTACAAAATCCTTTTATGAAACGTCGGTAGTATGAGCACAGCCCGAGAAAACGTCTCACATCACGAATGTGCTAAGGAGTTGGAAATTCTGTGACTGCCCTTACTTTATCTGGATCAGGACGGACACCATCTCCGTTGACTAGGTGCCCCAGGATTTTTATCTCTTTGGCGACGAAGAGGCACATCTTTGCATTGAGGCGGAGACCTGCAGCCTGAACACACTTCAACACAGTTGACAGGTGACTCAGATGTTCTTCAAATGTTTTCGAGAAAACGACAATGTCATCTAAATAGCAGAGACACGTCGTCCACTTAAGGTGTCAAAGCAAGTTGTCCATCATGCGTTCCAATGTGGCTGGAGCATTACATAATCCAAATGGTATTACTTTAAATTCATAGAGATCGTCAAGTGTAATAAAAGCCGTCTTCTCCCTGTCAGCTTCGTCAACCTTGATTTGCCAGTAACCTGTCTGCATGTCCATAGTTGAGAAGTATGTAGCTCCTTTCAAGCAGTCTAAGGTGTCATCAATACGTGGCAATGGGTAGAAATCTTTCTTTGTGATTCTGTTCAGCCGCCGATAGTCGACACAGAATAGCCACGTGCCATCCTTCTTCTTTACGAGGACCACTGGAGACAACCAAGGTCTCTCCGAAGGTCGAATAATGTCATCTCGCAACATCTTCTCCACTTCCTCCCGAATTATTCATCTTTCAGCTGGCGACACTCTATAAGAACGCTGGCTAATTGGCGGATGGTCCCCAGTATTGATACGGTGCTTTATCGTGGGCCGTTTCGTCTGACTTTTCCCCTGCTGAGGTGTGAATGCTCCCGAAAATTGGCGTAGTATACCTAACACCCTCTGGCGTTGTTCCTTGGTCAGTCCAGGCCCTATTGGCAGTTCCACATTTGTTTCCTCCAGCGTGTTGTCTGTACTAATAGCAGGGCATGGGTCTTCATTGATGACGTTGAGCTCACCATCCTGGATTGGTTCAGCTGTCCCGATACACATTCCCTTGGGGATAAGTTGTGACTGCTCATGACAGTTTGTGATCCAAATCTCTCCTTGACCACTGGTAATGCTTATGACAGCCGCTGGTATGTAAATTTCTTTTTTGAGCCTGATAAACTTTTTACTATCAACAAGAACTTCACAGTTTAACCAGTCATCTGTGTTTCTGACTGCAACTCTTCTCATTGTCAACAGCAGTATCGTCACATTGTCAACGACGAATAACTTCCCAGAAAATTCTGTATTACGTGTATCTGGCGGAACAACTTCTTCAATTTGCAGCTCAGATCTTCCACAGTCAATGATAGCTTGGGATGCCTGAAGGAAGTCCCATCCATGGATGACATTGTGACTACATTCTGTTAACACTACAAATTCAAATGGCTGCATCCTGTTGTTGATGGTTATTCTTGCGACACAAGTTCCCGCTGGATGGATGTATTTTCATTCACGACCTTCAGCACAGTTGCTCCTGTATCACAGAACATTGTCTTCTTTAGTGTGCGGCGGTAATTATCCGATAATACAGAAAAAGAGGCTCCTGAATCAACAAGTGCCTGGACAGCTTGGCCGTCGATTATGACGTCGATGAGATTTACCGACATCTTGGCGACTGTCATCCATGGAGGATTTTTATCTGCGGCGGCCTCATCTCTGTAGATGGTCGCCTCGCTTAGTTTTCCTGGGTGCGGCGACTAGGGGAGCGGCTGGTACCTCTGTACGGTGACGGTGAACGGCTGCGGTGCGTCGGGGAGCGACCTCATCTAGGGTACGACGATGGGCTTCTTCCCATAGGTCGACTGAACTCATTAGCAGGTGACTGTCTTGGATAGAACTGCTCCGACGGCTGACGTCTTGCGGCAAAATAATCATCGAATACTCGCCTCCTTTCTCTGCAGTAGCGTACGACATGTCCAGGGCGTCCACAGTGGAAACACAGTGGTGTGTTGTCTTCTGTCCTCCAGACGTCTGTTCTTCTGCGGGGCGTCATAGTTACCAGGGGAGTTGGCTGTGGTCGCGTCAGTCGCGTTCATGGGCTGCCGTTTGGCAGCTGCAGTGTAAGTCATAGCAGGTCGACACCATTCTTCACATCTGGTGCGATTGACGGGGCAGACAGGAGCTAATGTTTGAAATACCTCATCCTCAGCGGTGTCGGCTACCTCGTGACTTACAGGGCTCACATCCATGGCCATAATCTGATGCTCGCTCGGTCTAATAGTCCCGGCTGCCATGCACTGTTGTAATTCTTCTCTCACGATTTGTCGTATGAAAGAAGCCAAGTGCTGCTGGTCTTCCACAATGGCCATAGGGACTACATTTAGGAGTCTGTCATACTTCTTGCGTCCAACCCTCCTTTGTTGCATTTCTTCAATACGCTGGCACCACTTGATGAACTCTTCTGTCGTAGCGACGTCTTTTATCAGAAGAGCTTGGTACATGTCTTCTGCAATCCCCTTCATCAGATGCGTGATTTTGTCCGCTTCAGTCATATTCGGATTGACTATGTTACACAGGGCCAAAACACTCTGTATGTACGATTGTGTCGGCTCACCATGTCGTTGGGCCCGGTTCTGGGCTGTTCCGTCCAGGTAGAAATAAACGTTGGCCAAGCACATCGTATGATCCCACCTGTTGTACTTGGCGACTCGGTCGAACCCTTTTAGCCATTTGTTGGGGTCCTGTCCAGCATCTCCAGAGAACACCAACGGGTGTCTGATGTGCAGCTGGCTTATTGTTGGTTTCGTCTCCATCGTTCTTCTGATAATACGGACTTTAGGAAGGACGTACTCGAAGTATCCCTTGTATTCCGGTTCCAGTCCGTGTAAGCGCCGGCTTTTACGTTGCCTAATCGGAGCCACGGTGATGCAGCTTTTGCACAGTGTACCCGGCGCCTCCACCAAACAATGTCACATTGCAATGGAAGTAGGCTTGACTTCAAAGGCAGCTAAACACGGCACTTATACTGAAAGCACGTTTATTACGAACTCAACATACACACAGCACTGACTGCCTCTCAGGCAGAGTGCTCTGCTATTTATACACAGACAGAATTTACCAGAAATTAGAAGAACAGTTAACATAAGAAACAAGTAGAATTTACAAGTGAACATAAGAAAGATGTAGAACCTTCTGGAATTGTAAATTACAAAGAAATAAATTTTTGCCGGTGGGCGGGATTGAACCAGCGACCTTCTGCTCCGCAGTCCGTGACGCTATCCCTTGCGCCATGCCGGCAGTTGGTGTTCGTCGTCTCTCGCAGCAATATTCTCTCGGCAGAAGCTGTACTGACTGGAACTGTGAGCATGATTCTGATTGTTATATAAACATTTGGATATACTTCTCAGTGGTGCAGCAGCCATGAAGGGGGGGGGGCAGCTAATGGGTCTGAAGCCCCACCCCCTCACAAGCATCTCTCAAAGATTTTTAATTAAGGAAAAAAAGGGCCAGTACTGAAATTTGAAATAATACACAAGTAATAAATCACATCGTAACTATAATTTACACAATCACAAGTTAACGTGACAGTGGATCACCAAAGTGATGCCACCACTGAGAATGTGTGCTGCTATTACTGTGAGCAGTTTTAATGCCGCCGCGACCACCTTTACTGCTGCCACTATTGTTACTGCTATGATGAACTTACGAGCTGATTGTTCATATGCGGCGACCAACTGCTTAGCAGGCCAGCGGTGCCAGTGAGTGGTGGAATCTAATGTAGGCCATCAAAAACTATGAACAACAACAGTGTTATTTTAGTTCAACTTTTATATATAGAGTCTCATGTTAATCAAACTGCATCATTGAAATTTCTGGGTGGGGAATGATTACTTTTGGTCAGCATGGGGTGGGGTGGGTTGGTGGGGGGAAGGGGGGGGGGAGCTTTGTAAAACAATTTACAAAACGTGAAAAAATCTCAAAACCATTTCATTAGGTATAAACTAGAAATCTATGACCTAATACCTTGGGTGTCTGTGGTAGGGGGTGGTGGATGGTGAGTTATTGGCAAAGGGGTGGCTGCGACACTGATACTTCTACAAAACTGTTTCCTAAACTGCACTGAAGAAGGTGTTTTCCGTCTTCGATTGAGTCTAGTGGATTGGATTTTAAAAGGTGGAGTTCCTAGTAAAGTTCTAAAGGCTGTATGTCACTATTTTTGCTTTCTCAGAGTATCATATCTAAATCAATACAATGCTTGAGAAGGTCTTCCTTGAACAGAGATTTCAAATAATTGTTGTCATAAATAAAACTAAATCGCTCAAAAAATTCTTCGAGCGCTTTGAATTGACATACACATTCGACTATTGCAGCATCTGTCATAGTGTTAAAAAATTAACTATGTACTGCATTTCAGCAAATTTTATTGGTTCATCAATTTGTTCATAATCGAACATTCAATTTTTTTTTTTTTTCTGTAGTATTCTTTCCTTTTTAAACTCAGACTTAATTTTTGAAACTACTTTTTTCTACAACACATGTTTTAAATCCTGTAATACAGAATTCTCAAATCCAGTCAAGAAATGAACGTAAGAGTCGACAGCTACTTTCAAGCTCTCTTGTACTGACTACCATTATTTATTTATATTTTTCACATGTAGTAAAATGTTGTACCACACGTGTATTCCAACAATAAAATCAAAGGTAACATTTCATTCAAGACTGCTTCACAGTCACTAAGAGTTTCAGAATCTTCAGTTTTACTTTTACGCTTTCAATAACATCATCAAATTGGAATAATATAGGTTTGACCACAAACATTTTCCCGGCGTAATAACTGTTTGTAATATTTTCGGGTTTGCAGCCGGATACTAAAGTCAACTTGACACAATATTTCAGCCGCACAACTGCCCACCATCCTCAGGTGAGCTTGCTGGTACACAATCTCGCCGGCTCCTTTATTGAAATAAAATAGCTTTTATTGATCCAATTCCACTTTCCCATCTTGTTTCAGTCAGAGGTTTCTATGTCAATTTTAATTTAGTTTTTATAGGATCCCAACACTTGATAAACCTTGTAAAGAGCACATAAATTTTATTGTTGAAGCCGAAAAATATTGTAGCTGTTGTAGATGAGTTAGCTGCACCTACGAGTACCGAATTTCAAGAATGGCATCTGTAAGGTGTGAAGAATGCTCTTAGATTAATATTGAGTATTCTTGTTCTAACACCTTTATTAATGCCAACCATATTCACACCGTTATCATAACCCTGTCCTCGATAATTTTTTTTATGTAGATCATTATTTTTCTAGAGTTCCTTTAAAACGGTATTTGTTAAATACTCTCCCGTTGTTTCTGCAATGGCAATAAACCCAACAAAATGTTTCTCTCTCTCCAGTTGAGAATTGCAAAATCTTAATATTATTGACATTTGTTCCACACCGCTCAAATCTCTGGTACAATCGAGTATGAAGGCATAATATTTTGCTTGTTAGACTCTATTTAGAATTTTGTTCATGACAGATTTTGACATTAATGAAAATAATTCATATTGCATCTCCTGGCTCAGATAATACTGAGAGAGTTGCTTTTCATTAATATGTTGTAAGTGCTCTCTTAGTGTTAGATCATATTTGGATAACAGTTTAATTAGGTCTACAAAATTTCCACTGTTTCCAGTATCATTCAGGTTAAGGGATTTTCATGACCTGTAAATGGCAGATTGTGTGAGGCTAAGTAGTTGATAGTATTGATCAATCTTTCAAACAAAGTTATACCAATACTTTTGTGACTTCTTAATCATTCTCTCATTTCCCTTATCTATTGTTTTCCCATGTTTGATTCCTTTATAGAAATCCATCCATTTAATCATACACTCAATGTGTCCTTGACTTTTTCATGTCTTTGTAATATCCTTCTCAGATATTTCCAGTCACAACAGCCTTCACTTACGAATCTGTTTCTGAAAATGTGAAAAAAGTCTACATGGAAAGCAATAATTTTTTTTTTTTTTCTTGAAATATGGAGCAAACTAACCGTCTGCAATGTTGCTCTTGACTGTTGCTCAATTTTCTAGTAAATAATGTTCAAATGTTTGTAAATCTTATGGGGCTTAACATCTGTGGTTATCAGTCCATAAGTTTACAAATTACTTAAACCTAAACACAACACAGACACCCATTCCAGAGGGAGGACTCGAACCCCGACGGCAAGCAACCACACGCTCCACAGGAAAGCACTTTAGACCACTCGGCCACTCCACTGTGGCTTTTCTAGTAAAATTAAATTTAGTAAAATGTCTTATTTGCATCTTTGATGTAACTCTCATCATATTTCTCGAGGTTTTGTTGGGAACCATTTTTAATTAAGTCATGAACCTGTGAATCTATTACTGAAAACATCTACTTCCCTGGATCTAATTTTGTAAATGACTGTTTTATGAACAATGTCCTCAATTTTCTGAATCACAAATATTTTCACTTTGTAACTCCTTATTTGGCTCAGAATGTTGGATAACAGCAGTTTCACACAATTCTAATGCTGTATGAGAAAGGGTAACAGATCCATTCGACCTTCGTTCTGTTTCAGCGCCTACAGAAACTTGGAGGACAGACTCATCAGAGGCACCTAGTGCAGGTTCTCCTGAAGTAGGTTTCTTCAGAAATTTAATCATGCTCAAACTCATACCTTGGTTGGATATAGCTGTCTTAGTCTTTCTTCTTCTTTTTGATGCACTGGACTCCCATCTCCTCCCTGTCCCTTGAGGCCCCCCCCCCCCCCCAGACATGATGATCTAAACATTACTTTTTGTTAAGTACATTGATGTTATTCAATTTGTTCATTGAGCAAGCTATAAAGGCAAGCAATAAAGAAAAGCAAGGAGAAATTAGGGAAAAGAATTAAAGTTCAGGGTGAACAAATAAAAACATTGCGTTGCTGATGACATTGTAATTATCTCAGAGACAGCAAAAGACCTGGAAAAGCAGTTGAACGGAATGAACAGTGTGTTGAAAGGCACATATAAAATGAACATTAACTAGAGAAAAATGAGGGTAATGAAGTGCAGTCTAAGAAAATCGGCCGATGCTGAAGGAATTAGATTAGGTAACGAAATACTGAAGGTGGTTGATGAGCTTTGTTACTTGGGCAGTAAAATAACATGTGATAGTCACAGTACAAAGGACATAAACTGCAGAGTGGGAATGGGAAGAAAAGCATTTTTGGAAAAGAGAAATTTGTTAACATCGAATATTAATCTAAGTGTAAGGAAGTCCTTTCTGAAGGCATTTGTGTGGAGTGTTGCCTTGTATGGGAGTGAAACAGGAACGATGAACAGTGTGGACAGGAAGAGGATTGAGGCTTTTGAAATGTGGTGTTACAGAAGAATGCTGAAAATCAGATGGGTGGATTGCATAACTAATGAATAGGTACTGAACAGAATTTGGGAGAAAAGGAATTTTGGCATACCTTAACTAAAAGAAGGGATCAATTGGTAGGACACATTCCTAGACATCAAGGTATTGTAAATTTAGCATTGGAGGGATGTGTGTGGAGTAAAAATCGCAGAGGGAGACCAAGAGATAAATACAGTAAGCAGTTTCAAATGGATGTAGGTTGCAGGTCTTATGAGGAGATAAAGAGGCTTGCTCAGGATAGAGTAGGGTGGAGAGCTGCATCAAACCAGTCTCCAGACTGAAGACAACAACAACAAAGTACATTGATATGTGCAGTTTCATCAAATGTGGTGATTCCAGACTGTTTTGAGGTTAAAACATCCTGGCAGATTAAAATTGTGTTCCGGAAGCGGGACTTGAACCTGGGACCTTTGACTTCGCGGGCAAGCACTCTACCACTGAGCTATCCCAACACTACTCACGATCCCTCCACACAACTTCAATTCTGCCAGTACCTCACCTCCTACTTTCAAAAATTTTAATCTGCCAGGAAGTTTCATATTAGTGCACACTCCGCTGCAGAGTGAAAAGTTTCATTCTGTTTTGAGGTTGTTTTTAGCCTAACTTCCATAGATTGTCAATGATATGGGAGAGTGTATGTAGAATGAATAAAACATCCTAAAAGTAGAAAAGTCGATGTGCACTGGTATTACCCCTTTGACGGGGCTTAAAAGTACTCAGCGTTACAGTATAGAAAGAATTGGATGTGGTATCATCATACATGGCAGCATAGTTTTTATATTTTGCCATGTATGATGCCAGAACAAGTAATAAAATATAATAATTATTTAAGAAATCTATACATATTATAAAATGGATGTAAATGATGTGTGTGTGTGTGTGTGTGTGTGTGTGTGTGTGTGTGTGTGTGTGTTCCACATTTCCTCCTACTACAGGACTTTTTATTATCGAGACTCGAGTTTAAGCTTCAATTACAAGTGAACCAGTAGAGCTTCATACGGTAGCCTGTTAATCCCAGAATTAAAAGTTCTAGTTTTCATTAGTTGGTTGAACTGCAGCCCTTCACTCCAACATTTAGTTCTTTTTTAATTTTGTATCCAGAAAACAACATATTTACAATGTTTTGATTAGCTCTTTCGATGCTTCATTGACTTTCTGAGTTCCGCTACTTATCATCTATGACCTTCAAGTTGGCTAATACCCCTTTAGGCTGCTTACCACATATTTTGCCAATATTATAATGTAGAATCATTCAAGCACTACGCAACATAAATATGTCAATTTGAATATAGGCTACTTCTTGTGTTCTATTTGATTTCAGAGACCTGTGAACTACAGACTTTGTGAAATGATACTTGTATATCATTATAAATTTTTTCTCTCCATCTTGATGAGACAATATGGTGAGATTTTCCTCAAAATTGAATTCTTAAAAAAAGAAAAGGTAAAAACTTCACCATGGGAGATAATGTTCTTGTACTTCAGGTGAGAGTTCTTTTAACACCCTGTCCTAACATCCATGACCAATTGCCAGGTGGGTCTTGCGGTGTATGTCAAATTACTCTAAGACCACAATGGATATTTTCAGAGCACTCTTACCTTCTTTAGCAGGATATATCAGCTTAATCTTATTCTCAGAATGGTGGTCTGTCACAACGGTGAATGGTTTGCCGAATAAATGCAGCTGGAACTTGTTGATAGCCCAGATAACTGCGAGACATTCTTTCTCAGTTGTAGAGTATTTTATCTCAGACTTTGAGAGTACTCTTGACGCATGGGCTATCACTTTTTCGGCACCATCCTGAGCTTGTACAAGCACTGCACCAATCCCATAGCCACTGGCGTCTGTGTGAAGTTCCGTTTCTGCATTCTCGTCGTACAAGGCTAGCACTGGTGCGGAAGTTAGAGCCTCCTTAAGTGTTCGGAAAGCTCTTTCTTTTGTCGCATCCCAGTAAAATTTGGCGTCTCCCTGCAGAAGTTCTTGTAATGGACATGCCTTGTTACAAAATCCTTTTATGAAACGTCGGTAGTATGAGCACAGCCCGAGAAAACGTCTCACATCACGAATGTGCTAAGGAGTTGGAAATTCTGTGACTGCCCTTACTTTATCTGGATCAGGACGGACACCATCTCCGTTGACTAGGTGCCCCAGGATTTTTATCTCTTTGGCGACGAAGAGGCACATCTTTGCATTGAGGCGGAGACCTGCAGCCTGAACACACTTCAACACAGTTGACAGGTGACTCAGATGTTCTTCAAATGTTTTCGAGAAAACGACAATGTCATCTAAATAGCAGAGACACGTCGTCCACTTAAGGTGTCAAAGCAAGTTGTCCATCATGCGTTCCAATGTGGCTGGAGCATTACATAATCCAAATGGTATTACTTTAAATTCATAGAGATCGTCAAGTGTAATAAAAGCCGTCTTCTCCCTGTCAGCTTCGTCAACCTTGATTTGCCAGTAACCTGTCTGCATGTCCATAGTTGAGAAGTATGTAGCTCCTTTCAAGCAGTCTAAGGTGTCATCAATACGTGGCAATGGGTAGAAATCTTTCTTTGTGATTCTGTTCAGCCGCCGATAGTCGACACAGAATAGCCACGTGCCATCCTTCTTCTTTACGAGGACCACTGGAGACAACCAAGGTCTCTCCGAAGGTCGAATAATGTCATCTCGCAACATCTTCTCCACTTCCTCCCGAATTATTCATCTTTCAGCTGGCGACACTCTATAAGAACGCTGGCTAATTGGCGGATGGTCCCCAGTATTGATACGGTGCTTTATCGTGGGCCGTTTCGTCTGACTTTTCCCCTGCTGAGGTGTGAATGCTCCCGAAAATTGGCGTAGTATACCTAACACCCTCTGGCGTTGTTCCTTGGTCAGTCCAGGCCCTATTGGCAGTTCCACATTTGTTTCCTCCAGCGTGTTGTCTGTACTAATAGCAGGGCATGGGTCTTCATTGATGACGTTGAGCTCACCATCCTGGATTGGTTCAGCTGTCCCGATACACATTCCCTTGGGGATAAGTTGTGACTGCTCATGACAGTTTGTGATCCAAATCTCTCCTTGACCACTGGTAATGCTTATGACAGCCGCTGGTATGTAAATTTCTTTTTTGAGCCTGATAAACTTTTTACTATCAACAAGAACTTCACAGTTTAACCAGTCATCTGTGTTTCTGACTGCAACTCTTCTCATTGTCAACAGCAGTATCGTCACATTGTCAACGACGAATAACTTCCCAGAAAATTCTGTATTACGTGTATCTGGCGGAACAACTTCTTCAATTTGCAGCTCAGATCTTCCACAGTCAATGATAGCTTGGGATGCCTGAAGGAAGTCCCATCCATGGATGACATTGTGACTACATTCTGTTAACACTACAAATTCAAATGGCTGCATCCTGTTGTTGATGGTTATTCTTGCGACACAAGTTCCCGCTGGATGGATGTATTTTCATTCACGACCTTCAGCACAGTTGCTCCTGTATCACAGAACATTGTCTTCTTTAGTGTGCGGCGGTAATTATCCGATAATACAGAAAAAGAGGCTCCTGAATCAACAAGTGCCTGGACAGCTTGGCCGTCGATTATGACGTCGATGAGATTTACCGACATCTTGGCGACTGTCATCCATGGAGGATTTTTATCTGCGGCGGCCTCATCTCTGTAGATGGTCGCCTCGCTTAGTTTTCCTGGGTGCGGCGACTAGGGGAGCGGCTGGTACCTCTGTACGGTGACGGTGAACGGCTGCGGTGCGTCGGGGAGCGACCTCATCTAGGGTACGACGATGGGCTTCTTCCCATAGGTCGACTGAACTCATTAGCAGGTGACTGTCTTGGATAGAACTGCTCCGACGGCTGACGTCTTGCGGCAAAATAATCATCGAATACTCGCCTCCTTTCTCTGCAGTAGCGTACGACATGTCCAGGGCGTCCACAGTGGAAACACAGTGGTGTGTTGTCTTCTGTCCTCCAGACGTCTGTTCTTCTGCGGGGCGTCATAGTTACCAGGGGAGTTGGCTGTGGTCGCGTCAGTCGCGTTCATGGGCTGCCGTTTGGCAGCTGCAGTGTAAGTCATAGCAGGTCGACACCATTCTTCACATCTGGTGCGATTGACGGGGCAGACAGGAGCTAATGTTTGAAATACCTCATCCTCAGCGGTGTCGGCTACCTCGTGACTTACAGGGCTCACATCCATGGCCATAATCTGATGCTCGCTCGGTCTAATAGTCCCGGCTGCCATGCACTGTTGTAATTCTTCTCTCACGATTTGTCGTATGAAAGAAGCCAAGTGCTGCTGGTCTTCCACAACGGCCATAGGGACTACATTTAGGAGTCTGTCATACTTCTTGCGTCCAACCCTCCTTTGTTGCATTTCTTCAATACGCTGGCACCACTTGATGAACTCTTCTGTCGTAGCGACGTCTTTTATCAGAAGAGCTTGGTACATGTCTTCTGCAATCCCCTTCATCAGATGCGTGATTTTGTCCGCTTCAGTCATATTCGGATTGACTATGTTACACAGGGCCAAAACACTCTGTATGTACGATTGTGTCGGCTCACCATGTCGTTGGGCCCGGTTCTGGGCTGTTCCGTCCAGGTAGAAATAAACGTTGGCCAAGCACATCGTATGATCCCACCTGTTGTACTTGGCGACTCGGTCGAACCCTTTTAGCCATTTGTTGGGGTCCTGTCCAGCATCTCCAGAGAACACCAACGGGTGTCTGATGTGCAGCTGGCTTATTGTTGGTTTCGTCTCCATCGTTCTTCTGATAATACGGACTTTAGGAAGGACGTACTCGAAGTATCCCTTGTATTCCGGTTCCAGTCCGTGTAAGCGCCGGCTTTTACGTTGCCTAATCGGAGCCACGGTGATGCAGCTTTTGCACAGTGTACCCGGCGCCTCCACCAAACAATGTCACATTGCAATGGAAGTAGGCTTGACTTCAAAGGCAGCTAAACACGGCACTTATACTGAAAGCACGTTTATTACGAACTCAACATACACACAGCACTGACTGCCTCTCAGGCAGAGTGCTCTGCTATTTATACACAGACAGAATTTACCAGAAATTAGAAGAACAGTTAACATAAGAAACAAGTAGAATTTACAAGTGAACATAAGAAAGATGTAGAACCTTCTGGAATTGTAAATTACAAAGAAATAAATTTTTGCCGGTGGGCGGGATTGAACCGGCGACCTTCTGCTCCGCAGTCCGTGACGCTATCCCTTGCGCCATGCCGGCAGTTGGTGTTCGTCGTCTCTCGCAGCAATATTCTCTCGGCAGAAGCTGTACTGACTGGAACTGTGAGCATGATTCTGATTGTTATATAAACATTTGGATATACTTCTCAGTGGTGCAGCAGCCATGAAGGGGGGGGGGGGCAGCTAATGGGTCTGAAGCCCCACCCCCTCACAAGCATCTCTCAAAGATTTTTAATTAAGGAAAAAAAGGGCCAGTACTGAAATTTGAAATAATACACAAGTAATAAATCACATCGTAACTATAATTTACACAATCACAAGTTAACGTGACAGTGGATCACCAAAGTGATGCCACCACTGAGAATGTGTGCTGCTATTACTGTGAGCAGTTTTAATGCCGCCGCGACCACCTTTACTGCTGCCACTATTGTTACTGCTATGATGAACTTACGAGCTGATTGTTCATATGCGGCGACCAACTGCTTAGCAGGCCAGCGGTGCCAGTGAGTGGTGGAATCTAATGTAGGCCATCAAAAACTATGAACAACAACAGTGTTATTTTAGTTCAACTTTTATATATAGAGTCTCATGTTAATCAAACTGCATCATTGAAATTTCTGGGTGGGGAATGATTACTTTTGGTCAGCATGGGGTGGGGTGGGTTGGTGGGGGGAAGGGGGGGGGGAGCTTTGTAAAACAATTTACAAAACGTGAAAAAATCTCAAAACCATTTCATTAGGTATAAACTAGAAATCTATGACCTAATACCTTGGGTGTCTGTGGTAGGGGGTGGTGGATGGTGAGTTATTGGCAAAGGGGTGGCTGCGACACTGATACTTCTACAAAACTGTTTCCTAAACTGCACTGAAGAAGGTGTTTTCCGTCTTCGATTGAGTCTAGTGGATTGGATTTTAAAAGGTGGAGTTCCTAGTAAAGTTCTAAAGGCTGTATGTCACTATTTTTGCTTTCTCAGAGTATCATATCTAAATCAATACAATGCTTGAGAAGGTCTTCCTTGAACAGAGATTTCAAATAATTGTTGTCATAAATAAAACTAAATCGCTCAAAAAATTCTTCGAGCGCTTTGAATTGACATACACATTCGACTATTGCAGCATCTGTCATAGTGTTAAAAAATTAACTATGTACTGCATTTCAGCAAATTTTATTGGTTCATCAATTTGTTCATAATCGAACATTCAATTTTTTTTTTTTTTTTTTCTGTAGTATTCTTTCCTTTTTAAACTCAGACTTAATTTTTGAAACTACTTTTTTCTACAACACATGTTTTAAATCCTGTAATACAGAATTCTCAAATCCAGTCAAGAAATGAACGTAAGAGTCGACAGCTACTTTCAAGCTCTCTTGTACTGACTACCATTATTTATTTATATTTTTCACATGTAGTAAAATGTTGTACCACACGTGTATTCCAACAATAAAATCAAAGGTAACATTTCATTCAAGACTGCTTCACAGTCACTAAGAGTTTCAGAATCTTCAGTTTTACTTTTACGCTTTCAATAACATCATCAAATTGGAATAATATAGGTTTGACCACAAACATTTTCCCGGCGTAATAACTGTTTGTAATATTTTCGGGTTTGCAGCCGGATACTAAAGTCAACTTGACACAATATTTCAGCCGCACAACTGCCCACCATCCTCAGGTGAGCTTGCTGGTACACAATCTCGCCGGCTCCTTTATTGAAATAAAATAGCTTTTATTGATCCAATTCCACTTTCCCATCTTGTTTCAGTCAGAGGTTTCTATGTCAATTTTAATTTAGTTTTTATAGGATCCCAACACTTGATAAACCTTGTAAAGAGCACATAAATTTTATTGTTGAAGCCGAAAAATATTGTAGCTGTTGTAGATGAGTTAGCTGCACCTACGAGTACCGAATTTCAAGAATGGCATCTGTAAGGTGTGAAGAATGCTCTTAGATTAATATTGAGTATTCTTGTTCTAACACCTTTATTAATGCCAACCATATTCACACCGTTATCATAACCCTGTCCTCGATAATTTTTTTTATGTAGATCATTATTTTTCTAGAGTTCCTTTAAAACGGTATTTGTTAAATACTCTCCCGTTGTTTCTGCAATGGCAATAAACCCAACAAAATGTTTCTCTCTCTCCAGTTGAGAATTGCAAAATCTTAATATTATTGACATTTGTTCCACACCGCTCAAATCTCTGGTACAATCGAGTATGAAGGCATAATATTTTGCTTGTTAGACTCTATTTAGAATTTTGTTCATGACAGATTTTGACATTAATGAAAATAATTCATATTGCATCTCCTGGCTCAGATAATACTGAGAGAGTTGCTTTTCATTAATATGTTGTAAGTGCTCTCTTAGTGTTAGATCATATTTGGATAACAGTTTAATTAGGTCTACAAAATTTCCACTGTTTCCAGTATCATTCAGGTTAAGGGATTTTCATGACCTGTAAATGGCAGATTGTGTGAGGCTAAGTAGTTGATAGTATTGATCAATCTTTCAAACAAAGTTATACCAATACTTTTGTGACTTCTTAATCATTCTCTCATTTCCCTTATCTATTGTTTTCCCATGTTTGATTCCTTTATAGAAATCCATCCATTTAATCATACACTCAATGTGTCCTTGACTTTTTCATGTCTTTGTAATATCCTTCTCAGATATTTCCAGTCACAACAGCCTTCACTTACGAATCTGTTTCTGAAAATGTGAAAAAAGTCTACATGGAAAGCAATAATTTTTTTTTTCTTGAAATATGGAGCAAACTAACCGTCTGCAATGTTGCTCTTGACTGTTGCTCAATTTTCTAGTAAATAATGTTCAAATGTTTGTAAATCTTATGGGGCTTAACATCTGTGGTTATCAGTCCATAAGTTTACAAATTACTTAAACCTAAACACAACACAGACACCCATTCCAGAGGGAGGACTCGAACCCCGACGGCAAGCAACCACACGCTCCACAGGAAAGCACTTTAGACCACTCGGCCACTCCACTGTGGCTTTTCTAGTAAAATTAAATTTAGTAAAATGTCTTATTTGCATCTTTGATGTAACTCTCATCATATTTCTCGAGGTTTTGTTGGGAACCATTTTTAATTAAGTCATGAACCTGTGAATCTATTACTGAAAACATCTACTTCCCTGGATCTAATTTTGTAAATGACTGTTTTATGAACAATGTCCTCAATTTTCTGAATCACAAATATTTTCACTTTGTAACTCCTTATTTGGCTCAGAATGTTGGATAACAGCAGTTTCACACAATTCTAATGCTGTATGAGAAAGGGTAACAGATCCATTCGACCTTCGTTCTGTTTCAGCGCCTACAGAAACTTGGAGGACAGACTCATCAGAGGCACCTAGTGCAGGTTCTCCTGAAGTAGGTTTCTTCAGAAATTTAATCATGCTCAAACTCATACCTTGGTTGGATATAGCTGTCTTAGTCTTTCTTCTTCTTTTTGATGCACTGGACTCCCATCTCCTCCCTGTCCCTTGAGCCCCCCCCCCCCCAGACATGATGATCTAAACATTACTTTTTGTTAAGTACATTGATGTTATTCAATTTGTTCATTGAGCAAGCTATAAAGGCAAGCAATAAAGAAAAGCAAGGAGAAATTAGGGAAAAGAATTAAAGTTCAGGGTGAACAAATAAAAACATTGCGTTGCTGATGACATTGTAATTATCTCAGAGACAGCAAAAGACCTGGAAAAGCAGTTGAACGGAATGAACAGTGTGTTGAAAGGCACATATAAAATGAACATTAACTAGAGAAAAATGAGGGTAATGAAGTGCAGTCTAAGAAAATCGGCCGATGCTGAAGGAATTAGATTAGGTAACGAAATACTGAAGGTGGTTGATGAGCTTTGTTACTTGGGCAGTAAAATAACATGTGATAGTCACAGTACAAAGGACATAAACTGCAGAGTGGGAATGGGAAGAAAAGCATTTTTGGAAAAGAGAAATTTGTTAACATCGAATATTAATCTAAGTGTAAGGAAGTCCTTTCTGAAGGCATTTGTGTGGAGTGTTGCCTTGTATGGGAGTGAAACAGGAACGATGAACAGTGTGGACAGGAAGAGGATTGAGGCTTTTGAAATGTGGTGTTACAGAAGAATGCTGAAAATCAGATGGGTGGATTGCATAACTAATGAATAGGTACTGAACAGAATTTGGGAGAAAAGGAATTTTGGCATACCTTAACTAAAAGAAGGGATCAATTGGTAGGACACATTCCTAGACATCAAGGTATTGTAAATTTAGCATTGGAGGGATGTGTGTGGAGTAAAAATCGCAGAGGGAGACCAAGAGATAAATACAGTAAGCAGTTTCAAATGGATGTAGGTTGCAGGTCTTATGAGGAGATAAAGAGGCTTGCTCAGGATAGAGTAGGGTGGAGAGCTGCATCAAACCAGTCTCCAGACTGAAGACAACAACAACAAAGTACATTGATATGTGCAGTTTCATCAAATGTGGTGATTCCAGACTGTTTTGAGGTTAAAACATCCTGGCAGATTAAAATTGTGTTCCGGAAGCGGGACTTGAACCTGGGACCTTTGACTTCGCGGGCAAGCACTCTACCACTGAGCTATCCCAACACTACTCACGATCCCTCCACACAACTTCAATTCTGCCAGTACCTCACCTCCTACTTTCAAAAATTTTAATCTGCCAGGAAGTTTCATATTAGTGCACACTCCGCTGCAGAGTGAAAAGTTTCATTCTGTTTTGAGGTTGTTTTTAGCCTAACTTCCATAGATTGTCAATGATATGGGAGAGTGTATGTAGAATGAATAAAACATCCTAAAAGTAGAAAAGTCGATGTGCACTGGTATTACCCCTTTGACGGGGCTTAAAAGTACTCAGCGTTACAGTATAGAAAGAATTGGATGTGGTATCATCATACATGGCAGCATAGTTTTTATATTTTGCCATGTATGATGCCAGAACAAGTAATAAAATATAATAATTATTTAAGAAATCTATACATATTATAAAATGGATGTAAATGATGTGTGTGTGTGTGTGTGTGTGTGTGTGTGTGTGTGTGTGTGTGTGTGTGTGTTCCACATTTCCTCCTACTACAGGACTTTTTATTATCGAGACTCGAGTTTAAGCTTCAATTACAAGTGAACCAGTAGAGCTTCATACGGTAGCCTGTTAATCCCAGAATTAAAAGTTCTAGTTTTCATTAGTTGGTTGAACTGCAGCCCTTCACTCCAACATTTAGTTCTTTTTTAATTTTGTATCCAAGAAAACAACATATTTACAATGTTTTGATTAGCTCTTTCGATGCTTCATTGACTTTCTGAGTTCCGCTACTTATCATCTATGACCTTCAAGTTGGCTAATACCCCTTTAGGCTGCTTACCACATATTTTGCCAATATTATAATGTAGAATCATTCAAGCACTACGCAACATAAATATGTCAATTTGAATATAGGCTACTTCTTGTGTTCTATTTGATTTCAGAGACCTGTGAACTACAGACTTTGTGAAATGATACTTGTATATCATTATAAATTTTTTCTCTCCATCTTGATGAGACAATATGGTGAGATTTTCCTCAAAATTGAATTCTTAAAAAAAGAAAAGGTAAAAACTTCACCATGGGAGATAATGTTCTTGTACTTCAGGTGAGAGTTCTTTTAACACCCTGTCCTAACATCCATGACCAATTGCCAGGTGGGTCTTGCGGTGTATGTCAAATTACTCTAAGACCACAATGGATATTTTCAGAGCACTCTTACCTTCTTTAGCAGGATATATCAGCTTAATCTTATTCTCAGAATGGTGGTCTGTCACAACGGTGAATGGTTTGCCGAATAAATGCAGCTGGAACTTGTTGATAGCCCAGATAACTGCGAGACATTCTTTCTCAGTTGTAGAGTATTTTATCTCAGACTTTGAGAGTACTCTTGATGCATAGGCTATCACTTTTTCAGCACCTTCCTGAACTAGTACATGCATTGCACCAATCCCATAACCACTGGCGTCTGTGTGAAGTTCTATTTCCGCATTCTCGTCGTACAAGGCTAGCACTGGTGCGGAAGTTTGAGCCTCCTTAAGTGCCCAGAAAGCTCTTTCTTTTGCCTCATCACAGTAAAACTTGGCATCTCCCTGCAGAAATTCTTGTAAAGGACATGCCTTGTTACAAAATCCTTTTATGAAACATCGGTAGTATGAGCACAGCCCGAGAAAACGTCTCACATCACGAATGTGCTAAGGAGTTGGAAATTCTGTGACTGCCCTTACTTTATCTGGATCAGGACGGACACCATCTCCATTGACTAGGTGCCCCAGGATTTTTGTCTCTTTGGTGACGAAGAGGCACTTATTTGTATTGAGGCGGAGTCCAGCAGTTTGAACACACTTCAACACAGTTGACAAGTGACTCAGAAGTTATTCAAATGTTTTCAAGAAAATGACAATGTCATCTAAATAGCAAAGACACATTGTCCACTTAAGGTGTTGAAGCTAGTTGTCCATCATGTTTTCGAATGTGGCCAGGGGCATTACATAATCCAAATGGCATTACTTTGAATTCATAGAGGCCGTCAGGTGAAATAAAATCAGTCGTACCTCTGTCAGCTTCGTCAACCTCGATTTGTCCGTAACCTATCTGCATGTCCATAGTTGAGAAGTATGTAGCTCCTTTCAAGCAGTCTAAGGTGTCGTCAATGTGTGGCAGTGAGTAGACATCTTTCTTTGTGATTTTGTTCAGGCGCTGATAGTTGACACAAAATCGCCATGAGCCATCCTTCTTCTTTACAAGGACCACCGGAGATGACCAAGGGCTCTCTGAAGGTTGAATAATGTCATCGTGCAACGTCTTCTGCATTTCCTCCTGAATTATCCGTCTTTCAGCTGGTGACACTCTATACGACCCCCCCAGGGGACCCCACAGCTCCTTTGTGGGTACGTGTGTGGTGCGCACGGGGCCCCCAAGCCAAAGCAGCCTTTCTTCTGCCCCAGGCTGCTTCACTTTCCCTCCCGGTTTATGCCTTCGCCCGGAGACGGTCGTTCTTTGCAAGTTAAGGTGGTTTTTTGTCATGGTTTCTCTTATTCCTTGGTTTCTTCCTTTCCTAATCTTTGCTTCTTCCTTTCTCTCCTTGTTGTACTCTCCTAGCCCTCTTCTCCTCCTCATTAGTCTCCGCTTCGGCGTTTGAGACACTTCTTTCCTTCTTTCTCTTCACTTCCTCTCTTCCTCTCTTCTTCTTCTTCTTCTTCTTCTTCTTCTTCTTCTTCTTCTTCTTCTTTCCTCCCTGTGCTTGTCTGAAGGCCGACCCACGCATTATCATGCGTAGCAGGTGACGGGGTAATGCGTAATTCCCCGCCCCGGGTAGACAAGTAGGGCATGTACGTACCCCCTGGTAAAGGCCAGGCCCAGGGAGGGGTGATAACCCAAGCTGGTACCTTCCAAACATGCCGATTGGTCCCTCCATCAGTTCTCACGAGGTGTGACCTGAGGTGTGAACAATCACCTAAGGCGGGTAAGCCCCCAGAGAGGGCCCCCACGAGGAAGGAGTGCGCCATTGGAGACGCCGGTAATAATGGGGGACACTTCCGCAATGACTTCCTTCTCTTCATCAATGACTTTGACTCAGAAACAAAAGATAAATTCGCCTCAGCAAAAGAAAACTCTGCCAAATCTTCCAAAATTCCTTGTCGTCTCTCGAATCGACAGTAAAGATTTCACGTCTGTAAATCCTTTCGTCATTCAGAAAGGTGTTGATGCAATTTTTGGCCCTGTTAAAACCTGTTCATGTCAGTGCAATGGACCATTGTTGCTGGAAGCGAACAGTGCCTTCCAAGCCCAAAAACTAATATGGACTACGTTGTTACACACGTTTCCAGTCAAGGTAGAAGCGCACCGCACAGTCAACTCGTCATGGGGGGTAGTCTTCACGAGATCCCTTGACGGGTTGTCTGATGAAGAATACAAACTTATATATCCGATCAGGGTGTAAGAGCCATGCGTAGGGTGTTGAAAAAGGTAGATAACCAGCTGACACCAACTCGTACTGTGTTCTTGACATTTGACAGAGTTGAACTCCCGTTGAAGGTCAAAGCAGGTTTTGAAGTTATCTCCGTCCGCCCTTATATACCAATCTAACGTGCTGTTTCCAATGCCACAGATACAACCATACCCGTCAATCTTGCCCAAATGCAGCAAAATATGTCACTTGTGGTAGGGACACCCAAGAGGGGGTTGCCCGCCTCCGTCCCCTCACTGCCTTAACTGCAACGGTGACCATGCGGCTTCCTCAAATGTTTAAATGTTTCTTAAACTTATGGGACTTAACTACAGGGTCATCAGTCCCTAAACTTACAAACTACTTATGAACTACCTTATACTAAAGACGGCACAAATATACATGCCCGAGGGGGCATACGAACCCCCGACCGTAGTGGTCATGCAGACCGTGACTGAAGCGCCTCAGTCTCCTCAGCCACCGCGGCCGGCGCGGCTTGCTCTCGAGACTGCCCTCTATATAAGGATGAAAAGGTCATCCAGCAAATTCGGGTTACAGAAAAGGTATTAACATCTGCCGCTCGAAAGTTGTTGGCGAGTCAAAAGCCCACTGTCCTCCCAGCAGGCACATACAGTAAGGTCCTCACCTCCACTCGACCTACTAAGGATTCAGGTACCCAGACCTGTGACTTCACTTTCACTGACACAGTTGTGCGATCCGCCAGCCCCAAGATTGCCCGTTCCACGTCCCGCTTCCTCCTGCTGCTTCTAAAGTTCAGTCTTTGTCAACCTCTAATAAACCGCGGGCACCTAAACAAGATGCCCGGACTTTGAAAAAGGAACCCGCCCGTGAAGATTTTCTGCGTTCTCAGGCTCCCCAACCGTCAACTGCCTCTTCTCACCATCACTCTTCCAGAAGAGCCATCAAGAAAAAGAGTTCCTCTCCTTCCCTGCCGAGGCGTGTCCCATCCATCACGCCGTCCAACAGTAGTCGACCCTGATCATCTTCTGTCTTGCCGGGACGCACTACTGTTAACAGGGCAACCGGCATTTTACCAGCGGCGAAAGCTGCCCCTCCTGATCGTTTGAACCTGTGGGACATGTCTCTCTGCCTCTAGATGGCGACAGTAGTGCTCCCTCGAAGTCCGGTCCTCAGCGGCCGTCGAGGTGACCCCACCTGCTTGTTCCTTTTTATCTTCCCTTCTCTTATTTTTTTATCATGGCGCTCCTTCAATGGAATATTCACAGCTTTTGTTCCAATCGGGAGGAATTAAAACTACTCCTTAGATTGCACTGAATGCTTCTAGTTTGTCTCCAAGAAACTAAGTTATGTCAAAGTGATCGTGCAGACTTACCCCACTACACCTCTGTGCGTGAAGGTATCCCAGCCCATGAAGGGATTCTGATGCTCCTTCGAGACGACGTCTATTTCCATCCCATTTCATTGCATACTCACCTACAGGCAGTTGCCGTCCGCATCACTCTATCCACCGTTTCCTTTTCCCTCTGTAATATCTATTCGCCATCGTCATCCGCCCTTACTAGGGCAGATGTGCTATAACTCGTTGACCAGCTCCCTTCACCTTTTGTGTTGGTAGGCAACTTTAATGCCCACCACCCCCTATGGGGCTCTCCAGCACCTTGTCCGAGAGGCTCCCTTTTGGTGGACCTTCTCCAACGCCTCAATCTTGTCTGCCTCAACACCGGTGCACCGACTTTCCTTTGAGACACAACACATACTTATTCCCATATAGACCTCGCGATATGCACTTCTCAGCTTGCCGGTCGGTTTGAGTGGTATGCACTTTCTGACACGTACTTGAGTGACCATTTCCCTTGTGTCATCCACTTCCTGCATCATTCCCCATCTCCTTGTCCCACCAGTTGGAACATTTCTAAAGCTGACTGGGGGCTTTATTCTTCCATGGCTGTTTTTCACGATCAGAATTTTCCCAGCTGTGACAGTCAGGTCGAATACCTCACAGAGTTTATTCTCACAGCTGCCGCACATTCCGTACCTCGTACATCCTCTTCTCCACATCGTGTCCCGGTCCCTTGGTGGACTGCAGCCTGCCGCGACGCTATTAGAGCCCGGCGCCGTGCTTTACGCACCTACCACCGCCACCCGACATTGGAGAATTGTATAAATTATGAACGACTGCTAGTGCAATGTCGTCGTGTTATCAATGACAGCAAAAATGCTTGCTGGACTACTTTTATTAGTTCTTTTAACCGTTTTACTCCCTCGTTTTCCTGAATTACGGAAAGTTTTGTTAGTTCACAGTCTAAGACAAAGTCATTCCACTGTAGGTGAAGTTGAACTTATCTTATATGCTGGCTGAAGTCCATTGTGTTGTGAGTTATCTTCGGCATTCACTAAAGAAATCGATTCTACAGGATCTTCTCATAAATTAAAATCATCTTGTGTTCGTAGATTTTCCCGGCGAATATGCTGAGTGAAGATCTCTCGGGCGTGCAGCCGGATGGATTGATCGTTGTAGTTCTACAACGATCAATCCATCCGGCTGCACGCCCGAGAGATCTTCACTAAAATCATCTTAGTTGATATGGAAACGATTTTATTTCCACTTAAACATTGCACAATCAAGAAATGCAGCAGCAAGCCAACAAAGCGGCTTACAGGTTTCTGGCCACTCACAAACTCTATCCACGACTGACTAAACAAACAATGGTTTCTCTCAAACATCTTTCTACATGACTGCGTAATAAGATTGATGACAAAGTTTTGTAATTCACAATTAAACAGTATTCTTTTACATTAAATATGCCAAAATACAGAAATTAAAATATTACATTTAAACTTTGAATATTTATGTCAATGTATGTACTTTTTTCATGAAATTTGTATTTAAATGTAGTACACAAATTTAAAGTCATCCTTTTGACTAGTGTTTACAGTCGTCAAATTATTTACATTATGTGTGTTTTCGAAATGCACATATATTTGTTTTGCCAATAGTGTGTAGGCGTAATATTATTTTGACATGGAATTTTAGTGAGTTTCAGTTTGCGGTCAAATTATTTATTAATACGGATTTGTATATGGTTGTCGTAGTTTTGTTAATTTCAAAGATAGTTTCTTAGTACCAAATGGATTATTAATTTTAGAGCATGAAAAATTATCAGTATTTAATTTAGGTTCTAGTGATATATAAAACATGGTCTGCCCTAATTTATTTAAACAAAAGGTATATATGAAATCATGTTGTGCAATAATTTATAACATGTAGCATTGTTGTTTTTATACTCATTAGTATCTATATAGGTTCAGCAATTTCCAAAACTAAGTGTAATGCATTTTTAGTGTTTGCAGCTATTTTTTACGAAAGTATAAAAAAATGAAAATTACGTAAAAGGTTAGCCAAAGTTATAATAAAATCAATGTACTATTTCTTAAAAGCATTTTACTAATAGTGTAAATAGAATTTCAATCTGAAGGCGAAAATGTGAAATATCACATGTCCGGTAATGAAGTTTTACTTTAGGTGTCAGATATTTTGTGTTTCAATGTTGGCAACTGATTTTTAGGAGTTCGCAACATAGCAGAAACGTTACACAGTCCTTGTGGAACCCGTTGATGTTTCCAATGCACTGGGCCGTTCCTTTGCGGAGGTTTCAAACTCTGCCCATTACCACCCTGCCTTCCTCCCTCGCAAACAGGCAGAGGAGGCACGGCCGCCTCATTTTTTTTTTTTTTTTTTTTTTTTTTTTTTTTTTATGGGACTTAACTACGGAATCATCAGTCCCTAAATTGACAAACTACTTATGAACTACTTACGAACTAGGACGGCTCAAATATCCATGCCCATGGGGGGGATTCGAACCCCCGACCATAGTGGCCGTGCAGACCATGACTGGAGCGCCTTAGTCTCCTCGGCCACTGCGGCCGGCCCGCCTTCTTTCCACTCTTTTAATCGTAAAAATTATAATGTCTACTTCACCATGTAGGAGCTAGGTCGTGGTCTCGCCCTGTCCCGATTTTCTGTTCCTGGCCCCGATTCCATCCGTATTGAGATGCTGAAGAACCTCTCTCCTGCGGGCATGTGTTTCCTACTTAGCACCTATAATCGCATATGGACTGAAGGTCATGTTCCCACAAGTTGGTGTGAAGCCATTGTTGTCCCCATCCCCAAACCAGGGAAGGACAAACATCTTCCTTCCAGCTATCGCCCTATTTCTCTGATGAGCTGCGTCTGTAAGGTGATGGAATGCATGGTTAACGCTCGGTTGGTCTGGCTCCTTAAATCTTGCCGCCTCCTAACAAATGTCCAATGCAGTTTTCGTCGACACCGCTGTGCTGCTGATCACCTCGTTATGTTGTCGACCTTCATTAAGAATAACTTTCTAAAGAAGCGTCAAACAGTAGCAGTGTTCTTTGACTTGGAGAAGGCATACGATACCTGTTGGAGAGCGGGCATTCTCTGCACATTTTACACATGAGGCCTTTCACGGCCGGCTCCCTCTTTTCATTCAAGCGTTTATGGCAGATCACAAGTTCCGGGTATGGGTGGGCTCTGTTTTGTCAGATACCTTTCACCAGGAGAATGGGGTACCGCAGGGCTCCGTCTTGAGTGTGGCTCTGTTTGCCATTGCAATCAATCCGATCGTAGATGGCCTTTCAGCCGACATTTCTAGATGCATTTTTGTAGACGATTTCGCTATTTATTGCAGTGCCCAGCGGATGTGTCTCTTGGAGCGTTGTCTTCAATGCTGTCTTGACCGTCTATATCCCTGGAGCATTGCAAACGTCTTCAGATTCTCCACTGAGAAAACGGTGTGTGTCAACTTCTGGAGATACAAGGAATTTCTTCCACCATCTCTACGTCTCGGCCCTGTTGATCTCCCTTTCTTGGAGACAACAAAATTCTTGAGGCTAATGTTGGATCGGAAACTTTGCTGGTCCACACACATGTCCTACCTGGCTGCCCATTGTGCCCGATCCCTTAATGTTCTTCGTGTCCTCAGTGGCACGTCATGGGGGGGAGGGGGGATCATACTGTCCTGCTTCACCTTTACCAGGCCATTGTTCAGTTGAAGCTCGACTACAGGTGCCTTGTATACTCTTCTGCACGGCCGTCGATTCTCCGCCATCTCAACTCTATTCACCATCAGGGATTACGTCTGGCGACTGGTGCATTTTATACCAGTCCTATTGAAAGTCTGTATGCCGAGGCTGCTGTATTACCCTTGACCACTTGGCGTGACATACTCCTGTGTCAGAACGCATGCCGCCTGCGGTCGATGCCCAACCATCCATCTTACCGATTATTCTTTGACGACTCACTCAATCGCCAATATCAGTTGTCTCTGACAGCCTTGCTTCCACCTGGAGTTCAGTTTTGCCGCCTGCTTCAGTGGCTCGATTTTACCCCACCTTCCACCTTTCGGTTGAGTTGCCACCATGGCTTCCCAAGGAGAGCACCCCGTATTTGGTATACCACTTAAGGCTCGTCGAACTCCTTTCGCGGTTCGATAATGCCATATTTACTTACACTGATGGTTCCAAGAGCACTGATGGTGTCGGATCTGCCTTCGTCATCGGGGAAAACCATTTCCAATACAAGTTCCCTGACCAGTGCTCAATTTTCACGGCTGAGTTTTTTGCCCTCCACCAGGCCGTTTTGTATACCTTCCGCCACCTCGAACCTTTCCATGCCATATGTTCGGACTCCCTTAGTGCCCTGCAGGGTCTTAAGGACCCTTTCTCGAATCATCCTCTGGTTTCTCGGATCCAATGCTCCCTCCAGTTGGTAGCAGATAACACCTGTTACGTTTCTTTTCTGTGGGTCCCTGGCCACGGAATGAGACTGCCGACACAGCAGCCAAGGCAGCAGCTCTTTTGCCTCGTGTGGCTACTTTTTGCGTCCCATTGGACAATGTTCAACGGGCTCTTTGTCGAAGTATTGTGTTGTCCTGGCACAGTGCATGGTTTTCACTTACGGAGAATAAATGGAGAACTGTAAAACCGATCCCGACCGCTTGGAGAACCTCCTCACGCCCCTCTCGGCGGGAGGTGGTCATCCTGGCCCGATTGCGGATCGGTCACTGCCGTTTCAGCCACCGTCACTTGCTCTCCACCGACCCTGCACCGCTGTGCTCCTGCGGTGCACTGCTGACAGTGCGACATGTTTTACTGACTTGTGTTAATTTTAATCATCTCCGTGTAGCCCTTCACTTTCCGTCTACTCTGGAGGAAATTTTAGCTGATGACACACGGGCAGCTGCTCGAGTTTTGCGTTTTATCAACTTGGCCAATTTATCAAAGGCTATTTAACCCTTTTAATTGTTTATCTTTCGTTTTTAGCCTTCTCTTGATATTCTAACTGGCAGTTACCAATTTTTTGAGATCTAGCAAATCTCTGTTCTTGTCTGGGCGCTAATGACCTTAGCAGTTGTGTGCCCTAAAAAAAAAAACCTCTATACGAACGCTGGGTAATTGGTGCATGAACCCCAGTATTGATATGATGCCTTATGGTGGGCTGTTTCGTCTGACTTTTCCCCTGCTGAGGTGAGAATGCACAGGAAAATTGACGTAGTATAGCTAACACCTGCTGGCCTTGTTCCTTGGTCAGTCTGGGCCCTATTGGCAGTTCGACATTTGTTTCCTCCAGCTTGTTGTCTGTGCTAATAGCAGAGCATGGGTCTTCATTGATGACATTGACCTCACCGTCCTGGATTGGTTCAGCTGTCCCGATACACATTCCTTTGGGGATAAGTTGTGACTGCTCGTGACAATTAGTGATCCAAATCTCTCCTCAACCTCTGGTAATGGTTATGATAGCCGCTGGTATGTGAATTTCTTTGGTGAGCCTGATAAACTTTTTACTATCAACGAGCACTTTACAGTTTAATCACTCATCTGTGTTTGTGACTGCAAGTCTTCTCATTGTCAATGGCAAATAACTTCCCAGAAAATTCTGTACTACATGTATCCGTTAGAATGACTTCTTCAGTTTGCAGCTTAGATCTTCCACAGTCAATGATGCCTGAAGGAAGTCTCATCCGAGGATGATGTGACTACATTCTATTAACAGGACAAATTCAAATGGCTGGGTCCTTTGGTTGATGGTTATTCTTGTGACACAAATTCCTTCTGACTGGACGTACTTTTCATTCGCGACCTTCAGCACAGTGGCCCCCGTATCAGAGAACATTGTCTTTTTTAGTGTGCGATGGTAATTATCAGACAATACAGAGAAAGGCACTTCGGAATCAACAAGTGTCCGGGCAGGTTGGCCATTGATTATGACATCAATGAGATTTCCCGACATCTTAGTGACTGTCGTCCATGGAGGATTTTCATCTGCGGTGGCCTCACTTCCGTAGGTGGTCGCCTCACTTAGTTTTCCTGGCCGCAGTGGCTAGGGGAGCGGGAGGTACCTCTGTAAGGCGATTTTGAATGGCTGCGGCGGGCTGGGGAGAGAAGTTGTCTAGGGTACGGCGATTTGCTTCTTCTTACAGGTCAACTTAACTCATCAGCAGGTGATTGCCTGGGATAGAACTGCTCTGATGGCTGACGTCTTGCCGCAAAATAATCATCTAATACTCACCTTCTCTCTCTACAGTAGCATACGACATGTTCGGGGAAACACAGTGGAAACACAGTGGTGTGTTGTCTTCTGTCCTCCAGACGTCTGTTCTTCTGCGGGGCGTCATAGTTGCTGGGGGAGTTGGTTGTGGCCATGTCAGCCGGTTCATGTAGTGTAAGTCATAGCAGGGCAACGCCTTTCCTCATGTCGGGTGCAATTGATGGAGCAGACAGGAGCTATTGCCTGAAATACCTCTTCCTCAGCGGCTCCCTCGTCAATTACAGGGCGTACATCCATGGCCATGAGCTGATGCTCGCTCAGTCTAATAGTCCCAGCTGCCATAAACTGTTGTAATCCTTCTCTCACAATTTGTTGTACGAGAGAAGCGAAGTCATGCTGCTCTTTCACAACGACAATAGGAACTACATTGCGGAGTCTGTCAAACTTCTTTCATCAACACTCCTTTGTTGCAGCTCTTCAGTACGCTGGCACTACTTGATGAACTCTTCCGTTGTAGCGACGTCTTTTATCAGAAGGGCGTGGTTCATGTCTTCTGCTATACGCTTGTCGGTGTGTGATTTTGTCGGCCTCAGTCATATTTGGGTTGACTGTATTACGCAGGGCCAAAACATTCTGTATGTATGACTTTTTCGGCTCACCATGTCATTGGGTCCGGTTCTTCAGTTTTTCTTCCGCTGAGTGGATTTGTCGCTGGCAGTCACCAAACGTCTTCTTGTGTTCAGTCTGGAACATTTCTCACTCATTCAGTTTGTCTTTGTTGTTTTCAAACCATTGCTTGGCTGTTGTGTCCAGGTAGAAAAAACTCTTTTAGCCATTTGTTGGGGTCCTGTCTAGCGTCTCCGGAGACACCGACGGGTGTCTCATGTGTAACTGGCTTAGCACTGGTTTTGTGTTCATCGTTCTTCCGATAATATGGATTTTTGGAAGGATGTACTCGGTATATCCCTTGTATTCCGGTTCTAGTTCATGTAAGCGACGGCTTTTACATTGCCTAATCAGAGCCACGGTGATGCAGCTGTTGCACAAGATACCCGGCGCCTCCACCAAACAATGTCCCATTAAAATGGAAGCAGGCTTGACTTCGAAGGCAACTGAACACAGCACTTATATGAAAGCAGGTTTATTACGAACTTAACATACATGCAGCACTAACTGCCTTTCGGGAAGAGTGCTCTGCTATTTATACACAGACAGAATGTACCAGAAATGAGAAAAATAGTTAACATAACAAACAAATAGAATTTACAAGTGAACATAAGAAGGATGTAGAACATTCTGGAATTGTTAATCTTAAAGAAATAAATTTTTGCCGGTGGGCGGGATTGAAGGGGCGACCTTCAGCACTGCAGTTGGTGACACTATTCCCTGTGACACGCTGGCAGTCGGTTTACATGGTGTCTCGTGACAATATCATTCGATGGCACACAGTATGTAGCTGTCTGAGGTAGGAGAGTTGCAGCATTGGCCACGGCATCAGCAGCCATGTTACCAGGCACGCATGCATGGTCAGGTACCCATAGGAGGTGAACGCGAGGGCCGTCGGCAACTAATTATTGAAGGGAGTGGTTGATTCGGTGCACAACAGGATGGGCCGAAAGGGGTCTCTCAGACTCTGGATGGTGGTCAGGGAGTCAGAGCAGATGACATAAGAAGGAGAACAGTGTCGATGGATGTATAGTACAGCCTGAAAGAGGGCAAAAAGTTCTTCTGTGAAATTTGAGCAGTGGTCATTAAGCCTGTACTGAAAACCATCATCCCGAATGACAAACGCACATCTTACACCTTCATTGGTCTTGGAGCCATCTGTATATATGAAGACGGAATTTTCGAGCCGTGCACAAAGTTCAAGAAACCTTGAACGGTAAACAGCAACCAAAGTACTTTCCTCTGGGAGTGAGGTAAGTTCAAGGTGAACACGAACTTGAGCCTGAAGGCAAGATGGCACTCGGCTCTCACCTATTTGAAATGTGGAAGGGAGGGTTAAATTGAGCTGCCGAAGTAAGCGACAAAAGCAGACTTCGGGATGGAGCAGGGCAAATGCAGACAGCCTGTAATGGCTATCGAGGGAGTCATTAAAGAATGATGGATATGAAGGGTGGTGGGGCATAGAAAGCAGACAGCATGCATACCGACACTGCAATATGTCGTGTTAATAGGGTAAATGTAATTCAGCATAGAGGCTGTCAACAGGGCTAGTGTAAAAGTCACCTATCGCCAGGTGTAATCCCCGATGGTGAATCGAGTTTAGGTGATGTAAAATAAATGGCCATGCAGAGGAGTACACGAAACTCCTGTAATCTAGCTTGGATCTGACAGACCGATAGAGGTGAAGCAGGACGGTTTGATCCGCTCCCCATGATGTACCACTAAGACCACGGAGAACGTTGAGGAAACGAGTACAGCGGGCAGCCAGAGAAGACACATGTGGAGACCAGCTAAGTGTCCTATCCAACATTAGCCCTAAAAATGTCATCGTCTCCATGAAGGGGAGAGTGATGGGGCCGAGATGGAGAGATGGTGGAAGAAACTCTTTATACCTCCAAAAGTTGATACAGGCCATTTTCTCGTGGGGGTAATGGAAGGCGTTTGCAACACTCCAGAAATAAACTGTTAAGGCAATGCTGGAGACGACACTCCAGGAACATGTTTCTGAGCGCTGGAATAGATCATTAAGTTATCCACAGACAGGGAGCCTGTAACATCAGCTGGGAGGCAATCCATAATTGGGATCTTTTAAAAAGACATGAATAAAGACGGGGAGATGGCCGCCAAGACCCCATGTATGCATAGTGCGGAGAATGTCTGCCAGCCAACGAGTGTCATAAGCCTTCTCCAAATCAAAGAAAACAGCTACCATCTGACACTTCCACAAAAAGTTATCCATAACGAAAGTTGACAAGGTAACAAGGTGATCAATAGAAGAGCGATGCCTTCAAAACCTACATTGGACATTAGTGAGGAGATGTCGAGTATCCAAACCAGCCGAGCATTGACCATGCACTCCATTACCTAACAGACACAGCTGGCCAGGGAACTGGGGTGATAACGGGAAGGAAGATGTTTGTCCTTTACTGGTTTGGGTATGGGCACAACAATTGCTTCACGCCAACGAGTGGGAACTTCACCGTCAGTCCAGATGCGATTATAAGTGCAAAGAAGAAAGCATTTACTGCAGGGGAGAGGTGGTTCAGCATCTGAATATGAATGGAATCAGGCTCTGAGGCAGAGGGTCGGGAGACAGCAACGACATGTTCTAGCTCCAGCATGGTGAAAGTGGCATTGTAACATTAACGATTGTGAGATGTAAAAGAAGGCGTTCGTGTCTCCTCGGCCTGCTTTCGGGGGAGGAAGGCAAGGTCATAATTAGCTGAGCTTGAAACCTCTGTGAAAGAGCAGTCCAAGGCATTGTCGATATCAACAGGTTCCACGAGAACTTGGTTTTCTATGTTCAGGCCGGGGATTGGGGAATGGACCTTAGTGCCAGATAGCCAGCGTAGGTTACCCCAGGTGAACCATGAAGGAGTAGATCTGTTGAAGGAACTCATGAAAGCAGTCCAGCAAGCTTTTCTGCTTTCTTTAATGACACAACATCATTTTGCTCATAGTGTTTTGTAATTAATACAGTTTTCCAAAGTAGGCCGGTGTTGAAACAGACGTAGAGCACATCGCCGGACTTTATGAGCTTCGCTACATGCTGCATTCCACCAGGGATCTGGGACCCTACTTGGAGATGTTGAAATTGTGGTACGGAATGTTCGGCAGTGGTGAGGATGACGTCCGTGAGGTAGTTGACCTGACTTTCACAGCTGGAGAACTCCCGATCATGGAAAACCGCCATGGAAGAATAGAGCTCCCAGTCGGCTTTGGAGATGTTACAAGTAGTGGAACATGGAGAAGTGGTATGATGTAGTAGAGAAATTATACAGGGGAAATGGTCACTTGAGTACCTATCAAACAGAACATACCATTCGAAACTATGCGCAAGTGGAATAGTGCATATTGCTAGGTCCTTATGGGAATAGCTAAGCATTGTGTTGGATAGGAAAGTTGGTTCTCTGGTATTTAGGCAAACAAGATTAAGGTGGTTGAAAAGGTTAGCCAAAAGAGAGCCCCTCTGGCAGGAAGCTGGAGAGCCCCATAGAGGGTGGTGGGCATTACGTCGCCAATCAACAAAAACGGCATAGGTGCAGTAAGTCTGCCCTAAGAACGGCAGATGACATGGGGTGTAGATATTAAAAAGAGAGAAGGTGAATGTGGAGATAGTGACAGGGACAGCAACCGCCTGTAGGGGAGTTTGCAGTGGGATGGGATGATAATAGACAATTCCCGAATGAGCAGTATAGCACTTCCATGGGCAGAAATACCTTCCACAGGAGGTACATTAAAACGTACTGCAGTGTATTGTTGGAAATTGAGATGATCGGTTGGATGGAGCTTCGTTTCTTGCAAACCGACTATAAGCAGGCAGTGCAGTCGAAGTAGTAGTCTCAATTCATCACGGAGTGAATGCCTCTAATGTTCCACTGAAGGAGTGCCATGAAGAAAGTATGAGAAGAAAAAAGGGAGAAGCAAGAGGGGATCACCTCAACGGCCACTGAGGGCCTGGCTGCGAGACGGCACTGCTACTGCAATCGACAGATGGACAGTCATGCTCCATAGGTTCAAACATCTGTTCTGCCTCCTTCCTGGATTGATCGGAAAGGGCAGCTTCCTCCGCTGGTGAAATGCCGGCAGATCAGCAAGCAGTAGAGTGTCCTGGTGAGACAGAGGATGGCCAAGGGCACCTACTGCTGGATGGCATGAACAAAGAGTCATGCCGTGGCAGGGAAGGAGAGGAACTTCTATTTTTGTGTTCCTTTTTGGAGGCAGTTCTGTTTGAATAATTAGTGGCTGATGGTTGGGAAGATGACGTTTTTAGAAAATCTTTGCGGACAGGCTTCCGACTTAGTGGCCCGTGATTTCTGTGAGACTGATGTGGACTGGGATTTAGAGTGGGCAGAAGACATTGGGGATGTCAAGTGGACAATCTTTGGGCTGGCTGATCTAACAACTGTATCACTGAAGGTAAAGTCACACATCTGCATATCATTCTCCTTTGTTGGTCGAGGAGAAAAAAGGACATTGCTGTAGGTACCTGCTGGGAGCACAGCAGGCTTCCTACTTGCTAGTAATTTCCGGGCAGCAGATGTGGAAACTTTTTCCTTGATTTGGATTTCCTGGATGGCCCGTTCATCTTTATATACAGGGCATTCGCGAGAATTAGCAGCATGGTCACCCATACAGTTGATGCAGCAAGGGGTGGAGGTGGGCAGTCACCCTCATGGGGGTCCCTACCACAGGTGATGCATTTTGCTGCATTGGGGCACAACTGTCAGGTATGATTGAACCGTTGACACTGGTAACAACAGGTTGGATTAGGGACATGTGGCCGAACAGAGATGATTTCATAGTCTGCTTTTATCTTTCAAGGAAGGTCTACTTTGTCAAAGGTCAAGAACACTGTTTGGGTTGGTGTTAAGTTGTTTTTAACCCTCTTCATCACACGGTGTACAGCTGTTACACCCTTGTCAGGAAGGTACTCCTGTAGTTCCTCATCAGACAGGCCGTCAAGGGATCATGAGAACACTACTCCTCATGACAAGTTTCGGGTACGATGAGGTTCGACCTTAACTGGAAAGGTGTGCAAGAGTGTAGTGCGAAGCAACTTCTGAACTTGAAAGGCACCTTCCGTTTCCAGCAACAGTGTACTATTACATTGGTGGGAACAAGTTTTAACAGGATCTGCAATTGCATCGACACCCGGTTGTATGACAAAAGTATTCACTGATGTGAAATCATGGCCATCAGTTGTGAAACAATAAGGAACTTTGGCAAGTTAGGCAAAATTTTCTTTGACTTGGATTCATTGTGTTCCTTTTTCTGAGTAAAGGGTGAAGTGGAAGAAGAAGAAGTCATTGCAAAGTTGTCCCCTATGACTACCAGCATCTCCGATGGCATGCTCCTTCCTAATGGGGAACCCTCACTGAGGGCTCACTCGCCTTAGGTGATTGTCCACACCTCAGGTCACACCTCCCGAGAAACGGACGGAGGGACCAATCGGCATGATTGGAAGGTAACAGCTCGGGTAATGATCCCTCATTGGGCCTGGCCTATACCAGATGGTACCTGGGTGCTCTATATGCCAACCTGGGGCTGGGACTTATGCATTACCCAGTCACCTATTGTGCAGCGAGTGTGTGGGCGGCCTTCAGGAATGCACAGGGAGGAAGAGAGGAAAGAGGAAAGCAGGAAGTAAGAAAGGTTGAGCCTCAAATGTTGAGGCGGAGACTAAAGAAGAAGAGGAAGGCTAGAAGTGTACAGTGAGGAGGGAAAGGCAGAAGCAAAGCTTAGGAGAAGAGAAACCGAGAAAAGAAAGAAAAGCTGGTACATGAGACAGAGGGGTAACTGAAGGAGCCTGGGGCAGGAAGGAAGACTGCTTTGGCTCGGGGCCCCATGTGTGCCACACAGGTACCCACAAAAGAGCTGTGGGCCCCGTGGGGGGAGGGGGAGGGGATCTTCAGTGTGGTAGTTGAATGTTTAACAGCAATAGTTTGCCTTCCAGGCCATTAAACAATGACCCAAGCATCACTGAAAAAATGGTGATGGAAATAAAAATACACGGTTGGGCATATTGTATTCTTTGCTGGCAGACAATTTGGCAAATTATATAGTGCCTATTCTAAGTATGAAATACCAATTAGTTCATACTTCAATGTTCCATTTCAGGCATTCTATACATTACTTAGGTGTCTGTAGAACACTGGATTTCACATATTGCTGGTATTATGTACCCTACACTATAATATACATATGCCTTTTTACCAATGCCATCAATATTGTAAAACACCCCCCCCCCCCCCCCACACACACACACACTAGGTGCATAGTCCTCATTATTTGCATTTAATCAGTTATGAGGTACAACACACAATACAAAACTAAAGTCAGATAGTGTGAAGTACATGTCAACAAAAATTGTAATAATTCCCAGTTTATATTGTTGTTGTTGTGGTCTTGAGTCCGCAGACTGGTTTGATGCAGCTCTCCACGCTACCTTGTCCTGTGCAAGTCTCTTCATCTGAGAATACGTTCGGCAACCTACATCCTTTTGAATCTGCTTACTATATTCCTCCCTCGGACTCCCTCTATGTTTTTTACTCCACACACTTCCTTCTAATGCTAAGTTGAGAATTCCTTGATGTCTCAGTGTGTCCAACCGATCTAACCCTTCTCTTAGTCAGGATATGCCAGAAACTCCTTTTCTCCCCGATTTGGTTAAGCACCTCCTCATTAGTTACATGATCCACCCATCTAATTTTCATCATTCGTCTGTAGCACCACATTTCAAAAGCTTCTATCATCTTTTTATCTGAACCCCTTATCATCCACGTTTCACTCCCATATAATGCTACACTCCAGACAAATGCTTTCAAAAAGGACTTCCTAACATTTAAATTAATAATGGATGTTAACAAGTTTTGCTTCTTTAGAAACGCTTTTCTTCCCATAGCCATTCTGTATTTTATGTCTTCTTTACTTCGGCCATTAGAAGTTATTTGCTACGTAAATAACAAAATACATTTACTACTTTTATTGCCTCATTACCTAATCTAATTCCTTCAGTATTGCCTGATTTTCTGGCATTACCTTCGTTTTACTCTTGTTAATGTTCATCTTATATCTTCCTTTCAAGACACTGTCCATCCCATTCAATTGATCTTACAGATCTTTTGCGGTCTCTGACAGAATTACTATGTCATCGGCAAAGCGCAATGTTTTTATTTCTTCTCCCTGGACTTTAATGCCCTCTCCAAATTTCTCCTTCCATTCCTTCACTGCCTGCTCAATGTACAGATTGAAAATCATTGGGGAAAGGCTACAACCCTGTCTTACTCCCTTCCCAACCTCTGCGTCCCTTTCTTGCCCTTAAAATGTTTTAATATATTTTTAGTAATTACAGTTCATTCTACCACTTCCAACTGATACGCATCTTTTCAATGTCACAATGTATGGGGGTTCTGATCGCTGCAACATTATTCTCCTGGGGCGTCATGGTAGAAATAAATACTCAATATGTACAATTTTTCACTTCTTCTTTAATTTGAATCAAACTTCTCGTACACCAAAACATTACAACTTCATAACAAAGCATCAGAACTTCACTGACAGAACTTCCATTATAAAACAACAGACTGACATAGCTTCCAGTGCACTTTAGAAAAGCCAAAACTCTAACTCCCTCACGCAAGGCGGTGAGGCAAATACATTACATCGACAATAATGACGTTACATTATCCATTGTTCATAACAATTGAATATAGTAATTTACAATTAACGAACACAACAGTAAAACATTTCATGTACACATAAGTAATCGCAATATCAAATGAAAACTATACATACCATAATTTTAGATTGCACCTATCTTTTTAAGTTTTAAGCACGCTACTTTTTCTTTGACAACAAACCAAAATATTAAATGTCAATTAGTTAACGAGTACATCATACATGTTCCTAACATATATTGAGCTATCAATTATCTTGGCAATTCTCAAAATAAGTTCAAAATCTCATGTCAGACAATATATATAAAAAATTACAATATTCAAATTTCTACTATTAAACTAATTAATATAATTAGCTGGTCAATACAACTTGTTTATGAGCCTAACATATATACAATGCTATTTATTTTAATGTCTTTATGTAGATACAAAAGTTTTTACCATTCGTCTGTCTATTCATTGAAATAATGTACAATGACAAAAGTATTGTTTATAGAATTATCTGGAAACATACAAATCTCTTAATTAATTAAATCTATCACTTGTTTTGATCACAGTATCACCGAGACACTGTCCTACACTGATTCCTAGGCTGGCTATTTCGTTTGTAGCTTCACACGTGACATACATCACTAACGAACCACACAATTCCGGATCCGATGCAGATGGTATCGTATAATAACATTGAGATGAGGGGGCCGGCAGTATCATCACAATACCCCCCCCCCCCCCCCCCCAATCAGCTCGACAATGCCCTCATAAGTCGAGGTGCTGTAAGAGTGAAGCACCTACTTTGGATGGCTTGGGCCCGGTGGCTGGCTTGGCTGCATCAGTACCTCACTCAGTCCTGTCTGGGGTTGGCACAGCACAGTCCACACAGGCATCTTCACCAGATCCTGAAAGTTCCAAGTGCAGTAAGTAGGTGACAAGGGTATGGCCTCCCAAGTGCAGAGGGCAATATTGAGAACAGCTGACACTCAAGAATCTGCCACACTGAACTTGTCTGATCTTTTTAAGCATCAAAACAAAATACACAAGAAAACATATGACAAAAAATATCCACATAACTATATTGTAAAATTTACTGTTCTCTAACTTTCTGAACTGAAGTTTTTTTAACTTTGAGGACATTAAACTTTGTATCTTACAAAATTATTAGGCACTAACATTAATTAATTGATTCTATCATGACTTCTATCAATACCCCCCCCCCCCCCCAGGGGGCCCACAGCTCTTTTGTGGGTACGTGTGTGGCGCGCACGGGGCCCCGAGCCGAAGCGACCTTTCTTCCGTCCCAGGTCGCTTCCCTCTTTCCCCCCCGGTTTGTGCCTTCGCCCGGAGAAGGGCGTTTTTCATCAGTCAAAGGTTTCTTTTTTGCTTCCTGTCTTCTCTTCTTGGTCCTCTTCCTTTCCTGTTCTTCAGCCTTCTCCTATTTTTCCTTTCTCCTTGTTCTTGACTCACCCTTAAAACTCGGCATTTGAGATTCTCCCTCCTCCTTCATCCCTTTCTCTCCTTCCTCCTTTCTTTCCTCCCTGTGCGTGTCTGAAGGTCGACCCACGCTCTGCGTAGCCGGTGACGGGGTAAGGCGTAACTCCCCACCCCGGGTAGACATGTAGGGCACGTACGTACCCCCCGGTAAAGGCCGGGCCCAGGGAGGGGTGATTACCCGAGCTGATACCTTCCGAACATGCCAATTGGTCCCTCCGTCCGTTCTCGGGAGGTGTGACCTGAGGTGCGAACAGTCACCTAAGGCGGGTGCGCCCTCAGTGACGGCCCCCACAAGGAAGGAGCGCGCCATCGGAGACGCCGGTAATCATGGGGGACACCTCCGCTATGAAACCTTCCACATCATCTATAACCCTGACCCATAAGCGGAAACATGATTCTCAGCCACAGAAAGCATTGCCAAACATTCCTAGGTTCCTGGTGGTATCACGTTCGGACGATAAGGATTTTTCTGCAGTAAATACGTTCATTATTCAGAAGGGTGTCGATGCGATCGCTGGTCCCTTGAAGACCTGCTCTAGGCAGCGCAACGGGACCTTGTTGCTCGAAATAGAAAATGCATTCCAGGTGCAGAAGTTACTTCGAGCTACACTTGTACATACTTTCCCTGTGAAAGTGGAGGCTCACCGCACCCTCAACTCTTCGCGGGGGGTAGTGTTTTTTAGATCACTGGATGGGTTATTGGACGAGGAGATATTGAACTACCATCGAAAGTGAAAGCAGGCTACGAGGTCATTTCCGTCCGCCCGTACATACCAAATCCTACACGCTGCTTCCATTGCCAAAGGTACAATCATACCAGTAAATCTTGTCCAAATGCAGCCAAGTGCGCCACCTGTGGCAGGCATGCTCATGAGGGTGAATGTCTACCTCCATCCCCTCGCTGCATTAATTGCATGGGTGACCATGCTGCTTCTTCACGGGACTGCCCCGTTTATAAAGAAGAGCGGGTCATCCAAGAGATTCGCGTGAAGGAGAAGGTCTCGACCTATGCCGCTCGGAAGTTATTAGATAGTAGGAAGCCCGCAGTACTCCCATCACGTACTTTCAGCCAGGTCCTCGCCTCCCCTCGACCAACTAAGGAGGTAGGCTTTCAGACTTGCGATTTAACGTTCAGTGACACTGTCGTCAGGTCGACTAGCCCGAAAATTGCTCGTTCCACCTCTCCGCTGCCTTCTACCCGTTCTACAGTGAATTCGTCAACTAGTTCACACACATCCCGGGCACCCAAATCTGCTGCCCGGAGTTCAAAAAGGGAACCCGTCCGTGAAGATTTTCTCAAGACTCCGACTTCTCAATCGTCCACCGCTTCTTCAACCCGTCATGCTTCTAAGAAGGCTTCCAAAAAAGAACAGACCCCCCCCTTCCCCGCCGCGGCGTGACTCGTCCGTCACGCCATCCAACAGTTGCCGGCCTTGGCCGTCTTCTGTTTCACCGGGACGCTCCGTTTGCCGGGCACCCGGCCGTCTACCAGCGGTGGAAGCTGCCCCTCCTGATCAACTCTGGGTTGGCAGACGCGTCGATCGAACCAATGGAACATGACCCTTTGCCACTAGATGGCGATAGCAGTGCTCCCTCGAAACCCGGTCCTCAGCGGCCGTCGAGGTGACCCTGCTTGCTAGTTGGTTTTTATCTTTATTTCTTATTTCATTTTTATCATGGCGCTCCTTCAATGGAATATTCGTGGCATTCGTTCCAATTGGGAGGAGTTAAAACTACTCCTTCGGTTGCACTGCCCGCTTATCGTCTGTCTTCAAGAAACTAAGTTGCGTCCAAGTGATCGTGCAGACTTTCCACACTACACCTCTGTGCGGTTCGACCTGCCAACCGTGGAAGGTATCCCAGCCCATGGAGGGGTTCTGATGCTCCTTCAAGACGACGTCTATTTCCATCCCATTTCCTTGCATACTCACCTACAGGCAGTTGCCGTCCGCATCACTTTATCCACATTTACCTTTTCCCTCTGTAATATCTATTCGCCATCGTCATCTGCCCTTACCAGCTCCCTTCACCTTTCGTGTTGGTAAGCGACTTTAATGCCCACCACCCCCTATAGCGGTCTCCGGCACCTTGTCAGAGAGGCTCCCTTTTGGTGGACCTTCTCCAACACCTCAATCTTGTCTGCCTCAACACCGGTGCACCGACCTTCCTTTCAGACACAACACACACCTATTCCCACATAGACCTTGCAATATGCACTCCTCAGCTTGCCGGTCGGTTTGAGTGGTATGCACTTTCTACTCAAGTGACCATTTCCCTTGTATCATCCACTTCCTGCATCATTCCCCATCTCCTCGTCCCACCAGTTGGAACATTTCTAAAGCCAACTGGGGGCTTTATTCTTCCATGGCTGTTTTTCACGATCAGAATTTTCCCAACTGTGACAGTCAGGTCGACTACCTCACAGAGGTTATTCTCACCACTGCTGAACGTTCCATACCTCGTACATCCTCTTCTCCACGTCGTGTCCAGGTCCCTTGGTGGACTGCAGCCTGCCGCGATGCGCTTAGAGCCCGGCGCCGTGCTTTACGACCTTCCGCCGCCACCCAACTTTGGAGAATTGCATCAATTATAAACGTATGAGAGCGCAATGCCGTCGTATCATAAACGACAGCAAGAAAGCTTGCTGGACTGCTTTTACTAGTTCTTTTAACCGTTTTACTCCCTCCACGGTTGTTTGGGGTGGCCTACGCCATTTATCCGGCATCAAGGTCCACTCCCCGATTCCTGGCCTGACCGTGGAGAATGCAGTCCTCATGGACCCCGCTGATGTTTCAAATGCATTGGGCTGTTTCTTTGCGGAGGTTTCGAGCTCTGCCCATTACCACCCTGCCTTTCTCCCTCGCAAACAGGTGGAGGAGGCCCGGCCGCTTTCTTTCCACTCTTCTAATCGTGAAAATTATAACGTCGCCTTCACCATGCAGGAGCTAGACCGTGCTCACGCCCTGTCCTGATCTTCTGCTCCCAGGCCTGATTCCATTCATATTGAGATGCTGAAGAACCTCTCTCCTGCGGGCAAGTGCTTTCTTCTTAGTACCTACAATCGCATATGGACTGAAGGTCATGTTCCCACAAGTTGGCGTGAAGCCATTGTTGTCCCCATCCCCAAACCAGGGAAGGACAAACACCTTCCTTCCAGTTATCGCCCCATTTCTCTGACGAGTTGCGTCTGTAAGGTGATGGAACGCATGGTTAATGCTCGGTTGGTCTGGCTCCTCGAATCTCGCCATTATGAATAACTTTCTAAAGAAGTGTCAAACAGTAGCAGTGTTCTTCGACTTGGAGAAGGCATACGATACCTGTTGGAGAGCGGGCGTTCTCCGCACATTGCACACATGGGGCCTTCGGGGGCCGCCTTCCTCTTTTCATTCAAGCGTTTTTGGCAGATCGCAAGTTCCAGGTACAGGTGGGCTCCATTTTGTCAGATACCTTTTGCCTGGAGAATAGGGTACCACAGGGCTCCATCTTGAGTGTGGCGCTCTTCGCCATTGCAATCAATCCGATTGTAGATTGCCTTTCAGCCGACGTCTCCGGATCTCTTTTTGTTGACGATTTCGCAATTTATTGCTGCGCCCAGCGGACGTGTCTCTTGGAGCGGTCTCTTCAACGCTGTCTTGACCGTCTATATTCCTGGAGCATCGCAAACGGCTTCCGATTCTCCACTGAGAAAACTGTGTGTATAAACTTCTGGAGATACAAGGAATTTCTTCCACCTTCTCTACGTCTCGGCCCTGTTGCTCTCCCTTTCGTGGAGACTACGAAATTCTTGGGACTCATGTTGGATCGTAAACTTTGCTGGTCCACACACGTGTCCTACCTGGCTGCCCATTGTGCCCGATCCCTTAACGTTCTTCATGTCCTCAGTGGCACGTCATGGGGAGCGGATCGTACCGTCCTGCTTCACCTTTATCAGGCCATTGTTCTGTCGAAGCTCAACTACGGAAGCCTTGTATACTTTTCTGCACGGCCGTCGATTCTCCTCCGTCTCAACTCTATCCACCATCGGGGATTACGTCTGGCGACCGGTGCATTTTATACCAGCCCTGTTGAAAGACTGTATGCCGAGGCTGCTGTATTACCCTTGACCACTCGCCGTGACATACTCTTGTGTCGGTACGCATGCCGCCTGCGGTCAATGCCCAACCATCCATCTTACCGATTATTTTTTGACGACTCACTCGATCGCCAATATCAGTTGTCTGCGATTGCCTTGCTTCCACCTGGAGTTCGGTTTCGCCGCCTGCTACAGCGGCTTGATTTTACACTTCCGACCACCTTTCGGTTGAGCGAAAGCCCATTGCCACCGTGGCATCAGGCCCAGGTTCACACACACCTTGAACTTAGTTCGCTCCCCAAGGAGAGCACTCCGGATTTGGTATACCGCTCGAGGCTTGTCGAACTCCGTTCGTGGTTCGATAATGCCATATTTATTTACACTGATGGTTCCAAGAGCACTGCCGGTGTCGGATCTGCCTTCGTCGTCGGGGACAACCGTTTCCAATACAAGCTCCCTGACTGGTGCTCGAACTTCATGGCTGAGGTTTTTGCCCTCCACCAGGCCGTTTTGTATACCTGCCGCCACCGCCAACCTTTCTATGCCATATGTTCTGACTCCCTCAGTGCCCTGCAGAGTCTTAAGGACCCTTTCTCGAACCATCCTCTCGTGTATCGGATCCAACGCTCCCTCCAGTTGCTAGCAGATGACAGCTGTCACGTTTCTTTCCTGTGGGTCCCTGGCTATGTGGGTGTGCCCGGGAATGAGGCCGCCGACATAGCAGCCAAGGCAGCAGCTCTTTTACCTCGCGTGGCTACCTTTTGCGTCCCATTTGACGATGTTCAACAGGGTCTTCGCCGGAGTATCGTGTCGTCATGGCACAGTGCGTGGCTTTCACTGTACAACAATAAATTGCGAACTGTCAAACCGATCCCGAACGCTTGGGGGGGATCTCCTCACGCTCCTCTCGGCGGAAGGAGGTCCTCCTGGCCTGGTTGCGGATCGGTCATTTCCGTTTCAGCCACCGTCACTTGCTATCCGCCGAACCTGCTCCGCTATACTCCTGCGGTGAACTGCTGACAGTGCGACATGTTTTACTGACTTGTGTTAATTTTAATCATCTCCGTGTAGCCCTTCACTTTCCGTCTACTCTGGAGGAAATTTTAGCTGATGACACACGAGCAGCTGCTCGAGTTTTGCGTTTTATCACCTTGGCCAACTTATCCAAGGATATTTAACCCCTTTCATTGTCTTTTATCTTTCGTTTTTAGCCTGTTGTTGATGTTCTGACAGTCACCATTTTTTTTATGAGATCATAGCGAATCTATGTTCTTGGCTGGGCGCTAATGACCATAGAAGTTGTGCGCCCTAAAACCACAAAAAAAAAAAAGTTCTATCAATACCTCAAATACTTTTGCTCTTTAATACTATGGCAACAATTTGAATTCAAATTTTAACTGTGACATAAACTAATACATTGAAAAGTCTAACGGAACAAACTATCTTGAAATCAATATTCTCATCAACATAAAAAAGTTACATACACACATTTCATACCTGAACACTAAAGAAGAAAGATAGAATGATAAATATGAGACAATTTGAACAGATTACAGAATGAGTAGGAGATGTGGCACTAGAAACCGAAATCAGAAGTATGCTACCACATAGCTAGAAACCCAGTGCTTGCCAATGCACTTAGCACACACAGAATGTGTACTTTCCTGAGGTTACAAACATTAATATCCAACATATTGAAAATACAAGTTCCAAGTTATTTCATAAAAGAATATATATATACAAAACTCTTAGCTGCAATAAATTTTACAAAAATAGCACCTGTTCAAAGTCTTATTATTACACACTACTGTCTGTACGGCTTCAGTTCTGTTATCTTCAAATTCACCCCCCCCCCCCCCACTGGCAAACAAAAGAGTAAATCAGCAACAAGATTGTCCTTGCCCTTAATGTATTCCAAAGAAAATTTACATGTTTCTACATTAAGAGACATCCGTCCTGCTAATCTTCTGCACACTTCTTCCAGTAAGCTTATATGTTCTTCCCAGGTTTGAACAGCGACAAGGATATCGTCCACATACACAGTTAACTTTTCCAAAAGATCTTTGCCTAATACCAATTTCAAAGCTCTGATAAATTCAGCTACAGAAACATTTAATCCGAATGGGACCACGCAGTACTGATAGCTTCTTCCGTTATACAAGAAAGCAGTGTACTTCCTCAAGTCTCTGTCAAGTGGCACCTGATGAAAACCAGAAGTCCAGGCTAGTCATATATTTTATATTTTCAAATTTATACAATAGTTCTTCGATGCTCTTTGGATGGTCAGTTTCCCTTTCTAAAAACTCGTTCAGATGTCTGGAGTCAAGTACAATTCTCACATCATTCTTCTTGGATATCACGATGATCGGGTTGTTGTATTCACTTGTACTCCTCTCAATTATGTTCCAGTTTTCCATCTTTTCAAGTTCTTTCTCTACAGCTTTCCTTTTTGCAATAGGGACACCGTATGGTTTGATGTAAAATGGTTCGTGTGGTTTGACCCGCAAGGTACATTGGTAGTTTTTCACTCTCCTTGGTCTGTTATCGAACACATCATGATAGTTCCACAAGACTCTTCTCAGCTCTTCTTTTTGTTCTTCATCTAATTTGTTGGCTTCCTCCACCTTGGTATTTACGAGTTCATGATAGTTAATATCCTCCGTGGCTTCTTTAGGCTCTTCATGCATGTCTTCTACATGTCTATTATGATCTAATAAATCTAATTCTAGACTCTGCTTACTCAGACTATTCCCATTTTTCAATACCATAGCAGTACAATGTAAAACACCAGTCTTCAGGTCCACAAACATAACTTTTCTTCCTCCCCAGTCAAATACAGCATTCACTTTCATGATCCAGTCAGTTCCTAGCAAGATATCCTCAGATGGATTAGGTATTACTAGACATCCTTGACATAGATTGACATCATTCACACTAAAGTTCAACAAGGCTTGCTGGTTAACTACCTTGCTGTGTCTGCCGGTAGCACCCTTGATCTTGATTCCTACTACAGTCTGGTACATTTTTCACACAATCTCTAAATTGTTCAGAAATTCCACTAATTGGACTCCCTGTATCAACTAACGCTTCCTTGCCTTTTCCATCAATAAACACAGTAATATATGGGCATCCAGTGACATCATATTGTATATCTTCTCTTCTTCATGAGTAATATCTTCAATAATATCTTCATGTTTCATAGGACAGGAATCGTCATTAGCTTGTACATGATTCAGGGACACACTACTTTCAATAGGTTGGCAAGCCATAGATACATTAGCAACAATATTATCATGGGTAACACACTGCTCTACCCTAGGCACATTATTTTCTAGCTCACGATATTTACAGAGTAACTTATCTAGAACATTGGCTTTTTCTTTCTTATCAATGTAGCTCTGTATGACACAATGCAAGATGTCTTTCCCTACCTCTTCTTGTCTGTTTCTGCTTCAACAACTTTCAGTACTGCTCAATTTCACTGGTACGACTTGATATCATCTACAACACACACTGTTTCACAATGGCCATCAGACACGATGCAACCTTCCTTGACTTCAACATAAATCATCCCATCTAGTTCCTTCTCCAAATCTTCAAACTCCATGACCTCCACATCTTCTTCACTATCTTCAACACTGTCATCCTCTGACTTCTCTGAACTCACACTAGACAAAACATCAAAATCTTCATGATCCCCAGTATTCACAGTTTCATGAGCAGTAACATCCAGTCTGTCTTCAGCACCTTCAACCTTATCATTTAGCAAATTACACAATCCAAACACATCTTGTTCTTCACTTATTTTGGGTTCTTCTACAGAAATATCTTCATTTGCATTATACATATTGGCTACAGTATCATCATCTAGTGCAACCTCTTCTGGTTCTATACACTTGTCCTCTTCTTTCCAAGCCGGTTCTTAATGACTTTCCACAGTTTTTTGTTAAACTTGAGCCGATTTACCCTGTGTGTTACCTTCTGCCCCTGTCTATATTGCTCATTCTCCCATTTGCGTCCAAATCTGATCCTATTTGTAGTAGCCTGATTTCTTGTCCTATTTCTCACCCCAACCTGACAGGCTTCCATAAGGGCAACATTTAGTTTTCCTGCCCGTTACCATTAGATTTGTAGTAACCTTGGTTCCTCTCATTTCTTCCTTGTCTGCTCCTATAATCCATTCTTCCACCTTGCTGTCTACTTCGGTTCTCACGACTTTCATCTTGGTGATTATCTCTTCTGTCTCTCCCATGATGGTCTTCTTGGTACCAGTTTTTCTCTCTTTCTCTCTCATAACTTCTGTCTAATTTTCCAACAAATCTTAAGAAGTCCTCAACTGAATCATCAGGTCCACAATCTAACGCTTGCTGTATTCTTCTTGGTAATCTTCTACGTAGGGTGTCCACCAATATTATTTCATCTAAAGGTGAGTCAAGATGCACTAATTTTCTGATTTCAGCCTCACAAAAGTCCCTCATACTGCCATAACTTTCACTGTACTTTCCCCCATGCAAAAAATCACTCCTTACTCTAGCCTGTTTGCTTTTGGACCAGAATTTATTCAAAAAAACACCTCTCAAACTCACTATATGACGTATCTTCTGTATCTAACTGATTGACCCAAGTATAACCTTCATTGTCCAAAAATCTCTTTACAAATTTAATTTTCATTGCATCGTTCATTTCTACTGTGAAGTTGTCAGAGCAACGATGTAAAAAGTCTTTAGGATGAATATTTCCTTCCCCAGGGTATGTCTTAATTTTACTACATTTGCCCAATTAAATCCACCACAGATTGACATTTTGCTATTTACAACACTTTCTTGCAATGCACTGACCCTTTGACTGAGGTTATACACATCCTTCTTAATAACACTTTCAGAATTTGTCACACTTTCACTAATTTTATTTTCTAATGACACTTTAACATCCTGAATTTCAGTTTTTCTAATTTTGTTTTCATGATCAAAATACTTTTGTACCATACTAATTTTGTTTTCAAAGTCAGACTCAATATTACTGATTTTACTCTCTACTACAGTCACACAAGTGTCCAGCTGTTCATGTCCTAACTTCATTGCCCTTTCAAGATCATGTGGTTGTTTCCTGACTTCGTCAACTGCCCTGTTTGTTTCTCTTAAACTGAGACTTTAAATCTGCTAAACCGTCATCTAACTTTTTGCTAACAGCTTCTACTTGTTTACTCACTTCATGATTTCCCTTGTCAATACGTTCAGTTAATTGTTCTGTTAATCGATTTAACAACTCTATAAGACCTGGTGATGTAATAATTATTTCTTCACTATTTGATACATTGCTACGAGGTGTACTGGCTGTCACATTCTGTTCTGACATGTCTACGCTAGATTTCCTATTCTCTGTTGACATCGTCTTTTACAGTGCCAAACAACCCAGATTACAAATACAAATGAATAAGCGCTGCTGTACTTATCTTGTTATTCCGTGTCCAGTGATGCGACAATCCGGGCCCAAGCATCCAATTTCCAGGTTAAGTGCTCTGTTTTTCTTTGCCGTATAATTCAAGATTCACGTCCTCCTTGGTTTTTCCAACATCGATTATATACACCCAAACATACTTCTCCTGCAACATAAACACTCTGTAGACACTGTATATGACACAATCCCAGCTATGCTCCACCATATAACACATTTTAATATATTTTTAGTAATTACAGTTCATTCTACCACTTCCAACTGATACTCATCTTTTCAATGTCACAATGTATGGGGGTTCTGATCGCTGCAACATTATTCTCCTGGGGTGTCATGGTAGAAATAAATACTCAATATGTACAATTTTTCACTCCTTCTTTAATTTGAATCAAACTTCTCATCCACCAAAACATTACAACTTCATAACAAAGCATCAGAACTTCACTGACAGAACTTCCATTATAAAACAACAGACTGACATAGCTTCCAGTGCACTTTAGAAAAGCCAAAACTCTAACTCCCTCACGCAAGGCGGTGAGGCAAATACATTACATCGACAATAATGACGTTACATTATCCATTGTTCATAACAATTGAATATAGTAATTTACAATTAACGAACACAACAGTAAAACATTTCATGTACACATAAGTAATCGCAATATCAAATGAAAACTATACATACCATAATTTTAGATTGCACCTATCTTTTTAAGTTTTAAGCACGCTACTTTTTCTTTGACAACAAACCAAAATATTAAATGTCAATTAGTTAACGAGTACATCATACATGTTCCTAACATATATTGAGCTATCAATTATCTTGGCAATTCTCAAAATAAGTTCAAAATCTCATGTCAGACAATATATATAAAAAATTACAATATTCAAATTTCTACTATTAAACTAATTAATATAATTAGCTGGTCAATACAACTTGTTTATGAGCCTAACATATATACAATGCTATTTATTTTAATGTCTTTATGTAGGATCAAAAGTTTTTACCATTCGTCTGTCTATTCATTGAAATAATGTACAATGACAAAAGTATTGTTTATAGAATTATCTGGAAACGTCTTATACAAATCTCTTAATTAATTAAATCTATCACTTGTTTTGATCACAGTATCACCGAGACACTGTCCTACACTGATTCCTAGGCTGGCTATTTTGTTTGTAACTTCACATGCAACATACATCACTAATGAACCACACGATTCCGGATCCGATGCAGACGGTATCGTACGATAACATTGAGTTGAGGGGGCCAGCAGTATCATCACACCCTTCAACTCTAATAACCGCTGTCTGGTTTTTGTATAGGTTGAATATAACTCTTCGCTCCCTATATTTTACCCCTGTTACCTTCAGAAATTGGAAGAGTGTATTCCAGTCGACATTGTCAAAAGCTTTCTCCAAATCTACAAACGCTAAAAATATAGGTTTCCCTTTCCTTAGCCTATCTTCTAAGATAAGTCATAATGTGAGTATTGCCTCTCGTGCTCCTTCATTTCTCCTAAATCCAAACTGACCTTACCCGCGGTTGGCTTGCACAAAGTTTTTCCATTCGTCTGTAAATAATTCATGTTAGTATTTTGCACCCATGACTTATTAAACTGATAGTTCTGTAATTTTCACACTTGCTTTCTTTGAAATTGGAATTACAATATTCTTGTTGAAGTCGGATGGTATTTCCCCTGTTTCATACGTCTTGCATACCAGGTGATACAATTTTTTCATTACTGGCTCTCCTAATGACATCAGCAGTTCAGACGGAATATCATCTACTCCAGGGGCCTTGTTTCGACTCAAGTCCTTCAGCGCTCTGTCAAATTCTTCTCGCAGTATCATATCCACTATTTCCACTTTCTCCACTTTGTCTTCCATTTCTAGAATACTGCTTTCAAGTTTATTTCCTTTGTATAGGCTCTCTATATATTCCTTCCACAGTTCAGCTTTTCCCTCTTTGCTTAGTACTGGTTTTCGATCTGAGTTCTTAATATTCACACAGCTGCTTTTCTTGTCTCCAAATATCTCCTTTATTTTCCTGTAGGCGGTATCTATTTTTCCCTTAGTTATGCATTCTTCTACGATTATGCATTTGTCCTCCAGCCACTCCTGCTTAGCCAGTCTGCACTTTATGTCAATCTCATTCTTCAGACATTTGTACTCCCTTTTTCCTGTTTCACTTGCTGAATTTTTATATTTTCTCCTCTCATCAATTAACTTCATTATATCTTGTGTTATCCAGGGATTTTTTAATAGGCCTTGTCCTTCTGCCTGTATGGTCCTCTGCAGCCTTCACTACCCTATCTCTCAGAGCTACCCATTCTTCTTCTACTGTATTACTTTACTCCGTTTCAGTCAATCCTTGCCTAATGCTCCCACTGAAATTCTCAACTACCTCTGGTTCCTTCAATTTGTCCAGGTTCCATCTCCTAACTTTTCTACCTTTCTGCAGTCTCTTAAGTTTTAATCTGCAGTTCATAACCAATAGGTTATGGTCAGAGTCTATATCTGCCCCTGGATATGTCTTACAGTTTAGAACCTGGTTTCTAAATCTATTCCTTACCATTATAAAGTCAATCTGGTACCTTCCAGTGTCTCCTGGTCTCTTCCACGTATACAGCCTTCTTTCATGAGGTTTGAAACAAGTGTTGGTGATCATTAAATTGTGCTCTACACAAAATTCTATCAAGTGATCTCCTCTTTCAATTCTTGTTCCCAGTCCATATTCACCTACTACATTTCCTTCTCTTCCCTTTCCTACTACAGAGTTCCAGTCCCCCATTACATTTGTCTGGCCTCTCCACAGATATCCCTCCACTGTGGTTGCACCTATGGTACGGCTGTCTGCATCGTTGAGGCACGCAAGCCACCCCACCTCGGCAATGTCTATGGTTCATGGGGGTATCAAAATCTCCAAAAGAAGGAAGATTTCATTTTTTTAAACAAATTTAATTCTTTTGTTCAAGAAAGTAATTCATGATTGGCCAAATTTATTATTATTATTATTATTATTATTATTATTATAAATTATACCACCCTCATGAATCACAGACATTGCTGTGGTGGGGTGGCTTGCATGCCTGATCGATACAGATAGCTGTACTGTAGGTGCAACCACAGTGGAGGGGTATCTGTGGAGAAGCCAGACAAATGTGTGGTTCCTGAAGAGGGGCAGCAACCTTTTCAGTAGTTACAGGGGCAACAGTCTGGACGATTGACTGAGCTGTAACATCAGCTAACATGGTTTGGCCGGTATTACACTATCAAAATTTTGATCAAATCTTTGACATAAAGGTATCATCAAAAGTTCCTAATATTTTTTGATGTAAATCTTTAACATGTTGCTATAAAGGCGTATTACACTATCATCGTATTTTTGATCATATTTGAAGATATTATTGATAGATCAGAAGCAATGAATTAAAATTTGTGGTGCGGCCGGGAATCGAACTCGGACCTCCATGCTTACTAGGCAGACGTCTTAACCATTAGACTACCACACCACTAACGATTAAGGCGCCTCGGAATAGTCTATGTACAATTTCCCTCCACAACACAAACTTTAATTCAGCTTCTTTGTTCCAAAGATATTTCAAGATGGTGGATAGTAAATACTTGTTGTTATTTGCTGTCATTGCTACTACGAAAACTGCATTTTGAAGAAAAAAGAGGAACTTCCTTGGGTGAAATTGTGGAAATCATTTCATATTGCGGGAGCTGCAACCTGAGGACACAAAGTGATATAAAAATTACTGGAAAATGGATAAAACAGTGTACCAATATTTATGCAGTAGAATGGCAACACACATTAAAAATCAGTACAAGCACATGAAATTGGCAGAAGACAGGTTTACAGTGACACAGCAATTTCTTGCTACTGACATTAAATATTGCTTATGGCGCAGTGGCGTAATGTGTTCATGTTGGCAACGAATTTCTTGCTACTGGGGTAAAATTTTACTTACGGTGGGGCGGCATAACATGTTAATGTTGGCAACTAAATGTTCGTTACATGAGAAGGATTAACTTACTGGCCAGACAAGGGTGCATACAAGAACCTGTCAATAACAGACCATGGACAGCATCAATTATTATTAGATTGAGAAGAGTGAAAGTTTTTATAAATCTGCTTCATATATTTCCATTAATTTTGTGATTTATCCTAAATTTAGCGCAGGAACTGCAGGTGGAAGACGTGAACTCCTATATCAATTACTTGCAAATGGATTATGCAACACTTCAGTATTTAATAATTAAAGTGGCTCCTCTTATCAGAAAACAGAAAATACATGTGAGAAATGCGATATCAGTAGAAGACAGAGTTACAGCAACACTGCAGTTTCTCGCTAATGGAGAGAGCTGTTATAGCCTCCTGTACAGTACTCGTATACCACAGTGCACATTAAGTAAACTTATCCCTGAAACATGTGAAGCAATTTATAATACAGAAAAGGATGAATATCTGAAGGTAAATAAATGTTTAGTACACCAAATTGCAATTAAGAACTAATCTATTTTTAATACTATAATTAATAAAAAACAGGTTGTTCCATCAATTACAAAAACATACTTTTAAAAACCAGATATTGAAAAATAGATTTTAATGACTGGAAATAAAAAATACTCTCATACTGAGTCCTCCTCCTTTAGTCCACCTATCTGGAGTGCCACTTGAATGTATGTGGATGGCAGTGATTGACTTTGATGCCTTAAAATGGCCTTTAATTTTTCTGATCTGTTCACCATCAGACGAGTTATCAAGTTTACAGTTTGTGTTGCAAACTTCTCACCCTCCACTCTATGATGGTGACGTAGCTCACTTGACAATCCTCTTGTGGAGGCTGTGCCTTTATTTTTGCCATGGTAGCCACAGCCTTCAGTGTTTTTGTGGCTTCCAGGACAATTTCAGGAGTTCTACTTTTTCTTGAAGAAGGGGTATCCTGCTGAGGCTGCGTCTCTTTGCAGACTACTTCAGTCTCCTCTTGCAAGGAATATTCAGCCTTAATTCCATGCTGTAAATACGGAAACAGAATCTCTCTCTCTCTTTCTCTCTCTCTCAATTTTTGCTTTGCAGATACCTACAAGCAGACAAGAGTGGGAGAAAATTTCAGATAAATTCCAACAAAAATGGCATTGTTAAAATACTATTGGGGCAATGAATGGGAAACATATTCGAATAAAACGTTCAGAAGGTAGTGGGCCCCACTCCTTTAATTACAAGTCCTTCAATAGCATTATTCTGTTTGCCCTATAAATTCCTATATGTTGAATAGTAACAAATAGGTGTGTGGGTGATGCTGGGGTGTTTTCCAAAAGTAAATAAAGAGAATGTGTTATTGACAGATCAATTTTGAATATTCCTGAAGGCATGAAGGTAGGGAATTCAAATATTGTGACACCAATGGTTGTTGGCTGATGATGCCTTTTCTCTGTGTTACAACATCAAGATTTCCTATCTATAGATGAGAAGATCTACCACTACAGGCATGGAAGAGGAAGAAGAACAATTGAGAGTGCCTTTGACATTCTTGCCAGTCGTTTCAGAATTTTTTTGAGTGTCATTTGTCTCAAGAAAAGGTAACAATTACAACAATCGCAGCTTGCACACTACACAATTTATTAACTGAGAGGAGGAAACACCTCTACACACACCAAGAAGCAGTGTCTACGGTAGTAGGAGATGACACTTATATAGAGGCAAGAAGCACCGAGCACTTGCAGCATATGGAACCTCTAGTTGTCCAAACTGCCTGAGGCAGTCAGTTGCATGGAAGAGCAGTTAGAGAAGACTTCAAAACATTTTATAATGTGATGGAAAACTGGTCTGGCAAAGACACCTACCTCAAACATTTCTTCAAAAGTAGGTGTGGGTATTCCACAGTCGTTGACACTTTCTGCTGCTTCCATATTCGTGACTGTTGTCTATTGCTATAGCCTGATCAAGAAATTTCAAAAGATGAAACCAGTAAACTTGCAGCTGGTAAACAGATTTTGTGCTGGCTCCACTTTTATTACAACTCCTGAGCATCTGCATGAAACAAATATATGTAAATACTTGTATTATATGGGGAATGGTAGAGACCATGACTATGTAAATATTATGATGTGTTTCAAGTAATAAATATATGTAAAATAATTGTATAAAACGAAAATTATACAGGGAAACTTTCCCGGTGGGATAAAAAAAAATAAAAATAGAAAAGAGATGACTTACCAAAAGGACCGGTTTGTCGAGAGAAACAAATAAAATCACACACAAACACACATACAAGCTTTCGCCACCAGTGGCAGCTTCTTCAGGAAAAAGAGGAAAAAAGGGAAGGATATGGGTTTTAAGGAAGTGGAAAAGGAGTCATTCCAATCCCAGGAGTGGATGGACTTACCTTAGGGGAAAAAAAGGAAGGTAAACAAATACACACACACTCAGACATATCGAAACGCAAACACACCTAGACAGACATTTGTGAAAAGCAAAGAAGTTGGACAGAGATACCAAGAAGACAAATTGCCTCAATTGGTATCTCTGTCCAACTTTTTTGCTTTTCACAAATGTCTGTCTAGGTGTGTTTGCGTTTCGATATGTCTGAGTGTGTGTGTATTTGTTTACCTTCCTTTTTTTCCCCTAAGGTAAGTCCTTCCACTCCTGGGATTGGAATGACTCCTTTTCCACTTCCTTAAAACCCATATCCTTCCCTTTTCCTTCCCTTTTTTCCTCTTTTTCCTGAAGAAGCTGCCAGTAGTGGCGAAAGCTTGTATGTGTGTTTTTGTGTGACTTTATTTGTTTCTCTCGACGAGCCGGTCCTTTTGGTAAGTCATCTCTTTTCTATTTTTATTTTTGTAAAATAATTGTATTATATGTGTACATTAATTTTATTGTGCTTTAAGTATCTACTGTACTAAAATAAGTAAAACAATTAATATTATGTAAGCATTCTGTGCCAAATAAGTAAGTCAATATACATATACTGAGGTACTTATGTTCAGTACATAATTTTACCTTCTCATTTGATAACTGGATCTGAGGCCATTTACCCTCTTTTTAATATATTCAGATGTACACCCAGGCCATATTAGTGTATTGATTACCTCCACCATTCTCTTATAACTTTCCAGTATCCTGATTCTGTTCTTATATTCGTGATGTCTAGAATTGTATAGCACTTCATCTGCTTCATATAGTTTGATTAATTTTATAGTAGATGGCACACACCAACTAAACTTTGACATCATGTTGTCAAACAAGAAATTTTGTTTTGAAATACATGCGTTTACATTTTGCATTGCAGTGAACAGAAGACAAATGACTTTTATGATCAAATCTACTGCAAGGCACTAGATCTGATCATATTTTATTGACAAAAGCAGAGATATGTAAAAGTTCCCTATTACACTATCAAATTTTTATTATGTAAATTTTTGACAAAGAAATATGATATTATAATACCGGACTTTGCCATATAGTTACTGCGAACAGCTGAAAGCAAGGGGAAACTACAGCCGTTACTCTTCCCGAGGACAAGCAGCTCTACTGTATGAAAATATGATGATGGTATCCTCTTGGGTAAAATATTACGGAGGTAAAATTGTCCCCCATTCGGATCTCCAGGAGGGTACTTCTCTGGAGGATGCTTCATCAGGAAAGACAATTCTGGCACACTACAGATTGGAGCATGGATTGTTAGATCCCTTAATCGAGTAGGAAAATTAGAAAATTTAAAAAGGGAAATGGATAGCTTGAAGTTAGATATAGTAGGGATTAGCGAAGTTAGGTGGCAGGATGAACAGGATTTCTGGTCAGGTGAGTACAGGATTATAAAAACAAAATCAGTTGGGGAGTATTGGGGAGTATCACAGGAGTAGGACTGATAATGAAAAAGAAAATAGGCATGTGGGTAAACTACTATGAGCAGCACAGTGTTCGCATCATCATTGTCAAGATTGATATGAAGCCAACACCGACAACAGTACTACAGGTTTATATGCCAACTAGCTCTGCCGATGATGAGGAGATTGAATAAATGTATGACGAGTTAATGAAAATTATTCAGACAATTGAGGGAGAGGAAAACTTACTTGTGATGGCAGACTAAAATTTGGTAGTACAAAAAGAAGAGAAGGAAAAATAGTAGATGAATATGGACTGGGTGAAAGGAATGAAAGAGGAAGTTGCCTGGTAGAATTTTGCACAGAACATGGTTTAATCATAACAAACATCTTGTCTAAGAATCACGAAAGAAGGTTGTATATGTGGAAGAGACCAGGAGACACTGGGAGGTACCAGATAGATTTTATAAGGGTGAGACATAGATTTTGGAACCACGTTTTAAACTGTAAGACATACTCAGAGGCAGTTATAGCCTCTGTCCATAACTTATTGGACTAAACTGTAGGCTGCAGTTGAAAAAACTGCAGAAAGGTAGGAAAATAAGGAGATGGGACTTGGATAAATTGAGGGAACCTGAAGTTATTAAGAATTTCAGAGGAAGAGCTTTAGGCAACAATTGACAGAATTGTGTGGGAAATAAAACGGTAGAAGAGGAATGGGTAGCATTAAGAGATGAAATAGTGAAGGCAGCAGAGGACAAAATAGGTAGGAAAGAAAGACCTACAAAAATCCTTGGATATCACAGGACATACTAAATTTAATTGATGAAAGGAGAAAATATAAAATGCAGTAAATGAAACAGGCAAATTGGAGTACAGACAACTAAGAAATGAGATTGACAGGAAGTGCAAAATGGCTAAGCAGAAGGCAAATGCAAGAATGTAGAAGAATGTATAAATAGGGGAAAAATAGATACAGCCTATAGGAAAATAAGAGAGATATTTGGAAATAAGAAAAACAGCTCTATGAATATAAGGAACTCAGATTGAAAACCAGTTCTCGGCAAAGAAGGAAAAGCTGAAAGTTGCAAACAGTACATAGAAGAGCTCGACAAAGGAAATGAATTGAGAGACAATGTTTTAGGAAAGGAAGAGTAAGTAGATGAAGATGAAATAGGAGAGCTTCTGAAGTCTCTGGGAGAACCAGCTATGACAAAACTGACATCAGACAGATGAAATACCCTTAGACTTTAATAAAAATGTAATAATCCCCATTCCAAAGAAAGCAGGTGCAGACAGGTATGAAAATTACAGAACCATCAGTTTAATAACTAATGGTTGCAAAATTTTAACACGAATTATTTACAGGAGAATGGAAAAGCTGGTAGAAGCTGACCTCGGGGAAGATCAGTTGGGATTCAGGAGGAATGTAGGAACACGGGAGGCAATACTCACTTTACGACTTATCTTAGAAGATAGATTAAGGAAAGGTAAACCTACATTTTTAGCTTTCATAGATTTGGAGTAAGCTTTTGACAATGTTGATTGGAATACACTCTTTCAAATTCTGAAGACAGCAGGGGTAAAATACAGGGAAAGGAGAGTTATTTACAACTTGTACAAAAGCCAGACTGCAGTTATTAGACTCTAAGGGCATTAAAGGGAAGCAGTAGTTGGGACAGGGTTGTAGCCTTTCTCCAATATTATTCAATTTGTAAATCAAGCAGGTGCTGAAGGAAAGCAAGGAAAAATTTAGAATAGGGATTAAAGTTCAGGGTGAAGAAATAAAAACATTGCATTTTGCTGATGACATTGTATTTTGTCAGAGACAGCAACAAACCTGGAAGAGCAACTGAATGGAATGGACAGTGTGTTGAAGAGATCATATAAAATGAACATTAATAAGAGCAAAACAAAGATAATGAAATGCAGTCAGAAAATCAGGCGATGCTGAAGGAATTAGTTTAGGTAACAAAACAATGAAGGTCGTAGATGAGTTTTGTTACTTGGGTAGTAAAATAACATATAACTGTCGCAGTACAGAGGATATAAAATGCAGAATGGCAATGGGAAGAAAAGCATTTTTGAAAAAGAGAAATTTGCTAACAATGAATATTAATTTAAGTGTAAGGAAGTCTTTTCTGAAGCCATTTGTGTGGAGTGTTGCCTTTTATGGGAGTGAAACTTGGACAAGAAACAGTGCAGACAGGAAGAGGATAGAGGCTTTTGAAACATGGTGCTACAGAAGAATGCTGAAGATAAGGTGGGTAGATCGCTTAACTAGTGAAGAGGTACTGAACAGAATTGGTGAGAAAAGGATTTTCTGGCATACCTTTACTAAAAGGAGGGATCACTTGGTAGGACACATTCTTAGACATTGAGGAATCATAAATTTAGCATTGGAAGGAAGTGTGTGGGATAAAAGTCACAGAGGGAGACCAAGAGACACATATAGTAAGCAGATTGAAATGGATGTAGGTTGCCGTTCTTATGAGGAGATGAAAAGGCTTGCTCATGGTGGAGAGCTGCAACAAACCAGTCTCTGGACAGAAGACCATAACAACAACAATATTATTTATAATAATGTGTTTCACTCTTGTGGTGCGTCATCAGATTACATAAAAAAGTGACACCTAAGCTTCCTTCAACATCAACCACTAAAGGTCAGATGACAAAGGAAGCTCTGTTGTTTTTGGAATATTGAGATGAGTAAACTACTAAGTAATCAGTCCCCTGTTCCTAGTAAAGACATCAGACCATGTAAGAAAAAATAAAATCTTGCAGTCCACACTCAGAGGGGAAACCCACAAGGGCTACATAGTGACAATGAACATGATTCTGACAACACAAAAGAAATGAAAAAACATAAAAAAAACCACACACACACACAGAAGGAAGAGACAGTGTTGAACTGATCTAAAACTATACAGCAGAAGACAGTGGCTGGCTGGTCACAAAGATAATACAGGAGCAAGCCACTCTGCACATACTAAAATCCTACAGTTAAAAACAAGACGTAAACCATAAAAAGAGACAACAGATTAAAAGTTCTGGAGGGGAGGAACCCAAGAATTCAGGCAAATGAGCTCACCATTAAATAGAATGATAAAACAGAGTTGTGTCAATAAAACTTAAACCCATATGGCACCCTCTTATGCCAACTTATTTATGAGCCATCCAGAGGAAACCTTCCTAGCTTCCCAAAACCCCAAACCCCTGGTCTTGTTCAGGTTCATTGATGATATTTTCATGATTTGGACTCAGGGCCAGGACACCCTACCCTCATTCCCTTAAAACCTCAATTCCTTCTCTCCCATCAATTTCACTTGGTCCTTCTCAAACCAGCAATTCAGTTTCCTGGATATTCACCTCCACCTCACTGACGGCTCCATTCACACCTCTGTCCAAATTAAACCTACTAATTACCAACAGTACCTACACTTTGATAGCTGCCATCCATTCCACATCAAAAAATCTCTCCCATACAGCCTTGCCACCCATGAACGCTGAATTTGCAGTGATGAGAAGTCCCTTACCCATTATGCCAAAGGCCTCAAAAAGACATTCACAGACAGACATTACCCTCCTGACCTAGTTGCAAACAGATTTTCAATGCCATATCCCCACACACCTCCAATCCTGCCTCCAACTCTAGTAAAAATTCACAATGGAGTGTCCTTGTCACCCAGTACCACCCCAGACTGGAACAACTTAATCACATCCTTCGTCAGGGTTTTGATTATCTGTCATCATTCCCTGAAATGAGAGACATCCTACCCAAGATCCTCCCAACTCCTCCTACAGTGGTTTTCCATAGCCCAGCCATCCTCCACATCATCCTAGTCTATCCCTATGCCACACCCAAACCGAACCCCTTACCTAAGGGATCATATCTCTGTGGAAGACCCCAATGCAAAACCTGCTCAAATCACCCACCCATCACTTCCTATTCCAGTCCCATCTCAGGCTTATACTACCCCATCAGAGGTCAGGCCACCTGTGAAAGCAGCCATGTGATACATCAACTTTGCTGCAATCATTGCACAGCGTTCTTTATCAGTATGACAACGAACCAGCTGTCCATAAGGATGAATGACCACCACCAAACTGTGGCAAAGAAAGCAAGCTGGACCAACCTGTGGCACAGCATGCAACTTAGCCCAGCACTCTGTATTTCAATACCTGCTTTCCTACCCAAGCCATCTGGATCCTCCCCTCCACCACCAGCTCTTCTGAACTGTGCAGATGGCAGTTGTCCCTTCAACACATTCTATGGTCCCACAACCATCCTGGCCTCAATCTAAGATAACTCACCATCCCTGCACCATATGCTTAATATCTCCCTCCCCCCTTTCCCTTCCCCACTTATTATCTGGTATCTCATATCGTCTTTGTAACTGTGTCTCGCCACTTAAAATATCCCCTTAATTGGTCACCTTTTATTTTGTCTTATTTGTATATTTTTTTCTTATTTTCCTAACTTTATTCTTTTTTTTTAACTTTATTTTTTTCCTGCTCTTCCTATTTTTATTTTTCCTTATTATTAACATTTCAAATCCCCCACTCCCTCTCCGCTTTCCTCTACACCTCCATTTTATCCTTTCCCAGCCCTTCCCTTCAATGTATTCAATGCCACAATTCAAATTCCCATCCATCAGAACATTTAAAATCCACCATACAATGCAGAACTTTCCATCCCCACCTTTACCCGTCATCCTTCCCCTCCAGCCCCACCTCACTCACAGTTTAGATGCTTGTGTCACCGGAGTGGCGACATGATGGTTGAGTGTTTGTATAGTTGTCTGAGTGAATGTGTTCATGTATTTGCTTCTTTTTCTGATGAAGGCCATGGTTGAAAATTTACGTTGTGTGAATGTAATTATCTATTTACATGTGTCAACAGCTCAGTGGGCCTCTTTATGTTACCTATCCTCCATTATTGAAAACCTAAAATACAGTCAGCAAGTATCAAACTGACAATGAACAAAATTTCTTACACATTATTTGGTAACTTGAGACATATCTTGTGTAGAATTCATCATAATTTATCTAAAAAAACCATAGGTTCATAGACCAATAGGGAGGTGTCCTCAGATGCAGACAATGAGTACGAAATGCTACATTTTACATGGAACATCTATAAATATCAAAGAATAAGATTGTATACTGCTTTATATTTTTTGTACTATGACGGATGGATGGATGCTTAGGGTTTAACGTCCCGTCAACAGTTTGGCCATTAGAGATGGAGCTAACGCTCGGAGTTTTGAAAGGAACCATCACAGCATATGCCTGGAGTGATTTAGGGAAATCATGAAAAATCTCAATCTGGATGGCCGGAGGTGGGTTTGAACCACCATCCTCCCGAATGCAAGTCCAGTGCGTTACCACTGCACCACCTCGCTCGGTTGTACTATGAAACTGTTTCAGGCACTCAGGGCATACAGCAAGTTTATAGTTTTTCTCAAATGTAATGTTTTCTGTCGGCAGTCCTGATCATGACCCCTCTTGGCATTGGGATCACCTGAGTTGGCTGGCCAGTGTCACTGAAGCACGATTTGTTGGGTACTGAATGACAGCCAGCCCCCCCCCCCCCCCCCCCTCCCTCTTTGAGGTACTGACAACCATGTGCTTTCATATCAAGGTCTGCCTGTAATTTTTCTTATAATCTCTACTTTCCATTTCTTTGTTAGCCCAGAGACTAACACTGCTATCTAGGAACCATTCTAGCATTCATTATTAGTCCATATAGAAGGATGGAAAAGCTGGTAGAAGCCGACCTCGGGGAAGATCAGTTTGGGTTCAGGAGAAATGTAGGATCACGGGAGGCAATACTCACTTTACGGCTTATCCTAGAAGATAGATTAAGAAAAGACAAACCTACATTTCTAGCTTTTGTAGATTTGGAGAAGGCTTTTGACAATGTTGATTGGAATAAACTCTTTCAAGTTCTAAAGCAAGCAGGAGTAAAATATAGGGAGCGTAAGGTTATTTACAACTTGTACAAAAACCAGACAGCGGTTGTCAGAGTTGAAGGGCATGAAAGGGATGCAGTGGTTGGAAAGGGAGTAAGACAGGGTTGTAGTCTTTCTCCATTGTTATTCAATTTGTACATTGAGCAAGCCATAAAGGAAAGCAAGGAGAAATTTGGTGAAGGAATTAAAGTTCAGGGGAGAGAATTAAAAACATTGTGTTTTGCGAATGACATAGTAATTCTCTCAGATACAGCAAAGGACCTGGAAGAGCAATTGAACGGAATGGACAGTGTGCTGAAAGGAGCATATAAGATGAACATTAACAAGAGCAAAACTAGGGTAATAGAGTGCAGTGTAAGACAATCAGGTGATCCTGAAGGAATTAAATTGGGTAACGAAGCAATAAAGGAGGTAGATGAGTTTTGTTACTTGGGCAGTAAAATAACAAATGATGGTCGCAGTACAGAGGATATAAAATGCAGAATGGCAATGGCTAGAAAAGCGTTCTTGAAAAAGAGAAATTTGTTAACATCGAATACTGATTTAAGCCTAAGGAAGTCCTTTCTGAAGGCATTTGTATGGAGTGTTGCCTTGTATGGGAGTGAGACATGGACGATATACAGTGCGGACAGGAAGAGGATAGAGGCTTTTGAAATATGGTGCTACAGAAGAATGCTGAAGATTAGGTGGGTGGATCGCGTAACTAATGAGGAGGTACTGAACAGAATTGGGGAGAAAAGAAATTTCTGGCATACCTTGACTAAAAGAAGGGATAGATTGGTAGGACACATTCTTAAACATCAAGGAATTGTGAATTTAGCATTGGAGGGAAGTGTGTGGGGTAAAAATCGCAGAGGAAGACGAAGAGATGGATACAGTAAACAGATTCAGACAGATGTAGGTTGCCATTCTTAAGTGGAGATGAAGAGGCTTGCTCAGGATAGGGTATTGTGGAGAGCTGCATCAAACCAGTCTCCAGACTGAAGACCACAACAACAACATGAGGTACTTGTGCCTTTACCATTTCTGAGATGTAGAAGATGACAGAAATGAGAAAAAATTTAAGTGTTGTCATTTGAATACATGATGCATGCTAGGGTTAAAGGAAATACAGAAGGCAAGGTTTAAAGACTGCTCAAGGTGGCTAAAAGCAGGCAGTCCAACATAATGTGGACCGCTGTCAACAGAGCACCACAATGGCAATTTGGTGGGTCCTCTTGACGTAAAAATGGTGATGTGTTAACAATATGGCCAATATGTAGACAGTAGAGAAAAACGGAGTCCCTACAAATGGCTCACAGGGAGGACTTCCACATGGCCACTGCCTGACTGCTCCTATTCGGAGCAGTCAGATCCCTGTCCTGGAGACCCATCTCCAGTGGCCTTGACATGGTGTCTTTTTTTCTCCTTTTTTTCTTGTGGTTTCCCTGAGGTCATAAGCATGAATGTCAAGATGTAGTTAACACATGACTATGTAAAGACAAAGGAAAAGAAAAGGAGAAGACTCTTTGCAGTCAGTCAACTTTGTAAAAGGAGTAGGTGAAATCAAGGCAATCCCTGTGTAGATTTCTCAATACTATAAGAGCATGGCCAGGGTACCCATCTCAAGAAATTTAAATTTCCTTTGTCTTATTGCTACAGCAGATAAAAAGTAAAACACTGTCTTCAGACCACGTGTCATCTGCTAAGGTATTGGGCAACTCAGACAGGAAACACAGACTCATGTAGACAGTTAAAAATGGGCATTCAACCAGAAGGTGGCATGCAGTCAATTGTTAAGAACGGTGATCACAAATAGTAGTGGCGGTGACAAACGGCAGTGTTCTGTATGAAACTGACATCACAATGAAGAGGCTGAGAGGTTGTCAACCAAAGAGTTGGAATAGGTTTAATGTCCTGGTTGTAGTGGCCTGCTTAGCCGGGCAATTGACACCTTCATTGCCTGGAATGTCAATGCGGTCTGGAGTCCAAATGAAAGCCACTGAATGGTCTGACTTGTCAAGTGTGCAAACAGTGACTTGAATTCAATGCATCAAAGGGTGGTTGGAAAACACTCTCAGGGGCTTGCAAGCTACTCAGGTAGTCACTACAAATGACATATGACTCCCTGAAGCAAGCTCAGAGATGTTCAAGAGTTCAAAAAATTGTGATCAGCCCAGCTGTAAAGATGCTATTTCCACAAGGCAAGGAACACTGTTTGATATGGTAACCATGGACAAAGGCATACCCTCGCAAGACCATCTACTGAAGAACCATCTGTGTAGATAACTTCTGTGCTGTGGAATGATTCAAGGAGTGCCTGGAGCTGGCAACGGAGACTGTAAGTGAGGAATGCACCAAGGAGGGGTACAGTAAGGGTAGTGAAAATGGAAAGGGAGGTCAAGGGATTCAAGTGATGAAAGAAGGGGATGGACAAGGACCTTGATGGGAGACCTAACATGGGCCATTGTTGTGGGGAGGACAGTGCAGCAGCTGGAAATACAAACCTGTGATTTGGATGGTGGGGTGTAGCGTGGACATGGGCAATGTACAACACTAACAACTGTTGCCAGCAGAACCACATGAAAGGGGAGGGGGACCCCAGTTTCAGCGAGGAGGCTTGTCACTGGACTCATGCAAAAAGCTGCCCCCCCCCCCCCTCTGCCTGTTGCTATTAAATGTACAGGAGAGACTTGTAATAGCCCCAAGATAAGGCATATCCCTTCCACAAAGGCAGAAGTAGGTGGAGGCCTACTTGGCACATAACTGGTCTGCATTAATGCATGTTTTATGGCACAATGGCTCCGTTTCTCAGTTTAGTTCTGTGGATCACAGAAAAAAGTAACAAGGTGGAAGATAACAGTGTATCTAGTCATGCAAAATGCCAAAAATATCGTCTGAGTCATGCCGTAAACTTACCTAACTAAATGTTCAGTATATTTTAAATGATATCTGAAGGATTTTCACATTAATTACAGTATTACATGTATTTTATAGGCTACAGGTTATTGTTTGCTACTAGAAATATTGTCCAGATTCTCTAAGAAGCAATAAAAATTGTATAAAATAAAAGTGGACTGTTACAGATGTGCTTAAATAATGTGTAAAGTGTATATTGTAGATGAAATTCTAAACTTCATAGCGATTCAATGAAAGTAGATGCACTGTGATAGTTTCTTTTATTCCTCTACAAATTATACTTATTTATGAAAAACTGAAGGTATTGGTGCTGGCCCTACTAAAGTTTCATTTGAAAGTTTTGAAACTGCTTCTTTTCTGCAAAATTTCTTCAGTTAACAGGATCTTAATTTTTTTTTTTTTAAGTGTGAGAATAACTAATTTCTGCAGGTCCCAGCATGTTGGTCCTTCTTACTTTAAACAAATTACTCTGTATTTATAATTGTAAGGAGTGAATGGATGTGTTAGCTTCACTTGAGTAACAGATTTAAAGGTCTCATACAACATTACTAGGCCTACACCTTTTTAGTCAAAATTGAATGTGTCGCTGATATCTTGTCCATTGTGAAAATCAGTTAGTAGCTGGAAAATATGAGATTAAGGCTAGTTTGGGATGTAAAAGTATAAGTTAGCGATGTCTCCTGGCTCTCTTGGGAAATTTATGCCAGCAGAATTTCCTTAATTTCCTTTTAAAATTTTTTTTAAAAGGGTCAGAATGCAAGTATTTTATTGTTACTTAAGGATCAGCATATTTCTTCAAAATATTTATCCCCAGCCCTCCCCCCCCCCACTCCTCCCCCCCTCATAAAATGTCATAAAGGTGCCCTTGCCTTTATGTCCTGTATCATGTATGAGATGGAAATTGGAAAATATCAAGAAAATTTTTTTGAGTGGTTTGAGATCTGTCATGCTGCCTCTTTTTCCTACCGTTCTGAAATTAATACAACAGACAGGGTGAATCAGTTAACACCTGCACCGCAAATATTGCAGAAATGGAAAGTGCAATTGATGTGTGATTTTCACAGAATGGATTGGTAGTCAAGACTGTTATTGCTAGCCAATAATCATGTTGCACAAAAAATACACTTTCTAGGTATTTTTACAAACATACAATTTTTAAATGGAACAATGGTTGTTTCTGTCATGAACTGGAATTTTTTTTACACCAGTTTAGTTTGGCAGCTACAATCATTCAAAATTTTGGGGGCAGAGGCTACGACAGTGTAGCTAACTGGCTGGGTGTCAGTAGACAATGGGCCATGCCCCAGGGGCTAGCCACTTAGTCAGTCAGCTACATTATCGCAGCCTCCGCCCCCAAAATTTTGAACGGTTGTAGCTGCCAAACTAAACAAGATAAAAATGTCATTCAAAATTTTTTGTACACAGCTGATGTCAAAAATTCCATTGTTCTGATCTACAGAATGTCTAACTTCAGCTTGTTTGGACTTGATTCAACTCATGTTGAGGCATCTTATTTCACACTTCTCTTCAGAGCTTAAAGCTGAGTAATTTGTTTCTAAAATATACTAAATGTTGTTCATTTTTCTTTGATAATAAACATCAAGAATGTATGAATATGGACATTAACAGTAAAACACAGCAAGTAACTGATAAGACTATGAAGTTTCTGTTACAAAATGAATCTGTTATGATGAAGAGACAAGCTACTTTCGGATCATGTGAAATTGTCAGCAGACCGCTTCCTAATCTTACACATGCATAAAGGCTGCTCTCCCCCATATTTTATCAAACAGTTACATATTTCATACAATGAAGAGTATAAATGTCATTTACCCTCAAAATTGGGACATTTGTAAAAATGACCAATGATATGTGGCAAGTAATAATATCAGAGTAATTGTAGTTCCCATTACTGCTGAAAAGAAGTTTGCCTTTAAAAGAATTGCTTGCTGTCAGACTCGAAGCCACTACCTATGACAGGGCAGCACAATGCCACTAACTGCTTGGCTATTCTTGCTAGATGGGGAGTAGTGATTTCATCATTATTCATGATTAGATTAGATGTACTTTTCGTACTGATAGATCTGAATTGAGGAAATCCTCTTCGATGTAGAACATGTCAGAACAAAGTGCACAATATATACTTACAAAAGAGAGCATATGTGTTAATGTGCCTTCCACAGATCACAAATGTAATTGCCCTTGTGGATGTGGAATTGGTCAGGAAAAACAATTACCTTAAGAATATATTTTAAAGGACATAAAGCTTATTTATACACAGTAATATAGTAGGTGCATATTACAATTCTTAGCGCATATTAATATATGCATAAAAATGGAAATCTCATAATTCACCCAAAGCACAGGCTCGTTGATAGAAACAAATAAAAACAAACATACATACAAGCTTTCGGAAACATTGGTCGCTTCTTCAGGAAAAGGGGAAGGAAGGAGGGGAGAAAGAGAAGGATAAGGGTTTTAAGGAAGTGGAGAAGGAGTCATTCCAATCCCAGGAGTGGAAGCACTTACCTTAAGGGGGGAAAAAGGAAAGGTAAACAAGTGCACACACATACACTCACAAACATAACATGGTAGACGAAACAAATGTCTAGCACTGCAAGGTGCTCCATGACAATATCCAGGGCATCACAAACAAGTGATCCGCCAGCTGGCGCGCAGAGGCGGCGTGAAGTGCATCTCCAGTCTGATCTACAAGGAGACACGCGGCTTGCTGAAGGTGTTCCTGGAGAATGTGTTCTGTGACACAGTGACGTACACAGAGCACAATACAGTGACCGCCATGGACATGGTGTACGCCCTGAAAAGGCAGGGGTGCACCCTCTACAGTTTCAGAGGTTAGGCAGCATCCCGTCTGTCGGTTTGTAGCTTTTCCTGCCATGGGGGCGAAAAATAAACTGTTCCCCCCCCCCCCCCCCCCCCCACGTGTCTGTCTGTCACAGGGTTGCCGACTGAATACAGCACTTATACTGAAAGCAGGTTTATAGTGAACTGAAATGTACATGCAGCACTGACTGCCTATCCGACAGAGTGCTATGCTATTTATACACAGACAGAATGTACCAGAAATTAGAAGAATAGTTAACACAAGAAACAAGTAGAAATTACAAGTCAACATAAGAAACATGTAGAACATTCTGGAGCTCAAAATTACAAAGAAAAAAATTTTTGTCGGTCAATGGGATTGAACTGGCAAACCTCAGCACTGCAGTTGGCAACGCTATCCCTTGTGCCACACTGGCACTCGGTTAACGTTGAGTCTTGCAGCATTGCTTCCTCTCCTGGGGAAAAAAAAAAAAAAAAAAAAAAAACACTCTTAGGTTCCCTTTGGAGCCAGCTGCAATGTTCATAGTCCAGAAGTATGTAGCTCCTTTCAAGCAGTCTAAGGTGTCATCAATGCTCGGCAGTGGGTAGACATCTTTCTTTGTAATTTTGTTCAGCCGTCGATAGTCAACACAGAATTGCCATGTGCCATCCTTCTTCCTAACAAGGACCACCGGAGATGACCAAGGACTCTCCAAAGGTTGAATAATGTCATCGTGCAACTTCTTCCTCACTGCCTCCCGAATTATCTGTCTTTCAGCTGGCGACACTATATGAACACTGGATAATTGGAGGATGATCCCCAGTATTGATACGGTGCCTTATCATGGGCCGTTTTGTCTGACTTTTCCCCTGATGAGGTGTGAATGCACCTGATAATTATCGTAATATTGCTAACACCCGCTGGCGGCATTTCTTGGGCAATCCAAGTCCTATTGGCAGTTCCACAGTTGTTTCCTCCATCGTGTTGTCTGTACTAACAGCAGAGCATGGGTTTTCATTGATGACATTGAATTCACCATCCAGGATTGGTTCAGCTGTCCTGATACACATTCCTTTGGGGATAAGTTGTGACTGCTCGTCACAATTAGTGATCCAAATCTCTCCTTGATCACCGGTAATGCTTATGGTAGCCCCTGGTATGTAGATTTCTTTGGTGAACCTGATAAACTGTTTTCTATCAACAAGCACTTCACAGCTTAGCCAGTCTTCTATGTTTGTGACTGCAACTCTTCTCATTGTCAACGGCGGTATCGTCACATTGTCAATGGCAAATAACTTCCCAGAAAATTCTGTACTACGTGTATCTGTCAGAATGCCTTCCTCAATTTGCAGCTCCAATCTTCCACAGTCAATGATAGCTTGGGATGCTTGAAGGAAGTTCCAACCGAGGATGACATTATGACTACATTCTGTTAAAACGACCAATTCAAATGGCTGGGTCCTGTTGTTGAAGGGTATTCATGCGACACAAGTTCCTGCTGGCTGTACTTTCCATTTGCTACCGTGATCAAATTTGCTTCCATATAAGAGAACATTGTCTTCTTTAGTGTGCCGCGGTAATTATCCAACAATACAGAGGAAGAAGCTCCTAGATCAACCATTGCCCGAATAGGTTGGCCGTCTATTATGATATCGATGAGATTTCCCGACATCTTAGCGACTGTTGTCCATGGAGGATTTTCATCTGCAGCAGCCTCGCATCCATAGGTGGTTGCTTCTCTTAGTATTCTTGGGTGCAGCAGCTAGAGGAGTGGCTGGTGCCTCTGTACCGTGACGGTGAATGGCTGCGGCGCGTTGGGGAGTGACCTCATCCAGGGTACGGTGATGGGCTTCTTCCCATAGGTCGACTGAACTCATCAGTAGGTGATTGCCTGGGATGGAAGTGCTCTGATTGCTGATGTCTTGCGGCAAAATAATCGTCGAATACTCTCCTCCTCTCTCTGCAGTAGCGTACGACATGTCCAGGGCGCCCACAGTGGAAACACAATGGCTTGTTGTCTTCTGTCCTCCAGACATCTGTTCTTCTGCGGGGTGTCATAGTTACCGTGGGAATTTGTTGTGTCCGAGTCGGTCGGTTCATAGGCTGCCATTTGGCAGCTGCAGTGTAAGTCAGCAGGGCGACACCATTCTTCACGTCGGGTGCGACTAGTGGGACAGACAGGAGCTAATGTCTGAAATACCTCTTCCTCAGTGGCATAAGCTCCCTCGTGACTTACAGGGCTTACAGGCATGGCCATAATCTGATGTTCACTCAGTCTGATAGTCCCGGCTGCCATAAACTGTTGTAATTCTTATCACAATTTGGAGTATGAGAGTCATGCTGGTCTTCCACAACGGCCATAGGGACTACATTGGGGAGTCTGTCATACTTCATTCATCCAACCCTCCTTTTTGCATCTCTTCAATCCACTGGCACCACTTGATGAACTCTTCTGTCGTAGCAAAGTCTTTTATCAAAAGAGCTTGGTACATGTCTTCTGCAATACCCTTCATCAGGTGCATGATTTTATTGGCCTTGGTCATATTTGGATTGACTATGTTACACAGAACCAAAACATTCTGTATGTACGACTGTGTCAGCTCACCATGCGTTGGGCCCAGTTCTCCAGTTGTTCTTCCACCAAACAGATCTGTCGCTGGTGGTCTCCAAATGTCTTCTTGAGTTCCGTCTGAAACATTTCCCAGTCATTCAGCTTCTCTTCATTGTTTTCAAACCATTGCTGGTCTGTTCCATCCAGATAGAAATAAACGTTGGCCAAGCACATTGTATGATCCCTCCTGTTTTACTAAAAAATGTTCAAATGTTTGTATAGTCTATGGGACTTAACTACGGGGTATCAGTCCAAACTTACAAACTACTTATGAACTACTTACGAACTAGGACGGCACAAATATCCATGCCCGAGGGGGGATTCGATTCGAACCCCCGACCGTAGTGGCCGTGCAGACCGTGACTGGAGCGCCTCAGTCCCGTCGGCCACCGCGGCCGGCCCTGTTGTACTTGGTGACTCAGTTGAACCCTTTTAGCCATTGGTTGGGGTTCTGTCCAGCGTCTCCAGAAAACACCGACGGATGTCTGATGAGCAGCTGGCTTACCGCTAGTTTCATGTCCACGGTCCTTCTGATGATATGGATTTTCAGAAGGATGTACTTGGTGTAGCCCTTGTATTTCGGCTCTAGTTGGTGTAAGCGACAGCTATTACGTTGCCTAATCAGAGCCACAGTGATGCAGCTGTTGCACAGGATACCCGGCGCCTCCACCAAACAATGTTGCATTGAAATGCAAGCAGGCTTGGCTTCGAAGGCAGGGTAGTAGACTGAACACAGCACTTATACTGAAAGCAGGTATATTGCAAACTGAAATGTACATGCAGCACTGACTGCCTCTCTGGCAGAGTGCTCTGCTATTTATACACAGACAGAATGTACCAGTACTTTGTGCCAGATAACCGGCATAGGCTACCCTAGACAACCGAGGAGGGAGTGAATTTGTTAAAAGAACTAGTGAAGGCAGTCCAACAGGCTTTTTTGCTTTCTTTTATAACACGCTGGCATTGTGCATGCAGTCATTTGTAATGGATGCAATTCTCCATCGTTGGGTGGCATTGAAATGTGCGTAGAGAATGTCACCAGGATCTATTAGTGTTGCTGCATGCTGCAGTCTACCAGGCGACCAGAAGAGGAAGTAAGCGGTATTGAATGTTCCGCAGCAGCGAGAATAACCTCTGTGAGGTATTGGACTTGACTGTCGCAGCTGGGGAAATGCTGGTCTTGGAAAACCGCCATGGAAGAATACAGCCCCCAGTCGGCTTTGGAGAAGTTCCATGTGGTGGAACGTGGAGATGGGGTATGATGCAGTACGTGGTTTTCACAAGGGAAATGGTCACTTGAGTACGTATCAGAAAGGGCATACTACTCTAACTGATGTGCTAGCTGAGGAGTGCATATCGTGAGGTCCAAGTGGGAATAGGTGTGCGTTGTGTCTGAGAGGAATATTGGTGTTTAGGCAGACAAGATTGGGATGGTTAAAAAGGTCCACTAGAAGGGAGCCTCTTTGGCAAGATACTGGAGAATCCAATAGGGAGCAGTGGGCGTTGAAGTCGCCAAGGACAACAAAAGGTGGAGGAAGCTGGGCAACAAGTTGCAGCACATCTGCCCTAGTAAAGGCAGACGCTGATGGGTATAGATATTGCAGAGAGAGAAGGAAAGGGTAGGAAGAGTGATGCGAATGGAAACTGCCTGTGAGTGAGTGTTCAGAGAGATGGGTTGGAAATAGTCATCCTGAATGAGCTACACAACTCCTCCATTTGGCTGGAATACCATTCACAGGAGGTAGGTCATAACGCACAGAGGTATATGGAGGGAACGCTATACAGTCCTGTGGGCGTACCTTGGTTTTTGGAGGCTAACTAGGAGCGGACAGTGCCATCGAAGGAGTAATTTTAATTCCTCATGATTGGAGTGAATGCCTCTAATATTCCACTGAAGAAGTGCCATGATAAGGATAAGGAGAGGAAAAAGAAGAACGAGGCAAAAGGAAGTCACCTCGATGGCCACTGAGGGCCTGACTTTGAAAGAGCACTGTTATCGCAATCCATTGGTGGAAAAAATCTTATTCCATCAGTGCGACTGAAATTTATGCTGCCTTCCCGAGTTTATTGGTAGGGGCAGCATCCTCCGTCGGTAAAACGCCGGTTGCCTAGCTAACTGTAGTGGGCATCTCGTTTAGGTGCCCGTGGTTTATGAGAGGTAGACAAAGACTGAAATTTTGAAGGAGCAGGAGGGAGTGGGGATGTAGAACAGGCAATCTTCAGGCTGGCTGATCGCACAACTGTGTCAGCAAAAGTGAAATCACTGGTCTGTGTACCTGTCTCCTTAGTAGGTCGGGGGGGGGGGGGAGGTGAGGACCTTACTGTATGTGCCCGCTGGAAGGACAGTGGGCTTCCGACTCACAAATAATAGCATTCACTGCCTTCCATGTTCACGTTGGTGCCTCCCATATCCAAGAGAATTGGGACATCCAAGGTTATGTATTAAGTCTTTGCCTAACCCACTATTTTTTGTGAATTAATGGCTTGACAGCAGCAGTAGAGTGATTGGTATGCCCCTCATTGTATGCTGACTACTTCTGAAAATACTTCAGTTCCTTTAGTACATGTGTTGATCAATCCCTACTTCTGGGAACCATATGAAAGGCACAGTCATGGGTTTGAATTTTATTCTCCCAAGACCTGTATTATGCACTTCTGTCAGTGTCAGACAGTTCACCCACACCAAGAACTTTATTGATGGTCACTTACTTGATGCAGGGGAAACCTGTTGCTTTTTGTTACTGGTGTTAGATGCCCAGATACCATGGCTTCCCCATATTCATCAGATTAAGCAAAAGTGCTGGCAGCACCTTAAATGCCATCCCCTGCCATAGTGATGAAGCTATCACGTGTAGTCGCTGCTTCCAATTGTTGTTTGCTGTAGGTGGTGGTGATGAGAAGGATGAACAAACAACATTTATTAGATTATGAATTTATTGTTGACACTGCATGATACATCAATAATCTCTCGCAAATATTCTCATGCTCAATCACTGATCCTTGTCAGGTCGCCTTAACGTGGATGGCACATGACAAACACGTATGTGCGAATGCAGTGGTATGAAATGTACCACATGTCTCGGGGATCAGACAGCGGCATGGTATTAACACTCGCGTGCATGGTGGGAGCTCATGTTTAGTTCGACCCACGCGGTCCGCGGCATATAATCGAAACGGAGAATACCAGGTGACGTCGATACAGTTCTGTCCTACAGCTCGAACTACTGTCATTCAGTGCACGCCACACCGCAGTGACGATTTTTGCCGATGAAAGGAACTGTGCACGTCAGCGGATATCTGACGCTGCTGCCTTTTGCTAGCTTTCTGCATTCAAGTGTTTCTGCTACAAGGCAGCCACACCACTAGAGTGACACCACTTGTGGTGCAGATCATGGTACACTACAGTAGCTCAAAAATTCCCTTGTTAAGTCCCAGTTTGATTATGGGAGCATGGTGTATAGTTAGCATCATGCTCATTATTGTGGATGCTGGACCAAGTCAATCACTGTCAAGTGAGAACTGCAATGGGAGTTTACAGAACAGGCCCTGGTAATGGAGGCTGGGTTCCTTTTCTATGATTCAGGCACCAACAACTGCTTACTAACTGCATTGCACATGTTCATGGCTTGCCTAACCTTCCAATCCACCATATTTATCTGAATTTGAAATTTCATACCCTGCAATGGGGGCTGACTTTGGGGATTAAAATTGGTATTTGTTCAGTTCCTCCCCAGTTAATTTTTTTTATCACCTCTTTTATGGTTACAATTGTGTACACCTCCATGGTGTACAAGTCAGCCTCAGATTTAATTGGAATTATCACAATGCCCCAAAAACTCTGTCCACCCTCAGATCCTCCTGCGACAATTCCTGTCCATTCTTGTGAAATCACAGGTCTCATGAATGGTATATAAAGATGAGTCAATAGTCAATAGCCAATGATCATGCTGGCTTCAACAATACCCATACAGAACATACTGAGTTATACTACTTGCCACACGGCTGCAGTCTTCTCAATGCAGAACTTGTAGCCATCTGTTGTGTACTTGATCATACTTGTGCCTGTACCAGGAAGTCCTTCATCTGCATTGACTCCCTGAGTAACTGAAAAGACGCTCCTTTCCCCATTAGAATGGCCTTCCAACAATCCACTTACACTGTTTAACAATGGTCAGTAGTTTTCCTACACAGGCCAGGAAAACTGAACTCTTCAACAGGATAGGGAAAGAGGCTACCTGTGAACCAACTCTGGAGGTTGCCTTCTGGCAACTGATCTCCATTTTGTATTACAAAATGAATTTCTCAGGATGTGGAATGATGACTATAACACTTTAACTCTACCCATGAACCACAGACATTGCCAAGGTAGGGTGGCTTGCGTGCATCAAAGATACAAATAGTCATACCATAGGTGGAACCACGATGGAGGGGTATCTGTGGAGAGGCCAGACAAACATGTGGTTCCTCAATAGCCTTTTCAGTAGTTAAAGGGGCAAAAATCTAGATGATAGAGCTGGCCTTGTAACATCACCTAATGTGGCTTTGACATGCAGTTTCTGTGAACAACTGAACGCAAGGGAAAACTACAGCCGTTACTTTTCCAAAGGACATGCAGCTCTAGTGTGCAAGGAATACTCAGGAGGATGTCATCATCAGGAGAGAATACTGGCATTCTAGGGATCGGAGCTTGGAACGTCAGATCCCTTAATAGGGTAGGGAAGTTAGAAAAATTTACAAAGTGAAATGGGTAGGTTGAAGTTAGATATAGTGAGGATTATTGAAATTTGGTGGAAAGAAGAACAGGATTTCTGGTCAAGTGAGTAAAGCATTATAAATACAAAATCAGTTTGGGATTTACAGGAGTAGTTGTGATAATGGATGAGAAAATAGGAATGCGGATAAACTACTATGAGCAGCACACTGATCACTTTATCATAGTCAAGATAGATGCAAAGCCAACAACTGACCAAAGCAGTGCAGGTCTATATGCCAACTAGCTCTACCAGTGAGGAGATCAAAGAAATTTATAAGGATGTGAAGGAAATTATTCAGACAATTAAGGGAGATGAAAACTTAATTGTGATGGGGGACTGGAATTCAGCAGTAAGAAAATGAAGGGGAGGAAAAATTGCAGGTGAGTATGGACTGGGTAAAAAGAAATGAAAGAGGAGGCCACCAGGCAGAATTTTGCACAGAATGTAATTTAATCATAACAAACACTTGTTTTAAGAATCATGAAAGAAGGTTGTATACATGGAATAAACCTGGAGACACTGGAAGGTACCAGATAGATTTTTTAATGGTAAGACAGATTTTAGTACCAGGTTTTTAACTGTAAGGCACACCCATGGGCCCTCTGACCATATTTATTGGTCATAAACTATAGGCTGAAACTGAAAAAACTGCAGAAAGGTAGGAAAATAAGGAGATAGGATCTGTGTAAATGAAAGAAACCTGAAGTTCTTCAGAATTTCAGAGAGAGCTTTAGGCAAAAATTGACAGAAAAGGGGGAAATAAAATGGTAGAAGAGGAATGGGTAGCACAAAGATGAAACAGTGATGGCAGCAGATGATGAAATAGGTAGAAAGGCAAGACCTACAAAATATCCTTGGATATCACAGTAATGTTAAATTTAATTGATGAAAGGAGAAAATATGAAAATGAAACAGGCAAAATGGAGTAAAGACAACTAAGAAATGAGATTCATAAAAAGTGCAAAATAGCTAAGCAGGAGTGCCTAGAAGGCAAGTATGTAGAAGAATGTATAAACATAGGAAAATAGATACTGCCTACAGAAAAATAAGACATTTGGAGACAAGAGAAGGAGATGTATCAATATAAAAACTCTGACAGAAAACCAGAAAAGAAGGGAAAGCTGAAAGGTGGAAAGCGAATATAGAGGGGCTCTACAATGGAAACGAAATCTTGAAATCTGAGACAATACTGTAGGAAAACAAGAGGAAGTAGATGAAGATGAAATAAGAAATAGTATACTGAGAGAAGAATTTGACAGGCCCCTGGAGTAGATGATATTCCCTCAGAACTACTGAAGTCTCTGGGAGAGCCAGCCATGACAGAACTATTTCACCTGGTGCGCATGAATTGCTTACAGAAGGATGGAAAAGCTGGTACAAGCTGACCTCGGGGAAGATCAGTTTGAATTCAGCAGAAATGTATGAACACAGGAGGCAATTCTCACTTTATGGCTTATCTTAGAAGATAGATTAATGAAAGACAAACCTACATTTCTATCTTTTGTAGATTTGGATCAAGCTTTTGACAATGTTGATTGGAATACATGCTGAATTCAGCAGGTGTAAAATATAGGGAATGGAAGGTTATTTACAACTTGTACAAAAACCAAACAGTGGTTATCAAAGTTGAGGGGCATGAAATGGATGCAGAGGTTTGGAAGGAGGAAGGAAGGAAGCTCGGAGTTTAACGTCCTGTCGACAGCGCGGTCATTAGAGACGGGGTTTGGAAGGGAGTAAGACAGGCTTTTAGGCTTTCTCCAATGCTATTCAATTTTTACAATGAGCAAGCTATAAAGGAAAGCAAGGAGAAATTTTGTGAAGGATTTGAAGTTCAAGGTGAAGAAATAAAAACATTATGTTTTGCCAATGACATTGTAATTTTGTCAGAGACAGCGAAGGACCTGGAGGAGCAGTTGAATGGAAGGACAATGTGTTGAAAGGTGTATGTAAGACGAACATTAACAAGAGCAAAACAAGAGTAATTGAGTGCAGTCTTAGAAAATCAGGCGATGCTGAAGGAATTAGATTTGGTAACGAAACAATAAAGGTGGTAGATGAGTTTTGTTACTTGGGCAGTAAAATAACATATGATGGTCACAGTAAAGAGAATATAAAATGGCAATGGGAAGAAAAGCGTTTTTGAGAATGAGAAATTCATTAACATCAAATATTAATTTAAGCGTAAGGAAGTTTTTTCCAGAGGCATTTGTTTGGAGTGTTGCTTTGTATGGGAGTGAATCATGGACAATAAACAGTGTGGACTGGAAGAGGATAGAGGCTATTGAAATGTGGTGTTACAGAAGAATGCTGAAGATTAGGTGGGTGTATCACATAACTAATGAGGTGGTGCTGAACAGAATTGGGGAGAAAAGAAGTTTTTGGCATTCCTTGACTAAAGGAAGGGATTGATTGGTAGGGCACATCCTTAGACATGAAGGAATCATGAATATAACAGTGAAGGGAAGTGTGTGGGGTAAAAATCACAGAGGGAGACCAAGGGATGAATACAGTAAGCAGATTCAAATGGGTGTAGGTTGCCGTTTGTATAAGGAGATGAAGAGGCTTGCTCAGGTTAGAGTAGGGTGGAGACCTGCATGAAACCAGTCTCTGGACTGAAGACCACATCAATAATAACAACAATGCCTAATAAATTATGAGCCATAATTGAGACAATTAACATGTGGAGGTCCTCCACGCAGACCTCTGTTGTCCTCTACTGGCTCCACACCGACAGACCTTGAAAGTAGCTTGTTAAGTTTTCTAAGTAAGATCTCAGGCAGTTGAGACCTGCAAATGCAAGTTAAAATGCTCAATGCTCAATGCTCAATTACTTTACGAGTGCTCACAGTACTTGCACAATGGAAGTTTATTTAACTGCTTAAGGGAGAAGCCAACCCTTTAACAAACAAAATTAATGTTAAAAAAAAGGAATAGATAATTAAACATGGGACGGGGATCATGAAATTATAAAGCAGAGATTTGATATTTTAAATAATTATCTATTTACTAAAATGAACAAGCAAATAAATGTGGGGAGACCATATTTAGCACAATAAAGCACACAGCTTGTAGAAAAGTGAATTAAATCATGAAGTTATTGCCAGTAATAAAATTGTTTCTGCCCTTTATGAATATAGAGGTAACGTGGGAGGAAATTTGCAAATACACAGAGGATATAGTAAAGCACATGCATTCACTCACAGACACACGCATAATGCTTGCGACATTACTCATGCTGCAACACTTGATAGCAGCGGCGAAACGAAGCATCGGTGGCATTTTGACGAGATGGCGGGTGTCTTGAAGCACTAATTAAAAACACACTATGCACCATATGAACTCATGTGGAGGGAGGCAGTGGCATACTATCTGTAAATACCACATGGTGTGTGACCACGGTGAATTACATAGGATTTACAGAAAGAAATTAATTTTGAATAAGGAAGTAAAGCACAGTCAAGAATTCATATAGGAGAGAGCTAGTATTAGTAAAAGCATGGCTGAAGACCAAAGTAAAGACCATAATGAAAACACATGGTGCAATCGGTCATACCAAGACAGGTAAGACAGAATCAAACCAGAAAATCTGAGAAACATTTAGCATACTCGCGGACACAGACAAGACGCGAAACATTAGTTAAAAATGTTTTAATACAATCACCTCATCACTTAAAATATGTGACAAATCTGCACCAAGATTCACCTGTTTTTTTCCATACCTCATAAAATACAATTTATTAAAATGTGGCGTTCAGTAATCTGTACGCCACATGCATTTCATAGCGGGGGCTCCTCTCATCAGAATATAAATTTGTTTGTAAGTGGGCAGTGCCCAATTAAGAGGCAGGTAACTATGACCTCATCCTGCCTGAGGGTCTGCCAGGAGTATCGCCATAGATGGGTAGTTGGCTTCAGTGACTGCAGTGTGCTTTCCCTTATCGACAGCCCATTCCTCCTCCCATAGCTGCAAGGACTGCAGCCGCAAGAAAAAAGTGACAGCCTGCAAAGGAATAGGGAACCGACACCTAACACTGTCTTGGCAGGTGATTTTCTTCTTCATTACCTAGAATTACAACATGTCCCAGCACCCAACAAAATGTGACCTGCCTCCCCCAACAAAGAAGCGACAGTTCATCCTGTATATCATGCAACAACATCACAACTGGGTATAGCTCATGCAACAACTGCAGTGCAATAAGAGAAACCAGAGGAGAAACTGTTTATCCCAGTCTCTTCTGATCTGCCTCAGTGCCTTCAGAACTGCATAAAGCTCTGTGAAGAAAATAGATCAGGATAACAAATTCAGATGACAGTCATGGAAAATGACAGACCAGCCGACGAAATCAACCTGTTTCAAACTATCAGTGTACATCACTGTATATATGTCTTGCATATATGAAACATTAAAAAAACTGAAGTTTTAAGAAAAGTGAAAGTCATGAGGTCTAAAACAAGTTGGGGCTTCCGGAAAAGCCAAGGTGGAAATCTTCCCCTCAACGTGAAACATTCAGATCTGCCACTCCCATATCTAAGAGGCAATCCCTTGTGTGGATCCCAAAAGGCCTCATTGCCAATTATGAAAAAGCCTTTCCAGAGGATTAACAACAGTATGGTATGCAGGTGTGAAGGGTTTGGACAACATTTTGTACAACTGACACACCATGATCATTCATCAATTGATGTATAGTGGCGGCTTACCAGCCTCAGCACAGAGCCTTGTATGGGGCTTGTTCTGAATGCCCCAGTGGCCAACCAAATTCCTGCATGGTGAACTACATCCAGCATCTTTAAATAGGCTGGCCATGTAGCCCCATAAACATGCACTCTTAATCAATGCTCTATAAAATCAGAGAAGGCATGTCCTGTCTGCTACCCATGATATATGGCTGATAGATTTTAAAATGCGTAGTGCTTTGAGGCACTGTCTTTTCAGATCTTTCAGGTGTGGCAGCCATGAAAGTTATGTAGCAAATGTGAGACCCAGAAACTTCAATGTGTCTAAAATGTAAAACGGCATCCTTCATTCACAGTTCAGGCAAATTGAAAATGCTATGGGTATGGTCAAAAAGAACACACACAGACTTCTCTGTTGAAAACTTAAATCCAGTGTTTTCTGCCCATGCACCCAAATGTCAAAGAGTTAGTTGCAACAACGACTCATGATTACCAGGTTGGATGAAGAGCAAAAGAGAGAAGTCATCAACAAATAAGAAACACTTGACACCACATTTAATAATGGACATAATACTGTCAATAGAATATGACAAACAAAGTCACACTTAAAACACTACCCTGAGGGATTGCTCTCCTGTTCAAAACAAAAAGGGTGTCACTGACTCTGTAATAAAATAGTGCGGAGAAAGAACAAACTTGATAAAAGTGGAAAGACATCCATGAAAACCCCCATTTTGTAGCTGTCTGCCAACTAGTGTGATAGGTCTTCTTTATGGCAAAAAATATAGCCAAAAGGTGACGCCTTTGTAAGAAAGCCTATTGTATTGCCACCTCCAGGAAGGCTAGGTTATCAAAGGTGGAACAATATCTCCTGAAACCACACTGGAAGCGACTAAGGAGCTTCCTGGATTCTAACATCCAGACAAGGCGGCGGTTGAACATCCGCTCCAAGGTCTTTCCCACACAGCTATCGGGGCCAACACTATGATAGCTACTTGAGAGTGTAGAGTCCTTCCCAGGCTTTATAAGAGGAAGCCTAAGCACTTCACACCAGGAGTTGGGAAAGTGACCCAACTACCAAATTTCATTAAAAAGGGTGAGAATAAATTCTTTATTTGGGTGGATAAGGTGCTGTAGCATGCTATAATTTATCCCGTTATAACCAGGGCATGTGTCATGAGCTGAAGATAGCACAAAACCTCGCTCCCACATGAAAAAAGGACAGTTGTAATCATCTGTAATGGTGGACTTAAGGTCCAAGTTACCTCTCTCCACAGACAACCTGTGGCATCTGAAAGCAGGCGTCTGACTGGCAGTAGAAGTGACTTCGGCAAAATGGTTTTTTCCTTCTCCTTTATAGAGGTATTTCCTTCCTTGCAACCTGGGCAGTCAAGCCAGGATCCCAATCCATAGTACACACAATGTTCCACTGCTGCACCACATGGTGGTTGCTGAAGTGTGCTGAGAGATTATGGTGTTAGATTACTGGTGGCACTTACCAGTCCCCAGCTCAGGACCCCGGGTTTGCCAAGCTTGTATCCAAAAAATTAATGCTGAGCCCAATGAGGCGTTTTAATGTCTGCCTGAAATAATAATAATACCCTATGTTGCTGGAACACAGGGCAGATAACCACAGTAATTTGGTCCCTTACACACTGAACCAACCAACCAACCAACCAACCACTGGTCAGACTGGACTATTACTTTTAGACTACCACCTTCTGATTCCATCTCTCTAACTACAATACCATAATGAACTGACGTATGCATTCATAATACTAAACTTTTGCTTGTACAATTTTTCCCTCACAAGATCACAACTGATTTCATACATTGCAGCCTCATTGTTCTGTGGTTTAATGATTATTTTCGCCTCCCTTTACTTTGTGTATTTGTAGTAATAACTTTTCTGGCTCCACAGAAAAGCGGTTAGTCAAATATGTCAATTTTGAACTTCTGAAATAAGTCAGGAGGGAGGGGTGTTCACAAATGTTTACTAGTGCATTCACTGACATTCTGAATCTGATATGAGTTTCAGTCAAATACGACTCTCAGTTGAAACAACTCCCGTGTTAGACAGAAAATTAGCAGAAGCATCCAGTGTGACAAATATTATGTCTATCCAGTCCTACAAGTTCAAATTTTCACCCGGTGCCTCTAAAAAGTAAATTTACTCCAAAACCAGACCTGAAGCATAAAAATTTTTGCTTTGGAACAGCTACCCACAAAACAGATTATAAGAATGAATTCTAAAGAAAATAAGTTTACTACAATTCAAAATATCAGAAATCTCATTAGTAAAAATATGGAACTAATGTCCCTGCAAGAAAATGGATAGAGAGAGAGAATATCAGATGTCTCATCTTTTCAGAAAATCAGAATTGTGAAAGTCAAGTAAATACAAAATCAAATAGAAAACAACAGGAAAGGTGTGTGTGGGGAGGGGGTACTCTTAATTATCAAGGTTAGAAACACAGATAAACATTAAAATTTACTATGAAGTTTGAAGAACAAAATAATGATCAATAAAGATGCTTTCACACCCAACTACCTTATATGTTTACATGGTTTATTTAATCATGATGGCTGAATGTTTAAAAAAGAATAAGCTATCCACTGATATTCATTTTACAAAGATATTGCATCATAAAATTACAGAGAATACTACTATGATCTAAACTCATCCTCTCAACTATATAAAAAAAAATTACTTTCATACAGTTTGGCAAAAAAATTTAACAACCTAAAAAGCCAAATCGAATTAAGAGAAATATGATGCAAGAAACAAATGCAAAATAAAATTGAGTCACAGGAATGGTGGCAGGAAACATAGCACCCACAAATCAATAAAACACTTATTTTTATTGATTCACGACATCACACACTACTTCACTTTTATTTCTGATTTATACCTTACTTTGCAAGTGAATAATTTTTTAAATTTAACATGCATTTTAATTAAAACTGGAGTTTAATATTGCTTAATGAGACTAATGTTCACTGTTGCTGCAGTTTCCAAAACCAAGCTGTTATTTTCTAAGTTGATGACAACCACTGTATTGAAAAATGCTGAGATTTGTCACACTGTAATGTTAAAACATATTGTTTATTTACACAAAAACCACATGAATTAATGGAGGACATTTCATAAGAGCAGTTTTTAATGTAGTGATTCTTATCATAACTGTAATGCCAAAGTATCATAAGATACTCAATGCCTGACACCACAGGAGACACAAACTTCTGTCTGTGCATATTAGTCAAGGAAAACAAATTCACACGAAAGAAAAAGTAGTACAGCCTTGTATGATATTTATTTATGTAAAAAATGTGCACAGTATACATTAAGAAGTTCCAGCTCCACACTACATTTGGTTGCAGTTGATTCTGCAAAAACGCAGGCTTTTATTTTTTTTTTTTTTTTTTTTTTTTTTTTTTTTTTTTTTTTTTTTTTTTTGTGAGAACATTCCTACACTCCCCTGTCAGATAGCACAGTAGCCTACCTCACTCTGGCACTCTAAAGACATTCTCAGTAAGCTCTCTCACATGGCTGACTCCTGTCCTGCCAAAAGCACCCAGTTCATCACGTTCTGGTGGTGCTTCTGAAACTTTTACTGTCTCTGGTAATGCTGTAATGACATTTATTATTGCAGGCTTTCACTGCTTTTTTCCCCTCTTTTCTAACAGTCTTTTTTTACATCTGACAGGACTTAATTATTGCTATGGCCACATTGCATTTGAAACTGCTGCTGCCTGCCAATCTGTCCAACAGCAGTGCTGCAAACACAGGTTGTGCCACAAGCGCCTACTAGGTGACCGACGGATGTATGGCAGGATGGACGAGACTGCCAGTAGTCTATGTTGAGCTCTATTTTCCTCAAATTGCTCAATCCTTGTGTACAAGTTGTCTCCATCCAATAAATGTATTGAAAGTTATAACACTTTCAGTGGTGGTGAGTTAGGGGGGTTCATATGAAATTCTGCTCAAGTACTAATTGACGCCATGGCTACACTCAAATAATTACTCGCCAGTCTGGTGGAGCAGCAAAAGCTGCTCAGCACTGCTTTGCAACAACTTCTTGCTGCATCTAATCACAACTGTCTACTGGCATTGAACATACCCATGTTCGCACCATACGAGGATGTTGCAGAAGACTGGATCGACTACAACAAGCACCTCCACCAGCACTTCATGGCTTTCAGTGTTGATGACCACCAACTTTGTAAGTCATTATTCCTGCCTTTGATCTCTCTGAAATTGTATCATCTATTAACTCGGTTGGCTCTGTTGAAAGAACCTTCGTATCTTATGTTTGATGAAATGTGCTCTTTGCTAACATCGTATTACCAGAAACAGACCAATGTTGTTGCTTCCTGCATTGCATTTTATCAGTGTAAAAAGATGCTAAATCAAAATTATAGGGCATGGGCAGCAGAGCTACGGGGGATCAGTTGCAAGTGGCAATTTGTGACTGAAATTCATCAAGAGTCGTATGCACATCAGATGGTCAGGGACACAATTCTATGCACTGACCCAGAGAAGTTTGGCAGAGGGCCCTTCAACTTTACAATCCTTCATTAGAAGAAGTTTTGAATATAGCTCAGACTTTTGAAATCACTAGAGCTGCAGGTGCACAAATAGATTTGTGGGGCAATGTTTGTGGTGTTCAGTCAGATAGGGCACCTGTAGACGGTGCCTCGCACTGTGTGGGGGAAATAGCTGCAATTGAAACACAGCTCAAACACAGGACAGTTAAGCAAGCCGGCTTTACAAATAAACAGGGTTGTGCTACTTCCTCATTGCCCTCCTGTCCTCACTGTTTCACACAGCATCCACATGATGATTGTCCAAAACAATTGCAAACAATTGCAAAACAATTGCAAGAAAAAAAGGTCATGTTTTCTCAGTGTGCAGGTACAGGATGTTCATGATAGTGACATAAATGACAACTCAGTATTTTTTGTAAATTCCTCACTTTCTTCAACAAATAAATTGTATATCAATGTTCAAATGCTCGGGAAGGATGTTCTCATGCAAGTCGACATGGGCTCCGCAGCCACCTTAATCATTTCTCATTGGGTTCACCCCCATGTTTGCCTGTTTCACGCTGCTTGCACATTAATAATTGTCAACAAATTTCACTCTTCAGATGATTGGAAATTGAGGTATCCTACAAATCAGTCATTCATACTCTGAGAGTGTATTTTGTGAATCACTTGGGTACCAAAAACTTGTTTGGCTATGATGCTTTCCGCAAGTTTGGATTTTCCATTGATGACACTGCATGTCGTTTCTGAAGAAATACCATACTCCCACTTAGAATTCTTCTCTGTAGAATTTTCGACACTTTTCTTCTGGCTTGGGTCATGCAAACAACTGTTTGATGATGTCAAACAAGAAATTGACCAGATCACTGCTTCTGGTGTTCTGCTCCCAATTTGTACCAGCAAATGGGCCACACCACTTGTTATCATCCCCAAACCTAATGGTAATCTTCATTTCTGTGCTGATTTTAAAGCCTCCGTCAACACTGTTTCCGTGCCCAGAAGAAATGTTCTCCAAATTGGTTGGGAGGAAATTTTTCTCTAAAATTGACTAGTCTGAGTCATATCATCAGCTTCTCATCAGTTCCTTTTTCTCAACACGCACTTTGGCTTATTTCTATAACAGAGACTACTGTTTGGCATTGCTAGCACTCCTGCAATCTTTCAGCATTTTTTGGAACAACTACTGGCTAATGTCCCAGGATGTGTTAATTATCAGGGTGATATAGTCATCACAAGTTTCACTACAGTGGAACATTTTTGCAATCTTCTTATGCTTTTCTCTGTCCTGGTAGCTACTGGCATCAAATGCAATTTTCAGAAGTTAGGGTTTTTTCAACCCTCTGTCATGTACTTGCGGTTTCACCTCTCTCGTGATGGAATTCAGCCGCTTCGCGAGAACATTGCGGCAATTGAAGCTCTTGTTGACACACCAGCGTCAAAGAGTTGCAAGCATTTTTGGGTACCATACCGTATGATCACAAGTTTCTGGCCAATGTAGCGTAGATTACCCACCCGCTGCACAAATTAGTTCGCAGAAATGTTGCATTTCAGTGGTCTGAGGAATGTGAAGCTGTCTTCACTTGCCTTAAAACTCTTTTGCACATGGCCCCACTTAGCCACTTACACACCGAAAACTGCTAGTTCTTGCCACTGATCTTCTCAGCATGGTATTGGTGCTGATATTGACTATAGATATCAAGATGTATCAGAACACTTCATAGCTTATGTATCAAAAACTCTACGCCTCTCAGCAAAACTACTCTCAGATAGAGGAGGAGACTCTCACTATTGTATATGCCTTACAAAAATTCAGTGTTTTCTTAGATGGTACAAAATTTCATCTCATTACAGACCACAAACCACTGGTGCCTCTCTTCAATCCAACAGCTTAAATACCTGACAAGGCTGCCCACAGACTCCAGTGATTGGCCTTCATCCTATCCCACTTAAATTACAAAATCCATTTCCAACCTACAGCAGAACATGCCAATGCAGATGTTCTGTCTCGCCTCCCCAAGGGCCCCAACCCTGTCTTCGATAAGAACGGCCATTTTGTTTTCACTTAGATGAGGCAGAAGGTTTCGCTGAGTTTTACACCACTGGCCACACTAACCTTCCAGGAAGGGTCCACTTTGAAACTATTTTTCACTACAGTTCTGCTTCATGTCTAGGAACGGCACTGTTCTCCTTCCCACCAACAAGGCATCACAGAGTGGTTAGTCCCTCAAGGCTCCGGAAGGAAGTTCTACGGTTCCTCCATCATGGCCCGCACCAAGATGTGGCTCGATGACATGACTACTGGCTGGCCGACATCACCCATATGGTTGCTGTCTGAAGCATGCGCCTCCTAGGCGCCAGCTCCGAAAATATCTACATCATCCTGGCCTACACCTACGCATCCGTGGGAGTGCATCCACATAGATTTCACTGGATGCTTTCTCAGCACATACTGGCTACATGTTATTGATTCATACTCCAACTTTCCTGTTGTCCTTGTGTCTTCTCCATCCACGATGATCACCATCATCACACTCACTAAAATATTCGCTCTGGAAGGACTTCCCACTACCCTGGTATCTGGATTTTGTGCCTTCTGTTCCCACAGAGGCATCAAACACATCATGTCTCTTCCATTTCATCCCCAATCCAATGGGGAAGCTGAACAACTCGTTTGGACCTTTAATAATCAAATGAAAATAACTGCTTAGCTCAGCCTCCACATATGAGGCACTCACAGATTTCCTGCCATCATACCGTTTAACACCTCAGGGCACACACAACCCTGCAGAATAAATGCACAGCAGATAGCTGCGCACACTCCACCTAATCCGACCTCCTACCAGCCACCAGTCTCCTGCCACTGACAGCAAATTTTAAACGGGTGCTCCTGTATAGGTGTGAGGAAACAGCAAACAACAAAATTGGATACAGGGCCATGTCTGGATGGCGCCTCTTTAAAATATATTCTTAAAAATATATTAGTGCCTGTGAAATCAGAACAGTCCTCAATTTTGGTGTTGTAGCTCTTAGGCCCTAGTATTCATTACAAAAAAATGGAAAGAATATTGCATTTAGTAGTTCTTATGTTCAGTTAAAGCTGACTGCACCACACAAAAGAAGTCTAATTTGATGAAATGTTTACATATTTGGAAACAATCTTAGGTGCAAAAAATATCCTAACTCACTCACTTTGCAGATTAGAAATAACATGAAATTGGGACTATCAATAATAGAGGATAGATAACACAGTGTAAAGACGTTTGATGAACAGCTGACAGGCTGTCAATGTCTCAACAAACATCTTTACAGTGAGCTGTGATCTGTCCTCCATTGTTCCTATACCAATATACAATAAACAAATACTTTGCAAAGTAATGAAATAAATCGCAATTTGTGATCACTTATAGCTTCACTGTACTAGGTTTAGATGTAATACCAATGTGCAGTGAATGAAAATTTGTGCCCGGCCGCGATTCTAACCCGGGTTCTCCTGCTTAGTAGGCAGACACATTAACCAGTCCGCTACCGAGGACACAGTGACCAACCCAACTGCAGAGGACTCTTTGCTGAACGTCTCCCACCACATCCAAATCTCCATTCACCATGCTGCCTCTTTCCTATACCACAGCCTATTTGTTGTGTAATGCTCAGAGCCAGAATACTGTATTTCCACATCAGAGAGAACAGACCATGATGTATTGAGATACAATTTATTGCCGTCAGTGTACAGTGAAGTCATATGTGATCACAAATTGCGATTTATTTCATTCATTTGAACGCTGTAATGTCATCAAAAATATATAACTTTGCAAAGTACTGACAGGAAAATTTGAAGAAACAAAAAGAAACCCTTACATCTTTGAAGGAAGGAAGGAAGGAAGCTTAGGGTTTAATGTCGCGTCAAAAGCTTTGTCCTTAGAGAAGGTTACATCTGATATAACATTGTATTTTCTAATATATAGATCAAAGAGAAAAAATGGTTACCTAATGGAGTGAGACAAGATCTTTTAATAAAACTCATCATCTAGTGTAGGCACTGTGGCTTTGTAATGATGGGCTACTGATCTTGCATGTAAAACTGGATAAGGGAACCTAAACTATGTCTTTCCTACTGGGCAATTTTAAAAATTATAGCTCAGTAGGAGATATAGATAATTTAAACATATTTAAATTCATGGGACACCTGGGAAATGTGTCTTGTATACCACTTTTCATCATATTTGAAAGCCTCATACTGTCCTCCTTGCAGCTGTTCAAATGAAGAATTTTCAGGAGTTCCCATAGCAACAGTGGTCCCATTTGCAACTGTTGAAAACCTCTTCACTAGAATGGTGTTAGTAGGGGTGACTAGAAATGCATGTTGTGACTGTGTTCCTGGAACAGTCTTTACTGTATTGTATCTGTCTTCCAAAAATCCTTCATATCACTTTATTTCCTGTGAAGAGACAAAGATCATATTAATGCTCTGTATTTTGTTGAGTGATGAAGTATACAGGTTTTCTGGTTCAAGATGTAATTGGATGGAGGTGTAGTCTCCAAGCTGCTGCTTCTGGCTAGGTGTTTTACAGCCCCTCCCTACTATCATAGGGACTCTTCCCATGGAACAAAGCATAAACATGCAGTTCTGCTTCAACCTCAAAATCTCCTTGGTGGTAAGTCTGTTAGGTTCTTGGAATTTTTATAATGTGAAGCAGCACCATCACTGAAGTATATGTTTTTGTAAGCTGCTTTTCTGCAAGCTGCTGTTTGATTTAATTGACAAAATGTCTTAGAAAAAAAGTACAGCTGCGGGTGATCAGATATGTGCCACATGCTCAGAGATTTTATGGACTCATTGAATTTATAGTATACTACAAATGGGTGTCTTTCTGTACTTGCGGGAGGTCATTCTTAAAGTTGTACAGAGCCAATGTGAAAAACATCCACATTATAAGTGCTTCACCTTTATCTTTAATGTCTTAAACACCCACATGTTTACTTTGTCTTTCTATGCTTGCATGCACCTAAGTCTACTTCCATTTTTTAATGTTTGTGAACATTCACTATGGAGACACTCTCAGAAAAGCTATTAAAAAAAAACTTTTTCACTCTGTTGAAATGTGTTGAAGAAAAAAAAATTGTTTGTTATATATGTGTACACACTTGGTATCCTTCCTTAGTCCAAAAAGGATCTTTTCTATGAAAATGAAACCTGGTTCATTGTGAGATGGGAGAGGGTGTCGCCATTTGCACGTTGAGCAATAGGGAGGGAATGAATATCATAAGTGAACCTTGACAAAAGGAGAACCCTTTGTTGTAGGCAGTGTGTGGCTTTATCTGAAAGTGATGCTGAATGATTAAATGATGACATCATGGGTTTGTGGTTAGTGACCAAATGGAATTTTATGCCATACAAGAAGACATAGAACTTGTGTAATTTATAAACAATGGCAAATGCCTCTTTCAACCTGCAAGTACTTGAGTTGTGTCGAGTTCAATGTTTTCGATGCACACACAGTGGGCCGCTCTGTATCATCTTCATACCTATGGGCCAAAATGGCTCCCACTCCATGTTGGGAAGTGTGTGTGGCCAAGAATAAGTGTTGCCTGGGCTGGAAGGGAACCAAGCAAGGGCATGACTGCAGCTTTTGTGTCAAAAGAGAAAATGCTTTTTCACATGACGGTGACCACTGAAAACACATGTCTTTATGCAATAGGACATGCATTGGTTGCACAGTGGATGCAGCATTGGGAAGAAATTTATGATAATACACAATCTTGCCTAAAAAGACCTGCAACTCCTTCACCAACAAAGGGTGAGGCAGAGCCAAAATGGCTGTAATATGATGGTGTAGAGGGAAAAGACCTTCATAGGAGATGTGAAAATCCAGAGAGTCTATGGGGATTTGGAAAAATTGGCACTTAACCAGATTATATTTAAGACCAGCAAAAAAGAAAAAAAAGGGGGGAAAGGGGGGGCACCATACATTGTGTTAGTGGTTGTCTGCAGATCTGACAGAAACAACAAAATCATCCAGGTTAATTTATACAGCCTGGGATAGGGCAGAGAACTGTTCTAGGAACCGCTGAAAAATAGAGGGGCCACTAGCTATCCCAAACAGGAGCCGTAAATATTGGTACATTTGAGAAGGAGTGTTAAAATCTGTCAAATGTTGGAAAAATATATCCTTCCGACAATTTAGCTAGCAACTCCTCCTGGCAAGGTAACGGGTAAGTATCTATAATGGACTGAACGTCTATTGTGAACTTAAAATCACCACACAGCCGCAGTTGCCAATCGGATTTTTTTATGACGACCAGGGGAGTGGACCACTTTAAGATATAGGGCGAATGACCCCCCAGGTCCCTGAGGCGATCTGAGTCCAAGGAAGGTCACAGATAACGGGCGCGCTCGAAAATAACGCGGCCGCACGGAAGATTTCAGTGTTATGTGAGCCTGGAATGATGTGGTGCAACCCAAACCCGGCGTAAATAAGGACAAAGATTCCGCGCATTGCGCTTTCAGTTACGGGTGTGGTATCTTGTCAGAGATTAAATTGATATCGTTGGAAATAGAAAAAGCTGGAAAGCATCCACACCAAAAAAGTTGTACCTCCTAAGATAGTCCATGATTATGCCCACGCTGACTAGGATGCCTGCTGTCGCTTCATAGACACCCAGGTCGCCAGCCACCGCTGTCCCTCCACACCCCTACCGATATTGACCGCGCCGCTTCCTTCCTACACCATACCATTGCTGACGCCGTCCACTCCCACATCCCTACCAAAACCATCCACCCACACACTCCTACCTTACATCCACAGGCCGTCGTCCTTGTCCGAGAATCCCGCCGCCTCTCTCTATCCTACCTGCAGAGCCGGCCGCGGTGGCCGAGGAGACTGAGGTACTTCAGTCACGGTCTGCACGGCCACTATGGTCGGGGGTTCGAATCCCCCCTCGGGCATGGATATTTGTGCCATCCTAGTTCGTAAGTAGTTCATAAATAGTTTGTAAGTTTAGGGACTGATGACCCCGTAGTTAAGTCCCATAAGCTTTACAAACATTTGAACTACCTGCAGACCCGTGACTGGGACACACACCGTCGGCATTGGCAAATCCAACGTAGCATCTGAAACCTCTTGAACGCGAAAAGACGCCGGGACTGGCGTCACACACGCACCAGTCTTAAGGTCTCTCTCCCACACAACTCCTCAAAGTACTGGCAAGCCTTCCACTGCCTTACTGGCAGTCACTCCACTCCCCACTACCCGCTCCCCAATATGACCTTCCTTTCCCGTACGACGCCAGAAAGGCAAACCACTTCACCACCCACCTCACTGATACCTTCTCCATCCCTGACAATCCCAGGTTGATTACTCCCTCTTCCCAGACGTCGAAGAGCGAACCAATACCTCCATCCCGCCTCCATCGCCTTTCAGTACATTGACAACATCCCCCCCCTCCCCATAGACCTTCACATACTGATCACTGCTCTTGACATCGAAACAACACTCCGCAGAAAACGCAACACAGCTTCCGGCCACGACCACCTGACCCACAGGCACCTTTGGGCCTGCCCCTGTTCTTTCCATACAGCCCTTGCTTCCTTCCCTCTATACCATCACCCTATATACCGGCTTCTTCCCCGACCTGTGGAAAACCTCCTGTATCCTCATGTTTCTTAAACCCAGAGAGCCGCCCTCTGACGCCTCTTCTTATCGTCCTATCAGCTTTACCTTGGTGCTCAGCAAGGTCCTGGAAAGCATCCTGTCTCAACGCATCCATCACCATCTTCATCAGCACCAGCTTCTTCTCCTCTCCCAATGTGGCTTCCGGCCTTCTTTCTCTGCCGATGGCCAACTCCTGTGCCTTATCCATCTCCTTTCCATCCAGATCAACTCCCGTCGTTCTGCTATCCATGTTTCCATCGACATTGAAAAGGCCTACGACCATGTTTTCAAGCTCTAACTCTACACCCTTCGTGTTAATTATGTTTGATTCATCACATCCTTTCTCGTCCACCGCCCACCCTATGTCACTGTCACTAATTCCAACTACCGTTTTTTAACCCTCCATCAGGGTGCCCCAGATTTTCGTCCTCTCTCCCCTCTACCTCATATACTCGGCTGACATACCGCAACCCCAGCCTCCTGTCCACCTCCTGACGACACCGCCTTCCTTTCCCTTGTTCCTTCCCTCGAGCACTCCCAACATCTCCTTCAAATCGCATTTCTTCGATTTCTCCACCTAGTGTAATCAGTGGCTCCTCACTGTTTAACCCCCACTAAATCCCAGGTAATCATCATAGATCACACCACCCCGTCCTTCCGTCACCGCGACCTCTACCTTACGCTCCATGACCGCCACATCCCGCAAACAAAAACCCTCAAATGCCTTTGCCTTACCCTCGATCGCTCTCTGTCCTGGAAACCCCACCTTCGAACAGTACGTGACGAGGTCCTCTCCTGCCTCAACCTCCTCAAACTCCTTTCTGGCTGGACATGGGGCCTCTATCCTTCCACCGTCCTCTTCACCTACCGTTCCATCATTTGTCCTATACTATGTTGCTTCCACCCCACTTGGGTTTCTGCTCCTCCTGCCCACTAACACACCCTCCAGGTCCTTGAATGCCATGCCCTCTGCTTACCGTATCCGTCTCCCCTCCCCCACACAGATCCTGTATTATGTTATTCCTTTCCCACACTTACTCAAGTTCTTTGAACACCTCCGCCACCGATACGTAACCCACAAACTTGACTCTTAGTACCCAACTGTATCCCATATATTGCTACATCCTGGGCCTCTGCCATGCTGATATCTTGTTAGCCCTCCCTCCCTCGACACTCTCCACATCCTCGCCGAGGGAAACTTCCTTCACCTCCCGGATGACGCCCTCTGTCCTGACATCTACCCGTCCTACCACAAAAAAAAAAAAAAAAAAAAAAGTTCTGGACGCATCGTCCACCACCAGAAAGGTTAAGGGGCGAGTCACCTTGCGGTAGGTCGCCGGAACGGTAAACAGGCCGAGCACGACAACCTATTGTTTGTTATAATCAGCAGCTTGCGAGTGACCGTCAGGAGGGGCGGAGAGCACCTTTTTTTTTTTTTTTTTTTTTTTTTTTTTTTTTTTTCTTCCCCCAAACATACGTTAATTTAACAAGGTGACCTTCCGAAATACTTGAAGGTCAAGCAAAAGTTTAGACATGGGTGCTGTTAGCACAGTAACAATTTACGTCGGTGTCCATATCCTGATCATGTATGGGGGGGGGGGGGGGACGTTTGATTTACAGACTCAATATGCCCCTTATTTCTGCAATGACGACATGTGGCCCAGCGTCGAGGACAAACAGTACGATAGTGGCTGACAAAACAAGAAGGGTAGGAAGGCGAAAGAGCCTGTGTCGTTTGTTTCGCGAGCCGCGTGCCCCTGGCTGTTGCTGCCTACGACGCCAACCTTTCGAATGTTGTTGAATAGTGGCCACGTCGGCGTCGGTAGGCTCGACTTCCATTGGCTGGCGAGGGTGGAGGGCGGAACGGCCGACACCTCACACCACGCCTCAATTTGATTTCCCAGGGCCCTCGAAAGCTCAAGCGATGTTCAGAACATCGGACAACGAGGGGTTTTCAACTTTGCAAAGCTCCCTCCCTCACTTCTCTGACCATCTGATCAGCGTAAGATTCCTTGTGAACCCAGACCACAAAATTGCAAGGGCGACTGAAGACTGGTTATGGTATTTGCGATTGGATAGGGGATATCCTCTCAGAGAGGACACAGTTCGTAGTAATCGATGGTAAGGCATCGACTAAAACAGGTGATATCGGACGTTCCACAGGGCAGTGCTATTGGTCCTCTGATGTTCCTTATTTACATAAACGATTTAGGGGAAAATCTAAGTAGCTCTCTTAGGTTGTTTGCAGATGACGCCGACATTTACCGTCTAGTAAAATCATCTGAGGATCAAAACCAACTGCAGAACGATCTGAATAAGATATCAGTATGGTTCAAAAATTTGCAGTTGACTCTAAATAATGAGAAGTGTCAACTCGTCCACATGAGTACGAAAAGAAATCGGTTAAACTTTGTTTACAAGATAAATCACACGTGAAAGCCGTAAACTCCACAAAATACCTAGGAATTACTATTACTTTAGGCTTAAACTGGAAAGAACACATAGATAACGTCGTGGGAAAGGCGAACCAGAGACTGCGTTTTATTGGCAGGACCCTTAAAAACATGCAACAGAAGTACAAAAGAAACTGCATCCGCTACACTTGTCCGATCATTTTTGGAGTATTGCTGCCCAGTGTGAGATTGAGCGTGGGCAGCCGAATTGCACAGCTTCTACGTCTACATCTACATGGGATACTCTGCAAATCACATTTAAGTGCCCGGCAGAGGGTTCATCGAACCACCGTTACGCTATTTTATCTCCCATTCCATTCTCGAATAGCGCGCGGGAAGAATGAACATCTGAATCTCTCCGTTCGGGCTCTGATTTCTCGTATTGTATTCTGATGGTCATTTCTATCTATGTGAGTGGGAGCCAACAATATATTTTCGCATTCAGAGGAGAATGTTGGCGATTGTAGTTTCGTGAGTAGCCCACGCCGCAGCGATAAGCGCCGTTGTTGTAATGATTCCCATCCCAGATCCTGTTTCATTTCCATAGCGCTGTCTCCCCTGTATCGTGACAATACGAAACGAGCTGCCCTTCTTTGGACTCTTTCGATGTCCTCCATCAAATCCACCTGATAAGGATCCCAAACTGGACAGCAATACTCCATAAAAGGACGGACAAGCATAGTGTACGCAGTTTCTTTAGTAGTGCTGTTGCAGTTTCTGGTTCGCCTTTCCCACGACATAATCTACGTGTTCTTTCCAATTTAAGTCAAAAGTAATTGTAATTCCTAGATATTTTGTGGAGTTTACGGTCTTCACATTTGATTGATTTATCATGTACACAAAATTTAACGGATTTCATTTCGTACTCATGAGGACGAATTCACACTTCTCATTATTTAGAGTCAACTGCCAATTCTTACACCATACAGATATCTTATTAAAATCGTTTTGCAGAATAATCGCCTGATGGAGGATTCCACAGCAATCTGTGAAGAGAGAAATAATTCAAATTATAAGTTTGTATAACTTATGGGACTTAACTACGGGGTCATCAGTCCCTAAACTTACAAACTACTTATGAACTAGCTAACACTAAGGACGGCAGAAATATTCATGCTCGAGGTGGGGGGGATTAGAGCCCCCAACCGTAGTGGCCGTGCAGACCGTGACTGGAGCGTCTCAGTCCCCTCGGCTACCGCGACCGGCAAGAGAGAGATAGTGAAGTTTTGATGGTGTCAGTGAACAGCAAGCAGTTAACAATGCAGTTCAATCTGATAGGCAATATCAATTAAGAGACCGCAGATCATTGAGATTGCCAGTAAGATATGAGAACCATAAATCTGTTTCAAAAATTGTTGAATCAAAAACATATGAGGAAGCAGTTACATGTGATGAGGCAGAAAAAGGGAAAGTGCAATGAATATTGAAATTAATGCGTTGAAAATCAATCAAACCTGGACATTAGTGGATGCACCACCACAGCGCCAGGTCATTGATAACTGTTGGGCGTACAAATCAAGTACCATAACAGTGATGCTGCTTCACCATTCGGAGCTAGACTTGAGGCTAGAGTATCAAGCAAGTTACCGTCTAGTAACTAGACTGACTGAATTCATATTGTGTTATCTATAACAGACTCCAGAAACAAGTCTGGAACAATTTGATGTCCGAACTACCTTTCTTTATTGGAATTTAGAGGAAAACATATGAGTCAAACAAAAGGTTTTGAAAATGGAACTAAGCGTCTGTGCAAATTAAATCGAAGCTTGTATGGTCTGAAACAAGCTTCCAGGTGCTGAAACCAACGTTTCATAGCAGTTTTAATTAATTTTTGGCTTTTAACAAATGCAGATCCATGTGTGTTTACCAACAAGAACACAAATAATCCATTAATTTTGACCATACATGTGGATAACTGTTTGATAGCTGCTGAAAATCCTGCTGCTATTAACTCTCTATTAAGTGAACTACGAAGCGATTTTAATGTTACATCCAGAAAATTGGGGATGAACGTTAGCTTGCAGGCAGAACGATTAGTTGATTTATCTTCTGCACCATGAGGCTCCTCCATGAAGATTTTACGCCACTTCAGAATGGAGGATGTCAATCCTGTACTGTAACATTACCAGAGGATCGCCACCATCAGGTGTGTGGTGACATGCATAAAACGGACAGAAGGATTTCTGTAATGTTCCATACAGGCAAGCTGTGGGTTAATGTATTTGTCATTAGGTACACAAACATACATCACTTTTGCAGTCAACAGTGCCAGTCAGCATGTGGAGAACACGATGAAAATTCATTGGAATGCTGTTAGGAGGATTTTGAAATATTTTAAAGGCACTGTGGACTATGGACTTTATTTGCCTTCAAAACAGGAAAAAAATCACCTTTCCTAACAGAGATGCAGACTATCCAGGTGATGTGGAAACCAGAAAATCCACAACTGGTGTGTTATTAATGATTGGCAATTCCACTATTACATGGCGTTCAAAATAGCAGAGAATGGTAGCACTTTCTACAACTGAGCCTGAATACATTGTATCCAATCAAACAGAGAGGGAACTAGTGTAGGGGAGAACGTTTGCTGAACTACTTGGCTTTGTTCAAGAACATTAAGACAACCTTGAATATTGACAATCTGAGTACAGTGAAACTTATTAAAAACCAAGAATTTCATCAGAGAAGAAAGCATATTGAGGCACGGTATCATTTTGTGTGCAGAAAGTACAAAGAAAGAATATAATAATTCTCTTCGACGTCGGGAGCTGGTCGCTATTTGCTCATCCATTTGACAAAACAACTGGACCATCTTGGTGTGTTCAGGCAGAATGGATATACGAAAAGATCTGCCGTGCCTTTGGTTTGGACCTTCACTGGAACCCCAAGAAGACTCTTGTAAAATGGCTGTTTTTGCAATGCCACTCTCCTGTATATATATATATATATATATAAACCTTGTTACACCGTAAATTCTTCAATTTGTGGCTAAATAACACTCAAGCTTAACTGAAACATCCAGGTAGTATAGGACAGTTGAGGACCGTTGTATTGAGCATAAACGTCACACGTTTACAACAGGCAAACAAATCTGCTGTGGCCGAACACTGTCTTGGCACAGGTAATAATAATTTCGTGTGGCTCATTGGCCTGGTGGAAGTCTTTCAACTGGACGCCACTTCAGCAAGTTGCGTGCCCCTAACCTACCTCAGTTACCCAACCGGGGAAATGGGACCAACAGCTTGTCAACCTATGGAACACGACAAAACTGAAATTTTTTCATGAACTTCCTGTTACTGGGACTGTGTTATCAAGGAAGTCATTGAAATAAAACTAGCAGACAACCTTATGAATAGGGATGGAGGATTTTGCTTAAATTCCACATGGGATCCTGCTCTCACTTGTCAAAAGACAGAGGGACCAAACTAATCACTGCTCATCCGTTGAGAACGATGTTTATTATCGATAACCTGACCGAGTTCATCTTTCGTCGGTCGGCGCTGTGTGCTTGTTTGCTCGGTGTGTGTTTTTTCTGTTTACTCATTGAACACCGAGGCTCTAAAGATCGTTGCACACAGCTTTCTCACTGCAGCTTCGCCTTGAAAATGGCATGGTGGTCTCCTGCCGAAATACCGGCCGCCGTCGAATTTGATATCTGGCTGCATACCCGCAAGTTTTTTCGAAACACTGAGTTGTCTAAATGAATTTAATATTTGTATTTGCATGGCAAATAATGGAAAACAATGAAAATAGCGCAAAAAGATGCAGACAGCACTCCTTAGTTGCAGAGCAGACAACAATGGACACAATAGTTTAAAGTAACTGTTTCCTTGCTGTTAGTAATCCCCAATTAATAAAAAAAAAAAAAAAAAAAAAAAAAAAAAAAAAAAAGAGAGAGAGAGAGAGAGAGAGAACAATTTACGTTACAGCCGATATATTTCTCCGAAAATTTAATAGAAATACATCTTTTAATACGGTAATTCGCACTGATATTATATAGATATAGCTGTTATCTAGGTGGCCTCCGGTTGAAGCGCTTTACTAGAAACTGAATCGACACGGGTTCGAAATATTGTCGGTTCAAGGAATTTTTTTCAGTTTTAATCCAGCCTTCACCTCTCATCGATGTGAAGAGTCACCACGGATTCCATGTTAAAGTGTAGGTTCCCTTTATCCAGTTGGATAACTGGAGAAGATTAGGGACATACAAGTCGCCGAAGTGACGTGTAGTTGAAAGACTTGCACCAGACCACCGAAATTTAGACCGGAACTGTACACTTCGTAATAATGGTCAATACGTCGCTATAAGCGGTTTCGATTGTACTTTCTGCCACAAGGAGATGATAACCAGCTTTGACTGCACTGCCTCACTTCGTGTCCGGTTTACCAAGACATGCAATACCAAAATGCCGTTTAGTGGCCAACCACTCCAACAAGAATCCACATCCGGTAAGCTCTGCTGACATAACACAGCTGATCCCTTCGATAACGTGAGGAGCATGCCAAGCTTCACCATTTCCATAAACTTTCAGTACAAAAGTTGAGATCGAACCATTTAAAGCTGGGCATTGAGCGCACCACACACCTACATTATCATCACAACGAAAAATCACGCTCCTGCAGAGCTTCAAGTTACACTAACACGGTTGCACACCCTGTTCAACCCAGAACAACACTCCCAGCTCCACCACAACGTGTCGGCGCACAAACAACCCGATTCGCGTCAACCTCCGTTCCTCCCTCACCGGTCGCACCCGGTTTCCATTTGAACAGGATTGTCAGGTTTTTCCATTGCCCTGTCGCCAAATGAAAAAATAGTCAAAATATCGCCATCTTTTTTATAAGTAAGATGCCAAAATATAACCATATTTTCATGAGTATAAATGCCGATTATCTCAATTTTAATCAGTTAACTTTATTGTGCTATGGTTATTTCCTGGGACTCGACAATAATAATCCTGAAATTCAGGGTGTAAGCTGATTACTGAGTAACAACAAGTTAAACTGTGGCACTCACATTCACAGACACCAGCCTGGACATTCCAGGAAACTACATTCTTCACGAAAACATTTGAGTCCAGCCAAGAACTGAATCTGGACACTGATCAATAAGGCCAGTCAAAATATGGCCATGTTCTAAATGTGATAGACACTCGGAAGGCACAGTGGATGCCAAATTTAAACAATTGCATTTAACTATCAAATTTATTACTTACAGTACTAATCAATATACATATATAAAATGGAACGTGTGACGTGTGTCCGTATATTTCACTTGGTAGCTAATGGCGGTTATGCATGAGAGTAGCCTTTAGTTTCGCGGTGTGTGGCGGTGGGTGAGTGTGGCAAACCAACATCCGTAAAATGTGGAGCAATACGACGATCAAGATGCTCAAAGAGATAAAACACTGGGAAACACAGGCATAGATTAACTGAGCATTAACTACACTGACAATACACTAATGATCGCAATATAAACGCTGGGAAGACAACTGTAGTCCTTAGGATCAAAATACTGACAACTGGATTAGAGAGACAAATACAGTACACGTCGAGCTTTACGGTTTCATAATACATACTACATAGTACCATCTATATATTATCTTTGAGCTCACTGCAATACACAGACTATAGACATACGTTAATGTATGTCTGTGACGAAAAGTTCGTAACTCATAGGTTACTCTGGTTTAGCGGACAGCATCGCGTTACTAACAGATTAATACCAGTCAGGTAGGTGAGTAATTAATATCTGTGTTTGTATTCTTTATTTTAGCTTTTTTAGGGCAATAGATAAATGGTTGAACTGCATTTAATGCGGCTCGGCTGACTCTCGGTAGGTGACGTCGTGTGTAGATTACTAATTTTCTAACCGGTCAAGGATACATCGAGAACTTGCCAATCATAGAGCACGAACAGCAAACCGATTCACAGATATCGTCAGCTTATATAAAATTCGGACTGAAGACCAGCGATGACTTTTGACATTATAATAGCAAAGAGGTAATATACAGCGAAACGTGATATACATTTTCAGTTTTTTTTTTTTTTCTACAACAAGCGTACGAATAAAGAAAAATAAGTGCATATTGCAGTTTGAAAATTAAAACTACCAAGAAAGATGCCAAAGCGTAAGAAAAAAATTTCGCTTTCTCGGTCAGTTTCTAAAAGACAGAAAACGGCGCTGAAAATTGAATCTACTGACGATCGTCATATTAGTAGACGTTGTCTATGTTACACTGTACGCATCAGCGATTTTCCGATATTCCCATCTCTAAGGGGGTGAAATAGGGGATGAACGTTTTTTTTTTTTTTTTTTTTTTTTTTTTTGTAAACACATTGCTATTCAGACAATTTTTAAGCAAGAAATACAAAACTTCGCATTTCGATTTTTAATTAGAATTTTAAAAACACGTGTTTCGTAATTTTTGATTTCAATCACTAACCGTGTGAAGTAAGGAAAAATATTTTAAGTGTGCTATTAAGACTATTTTGATGCTAGAAACGAGAAAATTTGGTGTTCGAACCATGGTTAGAATTAAAACCAAAATGTGTTTCGAGATGTTTTGAATTCCACCATCAGTGGTGCATTAAGGGGTGGGAAGTTGTATCAAAATCCTTGATTAGGCAAGCATTTTTAATGCTAGATTTATGAAATTCATATTTAGAAGTATAAAACAACCGATGCAGGCCATCCAGTCTATGCGTGCAGAGCAGCGGTAATTAAGCTAGTTATAAAACTGTTGAAGAATCATTGTACCAAACACACCCAAGGGATGTTTTCATGCTTAGTTTCGATTACCAATCAGTTTCATCTTGTGCAAAACGTATTGACAGATGTTAAATAGAGTTATTGAATGTCTCAAACACATCCTTACTGTATTTTGAGGTGAGGTGTACTGTAATTTATAATAATGCACTAAGCATTTCATACTTTGAAGTGAGATGGACTTTAATTCTTAACACTGTGTCATAAGACAGCAAAATTAGCCACTAGAACGACCGGGAAATTATAGTGTGTTCTACATCCACATTTAAATTCTGCAAACCATTGTTAATCACTCAAGTGTGTAGCAAAGGGTTCGTCTCGCAGACTAGCAGTTATTAGGAATTTCTGTTGTGTTCACATATGGAGCGCGGTAAAAATACTGTTTAAATGACTATGTGCATGATATAATTAATATATGCTTATCCTCGAGATCTCTACCGAGGCAATACATAAAGGATTGTAGTATATTTCAGGAGCCTCTTCTTGAACCGTTGTAAGTAGGCTCCTTGAGGTAGTTTACATCCATCTTTACGAATCTTAAAGTTCAGTTTCTTTGCATCCCTGTGACACTTTCCCATAGATCATAGAGTATAAATATACTCTATGCCATAAATCAAAGATAGCCTACCTGCAGACTAGAGATGGGAATGCGATGCGCGGCGACTCGAGCGCATTGAGAATTTCTCGAGCTACCGGTACTCGAGCAGTTCTCGAGAAGCTCGCGAGAAGCGGCACTGCGGTTATTTGCAATGCTCGCAGCTCGCTGTGATTATCATTTAAATATGGGCATTGGGTTCACGAAAACCAAACTCACGGATTTGGAAGTAGTTTACGGAGGATTGAGATGTCTGTCGCAAAGCTCCGTAGTGTAGCAAAAAATGTAACAGACATGGTAAGACATTTAAATTTACACAATATCTCTTAGAAGCTATGAAACATACGTACAGGGATACAAAAGTGCATTCTTATATTAACAGAATTCAGACAAAATACCCAGCTATTGGGTACGTTATCCATTCAAACTACATTGAAAGGAAATTCGGTAAAAATGTTGGATAGTGACTGAAACAGTTCGCCAGTATCGGCAAACTTTAATTTTAAATTTGGCTGCAATAACAAGTAAAAAAGCATCAAAATTAACACCATCCAAACTTTTGTTCGGAATGAGGATATAACAACCAACAGTATTGAAGTTGTAAATTGTGGTGGCTGTCTTGAGAAAGTACCAGAGCCTGATGGTGAAATAAGAATGGAAGCTGGCTAATACTGTAAGCTCTGCCCGAATTTTTTCCTACAATTAGTAAACGTATGTAAGGAGTTTCTGTGTAAAATGTAGCATTTTTCTCTGATGTAAGTACAGAATGCATATTTGTTTTTGGTAACAATGAAGTTCTTGTTTCGTGTAACATACGTGTTTCTATAATAATCCTATGATTTTTGTCTTCTGCGAAACATTTTGCTACTACTACTACTACTACTACTAATAATAATAATAATAATAATGTTAATAATAATCCTTACACATCTATCGTAAAGACATAATCAAGGAAAGCTTTAATGGAAGCAGAGGAGTTTGTATTCGGGGACGGCGAGTAGAGTGTACTAGATTTGCAGACGACATGATTGTGATGGCAGAAAGAGCAAAAGAGATGGAACAAATGTTAGATGACCTAAACACAAAATTAGAAGAATATGGAATGAAGATTAACAAGAAGAAAACAAAAAGCATGGTAATTGGAGGAAGGAACACAAAATGTCGTTTAAAAATAGGGGGAGAAGAAATAGAGCAAGTGCATAGCTACAAATGCTTGGAAAGTTTGAGAATGGATGATATGTACTGTTTTGTGTCCCAGCCTCGTCGCCGCTTTTGTGTCTCGTTCCGTCGTAGGTGTCGGTGGCCGAGTGGAATGAGACCGACACAGGAATAAAGATAGCACGCTGGTGCAGGTACGGAGGGGAGCAGCCAGAAACTAGAAACACTAGAGTAAATTAGAACGAGATATATATTGCACAGAATTTATACAATACTTAACTTTTACATAGTTGAGCTAGAGTCCTGCCTAGTGCCTAACTGATAGCCAAGTCTTCACTGGTACCTATCGGATTCCGAAGTCTTTACTGGTTCCTAACTCAGTCCCAAGTGAACGATGTCGTTCACTGGTGGCCACGAGCGGAGTAGCAGCAGAGGGCGCTCGTGGCTGTCGTCGTAAGAACGCCGCGCCGTGCGTGCATGGCGGCGCGCGGCGAAAGTAGGTGGCGCGCACTTTGTACTTGTGCGACACCACACCCCTCCCCCCCAAACCGCCGCGCCGTCGGGGCGTAGGGCTGAGGGCCACGGCGACGGCACTGGGAGGAGGGCCTGGGCGGGGGCGTTACTGGTGGGACGGGCGTCGTAGCTGAGGCTGGGATCGAGACGCCGTCCGCGCCCCGGCATCCGCCTTGCGATCCTCCAGGAAACCCAGCGAAACCTGAGGAAGGGTGCACACCCCCGCCCAGAGGGAGCAGTTCATCTTCTGAGGTGCGTGGCCCAAGCTGGGGGGGCCCGCACGGTCCCGGAGTCCCTCTTGGTGACGCTGTCATCTGCGGCGGAGGCGGAGGGGCCGACTGCGTAGGAGGCGCGTCGACATCCATCGGGAGCTCGTAGCCCGGGGAAGCTGGGCCCGGCGGCGAGCGATGTGGCTGTGCTCCCTGGCGGTGAACTGGGTCTGGAATCAAGAAACCGGAGACAGGATCGGGCGGCCTGTGCAAGCGCAATTGGTTTGCGTGGCGCCGCAGCTCCGACCCTGTGGAAGAACGTACAACATACATATTGCGACCGAGCACGCGCTGAATGGTGCCTGGCAACCATGTCTTCTTCATACCAGCAAACACCCTGTACAGCACCGGCGTAGAAACCTGAAAACGCGTAGCGCCATACGAACCGACTCGGTGCGTGGGAGGCTGCAGCAGGTGAAGGAGAGTGCGGTGACGGCGGCCGTGTAGCAGCTCGGCAGGAGACGGGCCGTCACGTGGCATGCACCGATATGTAGACAGGAAAATTTGAAGAGCTTGCTGCCTGGAGTGCTGACCTTTCATCTTTTCCATGTGAGACTTGAATGTTCGAACGAAACGTTCTGCTTTACCATTGGACTGAGGGTGAAAAGGTACGGTGGTGATATGCTGAATGCCATTCACACAACAAAACTGTTGAAATTCCACACTAACAAACTGTGGTCCATCGTCACTGACGATAGTTTCAGGCAAACCTTCGATGCAAAACACTGATGTTAAGGCACTGATTGTACTAGACGCCGTCGTTGAGTTCATGGCAATCACAAAAGGAAACTTGCTGAAAGCGTCTACAGCGATTAACCAGCGCGTATTCCAGAAAGGTCCGGCAAAGTCAATATGTAAACGTTGCCATGGTCCTTTGGGGCGTGGCCAGTCTGAGAAACGTTGCGGAGGAACCGCCTGATGCTCCGAACAAACAGTACACTGTGACGTCATGTTCTCTATCTGAGCGTCCATACCAACCCAGGTACAATGACGTCTGGCCAATTGCTTTGTCCTAACAATACCCCAATTTCCTTGATGCAGGAGGCGTAACACTTCTCGTTGCAGGGAACGAGGAACAATCACTCTTGTTTGGTCGTTGTCCGTATGTAACAACAGAACACCCTGACTTAAAGATAATGCATGACGTTGTGCAAAATAACGTCGAACCAGAGGTCGGTCAATGTCTTTGGCTCTGGCAGGCCAACCTGAGCGAACAAAACGTGCTACCACACTTAGGTCTGCATCCGCAGCCGTTTCCTGTGCAACCCGACGAGAGTTCAAAGGGAAATCTGCGACAGCGGAAGCATCTATGGAGTCTATCTGACAACATGCCATTTCCGAAGAATCAAATGATACATCCTGGCCAACCGGAAGTCGGGAAAGTGTGTCCGCGTTGGCATGTTTAGTGGTAGGTCGGTACAAAATCTCATACTGATAATTTGACAATATCAAGGACCATCTCTGAAGCTTTTGTGCCGTTCGTGGCGGAATTGGCTTTGTGGGTGAGAACAACGACGTGAGAGGCTTGTGGTCAGTCAACAAATAGAATTTTCTGCCATAAAGATAATGATGAAACTTTGTGACGCTAAGGCCTCCTTTTCTATCTGACTGTAATTCTGTTGCGTTGGCGTCAGAAGATTGGACGCAAAGGCAATAGGTCGATCGTGACATCCAATACGATGCGATAAAACTGCACCCAGACCGTACGATGAGGCATCAACTGCAAACACTACAGGCTTCTGTGGGTCAAAGGGAATCAAACATGCATCACTGAGTAATGCAGACTTTAATTTGTCAAAGGCAACCTGACAATCTGTAGACCATACAAAAGGAACATTCTTCCTACGTAAATGATGCAGTGGAGCTGCAATCTGAGAGGCATTGGGAATACATCTGAAATAATAGTTAAGCTTTCCCATTACTGCTTGCAATTCCTGCACATTCTTAGGAGGAGGCAAGTCTTTGATTGCTCGAAGATGTGACTGTAAGGGATGAATTCCTTGGGCATTAATCACATGGCCTAAGTACTCTATTTCAGTTCGAAAAAACGAACACTTTGCTTTATTGCAACGTAGACCTGCTGCAGTCAAAACTTTGAAAAGGCACTCCAGGTTTGCTAAATGTTCTTCAACTGTACGTCCGGATACCACAATATCATCTAAATAGTTGGAGCAACACGGTACAGAAACTGTCAGCTGTTCCAAGAAACGCTGAAAAATAGCGGGGGCGGAAGAACTGCCAAAGGGTAGGCGTTGAAATTGAAAAAGGCCCATGTGAGTATTAATGACGAAAATTTTTTTTGACTCGTCATCAAGCGGAATTTGTAAGTATGCCTCTGCCAAATCAATCTTAGAAAAGAAGCGAGACTGTCCTAATTTGTCCATCAGTTCCTCAGGTCTGGGCAGGGGGTAAGTGTCTACAATTGTTTGACTGTTCACTGTAGATTTGAAGTCCGCACAGAGACGAAGTTTTCCTGACGGCTTGGGTATAATTACTAAAGGCGAGGCCCACTGACTCGCAGAAACAGGAGAAATCACCCCACTATCTTGACAACGTGTAATTTCATCGGCAACTGTATCACGCATTGCGATAGGCACTGGTCTAGCTTTACGAAACTTTGGAACTGCAGATTCTTTTAAAGTTACATGTGCCACGAAGTCTTTTGCACAACCTAGTTCCGGCGAAAACAAATCACTGTATTTTTCACATAAAGCATTGATTTTGTCCTGAGGCACTACTGACGAAATCTGAAGCACATCTCTTTGAATTGATAAACCAAACAAGTCAAAAGCATCTAGTCCAAAAATGTTCTGTGTAGATTTGGCCTGAAGAACTACAAAAGAAACTGTTTTTGTTACACCTTGAAAAGAGGCGGGCAGGTTACAAGTTCCTAGCACGGGAATATTTTGACCTGTGTACGCTGTTAGCACGTGTTGACACGGCGACAATTTTGGCGAACCCAGAAGTTCATAAGTATCTTTATTTATTAATGTGACAGCGGAACCAGTATCAAGCTGAAATTGCACCGTCTTATTTTCTATGAAGAGAGTCACAAACAGTTTTTGCTTGCGGCGCTCGACAGGTGCGCGAATGTGGGCCACGTCTGCTACGGTTTGTTTACTGCGCTTGCGCGGGCCGCGTAGTGAAGTAAGCGGCGCAGACTCGGCATGCAGCGGATTAACAACACTGTCACTAGATGGCACTACCGCCGGATCGGCGTCCGCGCAAGCATGCGAAGCTACTCCAGATGTACTAACTACTGCACTACACTTTTGAGTAGCTACTTGATGTCTACTGTCACTAGCTACACAGTACTGGGCACTATTACAAGGAGCAGTTGCAGAAGGCACTAGGTTCACTACAGGATTGCACTGTACATAGTCATTTTGCTTGTCCCGAACCCTTTTCCGTTGCACTGTTTTACGCGCTCGTCGGCGCTTGCGACGTGGCTCACTATATAGTTTTGCAATAGGTGCAGAAGAATCATTCATTCGTTCTTACTACCTTGCTTGTGCGGTATTTGTTTTGTGCTTCGTAGTTATTATTTCTTACATTTGTGTGCTATCGTCTTCGGCTGTTGTCTGCCGCCGCGACGTGCCGCTGTCGCCGTTAAGTGCCGCTGTCGCCGACTGCCGATCAGGGCCCCACCGCCCGGCCGATCCGGACTGCAGTCCCGTCGTGTCGCCGCACCGTCGGCGTCCGACACCTCCGGTGTTTTCGCTGCCGCCGCCACCCCGGAAGGAGCTCCTCCGGCCCACGCCGGGTTCGCCGCCGCCCAGCGCGCTCTGCCCGGCCGCCAGCCCGTCGGAGCGCGTCCCACCGCTGCCGCTCCCGCCCCCACCTGGGCTGCCGGGAGGGACGTCCGCCGCCGCCGCTGATCCTGGAGCAGTGTTCTACAGTTAAGGTGACTGTTCGACTCTGCCATGTCGACCCTGCCCCCTACCACTGTGTCCTCCACCATAATTTTTACCTCGCCCTCCCATGCCCCCACCACCATCTCCTGGAGCACATCCTCCCCTCTTCTTCCTGCCACAATTCCCTCCCTCCCTCACCCTCACCACTCCCTCCACCGTCGCCTTCTCCTCTGCCCCCACACAAGCTGCTGCCCTCGTCCCACACTCTCCATCCCCTTCCCCCGTTCCCCCGCTCGATTCCTTCCCTCCCCTCCCCGACTCCCGCGGTGACCGTGCCGCGGTTTGCACCCGGCAGACCGCAGTCGACTCCTGTCCTCTCCCACCCGACGACGCCACCGCAGCCGCAGGGCCGGCTCCGCGCCACCTTCCAGTCTCCCCTGTCCCCACTCCTGCCTCCCAAGCACTCCTCAAACCAAAGAAGACAAAACGAGCATCCACAGACGCCACCTCCTCGGTGACGAAAAAGCCCGCCGACCCTCTCGCCACTGGCCCACCAGTCCCGATGGAAGCCGCCCCTCTCCCCCCTACCCAGCTTGCACCACCTCCCCCGCCACCCCTCCTCCCCTCCCAACCCCCTGCTCTCCACACTTTCGTCCTGAATAACCCTGATCCCAACTGCCGTGCCCTCACTCTCCTCTTTCGGCAGTATGCTCCTTCTGCCCCCATCTCCCAAATCATCCCACGGAGGGACTCTGTCCTCCTCAAATCACCTGACCCCGACCTCCACACACAGCTCCTCCACAAGATCCCCCGCGTCCATTTTGGACCCTGTGCCACCCTTGTCCCCCTCCCCCCTCCAGCCTCCAATCGCCAATCCCCTCCTCCCCGTCGTCCTCCCACGCTCACTGCTGTGATCACCAAATTGAACCCGGGGATCACAGAGGAAGAGGTGCTGGTGGAACTCCGGCGGGATCCCCGCCTATCCATCCGCTCAACTCGTCGAATTAACAATGCGACGGGCCCCACCTACCTCATGCGCGTCTTCACAGAAGACGCGCCATCAATCAACCACCTCCTCCGCAATGGGGCCCTCATTTACAACCGCCTGCACCAGGTGGAACCTTCCCGAGTACCTCCCCAGTCATACCGCTGCTCCCGTTGCCTCACATATAATGATCACCTTACCGAAAATTGCCGTCTCCCTCCTGTATGCCCCCACTGCAAAGGCCAACATTTCCAAACCTCCTGCCCTAACCTCGCCGCCACCCCCTCCTGTAACACCTGCGGTGGGGCAGACCCCACCTACTCTTACAAATGTAAGTCCCGCCCCCCTCCCACCAAAGAAGAACTCACTGTTCCTGTCCGTCCCCCTGATCCCCCAATCCCCACTAATAACTCCTTATGCCCTCCCCCCACAGCAGAGGACATCATCCGGTTCCTGACTATTGTCCTCCAAAATATCCACCCTTTCCAGCGCCCTCACACCCTCCACCAAGTCTCCCTGGCCGCTCGCTCCCTCTTCAACCTTGATTTTAAGGCTACAACCTCCCAAAATCACATCCACTTCACCTTCTCCCGAACCGACCGTCCGCACACCCTAGTTTAGTCCCCACACCCCCTCCCTTTTCCTCTCCCTCTCCCCACCTTTCAACCTCATTATGGCGCAGCAACGATTTAACATCCTGTACTCCAATATTCGCTCCCTTCCCACCAATAAGCTCCTCCTGATGAACACCTTAAACCAACACCGCGTTGATGCCTTTCTCCTCAACGAAACCTTCCTCCTCCCCCACATACATGTCAGTACCACACCCTATATCCTACACCGTCACGACTCTCCCCATCCCCCTGCACGAGGCGGAGTGGCTTTCGGCCATCTCCGACACCACCCAGTTCGGCCACATCCCCTCCTCAACATCCCTTATGAACATCTCATCCACACCCTCTTCCTCCCTTCCCTCACTGTCACCTGTGCTACTATTTATATCCGCTCCCATGTTCCCATCCCTTATGACTTCCTTGCTCACATTGATAGCACCTTCACAACCTACGTGGTCGCCGCTGATCTCAATATCCACTCCCGCTCTCCTGCCGTACTCCGTCGGTGGCATCAGTTCATTCCTACCATCAATGGCGACATTGTCCCACTCCCACGCTACACCCGACCCTGTAGCAACACCACCCCTGATGTCGTCATTGTCTCTCCCAATCTCCTTGGGCGCATCACCGCCGACGTTCTTGACCCCATAGGCAGTGATCACGACCCTGTTCTCCTTACCCTCACACACAATGTCCATCACCCACAGAATCCTCGCCCACCTCCACCTCCTAAACTCGTCCATGACTACTCCCAAGCAGACTGGGATGCCTTTCGCCTCTCCATCACCCATCAGGTCGAAAGCCACCATCTCCCCCTACACTCTCCCGATGATATCGACCAAGCTGCCTCCTTCCTTCAGCAGACCTTGTCTGATGCTATCCATTCGCACATCCCTACCAAAACTGTCCAGCCACACCGTCCCACACTCCCTCCACAGGCTGTCCTTCTTCTGCGGGAATCCCGCCGCCTGTACCGCTCCTTCCTGCGAACCCGTGACCGGGATACACTCCTCCGCCATCGGCAACTCCAGCGACACGTGCACAGCGTCCTGACTGCCAAAAAACGCCGGGACTGGCATCAGACAGTGACACGGTTTAATGCCCACCTCCCAATCAACTCGTCTCGGTATTGGAACGCCTTCCACCGCCTCACTGGATCGAAACCTATGCCCACATACCCTCTCCTCCACCTTGACCAGCCCCTCCCTGATAACGTCAGTAAGGCCAACCATTTTGCCTCTTTCCTCTCTGATGTATTCTCCATCCCTGAAAATCCTAACTTTGATTATTCCTTGTTCCCAGATGTCCGTGAAAAAACCGATGTCTCCATCCCACCCCTGGCTCCTGGCTTCCATTACCTTGACCACATCCCCCCATCGGACATTAACACCCCCATCACTGCACACGACATACAATTGATACTGCGCACCAAACGCAACACAGCTCCCGGCCACGATCGCATCACATACCGCCACCTCAAACAATGTCCCTCCCTTTCCTCACCACTCTTGCTTCCCTCTATACTACCATCCTCTACACTGGCTGCTACCCCCGCCTGTGGAAAATCTCCCGAGTCCTCATGTCCCTAAAACCCAACAAACCCCCCTCTGATGCCTCCTCCTACCGCCCGATTTGCCTCACCCCAGTGTTCAGCAAGGTCTTCGAATCCATTCTGTCCTGTCGCATCCATCACCACCTCCACCTCCACTGCCTTCTCCCAGACACCCAATGTGGCTTTCGCCCTTCCTTCTCCACTGACGACCTACTCCTTCGACTTACGCAACTCCTTTCCCTCCAGCTAAATTCCCGTCGTGCCGCCATCTTTGTGTCCTTAGACCTCGAACGGGCCTACGATCGGGTCTGGCACTCTGGCCTGCTCTTCAAACTCCAAACCTATGCTCTTCCCATCAACCTCGTCCGGGTCATTGCCTCCTTCCTCTCCGACCGCCCCACCTATGTTACCGTCCACAACACCGACTCCCGTCTTTTTTATCCCTCTGCCGGTGTGCCCCAAGGCTCTGTCCTTCCTCCCCTCCTGTACTTCCTGTATACCTCGGATATGCCTAAGCCTGCCCCTCCCGTACACCTTTTTCAATATGCTGACGACACCGCTTTCCTTGCCTTAGCTCCCACCCTTGCCCGTTCCAACCGCCTGCTCCAAGAACACCTTGACCTCTTTGCCGCTTGGTGCAACCAGTGGCTCCTGTCTATAAATCCTACCAAAACCCAGGCGATCATTGTAGGTCGTACAACCCGTTCCTTCCATCCCCGAGATTTTTATCTGACCCTCCATAACCGTCCCATTCGTCTCACCCCTACCCTAAAGTACCTGGGCCTCACTATTGATCGCACCCTCTCCTGGACTCCCCATCTACGCGCTATCCAAGAAAAAGCCCACTCCCGCCTCCGCCTCCTCAAACTCCTTGTTGGCCGAACATGGGGCCTCAACCCTTCTACCATCCTCTATACCTACAAATCCCTCATCCGCCCAGTCCTCTGTGTCGCCCATCCCGCCTGGATTTCCGCTCCCCCATCCTTCTACAAATCTCTGGAGATACTGGAACGCCATGGCCTCCGCCTCGCCTTCCGTATCCCACTTTATCCCCCTTCCCCCACGCGGATCCTCTATGATCTCATTTCTTTCCCCAGACTCGTTCTCTTTATTGAAAATCTCCGCCTCCGTTACATATCCCGCAAATCAGATCCGCCTAATCCTCTAGTCCATCCCCTCCTCTCTGCACCTGGTACATTGCCGCGCCTCCACCACTGTATTCCCCCTGCTCTCCACTTGTCCACCCTCCGGATCCTTTCCTGTGGCAACTTCCGTACCCTCCCCCTCCCGGATGATGCCCTCCGAGCTGACATCTACCCTTCGTACCAGCTTTGATCCTTCTCCTTGCTCCCTCTCCCCTTTCTCTCCCTGAGGGCCCCGACTTTCCCTCCCTTCCTGTCCCTTCTCCCCTCCTCCGTCCCTCCGGTTCCTCCTCTTACCGCCCTCCCCTATCCTTCTTCCCCGTGGCTTCCTAGGACATCATCCCCCCCGTCTCTTCCCTACCGGCTCTGTGGCTCCTCCCCACTCTCTCCATCTCCTTTCACCCCTTTTCCCCCCACATCTTCAATGCTGTCAGTGCCCCACCATCTACGGAACCTCCTTTGTGCTTCGAAAAGTGTGGTGTGTTTTAGTTAAATTGTTTTATTTTACAACAGTGGACGGCCAACCCGCAGCCGACACCATCAGCTTTTATTTTTGTATCTCTCGAAGTGTGTGTTTTTTTTTTTTTTTTTTTTTTTTTTTTTTTTTTTTTTTTTTTTTTTTTTTTTTTAACTCCAAATAGCGGACGGTCTCACTTTAATTGTGTGTGTGCGCCACTGACATTCGAGCAACTGTTTTTATTCACCACTTTCGCCGTTCCAAGTGTTTTATGTCACCACTGTTTCCTCCATTTTATGTACTTTGTTTTATCTCCATTTTAAATCTCCGTTTTATGTCTGTATTATCTCCAAAATTTTATCTCCGTTGTGTTTTTATGTTCTCCGCTGACAAATTTTATTTCTGTAGGCCGAAGAGCGCCAGTGAGTGCTGCCGGCCCGCCCCTCTTTTAGGGGAATTGAAACGACAATAAAGAAAAAAAAAAAAAAAAGCAGAAGAATTTCCTTGCAATTGAGAACCAAGCAAAGCACCGTTCGATTCCACAGCGTCTATGACATTGACTGTATGCACTGCTCTCGCACTTTGCGAAGCACTGTTTCTAACGTTACTGTTCTTTGAGTTTTTAATTTGCATACACACAGACTGCACATGTCCCGATTTGCCACATTGATAACAGGTTGCATTGCGACTAGGGCAATGAGCACGCTTGTGGCGAGACACACACTGGGGGCAAGATTTACATACATTTTTCTGAAATGAGCGTTGGCGCCCATTATTCAAATTACTGTTTCTAACACGACGGGGCGACCTTTGTGTCGCACTTTTACACTGGCTACTGTTCACTGTCTGTTCAGCACGGCCTGTACTATTGTAAGAATCACTAGTGCTACACTGAGAACTACGGCTAGGAAAGCGTCCGTTACGGCGCACTGAATTAACACTGTGGCTTTGCATTTCTACCTCTGGTAAGTCAAAAGTATCATGCGCATCTATAAGCTGCAGTACACTGTCTAATGAGGGGTCAGACTGTTTCAGAATTGCTGCTCTAATTCTGGGGTCCTGAATATTCTGCGTAATCGCATCCCTCAACATCACGTCACTATACGAAAGTCCACAAGAGCAAGTAAATTTACATTTGCAGGTTAAGCCCTTAAATTCCGTAATCCACTCTTGGTGTGACTGCTGCGGTAATTTTTTAAGTCTGAACAATCGGTACCGTGCCGCAGCTACGAGAACTTTTCTCTCATAATGAGCATTTAGTGCCTCTACCATTTGTTCAAAGTCTACATCACGAGGAGATACGTCGGGGAAAAGTTTTTTCAGTAACACGAAGGTGTTGGTGCCCACCACAGATAATAGCAGATGCTTCACTTTCTGACCTGTAATTTGATGAGCCGCGACGAGTTCTTGAAACTGTGCGAAGTAGTCGCTCCAGTCTTCCTCACGTTCGTTGTACTGGCGAAACGTAGGAAGCGTTGCGGCGGCAGGTGTGGGCTGCTGAAGCGGCGGCTGTTGTAGTTGGTTAGCTGCTTGCGCTGTGATCTGGGCCACAGCCTGGAGAAGTTGTGTTATTTGCGCCGTCTGTAACTGAATAATTTCCATTAAGTTTGGGTTCAGGGTAGTGGCCATGCTGACCGATTAGGTGCCGCGTATACAAGTAACTTATAACAAAACACAAATGCAATATGAAAGAGGACGCGCTGCAACAGAAAAGTCCACAAAACACGTAACAAAATATCTTCCCCCAAAATTCTTATAATAAGGGTGGGTGGGTGGGAGCAATTTCTGTGTGCTCTGACTGCTGCTGTCTGGCTGCTGCAAGCGGGCTGGTCCAAGGTTCTATCACTCCTCGTCGCCACTTTTGTGTCCCAGCCTCGTCGCCGCTTTTGTGTCTCGTTCCGTCGTAGATGTCGGTGGCCGAGTGGAATGAGACCGACACAGGAATAAAGATAGCACGCTGGTGCAGGTACGGAGGGGAGCAGCCAGAAACTAGAAACACTAGAGTAAATTAGAACGAGATATATATTGCACAGAATTTATACAATACTTTTACATAGTACTGCAGAATGTTGATACATAGTTGAGCTAGAGTCCTGCCCAGTGCCTAACTGATAGCCAAGTCTTCACTGGTACCTATCGGATTCCGAAGTCTTTACTGGTTCATAACTCAGTCCCAAGTGAACGATGTCGTTCACTGGTGGCCACGAGCGGAGTTGCAGCAGAGGGCGCTCGTGGCTGTCGTTGTAAGAACGCCGCGCCGTGCGTGCATGGCGGCGCGCGGCGAAAGTAGGTGGCGCGCACTTTGTACTTGTGCAACACCACATACTGCACTGCAGAAATTAAGAAAAGAATTGCCATGGCAAAAGAAGGATTCAAAAGGAAACAGATTACTCTGCGGACCATTAAAGAAAGATCTGAGGAAAAGACTTGCCAAGTGTTACAACTGGAGTGTTGTGCTGTATGGTGCAGAGACCTGGACGTTAAGGAAGATGAAAGGAGATTGGACGCACTAGAGATGTGGATATGGAGGAGAAAGGAACAAGTGAAAAGGAATAAGCAAGTATTAAGAAGAGTTGGAGAAGAGAGAAACACGCTGGAGGTCATTGGGATAAGAAAACGAAACTGGATTGAAGGGACTGTTTACTGAAGGAAGGAATAGAAGGAATGGCGAAAGGAAAACGAGGAAGAGGAGAGCCAAGATATCAAAAGCTGGACAACATCCAATGAAATACATATGAAGAAATGAAAAGATTGGCTTTGGACAGAGAAAAGTGGATGAGGATCAACCCAAGACAAGACCTGCCACAAGGCAGAATACAATTGATGATGATGATACGGAATACAACGATTACGACTGCCCCGCCGCAATGCTGCTTTATAGCTTCGTTCAGCCTCCAGAGAGCGCAGCACTGTCGATAACGTCTCGAGAGTGCGCGAGAATTTCTCGAGACTTTTCCTTGGCGTCGCACGTTTCTCGAGAACGCTCATAGCCCCTCCCTTCTGCAGACATCTGTGCTACCTTCTGTGGTACATTTTTCCAGCATGCTTTATAGCTTCGTTCAGCCTCCAGAGAGCGCAGCACTGTCGATAACGTCTCGAGAGTGCGCGAGAATTTCTCGAGACTTTTCCTTGGCGTCGCACGTTTCTCGAGAACGCTCATAGCCCCTCCCTTCTGCAGACATCTGTGCTACCTTCTGTGGTACATTTTTCCAGCATTCTATCGATTTATAGTCGGTGTCATTGACGAAAATGCTTTACATTCGTTTTATTTTAAGTAAAATGAAATAGCCATTAAATCGCCAAATAATTCTTTTGCTAAATTTAATTGCCAGTCGTCAGAAACCTAGAATGGCTTCTCTTTTAAGAAAAAGATTGACAACAACGCGAAAAATCGCCACTCCTTGCAACACTGCGACAGAACGCCCACTGGTTGTCAGCGATGCTACTCAGTATGAAAATCACCTCTGAACACACGAACGATCAACTCGTGCCAAAACAAAAGGCCGTAACAGAATGGATATGTTTACTTTTCTTTTACAGCCGTAATAAATGAATTGCTGTTGGTTAGTCTCCCTAAAACTGGAGAACGGCTGAACCGATTTGGCTAATTTTAGTCTAGAATTACTCGTGTAAGTGCAATGAAGGTTTAAACGGTGATAAAATATGGAAACGTTGGCCGGAAAAGAGGAAAATCGGGAAAAACTGAAACAGCTTTTTCTTGTGAACTATCAATAACGTTCGTCCAATTGCGATAAAATTTTGTACATTTCATGTTGAAAACAAGAGGAAGGTTCGCATCTAATAAAAATTTGGAAAAGTCGCGCGGAAAGTAGGAAAATTTAAGAAAAACCGAAAGCTATTTTTTCCTATGAATAAAAAACAATAACCACATGGTTGTAAGAGCAACACTCGAGTACGGCTTGACAGGACAAGGTTTGGATGAAATAAATTTTTTGGAAAATCTACCGGAAAATTGAAAATTTGAGAAAAACTGAAAGTGCGTTTTTCAATGTGTATTTGATTGAATTCAGCACTATAACTGACTATTCGTACGACGGAGAGGGGGAATTCTTTTGTTATTTCGTTTATTATGGTGTTGGAAAAGTTTTCAGTAAAAAAAAAAAAAAAAAAAAAAAAAAGAAAAAAAAAAGAAAAAGAAATTGAAACAGTTAAAAAGGAAAGTCGCAAAATTCGAACTAAGTTCCTTTTCAAGTGTGTTTCCAAATGTATTGAACACTATAAGTTTAGAACCGGTGATCCGATTGCGATAAAATTTTGATAATTTGACGTTCAACGAATGATGAATGTTCTTATGAACTAATAATTTGGGAAAGTTACTCGGAAAATTTGAAAATTCGAGAGAAAACGAAAGAGCTTCTTGTAATGGGGTATCAATATCATTCCTCTGATTGCGATAATATTTTGTATATTTGACGTTCAAAGCAAGAGTAACGTTCTTATGAAATAAAAATTTGGAAACGTTTCTCGGAAAATTAAAATAAAAAAAGAAAAAAAAAATCAGAAAAATGTGGGAGATTTTTTCTATAAAATATCAATACCATTCATCTGATTGCGATAAAATTTTGCACATTCGACGTTCAAAGTGAGAGGAAGGTGTTTGGGTGAAGTAAAAGTTTGGGATAGTTGGCCAGAAAATTGGGAAATTTGTGGAAAACTGAAAGAGCTCTTTTCTTTGGGATATCAATAGCATTCGTACGATCGCGATAAAATTTTACAGATTTGACGTTCAAAACAAGAGTACATACGTATTAGCAATTGCCAAGTATTGCCGGGTAGACTAGTTTAGGTAAAAAAAAGATGATAGGAGCAAAGACGTTCCGATTTGCCTTCGTGAAATATGTGTACCGACAAGTGGTACAACGCAACAGTGTGCCCCAATAATAGACACTGGGAGGCACTGCCTACTGGCGAAGCGGCACTGTAGCTTGATGGGCGCCGCTGCGCCTGGCCTGGCGGGGAGCGGCCGTGTATTTTTCAGCAGGCGCCTCTGCAGCGCGAGCGAGCAGCACGGAGCACGCCGTTGGTTGCGTGACTCTTTCAGTCGACACGGGAAGCCAATTAGCGCCAAGTACGTCCCGCGCTCACACCCAACTCCCGACGCCGAGCTTAATAATGCAAGACTCGGTTGTCTCTTTAATTAAACGCGTGGACTTACGCGCAGCTGCATTCTGGGGGGCCCCGGATCGGAACAGATCGCTAGATCTCGAAAACATTTATAACTGCCAGAAAGGAGAGTGACAAGAGAAAGCTAAAACAGAAGGATAAAAAATATCAAATAGAATGGTTAAATATTCTTTGATAAATTAGTCATGTTGATAAATCGCAAAACTCGAGCAGCTGCTCGTGTGTCATCAGCTAAAAGTTCCTCCACAGTAGACGGCAAATTAAGACAAGACAATAAAACACCGTCAGCAATTCACCACAGGAGCACAGCGGTGCAGGGTCAGCGGTTAGCAAATGACGGTGGCTGAATCGGCAGTGACCGATCCGCAACCGCGCCATGATGACCTCCTCCCGCCGAGAGGGGCGTGAGGAGGTCCTCCAAGCGGTCGGGATCGGTTTTACGCTTCTCAGTTTATTGTCGTGGAGTGAGACCTACGAACTGTGCCAGGACGACACAATACACCGGCGAAGAGCCCGTTGAATATCGTCTGCTGGGACGCAAAAGATAGCAATGCGAGGCAAAAGAGCTGCTGCCTTGGCCGCAATGTCGGCAGTCTCATTCCCGGGCACACCTACGTGGCCAGGAACCCACAGGAAAGAAACGTGACAGGCGTTATCTGCTAGCAACTGAAGGGAGCGTTGGATTCGGTACACGACAGGATGGGTCGAGAAAGGGTCCCTAAGACTCGGCAGGGCACTAAGGGAGTCAGAGTAGATGCATAAAAGGGATGGCGGCGACGGCGGATGTACAAAACAGCCTGGTGGATGGCAAAAAGCTCAGCCGTGAAATTCGAGCACCGGTCAGGAGCTTGTATTGGAACAGGTCGTCCCCGACGACGAAGACTGATTCGACATCGTCGGTGCTCTTGGAACCATCAGTGTAGATAAATATGCCATTATCGAACGGCGAACGGAGTTCGACAAGCCTCGAGCGATATACCAAATCCGGAGTGCTCTCCTTGGGGAGCGAACTAAGTTCTTGGTGGATGACTGGCAACTGATTTCGTTTCCACTGGTATTTATTAATTCAGTTATTCATATCGTGTCTGTTCTTCCGGAGATGTCCGAAAGAACAGACACCATACCACAGTGATGGCTGGTGATTCAGAAGACTGGGGTTTCACTTCTTTCAGTGCCGAATCTTGGTAGCCTCCCCCCCCCCCCCCTCTTCACCGCTCCAAGAATTGATCTCTCGGCGCCCCCTGTTTAGATAATTTTCGTTAAAAGATCTGCAGAATGTTTTACGTCGGCTTGTTTGCGCTTTCTTCAACTCGAGCTGAGGCGTCAGCCTACCAAGCTTCTTTATTTCTCACTTTTCTTCCAAGCTTAATGATAATGGCCTGGGGATTACAAAACACCTGGTATCCTTACTAAAAGCTCTGTATAAAAATAGCCATGCCGCAAACATAAAAATATATGGCGAATAATCTTTTTCGATGTAACAGATGGCGTTAGACAACGTTGCATACTGTCACCTCAGCTCTACAACTAAGCAGAATCTATGATCTGGAAAGCGCTGGATGGATGCAATGGTGGGATTTCACTTGGCGGCAGGCAGATCAACAATTTACGCTTCGCGGGAAGAGAGGAAGAACTTTGTTATCTGCTCTCAAGAGTGAAAGGCATTGGTCTAAATATTGCTCTTGAGATAAACATGAAAAAACTAAACTGATGGTTATAAATCGCAAAGGCATGGATCAACACAAACTTACAGGATGTTTGAATGATCTTGAATAGTGAGTGACTATGTGTATCTAGGCTCTCTGATCAATTGCACAGGAAAGTGTGACATAAAGAAGACGACGAATCATTATTGGCCGAGTAGCAATGGTCAAACTCACCAGGATATGGCAGAATCGGGCAATATCCAAGACAACAAAGTTGAGCTTGGTGGAAGCGTTAGTATTTCCTGTATTCCTATACGGATGGACGACCTGGACCGTGAAAGGTAGTGGTAAGAGCCGCATTGATGCCTTTGAGACGTGATGTTTGAGGAAGATGCTGCGTGTACCATGGACACAATAACAAAGGCTTCAGTAATAGAAGAACTTCACATCACCGGAAGATTATCTTCTCGTGTTATCCAAAAAATAACTTCAGTCCCTTGGGCACATCTTGAGAAGGAAAGGGGATAATTTACAGAAGACCATCTTGCAGGGGAAATTTGAAGGCAGAAGACCACGAGGGAGAGCAGCAAGCAGATGGATCAAGTGAAGATCACTATCCTACCTCTTCACATCGTATTACGAAAGGCTTAAGATCGCTGTGGATGGAGCCATCTGAAGAAGTTTCAACAATTTATGAATGAATGCGGAAATGAGGTCACGTCACTCAGCAATGAGTGAAACTACTAATGATATGCTGTTTCAGATGAGATGTCGACTGAGACATTGAAATTTAATGTTTAACACGGAATTTTAAAGATGACTAAAGGGTATTTCCATTATAAGATGCTATTGTTATACGTAATTCGGAGAATCATTCAAACGCGAGAAATTTTTTTCATATCTGCGATTTATTTTAGTGTAAATGTGCAACCAGTTTCTTTTATCAGTGGTTTTTATTCTTTACTTATCAAACCACTGCAGGCTCATCTTCGGTCGATATGTTGGAAGAACATAGTTCTTTGTACCAAGTGAAGCTAGACCCTGTGCTTGTGCTTGTGGAAAAATTAGTAAATGGGGAAAAAAACGGAAAGAAACATTGGGTTTTTATGGTTTTTCTGCTTACTGTGGTTTTACTCTTAGTATATTAGTTTTCATATTGTATCACCAAGAGGAAAACGGCAGGAAGTACAAAAACATTACAGTGTAACGTTTGGTTCCAATTGATTACTAAATTTGAGTAATTTTGGCAAAACCATCACGACAGCTTCTAGTTACAATTGGTACAAGAAACTAATATTTCTGTAACCACTTGACTTTTCATGAGCCTGCGGTGGCTTGAAAACAAGTTGCAAAAAGATAAACGAAACCCATAAAAGCAACTGGTTGTATGTTTGCACCAAAATGAATCGTCAATTTACGCTGCAGTTCATAATCCAAGACAGATACATTCAAAATTCTGTTTTGTTTCTTTTAGACAAACTATTCTACAAAATATAAGACTTTTTTTTTAATTTTCATAACTTTACTTCATAATGGTCCCCTCTACTTTGAAGCAACTATTTTTCTAGAATGAAACTTTCACTCTGCAGCGGAGTGTGCGATGATATGAAACTTCTTGCCCGCGAAAGGCAAAGGTCCCAGGTTCGAGTCCCGGTTCTGGCACACAATTTTAATCTGCCAGGAAGTTTCAATAATTTTTCTAATTGCTGGCCAGTATTATACCCTACAATCCATTTATCTTTCGTCGTTTGCATATGAAAATTCGGACAGAAAGGCGGTGTGTAATTTCTAGCGAATCGTGGTTCTAGCTACACAGACATTTGACCAAAAAGACGCTGAACTGTTCCGTATCTCAGTCGGTGAGAACAGAACTTTTACAGGACTACTTTGTCCCTGTCTGTCAGACTTTTGAAACCACATTTTCTCAGCAAAGGGTAGAGGTTACAACTTTTAAATATACGTTTTGTTTTACAGTCTACGGTCCATTGCCTGTGGGAAATCTAAGCTTTTAAGACAATACGATCAAAATTTACAGCCATTCACTTCAAACACACAGGCTGTTTCAAGACTTTCGGGGCAAATTGAAACAGCAGACAGTGGGGTCGACAACTGCTTGTACTGATATAGGAAACCAATGGTCGAAAACGGATATTTATTAATGTAAAATGTAAACTTCAACGGCCGGAAAGGTCAAAATTACTAAACATTTTCGGGCTATTACGCCGTGGTCTTATGGATTTAGTATTCAAACTCAACGTTTCGTGCCCAACTGCGGAGGACATTTTCAAGGGGGATCGTGGCACTTTTGTATGTCCGATGTACACTGAGTCAGTAGCGAGCCAGAGTGTGCATCGAACATACAAAAGTGCCACGATCACCCTTGAAAATGTCCTCCGCAACCGGGGACGAAACGTTGGGTTTCAATAATAAATCTATAAGACCATGGCATAATACCCCGGAAATTTTTAGTAATTTTGGATATTTATTGTGTTCTGGACACACACAAGGTACACCACACAAATCCGTGGTACATGGAAATTATGTTAACTAGCTCTAAACCCGACGTTGCCCGGGTGTTTATTTATCCTACACTCTTGTAGTTCACATCCACTTCCCCCCTCTCACTGCATCCACCTCTTTCTCTCCCATCTCTGTTCGTTTCCACCTTTACCTCTTTCGGCAACGTACCATACAAACATTTATGTACCCAGTGATCTTCCTCTTAGTTTAAAGATCATTTGTGCAAAAATTCATAGAGATTGGAGCAAAAATGTGCATTTTGTAATATTCCGTAAGGTAATTACCCCCCACCAAGTACCGAACGAAATTTTATATAGACAGTGCCATTCCTCTCGTTTTTAAGGTAGACTGTGCAAAATTTCATCAACATCAGGACAAAATTATAGATTTCTACGCAATAGAAACGCAGGGTCACATTGAAAAACACACATTGTTGTTCTGGTATATTCCAATTTAATTTCATACAACCCTTGTTCTGAGAATAACGAAAAAAAAAAAGAAAGAAAAAAGAAAAGGATCTGTGAAATCGGTCTAGCCGTTTTCAAGTTATAGCGCGACCAAGGTATTTAGGGATCAATTTTTATGATGCAAAGTACCCTCTCCCATGCACCGCATGAAACTTAAGGAAGACGGTAACCTTCCTCTTGTTTTGGGGTTAAAGAGTTCGAAATTTCGTGAAGATCGGAATGAAACTGTAGATTTTGTGAGCCTGTAGGAAAAGTATGCTCCGCCATGCATCTATCAAAAATACTTTCTTAGCTGACTTCTTCCGATAAACAACATTCCTGCCAAATTTAAGATTCATGGGTAAAGCACTTTTCGAAATTTCGTGTTTTGTCAGTGAGTGTCATTTCGCTTTTATATAGGTAAAGAAACCGGACTGCTTAATTTTGGATGCAAGAGAATTAAGGTAGACTTGCAGACAAAAAAAATATTAACATGGAAATCTGTAATACTAACTTTATTTCATATAAGGTCAGGCCTGATGCATCAATTTTAGGGATCTACAGCGAAACTGTTGTGAACGGTAGAGTTCTTTTCGTTTCATCATTTTGTGTGTGGGGGGGGGGGGGAGGAGGAGTAGGAGAGGGGGATAAGTTACAAAAACGTCCGAAATTACATTCAAACTTTCTTGCAGGTCCCTAACTACTCCCATTTTCAACAATTGACTAATAAATCTGGGTGTTCTCACGTGGTGGCCTCTCATTATTTATGACGTCATGTCTCCTGAGCTATGCGTCGTGCTGTTTTCTTTTTGGGGCAGGAACCTTCGTGGGCGTACGGTGAACACCAAAGTTTCATTGCAATCGAATGAATGGTTTATGAACACAGAGGACATAACAGACAAACATTCATTTTTATATAGATAGATAGCGCACACCAAACTTTTATGAGATGGCGTTGACAGTAGTGAACAAGGGCCTCTAAATCCGTTTGACCCAGAGCTTGGACAGATTCTTATGATAGGGTTATAGAACCTGTTCCTAGTGGCGGACGAAGGGGGGGGGGGCGAGGGGTCGGTCCGTCCCGGGCCTCCGGGGGCCTCCAAATACCTCGAAAGGTATTTTTTGAACGACAACCCACATCCACTTGAATCTGCTTACTATACGCATCTCTTGGTCTCCCTCTGCGATTTTTACCCCACACACTTCCCTCCAACGCTAAATTCACAATTCCTTGATGTCTAAGAATGTGTCCTACCAATCTAGCCCTTCTTTTAGTCAAGGTATGCCAGAAATTTCTTTTCTCCCCAATTCGGTTCAGTACCTCCTCATTAGTTACGCGATCCACCCACCTAATCTTCAGCATTCTTCTGTAGCACCACATTTCAAAAGCCTCTATCCTCTTTCTGTCCACACTCCCATACAAGGCAACACTCCATACAAATGCCCTCAGAAAGGACTTCCTTAGGCTTAAATCAATATTCGATGTTAACATATTTCTCTTTTTCAAAAACGCCTTTCTACCCATTGCCATTCTGCATTTTATATCATCTGTACTGCGACCCTCACTTGTTATTTTACTGCCCAAGTAACAAAATTCATCTACCTCCTTTATTGTTTCGTTACCTAATCTAATTCCTTCAGCATCACCTGATTTTCTTACTCTGCACTCCATTACCCTAGTTTTACTCTTGTTAATGTTCATCTTATATGCACCTTTCAGCACACTGTCCTTTCCGTTCAATTGCCCTTCCAGGTCCTTTGCTGTATCTGACAGAATTACTATATCGTCGGCAAAACGCAATGTTTTTAATTCTTCACCCTGAACTTTAATTCCTTCTCCAAATTTCTCCTTGCGGTACTTTATAGCTTGCTCAATGTACAAATTGAACAACATTGGGGAAAGGCTACAACCCTGTCTTACTCCCTTTCCAACCACTGCATCACTTTCATGCCCTTCAACTCTGACAACCGCCGTCTGGTTTTTGTACAAGTTGTAAATAACCTTACGCTCCCTATATTTTACTCCTGCTTGGTGCAGAACTTGAAAGAGTTTATTCCAATCAACATTGTCAAAAGCCTTCTCCAAATCTACAAAAGCTAGAAATGTTGGTTTGCCTTTTCTTAATCTATCTTCTAGAATAAGCCGTAATGTGAGTATTGCCTCCCGTGATCCTACATTTCTCCTGAACCCAAACTGATCTTCCCCGAGGTCGGCTTCTACCAGGTTTTCCATCCTTCTGTATATAATTCGTGTTAATATTTTGCAACCATGACTTATTAAACTGATGGTTCTGTAGTTTTCACACCTGTCTGCACCCGCTTTCTTTGGAATGGGGATTATAACATTTTTCTTAAAGTCTGAGGGTACTTCACCTGTCTCATACATCTTACACACAATGTGAAACAATTTTGTCATAGCTGGTTCTCCCAGAGACTTCAGTAGCTCTGAGGGAATATCATCTACTCCAAGAGCCTTGTTTCGACCTAGGTCCTTCAGTGCTCTGTCAAATTCATCTCTCAGTACAGTATCATCTATTTCATCATCATCTACATCCTCTTCCCTTCCTACAATAGTGTCTCGAAGTTCATTTCCTTTGTAGAGTCCCTCTATATACTCTTTCCACCTTTCAGCTTTCCCTTCTTTGCTGAGAACTGGTTTTCCATCAGTGTCCTTGATATTCATAGAGCTGTTTTTCTTATCGCCAAATGTTTCTTTTATTTTCTGGTAGGCTGTATCTATTTTTCCCCTATTTATACATTCTTCTACATCCTTGCATTTGCCTTCTAGCCACTCCTGCTTAGCCATTTTGCACTTCCTGTCAGTCTCATTTCTTAGTCGTCTGTACTCCATTTTGCTTGTTTCATTTACTACATTTTTATACTTTCTCCTTTCATCGATTAAATTTAGTATCTCCTGTGATATCCAAGGATTCTTTGTAGGTCTTTCCTTCCTACCTATTTAGTCCTCTGCTGCCTTCACTATTTCATCTCTCAATTTTACCCATTCCTCCTCAACTGTTTTATTTTCCCCTGTTTCTGTCAATTGTTGCCTGAAGCTCCCTCTGAAATTCTTAAGAACTTCAGGTTCCTTCAATTTATCTTGGTCCCATCTCCTTATTATCCTACCTTTCTGTAGTTTCTTCAGTTTCAGCCTACAGTTCATAACCAACAAGTTATGGTCAGAGTCTATGTCTGCCCCTGGGTATGTCCTACACTTCAAAACCTGGTTCCGAAATCTATGTCTTACCATTATAAAATCTATCTGGTATCTCCCGGTGTCTCCTGGTCTCTTCCACGTATACAACCTTCTTTTGTGATTCTTAAACCAGGTGTTTGTTATAACTAAATTATGTTCCGTGCAAAATTCTACCAGGCGGCTTCCTCTTTCATTCCTTTTGCCCAGACCATATTCACCCACTATCTTACCTTCCCTTCCTTGTCCTACTACCGAATTCCAGTCTCCCATAACAATTAAGTTTTCCTCTCCCTTAATTGTCTGAATAATTTCCTTTAGCTCCTCATATATTTCTTCGATCTCCTCATCATCGGCAGAGCTAGTTGGCATATAAACCTGTACTACTGTTGTCGGTGTTGGCTTCGTATCTATCTTGACAATGATAATGCGATCGCTGTGCTGGTCATAGTAGTTTACCCGCATTCCTATTTTCTTATTCATTATCAATCCTACTCCTGTGATACCCCCAACTGATTTTGTATTTATAATCCTGTACTCACCAGACCAGAGATCCTGTTCATCCTGCCACCGAACTTCACTAATCCCAACTATATCTAACTTCAACCTATCCATTTCCATTTTTAAATTTTCTAATTTTCCTACTCTATTAAGGAATCTAACATTCCACGCTCCGACCCGTAGAATGCCAGTATTGTCTTTCCTGATGATCACATCCTCCTGAGTAGTCCCCGCCCGGAGATCCGAATGGGGGACTATTTTACCTCCGGAATATTTTACCCGAGAGGATGCCATCATCATATGTTCATACAGTAGAGCTGCATGTCCTCAGGAAATGTAACGGCTGTAGTTTCCCCTTGCTTTCAGCCGTTCGCAGTAGCTGTGTGGCAAAGCCACATTAGCTGATGTTACAAGGCCAGCTCAGTCAATCATCCAGACTGTTGCCCCTGTAACTACTGAAAAGGCTGCTGCCCCTCTTCAGGAACCACACGTTTGTCTGGCCTCTCCACAGATACCCCTCCGCTGTGGTTGCATCTACGGTACGGCTATCTGTATCGTTGAGGCACGCAAGCCACCCCACCTCGGCAATGTCTGTGGTTCATGGTAGTGTATTTCAATTGAAGAAATAGAAATAGAAATTGAAGAATTATCTGCGATGTAAGTGCCGCGACTCAGACGCTAGATCAGAAACGCATGAGAATGGACATGGACAATGTTTGGCCCCTTTTTGAAGAAACGAACAAGAATTTTTTCCTTATTATATTGCCCAAAAGAAAAGACACCACACCAATATAATAAGTATTTACACGCGAAGACGGCGTTAGCTTCACTTACTCCTCCGCAGATGCGGTCATACGTTCGACCTCGCACGGCAATCTGTAATGGCGAGTGTAAGAGGGCATGGACTATAGGGGAGCTACAGCCATAGTGTGCAATTTGTGGAAGTTTGAGAGGGACGGGAGGTGAGCACGAGTAGCCTAGTGGTTTGCCAGGCGCCGTGGCTCAGCGCGCCCGGTCAGTGGGCTCAACGTTCTCTGTAATGAAAAAGCTGAGCGAAATGTTCCGCGAACAACCAAGAACGAACTGAACCAATAACCACAAAGCATAGATCTACCTGAAGAGCAGGAGGGAAAAAAGTGGTTAAGGCGACAGCTGGCCCGAAGCAGGAGACCCGGGTGCGATTCCCGGCCCGGCTCACATTTTCACTTGTCACGATTATTTAATTTCAATGCCCTAATGCAGCCACTATCAATCCTTTTTTTAGTAATTCTTTTTCCCCCTTTATCAACAATTTACAAGAGATTTTTTTCCGTCGGTTTGTGACCATAGATGAAATTTGGGTGCACTACTATACCCCAGAGACAAAACAACAGCCATAGCAGTGGAAACAAGCTGATTCTCCACCATCAAAGAAACTAAAGACAACTCTTTCGTCTGGAAAGGTCAAGGCATTGTTCCGGGTTGTGAAGGGAATTCTGTTTGTAGATTATATCCCCACTGGGCAAACAATTATTGGAGAATACTATGCTAATCTCCCGGACGAAATTTCGTCAAGTTTAGGAAGGATGGAAGTCATCTTCCATCACGACAATGTGCGCCCGCGATTTGCCGTTGCCATGGCAAAATTACATGAAATTAGGTATGAATTGTTGCCACACCCGCCTTATTCACCTGATATAACTCCACCTCTTCCCATAACAAACTTTCTATTGGTGGAAGAAGATTCACTTCAAACAAAAAACTGAAAGCTGGGCTAGAACACTATTTTCCAGGTCTGGAGGAATCTGATTTTAGAGATGGGAACATCGTTGAAACAAATGAATTAATCTAAAAGACTACATTGGAAAATAAAAAGTTTCAGAGATTTAAGGTTTTGTTCTTCTATTCTGTTAGAGAGCTTTTCAAACCAACCTCGTTCATCATATCGTAAAGGAATACCTGTATATAAAGCTTCCTGCATTAGAATGCAATGTTGTGTCAAAATGTCAAATCAGTCGATAAACAACTTTCAGATATGCAAAGGTTGAAATGTTAGTTTACATACGTGTGCCGCGTTGCTTAACAAGCATCTTTAACAAATCAATTTTGAGGGTACAAGGAAGCACTGGGCATCAGAAAGGATGGACTGACTTGAGAATTTTATTGAAGGACCAAAATATATCTATATATCTTAAAAATAACAGTTCTTTAGACCAAATACGAAATAAGTACACCTATTACATATACCTATATAACTATATGCTACATGAACCCTGAAAGAACATGGGATGATACATACGCAAACAAATATTATGTTTGTCACGGAGTAGTTAGAAAAAGCAAGTTCATGACACCTTGTATCGAACAGAACAATATCTCGTACCAAATAACAAATAGTGTTGCCTTAATTTCTTTCTTAAAAATGAATAAATAAATGAAAACATGACCATAGCCCCAGACCACGTATTTCATAGCCAACTGAACTTCTACCCTTGAGACGCAAATTAGAAGCCCACATACAACGCTTACTACTAACATAAGATTCTACCCAGCACTTATACACTACTGTAAATTAATTCGACTAACACTACTTCCACTTTAGGGTTTCCCATATACATGAACAAGTAGTCCAGCTTATTACAGCTGACGCAAACACTCATCAGGGAACATAGCTCCTTGGCAGCAGCACATTTAACGAGAAGCAGAATGGTCCCACGTTATTTAATATGGAAATGAACAACAACCTATTTTTTGACGGATCCTTGTCATGATGAACAAACCAGAAAAACAAGGTGTATTGTGTTGCCATGATTAACAATCAGACCGGAAATACCACTTATTGTTCAGTACATCAGAGGCTGACTAAAGCTGTCTGAGGTTCGGGACGGCGGCAAAGCAAAATGACGCCTCCCCATCCACTTGAAAGTACATGTATTACTATAAAATATAACATTTGAGATTTGGAGACCCTAGAACGAGAGGTACGGAACAGCATTAAAAAAGAAAAAGAAAGAAAACCTTAATAAGCTATTTAGAGCCCCCCCCCTCCCCCCGAAGACGAGATGCCCGAGGCTGTCCGCCCCCCCCCCCCCGTTAGTCCGCTCCTGCTGCAGTACACAGACTACAATTAACAGGTGGAGCAAAACCTGCTATCTAATTGACAATTCTAATTTCATTTACAGCGCAACTCCAATTTTTTACCTATCACCACTTACGTTCACACGGCATCGAACACTTAACACAGTTTTTCTTTTTAAAGCGCACGTTTTAACGTACAGTATAACTTTCAGCATCCATGCGTCAGCGAATATCATTCAACTTCAACAATTCCATAAGACTGCAGTTGTGGAACGATCTCCATCCAGGACATTGGATGATAATTTTTCATACTCACCATGCCCTATAATCCGACCAGTTACCAGGCATCAAAATGGAATGGCAGCTCGCCTAGACACAGACACACATCACTCAAGACGCCGAATGGCTAGTGGCTACCCCTAGTCGTCCAAAACCCCCTCCCTGCCAGATGGCGTCACCATCGCTCAAGGCAAAAGTCATACGAAGATGACAAAGATTGCAATGTGCCGTTGCCGGCACATAAGGGACCGAACTGCTGAGGTTATAGGTCTACATCTACATACATACTCCGCAATCCACCGTAAGGAGCGTGGCGGAGGGTACACTGTACAACTACTAGGCATTTCCTTTCTTATTCCACTCCCAAATAGAACGAGGAAAAAGAAGAATGCGTATATGCCTCCGTACGAGCCCTAATTTCTCTTGTCTTTGTGACCACTACGCGAAATGTAAGTAGGAGGCAGCATGATCGTACTACACTCAGCTTCAAATTCCTGCCCTTTAAATTTCCTCAACAGAAATTCACGAAAAGAACGTCGACTTTCCACCAGCGATCCCCAATTGAGTTGCCGGAGCATTTCCGTGGCACTCGCGCATTGGTCGAACCTACCAGTAACAAACCTAGCTTCTCGCCTCTGAACTGCTATGTCTTCCTTTATCAGCTGCGGGTCGCAAACACTTGAGCAATACTCAAGACGTGGTCGTACAAGCGTTTTATACGCAGTATCCTTTACAGATGAAGTACATCTTCCCAAGATTCTCCCAATAAACCGAAGTCGGCTGTCAGCCTTACTCACAACTGTCCTTACATGTTAGTTCCATTCAATATCGCTGTGCAATGTTACGCCTAGATATTTGAACGACGCGACAGCATCAAGAAGCTCTCTACTAATGCTGTATTCGAACATTATGGGATTGTTTTTTCTACTCACGCCAGCACATTACATTTCTCTACATTGAGAGCTAGCTGCCATTCTTCGCACCAACTAGAAATTTTGTCTAAGTCATCCTGTACGCTATTACCCTCCCATACACTACAGCATCATCAGCGAACAGCCGCAAATTACAACTTACTCTGTCCATCAGATCATTTATATAGATAGAAAATAGTAGCGCACGCCTGACGTTACACTCGTCCATGGCTCGCAAGATTTCATGTGAGAAAAGGGCAAGCTGAGTTTCACATGAACGATGTTTCCTGAACCCGTGCTGATTCGTAGAAAGAAGCTTTTCCGTTTCAAGGAAATTTACTATATTCAAACTGAGAATATGCTCCAAAATTCTACACGAAACTGATGTCAACGATATCGGCCTGTAATTGTGTGGGTCGGGATGCTTGTTCACTGTTGGTCGAGCTGACCTCTATGAGTTTACGAGAGTAACTTGGGCATGCGATTGTCGCGAGTGTACTCGTGCTCTCCCGATAATTCATTTTTAGTCTGGGGCAACGTCCCAGAGATAAAGTAAATGGGTTCCAACCCCCCGGTTCCGACCAAGGTTTTCGGGAGGTTTTCCTTGGTTGTAAGGCGTATGCCGGAACTGGTAAGCCCCTCCCACTTATTCCCAGTTGGGATCCCCCATTTGCCCCAGTATCAGCTTGTCTGAAAATTGGCTGAATAGAACCGCGACTCTTTATGGGCCGAATCTCAAACAGCCCGCTCCACTCCTCGGAGTAGAGAATTTCGGAATTAGTACGTTGATCAAATGATGTTACATTTGTGCGGTCTTCCTGCGTGAAAGATTTCTTAAAGGTTAAATTTAGAACTTCAGCTTTCCGTTTGATTTCTTCTATTACTGCCCCGAAATGATCAACGAGTGACTGGAGAGTGGGCTTTGACCCGCTTACCGATTTTTCATAAGACCAAAATTTTTTCGGGTTCTCGGAAAGATCTTTTGGTAAGGTATGGCTGTGGTAATTATTGTATCCTTCGCGCATCGATCTTTTTATAGATGCATGAATCTCTAATAATTTTTACCCGTCACCATTTGCGTGTTCTTTTTTGAATCGAGAGTGCAACAGTCTTTGCTTTCTAACATTATTATTATACCACGGTGGAGCTTTTCCATCCTTAATCGTCTTTACCGGCACATATTTCTCTAACCCTTTATTTACAATGCACTTAAATTTAGTACACAATTCCTCTAATCCATAGTCCCGGAGTTAAACGATGCCCATTCATTTTGTAATGATCGTATCTACATCTACATATACATCTACATAGATACTCTGCAAATCACATTTAAGTGCCTGGCAGAGGGTTCATTAACCACTTTCATAACTTATCTCTACCGTTCCATTCTCTAATAGCTCGCGGGAAGAAAGAACACCTAAATCGTTCCGTTTTCGATCTGATTTCTCTTAATTTATTGGGATGGTCATGTCTCACTAAGTAGGTGGGTGCTAGCAAAATATTTTCACACTCAGAACTAAAAGTCGGTGATTGAAACTTGGTAAACAGATCACGCCGCAATGAATAACGTCTTTCTTTTAATGATTTCCACCCCAATTCGTGCAACATTTCCGTGACGCTTCCCCCCCCCCCCCCCCCGTAATGTGATAAAACAAAACGAGCTGCCCTTCTCTGAACCTTCTCAATATATTCCGTCAGTCCCACCTGGTGAGGGTCCTACAAGGGGCAACAGTACTCCAAGAGAGGACGCACAAGTGTGATGTAGGCAGTCTCTTTGGTGGAGCTGGTGCATCTTCTAAGCGTTCTGCCAATGAAACGTAACCTTTGGTTCGCCTTTCCCACAATATTTTCTATGTGTTCTCTCCAGTCAAAGTTGTTCGTAATTGTAGCTCCTAGGTATTTGGTAGAATTTACGACCTTAAGGTTTGACTGATTTATCGCGTAATCGAAGTTCAGCGGATTTCTTTTAGTGGTCACGTGTATTACTTCACACTTTTCTTTATTTAGTGTCAATTGCCAATTTTCGCACCAAGTAGAAATTTTGTCTAAATCGCTTTGCAGTTGCTTTTGATCCTCTCTTGACTTCACTGACCGATAAACGACAGCATCATCCGCGAACAGTCTAAGGGAGCTATTCAGATTATCTCCTAAATCGTTTATAAACACGAGGAAGAGTAGGGGACCTATAACGCTTTCCTGTGGAACGCCAGATATCACTTCTGTTTTACTCGATGACTTACTGTCAATTACAACGAACTGTGTCCTTTCTGACAGGAAATCGTGAATCCAATCGTACAATTGGGGAGATATTCCATAAGCAAACAATTTCATTAGGAACCGCTTGTGGGGTACAGTATCAAAAGCCTTCCGGAAATCCAGAAATATGGAATTGATTTGAGACCCCTTGTCGATGGCACTTAACACTTCATGTGAATAAAGGGCAAGCTGTGTTTCGCAAGAGCGATACTTTCTGAATCCGTGCTGACTATTGGTTAATAGGTCGTTCTCTTCGAGATAGTACATAATATTCGAACAAAGTATATGTTCCAAAATCCTACTGCAAATCGACGTCAATGAGATAGGCCTGTAATTTTGGGGATTACTCCTATTGCCTTTCGTGAATATTGGAGTAACTTGGGCAACTTTCCAGTCTTTGGGTACGGATTCTTCGCTGAGTGATCGGTTGTAAATTATAGCTAAGTACGGAGCTATTGCATCAGCATACTCTGAGAGGAATCTAGTTGGTTTACAATCTGGCCCGGAAGATTTATTTTTGTTTAGTGACTTGTTTTACTACTCCAGGAACATCTACTTCTAAGTTTCGCATGCTGGCAGCTGTTCTTGGATTGAATACTGGAGTGTTCACTTCGTCTTCTTTGGTGAAAGAATTTCGGAAAGCTGTGTTTAGTAATTCTGCCTTAGCAGCACTGTCGTCGGTAGTATTACCATTGCTATCGCGTAGTGAAGGTATTGTTTGTGTTTTGCCGCTAGTGTACGTCACATATGACTAGAATTTCTTTGGATTTTCTGCAAGATTACGAGACAGGATTTCGTTGTGGAAACAACTATAAGATTCCCGCATTGAAGTCCGCGCTAGGTTGCGAGTTTCAGTAAAAGATTGCCAGTCTTGCGGGTTCTGTGTCTTTTTAAATTTTGCATGCGTTTTTCTTTGTTTCTGCAACAGTGCTCTGACCTGTTTTGTGTACCACGGGGGGTCAGCCCCCTCTTTTATTAATTTATTTGGTATAAATCTCTCGATTGCTACTGATATTATGTCTTTGAAAGTAAGCCACAACTGATCTACATTCGCATTTTTAGTTTTGAAGGACTGGAGACTATCACTCAGGAAAGCGTAAAGCGAATTTTTATCTGCTTTATTGAATAGATATATTTTTCATTTATTTTTGGTGCATTTGGGAATTTCGATATTCAGTCTCGCTACTACAACTCGATGTTCGCTAATCCATGTATCTGTTTTGATGCTCTTTACTATCTCGGGATTATTTGTTGCTATGAGATCAAGGGTATTTTCGCAACCACGTACTATTCTAGTGGGTTCATGAACTAACTGTTCGAAGTAGTTCTCAGAAAAAGCATTCAGAACTAATTCGGACGATGTTTTATATTTGCCCCCGGTTTTGAATACTTAATTATGCCAACATATCGAGGGTAAATTAAAGTCGCCACCGATTATAACAGTATGCTTCGGATACCTATTTGAAATATGATTCAAGCTTTCTTTGAACATTTCTGCAACCGCATCGTCTGAGTCAGGGGGCCGATAAAAAGATCCAATTATTAATTTATTTCGGTGGTCAGGTATACCCTCTACCCAGACCAATTCATAGGAAGTATCTGCTTCAATTTCGCTGCAGGATAAACCGTTTGTAACAGCAATAAACACGCCACTCCCTGTTTTATTTATTCTATCCTTTTTGAAGACCATTTGGCCCTTTGAAAAAATTTCGGCCGAATTTATCTCAGGCGTCAGCCAGCTTTCAGAACCTATAACGATTTGTGCCTCAGTACTTTCTATCAGCGCTTGGAGCTCTGGAATTTTCCCAACACAACTATGACAATTTACAACTGTTACACCAATGGTTTTTAGGTCTGCTTTCTTCCCGTGTCTGACCTGCCCCCTTTGAGACTGAAACCCATTTTGTGCATTCCCGAGGCCATCTAACCTAAAAAACCGCCCAGTCCACGCCACACAGCCCCCGCTACCCGTGTAGCCGCTTCCTGAGTATAGTGGACTCCTGACCTATTTAGCGGAACCCGAAAACCCACCACCCTTTGGCGCAAGTCGAGGAATCTGCAGCCCACACGGTCGCAGAACCGTCTGAGCCTCTGATTCAGACCCTCCACTCGGCTCTGAACCAAAGATCCGCAGTCAGTCATGTCGACAATGCTGCAGATGGTGAGCTCCGCTTTCATCTTGCAAACAAGACTGGCAGTCTTAACCACTTCTGATAGCCGCTCAAAACCAGAGAGGATCTCTTCCGATCCAAAGCGACACACATCATTGGTCCCGACATGAGCCACCACCTGCAGCTGTCTGCACTCTGTGCTCTTCATGGCATCCGGAAGGAGCCGTTCCACATCCGGAGTGACTCCCCCCGGTATGCACACGGAGTGCACATTGGAATTCTTCCCCTCCCTAGTAGCCATTTTCCTAAGGGGGTAACATTTGCTTATCGGCTCTTCCCAACAAAAACACGCTCCTAGCCTTCTTGATTGGCTTATGACCTTTGGTCACCATCGACGCTATGACGATATCATGATCTCTAATTCCTGTCTCTACACAGACATCGTTAATAAGGTCAGGCCTCTTCGTGGCTATAAGGTCTAAAATATTTCTATTGCGCGTGGTTTGCCGGTTTAACTGCTCAAGACAGTTTTCGGAGAATGTGTCCAAACGTAGCTCGCAAGACTGCTTGTCTGTACCGCCTGAAATGTAACTAGAGGGGTCCCAATCTATACTCTTAAGGTTGAAGTCTCCCCCGACTAAAATTACATGACCCGTATACCTATGCACTACCTGGTGTAGACTTTCTTTGAATGATTGCAAAACTGATACAGCAGCAGTGGGGGACCGGTAAAAACACCCAACTATTAACTTTACTTCTTTTAGACCTGTTGTACGTGCCCAGATAACTTCACAGTTACTTTCAACCTCGATCTCAGTAGAAACTATATCTTTGTTCACAGCGATGAACACTCTTCCTCCAGTTTTCTCTGAATTCCGAACATTTTGAACCATTTACGCTGTCCAACACTTCTTACGGCTCGACTAACGTCGTTGTTTTTAGTGGTCTTCAGTCCGCAGACTGGTTTGATGCAGCTCTCCGAGCTGCCCTGACCTGTGCAAGCCTCTTCTTCTGAGAATACGTACGGTAACTACATCCTTTTGAATCTGCTTACTGTATTCGTTCCTCTGTCTCCCTCTACGATTTTTACCCCACACACTTCCTTCTAATGCTAAGTTGACGATTCCTTGATGTCTCCGAATGTGTCCCACCAATCTATCCCTTCTCTTAGACAGGGTATGCAAGAAACTCATTTTCTCCCCATTCCGCTTAAGCACCTCATTAGTTACGTGATCTAACCATCTAATCTTCATCATTCGTCTGTAGCACCACATTTCAAAAGCTATCATCCTTTTGTGTCAACTTATTGTCCACGTTTCACCGACATAAAATGCTACACTCCAGACTAATACTTTCAGAAAGGACTTCCTAACATTTAAACTAATATTGGATCTCGACAACTTTCGCTTCTTCAGAAAAACTTTTCTTCCCATAGCCATTCTGCATTTTATACCTTCTTTAATGCGGCCAACATAAGTTTTTTTGCTACGCAAATAACAAAACTCATTTACTTTTATTGTCTTATTACCTAATCTAATTCCTTCAGCATAGCCTGATTTTTTCGGCACTACATTCCATTACTCTTATTTTACTCTTGTTAATGTTCATCTTATACCTTCCTTTCAAGACACTGTCCATTCCATTTAATAGCTCTTCCAGGTCATTCGCTGTCTGACAGAATTACTATGTCGTCAGTAAACTGCGAGGTTTCCCCCCCCCCTCCCTCTCCCTGTACTTTAATTCTCTCTCCAAATTTCTCCTTGCATTCCTCGACAGCTTGCTCAATGTACAGATTGAACAACATTTGTTAAAGGCTACAACCCTGTGCTACTCCCTCTCCACCACTGCGAACCTTTCATGCCCTTCCACTCTAATTATTGCTGTCTGGCTTTTGTAAGAGTTGAATATAGCTGTTGGCTCTCTATATTTTACTCCTGCTACCTTCAGAATCTTCGACTTCCATTTCTACTACCTTCAAGTTTATTTCCTCTGTACAAGCCTTCTATATATTCCTTCCACCTCTCAGCTTTTCCTTCTTTGCTTAGTACTGGTTTTCTATCTAAGTTCTTAATACAGGGTGTCCAGAAACGGGCTCCCTGATTTCAAAATTAAATATCTCGAAAACAAAGATCGATAGAGGAATGAAGTAAACGGTATGTTTATTGTGAAAGCTGTATTAACATTATACAGCAGTTTGAAATAATAGTTATAAAAGCTGCTACCAGATGATGCAGTACGCTGTACAGCTCTAGAGAGTCTTTATAGAGAGAGAGTGGCCAATGCAGTTCGGCGGCCATGTTTAGGCCAAGCACGGCGGGAACTTAAAGGAGTGCGCATTGGCGGAGTGTAAAGTAACTGAGAAAAACATAGTGCAATATCATATTATTCTTTGGTGATCGTGTTCATGATCAATAATACGCCTTCTAGCAGTCCTTGACAGTCGAAGTATAATTTCATACTACAGATATAAAAACTATTCGGCATTGAAGATAGAGTGAGAGACATTTTACTGCAATGACGGGAGTGTAACGGAGAATATTGTCTCTGTAGAGTTTCTTTCCAGCACAAGTGCAAAACATTAACAATAAAATACACATTAAGCGAGATAAAATGAAATATTAGGTTGTCGTCTGCTTGTGACGCATAGACAGCTTTTGAACAGAAGATTATGAAATACTCTTCAGATATTTTTGCGAACGTAATGCCCCTCTCGAATAATTTGACGACTATGAACATTAATATAATCAGATAATGTTAAATGAACTGCCTTGATGATCCAAAAATTGAAAGAGAAAGATCCCATGTCCAAATATCTTGCGAAAAATATTAAGTATTGTCTTTAAGACGATTCATTTACAAACAAAAATACTTCACAAGTTTTAGTCTACTTGCGTTAACTGGAAAGCAATAGTATTGAATCCAAAACTAGGCCAAATTTTCTGGTTTGTTATAAAGATGACGCCAATTTCTGCATAACCGTAATGAAGAATCTCAACTATTGATACCATTTACGGCAACATGTATGAAGTTCCTGTGTATGTGTGGTTGCGTTATTACATGCCCAAAAAGAACAGTTTACGTGAATCTCCATGGAGCAGCAAACGATGACGTTGGCTTTCATGACGAAACGTATGGCATTATCAACCTGGAGATTCACAGTACGGATTAAGAAACAAGGCAGAGACTTTTGCAACAACTTGCAATCGAGTTCAACAGCGTGCCAAATGGAGCAAATGTTCAAATGTTTGTTAAGCTTATGGGACTTAACTACGGGGTCATCAGTCCCTAAACTTACAAACTACTTATGCACTACTTACGAACTAGGACGGCACAAATATCCATACCCGAGGGGGGATTCGAACCCCCGACCGTAGTGGCCGTGCTGACCGTGACTGGAGCGCCTCAGTCACCTCGGCCACCGCGGCCGGCCCAAATGGAGCGTGGAAAACAACGTTTAGTTGGGACAAGAATAAAAAACAACTCACTCACAGCAATTTAATCTTTCGTTTATATAATCGAGGGTGAAGCTACGATATCGAAAAACTATCTGTTGTGAAAGCTCTGTCTTACATCTATATAATATGGAGTAATGCAGATCATGCTTCTCTTAAACGAATAAGAAAGTCTTATTATGTGTTTCAAACAAGATGACGGGGGAAAAATATTTCGTACCAGGCAAGATTCGAACATAAACACTCAACTTTCGCGACCTGTTGCCTTAGCCATTTTTTGTTTTTTGTTTTTTTGTTTTTTGTTTTTTTGTTTTTTGTTTTCTATGGGTAGTTCTCTTCGTTTCGGACGCTGATCGTTTTTGTTCGTTCTTGTTCGATGTGTTGTTGGCTCAGATTTTTTTTATTACAGAGGGCGTTGAGCCCTCTGACCTGGCACCATTAGAACAAGGCAACACCCGTGAAGGAAGTGCTACGAAATCCATTTTCGCGTCTGTTAGTGCATCGAAATGCAGCACAAGCAGGCAACGCTTCTTAATGTCTGCTGAATGAATTACAGTCGGTCAAATATAATTTATAGCTACTAAAGTGCTTACTTTAAACAATATTTGTTTCTTCGAAAAGTACTCTGTCGTTTGTGAACTTGTATTTCAGCGCGCACTCGTAAATTCTGTACAAAATGATGTCTAACTGAAGTGCAATTTCATAAACAATGCATAACAATCCTACAAATAATTCAAACACCTTATAAAAGTTTGCAAAAGTGTCTCAAATCACAAACGAACTCCAGAGAGCACTACGAACATATGAAGCGAGACACAAACTTGGCCTAAATATGGCGTCGCGCCCTATCAGCCAATAGCGTGCGATATCATCTTTGGCCACTCTCTCTCTCTGTATAAAGGCTCTCTATACAGCTCATATCGGCATACATAAGTGAAATAATCGTATGAAACCACTCTTTGCAAACAATCACATCACATTGTTTTCAAAATGTTCACAATTGGCACTACAGAGGTGGCGCAAACGAAGAATGAAATTCGCCATCACATTTCGTAGTGTCTCAACGGAAATGGATTCACATGCCACAGAGATCGCCGATTCAAGGTCGTCCAGCGTGGCGGGATGCTTCAGGTAGACCATGCCTTTCACTCTGCGAAACAGTTCGGTCCGATGCGGTCGGGCTCCATCTTGCATAAACCATTCAGTACCTCGTCGATCCTCCAACGCTTGCTGTGTGGTGACAAATTGTTTCAAAATTGCAACGTAACGTGAACCAGTGACCGTTTCTCGAATAAAAAAAAGGGCCAATAATTCCTTTGCTTCATACTGCAGCCCACACAATAACTTTAGGAGAATACAGGGGTTTCACTTCACACGAATATGGCTTTTCGGAACCCCAAAACCGCCAGTTCTTCTTATTGACCTATCCATTCAGGGGGAAGTGTGCTTCATCTGTAAACCAGATGCAGTCAACATCAGATCTTTCACCATCAATTATTGTGAGCATCTGATTAGCAAAGGCAACTCTTTGTTGCACAGCTCGTACGGGTATGGCCTGGTGCGTTTGAATTCTGAATGGAAACATGTGTAGGCTCTTTCTCAGTATTCTCTGCGTGCTGGAACGCTTCAAACCAGTTCAGATGCAATTCTGTAATTCTACGGGCGGAAGATATTGGATTTCGCTGAATAATTCCAGAAACTGTGGCGATATTTTCAGGCGTAGCTGCGGTTTGCTTGCGGCTGGACTGCCCCACTAGATCATCAGTTACGTTGCCTGTTCGTTGAAATTTTGCGAAGAGCGTACGAATGGTTTCCGCATCTGGTCCTTTTGGAAAATTAAATCGTGCTTGAAAATTTCGCCTTGTTGCCGTAGGACTCTCTTCTAACGTGTGGTACTCTACCACCAGAAAAATCCTTTGTTCAATGGAGTACATAATTTTAATCTCTTCCACCGGTACGCTAACCTCCTATGACGTTTCAGTAGTGGAACTGATAGCTCTGGGCTTCGGATCACTATTTATACTACGCATTATGTATGGCGATTACAGCGCTATCTGTTATCAGCTTTTGTAACTATTATTTCAATCTGCTGTATAAACGTCTTACATCTTTCACAATAAACATACCGTTTACTGCATTCCTCTATCGAGCTTTGTTTACGAGATATTTAATTTTGAAATCAGGGAGTACTTTTCTGGACACCCTGTATTAATACCGCTACTTTTATTCTTGTCTCCAAATGTCTCCACGTATCGAAGGTTAAATCCGATTTTTTCGCGGACACGTATTTGTGGTCCACCTCCGGAGGACAGGTGTCGACGCACCGTTTCTGGCAACGCCCCCACGGCCAAAGGGAAGAAAAGCGCAGAACGTGTGGCGGCGCCGCTGAGGCCAGAGGTTTCCGCGCCACTGGCCGCCACCTGCAGCAATCAGCGCGCCATTCTGCGCGCCGGTCGGCGGGGGGCGTGACGGTCGGCAGGTAGCGACAAGCTGACAGGCAATAAGCCAGGGGCAGCGCACGGAACGCCGGCTGGTTGCGGTCGCAGAAACCCGTTATACGCTGCCGCGAAAGGAAACAAAAACTGCAAAGACGACAGCGATTTTGATGATTTTAAACATAGCTTGTCGACTGCACCAATGGTAGGTTTACAAATGTTTGACAAGGTTCAGCCCAACCAGTTGCAGAATTTGATAAAATTCCTTGATCTAGATTTCGGCACCATCTAAGGGTGCCTTCATCAGATAAACTGGGAAGGTAACTTCCTGGCAGATTAAAATTGTGTGCCGGAACCGGGACTCGAACCTGGCACCTTTGCCTTTCGCGGGCAAGCGCACTACCGACTGAGCTATCCCGACACGACTCACGATGCCGCCTCACAACTTTACTTCCACCAGTACCTCACCTCCTACTTTGCTAACTTCACAGAAGCTCTCCTGCGAACCATGCAAGACTAGCACTCCTGGAAGAAAGGATATGGTGGGGACATGGATTAGCCACAGCCTAAGGGATATTTCCAGAATGAAACATTCACTCTGCAGGAGTGCTACTCTTGCATGGTTCGCAGGAGAGCTTCTGTGAAGTTTGGAAAGTAGGAGGCGAGGTACTGGCGGAAGTAAAGTTGGGAGGAGGCATCGTGAGTCGTCTCGGGATAGTACAGTCGGTAGTGCGCTTGCCCACGAAAGGCAAAGGTCCCAGGTTCGAGTCCCGGTTCCGGCACACAATTTTAATCTGCCAGGAAGTTTCATATCAGCGCACACTCCGCTGCAGAGTGAAAGTTTCATTCTGGAACTGGGAAGGAATTTCACTAAAACACAACACCACCCCTAAATATCTGGGTGTAACTCTTGACCGCACGCTTACGTACAAAGAGCACTGCATGAACACCAAATGCAAAGTAGCTGCTAGAAATAATATTGTTCGGAAGCTCGCAGGCTCAAACTGGGGTGCACAACCCAATACGTTAAGAACTACAGCCCTGTCCCTGTATTGCTCACTTGCAGAATACGTGTGCCCAGTATGGTACAACTCGTGCCACGCTAAACAAGTGGATGTGGCTCTAAACGAAACCTGCCGCATTCTCACGGTCTAAAGCCAACGGCAGTTGAAAAACTATACTGCCTGGCTGGTATAGCGCCACCTGGGATTAGAATGGCAGTCACAGCCAGAATGAAACGAGCAAAGGCATCGAAATTATCAAAACATCCCCATTTTGATTATCAGACAGTCCATAGCAGACTCAAATAAAGGAAAAGCTTTCTGCATGCAACGACGGAGCTCGACAAATCACCACAACTGACCAGGCTGGAGATGTGGAGAGCAAAGATCGGGACCTTGGCGGCTGGATGGCCCCACTGGAAGCACTCCCACCTGGCTATGAGGAGGACTGGATGACGTGGAAGTCCCTCAATAGACTGCGGACCAACGTAACAAGATCCAAAGTCAACATGAGAAGGTGGTGCCTCTCTGATGCATCTGTCATGTGCAAGTGTGGAAAGGAATAAACCACCGAGCATCTGCTACAGTATGAGCTTTGTCCAGTCCGCTGTACCATGCAAGACCTGACTAGTGCTACCTGTTATGCGTGTGTTGTAGCCAGATTTTGGGCTAGCATTGATTGATTGATTGATTTATTTTCTCAGGGAAGCCAAAACTGTCTTGGTCCAACCCGCCACTGCCCGCACCGAAACTATGTTTATTGTGCGGTATCGCTCCCTGTATATCTAGTAAAGCCAACCAATGAATTTGAACAGTGCAAGGAGTCCCTTTAACAGTTCTTTGTTAGACAATTTCTTCGGGTCTGGTTGTCCCAATTGTTCTGCGCCTTTTACTCTCCAATGCAATGCATTCGAAGATTGGATGTGATGCAGTTTCATCACCGTCATCACAGATCCTACATTTAGGGTCCTCTTCTGTTATTCCCATTGTATGTAGGTGTTTTTTGAAATTCCCATGGCCTGTCAGCAATCCAACCATGAATCTAATCTCTCTCCTGTTCAGGCCCAGGATTGCAAAGCTTCTTTTAAAACATGGCTTTGGCATCATTACCCAGCCATGTTTTTGTTGATAGACTTTGGTCCAATATTCTACGTGCTGTCTTCTGAGTCAGTTACGTAGCTCGAATTTTATCATTGCCTTGGTGATTGTCAGGACCGGTTCCGGTCCAATAAATGGAGACTCTGCCCCCATCCTGGCTAATCTGTTGGCATATTCCTTGCCACTGATCCCCTGGCCAGGGACCCACAATAGGTTTACTCTATTGCTTTCTCCTAGCTCCACCAGAACCCTGTGACATTCTACAACAATTTTAGACCTTGTTGCAGGAGCTGCCAGTGATCTCAAGGCTGCTTGGCTGTCTGAATAGATGTAGATGCTACGATCTTTGTAGCACCTATGCAAATTCTCCTCCACACACGCCCTGATGGCAGTGATTTCGGCTTGGAATACTGAGGCCAGTTTCCCTAGAGAGATGACGCCCTCCAGTCTTGGCTGCACCTCGTATACCCCGGCCCCAACACCATGGTCTGTTTTTGACCCGTCAGTGAACCAGACAATATCCCCCGTACGGTGTCGAACTATCGTCTCCCACTGCTCCCTACTTCCAATTGTTATATTGAAAGGCTTGTTGAAGCAGTATGGGGTTATAATATCGTCGGCTGGCATTTCCCCGACCTTTCCTATATTTATCTCACTCACTATTTTAGTGTTTGATTCTGGATATCCCAAAGAGTTCCAGTTGTTGCCAGATTTGAGTCTGTATGCACCAGCCACTGCCTCCATCTTGACCCAAAGGTGTAATGGGGGCATATCCAACATGGTTTCCATCCCAGCAGTTGGTGAGCTGCTAATTCCGCCTGTTATGGCTAAGCAGGCTAATCTCTGCACCTTACCAAGCTCCTTAGCAGCAATCTGCCGTTCTACCTTCTTCCACCACACGACCGCCCCATCCTGGATCTAATCACCGTGGTGTATATCCACTGCATATTGGGCTAGCAGAGTTTAATGTTTAATCCTGGGGAAAAGACCTTTAAACTGTTACCACTGTTACTTGTAAATATGTGTACTATTAATGGATAATTTGTATTTATTTTCATTGATTTTTTTTTTGTTTCTGTAATTCATGTCATGTTTTGTACAAGATGCTTCTGACACGAATAAATAAATAAAATCAGAAGAATAAAAATTGCACGTCTTATGTTTTAATTTTTATTCTTCTGATGAAGGCACCCTTAAATGGTGCCGAAACCTAGATCAAGGAATTTTATCAAATTCTGCAACTGGTTGGACTGAACTTTGTCAAATACTTGAAAGTGATTTTAATGATATGACGGCAGATGACACCTAGAGGATAGTGGGCATACTGGTAATGGTTAAACGTCGACCGTCAACAGAGAATTGTGACATTGCCAAGGCTGCATTAGGGGAAAAAAGGTACAAACATATATAACACACGTCTGCGATATAAAAATTGTTTTAGTTTTAATAAGTGATTTCTATAGTGTTGTCAATGCTGATTTCGGGAAAAATGGCGTGCTTATGGAATATCTCCCCAATTGTGCGATTGGATTCACGAGAGGACACAGTTCGTTGTAATTGACGGTAAATCATCGAGTAAAACAGAAGTGATATCTGGCGTTCCACAGGGAAGCGTTATAGGTCCCCTACTTTTCCTTGTGTTTATAAACGATGTAGGAGAGAATCTGAATAGCTTCCTTAGATTGTTCGCGGATGATGCTGTCGTTTATCTGTTAGTGATGTCAACAGAGGATCAGTAGCAACTGCAAAGCGATTTAGACAAACTTTCTACATGGTGCGAAAATTGTCAATTGACACTAAATAAAGAAATGTGTGAAGTAATACACATGACCACTAAAAGAAATCCGCTGAACTTCAATTACGCGATAAATGAGTCAAATATTAAGGTCGTAAATTCTACCAAATACCTAGGAGTTACAATTACGAACAACTTTGACTGGAGATAACACACAGAAAATATTGTGGGGAAGGCGAACCAAAGGTTACGTTTTATTGGCAGAACGCTTCGAAGATGCACCAGCTCCACCAAAGAGACTGCCTACATCAGACTTGTGCGTCCTCTCCTGGAGTACTGTTGCCCCTTGTAGGACCCTCACCAGGTGGGACTGACGGAAGACATTGAGAAGGTTCAGAGAAGTGCAGCTCGTTTTGTTTTATCACGTCACGGGGGGGGGGGGGGAAGCGTCACGGAAATGTTGCACGAATTGGGGTGGAAATCATTAAATGAAAGACGTTATTCACTGCGCCGTGATCTGTTTGCCAAGTTTAAATCACTGACTTTTACTTCTGAATGTGAAAATATTATGCTAGCACCCAGCTACTTAGGGAGACATGACCATCCTAATAAAATAAGAGAAATCAGATCGAAAACGGAACGATTTAGGTGTTCTTTCTTCCCGCGCTCTATTAGAGAATGGAACGATAGAGAAAAGTTATGAAAGTGGTTAATGAACCCCCTGCCAGGCACTTAAATGTGATTTGCAGATTATCTATGTAGATGTAGATGAATAGTGAAAATATTCCATCACGTACATATATTTCACAAACTGGTTGCCTAGTTTTAGTATTTTTCGATATTTTTATACATATTTCAGCAGTCTAGTGAGTTTGAAGTTTGGTTTTTTGAATATCCATGAACTGTTATTTAGCCGTTTTTATGTTAGATATACGTTAAATAAAGAGTTTGTATCTTTCTTCTCTCAAAAAGGTGATTTGTGATGTTACTGTACGTATGGCACGTTTCAAAATAGAATATGCTCCTGATGATTAGAGACTTTGTATTGATTCTTCAAAAATAAGCCTTAAAGTAGTTCTACCCAAAGGCAATAAGTATGCTTCCATACCAGTGGGGCCGGCCGCGGTGTCCGAGGGGACTGAGGCGCTCCAGTCACGGTCCGCACGGCCACTACGATCGGGGGTTCGAATCCCCCCTCGGGCATGGATATTTGTGCCGTCTTTAGTATAAGGTAGTTTGTAAGTTTAGGGACTGATGACCCCGCAGTTAAGTCCCTTAAGCTTAACTAACATTTGAACATTTGAATACCAGTGGGACACTCGGTTCACTTACAATATTGTTACGAAAACCTTGAACTGATTTTAAGAAAACTCTGCTATTCAGACCACAAATGGCCACTATGTGGTGATTGAAAACCTATTTCGATGCTGCTTGGTCAACAAAGCGGCTATATAAAGTTCACTTCCTTTCTCTGTGAATGGGACAGCAGAGGCAAAAAGCAACACTACATAAAAGTCTGGCCCTTGAGAAAAACCTTACAGGTCGTGGGTAAAAATGTTGAGAAGAAGAACCTTCTAGACCCCAAAACGATGTTACTGACACCACTTCACAGTAAGTTGGGGCTGACGAAACAATTTATTAAGACATTGCCAAAAGAAGGGGAGTGTTTCAGATATCTTTGTGGACAGTTTCCTGGTTCATACTAGGCAAAGCTGAAGGAAGGAATCTGCACCAGGCATTAGAAAACTAATGGCAAATCCCAACTTTGTGGACAAAGTGGAAACAAATGGCAGCATGGACATCTTTTAAATTAGTTGTTAGCGGTTTCCTAGGATACACACGAGATCCAAACTACAGGACAATCATCGCAACCATGCTCGACCACTTTAAGAAGTTGGGATCTAAAATGAGCATTAGTGTTCATTTTCTCCACTCACATCTTGACTACTTCCCTGCAAACCTTAGTGATGTAAGTGAAGAGCAGGGCGAAAGATTCCACCAAGACATCAAAGTAATGGAAAGAAGATATCAAGGAAGATGGAACGTCAATATGATAAAAATATGTGATCCTCAAGGAGTCCACAGCCAGAAAATCAATAGGCTTCGACAAAGAGCGAAAGCTTTATTATAAGGACATGCGAGCTTAAAGAAAAATAGAAGTGTACTGGAAGTGTAGTTTAAAACATGATTTCTAAATAAAATTTTATAACGGTGGGAAAAATATGAGAATTGCTTACTTTTGTTATTATACCCAAACAAACTCCTTTTTTGTGAGAAAACCAGACGTCATAGAAAAAATGGATTGCGTTACTGAAAAGTACATAAAAGCCAGTTATTAAATTCAGAACAACTTTCAAAAAATATTTTTTTGCAGACCTGTGTAATAAGTCCTTTGCTGAGCACATTCTGAGCACAGGCCACAATCCTAAAGACGTTCATGATGTTGGAATTTTGCACACAGAAAGGAAAGGTTTCAGACTTGACATGCTTGAATAACTAGAAATTTATAAACATTTTTCTCGTAATGACAATTTTATTCCCAATGAAGAATGGCTGTTGCGCGATAAAAACTTTTTTGATGGCGTAAAGTCCTTACTCAGAATCACGTAATGTGAAATATTGTACCCACTTTCCAGTCTGTAGCTTCAAGTACTGTTTCTCTTGTCCCTTATGTACTCTGTGTAATGTTCAAACTATTTTGTCATCTAGTTCATACTTTTTAACATGCCATCTGCTGGTCAATTTCTAATACGTAACCGTATCAGTTCACTTTGCATGTAAAGTGCTACTGTTGAATAACAGATGGCGCGATACATCGTGGCCACGTGATAGCTTCGACGGTGCGTTCGCCTGTCAGTCTGATGCCAGCTGCAGTGCTGGCCGCACGCGCGACCCTTATTTGTTTCTAAAAATTTGCAATGTGCAAGCTTTTTAATTTTCAACGTGAGCTCTATCGCTCGAAACATTCTGCTGACTGTACATTCATATGTAAGTAATTTGTGAGATCTTATCTTAGGATATGATGTTTCATACAATCTCTGTAATTTGTACTACTTTCAAAATTTTTTATGCACAGGTAAAATAAAAAAAAAAAAAAAAAAAAAAAGGAAACTTACTTCTGATGAAGACTCCCCTAGTGAAGCCGAAACCATGGTAAAGTAAATATTTTACCAAAACTTCCGCAACCGAGGAGTTGTTTTTCAAGTGATTATTTTATCTTACTAGCTTAATTCCCGCTACTTCACAAGCGTAGACTGGATGGTCTGCATTGGTTCTCTCTACTTCTAAATATAAAGTTTAAAGGATTTAATTTTAAACATGCTTTCATAATCAAGTATTTGGATACAACTTGCCATCCCTTATTGCACAATTGATGGCAGAATTCAAAACATCCCGAAACTTTTTTATCTAACCATGGTTCCAAATCCAATTTTTTTCATTTCTAGCATCAAAATAATCTTCGTAGCACCCTTAGATTTTCTAATGTTTGTAAAGTTATGTGACCTAACTGGGTGGTCATCAGTTCCGAAACTTAGAAACTACTTACGAGGTAATTTATACTACAGACATCACAAACATCCATGCTCGAGGGAGGATTCGAACCCCCGACGTGGAACGGCCCCATGCATCGTAGCGTAGACCTACAATGCTCTCGGCCGCTTCACCGCAGCTAAGAGTTTTCCCTTATTTCACCCGTTTAATGGTTGAATTTCCAAAAATACCTAAACACCTATTTTTAAAATTCCAACCAAAAATCTAAATTCGAAGTTTTTTATTTCTTGCTTTAAAATTGCCTTGACATTTGTTCAAAACACCGTTCATCCCCTATTTCACCCACTTTGGGATGCGAAGATAAAAAAATCGCTGATGCCTACAGTGTAAGATAAACAACGACAGCAAATTTAAAGTTTCTATCGCCTGTACATTGAAATTTCAACGCCGTTTACTGTCTTTTAGAAACGGATCACCGGCCACGGTGGCTGAGGGGACTGAGGCGCTCCAGTCACGGTCTGCACGGCCAATACGGTCGGGAGTTCGAATCCCCCCTCGGGCATGGATATTTGTACCGTCCTTAGTGTAAGTTAGTTCGTAAGTAGTTTGTAAGTTTAGGGACTGATGACCCCGTAGTTAATAATTTGAATATTTGATTTAGAAACGGATCTATCTATCTATCTCTTTAGGCCCCCGCCCCGCACAGCCAGGGTCGGCACTGTGTTAAACGCGGATTTGGCATGTGTTAATATTTACAGGGTGGCCGGATGACCTTCCTACCACCACCCTATGGCCCCCTGGAAGGAAATGTGTACCCCAAATATCTGCGCATAGTGTTATAGGTGCGCGAATGTGTAAAGTGTTACTAAATGTTTGCGGACCGTGTAACTGAGGCGGGACTTGGGGACCAGCCCGGTATTCCCCTAGGGGGATGTGGAAAACCGCCTAAAAACCACATACAGGCACATACAGGCTGGCCCCTTTCGTTGATCCGCAGGGCGGATTCGAACCGGGGCTGGCACGCCTGCACGTCTCGGAAACCGGTGCGTTAGACCACACGGCTAACAGAGCCGGTGTCTTTTAGAAACGGATCGAGAACGCGAAATTTCTTTCTTACGCTTTGGCTTCTTTCTTGGTAGTTTTACTTTTTAAACAGCAATATGCACTATTTTTTTCTTTATTCGTACCGTTGTTGCATAAAAACTACCGAATAATGTGCATCACGTTTCGCTGTATAGCAACTCTTTGCTATTTTAGTGTCAAAAGTCATTTTGGTCTTCGGTCCGAGTATAAGCTCACGATATTCAACCACTGTATCTTCCACCATGTTATAGCTATCGACACGGAACTGCTAAGGTGTACAACGGGAAATTTCGTACTACAACAACACAGAGATCGTTCGTCTCGATGTGTAGTTTTTGTTGAAGAGCAAAATATTTTCACCCACACGTAGAATTTTATGTAAGTGGGTCACTTTCAACTCCCGTATCTTCCAAAATGTTCAAATGTTTGTAAATCTATTGGACCAAACTGCGTGGTCATCAGTCCGTAGTTTACAAACTACTTAAGCCTAGGTAAACTAGCCTAAGGACAAACACACACACCCATGCCCCAGGGAGGACTCGAACCTCCACGGCGAGCAACCGCGCGCTCCGCAGCGAGACGCCTTAGACCGCTTGGGTACTCCACCGCGGCTGTTAGCTTTCACCCCCTTATCGTTATCAACCCTCTACCACCACAGTACACAATGGGAGACTGATACCTATTACCAAATACAAACACTATTTGTTTGCAATGTGTAGTTTTGGCTGCAAAGTGAAATATGGGCACAATCACCTCAATTTTTATATACATTAAGATAAAATAGGCTGGCTGTATGTGCGTATGCATATATGTATGTTCCACATCTCTTCCTAAAATAATGGGCCGATTTCAACTAAACTTGGTACACATATTGCTTACTAATTAGACGACAATCGCTGTGGTGTTAAGAACTACCTACGACTCATAATTCAGGCGATATGAGTCGTAAACAGTAAGTCAAAAACTTTCCCATCACGCGACGCCTGATTTACGAGACTTCATTCATCCACTATTTACTCATCGCAGACCGTTTCCTAATGTTAAATGTTTTATCCATTGCAGCAACTCTGTTCTAATGGTAGGTGAAGTAAACCGCCACCAGTTGCAAGGTTGCAGATTTATTTACAACCGGTTTCGAGCAATTCTTGCCCGTCTTCGGTTATCTGCACGGGAAACAGTTAAGAATAATATACAAATACAAATATTACACAAAATTCGCAGAAGAATCACGGGATTAAAAGGGCAAGATGTACACTGTATATAAAGCTTTCTAGAAAGTGGCAAAATGTGAAATGTTAATGTGCTTCTGCTGCATATTGATTAAATAAGGAACTGTACAAAGCAGTAAGGTCATATAACCTTTTCTGTACTGTTATTATAAAAAAATCTGTAAAATTATATTATTGTAAAACACATAGTCAAGGATATATGCTAAGTATTGAGCTGCATGGAAACTAAACTTAAATGGATAGATAGTAAGGTAGAGCTGATAGAAAGGGAAGAACGAGATTGACTAAGAAGGAACAAATACTTTTAGTTCATGAGATATGACGACACGATAAATTAGGTTCAATCAAAACCACCACTTCACACATCAGGTTGCGAGAAAGGTTATTCTTGCTTCTGAAAATGAAGACGTCTACAAAATAATCAAATACTTGCCCGGTTACTAGGTCAATTCTCTGAATACAAGTCCATTGATACAGTGGTAAATATCGACGAGGTTGTCAATTTTCCAACAAGGTTCCTCAACTCACTTGACCCCAGCCTTGCCATCACATAGACTTTTACCGAAAGTTTGATCACCAGTTACTTTACTACTAAACCTCGATCTGCCAAAACTTTGCAGTGGTACAAGGTTATTTATTAAGCAGATGGTAATGTTATTGAGGCAATCCTCCTACAAGGAAAGGGAGAGAATGAAACTGTACATCGCAAGAATGCCCCTTATTCCGACAGATCTACCTTTTAACTCCAAGAGACTGCAATTTCCAGGAAGACTGGCGTTTTCTATTACGATTAAAAAAAATCACATGGACAATCCGTTAAATACTGCGGAGCGGATTTACCATCTCCATGTTTCTCACACGGACCACTATGTCGCCTGCTTAGGGTAAGCTATTTTCATGAATAAATGACGAAATATTTTTACGAATTTTTCTTTTGTAATATAAGACTGGAAACATTCATATATACCTGGGAAATGCCGTGTTTAGCAGATAATAGGGAATATTTGGAACCAAAAGGCTCAGTGTGATATCAACTCATGAAGCAAAACTGAGCGAATTCGAAACTGATGGCCTTCGAGTAGCGGGATGGTGCTTTCGGAGATTTTCCAAAGAAGTTCGACGTTCTGCGTAGTTCTGGAACCACGTGGGTTGCAGTGGTCACGTGAAAATTCTCACACCTCTAGACGAGATTCTGGATGTTCACGCGGCACACGGGCCCTCCTAAATCTTCGTCAGTGGCTGATCCCACAGCTATCACTGCACAAATAAGGTTTGTGAGCCCAGAACCCTCAAAACTAACTGCTCTCCAACAGGTTACTGCAACATCTGTAGCTCGTCTTCCACTTACCCCATAACATCGACGTGCGCGACTCGAGCCGTTAGAGCATCACTTCGAGGATCGATAGCGGACCCTGGGCGTCAGCGATGAAAGCACATCTGTCTGCACGCAAATGGTCATTTGTGAGTATGAGGCAAAACCAGGCGATCACTGTCTCCTACAGAGTATTCCTCCAAGACATTGGCCCCACTCGAGACCTTATAGAATGGGGTGCCCTAAGCTATGACACTTTTGTTGCTTATGGAGGGACGCTGACCAGCACTATGTACTTGAAGAATGCTGCAAGACCCATTCTTTTGCCATTCTTCCAACAGAAAGGGGATATTTTGTTCCAACAGGATAATGGTCGCCCTCACACTGGGCGTGAAATGCAACGTTTTCTGAAAGATGTGTAGCAACTTAATTGGTTAGCACGATCTCCAGTTGGTCTCCAATCGAACACATGTTGGATATGCTGGAACGACAACTAACCCGTGTGAATCAGTCCAATACTCTTACTGAACTACGTGAACCAGCCAGAGCCTACACTGCTGCCTGTCAAGGCTACACGACGTACCAATTTGTATTTCTCCACATGGGCCACACCGGTTACGACAGTACCACTTGAGTTCGTGATCTCTGAATATAATCACGTACTTCGTAGCAAACCAAAAATCTCGAGTGAATTTGAAAACAATTTTTTATTCCCGGCTTCCCAACTGTATTATTTTTTCTTTATTGTGATTAGGAGCCATTGGGTGGTGGCAGGCTAGCAGCAGCTTCATTGCTGCTCTTCAGCCGATAGCACATTTATTTCAAGAAGAATTAAAACATCGATAGAGATAAATAATGCTGAATTTAAAACAATGCAAAGGAGATAAAACTGGAGAATTACAAGAATACACAAACAGTAAAACACATACGCTGAGTTCTAAAACGGGTACAGTGTTTAATATACAGGGTGCCCCACTCAACTGTTTCACCCCAGATATTTCTGAAACTACAAGAGATATTGAAAAACCTCTTTTACGGTCATGAACATATGGTAGGGGCTTATGAATGTAGGTACTATGTGACACTCTAAAACGTGAAGAAATATTTTCAACACGAACTTATGTTTCTTTAAATGGATACCCTATATTATTTCTTAAGCAATCGATAGAAAGAAAAATCACAAAAAGAATGCCGTTATTTTCATCACTATGCGTCAGTTACATCCGGAGATACTGCAAAGCGAAGTTGATGTTTGAAATACAAGCGAGACTCACGCTTGAGCCTCGGACATGCGCTAGCATGGGAGGTGGGGGGATGAGGGAGGATAGCGCAAGGACTCCCAAGGAAGGGGAGGGAAAGGAAAGCCAAGCGTGCGGAGGAGCGGGACGGGAGGGCGAAGGAGAGGGGAAGGATTAAGGTTGGTAGGATGGGTAGATGTCTGGACAGTGGGCGTCATCCGGGAGGGGGAGGTGACGGAAGTTACCCTCGGAGAGGGTGTGGAGAATGTGGAAGTGAAGGGAGGGAGGGATAACGTGGTAACGGCGTGGCAGAGGCCCAGGATGCAACAAGAGACGGGAGACAAGTGGGTGCTGGGAATCAAGTTGCAGGATACATATGTAACGCAGAGGTGTTGAAGGAACGAGCAGGTGTGGGGAAAGTGGGAAAGAAGTAAGGTCGTAAAGGATCCGCGTGAGGGAAGGGAGGCGGATGCGGTAAGCGAGGCAGAGGACGTGGCGTTCAAGGATCTGGAAGCTTGAACTGTATCAGATAAAGCAGCGTTTGTAGCAACATTCAAAGAGTTTATTGTAAAGTGTGAAGCTTACACTGACTGTCTAATCAAGGACAAGTCAGGACATATTCCACATGTTGCACAAAATACACTGCTGGCCACATAAAATATAACACCATATAGGAACGGCCCCAAGCAGGTGCAATTCCCAGCACCTGTTTCCAACGACGACAGATGAACGTGATTAGCATTTCTGCACAGGCAGGTAACACGGACGCTACCAGCGGCACCTGTAGGCGATGCATACAAATGCAACTGACTGCCGTGTTAACCTACTGGAATTCGTTCCTCCGTGTGATTGGTTTGCATTAGAATCTTCAGTATGTCTCGAAGACAGCGACCGTCTTTCGGGCACGTTCCGAAGTTCTACTGAGGATAAATAGTTGCCTACAGGAATTGCTGTGTATGCTTAAGAGAAATCAGCGATCATGTCCAACATGTAGCCCGTTTTACATGATCGACCTTGTGGTGAAACTTTATTAGTCGAAGTGCATGCCCCTTCGCGCCAGTCTATAAACTGGCAGCCAACCCCATCGTGAGTGCGACTGTGACCTGAATGATCGACGTATTGTACCGATTGTGGAGTGTGCTGCAGAATACGCATGCGCAAAAGCAAGCAACTGTAATGGTGTCTGCTAGCATTTGAAGTTAACCTATTCTTGTCGAGCTCATTCATATTACAGAAATGATTTCGCACATCTTTAACTTTATTCTGTTGTTTTATGTTTTCAGCATATAGAAAAAGTTGCACCATAGTATAGTGTATTTTCTACTAGTGTTCTCCTGCAAAATATACGAAATATTAGCAAGCAGAAAGTTACACTCCTGACAATTAAAATTGCTACACCACGAAGATGAACGAGCTACAGACGCGAAATTTAACTGACAGGAAGAACATGCTGTGATATGCAAATGATTAGCTTTTCAGAGCAATCACGCAAGGTTGGCGCCGGTGCCGACACCTACAACGTGCTGACATGAGGAAAGTTTCCAACCGCTTTCTCATACACAAACAGCAGTCGACCGGCGTTGCCTGGCGAAACGTTGTGATGCCTCGTGTAAGGAGGAAAAATGCGTACCATCACGTTTCTGACTTTGATAAAGTCGGATTGTAGCCTGTCGCGATTGCGGTTTATAGTATCGTCACATTACTGCTCGCGTTGGTCGCGATCCAATGACTGTTAGGAGAATATGGAATCTGTGGGTTCAGGAGGGCAATACGGAACGCCGTGCTGGATCCCAACGGCCTCGTATCACTAGCAGTCGAGATGACAGCCATCTTATCCGCATGGCTGTAACGCATCGTGCAGCCACGTCTCGATCCTTTAGTCAACAGGGGATGGTTGCAAGACAGCAACCATCTGTACGAACAGTTTTTGTGGTTTTAATGCGCAGTACTGCTGAGGTCGTTAGCGCCCGAATGAAAACTGATATAGAAGGATGATAAGCCTATATTGAAACAGCTAAAAACAGGGTGAAATATAACGAAAGGATGAACTATATGTACTTTGAGCATCTTGTCAAGTTGATAAAATTCAAGACTCGACCAGCAGCTCGTGCGTCATCAGCTAAAATTTCTTCCAGGGTGTTCGGTAGATTCAGTGCAATACGAACAGGAGTAAAATTTCGACAAGACATTAACACATGGCGCATCGTCTGCGGGTGACCACAGGAACATAACGGAGCGGGTTCACCAATTAACAAGTGGGGGTGGTTGGACCGGCAATGTCGGACCTGCAACGAGGCCAAGATGACCTCTTCTCGTCGCGAGCAGCCTGAGGGGTTCTTCCAAGCCACCGGGAGCGATTTAATGATTCGAAGCTTATTATTTGTAATCGAGGACCAAACATTGTGCCACGACGATATTAGGCGACGGCAGAGAGCCCCTAGAATATCTTTCGATGGGACACAGTACGTAGCTGTCCGAGGTAAGAGTGTCGCAGCCATGGCCACAGCATTAGCAACCTCATTACCAGGCGCTCGTGCGTGGCCAGGTACCCACAGGAGGTGAACGTGAGGTCCGTCGGCAGCTAACAATTGAAGAGAGCGGTTGATTCCGTGCACAACAGTGGTCGCTCGAATACCTATCAGACAGAACATACCATTCGAACCGATGCGCAAGTAGAGTAGTGCATATTGCGAGGTCCAAGTGGGAATAGGTATGCGTCGTGTCGGATAGAAAAGTCGGTTCGCCGGTATTTAGGCAGACAAGGGTAAGGTGGTTAAAAAGGTCTGCCAAAAGGAACCCCTCTGGCAAGAAGCGGGAGAGCCCCATAGAGGGCGATGGGCACTGAAGTCGCCAATCAACAAAAATGGCGTAGGAAGCTGAGCAGCAAGGTGCAGTAAGTCTGCCCTAAGAACGGCAGAGGACGACAGGGTGTAGATATTACAAAGAGAGAAGTTGAATGCAGGGATGGTGACAAGGACGGCAACCGCCTGTTGGGGAGTTTGCAGTGGGATGGGATGATAATAGACGTCTTCCCGAATGAGCAGCACAGCACCTCCATGGGCAGGAATACCTTCCAAAGCAGGTAAGTCAAAACGCACAGAGGTATATTGTACGAAATGGATATGATCGTTTGGGCGGAGCTTAGTTTCTTGTAGACCGACTAAAACCGATAAATGCAGCTACATCTACATCAACATACATACTCCGCAATTCACCTTAAGGTGCGTGGCGGAGGGTACACTGTACCACTACTAGGCACTTCCTTTCCTATTCCACTCCCAAATAGAACGAGGAAAAAATAATGCCTATATGCCTCCGTACGAGTCCTAATTTCTCTTATCTTGTCTTTGTGATCCTTACGCGAAATGTAAGTAGGCGGCAGCAAGATCGTACCACACTCAGCTTCAAATTCCGGCCTTCTAAATTTACTTAACAGTAATTCACGAAAAGAACGTCGGCCATCTTCCAGCGATCCCCAATTGAGTTGCTGGAGCATTTCCATGACACTCGCGCATTGGTCGAACCTACTGGTAACAAATCTAGCTGCTCGCCTCTGAACCGCCACTATGTCTTCCTTTAAACCGACCTGCTGCGGGTCCCAAACACTTGAGCAATACTCAAGTCGTGGTCGTACAAGCGTTTTATACGCGGTCTCCTTTACAGGTGAAGTACATCTTCCCAAAATTCTCCCAATAAACCGAAGTCGGCTGTTCGCCTTACTCACAACTGTCCTTACATGTTCGTTCCATTTCATATCGCTCTGCAATGTTACGCGACGCGACAGCATCAAGAAGCTCACTACTAATGCTGTATTCGAACATTATAGGATTGTTTTTCCTACTCATGCGCATCACCTTACATTTTTCTACATTGAGAGCTAGCTGCCATTCTTCGCACCAACTAGAAATTTTGTCTAAGTCATTCTGTGTGCTATTACAGTCAGTTACAGACGACACCATCCCATACACCACAGCATCATCAGCAAACAGCCGCAAATTACAACTTACTCTGTCCATCAGATCATTTATATAGATAGAAAATAATAGCGGTCCTATCACACTGCCCTGGGGCACGCCTGACGATACACTCGTCTCTGATGAACACTCGCCGTCGAGAACAACGTACTGCGTTCTATTACTTAGGAAGTCTTCCAGCCAGTCACAAATCTGTGAACCTATTCCATAAGCTCATATCTTCGTTAGCAGTCTGCAGTGTGGCACCGCGTCGAACGCCTTTTTGAAGTCGAGAAAAACACAATCCGCCTGTTGCGCTTCATCCATGGCTCGCAAGATGTCATGTGAGAAAAGGGCAAGCGGAGTTTCACATGAACGATATTTCCTAAACCCGTGGTGATTCATGGAAAGAAGCTTTTCCGTTTCAAGGAAATTTACTATATTCGAACTGAGAATATTATACATGAAACTGATGTCAACGATATTGGCGTGTAATTGTGTGGGTCAGTTCTCTTTCCTTTCTTATAAAAGGGAGTCACCTGCGCTTTTTTCCAATCACTAGGAACTTTGCGCTGAATTAAAGATTCGCGATAAATGCAAGCTAAGTAGGGGGCCAATGCCGCAGAATAGTCTTTGTAAAACCGAACTGGTATTCCATCCGGACCAGCAGACTTTTTCGTATTTAGCTCTCTCAGCTGCTTCTCCACACCGGAAATATCTATTGCTATGTCCCCCATTTCGGAATTAGTACGTTGATCAAATGATGGTACATTTGAGCGGTCCTCCTGCGTGAAAGATTTCTTAAAGGTTAAATTTAGAACTTCAGCTTTCCGTTTGCTTTCTTTTATTACTGCCCCGGAATGATCAACGAGTGACTGGACAGTGGGCTTTGACCCGCTTATCGATTTTACATATGATCAAAATTTTTTCGGGTTCTCGGAAAGATCTTTAGCTAAGGTATGGCTATGATAATTATTGTATGCTTCGCGCATCGATCTTTTTATAGACGCACGAATCTCTACTAACTTTTGCCTGTCATCATTTGCGTGTTCTTTTTGAATCGAGAGCGCAACAGTCTTTGCTTTCTCAGCAGCTTTCTAACATTATTATTATACCACGGTGGATCTTTTCCATCTTTAATCGTCTTTACTGGCACATATTTCTCTAACCCTTTATTAACAATGCACTTAAATTTAGTCCACAATTCCTCTACATCCATAGTCCCGGAATTAAACGATGCCCATTCATTTTCTAAGTGCGATCGTAACATTTGGTTATCTGCTCTTCCCAAAAAAACACGCTCCTAGCCTTCTTGATTGGTTTATGAACTTTGGTCACCATCGAGGCTATGACGATATCATGATCACTAATACCTGTCTCTACACAGACATCGTTAATAAGGTCAGGCCTGTTTATGGCTATAAGGTCTAGAATATTTCCATTGCGCATGGGTTGCCCGTTTAACTGCTCAAGACATTTTTCGGAGAATGTGTCCAAAAGTAGCTCGCAAGACTGCTTGTCTGTACCGCCTGAAATGTAACTAGCGAGGTCCCAACCTATACCCTTAAGGTTGAAGTCTCCTCCGTCTAATATTACATGGCCCGGATACATATGGACTACATGGTATAGACTTTCTTTGAATGGTTCTAAAACTGCTACAGCAGTACTGGGGGGCCGGTAAAAACACAAACTATTAACTTTACTTCTTTTAGACCTGTTATACGTGCCCAGATAACTTCACAGTTACTTTCAACCTCGATCTCAGTAGAAACATTATCTTTGTCCACAGCGATGAACACTCCTCCTCCAGTTGTATCAGATCTATTTTTCCGATATACATTCCACGCTACGCTAAATATTTCTGAACTTGCCACATCATCATTTCGGTGCCTAAAACTATCTGAGCGCAATAACTTCCATGCAGTGCGGCAAATTCGGGAACTTTGTTTCTAATACTCCGTAAGTTCGCGGCTAATATTTTGATGTTCGAATTTTTGTTCCGAACGTGGCATGAATTCGCTGTTTGAATGCTGACAGGCGAGTGCTCATCAGAGTTAGCGCCTAGCCTAAAAAACCCCCATGTGCACTCCAGAAGTACTCTGCTACCCGAGTAGCCGCTTCCTTAGTGTAGTGCACCCCTGATCTATCTAGGGGCACCCTACAATTCCCCACCCGATAACGCAGATCCAGAAATCTGCAGCCATGACTGTCACAGAGTCGGCGAAGCCTCTGGTTCAGACCCTCCACTCGGCTCCAAACCAAAGGACCCCGATCAACCCTGGGAACAATGCTGCTAATCGACAGCTCTGCTTGCACCCCGCGGGCGAAGGCAGCAGCCTTCACCAATTCCGCCAGCCGCTCGTAGGACCTGAGGATGTCTTCAGAACCCAAGCGACAAGTGTCATTGATGCCGATGTGAACTACGACTTGCAGTCGACTGTACCCCGCACTCTCGATAGCCGCCGGCAAGGCCGCCTCCACATCTCGGATGAGGCCCCCCGGTAGACACACCGAGTGCACGTTGGAATTCCTTCCGGATCTCAACGCTATCTGCCTAAGGGGCTCCATCACGCGCCTAACATTGGAGCTTCCAATAACTAACAATCCCCTCCCCTCGTGCACCTGCTCGGACCCTGCTGAAGGAGTGGCCACACGTTCACTCACAGGACGAACGGGCGCGGACGGATGTCCAGCCTCCACATTGGCCTTCCGCCTCGAGCGACGCGAACGCCGTACAACCAGCCACTCCCCTTGCGGAGAAGGCGGCTCGACGACGTCCGGTATACCTGAAGGTGCCTCGGTAGCAGGGACAGAGAGCGAAGCTTGAGACACCTGAGGTGTCCCACTCGACGCACCAGACTCCCCACCATCGCTGCACCCCGAGACAGCAGCCTGAAGACGGCTGACCGTAGCCAACAGCACGCTCAGCTGTTCGCGAACTGTGGCCAACTCCTCGTTCGTCCGCACACAGCAGGCACACATCCTATCCATCCTATCGATACAATTAATTGCAAAAATTAGAAAACTAAATAATCAACTTTTAAGTAGCCTAGTATTCTAATAAAGGCGGCTCGCTGCTAACTGCTGACTGAACTGTGGTCAGTGGTAACTACATTGTCAAATCAACAAAACTGAGTCCGGCAGTTTTCAAAATAAACAAGAATATCTGTGGAATACACCTTTATCAAACGCGCAGAAATATAAGCTTAGTGTTGTTTACGATGAGGCGCTGGTGGCAGCTGCCACTGGACTGACTGATAACGAGCTTTAGTAACGGTCTCTGACTTGTTTTGAACTACACCAGTCAAAGACGAAGACTAAACACAACTGTATTTATCAAATACGATAGAATAAACTATTAAAACAGTAGTACAAACGAAATCTGCATAGTACGCGGGAATAAACCTCTTAAAACAGAAGTACTAACGAAAATTAACGAGACTGGACAATTAAATTTGACACAAATTAAATTAAGATACTTAGCGCTGTGTACGATGTGGCACTGGTGGCAGCTGGCGCTGGTCTGAAGGAGTAGTCTTAATTCATCGCAGTTGGAACGAATGCCTCTGATGTTCCACTGAAGGTTCGCCATGAAAAAAGCAAGAAAAGAAGAAAAAGGGAGAAGGCAAAAGGGGATCACCTCGACAGTCGCTGAGGGCCTGGCTGCGAGGCGGCACTGCTACTGCTATCGACAGATGGACAGTCTTGTTCCATGGGTTCGTGTGTCTGTTCTGTCTGCTTCCTGGATTGATCGGAAGGAGCAGCTTCCTCCGCCAGTGAAGTGCCGGCAGATCGACAAGCAGTAGAGCGTCCTGGCGAGACAGGATGGCCAGGGCCATCTACTGCTGGATGGCGGGCTGAAGAGTCACACCGTGGCAGGGAAAGAGAGGAACTTCTCTTTTTGTGTGCCTTTTTAGACGCAGTTCATTTTGAAGAATGAGCTTCTGATGGTTGGGAAGATGAAGCTTTTAGAAAATTTACGCGAACAGGATCTTTTTTCAAAATCAGGAACTCCAACTTAGTGGTCCATGGTGAAGTGGACTGGGATTTAGATTGAGCAGAAGGCATTGGGATGTCGAGCGGGCAATCTTTGAGCTGGCTGATCTAACAACTGAGTCGCTGAAGGTAAAGTCACACGTCTGCATACCCAACCTTTGTTAGTCGAGGAGAGGAAAGGACATTGCTGTACGTACCTGCTGGAAGCACAGCAGGCTTTCTACTTGCTAATAATTTCCGAGCAGCAGAGGTGGAAACATTTTCCTTAACTCTGATTTCTTGGATGATCCGCTCATCTTTATATACAGGGCAGTCCCTAGAATTAGCAGCATGGTCGCCCATGCAGTTGATGCAGTGAGAGGTCGGAGGTGGGCAGTCACCCTCATGGGCGTCCCTTCCACAAGTGACGCATTTGGCTGCATTGGGGCAAGACTGACGAGTGCGGTTGAACCAGTGACATTTAACGTCGGTTAGGGTTAGAAACATACGACCGAACAGAGATGATTTCGTAGCCTGCTTTTACCTTGGAAGGAAGCTCAACTTTGTCAAAAGTCAGGAACACAGTTCGGGTCGGTGTTAGGCTATTGTTAACCCTTTTCAACACACGATGGACAGCTGTTACGCCCTGGTCGGAAAGGTAGTCCTGAATTTCCTCATCTGACAGGTCATCAAGGGATCGTGAGAACATTACCCCCGCAACGAGTTTAGGGTTCGACCTTGACTGTAGAAGTGTGCAACAGCGTGGTGCGAAGCAACTTTTGAGCTTGGAACTCTCTTTCAATTTCTAACAACAGTATTCCATTACGTTGGTGGGAACAAGTTTTGACAGGTCGGCCAATTGCATCGACACCCCTTTGTATTATAAAAGGATCCACTGACGTGAAATCATGACCATCAGTTGGTAAAATGACAAGTTAGGGAAAAATTCTTGGTTTTAGGTTCATCCTGTTTACTTTTCTGGGTAAAGGTCAAAGTAGAAAAAGGGGAAGATGCCAGTGTGTCGTTTTCCCCGATGATTACCGGCGTATCCGATGACGCGCTCCTTCCTAATAGGGAACCCTCACTGAGGGCTCACCCACATTAGGTGATTGTCCACACCCCAGGACACACCTCCAGAGAATCGGACGGAGGGACCAATCGGCACGGTCGGAAGGTATTAGTTCGGCAAATCACCCCTCCCTGGGCCTGGCCTTTACCATGGAATATGTGCGGGCCCTACAGGCCAACCCGGTGCTGGGACTTACGCATTACCCAGTCACCTTTTACGCAGGGTGTGCGTGAGCGGCCTTCAGGAACGCACTGATGAAGAAAGGAAAAGGGAAAGATAAGGAAGAGTTTGTGTCTCAAACGCCGAGGCCGAGGCGGAGACTAAATGAGGAGGAAGGCTACATCTACATATATACACCGCTATTCACCGTAAGGTGCGTGGCGGAGGGTACACTGTACCACTACTAGGCACTTCCTTTCCTATTCCACTCCCAAATAGAACGAGGAAAAAAATAATGCCTATATGCCTCCGTACGAGCCCTAATTTCTCTTAACTTGTCTTTGTGATCCTTACGCGAAATGTAAGTAGGCGGCAGCAAGATCGTACCACACTCAGCTTCAAATTTCGGCCCTCTAAATTTACTTAACAGTAATTCACGAAAAGAACGTCGTCTATCTTCCAGCGATCCCCAATTAAGTTGCTGGAGCATTTCCGTGACACTCGCGCATTGGTCGAACCTACTGGTAACAAATCTAGCTGCTCGCCTCTGTACCGCCACTATGTCTTCCTTTAAACCGACCTGCTGCGGGTCCCAAACACTTGAGCAATACTCAAATCGTGGTCGTACAAGCGTTTTATACGCGGTCTCCTTTACAGGTGAAGTACATCTTCCCAAAATTCTCCCAATAAACCGAAGTCGGCTGTTCGCCTTACTCACAACTATCCTTACATGTTCGTTCCATTTCATATCGCTCTGCAATGTTACGCGACGCGACAGCATCAAGAAGCTCACTACTAATGCTGTATTCGAACATTATAGGATTGTTTTTCCTACTCATGCGCATCACCTTACATTTTTCTACATTGAGAGCTAGCTGCCATTCTTCGCACTAAGTAGAAATTTTGTCTAAGTCATTCTGTATGCTATTACAGTCAGTTAAAGACGACACCCTCTCATACACCACAGCATCATCAGCAAACAGCCGCAAATTACAACTTACTCTGTCCATCAGATCATTTATATAGATAGAAAATAATAGCGGTCCTATCACACTGCCCTGGGGCACGCCTGACGATACATTCGCCTCTGATGAACACTCGCCGTCGAGAACAACGTACTGCGTTCTATTACTTAGGAAGTCTTCCAGCCAGTCACAATTCTGTAAGAAGAGTAAAGTAAGGAGGGAAAGTCGCAGCAAAGGTTAGGAGAAGAGGGAAGCTGATACAGGGGACCACCTAAACTCACACGGGACGCCCGTCTCCGAGCGAAGGCATAAACCGGAGGAGAACTGAAGCATCCTGGGGCGGGAAGGAAGACTTCTTCAGCCTGGGGCCCCGTGCACGCCACACGTACCCACGAAAGATCCGTGCCCCCCCTGGGGGATGAACGGTTCGACAACGTTTGCAGCAGCATGGACTATCAGCTCTGAGACCATGTCTGCAATTACCATTGACGCTGCATCACATACAGGAGCGCCTGCGATGGTGTTCGCAACGACGAACCCGGTTGCACGAATGGAAAAACGTCAATTTTTCGGATAAATCCAGTTTCTGTTTACAGCATCATGATGGTCGCTGCCGCGTTTGGCGACATTGCGGTGAACGCACATTTGAAACGTGTTTCGTTCGACATCGACATACTGGCGTATCACCCGGCGTGATGGTAAGGTGTCATTGGTTAGACGTCTCCGTCACCTCTTGTTTGCATCAACGGCACTTTGAACAGAGGCAGTTACATTTGAGATGTGTTACGATCCCTGCGAAACCCTACATTTCAGCAGGGTAATACACGACTGCATGTTGCAGGTCCTGTACGGGATTTTCTGGATACGGAAAATGTTCGACTGCTACCCTGGCCAGCACATTCTGCAGATCTCTCACCAACTGAAAACGTCTGGTCAATGGTGGCCGAGCAACTGGCTCGTCACAATACGCCAGTCACTACTGTGGTATCGTGTTGAAGCTGCATGAGCTGTACACGCCATCCAAGCTCAGTTTCACTCAATGCCCAGGCGTATCTAGGCCGTTATTATGGCCAGATGTGGTTGTCCTGGGTACTGATTTCTCAGGATCCATTCACCAAAATTGCGTGAAAATGTAATCACATGTAGTATAATATATTTGTCCCATGAATACCCATTTATTACAGAGCAACCTGTCTCGTGATAAACGAGTATTCACAATTCACAGTAACGACTGAACACTCGTTCATTACGAGACAGGTTGCTCTGTAATTTCACAGAATTGAGTCTGAAGATGAGAATAATGGATTCTCGAAACATGCAATTGATTAAAAATTTTAAAAGTAACGGCTAATGGTTTTTCATTTGCCACATTAATACATTGCCGTCGTCCCGTCATCCATCTAAGATGGATATACAGAGAACTATGATGATGGTGAAAGGTCTTGTCCAATGAATTTACATTTTGACAAAATGTTGCATCTGGATATGCACTTTCTATGTAGCAAATCTTGTAGCAGCGCGGGATAGCCTTGCGGTCTGAAGCGCACGTTACGGATCGAGCGGCCTCCCGCGTCGGAGTTTCGACTCCTCCCTGGGGCATGGATTTGTGTGTTGTCGTCAGGTTATTTCAACTTAGTTTAACTAGTTCGTAAGGTTAGGGATTGTGAAAAAAATGTTCAAATGATTGTAAAGTCTATGGGACTTAACTACGGGGTCATCAGTCCCTAAACTTACAAACTACTTATGAACTAAGACTAAGGACGGCACAAATATCCATGCCGAGGGGGGATTCGAACCCCCGACCGTAGTGGCCGTGCAGACCGTGACTGAAGCGCCTCAGTCCTCGTGGCCACCGCGGCCGGCTAGGGATTGTGACCCAAGTATTTTGGACCCATAGAATTTCAAACATTTGTTTGGTAGTTTGTTAAATCTTGTAATTATAAGTCATCTATAGATTAATTTAAATTTTAGAATGGGAAATTGTCTACCTGCACAGTAATTCGTATGGTGCATCGTGGTGGTATTTTATAAACGACATTCTATAAAATATTTATTCTAACTCCGATGATAAATTGGACACTTGACCTTCAAAACGAGAGAATCGTCACTCTCTCAGATTTCGTACGAAGCATGTTACAGCGTACTTTACCCCACACTTCGACACCGTTTGACCGCCGTGAATTTGGCAGATAAAAGTAATTCAAAAAAATGTTCAAATGTTTGTAAAGCTTACAAACTACTTATGAACTAACTAAGACTAAGGACGGCACAAATATCCATGCCGAGGGGGGATTCGAACCCCCGACAGTAGTGGCCGTGCAGACCGTGACTGGAGAGCCTCAGTCCCCTCGGCCACCGCGGCCGGCTATAAGTAATTTGTCATATACAAGCGAGGGAGCAGATGAACAGGAAGAGTGGGAGAGGAGCAGCTTGGCAGAGATCGTAGGATATAATGCCAGAGACAGAGGGATGGATAGTTGGTGAGATCGGAGGGAGACAGGGAGGGAGAAGAATTTTTGTTTGTTTGTGGTAAACTGATAGGAGCCCAAGTCAGTTCATAGTAAAAGCGCATGACGAGAAAGGCAAATCCAAAGAAAAGGAAAAGAAAAAAGGTGGAACGAAGAGATGGGGTATGATGCAGAAGGTGAACTACAGAAGGGAAATGATCACTCGAATACTTGTCAGAAAGTGCGTACCACTCGAACCGAAGCGCAAGCGGAGGAGTGCATATCGCGAGTTCTAAGTGGGAACAAGTATGTGTTGTGTCGGAAAGGAAGGTCAGTGCACCGGTGTTGAGGCAGACAAGACTGAGGTAGTGGAAAAGGTCCACCAAAAGGGAGCCTCTCGGAGAAGGTGCTGGAGAGCCCCATAGGGGATGGTGGGTATTGAAGTCACCTACCAACATTAAAGGTGAAGGGAGGTAGTCAACGAGGTGTAGGATATCTGCCCTAGTAAGGCCAGTTGACGATGGCGTATAGATATTACAGAGCGAGAAGGAAAAGGTGGAGAGAGTGATGCGAACGGCAACTGCCTGTAGGTGAGTATGCAATGACATGGGATGGTAATAGACGTCGTCCTGAATGAGCATCAGAATCCCTCCATGGGCTGGAGTACCTTCCACAGGGGACAGGTCGAATCGCACAGAAATGTATTGGGGGAAGTCTGCATGATCACATGGACGTAAATTAGTTTCTTGGAGACGAACTAGAAGTGGGCAGTGCAATCGAAGGAGTAGTTTCAATTCCTCCCGATTGGAACTAATGCCGCGAATATTCCATTGAAGGAGCGCCATGATAAAAAATGAGAGAAGAAAAGAAGGAACAAGTAAGCGGGGTTACCTCGACGGCCGCTGAGGGCCGGACTTCGAGGGAGCACTGCTATCGCTGTCTAGAGGCATAGGATCGTGTTCCATGGGTTTGACCGACGCGTCTGCCACCTCCCAAAGTTGATCAGGAGGGGCAGCTTCCACCGCTAGTAAGGGCCGGGTGCCCGGCTGACAGAGCGTCCTAGTGAAACAGAAGACAGCCGAGGCCGCCGACTGTTGGATGGCGTGACAGAAGAATCACGCCGCGGCCGGGAAGGGGGGGGGCTGTTCTTTTTGTGAGCCATCTTAAAGGCATGACGAGTAGAAGAAACGGTTGATGGGTGAGAAGACGGAGTTTTTAAGAAATCGTAACGAACAGGTTCTCTTTTAGAACACCGGGCAGTGGATTTAGGTGCTCGGTATGTGTGGGAACTGGTCGACGAATGCACTGTAGAACGGGCAGAAGGGATCGGAGAGGTGGAACTAGCAATTTTCGGGCTGGCCGATCTGACAACAGTGTCACAGAAGGTGAAATCGCAGGTCTGAGTACCTACGTGCTTGGTTTGTCGAGAGGAGGTGAGGACCTAGCTGTAAGTACCTGCTGGGAGTACAGCCGGCTTCCTACTCACTAATAACTTCCTAGCGATAGAGGTTGAAACCTTTTCCTTGACGCGAATCTCCTGGATGACCCACTCGTCATTATAGATGGGGCAGTGCCGTGAAGAAGCAGCATGGTCACACATTCAGTTAATACAGCGAAGGGATGGAGGTGGACATTCATCCTCATGAGCGTCCCTGCCACAGGTGGCGCATTTGGCTGCATTAGGGTAAGATTTACTAGTGTTATTAAATCTCTGGCAATGGTAGCAGCGTGTAGGATTAGGTATATACGGGCGAAATGAAATGATTTCATAGCCCACTTTCACCTTAGATAGTAGGTCAACCCTATAGAAAGTCAAGAAGACAGTACGAGTCGGCACGAGATCATTGTCAACTTTTTTCATAACGCGATGAACAGCCGTAACTGCCTGATCGGACATAAGGTTGAATATATCCTCGTCCGATAACCCATACAGAGATCTTGTGAAGACTTCCCATTGTGAGGGGTTGAGGGTGCTGCGAGCCTCCACTTTCACAGGAAACGTGTGCACAAGCGTAGCCCAGAGTAATTTCTGTGCCTGAAAGGCATTCTCAATTTCAAGCAACAGGGTCCATTGCGCTTTCTTGAGCAGTCTTCAAGGTTCCTGCTTTCGCATCGACACCCTTCTGAATGAGAAAAGGATTTACAGAAGAAAAATCCTGATCATCAGTACGAGATACTACGAGGAACTCGGGAATGTTACGCAAGATATTCTTTGATTGAGATACATCATGTTTCCGTTTTTGGATCAGGGTTATAGTAGATTTGGAAGGTTTCATAGCGGAAGTGTTCCCCATGATTACCAGCGTCTCCCATGGTGCGCTCCTTTCTTGTCGCGTTCCTCAATGAAGATGCACCTGCCTTAGGTGACTGTTCGCACCCCAGGTCATACCTCCCAAAAAACAGAGGGATTGGCATGGTCAGAAGGTACCAGCTCGGGTAATCACCCCTCCCTGGGCCCGTCCTTTACCGGTGGGTACGTACGTGCCCTACATGTCTTCCCGGGGCAGGGAGTTACGCCTTACCCCGTCACTGGCTATGCAGAGTGTGGGTTGACTTTCAGACACACACAGGGTGGAAAGAAGAGAGGAAGGAGAGAAAGGGATGAAGGAGGGAGAGTCTCAAACACCGAGGCGCAGATAAGAGAACCAAGAAAAGGAGGTCTCGGAGTAAGAGGAAAAAAACCTGTGACTGAATGAAAACGCCCGTCTCCGGGTGAAGGCACAAACTGGGGGGAGAGTTGGAAGCGGCCTGGGACAAAAGAAAGGCCACTTCGGCTCGGAGCCCCGTGTGCGCCACACACGTACGCACAAAAGAGCTGTGGGCCCCCTGGGGAGACGTAAGAAGTTACAGTGCTGTCCAATTTGACCACATACCACGAATGTTCCATTGAAGAATATCTACAGTAGGATAAAGTGATATAGAGGTGGACGTCAGCCCGACGAAGGCGTCGGGCTACAATGCAAATGTTCGCAACTGGTAGTGTCTGAGATGGGAGGGTCTTGCTCCATGTTCTCAGAGGTGACCACGGCAGCCGCGTGAGGGTAGTCGGCAGCCCTGACTTTGGCTGATGCAGCTGGAGAGACTATAGGCTTTCAGGGGACGCCATGACTGAATGAAAACGCCCGTCTCCGGGTGAAGGCACTAACCGGGGGGAAAGTTCGAAGCGGCATGGGACAGAAGAAAGGCCACTTCGGCTCGGAGCCCTGTGTGCGCCACACACGTACCCACAAAAGAGCTGCTGTTAAAAACAGTCGGTTGTCCCATCACTAGTCAGGCTTACGACTGACGTACATCTTACGTGCAACTTGTATAGGAACCTTTTCCTTGACTCGTATTTCCTGTATGGTCTGTTCATTGGCAAATATGGGACATTCCCGGGAGGAGGCAGCAACATTCCCATTACAATTTATGCAATGAGGGGACGGTGGTGGACAATTCCCTCATGTGCATCTTTACCACAGGTGACATGTTACCGGGTTCTTGCACGACTGACTTGTATGATTAAAGCGAAGGCACTGGTAACAGCGAGTAGGGTTAGGTATATAAGGTCATATTGTGACTACCTCATATTCTTCCTTGATCTTCGGCGGCACAGCCAATCGGTCGAAGGTTAAGAGCACTGTACAAGTGGGGACTGAAACGTTGTTCTCCTTTTTCATCACTTGGTGTAGTGCGATGACGCCTTGCGCTGCTGGATAGTCCTTTAATTCATCCACAGTCAGGCTGTCAAAACCAACTTGGTAGAGTACCCCTCAGGAATAATTGAGGGTTGGATGAAGCTCAATACGAACCAGGTAACTATGGATCAAACTAGCCTTGAGCAACCGTTGCGCCTGGGAGCCACTTTCTGTTTCCAATAGTAGTGTCCCATTATGCAGACAGGTGCAGGATTTAGCTGGTCCAGCAATGGCGTCAACCCGTTTCGGAATTATAAATGGGTTTATCAATGAGAAGGATTGTCCTCCCTCAGTACGGGTAACCACAAGGAACATAGGTGTCGATGATAAAGTCATCTTTTTAGGTACACTATGGTCCAGTATGTCTAACTTCGTGAGACTCTGTACATTTTCATTTCCGAGGGAAACCATCGCGCATATATCCCCCGCGATTGCCAGTGTCTCCGATGGCACGCTCCTTCCTGCTGGGGGCCCCCAACGGAAGCACACCCGCGTGTTGTGATTGTAGCACTCTCGATTCTCAGATGGAGGGACCAATCGGTGAATCGGGAAGGTATCAGTGCAGGCAATCGCCATTTCTGATGCAGAAAGTTTGACACAAGTTTGCTTTCCTACTTTTTGTCGGGAATATTTCATCAAAGATAGGAAGAATTAAAAAAAAAGTGACATTAAGAGTGTTTTTCGTCCGCCAGTAAAGACTAGATCACTTCTCGGATCTGTGAAGGATGATTTGGGTCTGAGGAAGCCCGGGGTATATAAGATTCCCTCCCAATGTGGGAAGACGATCCGTACCATTCAGGACAGATGTGTTGAACATCAACGTCACACGTGTGTTGAGGCGAAGCTTCTTTTTTAAAAGACAGGGAGGGAAGGTCAATGCATAGTTGACTAGGTTCCTAAAACACCTCCCCTCTTTCATGCCTTCCCTCGGCGATGTTACCAACGCACTTCGTGCCAGTGCCCTGGTTTGTAAACAGGGAGGCACTGCACGCGAGGTGCCGTCTCGATATGCAACTTCAGTGCACGTCTAAAATCACTCTTTTTCTAACCTTGAGTCTTCTGTCGTAGTTGATGTCCCATTGCGCAGGTGAAGCTCATAGGTCGCGCATCCGTTGTACCTGAAGTGATGCTTAAAGAGGTGTTGAAGTGTGGCTAGGAAGTACTGCACTACGATTAACTTTAGCTTTTCTAGGATGCCAGTGCTTGTTTTTAATGAAGAAATGCCAGTGTATATCCAAGCACAAATATACAGACTGAGTAATGTTAAAAATGTAAACGTTGCATAACGTATAAACTGTCCCTGGCCCGCACTGAACTAACATGAATGTGCAAGGTATCGCGGTCGGCGCTCGACTGACTGACGCCGCACCTCGCTGCGCGCCACAAGCCACCGTTTTGGCGCCAAGCGAAACTTCTAGACTAACATTTTCAACTTATTACAAAATATACGAATAATTAAATCTTTGAATTAACCGGAATATAGCTTAGCACAAAAGCATTACAGAAAGTATACAGATGATTTTTAATAGACATAGGAAAGTTAAATATTAATAAAAGAAGCTTAAAGTTTTGGCGGACAACTAGTATAGGCGGGAGCCAATCAGATCTCAACTTGCAATAGGGGCGGAGCTTTCCCACGGGATACAAGTTCATCTACTGTCTCTCTCTCTCTCTCTCTCTCTCTCTCTCTCTCTCTCTCTCTCTCTCTCTCTCTCTCTCTCACACACACACACCCTTTCTACTATTGCGTCGCGTGATTCTCCAACCAAGAAAACTTCTTTAACACCTAATATATTGATATGCGAAATAAACGGCTCCATATCAGCCCCCTCACAGTGCTCCAGTCCGAGAAGTCGGCGGTAGCTGAGCATTGTCTCGATGAGGGACATAGAATGTTGTATAATGAAACTCACTTGGTTGCTGCAGCGTCTCGTTACTGGGACTGTGTCTTAAAGGAATCCATAGAGATTCGATTATCTGACAATCTGATAAACAGAGACAAAGGCTACTTTCTAAGTAAATCTTGGAACTCTGTGTTATCAGATGTTAAAGAACAACGGTCGGCACTTCAGCAATCTGAATAATAATTTTCCTCATCATCGATTATCGATTTCGCCGGATTCTACCACCGGAGCGCTGTACGTCTTGTGCGCCAGAGGACAGTTACTTCTTGCGCACGCGCTATGTGTCTTCCGCGATGTATAAAGGAGCCGCCGATTGCACTGGGAACTCAGTTCCGGCGAGATTGTGTACCAGCACGCTCACCTGAGGATGGCGGGCAGTTGCGCCGCTGAAATATTGTGTCAAGTTGACTTTAGTACCCGAGAAGATAGTTATTACCCCGGGAAAACCTTTGTGGTCATAACGTTGTATCAGTTTCAAAACCTTCAATCAAGAACTTAGGGATATTAACGATTTTCAACAAACGAACATTTAGTCAACATTTTCCTTTGTGTAGCAGATAGACGATTCTTGCCTTATGTCAACAGAGTCGTACGCAATTTTAAGGCATGTGAACACAAACGGCGCGCCCCGAAGGATGCAAATTACGTAACGGCCGCAACAAGGTTTTCGGGTTTCATAATAATTAAGAGAGCTCGGGAAGACGTATTCCGCGAAGGGCTGCGACGCCGGGGGAAGATGGCGCCGTAAAAAGGCGACTTAGGCGCCGGCCGCCGGCTGCGGGCGAAAGAACAAAGTAAATAAGGCGGCGCTCAAAGGCCGGCGACGTGGCCCCAGAATCTACATAATAACCATTACCCGACATCAAAGGGCCGCTCTGCAAAAATAATGAGATTGTGCGTCGCGCAGCCGTCCGCCGACGTAGTTCCGCTGGCGGCGGGTAGAGGGCAGGCCTCGCGCGTTTAACGCAGCGCTTTGGTTCAAGCGGCGCGATATTCGCTCTACGCAGAAACCATATGAGCTGCACTTGAGAGGAGAGGAGCTATTCGAGCTACAATATATTTTCCGAAACACGCTTTAAAAACCGCCGCGTCTTCTGTTTACGACGGTTACCATTACTCTGTCCCTCTTGAGAAATCTGTCTCGTGGCCTACGAATGCGGGTTTGCCGCTTCCTGCAATAAAACGGAGATAAATGTCTTAACTCCATTTGTCACTCATAAGACATTGTAGACAAACATGGTAAGTTCTTTCACATACTGCACAGGTCTATCTCAGGCCCATCACAACGAATCCTCACCGTCCTTAATCATATCCATGTCGTGATAAAAAAGAACAGCACATTTTCATTTTTGTTGGATTGATATATAATAAGGTTTTCAGCCAAGATCGCTTTCTTCTTTTAATTAGATGACCAGTTTCGGTGCTAGACGCCATTCTCAGACCGATCATGTAATTAAAAGAAGAAAGCGATCTTGGCTGAAAACCTCTTAAACAATTCTAGATCGCCCCAATAATGTGCTCCTTATATACAATTATTTTATCTTGTCGGTTCATATTCCTGAAGTAAGATTACATTTTACGCAGTTTTGAATATACAGTATCTTTTTGACAGGCGAAAAGGTTACATCTGGTTGAGTCTTAGAACAATTTTTCGTTTCTAAAGTATTTGAATTTTTTATTTTTTTATTTATTTTTTAATTGAAGAAATGTAGTCCAGCCACCCAAAATACAAACTATAGCTTTTAGCGAATCTATCACGTGGAAGCCAAACGTTTACGATTGGTATAAATGTTTCAGACAGGGCTGAGGAAAGTTGACAAGCGCCTGTTGGAAACAACAATATGGAAGAAGAAAGGAAAATGGGTCTGGAAAATTTCTTCAGCATTACTCTTGCTCTCCGAAAACTGTCTTGAGCAGTTAAACCGGCAACCCACGCGCAATGGAAATATTCTAGACCTTACAGCCACAAACAGGACTGACTTTATTAACGACGTCTGTGTAGAGACAGGAATTAGTGATCATGATATCGTCATAGCGTCGATGGTGACCAAAGTTCAAAAACCAATCTAGAAAGCTAGGAGCGTATTTTTGTTGGGAAGAGCCGGTAAGCAAATGTTACGATCGCATTTAGAAAATGAATGGGCATCGTTTAATTCCGGGACTTTGGATGTAGAGGAATTGTGGACTAAATTTAAGTGCATTGTTAATAAAGGGTTAGAGAAATATGTGCCAGTAAAGACGATTAAGGATGGAAAAGATCCACCGTGGTATAATAATAATGTTAGAAAGCTGCTGAGAAAGCGAAGACTTTTGCACTCTCGATTCAAAAAAGAACGCGCAAATGATGACAGGCAAAAGTTAGTAGAGATTCGTGTGTCTATAAAAAGATCGATGCACGAAACATACAATAATTATCACAGCCATACCTTAGCAAAAGATCTTTCCGAGAACCCGAAAAAATTCTGGTCCTATGTAAAATCGATAAGCGGGTCAAAGCCCACTGTCCAGTCACTCGTTGATCATTACGGGGCAGTAATAGAAGAAAGCAAACGGAAAGTTGAAGTTCTAAATTTAACCTTTAAGAACCGCACAAATGTACCATCATTTGATCAAGGAGGACATAGTAATAGGTATTTCCGGTGTAGAGAAGCAGCTGAGACAGCTAAATACGAAAAAGTCTGCTGGTCCCGATGGAATACCAGTTCGGTTTTACAAGGACTATTATGCGGCATTGGCTCCCTACTTAGCTTAGATTTATCACGAATCTTTAATTCAGCGCAAAGTTCTTAGTGATTGGAAAAAAGCGCAGGTGACACCCGTTTATAAGAAAGGAAAGAGAACTGACCCACACAATTACAAGCCAATATCGTTGACATCAGTTTCATGTAGATATTTGGAGCATATTCTCAGTTCGAATATAGTAAATTTCCTTGAAACGGAAAAGCTTCTTTCCATGAATCAGCACGGGTTTAGGAAACTTGCGAGCCATGGATGAAGGGCAACAGGCGGATTGTCTTTTTCTCGATTTCAAACAGGCGTTCGACGCGGTGCCACACTGCAGACTGCTAACGAAGATACAAGTTTATGGAATAGTTTCACGGATTTGTGACTGGCTGGAAGACTTCCTAAGTAATAGAACGCAGTTCGTTGTTCTCGACGGCGTGTGTTCATCAGAGGCGAGTGTATCGTCAGGCGTGCCCCAGGGGAGTGTGACAGGACCGCTATTATTTTCTATCTACATAAATAATCTGATGAACAGAGTAAGTTGTAATTTGCGGCTGTTTGCTGATGATGCTGTGCTGTATGGGAGGGTGTCGTCTTTAACTGACTGTAATAGCATACTGGATGACTTGGACAAAATTTCTAGTTGGTGCGAAGAATGGCAGCTAGCTCTCAATGTAGAAAAGTGTAAGGTGATATGCATGAGTAGAAAAAGAAATCCCATAATATTCGAATACAGCATTAGTAGTGAGCTTCTTGATGCTGTCGCGTCGTTCAAATATCTAGGCGTAACATTGCAGAGCGATATGAAATGGAACGAACATGTAAGGACAGTTGTGAGTAAGTCGACTTCGGTTTATTGGGACAATTTTGGGAAGATGTACTTCACCTTTAAAGGAGACCGCGTATAAAACGCTTGTACGACCACGTCTTGAGTATTGCGCAAGTGTTCGGGACCCGCAGCATATCAGTTTAAAGGAAGACATAGAGGCGGTTCAGAGGCGAGCAGCTAGATTTGTTACCGGTAGGTTCGACCAATGCGCGAGTGTCACAGAAATGCTCCGGCAACTCAATTAGGGGACGCTGGAAGAAAGACGACGTACTTTTCGTGAATCTCTGTTGAGTAAATTTAGAGGACCGGAATTTGAAGCTGAGTGTAGTACGATCTTGCTGCCGCCTACTTACATTTCTCGTAAAGATCACAAGGACAAGATAAGAGAAATTTGGGCTCGTACGGAGGCATATAGATATTCTTTTTTTCCTCGTTCCATTTGGGAGTGGAATAGGAAGGGAAATGCCTAGTAGTGGTACAGAGTACCCTCCGCCACGCACCTTACGGTGAATTGCGGAGTATGTATGTAGATGTAAATACGTGTTTCTAAAGAGCCAACATCCAAATGCGCCAAATCTTAGCTACATAATGTGTGTTTTATTGTTATTCTTGTGGTCTTCACTTCGCAAACAGATATGATACAGCTCTCCACGCTACCCTGTCCAGTGCAAGCCTCTATCTTCGTACAAGAACGACAACCTAATTCCTTTTGAACCAGCTTATTGTATTCGTCTCTCGATCTCCCCCTATGATTTTTTCTCCCATTTGACTATTCCTTTATGTCTCAGATTGTGCCCCGAGAAACTGTCCCTTCTCTTAGTCAAGATATGCTATAAATTGCAATTGTCCCCAATTCTATCAAGCCGTTCCTTATTATAGTCGGAGGTACGTACGAAGGCGGTCCAGTTTTCTGCCGTTCCGCACATCCCTCACCATCGGGTGTGTGTTGTCCTTAGATTAGTTTACCTTAGTTTAAGTATTTGTAATCTAGGGATTGATGACCACACAGTTTGGTCCGATAGATTTACAAACATTTGAACATTTGAACACAAGAGTTGTGAATTGCATAATGGAATAAGGTAGTCATAGTGTTCTTAAATGTAGTTCATGTTGCATCCTATCACCAATTTTTGTTAATTACGAGAGAGACTGCTAGATGAAATTCTCATCACAGCCTACAAGTTTATGTCTGTTAAAGAGCTTGATTGAACTGAAACTCAATTTTCTGAAAGTCCTGAAGTCGTATTGTGAATTCATTCTCCAAACTTGCAGATGACGCCTAATCTTACCAGAAACACTATTTTCTTAGTAAAGGGAAATGACAACATTGTCTTCATTTGCTGGACTGAAAATAGACAGTTTTTGATTTCAATGCTTTTACATAATTATATACACATATGCAAACAATCAAAAAATGTTTAAATGTTTTATGGGCATCATCAGTCCATAAACTTACAAACTACTTATGAACTATCTTATACTAAGGACGGCACAAATATCCATGCCCGAGAGGGGATTCGAACCCCCGACCGTTGTGGCCGTGCAGGCTGAGACTGGCGCGCCGCAGACAACTCAGCCACCGCGGCCGGCTGCAAACAATCCCTTTCCCTTCAGTGACATTTAGCTCATTCAGTTTTTAAATACATCAGCTGCAGTAATCTCTTATCTATACTCCTCAAATCTTATGTTGTGACCTCGTCGCCTTTTGTTGAATCATTCTTTCTGCCATTAGTTGAGTATTCGACCCGGTCTAGTTGTCAGAAAAGGTACTGGTGCAGGAATCTGTCATTTAGAACATTTCTATAAAGATTAGCATTAGAAGTTTTATTGACTAAAATTACAATGATACTCAACTTGAGAACATGTGTCCGTTTCTTCTCTCTTCTCGCGTCGTCGTCTGTATAATGCTAGCTGCGCTGGGACCTAGTCACTGCTTCATAACTAACTAGTAACTGACTGAGTCCTCACTAGTAACTGACGGGGTGTCCAGACTTATCTTGGCCTATATACAGCCGCTTGTAGAGCGCGCGCATCTTCGGTTACTCCCTCCAGGATGCGCGGCGCCTGCTTGCGATTGGCTTTCGGCCAATCCCTGCCTTCTCCACGATCGTTCTCTTACGTCTGGCGTTTGGCGCTGACTTTACGCCACATCTTATTGTAACAAAATGGCGAGATATCTGTGTGCCGCGGCGGAGTGGCCGAGCGCATTAAAGCGCTATTCTCTTATGCTCGAGGCTGTTACCCATCGGGGGTTCGAATCCCCCACTCGGGCATGAATGTTTGTGCTGTCTTTAGTGTAAGTTCGTTTATAAGTAGTTTGTAAGTTTAGGGACTGATTACCTTGTAGTTAAGTCCCATAAGCTTAACAAACATTTGAACATTTGATCTTCTTTGTTTCCAGAAATATTTTTATCCTGCAGTTTCCAGGCTCTTATTAACACTTTGACGAGGCTCATCCACCTCACACTGCTATGATAAAATGCATCTTCATACTCTGCCCCCAGATCGTCAAGAAGGGATCCGAACTGTCCGTAATGGGGCGCCCTTGCTCCGATTGTGTTCCTAACACCAACAACAGAATCTACGTTCCCCATCAGCCACCACGCACGCTTAAATTTTGTGCGCATAGAAGTATCCGCCGTGCTCTTGGTGGTTGATGGGAGTGCTCCCATTATCCAATGGGCCAAGGACAACTCCGTCTGCTACAAATAAGATCTGCACTGCAATTGCATATGACGTCCATCGTAGCCCAAATTTTGGTTCGCGCAGGGAAGGAAACTTCGTTTCTCAGAAGATTTTTGGCAGTGTTTTGGCGGGCCGCACAAGATCCTTAGGGAATGTTTTTCCTCAGGCTCCACTGTTGGCGCTCGGTCGCAGCTCCTCCCTTCCACACTTCCCGTAACACTTCGCTCATATGCGCGGAAGTCCCTTCTTACATGACGCCAACTATAGTTACGTCATCAATTCGTCTTCAGCATTCGTTTGAAGCACTTCATTTCAAAGGCTCTTATCTTTTGTTCGAACTCATTATCGTCCAGATTTCACTTCCGTACCATACTATATTCCTGAACATTGCTTTCAGAAAGGAATACCTAACATATACATAAATATTTGATATCAACAAATTCCGCTTCTTCAGAAACGCTTTTCTTCCCATTGTCATCCCGCATTTTATATCTTCTTCACTTCGGCCATCAGAAGTGATTTTATACCCAAATAAGAAAACTCATTTACTTTTTTTTGTATCGTTACTTAATCTAATTCCTTCAGTATCAAAATTCAGATGTTCAAATGTTTGTGAAGTTTATGGGACTTACCTGCGAGGTCGTCAGTTCCTAAACTTACAAACTATTTATGAACTAACTTGTACTAAAGACAGCAGAAACATCCATGTTCAGGGGGGATTCGAACCCCCGATGGGGAACAGCTTCTAGCATCGCAGCATAGTGCCTCAATGCGCTCGGCCGCTCCGCCGCGGCCCCTTCAGTATCACCTGATTATCTTAGACTGCATTCAATTACTCTGTATTTTCTTCCATTAATGCTACTTTCATGTCATTGTCCATTCAGTTCAATTATTATTCCTCGTCCTTTGATGTCTGACCGAGTTACAGTGTCATTGGCTAATCGCAAAGTTTTTATTTCCTCTCCCTGAACTTTAATTCCTTCTCCAAATTTCTTCTTGCATTCCTTCTGCTTTATGTACAAATTCAATAACATCGGGGCAAGACTACAACCCATTCTTACTCCATTCCCAGCCACTGCGCCCCTTTCATGCCCTTCGACTAATAACCGATGTCTGGTTTTTGTACAAGTTTAATACAACTCTTCGCACCAAATATTATAATCCTGTTAACTTCACAATTTGAAAATGTATTCCAGTCAACACTGTTAAAAGCATCATCTTGCATACCATGTGGCATAATATCTTCATGACAGGATCAGCTAACGATATTAGCAGTTCATGCGTAATATCTACTTCAAGGGACTTGCATCATCACAAATCTTTCAGTGACGTCAAATTCACTTCTCAGTATCATGTCTCCTATCTCATCATCATCATCATCATCTATTTCTTCTTTCATTTTTACAATACTGCCCTCTGTATATTCCTTCCACATTCCAACTTGTTTGCTTAGTACTGGTTTTCCATCTGAGTTCTTGATATTCATGCTGCCGCATTTATCTCTAAACATCACGTTTTCCTCTATGCGGTATCTACTTTTTCCCTTGTTATACATTCTTCTACAATCTTACATTTATTCACTTACTCCTGCTTAGCCATTGAGCACTTCCAGTCAACCTCATTTTTCTAGTCGTTTATACTCACTCTTCATTTTTCACTTGCTGCACTTTTATATTTTTTTCTTTCATCAATTAAATTCAGTAACACCTGTGTTATGCAGGTTTTTCTATCAGGCCTTGTCCTACCTATATGATCCTCTGTGGCCTTCACTTTGAGAGATAAAGCCACCCATTCTTCTGAAGTATTACTCCCCCCCACCTCCCGTGTCTGTCAGTCCTTGCCTCAAGCTCCCTCAAAACCCCAACATCGATTCTTTTCGTTTGCGTAGATCTCATCTGCATTTTCCACCTTTTTGCAGTCTTAAGGTTGATTCTACGGTTCATATCCCATGACTTATGGTCAGTCTATATGTCCCTTACCGTTTAAAATCTGGTTGTATCATTATAAAGTCAGTCTGGTACCTTCCAGCGTCTACTGGTCTCTTCTATGTATACAGACGTCTTTCATGATGATTAAACCAAGAGTTTTTGATGATTAAATTGTGCTCAGTGCAAAACTACCAGGCGACCTCTTATTCCTTTTTCCCAGTCGATATTCATCTATTTTTCCTTCATTTCCTCTCCGTATTACAGAGTTCCAGTCCCCATCACAATTAGGTTTTCCTATCCCTTAACTGTAATTTGTTTTATCCATTCATTTCTTCGACATCATTGGCACAGCTAGTTGGCATATAAACTTTTACCACTGTGGTAGGCGCTGACTTCTATCGTTGCTACGATAATGCGTACGTTAGGTTCTGTAGAATACCTGTTGTGTGTTTCTTGATGATATCCTCCTGAGATACGAATGGAGGTCTCTTACCTCCGGAACATTTTTTCCAAGAAGACATATTCAGATAGTGGAGCTGTATGTTCTCAGGAAACGCAATAACTATCGTCTCCCCTTGCATTTAGCCGTTTGCAGTAACTGCATGGCACAGCCACGTCAACAGATGTTACAAGGCCATCTCAGTCAATCATCAGAGTATTGACGCTGTAACTACTGAAAAGGCTGCTGCCTCACACGATTGTCTGCCCTCTCCATATCTACTGATTATTAATTTCAGCTAAGACGAAAGATTGTGAATGCATTGTTGTTAAAGGTGACATTCATTCAATTCTGTAAAAGTCACATTTTAACACATATGTAATCTATTGAGATTTTATCCTCTGATTTTTTACAGGTTCGTAAGTGACTGAAAACTAAACTAGTCAACGCTTTATAAATAAAAAATAAAAAAATAAACTTTGCATTCTTGGCTATTTTTATCAATTTTAAATAAATTGTTTAAAATTTTTGAATTTTAACTAAGACCACCCAAAATCCATGCTGACAATGTCAGATTTTACAGAAATAAAATAACATGAACCACATTTGAGAGTAGCTTGATAAATTTTCTATGAAAGATCACGGGCAGTAGAGATCTGTAAACGCAAGTTAAAATGCTCACTGCTGCTGTAAATTACTTTGCGAGTGGCCATAGTACTTGCACAATGGAAATTTATCTAACTGCCCACTCCTCAAGGAAGCAAGCAACGTTTTAACAAACACAAAATTAATGTTAAAAAAAGGAATAGAAAATTAAACATGGGATGGGGATCATGAAATTATAAAGCAGAGGTTTGATACTTTAAATCGGTATCTATTCAATAAAATGAACAAGATAATAAATGTGGGGAGACCATATTAAGCACAATAAAGCACACACCTTGTACAAAGTGGAATTAAATCATAAAGTTACTGCCAGTAATATAATTGTTTCTGCCCTTCATGAACATGGAGGTAATGTGGGAGGAAATTTTCAAATACACAGTGGGTTGAGGGAAGTACATTCATTCACTCAGACAAGCACACAATGCTTGCGACACATTTCTCATACAGCAACACTTGATAGCAATAACAAACTAAGCATCAGCGGCATTTTGACGAGATGGCGGGTGCTCAATTAAAAGTCAACTGTGCACCAAACGAATTCATGTGTGGGGAGGCAGTGGCATACTATCCATAAGTAACTAAAAGAAATTAATTTAGAATAAGCGAGTGAAGCATATGCGAAAATTCACATAGAAGAAAGCTAGTATCAGTAAAAACATGGCTGAAGGCCATCGGTCATACCAAGACAGGAAAGGCGGAATCAATTCAGAAAAATTTAGCATACTCGTGGATACAGACTCGACGTGAAAACGTTAGTTAAAAACAGCAAGAAAATTCGAACATACTAAGTTTACACATAGGTTGAAGGCCACACACATTTATTGTAACTTGAGAAAACCGGACACAAAATCATCATCGGAATGAAGAAACGCAATTACTAAATTCACACTGAATTACTCGAGTTCTGTAAATTAAGAAACACAAAGCGAAGGAATTACTGAAGTTGGTCCGATAGATTTACAAACAAACAAACAATTACTGAAGAAAACTATCACTGATAAACCAAGACGATCATGAACAAATTAAAGTACTAACAGCATGCCATCCCCTCAGCATAAGTAGATGATATACTCACTTCGGCGATCGCGGCAAGAGTGCGGCTTCAGGACACGCCAAAAGTCTTACCCTCCACACACCGGATGTAGGGCGCGCTAAAAGCGATCCTGAGCGCGTTCAGAGCCTACTTGTCTACCAACCGTCGCTACCTGAAGAAGATAATACCATGTTATAGAGCTCTAGAGATGTCTCTTGTCACCTCTTTCGACTATGATTATGTTGGTACTACAGTAAGAACAGCCCACTTCGCAATCTTGCCAAGAAAGGTTGTCTCTGGCCACCCAGTAGGCGTCAATGCAGACTGAGCGAACAAAGGTACACCTTAGGGCCGGTTCGTCCATCTCTCGTTAATCTTGTCGTTAGTAAACGAGAAGATGCTTTTAACGTCTCGTTCAATGTGCTCGTTAAGTTCACTGCGTTTGTCATTGCCACATACACCTCTCCTTTGCTAACTTGGAGAAAACGAGAAGGTACGAAATATTTCGACTATGTTGGCAATAGAAACAAATGAAAGTGCAGTCTGACTAAACAGCTGTTCCCAATATTTGCTATGGCAAACAAACGTGAAAGAAGCTCAAATTTTACAAGAAATTAGTGCGAGAGTCTTGTGTTCTTAATAGAGAAATATGACACATTGGAATGTAAAAAAAAAAAAAAAAAAAAAAAAAAAAAAAAAAAAAAAAAAAAAAAAAAAAAAAAAAAAAAACCGATGCTACGACATGGAAAGAAAAGGAAGCGAGGAAGCGACCTTGCGGCAAATGAATTCTATGGTGTCCATGGAACATGTAGGAGTGCTAAAGTGCTTAGGGCCTAGTACGATAATATACTGCCAAGTGCATAGAACGTTAGTGCAGGTTAAATTCTACGACGCTTCTCGCCGGGCTGCAGTGGGTATGTAGTACGTTAGTGCAGGTTAAATTCTCGTCGGGCTGCAGTGGTTATGTTGTCACCAATGGTAACGATGGCAACTCAGATGACCAATAAATGTTATTTAGTGACAACTGCTATTAAAACGAAAATTATTTTTTTCTGAACGGACAAGGGTACATACAAGACCCTGTGGACCATAGAGCAGGTACAGTATTAAATTTGCTGCGAGTGAAACGAGCAGCAATAACATTTACTCTGTAACTCGTGAAAAATATTAACGCAGTTATACTCTTCATTGTTCATCTGTTGCCAACATAAGCACTAGAGCACGGCGAGAAGCAGCGTAAAATTTTACCTTAGTGCAAGCAATAAATTGCACGTAGGCGAAAGTGCACTGTTTCTCTAGATCGGAGAAAGAAATCACATTTTAGGCCTTACACCTGGTGCAACAAGCGTAAGTAAATACTGAATTAATAAGTTTGCACACATAGATAGTGTATTCTGTTTTTTATTACAAAAGATAACGCACAAAATTCATAACTATATGTTAGTCTGTTCAGATGGTCGTGTAGTTTTTCATGCAGCATGTCCAAAGTGGCTTTTCGAAGACGAAATTGCGTAACAAATTCTTCATCATCCCAGCATTCAAAATTATTTGGACGAACATAAATACGTCTAGGACGCCGTATAGGGGCAATGTCCTCTAGATCATGCAAAATAATGACATCGTAGTAATTGTCAACGAAATCTTATTCCAGCCATTTTCATCATACTCATTCTCACTTAACTAGTCGTTACCCATAAGTTTGTATTTTGATATCGCAGCAATATTTTTAAGGTTGTGTTGCATATCTGCAATGTATCAAACTCATCTAACCGCTACTGACATGGATAGGTCGAGAAATATGACGATACAATTTACCAATAAAGCTGCTTTCCATACTAGTTTTTCATACATGTAATGCTTCTGTTATTTTGTTCGATAAATCGCTCTTTTTCACGAGAATATATTGATGTATTTTAGCGCTTTGGAAACCTGCCATTTTGATTCAGATTCTCACTTAAGTGGTTGTTAGCGTGTAACGAGCAGAATTTTACTCGTTAACTTAACGGCCAGTTTGAGGTCCTTTAACCTCAGATTCACTCATAACGAAACATTGACAAACGCAATTCTCCACTAACGACAAGTTAAAATCTTAACTGGAACTTAACGAGATTGTTGACAAACCGTCCCCAAGAGTAATGAATAACACAAAATGGAACACGACCAAACATTCAGTGGACGTGTTTCACAATCACGCTCACACTCACAGCCACATACAGAAGGCAACGTAACACAACCTCCAAGACGGATAAATTACGGTAATGTCTCAGAAGTGGCCACACGCCGTACCAAGTGGCAAAATATCCTACTAGAAGCATGTTGTTCATCACCAACCATGCCATTTTAAAGACATAGACAAAATACAGTATAAAACGGCTTTTAATACGTTGTTGTCCAGGACTAACACTGGGAATGAAAGGATCAATACGGAATTTCACTGGTTCCTGGAACTTGTCTTAAATGGTTAATTACGTCATCTTATGTTCAAAACATGCTCTTTCCTCACATGAATGTCAATATTTTTCAAAACAGAAAAGCAATTGGAATAATTTGAAAGTCCGGTTAAAAGCTCTATTTGAGTCGTCATAGGTCCCTATGACGTCAGCTGACGTTACACTGCGCCTGTTTTGGCAGTCACGTTTATTAAAACCGACCTGCAAAGATTTCGTAGTGTAGAACTGTACAAATACAACTATAAAGACGCCAGAAACACTTTCTTGTGTATTCGAAACAAGGAGAACATCTGTAAAATGTGACAAACTCGCTCGTATAGATCCAGATGAGATAGTGGTCAATTCGTGCGTTTATTTCTGTGAGGATCATTTTGAAGTAAGGCAACACTCCCACGATAATAATTATTCCGTTATTTCACTTGTACGTTTCATACTCAACGTGTAGGTGGTCGAGTGAACGTAAATGGATTAGTCTGAATCGTAAAGTGCAATGAACATTCGTAACAAAAATATCGAATATATAAGAAAGTGATATACCTGGGAGAAAGTATAACGCAAAATCACAAACATCAACTCACAAAAATACCAAATCTGTCAATAGTTTCAATTTCGAAGCTAAAAACACATTCCATCTTTTCTCGCCTGATTAGTTACGTGAAATTAAGGCTAAATTTTACTTCCGCTCAAGCCGACTTAGAGTGGTAACGTTTACAAAGTGTGTGTAAATGCCGGCAGTGACGTGACGTTGGCATTAGCCAAACACATGACAATACATATGTTGTGATGAAATCTGTTTTACGAGCGCTGTTACTTTTGCTGAGCGAACAAATGTATATACAAAAACCTATCAAACAAAGTAGGAACAGTATTACTTACTTACTTAATAGTTGCACGAAACACCAAGTCATTGTATGTGGTTCAGATTTATAATAAAATCTTCGCAAAGACTTTTTATTGCGTTATTGATGCTGCCAGCAAAACTGCCCGAAGCCGCCGGAACGAGAAGTAAAATTTTGTTTGAAATTGACACGCTTTGGCTATGCGAAGTGTTCGTTGTGCGATACCGAAACGCCGCCAATGATGCCCTGGTCATATTCTAGAATTTTTACCATATTGTATTACGTACATAAGGCATTTAGCTGGATTTCAGTTTTTTGTATGAACCTGCTAGTAATATCAGGGCAAGTAAAAAATGAAATTACTCCCTTCTAACTGCATATTTCGTTGTATAATGACTTTAGGGTCAGCGTGTTGACACGAATAACTACTTTTTTCAAAATAACATTAAACATTTATTACAATAATTAGCCTTAAAATATGGGTATTTTTACTTACAATGAAGCTTCCACGTTTCTTATTTCTGGCACTTTAACATATGGGTTGGTTCTCAAATGTTCAAATGTCTGTAAATCTATCGGACCAAACTGCGTGGTCATCAGTCCGTAGCTTACAAACTACTTAAACCTAGGTAAACTAACCTACGGACAACACACACACACACACACACACACACACACACACACACACACCCATGCCCCAGGGAGGACTGGAACCTCCACGGCGAGAAACCGCGCGCTCCGCAGCGAGGTGCTTTAGACCGCTCGGCTACTCCACCGCGGCTGGGTTGGTTCTAAAGAAAGCATATCCCATAAATGCATCAACTATTGGAAGGTTTCCAGTATCTGTCTTCAGAAAATTCTATTCCATTCTGATGCATAAATTGTAAATGCGTTTTATATCACATAGAGAAAATAATAATAATAAAAAAAATCTGGTATATTCGCTAACATACATTTATAGCTGTAGCTTTCGCAATGTCATGTTACGTCATTAGAACATCAGCCAACAGCAAAGTGTTTTCGGCGATACGTGGTAGTATCCCCTGAGTGCCAGGATAGCCTAATTGGTTAAAGCGACCACTATCCCGAAGCGGGAAATTCGAGTTCGAATCCCGGTCCAGCATAAATTTCCAACATTTTCGTTGAATTTATTGTAGAGCCCTGAAACGGTCGAAATTTTTAAATTACAGTCGTTAATGTCAAGCACGTCCGAAAGACCAGACAAAATGTCAATAATTAGTTTCAACTGTTAATTTAAATAATAGTGTCTGCTTTGTCGGACATGCCCGAAAGTAAAGAAACCATATCTACAAAGGTTCAAACAATTGCAACGCGGTCCCATTATGTTGGTCTCCCTTCGTCACGTTGACTGTTGCCTGCGCAGCGCTAAATTATAGTTGCGATGCGATTTCATACACGTGCACTATTTTATATTTCCGGTGCTGAAATAGGAAGTAGGTATGTTCGATATTCACCCATATTCCCTAAATATCGATGTTTAGCCGGAAAACATCGATGTAACGTTCTCTAAAATTTCGAAACAGCGATCGTATGGAAACACCATCGCACCATCAATACTTTCATGTTGAAGATTCAGCTTGATGATCTAATAAGCATTTTGGTTTATTATGAGAAACAGCCAAGATCGCTTATAATTTTCTTATAATAATTATAAGCGATGTATTTCTCCAGTAGTGGCTAAAATTTTACTCATTCCAGCAATGGCGTAGTATGCTGTAGTTGGCAGCGTCGTAAAATGTTAGTCGTGAAGCGAACATCTTATGATCAACATAAGGATACTACGAAGACGACGTAAGTAACATTTAACAGTCGAAGTTATATCAGCTTGTGGCAGTTTCTTACGGCACGTTTATCCGGACACAAATAGTTGTTTACAAGCCCTTTAAAGTGACGTGACACCGTTGATACTATATGCGATACTGCCAGTCTGGTAGTGTATGTCAGTTGATCTGCAGATAACAGGAGCCTCAGCGGCGCTTCCGTAGCGCAGAAAGGTTGGCAGCGTACCAGATTTCGCGTAGCAAAATGGCGCGCCACTTTGATGTGACCAATGACAGGCGAAAAAAAAAAAAAAAAAAAAAAATGAGTTTATAGCACCGGAATTAAAGCGACTGTCTGGTTTGTTGTTTTTGCGAGTATATTAAAAGAAGTCAATAATCATTTCTTCTGTTGTTACTATTTACAATAAAACCCGATCCACCTACATAAACCAATCCACCTTCATGTTTAATTTAAAGGCACTAATTACTTGAAACGTTGATCATTTGCCTTGTTCCTAAGAACGTGTCATTATTTCTTACAATACAGAACGATCCATTTATGTTCACTCATCCACCTACCGAGCCCCATTTTTAATTAAAATATTTATTATTTGTGATGTATATTATATTGTGGTGAAAATTTAAAATGTCATATTTTGCGTTGGAACACGGCTGTCTCACCTCACGTACATAAACAAACTAACCCGCGCGGCTTCTTGCCAGAATGCCGCTCAGCGACCGCTTTTCAACAAAAGTACAGTAGGCCTAACAACTGACAGTCGCTACCGGTGGTCTGAACGTTTACCTTGCTTAGGATAATCATACAATGTAAACTTTCACGGCCGGCGTTGTCTTCAGGTAAAACTTCCGGGCTGAGAGGCCGTGGTCCAGGTGTACAACTTCCTCCCGACGTAAGGATTGTTTATTTTTGGAACTAAAACATCTATGTTTTTCTTTCGATATATGTCGTACCTCGATTTCTTTTAACGATGTTAATATCGATTCTTTTGTAATATCGCGCATCCCTACTTGGAAGAGCCAGAACGCTTTTCTAGCATGTTCCGGCCCCTTTGAATAGGTCTGCTTGCTTATGCTTTCGGGTATCTATGGATCCTCCGGTTTCAAAACAGTGTATAGTCTGTAGGACCATTACCTCTCATTTTTCCTTCCGCTTTCTTCGTTTCACTACCTGAAACCTATGAAATGAAATTTGAAATAAAAGAAAATAAAAATAAAAATCGTAATTAATGTGATTGCTGACCTATTGCTATCGTTCAACTTAAAATCTCTGTACTGTAATGATTTGTTGTTCGGATTGAGGAAACCAACTGAAGAACACGTCTGGCAACATCGTCACTGGCAGGCCGCTTCACTTGACGTGCGCAACGGCCTGGATAACTGAAGTGCTAATCAAATCAGAAACAGTATAACGAATCAATTTATTTCCGTAAGAATTATTACTCAGCAAAACCTAGCTTGCAACACCGTCACAAGCTATTCACGCTTTTCCGACCACCCTGTACATTTCACTGTAGATTTCAGTACTATTTCGCTACATTGGCGTATGTATTGCGTGTGTGTGCAAAAATAGGTAAATTGAGCTTATCGATAAAAAGGATGTACTAGAGTATATATCTATATAAAAGCGAAAGGACACTCATTCATTCACTCACTCACTGATTCACTGACTAAACACGAAATCTCGAAAACTACTTCACCTGTGAAGCTGAAATTTGACAGGATTGTAGTTTATAGGTAGAAGACGTCAGCTAAGAAAGGATTTTGCGATAGGGCTGATAGTTCAGGAGATATGACGTCATAAAAAATGAAAACTTCCCCGTCTTGCGGCACGTGATAGTGTGAGTTTATCAGTCCACTATTTGAGAAGGAGAGCACTTAGCGAATTGCAACAAACTTTGAACACAATTTCAAACCTTTAGGAAACTTTTTCTCGCTGACAACCATAGCAAAATGATGATAGGAAAAAAGTTTTGTTCACGGAGTAAAACTACAGCCTTCGGTATAACATTGCAATTTATAATTTATACACTACACATTGTACCCGCAGGAAATTTTACAGACACTATAATCATATACAGCTGAATTTACCTTCGAAGTTCTATCACAGTACGACACCTAGTTCATGCGATACGAGGACATAAACAGTAATGTTAATGGAAAACCATTACTTCACGAGCCTAGTTTTAATCTATTACTTCTTTACTACTAATTGTATTCGCAAAAGATTTTAGAGACATACAGCGCTTATACAAATGAATTTGTACCTAAAAAATTATACAGTTGTACAACATATAACTCAATAAATATGAAATTGTATACACTGCGATGTGTAAAAACTTTTCACATCAGGCACAATGTTTTATTACATTTTTTTTTTTTACTGTTAAGACACTCCTATATTCCAGTGAAGTCAAGGAAATTCTTGAAAGATGACAGTGCTGTTGAGAACTTTGAAACAACTTTGAATTGTGAAGTGCATACCGCTGTGGGAAGAAGCAATATACTTCTATAGAGCTACAAGGAAAGGAATAGAATAAAACGGTGTACAACCGAGGAATGCCCATTATTTCCGATAGATCTGGCTTTTAACTTTAAGAGGTTGCAGTTTGCAGTGAGACCTGTATTTTCTATTATGATTAATAAATCACAAGGCAATCTACTCAATACTATGGAGTGTATTTGAAATCTCCATGTTTCTCACACAGACAGCCTTATGTCCCTTGCTGAGGGATGTGCTCACCACAGAAAATATCCATATTACATCCTGGGAAAGGCACAATAAATATTGTTCATAGGAAGGAGCGAAGGAATATTAGTGTTTAACGCCCCGTCGACAGCGTGGTCATAGAAGCGGAACATATGCTCGGATTGTTTGGGTAAGAGTGGGGAAGGAAATTGGCCGTGCCCTTTGAAAGGAACCACCCCCGCATTTGCCTGCAGATATTTAGGGAAAACACGGAAAACGTAAATCTGGATAGCTGGAGACCGATCTGAAGCGCCGTCCTCCCGTATGTGAGTCCCGTGTGTTACCACTGTGCCCCCTCGCTCGGTGTTGTTTGTAGTCAAGTTTTGAATTAAACGAATGTTACACATCATTTGTATTTTGATTTCTATCTTTGTTTGTTTGGATACTGTACTTGAAATTTTGTACATTGTGGAAGACAGCCTTATTTTTCATATATTCTCTGTTAAATGTAACATGTTATTAGATAAAAGGAGATGGAAAGGAAGTTTAGAGGCCCTGTGGGAGATTATCCAGCCCACAAGAGAACAAACAAGAATGGCGAGAGATTAGTGGACCTGTGTAGGAGACACAAGATGAGAATAATGACCACCCATTACAAAGCTAAGGCAAGCAAGAAAACCACGTGGGTCAGCCCTGGAAACAGGATTGGGGAAAAACAGCTAGATCATGTAGCAATCCGTGACAAGAATCACAGTGAGATTATGAACCCAAGAGTGAGGAAAAATAGCGGGATGGAATCAGATCACTACCTTACCGAAATAAAATGCAGGTGGATACCCAACAGAGCGAAGACATGTAGGACCATAAATACAGAATCGACCTACATCTTCTGAAAAAACACAGAGTATGCGAAGGGAATGGTAGTTCAGAGTGATTGGAAGAGAGTGAGAGATATGACGGAAGAAGAAATGTTCAAATGTTTGTATAGTCTATGGGACTTAACTACGGGGTCATCAGTCCCTAAACTTAACAAACTACTTATGAACTTCTTACGAACTAGGACGGCACAAATATCCATGCCCGAGGGGGGATTCGAACCCCCGACCGTAGGATGGAAGAAGAGGCAGTGCGACTGGCTGCTAACAACCGGAAAAGGAAGCATGAGTGGTGGACAGATGAATGCGAGAATGCAGTCGAGACCAGGAGGAAAGCATGGATGAAATGGCTACCCTGCAAACAGCAAGCAGACTGGTCAAATTTTCAGAATGCGAGAAAAATTGCTAGTAAGACTATCCGAAATGCCAAGAGAAGTAGATGGAATGAGAAACTTGAAGAAGCGAACACAGCCTTCAAGAAAGACAAATCACAAGTCTTTTTCAGAGAAATGAAGAGCAGAATTAAGGGCTTCCAAGCAAGATAACCATTCGTGACAAGATGGCTCAATAAAGATTGGCGAGAAAGAGGTGTGCGAGGAAATGGCTAGGGATTTTAGGGATTTCCTGAATGCCGAAGTACCTAAAGTAAAGTGGACACACTTACGTTCTAGAGACGAAAGTAAGGATAGTTTAGATAATACACCCACCAGAGCAGAGGTAACAGAAGCAATTAAAAACCTAAAAAAAAAAAAACAGCAAAGCATCAGGAAATGATGGTATCTGTGCTGAAGTGATCAAGTGGGGTGGGCCTGAAATAGAAAGAAGTATGTACAATATACTAACAGATATCTAGAGAAATAAGAAAATACCCATAGACTGGAAAGAAGCAATTATAATACCACTACACAAGAAAGGGGACAAGAAGATACTGGATAACTACAGGGCATCTCTCTCTTAATAGGAGAGTAACAGTGTGGCTTTAGAAAAGGGAAGAACTGTGCAGTACAGATATTTGGTATCAAAAGGATAATAGAGCGCAGACACAGGAAAGGGAAAAAGACAATAGTGACTTTTGTGGACTTCAAAAAGGCCTACGATTCAATTGCTCGATGTGTTGGAAGACAGAGGACTGGATGCTACAGCACATGCAATAATAAAGGAAACGTTGAGCGACACTACTGCCAGGGTCAGACATCGCAGTACTCTGTCAGAGAGTTTCGAAATGAAAACTGGAGTCTGACAAGGGGATATACTGTCATCAATTTTATTTAACCTGGTCTTGGATGAGGTAGTGAGACAATGGAGACAACTAAATAGTAATATGAAGATCAGAGGTGTACAAATAGGATACAAGGTCAAACATAATACAATTGTGGACTGCTTGCATTCGCAGATGACATGGCACTCTTGAATGAAACAGAAGAAGAGGCAAGGACAGGACTAAAAAATGTAGTTGAAGTAGCGGAAAAGATTGACTAAAGATTGCATATAATAAGACCAAGACATTGAACACTGGGTCTGACTGGAAGATAGATGGGCAATTGGTTGAGAAAGTCGAGAGTTTTCGTTATTTGGAAGAGAAGATAACTGGTGGAATACAGAGCAGCAGTAGCGCAGTAGACAGGGCACAGCTCTTGCAGAAGCTTCGGTACGCAGTGAAAACATCATATGGCAAGAAAAATCTGTCACGGAATGCCAAATTGCGAGACTACGCAGCAACTGTAAGAAATGCTGCACTGTATGCATCAGAAACGATCACACTCGGTAAGAGAGCTTGTATACAGTTGGAGACAGAGGAGCGGAAAATTTTAAGAGACATATGAGGCACTAAAAAACAGTGATATCTGGATACTCAGAACACGAGAGGAACTGTACGAAAATTTTGAAACTGTATCGAGCGAGATACGGAAAAGGAGGTTGCGATTTGTTGGGCACATCATGAGGATGGGCGTTGAGAGGTTGACTAAGAAGATATAGAATGGAACATGTCATACGGGGAACAACTGGGTGAGGGAAGTCAGAGATGACTGGAAGACTGTAGGAATAAAAGAAAGGAATCTGCAGGCACTGGTGCAGGACAGGGAGATGTATAAACGGTTGGCGGACGGTCACAGGTGGCCGGAGACCAAAATCAGTCATCATAACAGAAGAAGAAAGAAACAGAAGAAGCGAGAGAATGAAGAGGTATTGGGAAGAAAGAAGACGTGCTAAACAAGCCACACGTGATCCTGAAGGGTCCTAACGAAGCAGAAGAAGAAAAAGGAGATGGACAGAGAGAAGGGATAGGAGAAGTTCTAACGCAAGACTTGAATAAATACTCAGGCAACGCCGGGTTTTCAGCTAGTACTCTCATAAAAGTAAGGAAAGGCCACAAATGAATCAATAATTGATACAGATATAAAATTAACGTTATTTTTTCCATTTGCCTTAAGGATTAGCATCTACATCAGTTTTGTTCAATATGAGTAGAAATTTCTCAGTCTGTTTGAATGTTACAAGATTTCTTAGAAGAGCAGTATCTCGAAAACACATTCAGGAACTTGTGTTATGCGATAGGAACAGTACCGAGTGCGGCACGTCAGAACGGTCCGTCGTACATAACGATAATGTTCAGTGCATGTTGGCCAAAAATGGAAGGAAAACGAGAAACGCCTTCTAAACATTGGGTTCCGAACCATTTCTTCTGATGTACCGGAACTTTATAAATATATAATAGTTGAGCCGAAATACGATGCGAGGTGACTGAGGCGCTACAGTCACGGTCAGCACGGCCACTACCGTCGGGGGTTCGAATCCCCCCTCGGGCATGGATATTTGTGCCGTCCTAGTTCGTAAGTAGTTCATAAGTAGTTTGTAAGTTTAGTGACTGATGACCCCGTAGTTAAGTCCCATAAGCTTAACAAACATTTGAACATTTTTTTTTTCTTTTTCTTTTTCTTTTTTTTTTTTTTTTTTTTTTTTTTTTTTGAAATACGATGATCCCTGGCTCTGCCTACTGGGCTGAGAGACCGCCTCGGTCGGAGAAACGGGATGAAACCGTGTTGCCAAATAGTTCGCTGCCGGCGAGTATAGCTAACGGTCGCTGTTGTCTGACAGAACTGGCAGAAGTGCACAGCGCAGCCAAATGCGCGCATGCGCAGAGCAAAGTTCGCGATTGACTTACTCCAATTTCCAGGACGAGCTACCAGCATATGTAACACTATGTATGAATATATAGGGAGCCTATACAAAGAAAAAAAAATCCTTGAAGGCAGTATTCTAGAAATGGAAGACGAAGTGGAGGAAGATCAGATAGGAGATATGACACTGCGAGAAGAATTTGACAGAGCGCTGAAGGATTTGAGTCGGAACAAGGCCCATGGAGTAGATGATACTCCGTCTGAACTGCTGATATCGTTAAGAGAGCCTATCGTGAAAAAATTGATCCACCTGGTAAGCAAGATGTATGAGACAGGGGAAATACCATCCGACTTCAAGAAGAATATCGTAATTCCAATTCCAAAGAAAGCAAGAGCAGACAAGTGTGAAACTATCAGTTTAATAAGTCATGGTTGCAAAATACTAACACGGATTATTTACAGACGAATGGAAAAACTTTTGGAATCTGACCTCGGGGAAGATCAGTTCGGATGTAGAAGAAATGTAGGAACAAGGGGTTGCAATACTAACATTACGACTTATAAGATAGGCGAAGGAAAGCCAAACCAACATTTTTAGCATTTGTAGATTTGGAGAAAGCTTTTGACAATGTCGACTGGAATACACTCTTCCAAATTCTGAAGGTATCAGGGGTAAAAGATAGGGAGCGAAGAGTTATATTCAACCTGTACAAAAACCAGACAGCGATTATTAGAGTCGAATGGCAAGAAAGGGGCGCAGAGGTTTGGAAGGGAGTAAGACAGGGTTGTAGCCTTTCCCCAATGTTGTTCAATCTGTACATTGAGCAAGCAGTGAAGGAATGGAAGGAGAAATTTGGAGAGGGAATTAAAGTTCAGGGCTAAGAAATAAAAAGTTTGCGGTTTTCCGACGACATAGTAATTTTGTCAGAGACTGCAAAGGATCTGGAAGAGCAATTGAATAGAATGCTCAGTGTCTTGAAAGGAAAATATTATGATGAACATTAACAAGAGTAAAACGAAGGTGATGCTGAAGGAATTAGATTAGGTAATGAGGCAATAAAAGTTGTAGATGAGTTTCGTTATTTGGATAGCAAAATAACGTCTGATGGCCGAAGTAGAGAAGATATGAAATGCAGAATGGCTATGGGAAGAAAAGCATTTGTAAAGAAACGAAACTTCTTAACATCCAGTATTAATTTAAATGTTAGAAAGTCCTTTCTGAATGCATTTGTCTGGAGTGTAGCCTTGTATAGGAATGAAACGTGAACGATAAGGAGTTCAGACAAAAAGATGATAGAAGCGTTCGAAATGTGGTGCTACAGACTAATGATGAAAATTAGATGGGTATACCACGTAAAAAAAGAGGAGGTGCTTAACCGAATTGGGGAGAAAAGGAGTTTCTGGCATATCCTGTATAAGAGAAGGGACAGATTGGTGGGACGCATACTGACACGTGAGACATCAAGGAATCGTCAACTTAGGAAGTGTGTGGGGTAAAAATCGTAGAGGGAGACCGAGGGACGAATATAGTAAGCAGATTCAAAAGGATGTAGGTTGCCGAACGTATTGTCAGATGAAGAGACTTTCACAGGACAGGGTAGCGTGGAGAGCTGCATCTAACCAGTTTGCGGACTGAAGACCACAACAACAACAGCACCTCGCCTCCTACTCTTTTAATTTCCCAGAAGTTCTCCTGCGAACCTTGCAAGACTAGCACTCCTGGAAGAAATCATATGGTGGAGACATGGGTTAACCACAGCCTAAGGGGCGTTTCCAGTATTTTTCATATTAGGTGGGTTGGTAGCCCTGCATAAGGCCAGACGTGCGGTGTCAGTGCGATCGGAAAAGATAATTTAAGTAGCAATAAAACATATTTTAACACTATAAGTAGCAAAAACATTTGTTAGTGTTCTCTTAAAGCTTACCATTAAAGGTTTTTCTTTTACTCACGTATTGCTCCAGTAATCACTAAAAGTTCGGTTTGTTTACATAAGTCCTTGTTAGGCCTAAATTCGAGTGTGCATATTTAGCGTTTCTCCGTAATTTTAAGTGCATTTAACACAGGTAACTAACTGAATACGTTTATTAGTGTCGTCTTTTAGCTCACAATTAAAGGTTCTATAATTTTTTCGCACATTGTCTCAGTAATCGCGAAAAGTTGTTTTGTGTATATTCATAGGCCAAATTCGCGACTGTTTACTAACAGCGTACACATATTTTAGTGTCCAAAACAAATCTAGTAACCCTTTGTATCTGTAATTAATATGTATTGTCGATATCACGTAAGTAACAATCATGAATGCAATGTGTTTGAGCTGCAGTAGGTTTGTTCATTTTGGGTTTCAATGCAGCTGTTGTAACAAGTGATTTCATGGGGGGGGGGATGTAGGGGTGTGGGAAATAGGGAAGCAAACAAGTCTCTTCCTTTGTTTTGAAATTTGTGTTCAAGGGACAAAAAAAAAGCTGAAGAGGAAGGGAAGATTAGAGCCCTTCAGGCTGAACTGGATGGTGCTAGGGAGGAACTTACGAGGTTAAGGGGGGAGAAGGGTGAGCAGGGGTGGGAAGTGGTAGCAGGGAACAGGGGCCACAGAGAGAGTGCAGTTCCTGACAGCTTCACAATTGGCACTACCAACAGATTTGCCTTGCTACCACAGTCAAGTGAGGAAGAGGCTCCTTTGGAAGTATGTGCAGTTAGAAAACAACAAACTTTCACAAGGAAACCAACGGTTTCAAAAAAATTGGATAGTAAGAGGAAAGTTCTGTTGTTAGGAAGTAGCCATGGAAGAGGTGCGGGCCAGGTCACAAACTTTTTCAAGCCAAGTGCAGGTCTTAGCCAGGTGGTAGAGGATATAGGTTCTTTGTGTAAGGGTTTCACAAAACAGGATCATGTTGTGATGGTGGATGGGGTGGGAAACAGCATTGATAGAGATCAGGGCTACAGTATTGAGTGTGACCTGGTTAAAATAGCTTCTGCAACGACCCAGACAAATGTTGGACTGTTGCCTGCTTTCATGCGGTATGATCGTCCCCAATTGAACCGCTCCATCAGGAGGGTCGATATGGAGATTGATCAACTGCTTAGGGCGGCTACTCTGTAGGACATAGGTTTGGTTCCTGTTGATGCTGTTGATAGTTGGGATTTCACTAGGCATGGCCTGCATCCCAATAGGAAAGGGAAGGGGAAGCTTGCTGGGTTGATAGCAAAATCCTTAAGGGGGGACACTGCAATTCATGGAAGTACTTCTTTTTTAGGCTAAGATCAGTGTCCAGTGAGAAGCTAAGGTAGGCAGGTGCTAAAAATGTTGAAAAATCAAATTTTTCTCAGAAAATTAAAATAAAAAATAATGTTAGCATTATTCACCAGAATATTGGGGGACTAAAGAATAAAATAGATGAGCTTTTAGTTAGTTTAGTTAGTTAGTTTAGATGATGTAGAAACTGATAATGTTATAGATACACTATGCCTGTCCGACCATCAGATTGTCACAGGTATGGAAAATGTGAATGTCTGTGGATATAAATTAGTCTCAAATGTAAGTAGAGATAATAAGATAAGAGGAGGAGTTGCCATATCTGTCAAAAGCTATCACAGTGTAAAAGATTTAGAAACAAAAAAGTTCTGTGTAGAGCAGCATATTGAAGCATGTGGCTGCCACCGTAAGCTCAATGATGATTATCTTTTAATTGTAATAGTATACAGGTCCCCCTCAGGGAACTTTCAGTTATTTCTGGAAAACTTGGAAGCGTTGTTGTGCTATCTGTCAGATAGGGGGAAGCAAATTATTATTTGTGGTGATTTCAATGTAGATTCACTGAAAGAGTGTAATAGGAAGAAAGACCTGGAAGTCTTACTTGGCTCATTCAATCTGACATCCGTTATTGATTTTCCTACTCGGGTAGTAAAGAACAGCAGTACATTGATAGATAACTTTTTTATAGACCAACATAAGTTTAACGACATAAATGCTTGTCCCGTTGAGAATGGTCTTTCTGGTCATGGTGCACAGCTAGTAACAGTATATGACATAGCTCCGATCAGTAATTCGAAACAGTCCACCAGAATTGTGTGCTCGATTAATGACTTAATTTCAAAGAAAGTCTACAGCAGTTAGACTGGGATGAGGTTTACAAGGAACATGATGTTAATTTAAAATATAATTTATTTCACGATATATTTATTTAGGGTATTTGATAACTGTTTCCCCAAGAAATTAGTAAAATGTAATTGTAAGAAACCATGCGGAAAACCATGGCTTACTAAAGGAATAAAAATATCGTGTTACCGAAAAATGGAACTATATCTGTCCACAAGAAAGAGTAATAACCTAGAAACAATAAAATATTGTAAAAACTACTGTGCTACATTAAGAAAAGTTATTACAAAATCAAGAAGCATGTGCATCATGTCTGAGATTAGCTCCTCTGATAATAAAATTAAAACTTTTTGGAATATTATTAAAAGGGGAACAGAGCAACCAAGAGCAGAGGAAGATGGTATTACCATCAAAACAAATGAAAACTTTATTAACAAGAAGTCAGAAGTTGAAAACATTTTAATGATTATTTTTTAAATGTTGTAGAGAAAATAGGATCTAAATGTTCATTAGAAGGAGCAAGACAATTAATGGAACAGGCCATACCCACCTCTCCTTCAGAAATTAGGAAAATAATAAACTCTTTCAAGAGTAAACGGTCATATGGGATTGATGGCATTTCCAGCAGGGTATTAAAAACTTGTTTACAGGAGAAAAAATGTTCAAATCTGTGTTAAGCTTATGGGACTTAACTATGGGGTCAGCAGTCCCTAAACTTACAAACTACTTACGTACTACCTTATACTAAGGACGGCACAAATATCCATGCCCGAGGGGGGTATTCGAACCCCGACCGTAGTGGCCGTGCAGACCGTGACTGGAGCGCCCCAGTCCCCTCGGCCACCGCGGCCGGCTTTACAGGAGATAAGTAGGATTCTGTCATATTTGTAATAGCTCATTAAAGCAGGGTATTTTCCCGGATAGACTGAAATATGCTATCGTTAAATCTTTGCGTAAAAAAGGGGATACATCGGATGTCAACACCTACCGCCCCATCTCATTTCTGACAGCTTTATCCAAAATTTTTGAAAAAGTCATGTATTCTCGAATTGCTTCAAATATTAGTAAAAATAAAGTTCTAACAAAATGTCAGTTATTTTTTTAAAAACGCTTTTCAACTGAAAATGCTATATATATCTTCACTGCTGAAATATTAAATGCTTTGAATACCCGGACATCACCAGTTGGGATTTTTTGTGATCTCTCGAAGGCTTTTGATTGTGTAAATCATGGGATTCTTCTAGATAAGCTTAAGTATTGTGGTATGAGTGGGAAAGTGCACAAATGGTTTAAATCATACTTAACTGGAAGAGTGCCGAAAGTTGAAATAAGCAGTCCACATGATATAGATGAAACAATTAATTCTTCTGACAGGGGAGTTATCAAAAATGGGGTCCCACAAGGATCGGTCTTGGGTCCTTTTCTGTTCTTAATATATATTAATGACTTGCCATTCTACGTACACGAAGATGTTAAGCTAGTACTTTCTGCTGATGATACAAGTATAGCTATCACACCTGACAAACACGAATTAACTGATGACATTGTAAATGATATCTTCCAAAAAGTTATTAAGTTGTTCTCTACAAATGGACTCTCATTGAACTTTGATAAAACCCAGTATATACAGTTTCATACAGTAAATGGCATGACACCATTGATAAATTTAGACTTTGAACATAAATCTGTAGCTAAGGTAGAATATTTAAAAATTTTAAGTGTTTGCGTTGACGAGGGACTGAATTGGAAGAAACATATTCAAGATCTCCTGAAACGTTTGAGTCCAGAATGTATGACATCAACAGCGAATATGAGAATGTAGATGAATTTTTAGATAAAGCTTATAAAATTAAAATTAAAATAAATAAAAAAACAAACGAGGAAAATAAATAAATAAATAAATAAAAATCCTTAAAATATTGATTTTCAAGTATAGATAATATCACTATACTGACACGTTCCACATCATTACGAAATGTCGTATATATGATCTATGGAACAAGTATTAATCTAATCTATTTAGCGCACACTCCGCTGTAGAGTGAAAGTTTCATTCTACTTAAACTAAGTTAAACTAACCTAAGGGCATCACACATATCCATGCACGCAGGAGGCTGACCGATCCGTAACGTGGCGCTCCAGACCGTTCGGCTACTCCCGCGCGGCATATTGGACCCAATAAGTCTCACCATGAATGACGAGGCGTGGTTTCACCTGTCTGTGTACGTAAATTGCCTAAACGACCGGTATTGGTCGCCAAAAATCCAAACGCCGTACACCAGGAACCCTTGCATGATGAGAAGACTGGTATTGGTGCGCCACTTCCGCCACACGCGCTATGGGGCCCGTATTACTTGAGACGACAGAGGTCAGTGACACATATTTGGGAGTCCTGCAGTTTTATTCACAGTTGACGAAAGAGGAGCCTCATTATATTATTTTCAGGAAGACGGTGCTACGTACCGCACATCAGCTGCATTTACGTATCGTCTGCGTGAGATTTTTACACCAGAACAAAGACTTTGGGTTTCCTTGGTCACCAGACTTGTGACCTTTACCTGTGGGGACATAAGGCCGTATTACACGACGATCCGCCACGAAAGGTATAGGTCTAGCGCGACAGCCATCTAGCAGGGAAACACGTGGAACTACCACGGAACCATGATTATTAGCAGACACTTCATTCGCACGCCGGAATAGAGACCAGTTGTAAACTCCCGTGAATCCGCGCATGCGCGGAAGTGGGTACTCCAGGAAGCTTTCTGCTTGTTATTTGTGTATGACATTCGTGGTTAGGATTGATTTGTGATTTCAGGCTTTTTGCCCTTTTTTCAGTTAGTAGATTTTCATAAATGCACTAATTAAACAAAGCACATGTGTTTTCTAGCAGACCTTTATACTAGGTCATATTCTCAGAATGTATGACATCAACTGCGAATATGAGAATATCACAGAATAACAACAGCAGGATCTGTTGTCTCGGAACAGACGCCATATATATATATAAAGGGTGTTTCCCTGTGTTTGCCTCTGTAACTTATAAAATAATAGGTGACGGGAAATTTTAATGTGGTAGATCAACAGAAGAAATGTTACACTTTCTGCGGAGCTATGAACATAGTTTATTGCATCATTTTCCAAAGAGTTACAGCACAAAGATATAATTTTTTAAATGGAACAATAGTTTTTTCTATCGTGCATTGGATTCGTTGACACCAGCTGCGTCCGAATCAATTTAAACTACATCCCCATCATAGTTTGGAAGCTACAACCCTTCAAAGTTTCAGGGGCAGATACCACAAAAGCTGCGCATAATGCAATGCGCCTTCTAAATGTGGTGCGGCCGAGTTGTAACGTCGCCGGTGTCACGGAGCGAGAAGCTTCCTCGATGCGCTGTTAGACTGCCGACTGTCGCCGCACACGGCCGTATATCCGACAGTTGGAGCCACACAAACAACCGGGGCTCAATATACCACAGTTACTGACATCGGATGACGATGGCACACACGAACAACGAGTACGTTGACATGTTGCTGATGCTCGCCGTGTGCCGACACCATGCCACTGAAGCAGCCACGCCGCATGCCGTGAGACAGCCTAGACGAAGAGCCCCGGCAGCCATTACGTTCTTCCCGTTAGGGAAACAGGCAGCTTGGTAATGCACTGCAGTAACAGACGAAGACCTGCAAGAAGTGAGGAGATGGAGGTGTCTGTTTTAGTTGCACTGCACCACGATCCTCATGTCAGCTTACGAGCCGTTGCTGCAGTCGCTGGTATCAGTCTCACATCTGAGTGGCGTATAGTACACGGCCATAGGTTTCACCCGTACCGCCTGTCACTGACCCAGGAGCTGCATGGGAACGATTTCCGTACAAGAGTGATATTCTGTGAGTGGGCCATGCGTAACTTCACGCTGGAGTCTTTACAAAGTGTTATGTTCTCTGATGAGTCCACGTTCACAAATTATGGTGCAGTGAATCGCCATAACATGCACTACTGGGCCACAGACAATCCTCGGTGGGTACGACCTGTCGACCGTCAACGTAGGTGGTGTATTAACGTGTGGTGTGGAATCATTGGGGATGAAATCATCGGTCCAGAATACTTCCCAAGGTACACTGACAGGTGAGTTATATCGCGCTTTTATAGTCGACAGTTTGGGTGGTCTCCTTGAAAATGTGTGTCTACACACGAAAGTCCATATGTGAATGCAGCACGATGGTCTCCCAGCCCATTCTGCGCGTGCTGTTGTGGAAGAACTAAACAACAGGTTTGCAGGAAGATGGTTGGGGCGCCATGATCCTAATTTATGGCCCGCAAGATCGCCCGATTTAACACCAGTAGATTTCTTTTTGTGGGGATATCTAAAGGATCGTGTTTATGTCAATGAGCCACACCCCCAGATGATCTAAAAGGGCGCATCGAGGACGCATGTCGCTCCGTCACACCAGCGATGTTACATCTCGTCCGCAGATGCTTTGGACGGCGCATTGCGTTATGCATTGAGGACCATGGACACACATTTGAACATCTCATGTAAATCAACTTCCCACCGCCATAACATCCATCACCCACCACACAGCCATTTATTAGGTACAGCGTGTGGTATCTGCCCCTGAAACTTTGAAGGGTTGTAGCTCCCAAACTAACAGTGATAGGAATATAGTTTAAATTGATTTGAACGCAGCTGGTTTCAATGATTCCAATGCACGATAGAAAAATACTATTGTTCCATTTAAAAAATTATATCTTTGTGCTGTAACTCTTTGTAAAATGATACAATAAACTATGTTCATAGCTCCGCAGAAAGGGTAACATTTCTTGTGTTGACCTACCGCATTAAAATTTCCCGTCACCTATTATTTTATAAGTTACAGAGGCAAACACACTAAGTGAAACACCCTAGTAGGTGTTTATGAAGAGTTTTTACATTGGTTGCTTCATACTTTAGAAATGGAATAGAGAGCCGCTGAGTCATTATTCAGGCGTACAGGGAGGAAAGTTGTTTGTATAACCCACACGATCCCTTTATCATAATAAGTTATGTTAGCAATCGTTTATTCCTCAATGATATGCGTACAACTTTCCAAACAGCAGCTCTTAAAAACAGGTTACGTCCTTCCTCACGAAGTTGCACATTTGTTACGGTTTTCCGGTACCGACGCTCAGTGCTTTTATTAGCTGTAAGTATATTCTCCTGCCTTCCTTCTTTTCGGCCACAGTCAAACCCAACATCTGATTTTCGTCGTTGTTGTGCCATAATATGAACATTTACTTTCATAGCTCCAAAAAAGTGTGTCCTATGTGCGAAATTCTGTATAAATGTAGACAGACATATACATTTTCAACCTAGTGTGGTAATATAAAACTGTCGCGCCGTCTGAGGCACCATGTCACCCTGCGCAGTTGCTCCTGCCGAAGTAAAGAGTTTTCTCTCAGCCATTTGTATGCATGTTAACATTGAAATGAGTTAATTTAAGTAATGTGTATGTCTAGGAACCAATAACGTAAGCAATTTGGCCCTTAGCTACACAAACTTTCAACTTTAATATAAAATGAAAGCGTTGAATCTGAAATTCAAAGCAATAGTGACTCAATTGTGTGCAAACTACATAAGAGAAAAAGACAAATAAAAAGTGCCGGCCGCGGTGGCCGAGGGGACTGCGGCGCGTCAGTCACAGTCTGGGGGTTCGAATCCCCCCTCGGGCATGGATATTTGTGCCGTCCTTAGAATTAGCTAGTTGATAAGTAGTTTGTAAGTTTAGGGACTGATGACCCCGTAGTTAAGTCCCATAAGCTCTACAAACATTTGAATAAAAAGTGACAACTTCACATTAAGTAGTAAACGTGAGCTCACAGAAATAATTGTATGACGTTTCAGGAAATCAGAGTTTCCCTCGGGTTCTTGTGTGGTATGAATGAACGATTAGATGAGCTCTGTTTTCTTCGCGTTTCATGCGCGTTATTGCTTTCTATTGCACATACGCGGATTCACGCGGGGAATACCCGCCGTGCATCGTGTAATAGGTTTAGTGAAGCAGTACGTAGTTCCTGATAATCACCCTTGTGGCACTACTGCATAGGCGTACGCCTAAGACCTATATAACAACATAGACTGGCTACAGCGCCGCTATATTTGTAGCCAATTGAAAAGGTTGCCGCCATCTTTGAGAACGTCAGTGTCACGTCAGGTCTTTACTGGGCGTCTGCTAAGGCTGATTCATAGGTTTTATATTAATCATTGCCAGTCTTCAGTTTTCCTTTATCTCTGGACGACGCAATTCCGAAAGTAATTCTCACTACGAGTAGCATTTCTCGTTTACTACTGCATGTTAAGTGTAATGTTTACAGTCGTCGAACTGCTGCATTATTTGATGTTACTATAATGTCTATAATCGTCTGTATTTGCGGACATATCTTCCCTATAAATACAAGCGAATTTCTTTAAAATCTTTAATTATTTTTATTCTGCCTGTGGTTCAAATGATGTTTCATGTTTTGAAGTACATTACGTATTTATCACGCTCTCCACAATTTGACTCTCCTTACAGCTTTTGGTTTCTGTAGGTGCTCAGGAAACGAAAATAGTGTTGGAATGACATTTGCAAATAGCCGCTTTCGATCGGTGGTAGCATCCATAACTTGTCTTCAAAATGACAAGAGCATATGTAACTATACCTTGTAGACTGCTACTTATCACGCATCATACTGGTTACCCATTGGTTTAGCAACTCCTTGTTTTTCAAAGGAAGTCTGTATAAAGAATAGTTTAATTAGAGTTCATATATGTAGGCTACCTACCCAATGGTTAATACGCTTTTGTACACTATATAAACTACTGTCATTACATTAAAACACACCAAATACAAAACGTCATCTGCCTAGATTTTTGATGGTCGTGAAGTAAAGATAATTTTGAAACTAGGTAAATGCGAAAGTTAAGTATAACGAATGTTTATAGACACGCTGATACACAACGACCTACATTATTACATATCTCTTTCTTTATGTATGATATTCCAACAGTTTTATCACCGCGGTTGCTGCAATTGTACGACGAACATACACTGGGTTTGATTTACCACTAATAATTGCGCTTGCACGTCAGTTTAAATTACAAACAGAAGCGTCTGTTCAAGATGCTGCTTCAAACTGACGTTCTCAAATATGGCGCCCAATGTTGCTTAGTGCTGCCACCCAGAGCGCTGTAACTTGCCTGTAGCCTCTCTATGTTGTTTAGATACCTCTTTGCGTACGCCTTAGGTATATCGTGTGATTCGGCATTTACAGAGGAGAGTATAGGATACAAACCCCCAAAAATGTTGTTGTTCAAATGTTTGTAAATCTATCGGATCGTAGTTTACAAACTACTTAAACCTAGGTAAACTAACCTAAGGAAAAAAAAATACACACCCATGCCCCAGAAAGGACTAGAACCTCCCACGGCGAGCAACCGCGTGCTCCGCAGCGCGCGCCTTAGACCGCTCGGCTACTCCACCGCGGCGAAAAATCCCCACACAATTGAAGAACTGAAGACCACGAGACTAGATGTGAGGAGTAGTATCACAAGAAGAGAAAAAGGTACATGTGAATCTCCTCTAGCGTGCTCGCGTGTGTGATGAAGTGGGGCAAAGGACTTTCAACACCTACTGTGGAGACATCATAATCAATAAATTACATTTTATTTCCATGTGCTTACGGACGAGTGTTCATGTGTTGACTTAATGGGACGTTTTTACGTGCAGAACGCTGTAGAATCTGGTACTGCTTTCCACTTTCTGTCCTTTAGTTTTTTAGTCTGTTTTGAAAGGTTTAGGTCACCGTAAGAGGTGTTCCGATTCGGCGGGTCGACATATGCTCTTGCCAGGGCCAGAGGCCAGCTACTGTGACCCGGGGCGACTGTGTCAATGGATTTCCGATAAAACGGTAGGCCGCTCTCATTACCCACAGCGCCAGCACGAAATTCGATAGAAGCTATTAAACTCCTGCTATTACAACCCATTTCGCGCTTTAAAGCAATTGACATCGCTCATGGATAAAATAGCTATGCTGACGATAAAGTCACAAAACTAATTCGCCCCTTCCAAGTTGTAATGGATGGAATACCGGCTGGTGCGGACATGTTGTAAATGGTTACCCTATTTAGGCACGTAACACGCACTGTTTTCGGGTCAGACGAAAAGAACCATTACTTTTTCCTATTTAGAAGAGTAAAACATATAAAATGAATTATCACATATCAAAGTATATCATACTTAATTGAACTTTATCAACTTTGCTACTTGTGTTTAACATAATAGCCGAAACCCTTTTTTGAGGAAACACTTTCGCCTTGTAAAATGTTCTTTTCCATCTCGCCTAATCCGATGATAATATTTTCATCTCGGCATGTCTACAAAATCTAAAACTTTGAAAATTAATTTTATTTCATAAATAATTTTTAGTACCTACAATTTGCACTTCTACTGTGTCTTGTGCCACGTTAATGACCTCTCTCTTTCCTTTTTTATGGTAACAGACCTATCTTTTCACGCTAAGTACCAGTGTTGTCGAAACAAGTTATTCATCGAAACTTCCTGGCAGATTAAAATTGTGTGCCGGAACCGGGACAAGAACCTGGGACCATTGCCTTTCGCGGGCAAGCGCACTACCGAATGTGCTGTCCCGACACGACTCACGATGCTGCCTCACAACTTCACTTCTACCAGTACCTCGCCTCCTACTTTCCAAACTTCACAGAAGCTCTCCTGCGAACAATGCAAGACTAGCACTCATGGAAGAAAGGATATGGTGGAGACATGGCTTAGCCACAGCCTAAGGGATGTTTCCAGAATGAAACTTTCACTCTGCAGCGGAGTGTGCGATGATATGAAACTTCCTGGCAGATTAAAATTGTGTGCCGGAACCGGGACTCGAACCTGGGACCATTGCCTTTCGCGGGCAAGCGCACTACCGACTATGCTATCTGCCAGGAAGTTTCATATCAGCGCACACTCCGGCGCAGAGTGAAAGTTTCATTCTGGAAGTTATTCATCATTTAAGAAACTGTAATACCTCTTTGTTTAGTGTGCTACCACAGATATTACAATTCCAACAATGCGCCTGATTTTTGTTACGCAGCGCGTTAGTTGTGCCCCAAGCGGCTAGTCAGGTATACTACTCTGTCCGGTGTAGTTTATATGAGTGCGATATCCAGCTGTAGTTGTTTGCATTTCTTTCCGAAATGGTTTTTACTGAGGGTAACCTCTGTGGCGCAATGAATTGTTTATTATTTTGGTGTGGTGTCTGTTCTTTCGGACATGTCCGAAAGAACAGACACCACACCAAAATAATGTCTTTAGACGCGAAGACGGCGTAAGCTTCAAATACTTCACTGCAGATGCGGTCATACGTTCGACCCCGCACGGAAATCAGTAATGGCGAGTGTAAGAGGGCATGAACGATAGGGGAGCTACAACCACAGCGTGAGACTTGTGGGAATTCGAGACGGTCTGGCCTGGAGGCGAGCACAGGTCGACACATCGGTGCGGCGCGCGGCTTCTTACGTCTAAGTGTTTGTCACTCCGGGCATCGCTGTGGCGTGCTGTTCTCGCTTTCCACTTTTCTAATATCTGTTTAATGTTCATAGTATGGATTACGATTACAGTGAAGAACGTGAGAATAATGTTCAGATCGCGTTTGTGCGTGGTTTTGAAAAACCGTCCGCATACGAAATCAACCGATTCATTACCGAAGATTTACTGCTAACAGACGGAAGTATTGTGTGTGCAAATTGATACATTTATTAATGCCATTTTCTTGAAATTGAGTTCTCCCGATCAGTGTGAAAGACTCGTGTCCTTGAACGATGGAAGACTTCAGTTTCGTTACCTAAATGGCCAGGTTAGTACTGTTGAGATTACACATGCTCGGTTTGGTTTCCGTATTAGTCAGTGTGGTGTCGCACAAGTCTAAAGTGCGCGCCACTTACTTTCGCCTCGCGCCGCCATGCACGCACGGCGTGGCGTTCTTACGACGTCAGCCACGAGCGCCCTCTGCTGCAACTCCGCTCGTGGCCACCACTGGACTGCATCGTTCACTTGGGAATCAGATAGGCACCAGTGAAGACTTGGCTATCGGATGGGCACTAGGAATTATCAGTAGGCATTATCAGCATTCTGCAGTCAAGAACTATGTAAAAGTTAACTATTACTAAGTCTCTATGAAATATATACCTCGTTGTAATTTACTCTAGTGTTTCTAGTTTCTGCTGTCCCACTGGCTGCTCACCTCCGTACCTGCACAAGCGTGCATCCTTTATTCCTGTGTCGGTCTCTTTCTACTAGGCCACCGACACCTACGAAAACGAGACACAAAAGTGGCGACGAGGCTGGGATACAAAAGTCAGAGTTTTTAATTTGCCGACTGAGATTCGTGACGACACGATTAAACGATATCTAACACCGTATGGCGTGGTTTCGCAAGTGATAAAAGAACCGTGGTCGAGTGACTACCCGTTGCAGGTTTATAACAGCGTTCGTACTGTCAAAATGGTTGTTCGGCGGCATGTTCCGTCTTTTATTATGGTTAACAGGCATCGTGGGTTCGTGACGTACAGCGGACAGCCACAGACGTGTAGTTTTTGGCAAGGCACCGGTTACTGCCGTGTGCAATGCCCGAAGCGATACCGGCCGGGGCAGTTGCCGTGTGACAACACCTACGCCGCACAGTAGTTCAGAACGGCCGAATCCGTGGCCAAAAGTCGAAAAACGAAGGTTGAAATATCAATGTTTTTGGATCGGATTCTTGTTGAGGAGGGTTTGGGGGTCTAAGATCTCATTAGCAGAGGTCACAATATTGTACACCTGCTTTCCTGCGACTTCGATAGTCACCTCCCGTAGAAATACACGCGCGACGCGTCAGTGCCCAGTTACATAGGGCTTCAGAAAATCATACAGAATCTTAAAACAAAGCGTCCGATTCCAATTTTCCAAAATGGAAAATGTTGATGAAGGTATGTAGAAACATTTTATGTACTTCAATGTTCGAAAATGTTTATTGTTGTTTATGAAACGTTACACTAAAGGTAATCGTGATTATCATGTTTTTTTGCTTCTTTAGAAATACATTTGTGTCGCTACAAAAAAAATTTTAACACATTTTAACGCTGGAATTGGCAGGGACGTGTTTGTTGAACTATTAATAAAATTTTCAACAATTAGCTGCTCTAAAGTTGTCCATTTAGAATAATAACGAGTTTAGTGTTACTGTGCACGCTGTCGTGCGCATTGAGCACTGTGACTTAATGGCGATACTGTCCCATCAGCTTCCTATATCTGAGGCTTGAAAGGTCCCAGGTATGAAGGGTTTTTCGTAGATGATTTCTGTCTCTTTCTAAAGGATTGAGGAGATAAGTACGGTATATTATTGCAACAGTGTAGCATTGTGAATAAACATTTTAAATAAAATTCCAACCATAATGACCATTTTTACAGACATATGTTTACTAATATGTTTGGAAGAACCAAAGACCTTCTTCATCCCGTTGCTACAGATCGCTGAAATTGCAACTTTTGAAAGAAACCGTGCAGTCAACTGCCGATGAAAAAAATATTGTTGATAAGCAGATAGAATCTCTCGTCACATTCACTGAGGTATTGCATGGAATTATGTACATAAAATAAGGTAAAAGTTTATACATTCTACAAAATTGTTTTTCATTTTAGAATTTCAAATATCATGAATCTATTATCAAATTCGTAATCAGCGACCCCAGAAACCTAAAACTGGAAATTTTTAAATTATTATTCTCACTTTTGGCCAGGGATTAGGCCGTTCTGAACCACTGTGCGCCGCCGCGGTCGCCGCCCCGCCTGCTCCCCCCGCGCGCGAGGAGGAAGTTTCAACTGCAGGGACCGATACCGCGGTGATGGATGTGAAGCTTGCTGTCCCCGACCATATACCTGCCACTCCCGATAGTGACGTTCTACACTCGACTGAGAGTGGCACTGTTGCACCTGCCGATCCCGTAACTGTCTCATGGCCGAGTGCACCAACCTCGGTCAAAAAGCACGATAATCAAGGGTTCCGAGAACACGGTCAAAAGATAACAGCGGTTAAAACGTCTCTGCGGTGCACCAACGTTAATCACCGGTCAGCAAACCGTCGTCAGCCAATCGTACATTTGATCGTGATCAAGTCCGTGTAGCGCAATGGAAGGCACCCAAGTGATGCAAAGGTGTTAGTTGGCTTACCCACATGCGTGTCCTCGACTATCTTTGGTGAATGACGACAGTACCACGCGATTTGTATGTACAAGATTGTAAATACGGTAAAATTGTACGACGCTTCTCGCCGGGCTAGGGTGGTTATGTGGGCACTAATGGTAATTACGGCAACTAAGATGACCAATAAATATTTTTTCGTGACAATTTCAATTAAAACGAAAATTATTTTCTTCTGAACGGACAAGGGTACATACAAGAACCTTTCAACCATAGAGCAGGTACAATATTAATTTTGCTGCGAGTGAAACGAGCAGCAATAACATTTACTCTGTAGCTTGTGAAAAATATTAACGCAATTCTACATTTCATTGTTCATTTGTTACCAACATAAGCACTGGAGCCCAGCGAGAAGCATTGTAAAATTTTACCGAATCCAGTCATATTGCAAAGAGAAATGATTATTAAAAAAGCACCCTAGACAGATTTATATAATTACATAAATTATGATTTATTGTTTCGAAGAAATCAACACAAATGTCATTGTTGGTCACAGCGTATTTTTCCATGTACCGCATGTTCACCTGGTAACAGAAATATACAGATAACATCTTTTAATAACACGAAAGCTTTACGATTATAGTTACGGAACATATCGTAATTTTTTATTCAAAACTTTATCTGAATTTGATAGTTACCTTACTGGAAATATTCATTAATTATGGCGCGGCGAACTGCTCTTCCTGGCAATGTGTCGTCGCGATATATGTTACTGTTGTCACCAATAAGTATGTTAAATGCACCAGTTGCATATGCTCTTAACGTAATCAATAGTCTATTCATAGGCGAAATGGGGTTATTTCTATCGGTAGGAAATTCTAACCTGTCATTGATTTGGTTTAACAACCACCACACTTTCTTTGGACGAACAAAATCTTTCTTCGAACTTTTTGTCACTGTAATCTTCAAGAGAGTCCCCCTTTCCACAATCACTACGTTCCGGTTTTGATCCCTGTGGTGTCGCACAAGTCCAAAGTGCGCGCCACCTACTTTCGCCGCGCGCCGCCATGCACTCACGGCGCGGCGTTCTTACGTCAGCCACGAGCGCCCTCTGCTACAACTCCGCTCGTGGCCACCACTGAATGACATCGTTCACTTGGGACTGAGATAGGAACCAGTTAACACTTCGGACTCAGATAGGCACCACTGAAGACTTGGCTATAGGATAGGCTCAAATATGTATCAGCATCCTGCAGTACTGAGCTATGTAAAAGTTAAGTATTGTATAAATTCTGTGCAATATATATCTCGTTCTAATTTACTCTAGTGTTTCTAGTTTCTGCTGTCCCACTGGCTGCTCCCCTCCGTACCTTCACAAGCGTGCTGCCTTTATTCCTGTGTCGGTCTCTCTACTCGGCCACCGACACCTACGACGGAAACGAGACGTAAAAGCGGCGACGAGGCTGGGACACAAAAGTGGCGACGAGGATGGGATACAAAAATCCCGATTTAAATGATCGATGTAAAATAAATCTTTGTCAATTCCGTCTAAAACAGCAAAACGCGCCTCCATCTTGATACTGCACACTCGTATAATCCTGATCATCTCGACAAAACCGGGCGTCAACCGCGATCAAATTTAACCGCGATCAACTCCCTCGTTTAAACTTTGATCGGTGTCGGTGCACCAGAAACTTGAGTTGACCACGGTTAAATGCCGACTTGACCGCGATTAACCTTTGACCTCTGTGCAATATATATCTCGTTCTAATTTACTCTAGTGTTTCTAGTTTCTGCTGTCCCACTGGCTGCTCCCCTCCGTACCTTCACAAGCGTGCTGCCTTTATTCCTGTGTCGGTCTCTCTACTCGGCCACCGACACCTACGACGGAAACGAGACGTAAAAGCGGCGACGAGGCTGGGACACAAAAGTGGCGACGAGGATGGGATACAAAAATCCCGATTTAAATGATCGATGTAAAATAAATCTTTGTCAATTCCGTCTAAAACAGCAAAACGCGCCTCCATCTTGATACTGCACACTCGTATAATCCTGATCATCTCGACAAAACCGGGCGTCAACCGCGATCAAATTTAACCGCGATCAACTCCCTCGTTTAAACTTTGATCGGTGTCGGTGCACCAGAAACTTGAGTTGACCACGGTTAAATGCCGACTTGACCGCGATTAACCTTTGACCGAGGTTGGTGCACTCGTCCTTCAGTGCCGGCTGTGCAGGAGTCTGCGCCGGTGCCTGTTCCTGACGCAGTGCGTACGTCGGCGACGGACACCACCGCCGTTCCCGTAACAGGAAGTGCACCCTCACCTGCACGGCTTTGACTTTGTGGGGACGGCGCCTGCAGGTGATGCGTCGGTGCAGGCCTGTGCTGCAATTGACCTTCCGCCGCCAAAGCCGCAGAGGACGTCGTCTCGTTCGCGGAGGAGTCCGAGTTCCTCACGACGCAGCTCGTCCCGCGAGATGTCTGGCCGAGGTCGCAGTTGGTCGCCCGTCTCTCGTGCTACCGGTCGCCGCCAGCACGTGTCGTGGCACGAGTCTTCGCGTCGCCACCTGGCAGTGGCGGATCCAGGGAGGGGGGGGGGCATGGGAGTCTTGACCCCCCCAACAGAAAAAAAAAACTGATTTTCTTTTTTAGGTATACTTTTTGTTTTTGCATATTAAGCGTGTACGGAAAATTTCGGAAATATTTTTTTTTTCCAAATAGCTTTATTTATTTATGTCGGTCACATTAACCACTTCAGATAATCTCATTGTGTATTGTTCATTTATATCCTTGTCTTTTCTAACACCCACCCCCTTGCACATGGTCGAGTCGAATAATCAGCACTTCTCTCATTAATCGACTCTTATAGTCACAAAGGACCTGGAAGAGCAATTGAACGGAATGGACAGTGTGCTGAAAGGTGCATATAAGATGAACATTAACAAGAGCAAAACTAGGGTAATGGAGTGCAGTGTAAGAAAATCAGTGATGCTAAAGGAATTAGATTGGGAAACGAAGCAATAAAGGAGGTAGATGAGTTTTGTTACTTGGGCAGTAAAATAACAAATGATGGTCGCAGTACAGAGGTAATAAAATGCAGAATGGCAATGGGTAGAAAAGCGTTCTTGAAAAAGAGAAATTTGTTAACATCGAATATTGATTTAAACCTAAGAAAGTCCTTTCTGAAGCCATTTGTGTGGAGTGTTGCCTTGTATGGGAGTGAGACATAGACGATAAACAGTGCGGACAGGAAGAGGATTGAGGCTTTTGAAATATGGTGCTAGAGAAGAATGCTGAAGATTAGGTGGGTGGATCGCGTAACTAATGAAGAGGTACTGAACAGAATTGGGGACAAAAGGAATTTCTGGCATACCTTGACTAAAAGAAGGGATAGATTGGTAAGACACATTCTTAGACATCAAGGAATTGTGAATTTAGCGTTGGAGGGAAGTGTGTGGGGTAAAAATCGTTCTTATGTGGAGATAAAGAGGCTTGCTCAGGATAGGGTATTGTGGAGAGCTGCATAAAACCAGTCTCCGGACTGAAGACCACAACAACAACATAGTCACAATTTGCATACCAAATTCCAGTCGTAGTGCGAAGTGGAACACTGAATGCATACTTCGATTTACACTGTGCAAATCACGACGTTATCATGTATCCTGTAATAGTTCGTAAATTAAAAACGTGACAGATGTAGTTTGCAAAGTTCTGGATACATATCTTTCAAAAGCAGCATTTTATGGGACTGCAATATCTTCATTATTGTGCTGAACAATTGTGGTATTTTTGCCGACGGGACGTGCTATTTACTCGTGTAAACAAATTATCAGTTACTGTTACTATTATTATTACACTAAAATCTACCACCAAAGACCTACTACTCATCAATTTAAAAGAGAAAATCGTATTGCAAATGGGCAAGCCAAGTTAAAAAGGATTTACGGGAAACTGAAATTTCATTTGAGGATATTCTTGAACAACAAGTTTTCAGAGAAAAGGTCAAAATTACTAAACACCTTATTCCGCTTACTACGTCAGTTCCACGTCCCGCCGGCAAATTGTGAGAAGAGAAAAAGGAGCAGTCAGCCAAATTGAAAATCTCCTGGAGAAAGAGAAAAATACCACCAGGAAAGAGATAAAAACCATCCTGGTCCATAGCATGCAGTAATGAGAGAAAAAATTACACTAAAAGTCAATATATATTATGAACAACATAAATAATTATATGAAAATTGTATATTTTGGCAGAGCCTTGAAAGACTTAGGTCGGAACAAGGACCCAGGAGTAGATGACATACCCTCAGAGCTAGTAAAGTCTCTGGGAGAGCCAGCCATGACAAGACTATTTGAACTAGTGAGTAGGATGTATGAGACAGGCGAAATGCCCTCAGACTTTAAGAAAAATGTAATAATCCCCATTCCAAAGAAATCAGGCGCAGACAGGTGTGAAAACTACAGAACCATCAGTTTGATAAGTCATGGTTGCAAAATTTTAACACGAATTATCTACAGGAGAATGGAAAAGCTGGTAGAAGCTGACCTCGGGGAAGATCAGTTTGGATTCAGGAGGAACGTAGGAACCCGGGAGGCAATACTCACTTTACGTCTTATCTTAGAAGATAGATTAAGGAAAGGCAAACCTACATTTTTAGCTTTTGTAGATTTGGAGAAAGCGTTTGACAATGTTGACTGGAATACACTCTTTCAAATTCTGAAGTCAGCAGGGGTAAAATACAGGGAAAGGAGAGTTATTTACAACTTGTACAAAAGCCAGACCGCAGTTATTAGAATCGAAGGGCATGAAAGGGAAGCATCAGTTGGGAAGGGAGTAAGACAGGGTTGTTGCCTTTCTCCGATGTTATTCAATTTGTACATCGAGCAGGCGGTGAAGGAAAGCAAGGAAAAATTTGGATTAGGGATTAAAGTTCAGGGGGAAGAAATAAAAACATTGCGTTTTGCTGACGACATTGTAATTATGTCAGAGACAGCAAATAACCTGGAAGAGCAGTTGAATGGAATGGACAGCGTGTTGAAGAAAGCGTATAAAATGAACATTAACAAGAGCAAAACAAAAATAATGGAATGCGGTCTTAGAAAATCAGGCGATGCTGAAGGAATTAGATTAGGTAACCAAGCAATGAAGGTGGTAGATGAGTTTTGTTACTTGGGTAGTAAAATAACATGCGATGGTCGTAGTACAGAGGATATAAAATGCAGAATGGCAATGGGAAGAAAAGCATTTTTGAAAAAGAGAAATTTGCTAACATCGAATATTAATTTAAGGGCAAGGAAGTCTTTTCTGAAGGCGTTCGTGTGGAGTGTTGCCTTATACGGGAGTGAAACATGGACGATAAGCAATGCGGACAGGAAGAGAATAGAGGCTTTTGAAATGTGGTGCTACAGAAGAATACTGAAGATTAGGTGGGTAGATCGCATAACTAATGAAGAGGTACTGAACAGAATTGGTGAGAAAAGGAATTTTTGGCATACCCTGACTAAAATAAGGGATCGCTTGGTAGGACACATTCTTAGACGTCGGGGAATCGTAAATTTAGAATTGGAGGGAAGTGTATGGGGTAAAAATCGCAGAGGGAGACCAAGAGACGCGTATAGTAAGCAGATTCAAGTGGATGTGGGTTGCCGTTCTTATGAGGAGATGAAAAGGCTTGCTCAGGATAGGGTAGGGTGGAGAGCTGCATCAAAACAGTCTCCGGACACAAATATACGTTGAAAGGGAGTATGATACCAAAGTATTTTTTTCTGGAAGGGAACGGGGAGGGGGGGTTAAAACACAAACAGTGACCTGTGAACCCCTCCAAAAGCTGACCCTCGATCCGCCGCTGCCACCTGGACCCCTGCAACGTTCCTCCTCGCTGCGGCGCGAGCCGTACGTAGAACTTCGGCGCCTCGACGCGGACACCCGTAAGGTCGCGCTTCAGCGACTCAAGACAGTGCTGTCGGAAAAGTTGGACACGCCCAACGCCGAAAATGTTTGTAATTCTATCGGACCAAACTGCGTGGTCATCAGTCCGTAGCTTACAAACTACTTAAACTAAACTAACCTAAGGACAACACACACATCCATGCCCCAGGAAGGACTCGAACCTCCACGGCGAGCAACCGCGCGCTCCGCAGCGAGACGCTTTAGACCGCTCGGCTACTCCACCGCGGCCCCAACGCCGATCTGGCCGTGGAGGCAGCCACTCTTCCGGCTTCGTTGGTTACGGAACGCAGAGGACGACGGTGTCCACTAGAGGTCTGCAAATCGCCGGTTTCGCTCCCTCGTACTCGGTCGAGTGCGCAACGCTCGGCGGTGGCGTGGCGAGTGTGTACGCTCGTGTTGACACTCGAACAAGGCTGCGTGGGACGGGGCGGGCAGTGGCCGCTCAGCGTAGTGCTGCCGCTGTACTGCCCAAGTCACTCTCCGACTTTTATGAAATGTTCAAATGTTTGTTAAGCTTATGGGACTTAACTACGGGGTCATCAGTCCCTAAACTTACAAACTATTTATGAACTACTTACGAACTAGGACGGCACAAATATCCATGCCCAAGGGGGGATTCGAACCCCCGACCGTAGTGGCCGTGCTGACCGTGACTGGAGCGCCTCAGTCACCTCGGCCACCGTGGCCGGCGACTTTTATGAAATTTGCATGTGTTATAATACATGAAAAATTAAGGGACACGTAATTTTTTTAGCGGCGGAAAAACATATTTAAGGGCTGAAAGAGTCCCTCCAAAATTGGGGCTATATAGAAAAATGGCGATAACTTAGAGATTAGTGAATCTATTATAATGATTTTTGGTATGAATGTATCTTTTGATAAAAGACAAATTTCATAGATTCAACTTCGATTACATGAAAAAAAGATTTTTGAGCACAAAAAATTGGTCACTTTAAGGGTAGCTGTCCCCCTAATTGTCATTCCCCCTGCAATGTACCTAGGCCGATCTTTTATCCAGCCATTCTGAAAACATGCAGTTCATTCTTTTGGCTGGTGCAACCGGGTGATTTACTTCAGACGGCCCTAAATAAATATAATACAGATATCATTGAAACAGCAGGAGCACCATATACTCGCAGAGCTGTGTAAAGTAAACAAATGGAATAAGAGGATTTAAAACTACCGGATATGTGAGCATTAGACAGGCATATGACCCTGACGACGGAGGAAAGCGCGGATCCTATATATTGCACAAAAGCTTGCATGCGTTCTTTATTATGTAGATAAGAAAGACGACAGTGACCGGGGGGGGGGGGGGGGGGGTATATGAATGTTGCAATTCGAAAAAATTCCCGTCAAGGACTCACTCGGGAAAGGCAGATGTGCAGCAACACGCACAGTGCCTAAGGGAATATATATTAGCGGTGTGCAACAGAAAGAGATGCACAAACCTAACGGGTGTACAGCAATATCATGTATTTAATATCAATAGAAAAGACCGACAAAGTATTCCAGGACTTGAGAGTGATAAGTGGAATGGATATAAAATACAATCATTTAATCGTTAGGACGGAAAGTAATACCTACCACTAAACAGAAACTAAAATGGGAACAAGAAAGAAAGAATAATCATGGATAACTCATTTAGTAAATGATCTTAGCACAGAAACTATATATTAATCACGTATAATAACTTGTATTATAAATTTCACAGTCATGATGTATTATCTAGCGTCTAGCTTGCTCCCGACACTCGCCTTGGACTCGAGTGGCGCTGCGGTGGCGACCGAGTGGCGAGCGGGCAGTGTGGACGGTCGGGCCGGTCGAGCGTGCCACGCTCGAACGAGCGCGGAGGAAGTCGAGCCCTTTGCTGTTTTTAATATATATTAATGACTTGCCATTCTATATTCATGAAGATGCAAAGCCTGTTCATTTTGCTGATGATACAAGCATAGTTATCACACTTGACAGACAAGAACTAACTGATGAAATTGTAAACGACGTCTTTCAGAAACTCATTAAGTGGTTCTTAGTACCGAACGAGGTGGCGTAGTGGTAACACACTGGACTCGTATTCGGAAGGATGGTGGTTCAAATCCACCTCCGGCCACCAAATTTAGGTTTTCCGTGATTTCCCTAAATCACTCCAGGCAAATGCCGGGATGGTTCCTTTCAAAGGCCACGGCAGATTTCCTTCCCATATTCTTACCCAAAAACCAGAGTGTAAGCTCCGTCTCTAATGTCCACGCTGTCGACGGGACGTTAAATCCTAAGATTAGTTCCTTACCCTGGTTCTCAGCAAATGGACTATCATAAAATTTTGATGAAACCCAGTACATACAGTTCCATACAGTAAATGGAATGACACCATCAATAAATGTAGACTTTGGTCAGAAATCTGTAGCAAAGGTAGAATATTCAAAAATTTTAGGTGTAAGTATTGATGAGGGGTTGAACTGGAAAAAAACACATTGAAGATCTGTTTAAACGTTTGAGTCCAGCAACTTATGCTATTAGGATAACTGCAAATTTTGGTGATATACGTGTCAGTAAATTAGCTTACTATGCCTATTTTCATTCTCTGCTTTCGTATGGCATCATTTTCTGGGATAATTCATCATTGAGTAAAAAAGTATTCATTGCACAAAAGCGTGTGATCAGAATAATTGCCGGAGCCCATCCAAGATCATCCTGCAGACACTTATTTAAAGAGCTGGGAATGTTCACAGCAGCTTCTCAGTATATATATTCACTTATGAAATTTGTTATTACCAGTCCCACCGAATTCAAAAGCAATAGAAGTGTACATAACTACAACACTAGAAGAAAGAATGATCTCCACTATTCAAGGTTAAATCTAGCTTTGGCACAGAAAGGGGTGAATTATGCTGCCACAAAAGTCTTTGGTCACTTACCAAACAGCACCAAAAGCCTGACAGATAGGTAACAAGCATTTAAAAATAAATTAAAATAATTTCTGCATGGCAACTCCTTCTACACTATAGATGAATATTTAGATATAAATTTGTAAATTTGAAACGAAAAAATTTAAAAAATAATACTAAAAAAATTGTGTCATGTAATATTTAGTACAAAGTAATAATTTGTAAAGACACCTTTCATTAACCTGACACGTTTCAGTCATTATGAAGTGTCGTATGCATGATCTGTGAAACAAGTACTAATGTAATCTAATCTAATCTAACTATTATGGACGATTAGCGTAAATGATAAATTTGTTTAAGAAGCCTAGAAAGTCATTTCATGTCAGAAGATTATAGTAGTACCATAAATAAACTATTTGACGTTTGGTAAAGCAAGATGGCGGCGTGAGGCTTCAGTCACAGAAACAAGTTTGCCAGGCACTTCGGCCAGGCCAGTAATATATGTTTGTGGTTTGCACCAGCGTTCTCCTTTTTTATCTTTGCCCTTTCTGAGAACCTTCTTTTATTTCATTACAAAGAAGGACAATCGGCGAGTATTTCATTTTTTTTCTATATACCTTGATCATAGATGGATGTGCCATGGGTACCTACGAAATATTTCATGTAAATGGACGAAGGAGCTAATTTTTATAATAATAAATTCAGTGAAAAGATCAAAAAATTTCTTTTTATTAAAAATATTTAATTTTAAACCTGTTTTTATTTTAAGCGGTTCTAGAGATGGGAAGCACAGTTAGTGGTTTGGCCACCATTAACATTTGTGATGATCAGTTGCCGCTATTTCGTTATAAAAATGGTTTTTCTGCAATAATAACTACTTTTAGTAACTATCCAAGCTAAATTATCTCTTAAATACATAACAGAAATTCACGTTTATTCATGCTAGCCACTGACCTCTCAATTTCTTTCACGTAATATTATTTAAAAAATCCTGACTGTATGCGTCATTTACCACTCTTTTATTTTATAATTCCATTAATTTGAATTAAAGTAGGAGGTAAATTCTCGCCAATCATAGTGTTTCTCGCCAACCCTTTTTATTCAAAATTATCGCAGATTTCTTTCCGATTTCATTTCAATGCTGTTATACAAAATTACTCATAATTATTTTTACGTATAATTATAGTTTCAATTTTAAGAAATGAATTTCCAACCACAAACGGCGAAATCTCGCTTACTCTGCCAACTGCTATCGGCGTAGCGCTGCGCTCAGAAAGGCAATAATGAAATTCAATTCCTTGTGTTGCCAACTTAACACGGTGTAGCACGGAGAGCGAGAGGCCGCTAATACAGTTTAACTTTCAAATGACACAAATTAAATCGATATTCAACGAGCAACGCTATACCTTTTCACCATTATAATGACAAATGGTTTTGCGTCGCCATTCGCCACATAGCCGGCGGTTTACATTCGTCGCCACACCATTATCTCTTTGTCGTGCTTCGCGCGCCGGCCAATCAGAAGAAGAGGGCTCGCCAAGATATGCCGGAGCAGCAGAGCCACGACATTCAGTAGAGCGGAGAATTTCAGTCAACGAGTCAACGGAAGAGGATAGAGCAAGTACAACGAGCTAGCCGTCTACGTTAGCACAACTCGCAACACTTCTAGTGACTAGCTAGGAAGAGATCATTGCAGAACAATGTATTAGATAGGACCTTGCGTCAACAAGCGCACCTAACGTTTGAGTATTACCTTCAATCGTAATAAAAGTAGCCTTAATCATATCCATAATATATGTGAGGTCGCTGTTGTATTACTTAATTATTTTGTCAAGTAGGCCCAACCACAGAAATCGTGTAAAAAGACAAATATGATGCGTTTCAAGGGTCAAGTCCTCACCATCAGATAATCTATACAAGAATCTTAAAATCTGAGACAATAAAAATCTAAAACGTAATAAAAGAAAACGTGGTTACTTTCCTTGTAACCGTGTCTATCCCAGCTGGGGTGTGATTCGAATCTTAACGAAGCACAGTATGCCGAGGACGTTTACAAGTAACCACGTTTTCTTTCATTACGTTTTAGAATTTTATTGCCTCAGGTTTTAAGATTCTTGTATAGATTAGTAGCTGAAAACTACTTATTTATTGCTGGAATTTTTTAGGTATATATTCATTTGTATAAGGGCTGTATGTCTGTAAAATCTCTTGGGAATACTATTAGTAGTAAAGAAGTAATTGATTAAAACTTGGTGTGTGATGGGGCGGTTTTCCATGAACGTTACTATTTATATGCTCATATCTCATGAATTACGTGTCGTACTGTGATAAAATTTAGAAAGTACACTCAACTATATACGTGTATACTGCCTGTAAAATTTACTGCGGCTACAATTTGCAGTGTAGAAATTACAAATTATAACGTCATACCGAAAGCCGTAGTCTTAGTCGATGAACAGCGGAACGTTACTGTTTATGTGCTCATATCTCATGAACTACCTGTCGGAATGTGATACAATTTAGAAGGTACATTGAGCTATATGTGTGTACAGTGTCTGTGAAATTTCCTGCGGCTACAATTAGTAATGTACGAATGTCGTAGTTTTACTCCATAAACAGCGGAAAAGTAGTAAGCGAGAAAGTTTTTTCCTTTCATCATTTTACTATGGTTGCCAGCGAGAAAAAGTTTAATAAAGGTTTCAAATTACGTTTAAAGTTTGTTGCAAATCTCTAAGTACTGTCATTCTCATACAGTGTATTTCGAAAGTCTCGCCGCATTATGTGGCATTTTTTGCGATTTCTATCGGTTATGACGTAATGTCTTTTGAGCCATGTGCTGTATGTGATTCTTAACCATGCAGCAATTGTTACCTCACGGTAAGGAATGTGTGTACCAAATTTGGTTGAAATCGGTCCAATGATTTAGGAGAAAATGGGCAGCATTGTCGCAAAATGCAGCAGTTTTTCGCGCATCTCATTGTTTATGACGCCATATCTCGTGAACTATGTATTGTGACCGTGCTCATGGATTGAATCTTACGTGTACAAAATTTCATGAAGATTGGAACAAAACTGTAGATTTGTATGCAACACGTATAAACATACGGACACTCTGCTTTGTATACTAGATCTGATGATGAGGGCTTGACCCTTGAAACGCGTCATATTTTAGTATTTTTACGCGATTTATAAATAAGAAATAAAAGTATATGTGAACTGATCACTTCTTTCAGTTGCAGCAGACCAGTGGCGACTCGTGAACCAATCTGTTGGGCGATGGTCGTGTGGGGCGGGGGGAGGATATCGCTGTAACGACAAAGAGCCGGAAAATCCTGTGTCATCTCTATCCAGTTGTCACAATCGCCACTTTTACTTTCAAATAGCACAATCAAAGCTTCTCTGTTGTGACGTAGTGTTTGGATAAGTCCATCAGCTATGAGTTATTGATGGAAGCTTTATAGACGTAAAGGCTTAAAGTTCGTGTAGCCTTTTAGGAGAATGAGAAAAGGAAGATGGTAGATATTTAGGTCCACTGAAGAACAGAAGCAGACGACCCTCGAGGAGGACTCGAAGAAACTTGTCTTTTTGCCGTTTTGTGGCTCAAACACTGGAAAGATTAGCCGACTCCTTAAGAGACACAATATTGACTCGGTCTTTATGGCTCCTTCAAAAATACGTCAGTTGATGAGACCTGTTAAAGATGACGTTGGCCTAGGAACATGTAAGATACCTGCTAGTATTATGTGTCACATATTTGTTAACGATGTAATTGTAGATAAGAGATTTTGTTAAGTTATAAATTAATTTCAAGGCTAATTAGAAAGTTTCCTGTATTTAATATATGTCAAATTTTACCGTAAAGTATTTTTCAGAACATAGAATCTTCATGTAATTCCTAGGAAGAAAAAAGTGGTTGTTCTTTGCTCATAGAGTTTAGAGTATTCTATAGGAGTATGTTATTATTATTGGGATGTTATGGAAAATGAATCGATGTATTACGAACGCTCAATATATATACTTAAAGTAAGTTCCACTTTCGTCTACAATTATTTCATCTCGTCAACATGTAATTTTGGTGTAGTAGAAAGATAGTCTACGGGAGCTACCTCATCTGGAATTACGAACCTGCAGATTTTACCCACGAGACTTCGTTTGAAGGTAATTATAAAATTGACTGTTATATTAGACACAGATTGTCCTGGCAATTCCAGATTGCGTAGAGAATTTTCCATTCGGTACATAAAGACCTTCTGTTATCCAAGAAATTAAAAAGTTTACGGGTCCACACATCTCTGCAGACCATGAAGCAAGAAACTACGAGTTGCATCGACACCACAAAGTCTAGCCTGTGGTGGTCAGAAATAAATAAAATTGTTCCTTCTCAGGAATTTAGCAGTATCTTATCAGAAACTGTCCAGAGACTTTTAAAGAGACATTTAAATCAAAATGATTATGTTAGACTTAATGAATACAAATATATAATATATAATTATTTTACAAACACCGGAAGTATATAAAATACCTTGTGGTTGTGGACAATTTTATACAGGACACGAACGATATTATCGTTTCCATTATCTCGAAAGGTCGGCAATTGTGGAGCATGCACTTGAAAACAGACATCGTATTGCCTTTTTAGGATACATGATGAACAGATGAACGGTTCGTTTGCAATTACAATTATATTACAAAAGACTTTTTTTGTATTACTAACGTATTTTTTGTCCGAAAAATTTGAAAAAGGGAGGTTCTGGTCCCTGTCGGCCAACAATTATGTCTGTAAAATTTGGTGTAGATCGGTTGATTGGTTCGTCTTGAAATCGGGGAACACGTTACGGACAGACAGACAGACATACATACATCCCAAAATCGCCGTTATTTTTGCAAATATCTCTGAAACGATAACAGACATGAAAAAAAAAAAAAATCACAGAGCAAAGTTGTAGAGAATTTTCTCCTCTACAAATTCGGTTATTTTCATTTAAATTTCGAGCTGTCAATAGACGATCGCAAAGGCCCACTTTTAGTGTTACTACCGTAACCTAAAGTGGGCCAATGGTGTTTAATAAGTGTCTTCCACTGTCCAAAGTCAATGTTTAAAGACCTGATTTGGTCTCATAAGCAATAATACAATCGCGCGCAACTTGGAAACAGCAATAAAACGGACAGCGTTGAACACTGAACAACGCCTTGGCAGCCGGGAGTCAAGGGAACAGACTGGTAGCGCGCATGCGTAGTAACAGCGTGTGGAGAGATCAGGACGTTGGAAGCGGAGTCAACGCCTTGACGGCTGGCTGGCAGTAGCAGGCGGGCCACACCATTCCGGACAGCGTAGAGAACGACTATAGTATGTGGAACATTATAATTAAATTTTAATGAAGGGCAAACTGAATATAATGAAGCATTATGTTTAAGCAGATGAAAAGGGCGTTGACACACAACTTGTACCCACACCATGAGAAAACGCCAAGGTTGCAGACCTTGTCCAGAATACAAGCTGACAATAGCCCACCTCCAGAACATACAGTTCGCAGTTGCGCATCTCAAGGACACAAAAATAAAAACTGATAAACTGGTTTCAGCATATATACTGAAAACTATTCGAACCAACAATTTTATTTTTTGCATTTAAATACAAGTATTCTGTTACTGTACTTCAATATATTACTAATATTATTAATTGAAAAGGTAGAACGAGAAAAGCACATCTTTTCATTCATTAATGTTACTATGAAATTCTTACTTTTGCCATTAACATAGAAAACATTTTAATTACACATATCTAGTATATACGGAAGGGTATAGTAAATTATGCAGCTTGTAAAGTGAGTTGGTGCAATGGTATGGATGGACGTTATAAAAGGACATATTTTCAAGCAAAACAGTTTTAATATTATTTTAGCTGACATGAATATATTGAAATGGGTTTTCAGTCAATGCACTTTTACTGTTTCTTGATAACTTGCCTTGAACTTTATTATAGGGATGTCTAGTTAAATACTGTAAATACTGTAAGGGAGTATATATATATATATATATATATATATATATATATATATATATATATTATGCCAGTTAAGTGAAGTGCTGTGTAAGAGATTCCTCAGCCCCTATCTGATCCCAGAATGTGGTTCTCCAGTGACGTGTAATAGGAGAAGTACCTGAATATTATAGCTTCTTCTGTGAAGAGGTCAGACAAACGTGTGGTTCCTGAAGAGGGGCAGCAGCCTTTTCAGTAGTTACAGGGGCAACAGTCTGGGTCATTGACTGATCTGGCCTTGTAACGTCAGCTAACATGGCTTTGCCATGCAGTTACTGTGAACGGCTGAAAGCAACGGGAAACTACAGTCGTTACTTTTCCCGAGGACATACAACTCTACTGTATGAATATATGATGGCGTCTTCTTGGGTAAAAGATTTCGCACGTAAAATAGTCCCCCATTCAGGTCTCCGAGCGGGGACTACTCAGGAGGATGTCGTCATAAAGAAAACCAAAAAAGGCATTCTGCGGGTCGGAACATGGAATGTTCTAACCCTTAATCGCGTAGGTATGTTAGAAAATTTGAAAAGAGAAATGGATGGGTTAAAGTTAGATATGGTAGGGATTAGTGAATTTCGGTGGCAGGATGAACAGGATTTCTGGTCAGGTGAGTACAAAGTTATAAATACAAAATCAGTTGGTGGTAAAGCAGGAGTAGGTCTGATAATGAATAAGAAAATAGGAATGCGGGTAAGTTACTATGAACAGCGTCGTGAACGCATTATCGTAGCCAAGATAGACACAAAGCCAACACCGACCACAATAGTACAAGTGCCATCTAGTTCTGCCGATGATGAGGATATCACAGAAATGTATGAGGAGATAAAATAAATCATTCTGAAAGCCAAGGGAGACTAAAACTTGATTGTTATGGAGGACTGGAACACGGTAGTGAGAAAGGGAAGAGAAGGAAATGTAGTAGGTAAATATGGACTGGGGAAAATGAATGAAACAAGAGATTGCTTGGTAGAATTTTGTGCAGAGAACAATTTAATGATCACAACTGGTTTAAACATCACGAAAGAAGGTTGTGTACGTGGAAGAGACCAGGAGAATCTGGAAAGTACCAGATTGACTTTATAACCTGGAGACTCTGATCATAACTTATTGATTATGAACTGCAGATTAAAACTTTAGAGACTGCAGAAAGGTAGAAAAGTTAGGAGATGGAACCTGGACAAATTGAAGGAACTAGAGATGGTGGAGAGTTTCAGAGGGAAAAGTAATACAGTAGAAGAAGAGTAGGTAGCTCTGAGAGATAGGGTAGTGAAGGCTCAGAAGATCATATAGGCAGAAGGATAAGACTTAATAGAAAATCGTGGGTAACACTGAGCTTAATTGATGAGAGGAGATAATATAAAAATTCAGCAAGTGAACCAGGCAAAAGGGAGTACAAACGTCTGAGAAATGAGACTAACAGGAAGTGCGGACTGGCTAAGCAGGAGTGGCTAGAGGACAAATGCAGAACCGTAAAAGAATGTACAAATAGGGGAAAGATAGATACCGCCTACAGCTGAAAGATTTGAGTCGACACAATGCCCCTGGAGTAAATGATATTCCGTCTCAATTGCTGATGTCGTTAGGAGAGCGTGATGAAAAAATTGTTCCACATGGTATGCAAGATGTATGAGACAGGGGGAATACCCTCCGACTTCAAGAAGAGTATAGTAATTTCAATTCCAAAGAAAGCAAGTGCAGACAAATGTGAAAATTATAGAACTATCAGTTTAATAAGTCATAGTTGCAAAATACTAACACGAACTATTTACAGACGAATGTAAAAACTTGTGGAATCCAACCTTGGGGAAGATCAGTTTGGATTTAGGAGAAATGTAGGAACACGGAAGGAAATATTCACATTACGACTTATCTTAGAAGATAGGGTAAGGAAAGGCAAACCTACGTTTTTAGCATTTGTCGATTTGGGGAAAGCTTTTGAAAATGACGACTGGAATAAACTCTTTCAAATTCTGAAGGTAGCAGGTGTAAAATGAAGAGAGCGAAGAGTTATATTCAACCTATTCAAAAACCAGACAGCAGTTATTAGAGTCGAAGAGCATGAAAGGGACGCAGAGGTTGGGAAGGGAGTAAGACAGGGTTGTAGCCTTTCCCAAATGTTGTTCAATCTTTACATTGATCAAGCTGTGAAGGAATGCAAGGAGAAATTTGCAGAGGGAGTTAACGTTCAAGGAGAAGAAATAAAAACTTTGTGGTTTGCCGATGACATAGTAATTTTGTCAGAGACCGCTAAAGATCTGGAAGAGCTTTTTAATGGAATGGACACTGTCTTGAAAGGAACATATAAGATGAACATAACAAGAGCAAAACGAGGGTAATGTAATGTAATATCATAAAATCAGGTAATACAGAGGGAATTAGATTAGGTAATGAGACGATAAAAGTAGTAGATGAGATTTGATATTTGGGTAGCAAGATAACTTTGTGATAGCCGAAGTAAAGAAGCTATATAATGCAGAATGGCTATGGGAAGAAAAGCGTTTCTGAAGAAGCGAAATTTGTTGACATCCAGTATTAGTTTAAATGTTAGGAAGTCCTTTCTGAACGCATTTGTCTGGAGTGTAGCATTGTATGGAAGTGAAATGTGGACGATAAGGAGTTCAGATGATCGAAGCTTTCTAAATGTGGTGTTACAAACGAATGATGAAGATTAGATGGGTAGATCACGTAATTAATGAGAAGGTGCTCAACAGAATTGGGGAGAAAAGGAGTTTCTGGCGTATCCTGATTAAGAGACGGGATAGCTTGATGGGACACATTCTGAGACAGGGAATCGTCAACTTAGCATTAGTAGGCAGTCTGTGGGTTAAAAATCGTAGAGGGAGACTGAGAGACGTATACAGTAAGCAGATTCAAATCGATGTTGGGTGCCGTTCGTATTCTCAGATGAAGAGGCTTGCGCAAGACAGGGTAGCGCGGAGAGCTGCATCAAACCAGTCTGCGGACTGAAGACAACAACACAACAGTTTAATATTAATGTCCTGTCACATGTACTTCTGAAGAAGACAGGTTTAAACCTGTTCGCCCGTTGGTAAATGTTTATTAAATCCACAATTAATGCAACTGGATAACTGATTTTCTTAATTTAATAATGCAGATTTTACCTTTATCATAAAACTAGCTGATAACCCGGCGTTGCCCGGGTATTTATTCATTTATTTCTGCCTTTTTTCAGGTATATATTCGTTTGTATAAGGGCTATAAGTCTTTAAAATCTTTTGGGAATACAGTTAGTAGTAAAGAAGAAATAGATTAAAACTTTGTGCGGGAAGGAGCGGTTTCCCATGAACGTTACTGTTTATGTGCTCATATCTCATGAACTATGTGTCGTACTGTGATACAATTTAGAAGGTACACTCAACTATGTGTATACTGTCTGTAAAATTTCCTGCGGCTACAATTTGTAGTGTTTAAATTATAAATTGTAACGTCATTGTTGCAAATCGCTAAGTACTCTCATTCTCAAACCTTTTTCTCATACCACTAATGGTGCGAAGTATTCGCTCGGGTTCTCTAGTTGATATTTATTACACAGGGAATAATTGAGACAGAATTAAAGTTTGTATTGTGGAGTGAGACATGAGCTTCAGACTGACTGATAGTTCGACTCTTTATAAATCCACAAAGGCTGAGTGGATAAAGTATCTGCCTGGTAAGCAGAAATCCTCAGGCTCGAATCCCAGGTGTGACAAGTTCTAATTCAATGTCTCTCTTTCTATTAAATATTTTCCGTGCAGTAAACAATAATTATACTGATTTTTAGAGCCATACTATTGAGGAAAATCGAAGCAGCAAATTTCATATGAAATTTTTTTTCGCTATTTTCTGGCAGCTTGTGAATGTTCAAGTGAAGTGTGAGAGAGTGTCACTGCCCCTGTACGGGCAGAGTCGAAGCTGCGGCGATGTGGTGGCTGTGGCTGCAGCAGCCAGTAGCCGAGCAGCACGTCGTCCGCCTGGGTGAGATGGGCGCTCCGTGGCGCCAGTAACGAGTATTAATGGCGGCCAGGTGCCTGGCAGGGTCGCCAGTCGCTGCCGCTGGCCGCCATGTTGTCACTTTCACAGCGGAGGCGACGTCACGTCACGTTGCCACAACCTGCCCTCTGTCGTCCCTCGGCACACACACAGCTACTGAACGACCGCTTGGGCTGCAACCGCAGCCCTCTATTTTATTTACCACGTTCTGCAGGACGGAATAGAGGGACAGCACACGACTGTAACAAACGACTAGTAATAGGCAAAGTGAAATGTGTAGTAACCCTATGCACAGACTCATCGTAAGTAAAAATAGAAATTAGCTTAATTTTTACAGTAATACCTTCACAGAATATAAATAATTAGCCTCAAGGAAATTCTTCAACCAAGGTACCAGAGTGCATGATTTACTGATTGCTTGTGGCAGCTTATTAGAAATGGACATGGCAGAATAATGCTTGTAATGGTCAGTTGGTATGGAACAAGACACCGAATTTAGGAGTACAAATGCTTCATCATGGACGCAAGAACGGGTCTAATTTCAAGTATGCAAGCATCAGATGCCAAAGATATTATGTCCATTATGTACTAATCAACATGTGATATGAATAGTGCAGCATCAGTTTTTAATTTGTATATTTAACTTTGTATTTTATTAGTTTGACAAAGTAATATTTGGTAATGGCAACATAGCTTGCCGAAACTAGTAATGACTAAATGAGTAGTTTATACATGCGATCTTGGCTTTGTCTTCATATTGAAGTCATTAAATCTTAAAGGTGCGCCTCGTTTGCACAGTGGTAGAGAGCCAGACTACAAATCCAAAGGTCGCGGGTTCGGTCCCCGCCACGTCCTAGGATTTTTATCTGTCACTTTCCACATCTTTCCCCTCTGGCAGTATTGCTCTTGTGAAAAATACCGAGTAGGACCGTGATTCGGAACCCACGTTAAACTGTAGGTCCCCCTATAACTGGCTGGGTAAGTCAGTTCGAAGGTCGGAGAAGGCAACGGCATACCACCTCCAAACAGGACCATGCCTAGTATAGCACTGGGGTGTTCAAACTAATCTTCGGATTATTGACTGCTTTATCTTACCTTATATCTTAAATAATATTTTAGGATCGCTCTCCATACCGACAATGTCAGCTAAAATCAGTAAAAACTGCTAACCTTTGGGTATTTTCAAATATGATTGACAACAAACGACATTAAAGAAAATATATACTGAGAGGACAATGTAACAATTACCAGGCTACGAAGGGGGCAACTAGAGGTTCGCGACCTTACCCTACATATTGCTTGAACCGGCTGTTTCTACGTCATAAATAATGTTTTTGAAATAGTTCATTTACCACGAAAAGTAACTGCATATGTCGTAAACGAATGAAAGTAAGCAGAGAAGAACTTGTTTCGTGTTAAACTGTCACGTATTTCAGATACGGTGCTAATACTGAAAACACCGCATTTAATTTTTCAGCAATATCCGGAACATGAGATTTCAATGACAGCATAGTAACTATACGAACGCCTAGAAATCTGAACTGTTAGTCTCCGTTATCATGTTCCCAGTCTGCGAAAACGAGATGTTGAACTGTGTGTTACAAACTAAAACAGTTGCGTCTACTGCTGCGCTCGAGATTGTTTAAGTAACCAGGACTACATGAAACTATCACATTTACACACCATTAGCTCAGCCGGTAGTGAGGTACCAGGTGTTGGTCTATGTTGAAACACTTAATCAGAATGTAGTGTAGCATCCATGGGCGGAAATTCAGGTGCTGATTCTGGCTTCCATTTGATGATACAGATGGGGAACATTGGCCTGCGATGCATTAATCCATGCCATGTCAACATGTTCCTATTGCCCTGCAGTTGTTGTCAATTGGCATTCCATTCTCTATGACATGTAGTCCATTTGAGGCATGATTGAGGACCGTGCTGACCAGGTAAGTTTCTGCGGGTCTTGCAGAGCACACGTATAGTTTTACGCACAGTGTATGGGCGCGAGCATGCTGGAATAACACATCCCCTTCCAGTTGCAAAAATGGCAAATTAACGGGACTTACAACATTCTGCACGTACTCCATAAATACCAAAGGTGAACCAGAGTTGCAAGTTATCGGACAGCAGTGGTCGAGGGATGCAAGTTCATGCAGTAGCCTTGAGTGTAAGACCGGCTACAGATGTGTTTGCTTGCCTATAGTCCCAATGCTAGTAACCGTTTGGCAATGGCGCATGACTTCACGGACGGTGTTATCTGTGCTGTGGTACCAGCCACGATCAACCATTGCTGCCCTTACAATACGACGATCTTGGCGGACGTATTTACCGTGGTGGAATGGCCGAGCGCTCTAAAGCGCCTTGCTCAGGAGCACACGGTTGTTAGCGTAGGGGGTTCGAGTCCTCCATTGAGCACGCTTTGGTGAATGGTTTAAGTCAGTCGCTGGTGTCGCTTTATGCTACCCGACGTCTAAGAATACGGCAATCTTTAATATAGTATTCGCAAAAATGCGACAACATTGTGCCACAGACGATACTATTGTCTTTCATTTCCTCTCCAAAGGAGCGGGAGGGGGTGTGTATAACTTTCTTCTTTTGAGCCTTGTGAAAGCTGGTACTGGGGCAGTTAGATTCTAATTATGTTATAAACAGTAACATGCCTTGAAAAAAAAATGTCACTGAAACAATCTAAATGCCTCCATCCATTTCCGAATATGACAAAAATCTACCACAGCATCAAACAGTAGAGGGTAGAATCACAAACTTTCAGGTTTCAAAAGGGCATACAAACGTGTCACTCAAAGAAACAGTAAGCCAAATTGACGTTTTATTTTCGTTAAAAGAAATGCAACCAGCTGCCTTTGTGGATGTTTTTTATTAATCCAGAACTAGTTTTCGAGTCACTGCAGGGTCATCTTCAGTGGATATTTTACAGGCACATGTAAAGTATCCACTGAATATGAGGCTGCAATGGGTCGAAAACATATATTCCTGTAAACTATCCACGGAAGATGAGCCTAAAGTGGCTTAAAAACTAGTTCTGTATTAATAAAAAACATCGACAAACGCAGCTGGTTGCAGTTTTTTTTTAACGAAAATAAACCGTCAATTTGCACTACAGCTGCAGTTCGTATCCGACATGGATATTTTGAAAGTAAGTCACATTCCCTGAAAGCAATAGGATGCCATTACAAAGCTGGACTGTGCGGTTCACTTATACTTGTCAAACACTGTGTATGTTTGCGCATTTTAAGAAATGGTGGATAAATTCAAGATAGAAATGTGAAACTGAAAATTGACTTATAAGACAAACAAAGCCTTATACATCAATAGGCTTTTTTTATAGACAATTAGCGGAGAATACTTTTAATCTGACCGTGTCCGCTAAATGTTCATTATTTTTTTTACATTCAAGATGTCCTATTGTTAAAGCTGATACATTACAGAGTCAATACGTGGTATGGTATACACTAATGGCTATTAAAATTGCTACACCAAGAAGAAATGCAGATGATAAACGGGTATTCATTGGGCAAATATATTATACTAGAAATGACATGTGGTTACATTTTCACGCAATTTTTGTGCATAGATCCTGAGAAATCAGTACTCAGAAGAACCACCTCTGGCGGTAATAACGACCTTGAAACACCTGGGCATTGACTAAACAGAGCTTGGATGACGTGTACAGGTACAGATGCCCATGCAGCATCAGTACGATACCACAGATCAACAAGAGTAGTTAGTGACTGGCGTATTGTGACGAGCCAGTTGCTCGGCTACCATTAACTAGACATTTTCAGTTGATTACAGATCTGGAGAATGGGTTGGCCAGGGTAGCAGTAGAACATTTTCCGTATCCAGAAAGGCCCGTACAGGACCAGCAAAATGCGGTCGTGCATTATGCTGCTGAAATGTAGGGTTTCGCAAGGATCGAATGAAGGGTAGAGCCACGGGTCGTATCTGAAATGTAAAGGCCACTGTTCAAAGTGGCGTTGATGCGAACAAGAGGTGACCGAGATGTGTAACCGATGGCACCCCATGCCATCACACCGGGTGATACGCGTGTATGGCGATAACGAATACACGCTTCCAATGTGCGTTCACCGTGATGACGCGAATCACGGATGCGACCTTCATTATGCTGTAAACAGAATCTGGATTCATCCGAAGAAAATGATGTTTTGCCATTCGTGCACCCAGGTTCGACGTTGCGTACACCATCGCAGGCGCTCCAGTCATGGTCTCCAAGCTGATAGTCCATGCTGCTGCAAACGTCGTCAGACTGTTCAAATGTTTGTAAAGCTTATGGGACTTAACTACGGGGTCATCAGTCCCTAAACTTACAAACTACTTATGAACTACTTACGAACTAGGACGGCACAAATATCCATTCCCGAGGGGGGATTCGAACCCCCGACCGTAGTAGCCGTGCAGACCGTGACTGAAGCGCCTTAGTCCCCTCGGCCACCGCAGACTGTTCATGCAGATGGTTGTTGTCCTGAAATCGTCCCCATCTGTTGACTCAGGGATCGAGACGTGGCTGTTCGATCCGTTACAGCCATGCGGATAAGATGCCTGTCATCTCGACTGTTAGTGATACGAGGCCGTTGGGATCCAGCACGGCGATCCGAATTGCCCTCCTGAACCCACCGATTCCATATTCTGGTAACAGTCGTTGGATCGCGATCAACGCGAGCAGAAATGTCGCGATACGATAAACCGCAATCGCGATAGGCTACAATCCGACATTTATCAAAGTCGGACACATCATAGTACGCATTTCTCCCCTTTATACGAGCCATCACAACAACGTTTCACCAAGCAACACCGGTCAATTGCTGTTTGTGTATGAGAAATCGGCACGTTCTAGGTGTCGCCACCGGCGCCAACCTTGTGTGAATGCTATGGATAGCTAATCATTTGCGTATCACAGAATCTCCTTCCTGTCGGTTAAATTTCGCGTCTGTAGCACGTCATCTTCGTGGTGTAGCAATTTTTAAGACCAGGTGTGTAATGTAAATTATTACTGACAGTGAACTGTAGTGCTGAAATGAAACTGTGGTTTAGACAAAGGTAATTAAAAATCAGAATAAAAAGTTTATTAATCGGATTACTGTTAACTTTAATTAAATGAACACATTTGATTTTTAAAACCCTCATTAATAGCGTAATTTATAAAATTTGCTGTTAGCACAATTATGTACATTTTTTATCTTTTGCACTAACGATAATTTTTTATTTCTCCATTTTTGTAACATTATTTTACTTTAGGTGAAACACTTGTTGTGTGTCTGTGTGTGTGTGTGTGTGTGTGTGTGTGTGTGTGTGTGTTGTCCTTAGATTAGTTTAAGTAGTTTGTAAGCCTATTGACTGATAACCATAGTCGTTAAGTACCATAGATTTAGAGACATACGAACATTTGCGGAGGTCTGTGCTTCGTGGTGGACCAGTACCTCGTCAACGCGTTCGCCTCCATAGCCCAGTGGACAGCTTGGTAGGCTGCCACGCTCGGGGCCCGGGTTCCATTTCCGGCCGGGATGCAGATTTTCTGCAGTCGGGCACTGGGTGTTGTGTTGTTCAGATGTTTGTTCAAATGTTTGTATAGCTTATGGGACTTAATTAAGGGGTCATCAGTCCCTAAACTTACAAACAACTTATGAACTACCTAACACTAAGGACGGCAAAAATATCCATGCCCAAGGGGGGATTCGAACCCCCGACCGTAGTGGCCGTGCAGTCCGTGACTGGTGCGCCTCAGTTCCCTCGGCCACCGCGGCCGGCCTTATTTTTCTCGAGTAGCGGAAACTATATATGGCATAGAGAGCGTGGAAGGGTTGTAACGAATGTGTCATTGTATGCGATTAACATTTTTTCCGAATAATTACTTTCGAAGAGTAGGACAACACGTTTTGTATATGGGTGAGAATATCATGGAATTCAGTTGGGTTATAGCAGAGGTCTTGGAGAAAAATATTTGTTTTTACGGTAAATAGCCAGGGAGAATGCTTGTCTTCATTATCATTTCATTTTCGTCGACGCGCATGTCGCCCATGTGGCGTCACATGAAGACTTGCACCAGCCAACCCGAACATGATATCAGCCGGCCGCAGTGGCCGAGCGGTCAGCGGCGCGCCAGTCAGTCTGCACGGCCGCTACGGTCGGAGGTTCTAATCCTCCCTCGGGCATGGATGTTTGTGTCGTCTTCAGTATAAGGTAGTTCATAAGTAGTTTGTAAGTTTAGGGACTGATGAACCCGCTGTTAAATCCCGTAAACTTAAGAAACACTTTTGAACACGATCCCAGCTGGGGTCTAACGGCCAAAAATGCCACACGAAATTATCAGTCATCATCACCTCGTTTACGTGTTCATGTGACCGTTGTGATACAATACGTCGACCTTTTGTGGCAATTTTTCGAAAGGAACATCCCGCCACTTGGAAAGGCACATTTTGATTCCTTTGAAACGCTCGCATTGGCTGCAGAAAACACGAGCGCACGGCGACTGTTTCCTTCACACATTGATATCATTGAGAGCCTTATGGTTGTAAATATTCCCTATTCAAGTAGTCACACACACAGATGGCATTCTGGCAGCTCCGTCTCTACGCTGCCTGTTGGTGGGCGGCGTTGAAACCATTGTCCGTACATCTGCTATCCCGTAGATGACATCTGCCGTCATGAGAGGTACAAATTCTTCGTCGTCTTTCCAGGTCTACAGATTTGTTGGCAATGTATTCACTTGTTCACTTGTACTTAACCTAGCCTTAAAGTGCAAACGCAGGAGTATACAGACAAGATTTTTGACTATTACAGGTACAAAGAATAATTATAGAACAGTTGAAGAAATGTATAATCTTACTAATATAGTTCGGTATAGGCATTATGTAATAGCTGTAAAGAGTCAAATCCAATTGATACTGTAGAGATAGGACATTTGGTAAACTATTACATCCAGGTGGTGGTTTCTGTATTACTTTAAACTTAGTTAGTAAGCAGACACTGAAACGAATAACCGTATTGTATTGCAAAACCAATTTTTCAACACTAAAATAAATTTCTGACCTAAATTTCAATGTTTAGAACTCAAAGGTTTACATTTATGACAACAATGAAACATAGAATCATAACGCGTTGGTTGCTAATGTAAGGAAAGAAAATTTTTTAAAATTATTGAATAGGAGAAAGGTGTTTATTTTATTAAAGAAACGTATGAGAGGATATATATATATATATATATATATATATATATATATATATATATATATATATATATATATATATATATATATAATATGTGTGTGTGTGTGTAAGTTTTGATTTACGTGTTATTCGCTGTGGTGGCTGTTGTTGTAATGTTTGAGCAACATAACAAAACTGACCTTAATTTCGTGGTTGGTTACGTTAAACTCGTGAGTAATGCAAGTGGTGTAGTTAAATTTTGAAAATATTAAGCAAGACAATTAGTGTAATTAGCAAATACTATGGCCCTATCTGACAAACTTTTCAAAAGATCACTCACCTTTCCTTTCCTTACAAAATCTCCTACAGAGACTGTGCACGCACAGATAGCAGAAATTAACTTATTCCGTCTGTGCAATGCGTACGACTCAACTAGTACGCTAATGGTAATGATAATTTAGAAAATTATAAATAGTAGGATTTTTAACATCAAGTGACTGGAATATGAGTGCAGTCCACCACTAAAGTCAGTATCTGATAAAATTAATTCACTCAAGCAAATAGGAAATTTAAGTAAATCAGTCTTAATTAATGCTATGCATACGACATTAGTACGAGTTTGGTTCTTTATAGGATAGATCTGGCGGTGGCTATTATTGTTGAACTCAGTGCAAAACGAAATAGAAAAATTATTCATTAATTCAACTGTCTGTTATCTTCTACCATCAATTTTAGCAAAATTGTCTCAACTGAATGATTATCACAGTCTCTAACAATTAATGACACTCACTTATTTGTAAAATTGTGTAGAAATATTATTCATGCATTATTGAGGATTGCCATACTAATCATGAGTGGTTAATTAGTTGATCAAATAAGATAGCGAAAGTACTGTCTAATATTCTTGTATTTTAACAAAACGTAAACATGAATTCACAGTAAATTACAACCAATAGCATTTAACTTATTTTATTTATCAGTCCAGCGACGTGGTACTCTGTAGTCATATAAATGATGCAAAAATTCATACAGAAATCATTTTGATGGTGGCTCCTCCTTTGACAGCTTGCTAGCAGTTCGCCGAGATGCTACGCGAATCGCGTAATTAATCACGACCGTTAGCGTCCGCGATGACGCTACCACGTTTCGGACGTCTGGGACGGTTACCGAACACGTAACGAATTTCTGCCTCAGCAGAACGAACGAATAAATGTTTCATTAAGATCAATTCTTACTTCACTTATGTTCACAGGTTTCACATAAACTTTCAAATCGTTGCACTTATAACAAATTATAACTTTCACTTTGTTTAACTTTATTACTTATATTGTTTGAGCACTCCGCGGTCCGCGTACGAACGTCTGATCTACTTCACGGGGCGGCAGATACTGCTGCGCTGCTATACGATGAAGTCTCTGTCCTTAGGAGCCATATCGATAACTGTTCACAGATAAATATTTTACGTTGACAAATTAAACATAACAAGTAATCACAGTCATATAGAAAACATACAAAGTACAAATAAAATAACGCCGGCCGCAGTGGCCTAGGGGACTGAGGCGCTTCAGTCACGGTCTGCACGGCCACTACGGTCGGGGGTTCGAACCCCCCCTCGGGCATGGATATTTGTGCCGTCCTAGTTCGTAAGTAGTTCATAAGTAGTTTGTAAGTTTAGGGACTGATGACCCCGTAGTTAAGTCCCATAAGCTTTACAAACATTTGAACATTTGAAATAAAATAAAATAACATATGCATAAACAATTACAATACAGATAATAAATAAATGACAGAAAATGTTGACAGTTAAGTTACCTACATACATTGTGCCTCACGATAATTAATTAAGTCACATAAGAAGTTAATTACTACATATTCACTATAAACAGGTTCAAACGAATAATATGTTCAAAATGAAGCTCATTCCTCGTTATAATGTAAGGCTTACATTAAGGGTTACCGTACACTAATTACCAAAACTGGTATATTTGATGTTTATCGATTATAGTAATATGAGAAAATAGTATGTGTTATTAGGCGTAGAATCTGATAAGAAATCAAAAAAGGGGGTTGCTCTCTCCTGAAAATACAAAAGTTGGTCCGGCTGACAAGTGATGGGTGCTTAGGAACTTACTACTCGTTGCAACATTGTCACCTTAATGATCTTCTGATGTATTTACTTGACGGTAAATGAAAGTAATCATCATCAAACAGCCCAAGACTGCCGCTCCGGTTATCTGCTGGATTATATTATGGACAGGACACGGCCTATGATACTACCTCGCGGAACCTCAAATATAACATCTGTTTTACTCGATTGCTCCATCTATTAATGTGAGCTTTGAACTTTCTGACAGGAAGGCACCATCCAGCCACATAATGTTGCACCATAGGCATGCAATCTGATTACAAATAGCTTGTGAGAAACGATGTCGAAAGTGTTATGGAAATCTAGAAATATGGAAATGTGGAAAGTTTCCATAAATTCACGAGAATAAAGAGATAATTGTGTTGCACAAGAGCTATGTTCGTTTGTTCTTGATCACTCACAGCAAAACTATGCAACTCTGTTACTTTGGTAGTTAATGTATGTCTTACGACCTAAATACTGATGAGTGGCTTAAGTTGGATTTAAGATGCCTGAGGACATTTATGCTCTCTAAATACCTGAAGGAATTTATTGACTATTAACATACCTGGCGGAATTTATGGAAACAAACTTTCTTGAAGGAATGTATGGATTCAGTTACTTGCGTTACTGACGTCATTAAAAACGCATTTTATAACGTGTAAGCATCATGTCTGCTGGAGGTCGTTAATTTGATGTCCACTGTGCGTACTGTCTCGATGTACGAGGGCAAATGAGAAAGTTTATCAGTTCCCAGTTTTGACCTTGCTCGGCTAGGGCAACGCTATGCAAATTGACAAGGAGTGAGACGCGATCTTGTGTACTGAGTCTTGGAATACGTTGATGACGCACGGAGTCTTTCAGAATGTTTTTCACGTTTTTTATGTGATAATCAGTTAAAATCTATGCTGCTAGCAGACAAAATACCTAATACGAATCGTTCAAACTCTTGGCGATAGCTTGCTAATAATTCATAAATAATTTAAACCAACACATATTTGTCTGTGAATCACGTCGATAACTTTAAAGATATTCTGAAGCCGGCCGCGGTGTCCGAGGTGACTGAGGCGCTCCAGTCACGGTCTGCATGGCCACTGCGGTCGGGGGTTCGAATACCCCCTGGGGCATGGATATTTTTGCCGTCCTTAGTATAAGGGAGATCGTAAGTAGTTTGTAAGTTTAGGGACTGATGATCCCGTAGTTAAGTCCCTTAAGCTTAACAAACATTTGAACTTAACTACGGGGTCATCAGTCCCTAAACTTACAAACTACTTATGAACTAACTAAGACTAAGGACGGCACAAATATCCATGCCCGAGGGGGGATTCGAACCCCCGACCGTAGTGGCCATGCAGACCGTGACTGGTGCGCCTCAGTCCCCTCGGCCACCGCGGCCGGCCGCCAAATGAGTCAGTCATGGAGATATAATTGGAACTAATACTTCAGTAAGTATTGGGGTTCACATTGTAAGGGACTTTAACGAAGGGGAGGATACCAATATGTGGTGGAAATGGCGGGTGACGAACGAGAAGGAAAAGGGCACGACAGTTCAAGATGAAGGCTGACCAAAAAGAGAGAGTTCGGTTCTGGTGAGCGTATCTCGCTGCACCCGTCACGTGTCCACGTGGTCCTCGCTTCTGGATGGGTCTATCGGCTGGAACATGTGGTGTCGCACAAGTACAAAGTGCGCGCCACCTGCTTTCGCCGCGCGCCGCCATGCACGCACGGCGCGGCGTTCTCACGACGACAGCCACGAGCGCCCTCTGCGGCAACCCCGCTCGTGGCCACCACGGAAGACACCGGCCACTTCGGACTGAGACAGCAACGAGTTAGGACCTTCGTAATCAGATAGGCACCATTGAAGACTTTGCTATCGTACAGGCACTAGGCAGGCCTCTAACAACTATGTATCAACATTCTGCAGTACTATGTAAAAGTTAAGTATTGTTACATTCTGTGCAATATATATATATACATCTTTCTAATTTACTGGAGTGTTTATAGTTTCTGGCTGCTCCCCTCCGTACCTGCACTGGCGTGCTGTCTTTGTTACTGTGTCGGTCTCGTTCCACTCGGCCACCGACACCTACGACGAGGCTGGGACACAAAAGCGGCGACGAAGTTGGGACACAAAAGTGGCGACGAGGAGTGATAGAACCGTGGACCAGCCCGCTTACAGCAGCCAGACAGCAGCAGCCGGAGCACGCAGAAATTGCTCCCGCCCACCCACCCTTATTATAAGAATATTTGGGGGAACAGTTTCAGTTACGTGTTTTGTGGACTTTTTTGTTGCAGAGCGTCCTCTTTCATATTGCATTTGTGTTTTGTTATAAGTTACTTGTATACGCGGCGCCTAATCGGTCAGCATGGCCACTACCCCTAACCCAAACTTAATGGAAATTATTCAGTTACAGACGGCACAAATCTCACAACTTCTCAACGCAGTGGCGCAGTTGACGGCAACTCAACAACAGCCGTCGCATCAGCAGCCCACACCTGCCGCCGCACCGCTTCCGACGTTCCGCCAGTACAACGAACGTGAGGAAGAATGGAGTGACTATTTCGCGCAGTTTCAAGAACTCGTCGCGGCTCGTCAAATTAAAGGTCAGAGAGTGAAGAACCTTTTCTTATCGACTGTAGGAACTCCAACATTTGTGTTACTGCAGAAACTATTCCCCAACGCATCTCCTCGTGATGTAGACTTTGAACAAATTGTAGATGCACTGAATGCTCATTATGAGAGAAAAGTTCTTGTAGCCGCTGCACGGTACCGATTTTTCAGACTTAAAAAATTACCGCAGCAGTCACACCAAGAGTGGATTACGGAATTGAAGGGCTTAACCCGCCAATGTAAATTTACTTGCTCTTGTGGACTTTCTTATAGTGACGTTATGTTGCGAGATGCGATTACGCAGAATATTCAGGACCCCAGAATTAGAGCAGCAATTCTGAAACAGTCTGACCCCTCATTAGACAGTGTACTGCAGCTTATAGACGCGCATGATACTTTTGACTTAGCAGATGTAGAAATGCAAAGCCACAGTGTTAATTCAGTGCGCCGTAACGGACGCTTTCCTAGCCGTAGTTCTCAGTGTAGCACTAGTGATTCTTACAATAGTGCAGGCCGTGCTGAACAGACAGTGAACAGTAGCCTGTGTAAAAGTGCGACACAAAGGTCGCCACGTCGTGTTAGAAACAGTAATTTGAATAACGGGCGCCAACGCCCATTTCAGAAAAATGTACGTAAATCTTGCCCCCAGTGTGTGTCTCGGGACATGTGTGCAAATCGGGACATGTGCAGTCTGTGTGTATGCAAATTAAAAACTCAAAGAACAGTAACGTTAGAAACAGTGCTTCGCAGAGTGCGAGAACAGTTCATTCTGTAAATGTTATACGGGCTGTGGAATTGAACACTGCTTTCCTTGGATCTCAATTGCAAGAAAGTAGTTCTGCGCCTATGGCAAAACTATATAGTGCACCATGTAGCAAGCGCCGACGAGCGCGTAAAACAGTGCAACGGAAAAGGGTTCGGGACAAGCAAAATGACTATGAACAGTGCATTCCTGTAGTGAAAATAGTGCCTTCTGCAACTGCTCCTTGTAATAGTGCCCAGTACTGTGTCGCTAGTGACAGTAGACATCAAGTAGCTACTCAAAAGTTTAGTGCAGTAGTTAGTGACTCTGTAGTAGCTTCGCATTGCGCGGACGCCGATCCGGCGGTAGTGCCATCTAGTGACAGTGTTGTTAATTCGCTGCGTGCCGAGTCTGCGCCGCTCACTTCACTACGCGGCCCGCGCAAGCGCAGTAAACAAACCGTAGCAGACATTCGCGCACCTGTCTCGCGCCGCAAGCAAAAACTGTTTGTGACTCTCTTCATAGAAAATAAGACGGTGCAATTTCAGCTTGATACTGGTTCCGCTGTCACATTAATAAATAAAGATACTTATGAACTTCTGGGTTCGCCAAAATTGTCGCCGTCACAGCAAGTGTTAACAGCTTATACAGGTGAAAATATTCCCGTGCTAGAAACGTGTAGCCTGCCTGCCTCTTTTCAAGGTGTAACAAAAACAGTTGCTTTTGTAGTTCTTCAGGCCAAATCGACAGAACATTTTTGGACTAGATACTTTTGACTTGTTTGGTTTATCAATTCAAAGAGATGTGCTTCAAATTTCGTCAATAGTGCCTCAGGATAAAATCAATGCATTGTGTGACAAATATAGTGACTTGTTTTCGCCGGAACTAGGTTGTGCAAAAGACTTCGTGGCACATGTAACTTTAAAAGAATCTGCAGTTACAAAAATTTCGTAAAGCTAGACCAGTGCCTATCGCCTTGCGTGATACAGTTGCCGAAGAACTTAAACGTTGGCAAGATAGTGGGGTGATTTCTCCTGTTTCTGCGAGTCAGTGGGCCTCGCCTATAGTAATTATACCCAAGCCGTCAGGAAAACTTCGTCTCTGTGCGGACTTCAAATCAACAGTGAACAGTCAAACCATTGTAGACACTTATCCCCTGCCCAGACCTGACGAACTAATGGACAAATTACGTCAGTCTCGTTTCTTTTCTAAGATTGATTTAGCAGAGGCATACTTACAGATTCCATTTGATGACGAGTCAAAAAAATTTTTCGTCATTAATACTCACATGGGCCTTTTTTCAATTTCAACGCCTACCCTTTGGCAGTTCTTCCACCCCCGCTATTTTTCAGCGTTTTTTGGAACAGCTGACAGTTTCCGTACGGTGTTGTTCGAACTATTTAGATGACATTGTGGTGTCCGGACGTACAGTTGAAGAACATTTAGCAAACCTGGAGTGCCTTTTCAAAGTGTTGACTGCAGCAGGTCTACGTTGCAATAAAGTAAAGTGTTCGTTTTTTCAAACTGAAATAGAGTACCTAGGCCATGTGATTAATGCCCAAGGAATCCATCCCTTACAGTCACATCTTCGAGCAATCAAAGACTTGCCTCCTCCGAAGAATGTGCACGAATTGCAAGCAGTAATAGGGAAGCTGAACAATTATTTCAGATTTATTCCCAATGCCTCTCAGATTGCAGCTCCACTGCATCACTTACGTAGGAAGAATGTTCCTTTTGTATGGTCTAAAGATTGTCAGGTTGCCTTTGACAAATTATAGTCTGCACTACTCAGTGATGCATGTTTGATTCCCTTTGACCCACAGAAGCCTGTAGTGTTAGCAGTTGACGCCTCGTCGTATGGTCTGGGCGCTGTAATCTCACATCGTACTGGATGTCACGATCGTCCTATTGCCTTTGCATCCAAGCTACTGACGCCGACGCAACAGAATTACAGTCAGATAGAAAAGGAGGCCTTAGCAATCATTTACGGCGTCGCAAAGTTTCATCATTATCTCTAGGGCAGAAAATTCTATTTGTTGACAGACCACAAGCCTCTCACGTCGTTGTTCTCACCCACAAAGCCAATTCCGCCACGTACGGCACAAAAGCTTCAGAGATGGTCCTTGATATTGTCAAATTATCAGTATGAGATTTTGTACCGACCTACCACTAAACATGCCAACGCGGACACACTTTCCCCACTTCCGGTTGGCCAGGATGTATCATTTGATTCTTCAGGAATGGCATGTTGTCAGATAGACTCCAGAGATGCTTCCGCTGTCGCAGACTTTCCTTTGAACTCTCGTCGGGTTGCACAGGAAACAGCTGCGGATGCAGACCTAAGTGTGGTAGCACGTTTTGTTCGCTCAGGGTGGCCTGCCAGAGCCAAAGACATTGATCGGCCTCTGGTTCGACGTTATTTTGCACAACGTCATGCATTATCTTTAAGTCAGGGTGTACTGTTGTTGCATACCGACAACGACCAAGCAAGAGTGATTGTTCCTCGTTCCCTGCAACGAGAAGTGTTACGCCTCCTGCATCAAGGACATTGGGGCATTGTTAGGACAAAGCAATTGGCCAGACGTCATTGTACCTGGGTTGGTATGGACGCTCAGATAGAGAGCATGACATCACAGTGTACAGTTTGTGCGGAGCATCAGGCGGCTCCTCCACAGCGTTTCTCAGACTGGCCACGCCCCAAGGGACCATGGCAACGTTTACATATTGACTTTTCCGGACCTTTCTGGAATACGCGCTGGTTAATTGTTGTAGACGCTTTCAGCAAGTTTCCTTTTGTGATTGCCATGAACTCAACGACAGCTTCTAGTACAATCAGTGCCTTAACATCAGTGTTTTGCATCGAAGGCTTGCCTGAAACTATCGTCAGTGACAATGGACCACAGTTTGTTAGTGCGGAATTTCAACAGTTTTGTCGTGTGAATGGCATTCAGCATATCACCACCGCACCTTTTCACCCTCAGTCCAATGGTGAAGCAGAACGTTTCGTTCGAACATTCAAGTCTCACATGGAGAAGATGAAAGGTCAGCACTCCAGGCAGCAAGCTCTTCAAATTTTCCTGTCTACGTATCGGTGCCTGCCACGTGACGGCCCGTCTCCTGCCGATCTGCTACACGGCCGCCGTCACCGCACTCTCCTTCACCTGCTGCAGCCTCCCACGCACCGAGTCGGTTCGTATGGCGCTACGCGTTTTCAGGTTTCTACGCCGGTGCTGTACAGGGTGTTTGCTGGAAACAAGAAGACATGGCTGCCGGGCACCATTAAGCGCGTGCTCGGTAGCAATATGTATGTTGTACGTTCTTCCACAGGGTCGGAGCTGCGGCGCCACGCAAACCAATTGCGCCTGCACAGGCCGCGCGATCCTGTCTCCGGTTTCTTGATTCCAGACCCAGTTCACCGCCAGGGACCACAAACACATCGTTCGTCAACGGGTCCAGCGTCCCCGGACTACGAGATCGTCCCGATGGAGATCGACGCGACGCCGCCGCTGTTGCCGCCGCAGATGACAGCGTCACCGAGAGGGACTCCGGGTCCGTGCGTGCCGCCGCCGCCTGGGCCACGCACCTCAGAAGAAGATGACCTGCTCCCTCTGGGCGGGGGCGGGCGCCCTTCCCCAGGTTTCGGCGGGTTCCCTGGAGGATCTCAAGGCAGATGCCGGGGCGCGGACGGCGTCTCGATCCCGGCCTCAGCTACGACGCCCGTCCCACCAGTAACGCCCCCGCCCAGGCCCTCCTCCCAGTGCCGTCGCCGTGGCCCTCAGCCCTACGCCACGACGGCGCGGCGGTTTGGGGGGGACGGGTGTGGTGTCGCACAAGTACAAAGTGCGCGCCACCTGCTTTCGCCGCGCGCCGCCATGCACGCACGGCGCGGCGTTCTCACGACGACAGCCACGAGCGCCCTCTGCGGCAACCCCGCTCGTGGCCACCACGGAAGACACCGGCCACTTCGGACTGAGACAGCAACGAGTTAGGACCTTCGTAATCAGATAGGCACCATTGAAGACTTTGCTATCGTACAGGCACTAGGCAGGCCTCTAACAACTATGTATCAACATTCTGCAGTACTATGTAAAAGTTAAGTATTGTTACATTCTGTGCAATATATATATATATCTTTCTAATTTACTGGAGTGTTTATAGTTTCTGGCTGCTCCCCTCCGTACCTGCACTGGCGTGCTGTCTTTGTTACTGTGTCGGTCTCGTTCCACTCGGCCACCGACACCTACGACGAGGCTGGGACACAAAAGCGGCGACGAAGTTGGGACACAAAAGAACATTTCCGTGTGAGCAAGAGCAGGTCAGCTGAATTTGCGGTGTGCAGACGAGCACGTAATCACGGCATGGCCGGCGATGCCGATTGGTGGATTCCGGTGCACATCCGCCGAGACCTGGCTCTGTGGCTGTGGGGAAAAAATAAAAAAATTACTCTCGAAAAAATAATGGTTTTTGCAACCTGTTGGCCTACCATACACAAGACATGAGGATCAATACGAGTTACTAAACACATTTCAGGTCAAATATTTGGAGCACTAAATACGTGATCGCTGCAGTTCACGCTCATGATAATGTAATAAATAACCTGCAGTCAATACATTTCTTGTAGTGGCCATTTGAGCAGCAGCTGAATACTATGTATTTTCAAAATAGTGTTTGTAAAGAAAACGGCTTTTGCTACAGCAAATCAAGGGTTTGTATTTTTATAATTCACCCATAGGCGTTTCGCCTTTGTCACAAGGCATCCTCAGTGGGTGTCCTGAAATATTTACAAGTTTCTGTTTAGACATAAAGCTTAGGTTTTTTCACATATGAACAAAACATTTCGTTTCTGATTTAAAACAGTTCGTTTTTTGCTATAAAATGGTGTATTTGCAGCATTTGCTACTCCATATCAGTCTCTTTCCGACAACCAAGTGTGAAAGTTTCACTATTTTCTGAAAAACTTAGCATTTTCCTAGTTCCACTGTCATCTGCTGCCATAATTGTGTCCACTGTAGTTTGTTTTGTAGTGTTGCCAACATTCTCAGCTTGTTTGTAATTCAACTATTTCATTGAAAGTGTGTTGAATGTTGAAGGTATCGTTGTGTGTGTGTGATGTTTGGTTGTGTGTGTGTGTGTGTGTTACTTCTTCTTTCTTTCCCTCTGTGTCTGTGTGTGTGTGTGTGTGTGTGTGTGTGTGTGTGTGTTGGAATCTGTGTCTATCATTGACTATATGAGGAAGTTGCCAACACTACAAAAGAAACTACAGTGGACACAGTTGTGGCAGCAGATGACAGTGGAACTAGGAAAATGCGAAGTTTTTCAGAAAATAGTGAAACTTTTACACCTGGTTGCCGGAAATAGCCTGATCTGGAGTAGCAAGGTCTGTAAATAAACCATTTTGTAACAAACAACGAACTGCTTTGAATCTGAAACGAAATGTTTTGTACATATGTAAAAGAAACCTAACCTCCATGTGTAAACAGAAACTTGTAAATATTCCAGGACACCCACTGATGACGCCTTGTTACAAAGGCGAAACGCTTATGGGTGAATTATAAAAATAAAAACCTTCATTTGCAGTAGCAAAATGCGTTTCCTTTACAAACACTATTGTGAAAATACATAACCTGCAGTTAGTTGTGGGCAAACAATTAAGGCAAATATGTTCTGGTGCGTAAAAATCGTTAAAGACGTCCTGGGTGCTGTTTGTACGAATCTCATACTACCATTTTGTAGATACATATTTAAATGGATGATTGTGAAATGTGAAAGGAAGATGTATTATAACGAATGGCGCATCGGCCGTGGCGGAGTGGCCGAGCGCATCGAGGCTCTGTACTCCTATGCGTGAGGCTGTTCCCCATCAGGGGTTCGAATCCTCCCTCGGGCATGGATGTTTATTCTGCCTTTGGTATAAGTTAATTTATAAGTAGTTTGAAAGTTTAGGGACTGATGACCCCGCAGTTAAGTCCCATAAGCTCCATAAGCTTAACAAACATTTGAACATTTTAATGGCGAATTGTTCATCATCACAATGGTCGCCTTTCACAAATATTTGTAAACCTATTGGCTTCTACCTTTATCTCTTCCCTAGACTTACAAACTACTTAAAATAACTTATACTAAGGACAACATATACACCCATGCAAGACGGAGGACTCTAATTTCCGACGTCGAGCAACCGCGTACTCCACAGCGTGGCGCCTTAAAACGCTCGGCCACTCTATCGCGACAGTCGCCTTTCAAATTGCCCGCTGTCCTCAGTGGATCACTGACGGGATGGAGGGGCCTTGGTCGGTAGCTGTGCCGCATGGCGATTCTCTCAGCTCCTGAAGATGGCGGCTGTGCTCCACACATCCACGGCGTTTGAATAGCGAAGTGAGCTTCGGTTTCTAAGGAGCAAGGGACGAAGGGCCGTAGGGATCTACAGGAAAATGCAGTCAACGTATGGGAAAACTGTCTCGATTTTAGAAGTGTGAAGTAGTGATGAGAATTCTTGCATGACAATGAGCAGTCGGGGAGACCACGTTCGTCACTGACAGCATTTCTGGTGGGGATGCAATAGTAAAATTTTCCGGGAGCTTTAGATGCCGTATGGTAGAGCTTGCGACATCGTTCACGGGTCCATACGGCACCGAAAGTTATCATGTCTTGTCAGGTGGGCGCCTTATCAGTTGCATGACTTGATCTACATCTACATGGGACACTCTGCAAATCACATTTAAATGCCTGGCAGAGGGTTCATCAAACCACCGTTATACTATTTTATCTCCCATTACATTCTCGAATAGCGCGCGGGAAGAATGAGCACCTGAATCTCTGCGTTCGGGCTCCGATTTCTCGTATTTTATTCTGATGATCATTTCTACCTATGTAAGTGGGAGTCAACAATATATTTTCGCATTCGGAGGAGAAAGCTGGCGATTGTAGTTTAGTACGTAGTCCACGCCGCAGCGATAAGTGCCGTTGTAATGATTCCCATCCCAGATCCTGTACCATTTCCGTAACTCTGTCTCCCCTGTATCGTGACAATACGAAACGAGCTGCCCTTCTTTGAACTCTTTCGATGTCCTCCGTCAAACCCACCTGATAAGGATCCCACACAGGGCAGCAATACTCCATAAAAGGACGGACAAGCGTAGTATATGCAGTTTCTTTAGTAGTTCTGTTGCATCTTTTAAGGGTTCTGGCAATAAAACGCAGTCTCTGGTTCGCCTTTCCCACGACATTATCTACGTGTTCTTTCCAATTTAAGTCAGACGAATTGTAATTCCTAGGTAAATTTGTGGAGTTTACGGCCTTCACATTTGATTGATTTATCGTGTACACAAAATTTAACGGATTTCTTTTCGTACTCATGTGGACGACTTCACACTTCTCATTACTTAGAGTGAACTGCCGATTTTTACACCAAACTGATATTCAAATCGTTCTGCAGTCGGTTTTGATCTTCAGACGATTTTATGTAAATAAGGAACAGCAGAGGACCAATAACACTACCCTGTGGAACGCCCGATATCACATATGTTTTAGTCGATGCCTTACCATCGATTACTACGAACTGTGTCCTCTCTGACAGGAAATCCCCTATCCAGTCGCAAATTTGGGGCGATGTACCGTAACCACGCAGTTTGATTAAAAGCCGTTTGTTAGGTACGGTGTCAAAAGCCTTCTGGAAATCAAGGAATACGGAATCAATTTGCGAATCCTTGTCGATAGCACACATCACTTCGTGTGAGTAAAGAGCTAGTTGTGTTTCGCATGAGCGATATTTTCTAAATCCATGTTGACCTTGGGCCAATAGATCATTCTGTTCTGATGAAAAGCAAACAAACGATGTCTACACTAGATAATCAGGAGCGGTACTCAGAGGAAAGTGAAGGATGCTGCATTTCACCGCGAAATCCAAGCAGCAGAGCATAGTGTGATAACATTCGGGTTCGCCTGTGACAATAATAATCATCCGTTCAGTGCATCTGCTGCGACAGTGATGTTGACAGTCATCGGGGAAAGCCGTGGACCGCTCCTACTGGATTTCAAGGTGTAGTCATCAACGCCGATAACTATTATCCCACACTGTCACGTCTGATGATTGTCATCAGGAGAAAGCGCCGAAACATTCTGGACGTGGAGAACGGAAATATGCTCCACGACAATACGTGTGCACACGTGGCAGTAAGAACTGTCGAAAAGCTGAGACTGCTGCGGCCGTTTCACTAGAACAGTGTCTTCAACCCGTAGGACGCAAATTCTTGTGTCGCCGTCATGGGAGCAAGTAGCTGCACATAATACAACAACCAATCAGGAGCATGCCACAATACTGGCGCTTCCGTAATACAAAAACATGTACCTAAGAAAGGTTTTTAGATTAAAATTACGCGATTACTTGTTGAACACTAGTTCTCAGTTGAATAGAACAAAGAATGTAATATGAATACGCAACGTTAACAACGAATAATTGGAAGGCCTGTAAACTCTTTTCAGGTACCTGGCGACAGCTAAAGGTACAAAGTACAATACGTAATTTTCAAAAAATTCGATTGTTTAGAAATTAACTACACAGTGGGACATTGGTCAACGAGCCTAATGCGCTTCTGAGCTTCACCTGCTGTGTAAAACGTCGTTGTGCAACATATATTTTTCTGTCGGAATTCATGTAATAATAGGATGTTTTCCATTAAGAAAAAAATTGACTAAAATTTATCCCGTAATGTACAATATAGTATTTTTAATGTTTATTTATTTACAAGACAGTTGTGTCAGCAAAGGAAAAAATCGCACTGACGTGTTTTACGGCCCACTCTAGATTTGTAGTTTTATAAGTTTTTGCAAACATTTTGGACCAAAAGAATAATCTAAATAATAAGAGTGTCTGAAATCCTTTTAGGGAAAAAATGTAGGTAGTGGGGGATTCCAAACCACTGACCTTCAGCGTCACAGTCCAACGCATTGCCCACTACGCTACAGCTAACAATTGCGAGTTATGTTCTTTATTCTCATACTATTTATGGCCATAGTTAACTGACGCTAATACGACATTTGTAGACACTAGATTATTATTTATCGTACGAAGAACGACGTGTTTTTGTTAATTACTCAGTGCGCCATTGCTTTGAAATGACAACGTGTAAGTTACAATAAGAAAATCATCAAATACGCAACGCAAGATGGCGCATGTCACAGAGAGTTCTGGGCGAGGAATGTCACGTGACATCTGCGAACGGCTGGTTTTCGTTAATTCAATGTAGGGTATCAAAAGTCCGTTATTTATGCAAATATCTCTCAAACGATACGAGATATGAAAAAAACATAAGGGAACAAAGTTGTAGAGAATTTTCTCCTCTGCAAATTCGTTTACTCAATTTTCGCGTCAGATGAACGGCTTATTTGCAACTAAAATTACATTAAAAACGGATTTTTTTGGTATTACTAACGTATTTCTTGTCCGAAATATTTCCAAAAACCAGGTTCTGGTCTCTGCTAGCCAGCAAAATTGTTCAAATGTTTGTATAACTTACGGTACTTAACTACGGGGTCATCAGTCCCTAAACTTACAAACTAATTACGAACTAGCTAATACTAAGGACGGCACAAATATCTATGCCCGAGGGGGGATTCGAACCCCAGACCGTAGTGGCCGTGCAGACCGTGACTGGAGCGCCTCAGTCCCCTCGGCCACCGCGGCCGGCGGTAGCCAACAATTATGTCTGTAAAATTTGGTGCCGATCGGTTGAACGGTTCGACCGAAAAGTGGGAACACGTTACAGCCAGACAGACATCCCAAAATCGCCGTTATTTTCGCAAATATCTCTGAAACGATACGAGGTATCAAAAAACATAACAGAGCAAAGTTGTAGAGAATTTTATCGTCTACAATTTAGGTTATTCAATTTCGTGTCAGATGAATGGTTAAGCCGTTATTTTTATTTAAATTTCGGGCTGTCAAAAGACGATCGCAAAGGCCCACTTTTAGTGTTACTACCGTAGCCTAAAGTGGGCCAATTAAATTCGATCCCTGTGAAAGTGCAGACAAAGTTGTGTTATGGAGGGCTGCCGCCAAATTATTTTTAGCTGGAAAGGGGTTGAGTGTGCAAAAAAGTTTGGAAAACACTGGACTTGAAGATTCTGTACCGCCCACGATACACGCCACACTGCTAGTGATCTCCAAGTCTTCGGACTGTTGAAGAAATTCCTGGGGGAAAGGGGTGGGGGGGGACAACGGTTCATAACTAACGATGAAGCCAAGGCAACAGTCCGACGGTGTTTCCATAGTTAACCGGACGCATCTCAAATTTTGTGCTGCGATGGGACGTGTGGAAAAAAAGTGTAAGGTGCCTACAGTAGGATGTACTAGGGTAAGTCAATTATTATCCTCAAAGTAGTTATAAAATTTTATTGTAATAAAATACGAAACTTACAAGTGTGGTGTCGCACAAGTACAAAGTGCGCGCCACCTGCTTTCGCCGCGCGCCGCCATGCACGCACGGCACGGCGTTCTCATGACGACAGCCACGAGCGCCCTCTGCGAGAACTCCGCTCGTGGCCACCACTGAAGGACATCGGTCACTTCGGACTGAGATAGCAACCAGTTAGGACCTTCGTAATCAGATAGGCACCAGTGAAGACTTTGCTATCGTACAGGCACTAGGCAGGCCTCTAACAACTATGTATCAACATTCTACAGTACTATGTAAAAGTTAAGTATTGTTACATTCTGTGCCATATATATCTCTTTCTAATTTACTCGAGTGTTTTTAGTTTCTGGCTGCTCCCCTCCGTACCTGCACCAGCGTGCTATCTATATTCCTGTGTCGGTCTCATCCACCCGGCCACCGACACCTACGACGAGGCTGGGACACAAAAGCGGCGACGAAGTCGGGACACAAAAACAAGAACATCATTTTTCGACATAGTCTCCTTGCTTTTCAATGCACTTCGTCCATCGCTCTAAAAGGTTCCTTATGCCCTCATAAAAGAAGGTTTTCAGTTGAGCCTCTAGCCAGGAATCCACCGCTTCCTTCACTGCTTCGTCCGAGTCAAATAGACGGCCCCTTAATGCCCGTTTGAGTGGACCAAACAAGTGATAGTTAGAAGGGGCAAGATCGGCACTATTTGGAGAATGATCCAATACTTCGAACTTGAGTTTCTGGAGCGTTTCAGCAGTGTAGACAGCATTATGCGGACGGGCATTGTCGTGCAACAACACAACACCTTCTGACAGCAATCCTCGGCGTTTGCTTCGAATTGCAGGCTTTAGCCTGTCAGTAAGCATCTCGCTGTAACGTACACTGTTTATTGTTGTGCCCCTTTCACCATAATGTTCCAGTAGAGGATCTCGTGCATCCCAAAAAACCGTAAGCATCAGTTTTCCTGCGGACGGTTGGGTCTTGAACATTTTCTTGCACGGCTAATGCGGATGTTTCCGTTCCATACTCTGCAGTTTACTCTCCGGCTTGTAATGATGGATCCATGTTTCGTTACCAGTAATGATTCTACGAAGTTGTCCCCTTCGTTACCATAGCGATCCAAATGTTTTTTGCAGATGTCGAGGCGCGTTTGCTTATGCAACTGTGTGAGTTGTTTTGGGACCCATCTTGCACAAACTTTACGAAACCCAGGCTGCTGTGAATAATTTCGTAGGAAGAACCATGACTAATTTGAAGAAGATGAGCCACTTCATCGGTAGTTAATCGTCTGTCTAAGAGAAACATTTCACGTGATCTCTCAATGGTTTTTTCATTTGTGTCGGTATACGGTCGTCCGGCTCCTTCATCGTGCTTAACACTCGTGCGACCATTTCGGAATTTTTCAGTCCACTTGTACACACTTCGTACCGTACTGAAAGTCTTCTATGAATTTCGGCCGCTGATACATTTTCCGCCCACAAAAAACGTATCACTGAACATTGCTCTTCTTTGGTGCAAATAGACAGCGGAGCAGCCATGATTAACAGCACGGTAGTGACAACGAAACTAACGTAGCAGCTTGAAAATTGCAAAGATATAACAACAAATAAACAAAGCATGCGTCACCAACGTAAAACGACAGTACTACCAACGTAAACAAAAAATGTAACTAAATAGCGGATAATAATTGACTTCCCCTCATATGTTTGTAGTGAATTGTATGTATTTTTCTTTGCCCAGGAAAATGTAGGGGCAAAAACATTCTCATTTGTCCTCGTATTTTCAGTTTTCATTTAATTTTTTGGTGGTTGTATGTTGGACATTAAAGTTTCATGTACATGTGTAGATTAAATGAAACTGTAAAGCTGTAAACTTCTTACAGCCGGAAACCAGGATCATGTAAAATAAAAAAAAAATCGTCAAAATTGAAAACAAAAGAATGTTCATTTGGGTTAATAATAGATGAATGTTTCAGATTCCAATAGAAACGAACTGATATATAGTCTCCAATGTAATGGTCTCTAATAGCAGTAATAAAACGGAATGAACCTGACCCGGCAAAGGTACGTGAGCATTCCAGAGGCACTCGGCACTCGTAATGCAGGCTACGTCATCACAAATGCGGCTAATATGAGTAAAATGCAATGCGTAATGAGGCGCGGCCGTATAGCACGGCTCTGTGTAGCGCGTATTAGCAGCTGCGTTCCATCTGCGTTCCCCGGCTCCATATCGCGATATTAACGGCCGCACCTGCACAGCAATGACCCACTTTCATGCGGTTTCAACCGAAAATTCGCAAATAGACAGTCCGAAAAAAATTGGTGCAACAAAATGTGCGCTGAGAGGGGCAAGATCACTGTCGGCGCGTCCTGTGTGTTCACTGGTTGTGAACCCCCTGGAAAAAAGCTCATTGTGGAAAAAAAGTTAATAAATACAATAAAAATTGTTTTTAAACTATCTTATTTCCTTTCGTTCATCTATCAGATCATTTTATATACCCATTCAAAGTATTTTCATCTCATAAGAAAAGTTTTACGTCGCGGAGACAGCACGTATAAGAGTCGTAGCGCGGCCGCGTCATACAGGCGGCAGTGGCCGTAGCGTTGCAATGCGCATGCGCGGCTGAGGTTCAATTTCTCATCTGAACCCCCTATAGGCAGCATATGGACGCTCCCACGGCAGGGAGGGGTGAGGGTAAACGCCGCTTTTAACATTGTCTCTGGAGCTGGTAGAGCAGTGATCTCTATATTAGTAAAGAGATCACTGTGGTAGAGACACCAGATCCTGACTACTCGAGCTTTGGGCGGTTATGCACGAATGGTCCCGAAGCAAGACGATGGAGCTACTGCACACCTCGGCTGCGCATGCGCAAATCCTCCATGGAGGCACACATCCGCTCTTCATGTGCATCTTCATGTTTTCGCGGCGCAATGACTGTTCAAAGAAGTTTTGTGCATAAATCAGCATAAAGTTGACTTCTAATATTTCGGCTAAGAAGCGTTCAGATATCTTCAGAAATAATCGAAAACTGACGCTCGTGCTTATAAACGTGCGGACCGCGCCACTGCGCATGCGGCCACAGATACAACAAGGCGCCAAAGACGTTACTCGGCGGCAAGGAAGTACATGTGTGTGTAAATTATATCTGTGGCTGCATGGTCGATTATTGCGGAGAAATCGATGTGTTGTGATCTGTGCTGTGGCGGCGTCTATGTAAATTTATTAAAGAAAGTGCCGGCTTTCAAGATTTATCTAAACTGAAGTCGCTGTCTCTGTTAATTAAATTCGTCCCCAAGCGAATTTCAATTGCTTCTTTCACCACTGAGTCCCAGAAAGATATAGTGGCGGCTACAATTTTTACGTTTTCGTACGTCATGGAGTGTCCAGTATCAATACAGTGCTCTGCCACTGCCGATTTATCAGGTTGTAAGAGACGGGTATATCTTTCGTGTTCCGTGCATCTTTCCTGGTCTGTACGTTTCGTCTGTCCTATGTACGAAAGGCCACATTCACAGGGGATCTTGTAAACCCTGGCCTTCTGGAGCTCCAAATCATTTTTTATAGAACCAAAAAGAAGAAAACAGACTTGAAAACAATACTCGTGTAAAGAAAATATAACCTGTTTTAAAACAAAGTTTTTAAATACTCATTTACATTGACAGCCTAAAGGTTTTAAAGTATTTTAGCTATTTACTTCGCGTTATAACGGCGGAGTGCCTTTTTCTTTGAAGATAGAATGCACCCGCTGTTGTTTTGTTTTACGACTCTCGTGTGTGTGGTAAACTCGTAATTCCGAGACTCGAAATATCGAGATTCCCCCGTATCGAGTTCAATTTATTTATTGTCTGACTTCCTTCAATCTTTTACAGGTAGATAATATCACAACTAGGAGAAAAGAATCGAATTTGGAAGTATTTTAATGAAAGTACCGTTGATTTGTCTAAACCTGTTCGCCTTCCATGTCATCTACGGACTCCTGGTTAGGCTTATACACACTCAAGAAGGTTTAATATGGGAAGGATATATTCCAAAATGAGAAAAACCTAGTCATTTGTGGTATAACGTAAATATACAGAAATTTTTACTTAATTACGCCAGTTTCGGTTACGATATCGGCCGAAACTGGAAGAGGAGCCGAATATTCCGCCACAAATCATGTTTCGGTCGAACTCTATTTCGTGGAGTCAGAGTCACATTAGAACCCAACCGTTGGCTCTGACCATTTGAAATCGGAGCTGACCAAGCTAATTGTCTAGGGTCTGATGTTGCTAAGACGACGCAGGTTTACTGTAACAGAAAGAATCCCTGCACATTAATACATTTGATGTTTATTAAAACAAATAACTACTCATCTTTTGGCGTTGCAGAAGATTCACAAATTTCACTCTGATAACGTTTCAGTCATCAGAAATGTCTGCAACTTGGCTATCTTTGATATATGGGCGAGTCTCAAAAAGATACTCATGAAGATAGATAGACATAAAGCACGGTTAAAGAGCAGGCTTTAATCAATAACTCCTGAAATATACTACAACCCAACAAGGATTACTCCAGTAGCGATCGCGAGGATAAGATTATATTAATTATACCACAGAGGCATTAAAACAGTATTTTTTTCCGCGCTCCATACGTCAACATAACAGAAATTCCTAATAACTGCTACCATGAGACGAACCGTTTGATACCACAGTGATTAACAATGATTTTCAGGGTAGAAATGTGGATTTAGAATACACGATAATTTCCTTGATTTCACAGTGTTTCATAACGCATTATTACCAATTGCAGTCCATTTCACCTCAAAGTATGAAATGCTTAGTGCATTATTAAGAATTACAGTCCACCTAACCTCAAAATGTTGTAATAAATTTGTATGTAGTAATGAAATGTTTGAGACATTCAGTAACTCTATTTAACACCTGTAAATACGAATCTCAGTTTGTAAGAAAATGAAAGTGAATGATAATCAAAGCTATGCATGGGAAGATCCTTTGTTAGAATGATTCTGGAAAAGTTGTATGTTTTGAGTTCTGAAATTAATAAATATGATACATGTAACTATCTTGAAATTCAGAAATTCTCCCGACTCTCTCTCTTAGATTTACAATATGACCATACATTGAGTGACCTCATTGATCAGTTGGTGATGTGTCTGGCTTCAGTTTCTGTGAAGAAGGTTCCTTGGAACGTCCAGTCTGGTGTCTGTGAATGTGAGAGTGCCACAGTTTGTGTCACTTGTTACTCACTAACCGGCTTCCTCCCTGAATTTCAGGATTATTATTGTCGAGTCAGACGACATAATAAAGTTAACTGATTAAAACTTGCGATATTCGGCTATTTTTCCTGATGAAAAGACGTCTATATTTTGGCATTTTATTAATAAAAATCAGGCGAAATATTGGTTATTTTTTGTTTGAGATTTGGCTTCAAAGCAATGGAGAAACGTGGCAACCCTCCTGGGCCTTCGACATGATTAGGCCGCCAGTGTGTGACGCCAACCAAACGGAGTGCAGCGTCGTGATCTCTGGTGCCACTGACTCCGACACTACACCTCGTCTGCTGTCGTAACCCTTTAATGTCAAGTTGCGATGCCCTGGTGTAACGGATACGATCGTCGTACATCCGACAATGATGTCTGCGGCTATATCATGTATGTTCCTTGTCAGTTAACACAGACAGGTCAACGGATGCCGCTGCTCTCGGTTGTCCCTCTGCAGTGGCGGTGCATCCTATGTGAACTCCCGGAAAAAAGCTCGTCACGAAAAAAAAAAAGTAAACAAATAAAACAAAAAGTGTATTTGAACTATCATTCTTCGTTTCGTTCTTCTATCAGATAATTTCATATGCACATTTAAAGTATTTTTATCGCATGAGAAACGTTTTACGTCGCGGAGATAGCACTATACGAGTCCCAGCGCGGCCGCTTGATATAGGCGGCAGTGGCCGCAGCGTTGCATTGCGCATGCGAGGCTGAAGTTCAAATTCCCTTCTGGACCCCCTGGAAGCAGCATATTGGTGCTCCCGCGGCAGGGAGGGGTAGGGGAAACGCCGCTTTTAACATTGGCGTTAGAGCTGGCAGACACCGCTCCTGGCTACTCGGGCTCTGGCGGTTACGCACGAATGGTCCCGAAGCAAAGGCAATGGAGCTACTGCGCACCTCGCCTTGCGCATGCGCAAATCCTCCATCAAGGCAACAACAGTTCTTCATATTTATTTTTGGCGCACGGAAGAGTTAGGCCGGTATTACACTATCAAATTATTTGTCAAAGAATTGGACAAAGAAAAATTGGACGTAGTGTAATGGGAACGTCGTCCAATATTTCATCCAATCTAGGCCTCGGCCTAGATTTGATCAAAGAAATCGTTCGTCTTCTGTTTGCTGCAGTGAGAAATGTGACCGCTTGGAGCGCTAGTAGTATACAGCTTCCTTTATTTTATTTGGAGGTTAAATATCTGACATTACTTGGACATAACGTTCGTATTCGTAAACATGGCTAGTAGTGGAATGTTTGTGTAGTGTTTTCTAGCAACAACAAAATTAAAAAAAAAAAAAAAAACAAAAAAACAGATGGAGCGTTGTATAACACGCGACAAGGCCAATTCACACTGTCCGTCACGTCAATTCGCGTAGCCCAATACCCTGCGGCGAAAGTGAGGTTGAGTTACAATCCGTGATGTAAAAACAGGTCATTATATACTATCGGAATTGAAGAAGTAATACCCCTAAATCTTATTTACGGCCGAAACAGATTTTAGAATGTAAGATTTTGGTAACTTGGTGTGATAAGTGCTGGGAAGTGAAACAACTTTCAAAACATCGACATCTGTTTGCAAGCGAATCTATGTACATATAAATACGTCAGCCAATTTTTGTAAGGAAATAAATAGAACCTATTTACTTCATAAGCAATGTTTCCCCCCTTACATTGTTAATAACGTCATAAACAATTTAGATTATCCTCTTTGTCAGTGCTCACATTTTCCATTTAAAACGTTATTTAACGAAACTTGCTTTATCAACTTAACAATCTTATTCGTATACACTGTTTGAGTCAGCCTTTTTGTTACTCTATTGCTAACTGAAGGATGAAGAGCGACAAAATAATTAGCAGTGAACGGCCTGGCTGTTCTGCCGACAGCATAAAAAAAGAAAATCCTCCCGGTCCCGTAACAAATTTTATTTATCTCGCTCTGATACCCACGGTTTCATCCAAGTATGTTTGCATTTTTCCCTCCTTCTCTTCTAAGTGCAGACACAGCGGAACTGTAGTATAAACAACAGCTGAGCATTACACCACCAATTTGATGCAAATTTGACAAAATATTGGATGATAGTGTAATACCCCCTTTGCGATCCATCCAATGTCTTTGTCAAAAAATATGACCAATATTTCATTCAATTTTTTTCGTCCAATTCTTTGTCCAATAATTTGATAGTGTAATACCGGCCTTACCAAAAACACGTTATATCTGGCAAAATACCTTATAACTATAAATTAAGAACGCATCAACTGTAAAAGCCTTCAGAAGATTCAATCTTGAATAATAATGAAGTCACTATTTGCACCTACCAAGAATAGTCGTGTGGTTAACGGCATCGCGCTGCACCGTGGAAGGTAGTTGGTTTAAAACGGACTGCAAGCAATTATTTTTTAGCAAGGAATGTTACATGTCATTTCTTAACGGTGGGTCTACGTAACATCAAGAGGCTGTGTCAAATCGCCGTTATTTTTGCAAGTATCTCTGTAACGGCGCGAGTTGGGAAAAAAGCATACGAGAGGAAAACTGTAGAGAATTGCAGTTATTTTCATTTAAATTTTGAGTTGTCAAAAGGCCATCACAAAGGTCCACTTTTAGTGTTACTGTCGTAACCTGAAGTGGACCAATATCTGTAATATAAATTAGCTGAATTAAAGTTTGTGACGTGGAGGGAAAACTTTACTTATACTATTGCAAGGCGCGGCCGGCCGCGGTGGCCGAGGGGACTGCGGCGCTTCAGTCACGTTCTGCACGGCCACTACGGTCGGGGGTTCGAATCCCCCCTCGGGCATGGATATTTGTGCCGTCTTAAGTTGTAGCTAGTTCATAAGTAGTAAGTTTAGGGACTGATGACCCCGTAGTTAAGTCCCATAATCTTAACAAACATTTGAACATTTGAACCAAGGCGCGTTAATCGTTAGTGGTGGGCTAACGGTTAAGCATGGAGGTCCGCGTTCGATTCCCGGCCGCATCACAAATTTTAATTCAATGCTTCAGATTTATCAATAAAATAGTAATTTCATCGCGTTTTTTATTAATTTAAAATTTGATTGATTTATGTATGTTATACTTTTTCAGTCATTTGAATGTTGTATATTTGTTGTAAAGTATGCCTGCAATTTTTTTGTTTAATAGCGAAACATGTTGACAAATATTATCTGCCTGTGCAAACATTGTTGGAAGTTTCACATACTAGGGTCCTTTTTATTAGACCTTCAGATATTTTTAATTCGCTTAATAGTTGGTATCGATATTGACAGTAGCACACTAGATTATATAGAATATAAATTTTATACGTTACTCCAAATTTCGTTGGACTGATGTAGTAGCAGTGAAACCATAGTTCAATTGAAAAGCAATCCCAGTTGCGAATTATAATATCTATTACGTTTAACGCGTTTAGCGCCTTTGACGCATCATCATAAGACTGTAACAGTGGAATATACAAAATACTAGGTGATCAAAAAGTCAGTATAAGTTTGAAAACTTAATAAATCACTGAGTAATGTAGATAGAGAGGTAAAAATTGACACACATACTTGGAATGACATGGGGTTTTATTAGAACAAAAAAAGGTTCAAAAAATGTCCGACAGATGGATCTTCATCTGGTCAGACAAGCAATAATTAGCATAACACATTAAGACAAAGCAAAGATGTTCTTTAGAGGAAATGCTCAATATGTTCATCATCATTCCTCAACAATAGCTGCAGTCGAGGAATAATGTTGTGAACAGCAATGTAAAGCATGTCCGGAGTTATGGTGAGGCATTGACGTCGGATGTTGTCTTTCAGCATCCCTAGAGATGTCGGCCGATCACGATACAATTGTGACTTCAGGTAACTGACTGAGGTCTGGGGACCTGGGAGGCCAAGCATGACGAAAGTGGCGGCTGAACACACGATCATCACCAAACGACGCGCTCCAGAGATTTTTCATGCGTCTAGTAATACTATTTTTTTAGTTTTTTTTACTAATAAAACCCTATGTATTCAAAGCATGTGTGTCAATTTTTACCTCTCTATCTACGTAATTCCGTGATTTATTAAGTTTTGAAATTTATAGTGACTTTTTGATCGCCCGGCATCTCCGTTTCATGCCGCGGACACATCCACTACAATAACAACAGGAAACAGTGACTTGGGGGCGTGAACAAAAACAGCTGTATGGCATTAGTTAGTATTAAAAACACGATGATCAGCTGTTTAGACTAGATAAAATCCGAGCATACAATCAATCCAAAAGCATCGTCAACTGTTAAAAAAGGTGGGGCAAAAAGTTCCTAAAATAGTAGAAAATAAAAAAAAAATAAAATAAATCGTACGGCGAATGGACTGTGGTAAGCAGAGCGGGTGTGGAGATGTATAACTCAACCATTTGTCTTTGCGATGTATTTCAGACTGGTTATCTCTTGCTGCATGTGGACTGTAGAAAGGGGTGTATTGAGTGCTCTGTGAATTATGGAGGTAAAGAATGAAAACTTGTGTGATACAGGGTGACAACAAGAAGCGCGTATTTTAACATCACTGGTGGAAGGCTTGCGAAATGTATTGTAAACAATACGTCCGTCAATCAATTTAAGATTGATATCAAATAGTTTAGCGACCCATCGGGTGTCATTATCTCATGTGTGAAATTTATTTTGGGATGCAAAGCACTGAATTTTTCAGTGAGTGTAGGACTATTGCCGGGAGACCCATAAAAAATTATAAATATGTCCACATATCTGCAGTAGAATAGAACGTTTTTACTGAGTGGAGACCCATTCGCGTAGTATCAATTTTCTAAATGGTTGACAAAAATGTCAGCTAGACAACCAGCTACACAATTTCCCATGGCCCGTCTTCCTTGTTTCTTATATTTCCGATTATTAAATGAAAAATAGTTGTACGTGGTGATGATCCGAAGGATGGCTATAAGTTCATAGATCTCGTCCTGAATAAGAGTACGTCTATTTGCCAGAATATTGACAGTGATGTTAATCGCTTTCTGTACTGGTACATTAGTGTACATATTTTTCACGTCTAGGAAGACTAGAGTGCAAGTAGGTGGGGATGTTTTGTCTGATAGTCTCTCGATGAGAACCTCCGTATTCGGGATTGAAAAGTTATCATAAACGTAAAATTATTTCAGCATTTGCAGCACAAATTTAGCTGATGGTTCACCAGGACATCCGATACAGTTCGCAATCAGAGAAGTATACAGAATAGTGTATCAGAGCAGTATACAGAAGTCAGGTTTATGGGGCTCCATGTTTCATCACTTTCAACTTTTGCGGATTACTTGAGGTGACAATGTTACAATAGTCATCGATATACTCACGTTATTCCCTATTAAATACAGTGGTTGGGTCTACATCCATCGGTATAATTTCATTGTCATGAAAAAAAAAATCAGTTTTGGCTATATCATCTGCCCTGTAAATAACGACAGCTGTGCAACCCTTGTCCCCCCCAGCACTAAGGCATCGTGTTCATTGAGTTTAGAATTGATTGATTTCAAGGTTGAATATTCGTTATTAAGCTTTGGTGGTTCAAAAAAATTTTCTCTCATAGTACTAGCTTTGCACGCTATTTCGATCTTGTTAGTATTGTCATCAATAGCCTGGTCAAGGGCCAACGTAAAATCTACTACTAAATCAGTTATTTTTTTGTTGCTGGTTATGGGTTGAAAGTTATGCTTCAAACCTTTGTTAAGAATGGCATTTAGTTGTTGCGTAAATTCTATTTCAGGCGAATTAACCACTTGGTTGGTTCAAATTCAAATGTTTGTGTAACTTGTGGGACTTAACTACGGAGTCATCAGTTCCTAAACTTACAAACTACTTACGAACTAGTTAATACTAAGGATGACACAAATATCCATGCCCGAGGGGGGATTCGAACCCCCGACCGTAGTGGCCGTGCAGACCGTGACTGCAACGCCTCAGTCCCCTCGGCCACCGCGGCCGGCCACCTGGTTGGCAAAGGGAAAATTTTCATCTGAAATGAGTTCTTGATCGTTGTTTCTAATGGAGTAAAGGTTCCGCAACACGAACACGAGCTCAGCCGGGGTCTAACGGCCAACAATGCCACACAAAATCATCATCATACACAGTAATTCCAAGACGCTACCCCCTCTGCTGCAGGAACTCGAAAAAGTATTCAAAATGTTCAAATGTTTATAAAGCTTATGGGACTTAACTGCGGGGTCATCAGTCCCTAAATTTACAAACTACTTATGAACTAACTATACTAAAGACGACACAAACATCCATGACCGAGGGAGGATTCGAACCTCCGACGCGGTAGGCCGCACATTTCGCAAAGTAGCTCTCCAGACCGCTCGGCTACTCCCGCGCGGCTAGAAAATGTGAACAAATTTCAGTTTTATGCAGGTGACGTAAATTAGTCTTAGTGGCCTCAAGTCCATAGTGTCTTAGACAGTGGCTGTTCAAAGCTGTGAAAATTTTATTTTATTTATTACAGCAGCTGTAAATTTTGAGTTTTATTTTATTTTGCTATCAGTTTTCAAACTCCAGTAATCTTCAGGACAAATCCATGACGTCCATTCTGTTAGATATGTTGTCAATGTGGCCTTATTTACCGGAATTCGCAGTTCCTGGTTTTCATGTGTGCCGTAAATATGACAGTCCTGGAATGTCTACACCGGCGCCAATAATAATAATAATAATAATAATAATAATAATAGTAATAATAAAATTCAATGAGAACCTAATGTCTACACTGGCACCAATAACAACAGCAATAATAATAATAATACTAATAATAAAATTCAATGAGAACCTATGGCCTTTAGTACATTAAAAAGTTGTTAATCATAAATTGGTCGTGGTTGGCATAGAAATCTTAGAGTCATGGCTTAAAATGTGTTGCACTGCAGACGTATCTCTGACGCTGCTTTGATCTTAAAGACAAGAGGAGCATGAATGTGATATGTGGTCGAATTATATTGAGAGAAATGTTGACTACGTCGAAAAATGCGGTGGGGAATGGGACTGCGCTTGAAATTTTCGCGCGTGGCTTGGTGATGCACTGGTCAAAACATTTACGGTATCAGTTGTGGTATCTAGGTTCTTAAGCATTGTCATTGTCAGAATGAAATAAAATGGTTCAACGTCCACCTGCTGGTTCTAAGGGTAACCGACATAGTCGTAATAACAGAAAGTTGATACAGAGGGGGTTGGTGTTAATTTGTGTTTACAAAATGAATTACACAAGTAGTTGTGTTCAGATAGCATAGTGAGCAGGAAGTGCAATGCAATAACAACGTGACTTACCGCAAGGTACGACACGGAGAGCCATAGGAAGGCTGGAGGCGGTACAGACAGGGAGGTGACTGCAGCTATTGGAGTGTCCCGAAGGGTAATTTCCAGAACCTGAACACGAGTTCAGACAACAGGAACCATTAAAAGAAAGCAAGGCCAAGATCGTCCATTAGAAACATCAGCATTAGATAACAACTATCTCCGGTGAACAGCCATAAGAGACAGGAGACTGAATACAACTCAGCTGCAACGCATCCTCCAGGCAGAAGAGGACCCGCAATATCAACACAAGCAGTTCGTAATTTACTTCGGGAATATGGCCTCCACGTACGTAGGTCTATAGTGTGTCCCCAGTTAAAACCACAACATTGTTTTGCCCGCAGAAACTGGGCGAAGGAACATCAGGATTGGAGTCGTAACGAATGTCACCGGGTTCTGTTCACAGATGAATCAAAATTTTGTGTTCAGCTGGACAATCGTCGTTCCGTCATCTGGGGGGAACGCGGAACTCGGAGCAATACTACCTATGTGTAGGAAACATCACTGTAGCTGGTGGTGGACGAATGTCGTTGGCAAGAGACAGTTCAAATGTTTGTAAAGTCTATGGGAGTTAACTACGGGGTCATCAGTCCCTAAACTTACAAACTACTTATGAACTAGCTAATCCTAAGGACGGCACAAATATCCATGCCCGAGGGGGGATTCGAACCCCCGACCGTAGTGGCCGTGCGGACCGTGACTGGAGCGCCTCAATCCCCTCGGCCACCGCGGCCGGCCAAGAGACAGTATTGGTGGACGTACGGACCTCTATGTCGTTCAGAATAGCAGTTAGAGATATAGAGACGAGATCCTTCGACGGTGATCTTGTTGTGGTCTGCGCTGGGTTTCTTCTGGTGGACGATAACGCTCTTCCCCACTGAGCTGCACTGGTTGACAACATCCTCGAAGCTGAGGAAACTGAAGGAATGGAGTGGCTTTTTTCTTCACCAGAGTTAAACCGGATTGAGCTTGTGTGGGATGAACTTGGCAGACGCATCTCAGCCAGACCAGCACCTCCCACTACGGTTGCAGAGCTGAATCTTACATTCATGAAAGAACGGTCTTATACCCTTCAAGGGCTAGTTGATAACCTCATGTTGTCCATGACACGCAGGTGTGCAACTGTAATTGTCGTCCTACGTGATCACACACCAAATTCGAGAGCAACGAAAATGACTTTTTGACTGTTATGGCAGCCACATGGTGCCTCGCTCTAAGTAAAAGTCCATGTATACCTCATGTAAAGAGACAGCAAGATGTACAGTATCACACACAAATTACACTTGTAACCAATCTATAAATGAATGTTTGTCTGTATGTCGTCTATGTGTTCGTAAACCATTCATTCGATTGCAATGAAACTTTGGTGAACTGTTCACCGTACGCCCAAGAAGGTTCCTGACCCAGAAACAAAAGAGCACGATACATAGCTCAGGTCATCGCATGGGAATACCCAGATTTATGCGCCAATTATTGGACTATGGGAGTAGTTAGGGACCCGCGATAAAGTTAGCATGTAATTTCGGACGTTTATGAAGCGTTTTGTAACTGACCCGCTTAGGCCCCAAAAATGATGAAACTTCAAACAAGTCTACCCTCACAAACGTTTCGCTGTAGATGTCGTAAAACTGTGGGATCAAATTTGACCTTGTATCAAATAAAGTTAGCATTACAAATTTGCATGTTACTATTTATTTTTGTCTGCAAATCTCCCTTAATTCTCTTCCATCCAAAATTAAGCAATCGCTTTTCTTAATTGTGGTGTCGCACAAGTACAAAGTGCGCGCCACCTACTTTCGCCGCGCGCCGCCATGCACGCAGGGCGCGGCGTTCTCACGACGACAGCCACGAGCGCCCTCTGCTGCAACCCCGCTCGTGGCCACCACGGAAAGACACCGGTCACTTGGGACTGAGATAGCAACGAGTTAGGACCTTCGTAATCAGATAGGCACCAGTGAAGACTTTGCTATTGTACAGGCACTAGGCAGGCCTCTAACAACTATGTATCAACATTCTGCAGTACTATGTAAAAGTTAAGTATTGTTACATTCTGTGCAACATATATCTCTTTCTAATTTACTCTAGTGTTTATAGTTTCTGGCTGCTCCCCTCCGTACCGGCACCGGCGTGCTATCTTTGTTACTGTGTCGGTCTCGTTCCACTCGGCCACCGACACCTACGACGAGGTTGGGACACAAAAGCGGTGACGAAGTTGGGACACAAAAGTGGCGACGAGGAGTGATACACGAACCTTGGACCAGCAGCCAGACAGCAGCGGCCGGAGCACGCAGAAATGGCTCCCGCCCACCCACCCTTATTATAAGATTTTTGGGGAACATTTTCAGTTACGTGTTTGTGGACTTTTTTGTTGCAGCGCGTCCTCTTTCTTATTGCATTTGTGTTTTGTTATAATTTACTTGTATACGCGGCGCCTAATCGGTCAGCATGGCCACTACCCCGAACCCAAACTTAATGGAAATTATTCAGTTACAGACGGCGCAGATAAGACAACTTCTCCAGACGGTGGCGCAGTTGACAACTCAACAACAGCCGTCGCATCAGCAGCCCACACCTGCCGCCGCACCGCTTCCGACGTTCCGCCAGTACAACGAACGTGAGGAAGAATGGAGCGACTATTTTGCACAGTTTCAAGAACTCGTCGCGGCTCATCAAATTACAGGTCAGAGAGTGAAGAACCTTTTCTTATCGATTGTGGGCCCCCAGACCTTCGTACTATTGCAAAAACTTTTCCCTCTCGCATCTCCTCGTGATGTAGACTTTGAACAAATTGTAGATGCACTGAATGCTCATTATGAGAGAAAAGTTCTTGTAGCCACAGCACGATACCGATTTTTCAGACTTAAAAAATTACCGCAGCAGTCACACCAAGAGTGGATTACGGAATTGAAGGGCTTAACCTGCCAATGTAAATTTACTTGCTCTTGTGGACTTTCGTATAGTGACAGGATGTTGAGGGATGCGATTACGCAGAATATTCAGGACCCCAGAATTAGAGCAGCAATTCTGAAACAGTCTGACCCCTCATTAGACAGTGTACTGCAGCTTATAGAAGCGCATGAAACTTTTGACTTAGCAGATGTAGAAATGCAAAGCCACAGTGTAAATTCAGTGCGCTGCAACGGACGCTTTCCTAGCCGTAGTTCTCAGTATAGCACTAGTGATTCTTATTTTTCTACCGGCCGTGCTGAACAGACAGTGAACAGTAGCCAGAGTAAAAGTGCGACGCAAAGGTCGCCCCGTAGTGTTAGACACAGTAATTTGCATAACGGGCGCCAACACTCATTTCAGAAAAATGTTCGTAAGTCTTGCCCCCAGTGTGTGTCTCGCCACAAGCGTGCTCATTGCCCCAGTTGCAGCGCAACCTGTTATCAATGTGGCAAATCAGGACATGTACAGTCTGTGTGTATACAAATTAAAAACTCAAAGAACGGTGCCTTTCGGAACATTGCTTCGCAAAGTGCGAGAGCAGTGCATGCAGTGAATGTTATGGACGCTGTGGACTTGAGCAGTGCTTTCCTTGGATCTCAATTGCATGACAGTAGTTCTGCTTTTTTTTTTTCTTTATTGTCGTTTCAATTCCCCTGAAAAAGGGGCGGGCCGGCAGCACTCACTGGCGCTCTTCGGCCTACAGAAATGAAATTTGTCAGCGGAGAACATAAAAACACAACGGAGATAAAATTTTGGAGATAATACAGACATAAAACGGAGATTTAAAATGGAGATAAAACAAAGTACATAAAATGGAGGAAACAGTGGTGACATAAAACACTTGGAACGGCGAAAGTGGTGAATTAAAACAGTTGCTCGAATGTCAGTGGCGCACACACACAATTAAAATGAGCATAGGGCAGCGGCCATGGTGAGACCGTCCGCTATTTGGAGTTAAAATAAAAAAAAAACAAAAAAAAAAAAACACAACACACACTTCGGGAGATACACAAATAAAAGCTGATGGTGTCGGCTGCGGGTTGGCCGTCCACTGTTGTAAGATAAAACAATTTAACTAAAACACACCACACTTTTCGAAGCACAATGGAGGTTCCGTAAATTGTGGGGCACTGATAGCATTGAAGATGTGGTGTGGGAGGAAAAGGGGTGAAAGGAGATGGAGAGGGTGGGGAGGAGCCACAGAGCCGGTAGGGAAGGGACGGGGGGGATGATGTCCCAGGAAGCCACGGGGAAGAAGGATAGGGGAGGGCGGTAAGAGGAGGAACCGGAGGGACGGAGGAGGGGAGAAGGGACAGGAAGGGAGGGAAAGTCGGGGCCCTCAGGGAGAGAAAGGGGAGAGGGAGCAAGGAGAAGGATCAAAGCTGGTATGAAGGGTAGATGTCAGGTCGGAGGGCATCATCCGGGAGGGGAAGGGTACGGAAGTTGCCACGGGAAAGGATCCGGAGGGTGGACAAGTGGAGAGCAGGGGGAATACAGTGGTGGAGGCGCGGCAATGTACCAGGTGCAGAGAGGAGGGGATGGACTAGAGGATTAGGCGGATCTGATTTGCGGGATATGTAACGGAGGCGGAGATTTTCAATAAAGAGAACGAGTCTGGGCAAAGAAATGAGATCATAGAGGATCCGCGTGGGGGAAGGGGGATAAAGTGGGATACGGAAGGCGAGGCGGAGGGCATGGCGTTCCAGTATCTCCAGAGATTTGTAGAAGGATGGGGGAGCGGAAATCCAGGCGGGATGGGCGACACAGAGGACTGGGCGGATGAGGGATTTGTAGGTATAGAGGATGGTAGAAGGGTTCGGCCAACAAGGAGTTTGAGGAGGCGGAGGCGGGAGCGGGCTTTTTCTTGGATAGCGCGTAGATGGGGAGTCCAGGAGAGGGTGCGATCAATAGTGAAGCCCAGGTACTTTAGGATAGAGGTGAGACGAATGGGACGGTTATGGAGGGTCAGATAAAAATCTCGGGGACGGAAGGAACGGGTTGTACGACCTACGATGATCGCCTGGGTTTTGGTAGGATTTATAGACAGGAGCCACTGGTTGCACCAAGCGGCAAAGAGGTCAAGGTGTTCTTGGAGCAGGCGGTTGGAACGGGCAAGGGTGGGAGCTAAGGCAAGGAACGCGGTGTCGTCAGCATATTGGAAAAGGTGTACGGGAGGGGCAGGCTTAGGCATATCCGAGGTATACAGGAGGTACAGGAGGGGAGAAAGGACAGAGCCTTGGGGCACACCAGCAGAGGGATAAAAAAGACGGGAGTCGGTGTTGTGGACGGTAACATAGGTGGGGCGGTCGGAGAGGAAGGAGGCAATGACCCGGACGAGGTTGATGGGAAGAGCATAGGTTTGGAGTTTGAAGAGCAGGCCAGAGTGCCAGACCCGATCGTAGGCCCGTTCGAGATCTAAGGACACAAAGATGGCGGCACGACGGGAATTTAGCTCGAGGGAAAGGAGTTGTGTAAGTCGAAGGAGTTGGTCGTCAGTGGAGAAGGAAGGACGAAAGCCACATTGGGTGTTGGGGAGAAGGCGGTGGAGGTGGAGGTGGTGATGGATGCGATGGGACAGAATGGATTCGAAGACCTTGCTGAACACTGGGGTGAGGCAAATCGGGCGGTAGGAGGAGGCATCAGAGGGGGGTTTGTTGGGTTTTAGGAACATGAGGACTCGGGAGATTTTCCACAGGCGGGGGTAGCAGCCAGTGTAGAGGATGGTGGTATAGAGGGAAGCAAGAGTGGTGAGGAAAGTGAGGGGACATTCTTTGAGGTGGCGGTATGTGATGCGATCGTGGCCGGGAGCTGTGTTGCATTTGGTGCGCAGTATCAATTGTATGTCGTGTACAGTGATGGGGGTGTTAATGTCCGATGGGGGGATGTGGTCCAGGTAATGGAAGCCAGGAGCCAGGGGTGGGATGGAGACATCGGTTTTTTCATGGACATCTGGGAACAAGGAATAATCAAAGTTAGGATTTTCAGGGATGGAGAATACATCAGAGAGGAAAGAGGCAAAATGGTTGGCCTTACTGGCATTATCAGGAAGGGGCTGGTCAAGGTGGAGGAGAGGGTATGTGGGCATAGGTTTCGATCCAGTGAGGCGGTGGAAGGCGTTCCAATACCGAGACGAGTTGATTGGGAGGTGGGCATTAAGCCGTGTCACTGTCTGATGCCAGTCCCGGCGTTTTTTGGCAGTCAGGAGGCTGCGCACGTGTCGCTGGAGTTGCCGATGGCGGGGGAGTGTATCCCGGTCACAGGTACGCAGGAAGGAGCGGTACAGGCGGCAGGATTCCCGCAGAAGAAGGACAGCCTGTGGAGGGAGTGTGGGACGGTGCGGCTGGACAGCTTTGGTAGGGATGTGCGAATGGATAGCATCAGACAAGGTCTGCTGAAGGAAGGAGGCAGCTTGGTCGATATCATCGGGAGAGTGTAGGGGGAGATGGTGGATTTCGACCTGATGGGTGATGGAGAGGCGAAAGGCATCCCAGTCTGCTCGGGAGTAGTCATGGACGAGTTTAGGAGGTGGAGGTGGGCGAGGATTCTGTGGGCGATGGACATTGTGTGTGAGGGTAAGGAGAACAGGGTCGTGATCACTGCCTATGGGGTCAAGAACGTCGGCGGTGATGCGCCCAAGGAGATTGGGAGAGACAATGACGACATCAGGGGTGGTGTTGCTACAAGGCCGGGTGTGGCGTGGGAGTGGGACAATGTCGCCATGGATGGTAGGAATGAACTGATGCCACCGACGGAGTTCGGCAGGAGAGCGGGAGTGGATATTGAGATCAGCGGCGACCACGTAGGTTGTGAAGGTGCTATCAATGTGAGCAAGGAAGTCATAAGGGATGGGAACATGGGAGCGGATATAAATAGTAGCACAGGTGACAGTGAGGGAAGGGAGGAAGAGGGTGTGGATGAGATGTTCATAAGGGATGTTGAGGAGGGGATGTGGCCGAACTGGGTGGTGTCGGAGATGGCCGAAAGCCACTCCACCTCGTGCAGGGGGATGGGGAGAGTCGTGACGGTGTAGGATATAGGGTGTGGTACTGACATGTATGTGAGGGAGGAGGAAGGTTTCGTTGAGGAGAAAGGCATCCACGTGGTGTTGGTTTAAGGTGTTCATCAGGAGGAGCTTATTGGTGGGAAGGGAGCGAATATTGGAGTACAGGATGTTAAATTGTTGCTGCGCCATAATGAGGTTGAAAGGTGGGGAGAGGGAGAGGAAAAGGGAGCGGGTGTGGGGACTAAACTAGGGTGTGAGGACGGTCGGTTCGGGAGAAGGTGAAGTGGATGTGATTTTGGGAGGTTGTAGCCTTAAAATCAAGGTTGAAGAGGGAGCGAGCGGCCAGGGAGACTTGGTGGAGGGTGTGAGGGCGCTGGAAAGGGTGGATATTTTGGAGGACAATGGTCAGGAACCGGATGATGTCCTCTGCTGTGGGGGGAGGGCATAAGGAGTTATTAGCGGGGATTGGGGGATCAGTGGGACGGACAGGGACGGTGAGTTCTTCTTTGGTGGGAGGGGGGCGGGATTTACATTTGTAAGAGTAGGTGGGGTGTGCCCCACCGCAGGTGTTACAGGAGGGGGTGGCGGCGAGGTTAGGGCAGGAGGTTTGGAAGTGTTGGCCTTTGCAGTGGGGGCATACAGGAGGGAGACGGCAATTTTCGGTCAGGTGATCATTATATGTGAGGCAACGGGAGCAGCGGTATGACTGGGGAGGTGCTCGGGAAGGTTCCACCTGGTGCAGGCGGTTGTAAATGAGGGCCCCATTGCGGAGGAGGTGGTTGATGGATGGCGCGTCTTCTGTGAAGACGCGCATGAGGTAGGTGGGGCCCGTCGCATTGTTAATTCGACGAGCTGAGCGGATGGATAGGCGGGGATCCCGCCGGAGTTCCTCCAGCACCTCTTCCTCTGTGATCCCCAGGTTCAATTTGGTGATTACAGCAGTGAGCGTGGGAGGACGACGGGGAGGAGGGGATTGGCGATTGGAGGCTGGAGGGGGGAGGGGGACAAGGGTGGCACGGGGTCCAAAGTGGACGCGGGGGATCTTGTGGAGGAGCTGTGTGTGGAGGTCGGGGTCAGGTGATTTGAGGAGGACAGAGTCCCTCCGTGGGACGATTTGGGAGATGGGGGCAGAAGGAGCATACTGCCGAAAGAGGAGAGTGAGGGCATGGCAGTCTAGGAGTTGGGGGTCAGGGTTATTGAGGACGAAAGTGTGGAGAGCAGATGGTTGAGAGGGGAGGATGGGTGGCGGGGGAGGTGGTGCAGGCTGGGTAGGGGGGAGAGGGGCGGCTTCCATCGGGACCGGTGGGCCAGTGGCGAGAGGGTCGGCGGGCTTTTTCGTCACCGAGGAGGTGGCATCTGTGGATGCCCGTTTTGTCTTCTTTGGTTTTAGGAGGGCTTGGGAGGCAGGAGTGGGGACAGGGGAGACTGGAAGGTGGCGCGGAGCCGGCCCTGCGGCTGCGTCGTCGGGTGGGAGAGGACTGGAGTCGACTGCGGTCTGCCGGGTGCGAACCGCGGCACGGTCACCGCGGGAGTCGGGGAGGGGAGGGAAGGAATCGAGTGGGGGAACGGAGGAAGGGGCAGGAGAGTGTGGGACGAGGGCAGCAGCTTGTGTGGGGGCAGAGGAGAAGGCGACGGTGGAGGGAGTGGTGAGGGTGAGGAGGGAGGGAATTGTGGCAGGAAGAAGAGGGGAGGAAGTGCTCCAGGAAATGGTGGTGGGGGCATGGGAGGGCGAAGAAAAAATGATGGTCGAGGACACAGTGGTAGGGGGCAGGGTCGACATGACAGAGTCGTACAGTCACCTTAGCTGTAGAACACTGCTCCAGGATCAGCGGCGGCGGCGGCGGATGTCCCTCCCGGCGGCCCAGGTGGGGGCGGGAGCGGCGCGGCGCGGCAGCAGCGGTGGGACGCGCTCCGACGGGCTGGCGGCCGGGCAGAGCGCGCTGGGCGGCGGTGAACCCGGCGTGGGCCGGAGGAGCTCCGTTCGGGACGGCGGCGGCGGCGAAAACACCGGAGGCGTCGGACGCCGACGGTGCGGCGACACGACGATGCTGCAGTCCGGATCGGCCGGGCGGTGGGGCCCTGATCGGCAGTCGGCGACAGCGGCACTTAACGGCGACAGCGGCACGTCGCGGCGGCAGACAACAGCCGAAGACGATAGCACACAAACGTAATAATAACTGCGACACACGAAACAAATACCGCACTAGCAACGTGGTAAGAACGATTGATCTGTGGTAGTTCTGCGCCTATGGCAAAACTATATAGTGCACCACGTAGAAAGCGCCGACGAGCGCGTAAAACAGTGCAACGGAAAAGGGTTCGGGACAAGCAAAATGACTATGAACAGTGCATTCCTGTAGTGAACCGAGTGCCTTCTACAACTTCTCCTTGTGATAGTGCCCAGTACTGTGTAGATAGAGACAGTAGACTTGTAGCTACTCAAAGGTTTAGTGCAGTAGTTAGTAAATCTGTAGTAGCTTCGCAAGCTTGCGAGGACGCCGATCCGGCGGTAGTGCCATCTAGTGGCAGTGTTGTTAATCCGCCGCGTGCCGAGTCTGCGCCGCTTCCTTCACTACGCGGCCCGCGCAAGTGCAGCAAACAAACCGTAGCAGACGTTGCCCACATTCGCGCACCTGTCGTGCGCCAGAAGCACAAACTTTTTGTAAATCTCTCCATAGAAAATAAGACTGTGCAATTTCAGCTTGATACTGGTTCCGCTGTTACATTAATTAATAAAGACACTTATGAACTTCTGGGTTCGCCAAAATTGTCGCCGTCACAGCAAGTGTTAACAGCTTATACAGGTCAAAATATTCCCGTGCTAGGAACGTGTAGCCTGCCTGCCTCTTTCCAAGGTATAACAAAAACAGTTGCTTTTGTAGTTCTTCAGGCCAAATCTACACAGAACATTTTTGGACTAGATGCTTTTGACTTGTTTGGTTTATCAATTCAAAGAGATGTGCTTCAAATTTCGTCAATAGTGCCTCAGGATAAAATCAATGCATTGTGTGACAAATATAGTGACTTGTTTTCGCCGGAACTAGGTTGTGCAAAAGACTTCGTGGCACATGTAACTTTTAAAAGAATCTGCAGTTCCAAAATTTCGTAAAGCTAGACCAGTGCCTATCGCATTGCGTGATACAGTTGCCGAAGAACTTAAACGTTGGCAAGATAGTGGGGTGATTTCTCCTGTTTCTGCGAGTCAGTGGGCCTCGCCTATAGTAATTATACCCAAGCCGTCAGGAAAACTTCGTCTCTGTGCGGACTTCAAATCAACAGTGAACAGTCAAACAATTGTAGACACTTATCCCCTGCCCAGACCTGACGAACTAATGGACAAATTAGGACAGTCTCGCTTCTTTTCTAAGATTGATTTAGCAGAGGCATACTTACAGATTCCACTTGATGACGAGTCAAAAAAGTTTCTCGTCATTAATACTCACATGGGCCTTTTTCAATTTCAACGCCTACCCTTTGGCAGTTCTTCCGCTCCCGCTATTTTTCAGCGTTTTTTGGAACAGCTGACAGTTTCTGTACCGTGTTGTTCGAACTATTTAGATGATATTGTGGTATCCGGACGTACAGTTGAAGAACATTTAGCAAACCTGGAGTGCCTTTTCAAAGTTTTGACTGCAGCAGGTCTACGTTGCAATAAAGCAAAGTGTTCGTTTTTTCAAACTGAAATAGAGTACCTAGGCCATGTGATTAATGCCCAAGGAATACATCCCTTACAGTCACATCTTCGAGCAATCAAAGACTTGCCTCCTCCTAAGACTGTGCATGAATTGCAAGCAGTAATGGGAAAGCTTAACTATTATTTCAGGTTTATTCCCAATGCCTCTCAGATTGCAGCTCCACTGCATCACTTACGTAGGAAGAATGTTCCTTTTGTATGGTCCAAAGATTGTCAGGTTGCCTTTGACAAATTAAAGTCTGCACTACTCAGTGATGCATGTTTGATTCCCTTTGACCCACAGAAGCCTGTAGTGTTAGCAGTTGACGCCTCGTCGTACGGTCTGGGCGCGGTAATCTCACATCGCATTGGATCTCACGATCGTCCTATTGCCTTTGCATCCAAGCTACTGACGCCGACGCAACAGAATTACAGTCAGATAGAAAAGGAGGCCTTAGAAATCATTTACGGCGTCACAAAGTTTCATCATTATCTCTATGGCAGAAAATTCTATTTGTTGACAGACCACAAGCCTCTCACGTCGTTGTTCTCACCCACAAAGCCAATTCCGCCACGAACGGCACAAAAGCTTCAGAGATGGTCCTTGATATTGTCTAATTATAAGTATGAGATTTTGTACCGACCTACCACTAAACACGCCAACGCGGACACACTTTCCCGACTTCCGGTTGGCCAGGATGTGTCGTTTGATTCTTCGGAAATGGCATGTTGTCAGATAAACTCCAGAGATGCTTCCGCTGTCGCAGACTTTCCTTTAAACTCTCGTCGGGTTGCACAGGAAACAGCTGCGGATGCAGACCTAAGTGTGGTAGCACGTTTTGTTCGCTTTGGTTGGCCTGCCAGAGCCAAAGACATTATTCGGCCTCTGGTTCGACGTTATTTTGCACAACGTCATGCACTATCTTTAAGTCAGGGTGTACTGTTCTTGCATACCGACAACGACCAAGCAAGAGTGATTGTTCCTCGTTCCCTGCAACGAGAAGTGTTACGCCTCCTGCATCAAGGACATTGGGGCATTGTTAGGACAAAGCAACTGGCCAGACGTCATTGTACCTGGGTTGGTATGGACGCTCAGATAGAGAGCATGACATCACAGTGTACAGTTTGTGCGGAGCATCAGGCGGCTCCTCCACAGCGTTTCTCGGACTGGCCACGCCCCAAGGGACCATGGCAACGTTTACATATTGACTTTGCCGGACCTTTCTGGAATACGCGCTGGTTGATTGTTGTAGACGCTTTCAGCAAGTTTCCTTTCGTGATTGCCATGAACTCAACGACAGCTTCTAGTACAATCAGTGCCTTAACATCAGTGTTTTGCATCGAAGGTTTGCCTGAAACTATCGTCAGTGACAATGGACCTCAGTTTGTTAGTGCGGAATTTCAACAGTTTTGTCGTGCGAATGGCATTCAGCATATCACCACCGCACCTTTTCACCCTCAGCCCAATGGTGAAGCAGAACGTTTCGTTCGAACATTCAAGTCTCACATGGAGAAGATGAAAGGTCAGCACTCCAGGCAGCAAGCTCTTCAAATTTTCCTGTCTACGTATCGGTGCATGCCACGTGACGGCCCGTCTCCTGCCGAGCTGCTACACGGCCGCCGTCACCGCACTCTCCTTCACCTGCTGCAGCCTCCCACGCACCGAGTTGGTTCGTATTGCGCTACGCGTTTTCAGGTTTCTACGCCGGTGCTGTACAGGGTGTTTGCTGGCAACAAGAAGACATGATTGCCGGGCATCATTCAGCGCGTGCTCGGTCGCAATATGTATGTTGTATGTTCTTCCACAGGGTCGGAGCTGCGGCGCCACGCAAACCAATTGCGTCTGCATAGGCCGCGCGATCCTGTCTCCGGTTTCTTGATTCCAGACCCAGTTCACCGCCAGGGAGCACAACCACATCGTTCATCCCCGGACTACGAGACCGTCCCGATGGAGTTCGACGCAACGCCGCCGCCGTCGCCGCCGCAGATGACAGCGTCACCGAGAGGGACTCCGGGACCGTGCGTGCCGCCGCCGCCTGGGCCACGCACCTCAGAAGAAGATGACCTGCTCAATCTGGGCGGGGGGGGGGGGGGTGCGCCCTTCCCCAGGTTTCGGTGGGTTCCCTGGAGGATCGCAAGGCGGATGCCGGGGCGCGGACGGCGTCTCGATCCCAGCCTCAGCTACGACGCCCGTCCCACCAGTAACGCCCCCGCCCAGGCCCTCCTCCCAGTGCCGTCGCCGTGGCCCTCAGCCCTACGCCACGACGGCGCGGCGGTTTGGGGGGAGGGGTGTGGTGTCGCACAAGTACAAAGTGCGCGCCACCTACTTTCACCGCGCGCCGCCATGCACGCACGGCGCGGCGTTCTCACGACGACAGCCACGAGCGCCCTCTGCTGCAACCCCGCTCGTGGCCACCACGGAAAGACACCGGTCACTTGGGACTGAGATAGCAACGAGTTAGGACCTTCGTAATCAGATAGGCACCAGTGAAGACTTTGCTATTGTACAGGCACTAGGCAGGCCTCTAACAACTATGTATCAACATTCTGCAGTACTATGTAAAAGTTAAGTATTGTTACATTCTGTGCAACATATATCTCTTTCTAATTTACTCTAGTGTTTATAGTTTCTGGCTGCTCCCCTCCGTACCGGCACCGGCGTGCTATCTTTGTTACTGTGTCGGTCTCGTTCCACTCGGCCACCGACACCTACGACGAGGTTGGGACACAAAAGCGGCGACGAAGTTGGGACACAAAATTAATCTCTCTATATAAAAGCGAAAGGACACTCACTCACTGACTAAACACGAAATCTCGGAAACTAACTCACCTATGAAGCTTAAGGTTGGCAGGAATGTAGTTTATATGCAGAAAACGTCAGCTAAGAAAGTATTTTGTGATAGCTGAATGGCGGAGCATACTTCTCCTACATACTCACGAAATCAAATCTACAGTTTAATTCCGATCTTCACGAAATTTCGCGCGCTTGACCTTCAATACAAGAAGAAGGTCACCGTCTATCTTAAGTTTCATACGGTGCATGGGGGAGGGTACTTTGCAACAAAAAGTGGATCCGTAAATACCTTGGTCGTGCCATAACTTGAGAACGGCTTGACCGATTTCACGAATCCCTTTTTTGTTGTTTTCGTTATTCTTAGAACAAGGGTTCTATGAAATAAAACTGTGATATTTCAGAACAACAAAGTGCGTTTCTCAGTGTGATCCTGAGTTTGTGTTGCATAGAAATCTATGGTTTTGTTTCGATATTGATGAAATTTTGCACTCTCTACCTTAAAAACAAGAGGAATGTCACTGTCTGTATAAAATTGGGTGCGTGGGGGGAGGGTACTTAACTCACGGAATTTTAAAAAACGCATAGTTTTGCTCCAATCTTTATGAAGTTTTGCACACATGACCTTTAAACCAATAGATCACCGGGTACATAAATGTTTGTAAGGTATATGACAGAGGATACCTTGCAGAAAACTTTGACGAGAAAGGCGGAAACGAACAGAGAGATGGGAGACAAAGAAATGGATGCAAAGAGAGGGAAAAAGTGGATGTGGACTATGAGAGTGTAGTGTAAATAAAACCCGGTCAACGCCGTGATCACAGCTAGTATCTGAATAAAATACGTTACCATATGTATATTGTGTATCGTATCTCAGCTGATCCCCTAATTGCTTTGAGCAGTGAATAAAATACATATTTGATATTCTGCGTAAGCACTTGACAGTGTACGTTTCAGAATATTGGATTGACTAACGAAAAGTAATGTCCCTTTCGTCTATTTCCAGCTATCATAACGCGTGGGAAGCCTCTTGGTATTTGTCCTTCTCCCTTAATCACGTCGGAAAGCATTTCACACGAAATGTCGGACTGGAGATAACATTTTTGTCGATGAGCCGGCCTAGGGTACAGACTGTTTCCGTAAGAACGTGCAAAAATTCAACAGGTTATAGAGAATGTTTCAATGAACAATTTGAGGTTGGGAACTTGGGGTCCTGGAAACCGGCTTAACGAGATATGGAAGTAAGTCTGTCTACCACTTTCTCACGCGTTACTGTTTCGCAGGTAAAACTAAACTAACGTGCGTTCACGTTTACACATCCTGTGCTGTTTACTTACATGTACGTTCTACATTTCCTGCGAGGAAACAAGTTGGATGAGCCCGATTACCAGGAAGTCAATATGTGCGTTTCGTTTATTTTATCCATCTGCTGTATCGTATTTTCAGCGCCGCAGAAAGCGACGTGCTGCAAATCGAGACAGAGACATTCATTAGGCAGTTCTAATCAGAGAAGTACAGCACAATAGGACGGAGGGGTCCCGGTACATTTTCGCAGAACTGACTGACATGCGCTTTTCCTTATTGTGTGGCGTGCGAGGCCAGCTGACCTGAATCCACTTGATTATTTCCTACGAGGAGATTTAAAGCCATTTGTGCATGAGACCACAGTAAATACGAAGATGGATTCAGTTTCCAGAATTGAAACCAGGGATATTTGTCAGGGTGCGCCGGCCGCGGTGGCCGAGGGGACTTAGGCACTTCAGTCACGGTCTGCACGGCCACTACGGTCGGGGGTTCGAATCCCCCCTCGGGCATGGATATTTGTGCTGTCCTTAGTTGTAGCTAGCTCATAAGTAGTTTGTAAGTTTAGGGACTGATGACCCCGTAGTTAAGTCCCATAGACTCTACAAACATATGAACATATGTCAGGGTGCATCAAAATGTTGTTTACCGATTTCAAGCCTGCATTGAGGTTGATGGCCCTCAGTTCCAGTGCATTTTTAAGATATAGTGCAAACTGTACTTTCATCGTGTCAGTGATGGTATTTCCAGTTAACTGCAACTAATGTAATGCAAATGAATTGCTTTTATTTACTTTCTTAATCCTTGTCGAGGATTGCTGCTTAGTTCAGTGCCTCTTTACAGGATGAGAGTCGTGATGTTTATGCATTAGTAAAACGAATAATAATAATACTTGTAATAATACCAATAGTTGTGTATAGACAGAAATAATGCTTTTATTGCTCTCCTTATTTTGCAAAAAGTTTCAACATTCTTTGTTGATATGTGGCATTACGTTGAAGCCACTAATTATCTCATATTTGCCACAATCACTTTAACAGTTGAAATAGGACAAAACAGCTTGCTACGATGCATTAAACTTGAGCTTGTTTTTGTTTTGTTAATACTCATAGCTGAAAACATTTGTTCACAAATGCACGTTGTTGAGATCATTGCAGCTCATTTTAGGATAAGGACATGAATACTTACGAATTTTTGATGATCAAAGGCTTCATAAAAAGGAATTCAAATCACAATTGTAATGGTAGTAACTGTCCGTCAAAATTGAATCCTACTGCAGTTTTATCAGTTGAATTTTGAGACATGATGGGGCATCCTCCGTGTGCATAAAAAAAAGGCATCATACAAGTTTTGAGTGCAGGTTTAGTTATTTTATCTACTCAAAGCTATCTTAAAAAAAAAAAAAAAAAAAAAAAAAATGCCGAGCGGTCTAAAGCGTATTGCTGCGGAGCGCGCGGTTGCTCGCTGTGGAGGTTCGAGTCTTCCCTGGGGCATGGGTGTGTGTGTTTGTCCGTAGGTTTGTTTACCTAAGTTTAAGTAGATTGTAAGCTAAGAACTGATGACCACGCAGTTCGGTCCGATAGATTTACAGACATTTGAACAACGAATGTAACTCTTTCCTGTACCCCCTGATGTGGAGATAAGTACTTAATTTAAAGGATTTTGAGAGGAAAATTTTCTATATTTCCTTTTTGAAGCTGACTTTTAGAAAGTAAAATCTGCAATTTGGAACTTCAATACGGCCACACATAGTACCGATTAATTTATTTTTAGGTATTTTTGAAAGTATTTTTTGGAGCAGCGATCTTAAAATTTTTTAATAATTCAAATTAGACAGTCTAGATCGCAAGTTGTTGCGTTTATTACTGGCAACCGGTTTCGGTTCTATAGAACCATCTTCAGGCCTTTGGCACCTTGTTGGAGGACGAAGGCGGTGGCCGGAGCAGGCGTCAATTGTAACGATTTGTTTAAGTCATGTAAATAACCCGTGATGTCCTTCTTGAAAGGGAGATCAGCAATACAAATGTTTGTAATAATACTGGGCAAGACTTCTGTCGTCATCGGACCCTAGACTTAACAAACAACTTAAGCTAACTTATACTAAAGACAACACACACACGCGTGCGCGATGGAGGAGGCGTCAGCCTTCGACGCGAGGGGCCACACGATCCGTAATAGGACAATTAAAGAAATGTATATTTTTGTTTTTCTTTTAGAATAAACAAGAGTTACCTCTTCATATTGTGGCAATAGTGCATTTAATTCAATAATCAGTTCCATTCTGTACTGGTTCGACAGTCCCCTCGTGTGTAACGGAATATTTATTTTCGTAATTACGGCGATGTGTAGATGATGTTTACGTTAGAGTGGCATATTAAGCGTTGTGCTTTCCCATCAGGCTTAAAGACTCTTGCCACTGAGCAATAGAAAATGCCACACATAAATCCGAACGGTCTGTGCTCATGCGAAACGTTAGAAAGATAGATTAACAGTGTCCTATTAGAGAAGATTCTGAACGGATATTCAGCGCATCCAAGAAGACGCGAGAGCTAGCGCTCTCTCTCTGTCACACACGTGCTGTTACACCAAAAAGATAAACTACCATACAGAGGCTACACCGCGACCAGAGTGAAGCAAATTGAACAACCGTCCGCCATGTTATCGGAAGTCTAGAAGGGCGTGTTATATGACAGTAGGTTAGAATATTATTAAAATATACTGGTAGCTGTTTGCGCCCATCAGTTTTAGCCATAACATTTTACCACCGTGTATAGTACATAAACGCTTTATATACATCGTTTCTCGAAAGTAAGTACAGTACCCCCGACGATCAGCTGCGTTTGCAACTAAAAGGTATGGACTGGGATTTTAACACCCAATATACGTTTATTTTTGTACGCCGTTTCCAACAGAAAATTTTCGAAGAATGGAAGAAGTTTCAGAGACTAACATTTCACAATACGATTACATTAATTCCAGTTCATTTAATGTTAGAAGCAGGATCTGTTGCAGGGGCCAGGGAAATACAAGCCCGTACTGGGACTGAGGCGCTCCAGTCACGGTCTGCACGGCCACTACGGTCGGGGGTTCGAAACCCCCCTCGGGCATGGATATTTGTGCCGTCCTTAGTATTAGCTAGTTCATAAGTAGTTTGTAATTTTAGGGACTGATAACCCCGTAGTTAAGTCCCTTAAGCTATACCAACATTTGAACATTTGAGCTTTATACGCAAACCACCCAGTCAGTAGAATTTGCAATGAAGTTTGTAGTTTGTCGTAGGTTTAATGAAGCAGTAGTCAATATTACACTCTTGTCTTTCTCATGAATAGGATTACGGTACTCTGAATCAAAATACAAGGAAACTGCGAGGGTTGGGAAGTAACACGTTACTTCTAACTCCGTTACTAGTAACAGTTACTTTTCGAAGGTAACGGTTGGTAACGGCGTTATTATTAGCATAAAGTAACTTTAACTGTTGTTGTTGTTTAGAGGGGACTAAACTACTTGGTCACTTTAACAGTAACTGAGTTACTTTTATCACTTAAATATTTAACGGAACTATCGTTACTTTTTTCGTCGCAAGTAGCGTAACATATTGAGAATCGAGAAACTGCAGAATTCCAAGCTTTCATTTTAGTGAAGGGAAAAAACAAACAATATTTGCTTCTACATTAAATCTTTTCAACAACGTAAGTTGCGAATGTATGAATTATACATTTTAGTACCTCTATTATATTTAATATTCCTCATTCATGCATAACATTTTTATTTTATTATTATGCCGCAACAGTGAGTAGTCTATAGGCCTATAACAATTACCTGAGGAGTCACATGTAAACAGCGGGTAGTCGATGATTATTCTCCACATCTTTCGACATGGAGAAGACAGAAGATACACGCACTCATTGGCCAGTTTCTGCTGTTTTTGGATTTTTTTTACGTCGGATGGAAAAAATGATTCCTTTCTTGTCAAATTGTGTGTCGGTGGAATAACAATTCAAAACAGTCGAAACTCCACAGCGAACTTAAGACGTCATGTATGGATTTTTTTTTTTTTTTTTTTTTTTTTTTTTTTTTTTTTTTTTTTTTGCTGTTGGTATTACCGCGCGTTTACGTTGCGTTACAGATTAGGGATCATACAGAAGGGAAAGCTGGGGGCGGCGCCTTTGATCTGTGTGTTACCAAGCGTTGCGCTCGACGCCATATTGAAAAGCAGTAAACGCGGAACTAGAGCCACTTAGTACTTTGGCTGGAAATGGACTTTTTACGCACTGCAGATTATCTCACCGACTTTTACGAAAGGAAACAGCTTGTCATTATGCTCTCATCTACTTTGCGCCCTCTTTTTTCACCTGATTGAATCCAACGGAAAAAAAAAACCAAGCCTAAATTTTAATACAACTACGAAAAGGTACGGTAGAATCGATAATCGATTTCTTTGGTGCTTATCTCTAGAAAAATCCCAAATAACGCGATGTTATGTTTGGGAAATTAGTTATAAACAAGAAAGTGACTTTGCAACTGCCAGGTTTTATTTGACACGAATAAATTCACACAAAGTGTTGAGTCAAACGTAGCAGTACAACGTGATTACACAGAACTAATGACGTCTGGGCATATATAAAAGTTGTATTTGCTTTAGGAATATCATTAATTTACTGATCGGAGAAGGGCATATAGAAGAATCTGTCAACCACTGAGCAGGAACAGCATAAAATAATTATTCCCCTTAATCTATTTGTTTGAGTATCCGAAGAGCATTCGTTGCCAACATTAGCACACTACGCCTCCAACGCCGTAAGTAAAATTTTACCTGCCTACTTACGCACTATTCTTTTTCATTCATTTTATATTATACCCTGCAACGTTAAACTTATAAAATATAAATATACTTCAACATTGCGATGCTGTTGAACTGCTGCAGCAACAGCAACAGCGAGAGTTATCGTCAAGAGAAGAAGCAAGGCTACTTTTAATAATTATGCACACATTGCTCTCATTCGAAACTGATAACATTTTACTTTTACTACACATATAGCAACGTTCACTTACCGTTCAACTTCTTTTGGGAAGGTGAAGAAGCTTATATCCTTATTTCTTTTCGAATTATTGCGGCAATTAGGTGCTGAACACCATCGGCCGCCTTTTGTTTTATTGCTGCTCATAATAAAAACAGAACAGCTCCAACTACTGACACACAGTTCTTTCTTTTCACTGCACTGTACCAAATACTTGTTTACTTTTATGCGATTCAGGCTGTTAAAATACACTATTAACAAACAAAGACAGCGCATTACCACGCCACAGAGTAAGGAGTGACCACGCGTTTACTGCTTTTCAAGATGGCCGATTCCGCGCATGCGCACTAAATTTTGGACGACAGACTGCAGCGGGAGTTTCCTTTCTGTATACTCCTTATTCTGTGGTTGCGTTTGAAGTATGTTCTGCAACGTTGTTCTCTGTTAGATCTGGACTACGGCAACGCTTTTCACAACATGCTGGTAACATAAAAGCTGAATTCCCTGGCCGTGTCGTTAAATATTCAACGTTTGTGGCTTGCTAGCACTAGATGCTTCTTTGAAGCGGTAGTGTTCAGTTTTACTCTGTGTTTATGTAGGTTGTCTTTCCGAGTGTTCCTTTACGAAATGAAGTAGACAAGAAGCAACATTTACGACCTCGTCGCCTAATAAGAGGCAGAGGTGGCTGTGGAATGTTCGACGTCATAAAGATATTAAAAAGATGCATGAATCCCTATAGAAAATTGATACATTGGCACCAGTTAAAACAATTCTCTCAGTTTTCAACACCACAGCAATTACAACATGGTTCGTTATCTTATTTTGCAAAATGAGTATCATCAAGTTCATTAGATCGCGTTATATGACATTTTAACGGGGCTTTTTATGAAGCAGAAATAAGGTGACATCAGTGTTCATTAAACGTAGACGTGAAAGCGGATCTTCAGAAGCAGAGCCCTTGTCACATTCATCTGTAGAGAGAGTGACATTGAGGCTAAAGAAATTTCCTTTAGTGAAAATGAGGATTTAGATTAATGTGAAAACATAAATAAATATACGATCAATTAAATATAAGTTTCATTGGTATTAATATAATTGAATTACGTTTACACAAGCCGTTATCCTAGTCTTAACAGACTGCGGCGACATAATGACATAGGATTATGTGGATTAAATATGAAAGAGTTGCTTAGACACTTCCTGTTGCCAACAAACGAAGGGTAACAGCAAACCTCGTCACAGTAGTTGACGGCGACATCTTGGTGAAGCTACGAAAACCAAAAAGTCTTCCAAATTCAGCACGTAAATCGTGTCATTCAAATTCAAATACTTGTAAACCTATTAGACCAAACTACTACGGTCATCAGTCTCTAGACTTACAAACTAATTAAACTAACACTAAGGACAACACACACACTCATGCCGAGGGAGGATTCGAATATCCGGCGAGAGCGACCGCCCAGTCCGTAGCGTAATGCCTTAGACCACGCGGCCACTCACGTGCGGCAGCATGTCTTCCCGTCACACCTTCTTTAATATTATTTTGTCGTCTTCTTCGTCCGCTTATTTCATCGAGTAGCCTACAGTTAATGCATCAATTAGTAGTTCTTCCGAGTGCTTTAGTTGGGCCGGTACTGGGCAGTATGGCGAACCGCCTACAATTCAAAATGTTCAAATGTTTGTATAGTCTATGGGACTTAACTACGGGGTCATCAGTCCCTAAACTTACAAATTACTTATGAACTACTTACGAACTAGGACGGCACAAATATCCATGCCCGAGGGGGGATTCGAACCCCCGACCGTAGTGGCCGTGCAGACAGTGACTGGAGCGCCTTAGTCCCCTCGGCCACCGCGGCCGGCGCCTACAATTCAAACTCGCTATTAGCGTACCGGCTAAAATTATTTCATAAATCTGTAAAAAAAAAAAAAAAAAAAAATAGACCAACTGTAAATTGTCGAATGAATTTCGGAAGTAAAAATTGTAAAGTTTTAGGATCGTTCGAGTTGCGATCGTAAACGTCAAAGCGTTCAAATTGCACTTTCGCACAATTTCAATGCAGAGTTCCGACTAGTCTGAACCGAGATAAAATGCTTCTTACCGATTCCATAGCGTTTAAGAAACTTGCTCCAAAGAGATGAGCGACTACATACGCAAAGTCTTTTGTATGCAATATCGTTGCCTATTCGTTGAAGAAAGCAAGTGGGAAAATCCGGCAATTCCTTTAAAAAAAGTAAGGGACAGTTCATCGCAACATTTTGACTAAATTTCCATTGACTGAATCATGAAACACTGCACGACTTACGTATGTTTTCATGCTTAGTACAACGCGTTTTGAGAACGACTCGCTGTCAAGATAAAATATTTATCGTAAATATTATTTCGCACTGTAGTCAGTTTAAGATTATAAAATAGTGTATCGCAGCACTAGTAGGATCTAAAATAGAAAGGAATTTTAATCCCATTGGCCAATGCTTCTTCAAACGGCTGGATGTGTACATGTCAACTGTTGGTAACGCTGCCAGTTTTGCATCTAACGGCGGTAAACGCTTGGTTCCGTCCTTAAAAGTTCCCTGCAGTTCTATTGTCCAAATTTTGTAATGTTATTCGTGTGATATGTCTACTTTTAATTCTCGGTAGCAACACACACACTCATTGCTTCTGGAACGCCACTCCTGGTTAGTATCGACAATATGTCATTGTCCAAAGCCGATGCGTGGTACCCTCACCTACATTAAAACCTTGAATAAAATAAAAATGAGTTCCAATCTGTAAATTATAGCTATATTTTGTTAATGTATTCACATGCCTAAATCTTCAGTATCTCGATTTTCTAAAAATGCCCATTTGACTCATTCCATGTGGAAAGAGCAGAGCACCGACTAAAAAATTTTTCCGCTTTTTTTACCCTTCAACTGTCATAGCGTATCTCTCGATCGAATATAGTTTGAAATGTTTGTCCAGTGCTGCCATTTCGGCGAAACATACGATGCGAATCTATAATAGATAACGAAGTCGGCAGTTTTCACGGGCCGGCCGCTGTAGCCGAGCGTTCTGCGGCGCGTCAGTCACAGTCTGCACGGCCACTACGGTCAGGGGATCGAATCCCTCCCTCGGGCATGGATGTTTGTGTCGTCCTTAGTATTAGCTAGTTCATAAGTAGTTTGTAAGTTTAGGGACTGATGATCCCGTAGTTGAGTCCCATAAGCTCTACAAACATTACTTATAAGAAAAGAAGTTTTCACGGCGACACGAACAACAAGTAACGGAACATTCACGAGATAAAACGTTTGAGAAACAACTTTTGTTGAAAACGAACAGTGCAACTCAGATAGGAGATGCTGTGGACAATTTATTTAATAATTATTAATTTACGCAATAACACAGTCTTGATCGCAATTCCTTTATTACCCTGGTAACCGTTTCGCTCACGTACATGACTATCTTCAGACAACAAACGTAATGTTGGCCACCGGTTGTTTTCAGCAGGAGTTGCCTAAAGGTTTAATGCGTTAATTATGTATTACTAATAATTATGTACGTATCAATATATTTAATAATTGATTGACAATAAAGTTTGTTCCCTTTCTACATTCATTACGGATTTACAAATCAGTTACAATTACGATTTTTAAAAGTAACTGTAAAAATAACCATAAAGATACTTATAACTGATACTGTAACTTAGTTACTTTGAGAAAGTAACTGCCATTAGATAATACCCTTATTCGGAATTTGTCTTGCTGTTTCAGTTTTTATGATGAAAAGTTCGTTAAATATATTTAGCATTACTTCCTTCACTTCACACATAAATTTTGTTTCAAGATTTGAAGTACAATTAAGAGTGCTTCGCGTCGGAAACCAGTTCTCTCTTCTCATTGCAAACAACCCATTTCTTCGTCAGCAGCTTGTTTACAACGGAAACCTTGGATAAAATAATACGTGTTTAACTTTGTCAACATTTAATTACTAAAAAAACGATTGCCATTTAACATATATTTTTAAACAGTAGTCTTTTGGAAAAAGAAATATTCGCAGTAATTTTGCTTCTCCTGGTACAGTAATACGTTACACAAACATTAGCCATGATTTCAAAAAATGTAAGTGCTTATCTCACTTTTTTGCACACGTACTATCTCCATTTCAGAACAAGCACATACTATGCCGTAGCGGAGAAGCGAGGCAACTGTTCCCGAATCGAAGCAGTTGACCACCGCCATTTGCAGGGAAGAATCCCAGTACTGGGGTTGTGATTTCAAGTGTATGAGATGCGACAGGAGCAAAATGAAGCACACAATAAACGAATGTTTGTTTAAAAAAGTTACTGAGTACTGCAGTCTGTATTCTTAAATGAATAAAATTTTCCGATTTCCGAAATACGCCTGCATAGAGACATGAAGTTTAAGGATGTTAGGCTCTTTTCTGAGAAGGTGGAGCCATTTTGCATCGAGGTACTTGCATAAGATGATTCCATGAAACTTGTAAAGTAGCAGAGAGTGCGATTATTACTTAATCCACATAATTTTCTGTCAGGCCCTGTTTACTTTTTGCCGACTACTCTGTACGCTTAGTTTTCCATAGCATAGTTTTGTCTACATTCCTTCCTCGAATTTGTGTATGAATAATTGTAATAACACATACAACTTTAAATAGGCTTCTCATTCGCACATTATTTTTTAACAGAGATAGTTCCTCTCAAAGTGGCTAAGTATGCAACATTAGATGAAATATTTGGCCATTTACGAACTACAATCACCACCTGTTACCTAAAAGCAATTATTCGACATAATTTTGCAGCCTACTTATATATATATATATATATATATATATATATATATATGATTAAAAATGTAAATACCTCTTATACGCCTAGTTCTTCATTCAGTTCAACTTAGTACATAAATCGTGTTAGTACCTTTAGTATGAGATGCGACAGGAGCAAAATGAAGCACACAATAAACATTGTGCGTAAGATGTATGAGACAGGTGAAGTACCCTCAGACTTTAAGAAAAATGTTATAATCCCCATTCCAAAGAAAGCGGGTGCAGACAGGTGTGAAAACTACAGAACCATCAGTTTAATAAGTCATGGTTGCAAAATATTAACACGAATTATATACAGAAGGATGGAAAAGCTGGTAGAAGCCGACCTCGGGGAAGATCAGTTTGGGTTCAGGAGAAATGTAGCCTTTCCCCAATGTTGTTCAATTTATACATTGAGCAAGCTATAAAGGAAAGCAAGGAGAAATTTGGAGAAGGAATTAAAGTTCAGGGTGAAGAATTAAAAACATTGCTTTTTGCCGACGACATAGTAATTCTGTCAGATACAGCAAAGGACCTGGAAGAGCAATTGAACGGAATGGACAGTGTGCTGAAAGGTGCATATAAGATGAACATTAACAAGAGTAAAACTAGGGTAATGGAGTGCAGTGTAAATAAATCAGGTGATGCTGAAGGAATTAGATTAGGTAACGAAATAATAAAGGAGGTAGATGAGTTTTGTTACTTGGGCAGTAAAATAACAAATGATGGTCGCAGTACAGATGAAATAAAATGCAGAATGGCAATGGGTAGAAAGGCGTTTTTGAAAAAGAGAAATTTGTTAACATCGAATATTGATTTAAGCCTAAGGAAGTCCTTTCTGAAGGCATTTGTATGGAGTGTGGCCTTATATGGGAGTGAAACATGGACGATAAGCAGTGTGGACAGAAAGAGGATAGTGGCTTTTGAAATGTGGTGCTACAGAAGAATGCTGGAGATTAGGTGGGTGGTTCGCGTAACTAATGAGGAGGTACCGAACAGAATTGGGGAGAAAAGAAATTTCTGGCATACCTTGACTAAAAGAAGGGATAGATTGGTAGGACACATTCTTAGACATCAAGGAATTGTGAATTTAGCGTTGGAGGGAAGTGTGTGGGGTAAAAATCACAGAGGGAGACCAAGAGACGTGTATAGTAAGCAGATTCAAATGGATGTGGGTTGTCGTTCTTATGAGGAGATGCAAAGGCTTGCTCAGGATAGAGTAGGGTGGAGAGCTGCATCAAACCAGTCTCTGGACTGAAGACCACAACAACAACAACCTTTAGTAATTCATATGAAAATAAAATATAAGTTCTTTACATGCAACAAAATACTTTTATCAGTTCTAGAGAATCATTGTAAGAGGAAACCTAAACGAAAACAAACCCTTATGACTAATTATTTCTCCACGAAAATACTATACGGTATACAAGTAATATCTGATCTGTGAAATGTAACACTGTTTCCGACTTCGACTTCGCCACCATTCTTACTGTTACAATTAAAAGCATCACATGAACGAACAATGTTTACGCTTGTTTCCCTGCAAATGACCGCTTCTGTCACGTTCGATGTGGGGACGCGACACTGGCGCCAGCGAGCGGTCTAGTTTTTTATTTAGTAATAGTATGTTTCAGAAAGCCTCTGCCTGTCTTCCGTTAATATGGCGACTAGTAGTACAGCACGGCACCGCAAGCAGAGTTAACGGTCGTGTCACCCAAGGTTATTCTGGTGTCACCGTTGTGAGATTACCGCCCAATAGAAATACTGGTAATTAATAGCATTTGATAATTAAACAGTATGAAGTTCACTGCAAACATTGACCATGCCAATGCACTAAATGTTACACAATTTAATCTTATTAAGGTAGCAATGTATGTACACAGTTGGGGTGACAACATTTATAGTTAGGCCATAGGTAGAAATTCTCCACGTTGAGATTTGCTGTGTGCTTGTAGCTGACGGGAGGCCAGCGAGCAGGCCGATGTTGGTGGCTTGTTCCAACTTAGGATTTTACAGTTCGTTTCCGGTGAGGGGAGAGAGGGACAATGGCGAGTGCTAGGCACAGTGCAGTGCACAATTATTGTAATACTACTGGCATTTGAAGTAATACGATGCAGTTAGGAACCTTTAAGGCCCTCATTACAAAATAGCCTGTTGATAAATAAACAATACGTTAGCTGATATAGTCACATCTAACGTAATATATTTAATTGACAATGAAAAGTAATAAATTACCAATGAAGACAAGACAGTTACACAACTAGCATGGCAATGTTTGTTTATAAAAATAATATATTAACTATTTCCCATTTTACTTTCAATTAATCTTTTGTATTTTATCTTAAATTATTCAGTTAAATCACTTATCTGTGGTATAAGAAATTGCACGATTATGATAAACAGTACAAAGGATGTTTATACTAATATAAAAACGTAAGAAAATATTTGTTTAATGTGTAGTGTAATTATTTTGATGTTAAGTAAAGTTTTAGAAATGTATTGGCTGAGCGCTGTACGTTGGCAAATCGGTTAGAACAGTTCACATGGGGAAGTTGATGACGTAGGGGAAAAAAACCCGGCAGTTGAGTTTTGGCGTGCGCGCGCACGAGGGCAGGAAGTGGGGACTCCAGACCACGTGGTGTGGCTGGCCTGGCGGCGTCGCTCTGCCTCAGTCGGCATGTGGATCTCGAGGTGGTGACTTGAGATTTGTATGTGGCAATCGCCACGTGTGGTTGCTCGTCGTAGACTGCACCAAGTTAAATCGAGTGCTACTGTGTGTTTGTGAATATTTAGCCGGTGCAACAAGGTGTGCATCGCATTGAATTAAAGTGAATGTGATTTGTTAATGTAACTCGTGTCGTCGCATAGGCATAAACATAAACGGTGTTTGAGACAGCCACGCGGTGTGAAATCAATTCGCGACAAATATTCATTTCTGTCTGGGGGCTCACGAGCTATAACTTTATTTGGTACATTTACCGACGTACAGACGCGACAGCCACAGGGTTCAAATATTGTGAAATAAACAACATAAAGTGAACTTTCACGTGTTTTCAAAAATAGTAGTTAGTACACCCTTTTCTCTCATGAACTTAATTTTATTATGAATTTGTTTTGTTAATCATATGCAGGGAAGGAAAGCTGCGAACGTGTGATATCATCCCCTAGAAAACGAGTCAATCGCAATCACAGTTCCAGTGTTTTTGCATGTTTAGATGTTTAGGAATTTGGTTCGCAGCTGGTGGTTGTGAGTTTGAAAAAATTAAACATTATTTTAAACTCTCACCCCGACCTTCACGCTCGCACCGTAGAGCCCTGTATTGGGAGAGTACCGCCAATTGTAGGCCTATCTCGCAGTAGCAGCGCTATGAGCGGCGCTGTTAAAGTAGCATTCGTGATTACGGGAACCGTTCTGTATATCGACGTGGTATGACAGTACGTCAAGTAAACAATGACCGAAAGTTTTTAATCGTTTCATCACGTCTACTGCGAATATTAAAGGAAAATTGGTAATCTTGATTTCACAAGATAATCGAACCTTCTGTGCGTTCTTAATTGTTTCTGCTGACCACTGTCTTCTTTTGCAATGCAGAGATCTGATCTTCGTTTAGGAAACGCTTCACAGAAGCAGCCATTATATCAATATTTGACATCAGAACTGTCAATGGCCGGCAGAGCTTCTTGAGGAAGCAAGCAGGATTGATCATCATGTGGAAATGTATTAAAATGTTTTGTCGAAATACATTGCGATAAATTTAAGCAAAATGAATAAGATACGCATGCAGTATATGTAAACGGTACCTGGTTCTGCCTGTGTAGTGGAAGTGCAGTCAGATTCACTTTTCACACCCCTGTCTCTTTGTGGTTTTCGTTCCTTAATTTGAGGACGATGACTAAATATACTAGGTACCGCATTAGGTTTTAGTATGTTAACGCCATCCTGGCGGTTTGTCTCAAACTGAATAGGCATAAAATGAAGCTAAAAATAGAAAACCCCCTTTAAAGTGTAATGTAATAGTTAGAGATGGGAAAACTGAAATATCTGATGGTTTCGCAACAAATGAAACCGTACAGTGTGAGGTTTCGAAACCATGAAACTGTGTATATTTTGCAATAGAAAGGGCCTGTTTATTGTAACATCGTCAATGCGTACTGTAAAAGTATTGCTATAGAACAGTATAATTCGAGGCCACCTATTGCAGGGGAAAAAATTAAACTTTTATTCACATGCCTTGGCAGAAGGCTATATATTTCCTACACCGGCAAATTTTTACCTACCACCCAGTGCGGCTTCACGTGGTTATATTGGCAATATCAAGAACACGGTAGAAAATGTTTACCTAGATGTTTATATTCTTAGAAATCCGCAGAGAATGGCTTGATAGGTGTTTCGTAAAGTTCATGAAGTAAATAAATAAAGCCGTTTCTGCTCTGTGGTTGACAGGTTCTTGTACGTGCCCTTGTCACATGATTGCCAACATTATCATGTGAGGTCTTCAGGACAGTAAGTAAAATTTAAACTCTGTACCAAATGCACTGCTTTCGCAATAACTAACGTTCCTGCTTTCCCATTAGCTAAGGACTGACGTTTCTATGTCTAATAAACTTGTTTGTCAAAGTAGATATTCTAGTGCCTAATATTGAAAGGTGTTGTGTAATAGTAATATTTATGCGTATTACTATGGATGCAGTGAAACCAACACTAACACTAAATGAAAAAATGCTCTCACAGGAATTAGAACTCATAACCTTATGATTGCTGATCAGGTGCACTACTAACTGAGCTACACTGTTACGAGTGATAAATTTTCAGACATGAGGGTATTACAGGTTTAAGAAATTCATAGAAGTTTCCTTTACTTCGGACAATTTGGCATTCTCGTATTCTCATATTTTTTTTCCAATATGATGTAGCCACAATTCGCGTCTATTTGCATTCCTTTCGCCCTGTGGAATGCGGAAAAGCTTGCTACCTTGTACTGGCTTAGTATAACATTTCACTGCACAACACTGCGGCATTCTTCAGCATGTAAAAGTGGAATATGCAATTCTAAGCTCTTAATTTAATATACAATGAATATATCGATTTCCAACATCTCTAAATGCTAAAATAACAGCTAGTTAAGTGAAACATGCCACTTACGCCGATGGATTGCTTAGGCCTAAAATGGCGGACGTGCCTCACCCGCGCTCAGCTGACCAATAGCAGCCGGCGGTTGTCGGTAAGCCACACATAAAACGTTGGAGCTACTCTCCCAATACAGGGCTCTATGTCACCGTCCCTCTATGTATTGGGCCAGTTTAGGTTACGGTAGTAACACTAAAAGTGGGCCTTTGCGATCATCTTCTGACAGCTCGAAATTTAAATGAAAATAACGGCTTAACCATGGATATGACACGAAAATTGAATAACCGAATTTGTAGATAAGAAAATTCTCTAGAACTTTGTTCCCTTATTTTTTTTCATATCTCGTGTCGTTTGAGAGATATTTGCAAAAATAACGGAGATTTGACAGCCTCCATTGAATTAACGAAAACCAGCCGTTCGGAGATGTCACGTGACATTCTTCGCCCAGACCTCTCTCTGGCATACGCCATCTTGCGTTGCGTATTTGATGATTTTCTTATTGTAACTTACACGTTGTCATTTCAAAGAAATGGTGCACTGAAGAATTAACAAAAAGACGTCGTTCTTCGTACGATAAATGATAACCTAGTGTCTACAAATGCCATAGTAGCATCAGTTAACAACGGCCATCAATAGTATGAAATTAAAGAACGCATTTTATAACCGTTAGTCTTAGCGTAGTACGCTAGATTATTATTTTTGTCCAAAATGTTTGCAAAAACTTATAAAACTACAAATCTAAAGTGGGCCGTAAAACAAGTAAGTGCGATTTTTTGCTTCTGCTGTTACAGTAATACGTTACACACACATTAGCCATAATTTAAAAAAAAAAAAAAACTGCTTATCTCACTTGTTCGCACACGTACCATCTCGATTTCAGAAAGCCACTGCCTGACTTCCGATAATATGGCGACTAGTAGTACAGCGTGGCACCACAAGAGAGCTAAAGATCGTATCACAGAAGAGAGCCCTGTATAGGGAGAGTGGCCATGCGTGAGACCTGTTTGGCTGAGAGTCCAGGACGCCATGTTTTTACCAGATTTATCGGGCTTTACATGTGTGTGAACAGCTACAGTGTGTCTTAAAAGCTTTTGATAGCGATTTCACTGTATATTTATGAACAGGTTGTATTATGGTAGGCACCGCTCCACTTTTGCACGTCTTTTTGTCCGTTCTATTTACGTAATTAACGTGTTCGTTGGTCGTTGACGATAACCTTACAACTCTGTGGCAATTTTTAAGATTGCATTTTGGTCTGAAGTGATTTACTAAGTGTAATTAATCATGTGTTTAACATAATTATTAAACGCAATCAAAATAAATGGCTCGTTGTTCCTCTTCCTTATTGGCTGTAAAAACTGAAGATTGACGAAAAGCAGCCGTTCGAAGATGTCACGTGACAGACCAGAACTCTGGGGCATACGCCATCTTGCGCTGCGTGCTTGATAATTTTTTTATTGTAACTTAAACGTTGTCATATCAAAGCAATGGGGCACTGAAGAATTAACAAAATACGTCGTTCTTCGTACGATAAATGATAATCTAATGTCTACAAATGCCATAGTAGCATCAGTTAAAAACGGCCATCAATAGTATGAGATTAAAGAACACAACTCCTAATTGTTAGCTGTAGCATAGTGGGCAATACGGTGGACTGTGACGCTGAAGGTCAGTGGTTCGGAACCCGCCACTACCTTTAGACACTCTGATTAATAAATTTTTTATTATTTAGATTATTATTTTGGTCCAAAATGTTTGCAAAAACTTATAAAACTAGAAATCTAAAGTGGGTCGTAAAACACGTCCGTGAGATTTTTTTTCGAAGAAACAGGTGCCCCGGCTTCCGTTACCAGTACCGTCACTGGTAAGCGCTATGAGTGTCTTTTTAGCAACCACGTCATTCCAACTCTCCAACAGCGTGTGCATTTGTATCCAAGTTGGCGCACATCCGCACATTACTAATCCAGTTACGCAGCTGCTGAAGCACCATTTCGGAAATGCTAGGATTATCAGCCGCTATTTCCCCACATCCTGGCCGTCTCAATCATTTGATATTAATCACTGCGACTCGTGGCTGTCAGGCTACCTGGTAGATGTGTTCAGTGTTCCTATTGCGAAGTTTGCAGAACTGAAGGCACGCTTTGCGCAACACATTCTGAACATGGCCCCGAAAATTCTACGATCAGTTATGGCACGTGCAATATCACGATTTTAACTTGTTGCAGAAAACTGTGGACAGCATAGTGAACATGTTTATCACCAGTCACACGGAAATTACATTTCTTTTTCTTTATTGTGATTTCAATTCCCCTAAAAACGGGCGGGTCGGCAGCGCTCGCTGACGCTCTTCAGCCTACAGAAATAAAATTTGACATAGGAGAAACATACGAACATAAAGGAGATAAAATAGACATAAAACGGAGAAGTAAAATGGAGATAAAACAAAGTACATAAAATGGAGGGAAACGTTGGCGACATAAAAGAATTGGAACGGCGATAGTGGTGAATAAAAACAGCTGCTCGAAGGTTAGTGGCACACACACAATTAAAATGAGCGAAGAGCGGCGGCTATGGCGGGACCGTCCGCTATTTGGAGTTAAAACAAAAAAACACTCGGAGAAATACACAAGTTAAACCTGATGGTGTTGGCGTCGGGTTGGCCGTCCACTGTTGTAAAATAAAACAATGTAACTAAAACACACCACACTTGTTGAAGCACTCACATGAAATCACAAAGAAGGTTCCATAGATGGTGGAGCACTCACAGTATTGAAGATGTGGTGTGGGGGGAAAGGGGATGAGAGGAGAGGGAGAGGATGGGGAGGAGCCACAGGGCCGGTGGGGAAGGGACGGGGGAAAGAAGGTAAGGGGAGGGCGGTAAGAGGAGGATCCAGAGGGATAGCCGGGGGAATGAGGAGGGGAGAAGGGACGGAAAGGGTGGGATAGTCAGGGCCCTCAGGGAGAGAAGGGGGAGAGGGAGCAAGGGGAAGGATCACAGCTTGTATGAAGGGTCGGAGGGCATCATCCGGGAGGGGGAGGGTGCAGAAGTTGCCACGGGAAAGGATCTGAAGGGTGGACAAGTGGAGGGCAGGGGGAATACTGTGTTGGAGGAGGTGCAGAGAGGAGGGGATGGACTAGAGGATTAGGCGGATCTCATTTGCGGGATATGTAACGGAGGCGGAGATGTTCAATAAAGAGAACCAGTTGGGGGAAAGGAATGAGATCATAGAGGATCCGCGTGGGGGAGGGGGTATAAAGGGGGATACGGAAGTCGAGGCGGAGGGCATGGTGCTCCAGTATCTCCAGAGATTTGTAGAAGGATGGGGGAGCGGAGATCCAGGCTGGATGGGCGACACAGAGGAAAGGACAGATGAGGGATTTGTACGTATAGAGGACGGTAGAAAGGTTGAGGCCCTATGTTCGGCCAACAAGGAATTTGAGGAGGCGGAGGCGGGAGCCGACTTTTTCTTGGATAGTAGATGGGGAGTCCAGAAGAGGGTGCGATCAATAGTGAGGCCCAGGTACTTTATGGTAGGGGTGAGGCGGATGGGACGGTTGTGGAGGGTCAGATAAAAATCTTGGGGACGGAAGGAAGGGGTAGTACGACCTACGATGATTGCCTGGGTTTTGGTAGGATTTATAGACAGGAGCCACTGATTGCACCAAGCGGCAAAGAGGTCAAGGTGTTCTTGGAGCAGGCAGTTGGAACGGACGAGGGTGGGAGCTAAGGCAAAGAAAGCGGTGTCATCAGCATATTGGAAGAGGTGTACGGGAGGGGCAGGTTTAGGCATATCAGAGGTATACAGGAGATACAGGAGGGGGAGAAAGGACAGGGCCTTGGGGCACACCAGCAGAGGGATAGAAAAGACGGGAGTCGGTGTTGTGGATGGTAACATAGGTGGGGCGGTTGGAGAGGAAGGAATAGGTTTGGAGTTTTAAGAACAGGCCAGAGTGCCAGACCCGATCGTAGGCCCGTTCGAGGTCTAAGGACACAAAGATGGCGACACGATGGGAATTTAGCTGGAGGAAAAGGAGTTGCGTAAGTGGAATGAGTTGGTCGTCAGTGGAGAAGGAAGGACGAAAGCCACATTGGGTGTCTGGGAGAAGGTGATGGAATTGGAGGTGGTGATGGATGCGACAGGACAGGATGGATTCGAAGACCTTGCTGAACACTGGGGTGAGGCAAATGGGGCGGTAGGAGGAGGCATCGAGGGAGGTTTGTTGGGCTTGAGGAACATGAGGACGCGGGAGATTTTCCACAGGTGGGGGTAGCAGCCAGTGTAGAGGATGGTGATATAAATGGAAGCAAGAGTGGTGACGACGAAATTAAAAATCCGACTTGATTTTTATTAGTGCTTTTTGGTCGCAGGAGAATTGAAAACGTCGATGTGATATGACCTTGTCGAGCTGAATGGGCTTACATAACTAACAGGATCACATCTGTACATCCACGCACACTGAGTAGTACAGTTTTTTTAACGTGTAACTTACTTAAACATCAGGCACTGTTGTATGATTCATTTGTTATTTGTAGTCGACCACTTTTAAATTATTATGCTTTCAGTGCCATCTATTGATCAATTTTAACACTGTTCAAACAACTCACGGGTGACGTCGTCGACCTCCGCCGATATTTCGACAGAAGCGCACCCTGCCATTCTCAAGGCAGAACTCAAGGAAGAAAGGAAGAATAGGGTTTAACGTCCCGTCGAGAGCGTGGTCACGCTCGGAGTTTTCGGAGCGAGGGGAAGAAAATCGGCCGTGACCTTTCAATGGAACGATCTCTGCATTTGCCTGGAGTGATTTAGGGAAATTTCTGAAAACCTAAATCTGGAGGGCCAGAGGTGGATTTGAGCTACCATCCTCCCAAATGCGAGTCCAGTGTCTTACCACGGCGCCACCTCGCTCGGTAATGGCAGGGTGCGCTCCCGTCGAAATATCGGCGGTTGCGACGACGTCACCCGGCAGCATACCCGTAAGTTGTTTGAACATTCAGTACGCCGGGGGAAGTTAAGGTTTCACAAGTTTAACGGTGTTATTTTACAATGCGATACCAACCGTTTGCTTTGACTCATGACGTCTTCAAGAACTCGGAAAAACCGTATACGGGATTATATTTAAATATTTAATTAATACTTTATAAATAATTTGCGGTTATCCTTGGAAATTACAGATTACAACAGAATGTACAATCGATCACAGGTTTCAGTCCAAAAATTCGCGCCTACGGCGCTCACTAGAAAAATAAATAAATAAAACCCTCTCATTTCGTTGATGGAATGTTCCGTTGGCTCTTGGTAGAATATGTGATACATGATCACTAATAAAAACACGTCAGTGTTGCAATATTCCACAATATTTATTGTTTAGTACACACTAGTTTTCCGCTGTTACGCCATCATCAGGTACAACGGTTACTATAAACAAACGTCAAGGCAAAGATTTACGACATTAGCGTCAAAGAATGACATAGATCAGTGAAAGATAAACGTTGTTATGAAGGTATGTTAATAAGTTTCAAAATTATTAATTATTGACCAAGTAGCTAAGAAACTTAAGGGACAGTTTGAAAAATAAATTACATGGTATTTGTTACAAAAATACGCGATAATTTGGAAAAGATAATAACATGATATTTGGTACACGGTTATTTGACTGTAAAAGAAGGTTACATGGAACAATTAGTCCTATAGTGCCTTTGGTAAATTTTCGAAAAGGTAATAAAGATATGTGTGCCACTATAAGACTATTACAAAACAAATAGGATTACAACCAAATATTCACTATTCATAAAATTTTGTAGGCCTATTGGTAAACTATATAGTGACAAAATTATTCACAGACTAAACAATGAATATTGTGGAAGATAGCAACATTGTTGTGTTTTTATTAGTGATCAAAACCCTCTCTGTTAACGTATATCTCACTATCATAGTGAAGCCACAGATCACTTTTTAAACACAAAGTATTGATCTATAATCTATGTTCTGCATGTAAAAACTATCGTCTTTAACTTAGCCACCATATAATTACTCAGACCACCTACAAACACGCAAGTACCTCAAAACTATCGCTCAGCGTTGACGTCACACACAACAATAGGGCACCTGGATCAACACCACCTAGAGACGAGGCCTCACATCAGCCCGTGCCACGTCACACTGACCGGGCTACAGACGCCAGCTGAATGGCTGGCCGCTGGGGCACGCCCACTGCCTCGTAACAACCAGCCAGTTAGCTGGCGGCCGCGGTCTGGTCAGTATGACGTGGCACGGGCTGTTGTGAGGCTTCGCCTCAAGTTGATGTTGCCGGATATAGACGGACTTGCGCCGGCTGCGGTGGCCGAGGAGACTGAGGCGCTCCAGTCACGGTCTGCACGGCCACTGCGGTCGGGAGTTCTAATCCCACCTCGTGCATGGATATTTGTGCCGTCCTTAGTCTTAGCTAGTTCATAAGTAGTTTGTAAGCTTAGGGACTGATGACCCCGTAGTTAAGTCCCATAAGTTCTGCAAACATTTGAACATTTTTTGACGGACTTGCGCATCAACTTCTTCTGAAGCAGCAGTTTCACATTGCCATTTTTGTTCCATGCGGCTACAGCGTGAGTTTCTCAAAGCGGGAGTTCTTCGCTGTTATTGCTTTGAAATATTGCTTGCTTCACTTCTAATACATATATCAAGAGGTAAATAAAGATTTGGTTTAAGAATTAATCCAGTCATAATAAGTTATTTTAATACAGCTTGAAAAATCGTTACATATTGTTTTTGGAATTTGCCCACTTGGGCGTGTATTCAGAGCACTTATTTCGCATTGGACTACTCAGTTTTATCGGATATCGGATGCCAGTTTTATCGGATCTACATTTTCGAATGTGATATGATAAATTGGATCAGAATACAATCCCAGGTCAGTGCTTTTTCACGGAACATTTTTCAAAAATTCGTATAAAATGCTTCGTCAGTGCACTAACTATTAACATACATTACCATGATAAACTAGGATGCAATAAAAAGTTTACGAATAAGAAAGTAAGGGCAACTGACAATGGTTGGTATCACTGTCAAATTCAACCGTTTCCAACCATTCGCTCTTTTCTTTTCGAATTGTCAGTCTTCAAAATGAAACTAAAAATTAGAGTTTTAATAAGTTGATACAAACAACTTCGATATTTAGAAAAGTTTTCAGTTACAACTTACGGCAAAAAGAATCTAATTAATTGATTAAAAACCAATTTCTTCCAATAGGCGAATAAGAAGGGTCTAATTTGGAGGCAAGACACTTTGTTAGTAAACTGAACATAGCTATGACGTAGGCTCACAGACGTTCGTGCATTTTAACATCACAGTAGTTTCGAACAAGGTTTACAATTACGACTCTTATGAGCCAATGTAGTAAGTAAAAACCGAATGCTCCTTTAAAAGTAATTAATATTTTTTAATCTACATGTTGGTACTGTTTCTTATCGCAAAAATATGTACAAATAAAAATCGATAACAAAAAGTTGGCCGTGGCGGACCGGCCGAGTGCATTGAGGCGCTATGCTACGATGTGCGAGGCCGTCCTCGTCGGGGCTCGAATCCCCACACGAGCATGGATGTTTGGCCATCTTTAGTATTGGAAGGACGGCTAGTTGATAAGTAATTCTTGAGTTTCTCCCGGCATATTTGATAATCAAAATATCCACGGGTGTACTGCCGGTCTATAGTGTCTAACGGGCACAATATTTCGGCGATCATACATGTCGCCATCATCAGGTGAACTGACGGACTGAGCTCCTGGAAACGCGCCGGGATACCGGGACTGCGTCGTTAGAGAGGCCATTGAAATTAGCACAAGTCACGATCTCATAAACCGTTACTGTGGCTATGATCTTAGCAAAGGTTGGGAACCAGCGATTGGGTTAATTAAGAGTAAATCTAGCAAACGTAACGAAGTGACGACCACGGCGGACGGAGCCCTCACACTGACGTCATCTCAGACGCCGGCGCAATCGGTTCCACTGCGCGGCCGTGGCGCGGGGCGCGGACCGCGGAGGGGTCGCTCCGCGGGCCGGGGGTATTTAAATCGCCCGCTACCGGGCTAGAACCCAGTTCCCTTCGAGCCGCCGTAGCGTGAGGACCTCCGTGCCGGCGCGTTTCCAGGAGCTCAGTCCGTCAGTTCACCTGATGATGGCGACATGTATGATCGCCGAAATATTGTGCCCCTTTGACACTATAGACCGGCAGTACACCCGTGGATATTTTGATTATAGTTCATAAGTAGTTTGTACGTTTAGGCACTGATGATCTCACAGTTAAATCCCGTAAGCTTTACAAATATTTGAACCAAAGGTTTTTGCGTCGGACCCATCAGTAAAAACAAGTGTTGAAACCTGACGTTTACAATGCGTTGAAATCGTGCATAATTATAAATGATTTAATCAACTTCGCATTGTTTTGAAGGCGTTATTGGTGTCTATTTCTCACGATGACAGTTTATTATCAATACTTTACGGCTTTCAGGATGCACGAAAAAAAAAAAATCGGAACAATTGAAAGAATTCGAAGCTGCACAGCCACCATGCTGAAAGCATACTGATTTCCCTACGTTGCCGTCTCGCATCGACGCGAAGGAACAAAAATGGCGGATGCGCATACTCGTCTATACCCATGTGCCGTACACGACCACACGCCGGTGTCACGGGTCGGAGCCGACGGGCGGAATCGCGTCTTTAAACGACCATGTTTATCACTATTTAATTTTCTTCCGCCATATGTCTCTTTTCCGATAATATTCCGTTGCAATTTAACGCCATTCTGACCAGTTGTGTTATTTTTACAGCGGTATGGAAATTTAATTTAATCAGCCTTTATACTAGGTAGGAAATCTTGACGGGCATAAAGGCCAGCCGCGAGACATCAACATGTACAGAGGATACTCTGCAAATCACGTTTAGGTGCCTGGCAAAGCCTTAATGCAACCACCTTTATACTATTTATCTCCCATTCCATTCTCGAATAGCACGCGGGAAGAAAGACAACCTGAATCTCTCCGTTAGAGCTCTGATTTCTCGTATTTATTCCGATTATCTTTTCTACCTATGTAAGTGGCAGTCAACAATACATTCTCCCATTGAGAGGAGAATGTTGGTGATTGGAGTTTCGTAAGTAGCCCATGCCGCAACGATAAACGCCGTCGTTGTAATGATTCCCATCCCAGATCCTGTATTATTTCCGTGACGCTGTCTCCCCTGTTTGGTGACAATAGATACCGAGCTGCCCTTCTTTGGACTCTTTCGATGTCATCCGTCAAACCCGCCTGATAAGGATCCCACACTGGGGAGCAATACTCCAAAAAAGGACGGACAAGCGTAGTTTATGCAGTGTCTTTTGTATTTCTGTGGCATCTTTTAAGGGTTCTGCCAATAAATCGCTGTCTCTGGTTCGCCTTTCCCACGACATTATCTACGTGTTCTTTCCAGTTTAAGTCAGAAGTAATTGTAATTCCTAGGTATTTTGGGCAGTTTGCGGCCTTTACTTTTGATTGATTTATCTTTTAAACAAAGTTTAACGGATTTGTCCTTTTTAGATCGTTCTGCAGTTGGTTTTGATCTTCAGATGATTTTACTAGAGGTTAAATGACGGCGTCATCTGCAAACAACTTAAGAGAGCTGCTTAGATTTTTTTTATAGTCTATGGAACTTAACTACGGGGTCATCAGTCCCTAAACTTGCAAACTACTTATGAACTACTTATGAACTACTTATGAACTACTTATGAACTACTTATGAACTACTTACGAACTAGGACGGCACAAATATCCATGCCCGAGGGGGGATTCGAACCCCCGACCGTAGTGGCCGTGGAGACCGTGACTGTAGCGCCTCAGTCTCCTCCGCCACCGCGGCCGGTTTAGATTTTCTCCCAAATCGTTTATGTAAATAAGGAACAGCAATAACACTATCTTGTGTAACGCCCGATATCATTCCTGTTTTAGTCGATGCCTTACCATCGATGACTACAAACTGTCCTCTCTAACGGGAAATCCCCTATCCAGTAGCAAACTTGAGGCGAAATTAGACTAGCGCATAATAGTTCGCGATCGGGAGCGCTCACTTTAGTTCGCGGCTCACGCAAACCAAAAGAAACTGTTTGTGGATAATTTCTCGCGTATAAACTTAGTTATCTCTAGGCCTATATCTTGGAATTGTGGAATTTATTAGTCAGATATTGCAGAATGCAGAATACTTCAAAGCAGAAATGTTGTAACAATGAACTATGTAATCTAGCAGTCAGACGCTAACCTCGAAATGGCTCTCATCAGCAGAAGGCAAACACGTTATTTTAAATTCTGTTCGCGACCTATCGCATATAATAGTTCGCGACCTATTGTGCATATTTTAGTTCTTTTAGTTCGCGACCTATCGCGCATATTTTAGTTCGAGACCTATCGCACATATTTTCGTTCGCGACCCATCACGCATATTTAGTTCGCGACCTATCACGCATATTTTAGTTCGCGACCTGTCGCGGATATTTTAGTTCGCGACCGGTAGCTCTCCTTTTAGTTCGCAGTTCGGCCGCGAAGTATGTCGGTCTTTTTAGTTCGTCCGCTCGTTTTGGCTTTTGCTACCGCTACTAAAACTACATCTGAGCTGCATCTCAGATCGAAATGATAGCAACTGGCAGAAGGGAATCACGCGATTCTGCGCGCTATCGCGAACTGTCGCTGTTACCCGTCAGTCTTCGGAAAAAGAGCGGACGAACTAAGAGGCGAGGGATCTGCAAACTAGTTCTCTTAGTTAGCCTGTGGGAGTGTTCTTCCGAACTAGTACGTTCGCGAACTGTACAAGACTAGGCGATATACCATAACCACTAACCACGCCTTGGGATACAGCGACCGAAGTTGGGGGACATGTTGAGATAGCTTGTGTCGGGCGGGGCGCGTGCTTGGGCAGTCGTTGCAGGCGTTGCTTGGGGTAAGGCAGAGACCTACAACTGCCTAGTAAGCAGAACGCCCCGCGTTCGAATGTCGGCCCCGACACAAATGTCCTGATGTCCACGCTGTATGATTCCAACACCTACGAGCAGCTGAGACTGAAAACCCCATTGAAAATCTATTCTCTCCTATCTCTCCTATCCCCGGACCCTACCTCAAATTCTTCAGTGTACGAGGGGAGTTTCAGAAGTCCGTGCAAAAATAAAAACTACTAACATGTTTGGGGAAAACAGTTTTTATTTTACGACATAGTCTCCTTTTAGACTTACACACTTCGTCCAACGCTGTTTTAATTGGTTGATCCCTTCCGAATAATAGGATTTGTCCAAGCCTTCAAAATAGCTACTAGTTTGAATCACCTCTTCGTTTGAATGAAATCTTCCTCCCGCCAGCCATTTCTTCGATTTGAGGGACAAATAGTAGTCCGAGGGAACCAAATCTGGAGAATAGGGGGGGATGTGAAACCAGTTGCAATCCTATTTCCAATAATTTTGCGACCACAACGGCTGAGGTGTGTGCTGGTGCATTGTCGTAATGGAAAAGGACTTGGTGTGGGCCATTCGCTGGTCCCTAAAGCTCGGTCTTGAAAAAGGTCCAATAACGATGAATAATATGCACCTGTAAACCTGTAATAGTTTTGACCCTGTTCCAACTAGTCGATGAGGATTATCCTTTCCGAAACGTGAAAGACCGTCGCCATAACCTTTACGGCCGAAGGACAGGTCTTCGTCTCTTTTGATGAAGAGTTTCCCTTAGTAAGCAATTGTTTAAATTGATATTTGGTCTCAGGAGTACAGTTATGTATCCATGTTTCATCCACAGCGACAAAACGACGCATAGTCCTAAGGATTCTTCCTGAACAGCTGCAAACCTTCCTTGCAACATTTCTCACTATACCGTTTTTGGTCAAGCTTGAGCAATCGCGGCACCTATCTTGCTGATAGCTTTTTCATGTCCGAATAAAAAATGTTGAAATGTTTGTAAATTTATCGGACCAAACTGCTTGGTCATCAGTCCGTAGCTTACAAAATACTTAAACTAAGGTAAACTAACCTAAGCACAATACACACACCCCCATGCCCCAGGGAGGACTCGAACCTCCGACGGCGAGCAACCGCGCGCTCCGCAGCGAGGCGCCTTAGACCACTCGGCTACTGTCCGAATATTTATGAAAAACTGGTCGACCCGGCAATACTTCGCACCTGCTAACATGTATGTACTCTTGCTTTGAATGTCAAATGTCCAACCTTTAATCGCAATCGTACGAAAGATATTGATATCCCAAAAAAAGATCTTCTTCAGTTTTCCACAAATTTTCCTATTTTCTGGCCTACTATTCCAAACTTTTACTTCACTCAAACGATTCTCTCGATTTGAACGTCGAATGTGCAACATTTTATCGTAATCAGATGAATGGTATTTAACTGAAAAATCTCTTTCTAGTTTTTTCTGATTTTTCCAATTTCCCTGGAAACTTTTCCAAATTTTTATTTCATAAGAACGTTACTTTACTTTGAACGTCAAATATGCAAAATGTTATCGCAATCAGAAGAATGATATTGATATCCCATTAAAAAAAGGTCTCTCAGTTTATCTGGAATTTTCAAATTCTCCGGCGAACTTTTCCAAATTTCTAATTTCTAAGAGCGTTCCTCTTTCGTTTAACGTCAAATGATCAAAATTTTATCACTCGATTTCCTTGATTCACAATCATGCCAAACACAATGAAATAGACCAACGTGGCTGAAACTCGGTGTGCGTTCTTTCCAAACATGCTACTAACTAAACGACCGCTATACATGCTGGAGATCCCATCTGTCTTTTCAAACGCCCCTCGTAGTATCCTCTCTACGCCCTGTTTGCAAGTTGTTACGTCAAAATCCTGTAACTACTGTATGAGATAGTACCGCTATCTGTATACCGGCGTATCGCCACAGCCTAACATAATGATACAGTCACGACACACGACACTCCCTCTAATAGTTTCCAGTGTCGCAGTGATCTGTTTTACCAACCTCGATGTCAAGATTATTACATTTACGAGACACCGCACCACCGTTTGGTTGGCAGGGAGTTCAACGTACGCTATTATCGAACTCCAGCTCGTTGATGGAGTTCATGACTTACCCGTGGATGGCCTATCAGCGGACGAAGTCCCGCAGAAACTACAAGGAAATGTATTGTAAACTACTGGCGGTAGCACTTGTGCATGGATTTCAGAAAGCGCTTAATTGTCAACTAGTTAATCCGTGCGAATAATTCGCACTCTATCCTGTTCAGTCATAGGTAGGTAAGATAGTAATGGAGAAAAGGACGATTCAAGTACATGTGTGTAAAAGATGATAAACTTTGAACAGTAGTAACAAAAATTAGTGTCATTGTAAGCATATTTATGCAATTAAATTCAATATGATTAATTGTGAAACATATAAAAAATCAGATATTGACCTTTTGATGTTAATTTTATTCTTTGAAAACTTCTTTATTGCACTCTTCTTTGAAAACAATATTAGTAGATATAATATGATCATCGTTTACTTTATGGCTGTATTTGTCTTTAGTACAAACATAAATATCAGAAAATGAGCAAACTCGTCAAAAAGCCACCTTGTGCAAAAAAAAAAAAAAAAAAAAAAAAAAAAAAAAAAAAAAAAAAAAAAAATAGTTTCTGGTAAATATTGTCACGTTGCAATGGAAGTAGGCTTGACTTCGAAGGCAACTAAACACAGCACTTATACTGAAAGCACGTTTATTACGGACTCAACATACACGCAGCACTGACTGCCTCTCAGGCAGAATGCTCTGCTATTTGTACACAGACAAAATTTACCAGAAATTAGAAGAACAGTTAACATAAGAAACAAGTAGAATTTACAAGTGAACATAAGAAAGATGTAGAACCTTCTGGAATTGTAAATTACAAAGAAATAAATTTCTGCCGGTGGGCGGGATTGAACCGGCGACCTTCTGCTCCACAGTCCGTGACGCTATCCCCTGCGCCACGCCGGCAGTTGGTATTTGTGGTCTCTCTCCGCATTGCCCCCTCTCCTGGAGAAACAGCGACCCGCTGTTATGATCCCTGTGGAGCCAGCTGCAATGTCCTGGATCTTGACCGTGTCTTGGGTCCTCTGTATGACAGTTCAAGAGAATCCTTCCCTTCTCCGCGATTATCGACGACAGACGTTCCTGTCGTGGCTTCATCAGGAACGTTACCGTCCTTAAAGTCCTTGAACAGGAAGCCATTGTCGTCTACCTGCTCTTCAGGATCGTAGTAAGGCTTCATGCGCAGGACGTGAATAATGTCTCTTCGTTTTTGACGTTTCGACGACGGCTCATAATCCTCAACTTCGTATGTGACGTCTGACAGGCTGCGTATGACACGATACGGACCAAAGTATCGCTTCAATAACTTTTCTGACAGTCCAACCTTCCGTACAGGGGTAAAAATCCATACCAGATCTCCTGGGCTGTACACAACAGGTCGGTGCTTCTCGTTATACCGCTGACGGTCCTTCTCCTTGGCGTCCAGTGTCCGTATGCGAGCCAGCTGTCTTGCTTCTTCGACTCTGGTGATGAGCTGTTTAACATAGTCATCCTCAGTGTCGTCCGGTTGGAACGGGAACAGTGTATCCATTGTCGTCTCAGCTTCACGGCCATGGAGCAGGAAAAACGGAGTGAAGCCTGTGGTGTCTTGTCTTGCGGTATTGTAAGCAAATGTCACGACTGGCAGAACTGTATCCCAATCCTTCTGCTCAACATCGACGTACATCGACAGCATGTCGGCTAACGTTTTGTTAAAACGTTCCGTAAGACCATTTGTCTGAGGATGGTATGCAGTTGTCATTCTGTGGACAATGTTGCAACGTGACATTACCTCTGATACTAATTTTGACTGGAATACTTTTCCACGATCAGATATCATGACACGTGGTGCTCCATGCTTCAAAATAGTGTCTTCTTCAAGGAATTTTGCGATCTCTGGAGCTGCTGCAGTCGGCACAGGTTTGGTGACAGCGTAGCGTGTGAGGTAGTCAGAGCAGACTATTATCCAACGGTTACCGGTAGTCGACTTCGGGAACCTCCCTAAAAGATCGATCCAAACTCGGTGGAATGGAGCTGCTGCCGGCGGAATCGGTACGAGATGTCCTGGAGGTAACTGCAGCACATGCTTCCGTCGCTGGCACTCTTTACAGTGACTCACATAGTGCTTGACAGATCGGTAGAAACCTTTCCAGTAATACCTGCGTCTGATTCCGTCTAGGGTCTTCACGAATCTCAGATGACCGGATATTGGAGCATCATGGAAATATTTGAGAATAGCTGGCTGGAGATGAGCTGGAACAACAAGTAGCCATTTGGGGCCCAGTGGATCGTAGTTGCTCTTGTACAATGTTCCGTTTATAAGCTGGAACTCTCCATTGGTCGGTTCTCCTTTTTCCAAGGCCTCTATCACTTTTAATAGTGTTGGATCTTTCCTCTGTTCAGCTGTAACGTCATCTAATACAGTGAGAGCTGAAATTTCATTAATGCTGTTGTGTTCCACTAATGGAGTCCTCGAAAGGCAGTCGGCATCCTTGTGTTTGCGCCCGTTCTTGAATACCACATCGTACTCTTGGAGTCTTAGTGCCCATCTTGCTAGTCGACCTGATGGATCCTTCAAGCTAGTCAGCCAACACAAAGAATGGTGGTCTGTCACGACGGTGAATGGTTTGCCGAATAAATACGGCCGGAACTTGTTGATAGCCCAGATAACCGCCCAGACATTCTTTTTCAGTCGTAGAGTAGTTTATCTCGGACTTTGAGAGTACTCTTGACGCATAGGCTATCACTTTTTCGGAACCTTCCTGTACTTGTACAAGTACTGCACCAATCCCATAGCCACTGGCGTCTGTGTGAAGTTCCGTTTCTGCATTCTCGTCGTACAAGGCTAGTACTGGTGCGGAAGTTAGAGCCTCCTTAAGTGCTCGGAAAGCTCTTTCTTTTGTCTCATCCCAGTAAAATTTGGTGTCTCCCTGCAGAAGTTCTTGTAATGGACGTGCCTTGTTACAAAATCCTTTTATGAAACGTCAGTAGTATGAGCACAGCCCGAGAAAACTTCTCACATCACGAATGTGCTGAGGAGTTGGAAATTCTGTGACTGCCCTTACTTTATCTGGATCAGGACGGACACCATCTCCGTTGACGAGGTGCCCCAGGATTTTTATCTCTTTGGCGACGAAGAGGCACTTCTTTGGATTGAGGCGGAGACCTGCAGCCTGAACACACTTCAACACCGTTGACAGGCGACTCAGATGTTCTTCAAATTTTTTCGAGAAAACGACAATGTCATCTAAATAGCAGAGACACGTCGTCCACTTTAGGTGTCGAAGCAAGTTGTCCATCATGCGTTCGAATGTGGCTGGAGCATTACATTATCCAAATGGCATTACTTTAAATTCATAGAGACCGTCAGGTGTAATAAAAGCCGTCCTATCCCTGTCAGCTTCGTCAACCTCGATTTGCCAGTAACCTGTCTGCATGTCCATAGTTGAGAAGTACGTAGCTCCTTTCAAGCAGTCTAAGGTGTCATCAATACGCGGCTATGGGTAGACATCTTTCTTTGTGATACTGTTCAGCTGCCGATAGTCGACACAGAAGCGCCACGTGCCATCCTTTTTCTTTACGAGGACCACCGGAGACGACCAAGGACTCTCCGAAGGTTGAATAATGTCATCTCGCAACATCTTATCCACTTCCTCCCGAATTATCCGTCTTTCAGCTGGCGACACTCTATACGAACGCTGGCTAATTGGCGGATGGTCTCCAGTATTGATACGGTGCTTTATCGTGGGCCGTTTCGTCTGACTTTTCCCCTGCTGAGGTGTGAATGTACCCGAAAATTGGCGTAGTATACCTAACACCCGCTGGCGTTGTTCCTTGGTCAGTCCAGGCCCTATTGGCAGTTCCACGTTTGTTTCCTCCAGCGTGTTGTCTGTACTAATAGCAGGGCATGGGTCTTCATTGATGACGTTGAGCTCACCGTCCTGGATTGGTTCAGATGTCCCGATACACATTCCCTTGGGGATAAGTTGTGACTGCTCGTGACAATTTGTGATCCAAATCTCTCCTTGACCACCAGTAATGCTTATGACAGCCGCTGGTATGTAAATTTCTTTTGTGATCCTGATAAACGTTTTACTATCAACAAGAACTTCACAGTTTAACCAGTCATCTGTGTTTCTGACTGCAACTCTTCTCATTGTCAACGGCGGTATCGTCACATTGTCAACGACGAATAAATTCCCAGAAAATTTTGTATTACGTGTATCTGGCGGAACAACTTCTTCAATTTGCAGCTCAGATCTTCCACAGTCAATGATAGCTTGGGATGCCTGAAGGAAGTCCCATCCGAGGATGACATTGTGACTACATTCTGTTAACACGACAAATTCAAACGGCTGCGTCCTGTTGTTGATGGTTATTCTTGCGACACAAGTTCCTGCTGGATGGACGTACTTTCCATTCGCGACCTTCAGCACAGTTGCTCCCGTATCACAGAACATTGTCTTCTTTAGTGTGCGGCGGTAATTATCAGATAATACAGAAAAAGAGGCTCCTGAATCAACAAGTGCCCGGACAGGTTGGCCGTCGATTATGACGTCGATGAGATTTCCCGACATCTTGGTGACTGTCGTCCATGGAGGATTTTCATCTGCGGCGGTCTCACCTCCATAGATGGTCGCCTCGCTTAGTTTTCCTGGGCGCGGCGGCTAGGGGAGCGGCTGGTCCTCTGTACGGCGACGGTGAACGGCTGCGGCGCGTCGGGGAGCGACCTCGTCTCGGGTACGGCGATGGGCTTCTTCCCATAGGTCGAATTAACTCATCAGCAGGTGACTGACTTGGATAGAACTGCTCCGACAGCTGACGTCTTGCGGCAAAATAATCATCGAATACTGGCCTCCTCTCTCTGCAGTAGCACACGACATGTCCAGGGCGTCCACAGCGGAAACACAGTGGTGTGTTGTCTTCTGTCCTCCAGACGTCTGTTCTTCTGCGGGGCGTCATAGTTACCGGGGGAGTTGGCTGTGGTCGCGTCGGCCGGTTCATGGGCTGCCGTTTGGCGGCTGCAGCGTAAGTCATAGCAGGGTGACGCCATTCTTCACGTCGGGTGCGATTGACGGGGCAGACAGGAGCTAATGTTTGAAATACCTCGTCCTCAGCGGCGTCGGCTACGTCGTGACTTACAGGGCTCACATCCATGGCCATAATCTGATGCTCGCTCGGTCTAATAGTCCCGGCTGCCAGGCACTGTTGTAATTCTTCTCTCACGATTTGTCGTATGAAAGAAGCCAAGTCCGGCTGGTCTTCCACAATGGCCATAGGGACTATATTTGGGAGTCTGTCATACTTCTTGCGTCCAACCCTCCTTTGTTGCATCTCTTCATTGCGCTGGCACCACTTGATGAACTCTTCTGTCGTAGCGACGTCCTTTATCAGAAGAGCTTGGTACATATCTTCTGCAATTCCCTTCATCAGGTGCGTGATTTTGTCCGCTTCAGTCATGTTCGGATTGACTACGTTACACAGGGCCAAAACACTCTGTATGTACGATTGTGTCGGCTCACCATGTCGTTGGGCCCGGTTCTCCAGTTGTTCTTCCGCCGAGCGGATTTGTCGCCGGCGGTCTCCAAACGTCTTCTTAAGTTCCTCCTGGAACGTCTCCCAGTCACTCAACTTGTCTTCGTTGTTTTCGAACCATTGCTGGGCTGTTCCGTCCAGGTAGAAATAAACGTTGGGCAAGCACACCGTATGATACCACCTGTTGTACTTGGCGACTCGGTCGAACCCTTTTAGCCATTTGTTGGGGTCCTGTCCAGCATCTCCAGAGAACACCGACGGGTGTCTGATGTGCAGCTGGCTTATTGCTTGTTTCGTCTCCATCGTTCTTCTGATAATACGGACTTTTGGAAGGATGTACTCGGTGTATCCCTTGTATTCCGGTTCCAGTCCGTGTAATCGACCGCTTTTACGTTGCCTAATCGGAGCCACGGTCATGCAGCTGTTGCACAGTGTACCCGGCGCCTCCACCAAACAATGTCACGTTGCAATGGAAGTAGGCTTGACTTCGAAGGTAACTAAACACAGCACTTATACTGAAAGAACGTTTATTACGAACTCAACATACACGCAGCACTGACTGCCTCTCAGGCAGAATGCTCTGCTATTTATACACAGACAGAATTTACCAGAAATTAGAAGAACAGTTAACATAAGAAACAAGTAGGATTTACAAGTGAACATAAGAATGATGTAGAACCTTCTGGAATTGTAAATTGCCAAGAAATAAATTTTTGCCGGTGGGCGGGATTGAACCGGCGACCTTCTGCTCCGCAGTCCGTTACGCTATCCCGTGCGCCACGCCGGCAGTTGGTGTTCGTGGTCTCTCGCGTCAATATAATCCTGCCCTTTGAAGCGTCCGACCTTGTGCTTTATTTATGGTTATAACGAAGGATAATTTTATTGGGAATTGGGTTTTTATCATTTGGAAAGGAATGGTTGGATCAGAAGGTGTAAGGTTAATGCGGGTATTAGCACAGTTTTGTTATAGTCAATGAATTTAGCAGTCACAATGTACTCGCCTAAGTGAGTCACCAATAATCTTGCATCAATAATTAATCCCTAATTAGCGTTAAGATTTCTAATTAACACAATTGCAGCATTTTCTTTAAAATAAATTGATGAGGACGGATTTAAAAAGTTCGAGAATACTACGGGGTACAACATAACGTCGTTTATTACTTAAAGTTGGACAGAACCAGAACTGCGGTAAAGCTTTGTCTCTCCAGGTAATAAATTGGAACCGACAAATTCATTAATTTCAGTACAGTCGTCATATTTTGGACATGGAATTGAAACAACTGCAATAGTTGTCGTTCATGTTAGTTAAACAGATTGTCAGAAGATGGCATCTTCTACATTGATTTTTATCGGTCACGCAAACTAAGTTGATACGCTGCGCGGTGGCCGATGGGAGAAGCCGGGTATCAACGTGTTCGAACAGTACATCATCATCATCACCACCATCATCATTAGAGACTGATTATGCCTTTCAGTGTTCAGTCTGGAGCATAGTACCTCTACTAAAATTCCTCCATGATCCCCTATTTAATGCTAACATTTATGCCTCGTCTGATGTTATGCCTTTTACATCAAAATCATTCTGCACCGAATCTAAGTACTTTCGTATTGGTCTACCTCGACTCCTCTTACCCTCCGCTGCCGAGCTCATGAGTCTCTTAGGTAACCTTGCTTCCCCCATGCGTGTAACATGACCCCACCATCTCAATCTGTTCGCTCTAACTGCTTCATCTATGGTGTTCATTCCCAGTTTTTCCTTGATTTCCTCATTGTGGACACCCTCCTGCCATTGTTCCTCTCTATTAGTGCCTGCAATCATTCTTGCTGCTTTCATATCTGTAACCTCTACCTTGTAAATAAGATAACCTGTATCCACCCAACTTTCACTCCCATACAACAAAGTTGGTCGAAAGATAGAGCGGTGCACCGCTAACTTAGTCTTGGTACTTACTTCCTTGTTACAGAAGAGAGTAGATCTTAGCTGAGCACTCAGTACATTAGCTTTGCTGCACCTCGATTCCAGTTCTTTCACTATGTTGCCATCCTGTGAGAAAATACATCCCAGGTACTTGAAACTGTCTACCGGCTCTAACTTTGTTCCTCCTATTTGGCAGTCAATCTACTCAAATCTCTTTCCCACTGACATTACTTTCGTTTTGGAAATACTGATCTTCATATCATAATCCTTGCACCTCTGATCGAGCTCTGAAATATTAGTTTGCAATCTTTCGATTGAATCGGCCATTACAATTAAGTCTCCAGCATATGCGAGACTGCTTATTTTGTTTTCATCTATTTTAATCCCGCCCTGCCAGTCTACTGTTTTCAACATATGATCCAGGAATAGTATGAACAGCAGTGGTGACAGGTTACACCCTTGTCTTACCCCTGAAACTACCTTGAACCATGAGCTTAATTTTCCATCTACTCTACGTAAAGCCCTTTAATTGCCTGCAGAAGTTTGTCTCCTATACCATAATCTTGTAGAACTGACAGTAGCTTCCTCCTAGGGACACGGTCATATGCCTTTTCTAGATCAATGAAACATAAATACAATTCCCTGTTCCACTCATAGCACTTTTCCATTACCTGCCGTAAGCTAAAGATCTGGTCCTGACAGCCTCTAAGAGGCCTAAACCCACACTGGTTTTCATCTATCCTCAATTAATAGTCACACTCTCCTTTCAACAATACCTGAGAATATTTTGCCTACAACGCTTAATAAAGAGATACCTCGATAGTTGTTGCAATCTTTTCTGTTTCCATGTTTGAAAATTGGCGTGATGACCGCTTTCGCCCAGTCAGACGCAACCTGTCCCGATTCCCACGCCTTCTCATTTATCCTGTTTAACCATTTGAGACCTGATATTACACTGTATTTGACCAGTTCCGGCTTAATTTCATACACCCCAGCCACTTTATTGCACTGTGATCTACTGACCATTTTCTCCACTTCCTCAAAAGAGATCCTGTTTCCATCGTCCTTCCTATCCCATTCTACCTGAAAGTCTGACACATCATTGAACGTTTCACCTACATTGAGCAATTCTTCAAAATATTCCCTCCATCTGCTGAAGGCATCCACAGGATCGATTAGTAGCTTTCCTGACCTGTCCAAAACACTTGTTAATTCCTTCTTCCCTCCCGTTCGAATATTGCTAATTACGCTCGAAAATAGTTTCCCTGCGGCTTGACCCAGAGTTTCTAGGTTATTTACAAAGTCTTCCCATGATTTCTGCTTGGAGAAAAAATAATTACAAATCTGTGTGTTTTTCGTCATTAGTGGAGAACGAAAGCTTGAAAATGAAACCTGAGTCATTAATTTTGTATACGTATTACGGAAGATATGGCGCAGCCACACGAAACCACCGATGAGAAATAATATATGAGGATGATACCCGTGTACTCCCCAACACAGTTATGTGAGTGTGGTCTGGTAGTTTTATTGCCTTTCCTTTCCATTGTTTTTCTTGGATTTCTCGACTGATCCTTTCCCACCTTTCTTCTTTCTTAAAAAAAAAGAGTATCTCTGCCTTTCTGACCCAGCATAGTAATCACCCCTTTTGTCCTCACCCCTTTTGTTTCCTTTGTTTTCGAGACGTGAATTTCTTGTTTTCCTTGGACATTCCACGACGAGTCTCACAATTTATTTCCACAATGCTCTGCTCTCTGTGGAATAAGAGTGCCTCCTACGTTTCTTTGACAAACTTTCCAACAATCCATCATACTTGTAATTGCCTTCTGTCTGTAATAATTGAACAGTGTTCATTCCCCCTTTCTTGTACTCCTTTCGTTTTCGCGGTGAAGCAATTCTGTTTAAAAATCTTCCGTTATGCTTAAGTATATTCCGCATAAAAAAAGAGGGAAATAGGAAAAAATGGCCAGAAAAAAAACCGGACGAAAGAAAAATTGTTATACGCCACGACAGCAGCGCTCCAAGCGGCCGGCAAGGTACATTTCTCAATACGACATCGGTTGAGTTTGAATAATATCGTTTAAATTAATAACTTACTTTTTACAATACGGAAGGTGTGTAGTGCCATAAAACTTGGTACTAACTACAATACAACTCCACATTTATCTTTACTAGTATTGCCTGTGGTCGAAAATCGACCAATTGTGTTTACAATGGTCACTGGGGGTAAAATTTACGTATCATGTCGGCTGCCTCACGTGATTATGTTGGCAACATCAACAACACGATAGAAAATCTTTGCCCATTTGTTCGAACCACATAGAACGACTCGATTAGTGTATCGTACAGACCATGAAGTAAACAAATAATGCTGTTCCTGCTTTATGTTTGACAGGTTCTTGTATGTACCCTCGTCCGCTCAGTAAAAATAATTGCCCTCGTAAAGCGAAGATTCCATGAGAAAACATCAGCGTTGTCAAGCGATTGGCTAAAGTGAAGACTCACAGGATTCTCACTATTCAGCATCTGTTGCCAACATTATCTAGGAGGCCGCTGGGATATTTGGTAAAATTTAACCGGCACTGGGAGGTATGAAACGCTATCTTCTACGTGTTAAGGAAAATGCCTGACACAATAACAACAAAGAAAAACGGAAGTATATACTTCTCATGCCATTTTCGAATTATATAACTTTCATTAGCCTAATATTTGAAATAGAACTACAATTTCGGTGTTCGTATATTTATACAACGCCAAGAAATAATGTTATTTGAAACTGCGATATTCAGAATTCCAGAGCTGACAACATGTCGACTTCGTAGTTCCACCCGTGCACCGCTACATGCCCCTCCCGGCGCATCATCATTTATATCAACTTCGTAGTTCCACCCCAGCTCCGCTAGATGCCTCTCCCGGCGCATCATCCTTTATATCAGCATTCATATGGAAACATCCATTTCCTTTAACCACTGTTAATCACTGAGAAAATGAATCATTTAAACGGCACAAGAAAGTGAGTTGGGAGCACTCCATATTTCGATATTCACTTATTTTTTAATAAGTTATTTTAATACTGCAGATGCGCTGCATTACAGCGTCTTTGGTCGAGGCGAGTAACCAATCAGTGAGCTGATTGTTTGAGAATGTAGAACTTGATCCAAGAAATTTCTACTTCCTTTTGCCACTTTTAATGGCTAAACGCACACATAATATTTATATTCGTGAATTCTACGACAAACAATGTTTCGAGTTATGTAACTTTCATTGGCCATCTTGTACGAATAAATTAGTAATCTGTACCACAATGTTTGTGTTAGCGTATTTATATAATGATTTAAGTTTCATTAGACTATCGGAAGGTATGAAACGGTACTTCTTAGGACAGTTTATTTACCATTCTCTTGAAATCTACGACTTTTTATGAAGAATTTTGTTTTTTATTAAGAATGCGCAATAGTAACAACATCTGAACCACAAACGGCAAGAATGCTCTAGAGATTCTTTTTTTAAGCAAAAGTAATTACACTCACGTGTAAAAGAAAAACGAGTGAAGTGCAAACATATTCGAAACATCAGACTCTACCGAATTCGTACACGTCAAGGAAAGAACTTGTCATGGATGAACTGCCGTAACAGTAAATTATGTTTCTCGTTTGTTTATATTCTGTTACTTTCAGCGGAATAAGATGCAAATATGCACATCAGATTACCTTCCATAAAGACGGTTTCTTGCGCCCACGACTGTATATGATTACAGAATGGGTGATTTGCAGCAACTAGCCGCTATATTTGTTTACACTTTCTGAAGTAAAATAAAACACTAACAAAGTGTAAAAAATACGAGGTGCATATAAAGCACAGAGGGCACCACATGACCATTGACATTTTCTATAACCTGCCCACTTTTTCTTGCAATAATGTTGTATATAAACTGTGATAAATGTACTGAAGAGCGTTTTATAGGGTTTTAACGTTGCACATGCATAGTATACTGATCTTAGTAATTGTATGGTGCGTACAGTAAATTAGATCTATGTGCTTCTCATCTAATTTGTCAATGTTATGGATTATGTAATGTATTTATACTGACTGTGAACTTCTTGTAATTATACCATTGAAAATAGAAAGTCAGTTGTTGAAATCGAGATGTGCAAAATATAGCATTTTTTTATCGACTGATTGCTGCAAATCACCCATTTGGAAAAATGTACATGTTCGTATATATTGACTCGTGAATGAGTTGTAATTTATATCACTGGTTCGGTGAAATTCCACTCTTACGTCTCCTGAAATTTTTCTGATTCTTGCTACACAAATATTACATAAACTATTTGGTTAATTACTTAGGAAAGGAATTATAAACAAATATTATTCTTGCAGTTCACCGCTAGGAGCGCTAGTGTCGTTGCAATTGTCAGTTGGTAACAACTTTCACAGCAGTGTTAGTCTGTGGAATTGCTATCCCGTGACTTTTGCTACGCAAGACTAAAGAAATAAGCCATGGCCATAAAAGTTAATAACTTTTTGTGGACTCTTCCAGTAGCTATTGTCCTGTTGCGCTCGAATAGTAGAGAATGCCCATCGGCGCCGAAGAGAATTGTTTCGAACAATTTAATTATAGGCGATTTTAGACTCGCCGAAAAGACTCCTCGGCTGCGGCGGAGGCTTTGTCGGGAATTTGCCGGCGCCGCTCGCAACAAAAGAAAAGAAGAATTCCTTTCGAAACTAATTAATGCGCCGCGAGCGAAGAATCGCCGCCGCGGTGTTTAAAGGTGAAAGAGCCGACGGGCGCGCCGCCACTTTGCGCAAAGTTGGCGGCCCTGCCGTCGTGTTGCGTTATTCATAATCAAGTGCGTTAACTTCATTCCGGGAAGCGCGGGGGCGGCCGGCCGAGATGAATGCCCGCCTTACAAGGGGTGAGGCGGGGGCGGGGCGGGAGCGGCGCCGCCCCCAGAGCGAGATTGATGGAGGCCGCGCTGGGGGCGGCGGGGGCGGAGGCGCGCGAGAACAGCGGCCGTGGGGGCGGTGGAAGAAGGTAGCAAAGCGGTGCTGACGAGTCAGTTAAGCATTGCCGGTTTAAAGCGTTTGTGACGGCTCTCGACGGGTTTGTGGCACAGACCACAATCGTACCCAGGTACTTGGAAATTATTAGCTCAGCGGTTCTCAACCAATGGGCAACGGCCAACGTCAGCCTGCCACTGGGCCGCAACAGTCGAAGACGAAAAAAAAAAAAAAAAAAAAAAAAAAAAAAAAAAAATTATCGGCAGGTTTAGGCCGCTTTCACACTACACGATTTCGTCCGTACGGGAAAAAACCTTATGCGTTTCAATATGGGTGATTATACTATTTCGCCAGTACAGGAAAAACCGTACGTGTTTAATCCGTGTGATTCACACGATTTCGCCCATATGGGAAAAACCTTATGCGTTTCAATCTGGGTGATTACACGATTTCGCCCGTATGGGAAAAACCTTATGCGTTTCAATCTGGGTGATTATACGATTTCGCCCGTACGGGAAGAAACCGTATGCGTTTCAATCAGGGGATTCACACGATTTCGCCCATATGGGAAAAACCTTATGCGTTTCAATCTGGGTGATTATACGATTTCGCCCGTATGGGAAGAAACCGTATGCGTTTCAATCGGGGGATTCACACGATTTCGTCCGTACGGGAAAAAACCTTATGCGTTTCAATATGGGTGATTATACTATTTCGCCAGTACAGGAAAAACCGTACGTGTTTAATCCGTGTGATTCACACGATTTCGCCCATATGGGAAAAACCTTATGCGTTTCAATCTGGGTGATTACACGATTTCGCCCGTATGGGAAAAACCTTATGCGTTTCAATCTGGGTGATTATACGATTTCGCCCGTACGGGAAGAAACCGTATGCGTTTCAATCAGGGGATTCACACGATTTCGCCCATATGGGAAAAACCTTATGCGTTTCAATCTGGGTGATTATACGATTTCGCCCGTACGGGAAGAAACCGTATGCGTTTCAATCGGGGGATTCACACGATTTCGTCCGTACGGGAAAAAACCTTATGCGTTTCAATATGGGTGATTATACTATTTCGCCAGTACAGGAAAAACCGTACGTGTTTAATCCGTGTGATTCACACGATTTCGCCCATATGGGAAAAACCTTATGCGTTTCAATCTGGGTGATTACACGATTTCGCCCGTATGGGAAAAACCTTATGCGTTTCAATCTGGGTGATTATACGATTTCGCCCGTACGGGAAGAAACCGTATGCGTTTCAATCGGGGGATTCACACGATTTCGCCCGTACGGGAAAAACCGTACGTGTTTCAATCCGTGTAAATACACGATTTCGCCCGTACGGGAAAACACCGTATGCATTTCAATCCAGGTGATTCATACGATTTCGCACGTACAGGAGAAAACCGTACATATTTCAACCTGGGTGATTTACATGATTTAGCCCATACAGGAAAATCCGTACGTGTTTCAATCCGTGTGATTCACACGATTTCGCCCGTATGGGAAAAAACCGTATGCGTTTCAATCTGGGTGATTACACGATTTCGCCCGTACGGGAAAAAACCTTATGCATTTCAATCTGGGTGATTATACGATTTCGCCCATACGGGAAGAAACCGTATGCGTTTCAATCGGGGGATTCACACGATTTCGCCCGTACGGGAAAAACCGTACGTGTTTCAATCCGTGTAAATACACGATTTCGCCCGTATGGGAAAACACCGTATGCATTTCAATCCAGGTGATTCATACGATTTCGCACGTACAGGAGAAAACCGTACATATTTCAACCTGGGTGATTTACATGATTTAGCCCATACAGGAAAATCCGTACGTGTTTCAATCCGTGTGATTCACACGATTTCGCCAATATGGGAAAAAAACCGTATTCGTTTCAATTCAGGTGATTACATGATTTCGCCTGTACGGGAAAAACCGTAGGCGTATCAATCCAGGTGATTACACGATTTCGCCCATATGGGAAAAACCTTATGCGTTTCAATCTGGGTGATTATACTATTTCGCCCGTACGGGAAGAAACCATATGCGTTTCAATCGGGGGATTCACACAATTTCGCCCGTACGGGAAAAACCGTACGTGTCTCAATTCGTGTGATTCACACGATTTCGCCCATATGGGAAAAACCCGTATGCGTTTCAATCTGGGTGATTACACGATTTCGCCCGTACGGGAAAAAACCTTATGCATTTCAATCTGGGTGATTATACGATTTCGCCCGTACGGGAAGAAACCGTATGCGTTGCAATCGGGGGATTCACACGATTTCGCCCGTACGGGAAAAACCGTACGTGTTTCAATCCGTGTAAATACACGATTTCGCCCGTATGGGAAAACACCGTATGCACTTCAATCCAGGTGATTCATACGATTTCGCACGTACAGGAGAAAACCGTACATATTTCAACCTGGGTGATTTACATGATTTAGCCCATACAGGAAAATTCGTACGTGTTTCAATCCGTGTGATTCACACGATTTCACCCTTATGGGAAAAAACCGTATGCGTTTCAATTCAGGTGATTACATGATTTCGCCCGTACGGGAAAAACCGTAGGCGTATCAATCCGGGTGATTACATGATTTCGCCCGTACGGGAAAAACTGTAGGCGTATCAATCCGGGTGATTACACGATTTCGCCCGTATGGGAAAAACCTTATGCGTTTCAATCTGGGTGATCATACGATTTCGCCCGTATGGGAAGAAACCATATGCGTTTCAATCGGGGGATTCACACAATTTCGCCCGTACGGGAAAAACCGTACGTGTCTCAATCCGTGTGATTCACACGATTTCGCCCGTATGGGAAAAAACCGTATGCGTTTCAGTTCAAGTGATTACATGATTTCGCCCGTACGGGAAAAACCGTATGCATTTCAATCCGGGTGATTACACGATTTCGCCCATATGGGAAAAAACCGTATGCGTTTCAATCCAGATGATTCACACGATTTCGCCCATACAGGAGAAAACCGTACGTGTTTCAACCCGGGTGATTTACACGATTTCGTCCGTACGGGACCTTTGGTCCGATAGATTTACAAACATATGAACATTTTTGAACCAATGCTAAGATGCACAATCGTACCCAGGAAATGGAGCATTCTGTCATGCCGAAATCACCCCCAAGACAAACAGCTAAAACTTACAGCTAGTATTTTTTTAATACTGAAAATCAACAATATCACGCGCCACCATGCTTCTGGATGTGTACAGTTCAAAACACTGCCGTACAGCACTGGTAGTTCATGGCGTCACCTCACAATTTTTTTCTAAAATTTTAACTAAGTTTTTTTTTTATCACAAGACCTATGAAAGAATGAGTACATTAATTTGTTTATAAATACAGACTTTATCTCCTTTTTGTTCCTCATTTCTGACGTGTTACGTATGCTGAACCTCTTGCTGTACCTTGCCTCCCGTTTGTCCACCCAGGTAAACACGTGATCAGATAGTGTACTATCCTTCTGCAGGGAAGCCCAGCGTGTCACATTGTATTTGTGGAGTGTAGCCAGTGATCGTCTGTTATATCGCACGGTTGTGTCTGCGTATTTACTTCTACTTCACCATAAAAAAGTACTTGCTCAAAACCTTACTACTTGTTTGTGTCATATTTCTACCATACCTAGTAGCTGACGACTTCGATGCATGTGTGTGTTGACAGATCTCCAGCTTCAGGACATATCAAAAAGTGAACAAGTTCTAGTGGTCCGCCGAAAATTTCAAAAAATACCATTAGTACACAGTGACAAATAGTTTGGAACACCTACTGACTAGACACTACAGCAGTATCAAAGCAATTTCATGTTTCTTTTAGGGACTATTATTAGCTCAGCGGTTCCCAACCAATGGGCCGCGGCCCACGTCATCCTGGCACTGGGCCGCAACCAACGAGCTTGAATTTCATAGAGTGGCCATAGGTCCGCCATATTTGAGGCAAACTGAACTGCCGTCTGCCATGTTATTTGGGGTATCGGCTCACAGCAGGTATGACACACCCACTTAGATTAGATTGTTCCATAGATCATATATACGACATTTCGTACTGATGTGGAACGTGTCAGTCTAGTAAATGTTGTCTGTACTTGACAATCAATATTTTAAGAATTTTTTAATCTCCTTTTTAAAGTTTTATTTAAAAATTAATCTACATTGTAGAAGGAATTGCCATTCAGAAGTTCCTTTAATTTCTTTTTAAGTACTTGGTGGCTATCTGGCAGACTTTTGATGCTACTTGGTAAGTGACCCAAGACTTTTGTGGCAGCATAATTCACACCTTTCTGAGCCAAAGTTAGATTTAACCTTGAATAGTGAATATCATTCTTTCTCCTAGTGTTGTAGCTATGCACACTGCTATTACTTTTGAATTGGGTCGGATTGCGGATTGTTAATAACAAATTTCATGAGTGAATATATATATATATATATATATATATATATATATATATATATATTGAGAAGCTACAGTGAGTATCCATAGATCCTTAAATAAATGTCTGCAGGATGCTCTTGGGTGGGCTCCAGCAATTATTCTGATTACACGCTTTTGTGCAATGAATATTTTTTTTACTCAATATTGAATTGCCCCAGAATATGATCCCATATGAAAGCAGTGAATGAAAATAGCCGTAGTATGCTAATTTACTGAGATGTATATCACCAAATTTTGCAATGACTCTGACAGCATAAGTAGCTGAACTCAGACGTTTCAGGAGATCTTCAATATGTTTCTTCCAATTCAGTCCTTCGTCAATGCAAACACCTAAAAATTTTGAATATTCTACCATAGCTACAGATTTATGTTCAAAGTCTAAATTTATTAATTGTGTCATGCCATTTACCTAATTACAGTTCCACATTTTAAATAAAGATTGACTAGCTGGAAACCCGGCGTTGCCCTGGTATTTATTTGTTTATTCCTGCCGTTTTTCAGGTATATATTCATTTGTATAAGGGCTGTATATCTGTAAAATCTCTTTGGGAATACAATTAGTAGTAAAGAAGTAATAGATTAAAACTTTGTGTATGATGGGACGGTTTACCGTGAACGTTGCTATTTATGTGCTCATATCTTATGAACTACGTGTCGTACTGTGATACAATTTAGAAGGTACATTCAACTATATACACGTATACTGTCTGTCAAATTTTCTGCGGCTAGAATTTGTAGTGTGGAAATCGTAAATTGTAACGTCATGCCGAAAGCCGTAGTTTTAGTCCATGAACGGCGAAACGTTACTGTTTGTGTGCTCATATTTCATGAACTACGTGTCGGAATGTGATACAATTTAGAAGCTACATTCAACTATATATGTGTATACTGCCTGTAAATTTTCCTGTTGCTACAATTTGTAGTGTTCAAATTATAAATTGTAACCTCATACCGAGAGCCGTAGTTTTACTCCATAAACAGCGGAAAAGTAGTAAGCGAGAAACTTTTTTCCTTTCATCATTTTACTATGGTTGCCAGCGAGAAAAAGTTTAATAAAGGCTTGAAATTATGTTGAAAGTTTGTTGCAAGTCGCTAAGTACTGTCATTCTCATACAGTGTATTTCGAAGTCTCGCCGCATTTATGGTATTATTTGCGATTTCCATTGGTTATTACGTAATATCTTTCGAACCATGTGTCGTATATGATTCTTAACCCTGCAGCAATTGTACACACGGCATGGAATGTGTGTACCAAATTTGGTTGAAATCGGTCCAGTGTTTTAGGAGAAAATGAGCAGTATTGTCGCTAAATGCAGCAGTTTTACACGCATCTCATTGTTTATGACGTCATATCTCGTGAACTATATATCGTACGTGATTCTTACACTTACGGCGACCGTTCTAATGGATTGAAGCTTACGTGTGCACAATTTCATAAAGATTGGAACAAAATAGCAGATTACTATGCAACACGTACAAATATACGGACACTCTGCTTTATATATTAGAAGGTTATTGAATACGCTTGTACATCAAGTTCCGTCAGACTTTTTCAAAGCTGCGGTAATAAATTATCGCGAACCTGTCAGTAATACAGTTCCAGTTCGAAGTATACCGGTTAGCTGAGGTTTGCAATAAAAAACGAAGGAGCCGTTGCGAAAATATTTGTGTTGATTTTAATGCAAACTAGCTTAAACCCGCGGCTCCGCTCGCGTGTTGGTTGATTCTCTATTTAAGTAAGTAGTGTAGATCCAATCACAGATAAAAATGCACTTGTTTCGAAGAATCCGACCACGAAATTCAACAATAATGATTGTAATAATATGACAGATCGATCACTTGATGTAATGCGTGAAACGTTAAATCGATTTTTTTTAAAGAGACGTATTAAAAGAAATTTCTTTTTTACTGCTTCATTTATTTATTCTTATATTTCCTTATCGTACGATTATCCTTACAGAGAAAGAGCTGAAGACATTGTAGCACACATAGATCAAATATATGGTCTGTGGCATCACGTTTCGCTGTATGTAACCTTCTTGCTGTAGAGTCGCAAACGTCTTCGCTGGCCTTCAGTCCGATTTTTTTTAAATTATAATTTGACGACTTTCAACCACCATATCTTCCACCTCCTTATAGCTATCGGCATGGAACTGGTATGATGTACAACGGGAGACTTCAGACAACAATTACACACAGACCATTCGTTTGCATTATGTAGTTTTCGCTGCAGAGCGAAATATTAACACACACACATGTAGAATTTTATATACACCGATAACATTCCATTCCAATATACTCCACCCTTTTGTCATTATCAACCTTCAAGCAACAATGCAACCAATAAAACAATTTTCAAAGAGTAAATATAATTTTCAAAGAGTAATTCTTGTTCCGCATTACACGTTAGATTCTTCAAATTGCTAAATATTTATCAGATGGCTATAAAACCGTGGCTAAAACATTCATCAGGTTTAAATTAGTAACGGTACAAATATTTAAGTCTCTGCATCTTGTCGTTCGGACGTGATAAGCGTACACCGAACAGACATTCACATTAATATATATCGTTGCAGTTGGCCGGAACACACAACGTTTCATATGGTAACTGCAGCGTACCGCCTGCCATCTGTTGAGTGCATTTGCTACTACTTTCGTTGCAGTTTACGTACGCTATTTATACGTGAGATCCCGTTCTACACAAAACGTCAATGTTTTTTCTTGCCATGGTACTTAGAGCATATTTTATTTAAAGTCTTCAATTTATATACATACTCCCTTCATTTGTTACAACAAATGAAAATGAATGCGGCATACACGCCAATATTCAGATTTCTTGTGTCTGTAATTATATATCATTTAAGCTGTTTTGTCAGTATCCAAGATTCTTTTTGTATATTCGAAAATAAAAAAGATAACAATAACAAAGAAAAAAATGTCACTATAGCAGGACAAGAACCATTGCCCAAAAATGGGTATTTAAAACATGACGCGATAACCCTCACTGCTAAACATGTCATACCCTACACAGCACTTCTGCTGCTGTGTTAGAAGCTTCTTACAACCGTTACGTATTTCTATGGATATATTTCAAATAAATAACTTGTAATAAATATTTTGAAAAGTAGCCTATGTCCTAATCCAAGACATAAGAAATCTCTATATGAAATTTCATCTAAATCAGTGCTATAGTTTTAGCGTGATGCGGTAACAAACATACAAACTTTCGCATTTATAATATGTATAGGATACATGATCTAAACGAGCTGTGAAACATACAGTGAACAGTAATCGTTATGGCGAACAATCACGTTCAAATGTTTGTATAGCTTATGGGACTTAACTACAGGGTCATCAGTCCCTAAACGTACAAACTACTTATGAACTAGCTGACACTAAGGACAGACAAATATCCATGCCCGAGGGGGGATTCGGACCCCCGACCGTAGTGGCCGTGCAGACCGTGACTGACGCGCCACAGTCCCCTCGGCCATCGCAGCCGGTGCGAACAATCATGACCATGCATTTGTATCTGCTGTTAATGTGTTGTAAGAACTGCTTTTATAAAGTCTAGTATACACTCATCTTCTGTTTACTAATCCTGTTAACTCTACAAACTTGTAAAATTGCTCTTAAAGGGTTTGGTTGTATACTTCGGTGGTTGAAATTTCAGTACAAAGACGAAAGTGACGACAAAACACTGCAGTTAGAAGTGTGCGTAGGTCATCTGCCACAAAAACAATCCACGTCGAAGTAAGGTGTCATTAATAACTTTCGTTGTTGCCATTCTGAAACAAGTACATTTGGTACGTGAAATTTTTTGTAAAAAGACGAAGGTGACAACAGAATGTAGCAATAAAAATGGGCCTGTGTCAGCTGTCACGAAAATATTTCACACCGAAATAACGTATCATTAATAACGTTCGTTGTTGCCACGCTGAAATAAATACATATTTGTTCCAAAGAACACAGACATATACAAGTGAAAAAATTTTAGCTATCACTACTGCTTTCACACTTTTCACTGGTTGCATGTCAGCCATGCTTGATCAAGTATTGTCGACAATAAGTGAAAATATTTTTAATGAAGGTGTAAACACTCAAAAGTGCTGTTTCATTAACCACAGCAGCGACAGAAGAAGAAATACCTCAAGAACACTCCAACACTAGGTACAAGACTGAACATTTTTTATGGTGTTTACTTGAAAGGAATTGCAGGATACGTCATCTGAAGCTTCACTCTTGGGGCAGCTAAGTACCATTAGTCAGGAATTTTGTTTGAGTATAGACAGACTGAGATCAAACACGGCAAAACATTTCGTGTTCTTGCATGATTTACTTGTCGTTTTATCATTCGATTTGTGTATTTAAATGCTTGAACACACTTAGGCATATTCAGCAGAAAAATTGCACAGACAGTACACCCTGCATACAATATACACTAAATACATCACTTCTAGCTCAACAACAACATATGATAGACAGATTCCTCTCAAGTGTGTTGACCACCGAAAACATGGCGGCCGAGTTTACACAAGATGCCGCAAAGTGCGCTGTAGCTCGTGTGTTAGCCACTCTATGAAATTTATGCTCGTAAGATAAAAATTATCGGCAGGTTTAGGCCGCTTTCACACAGCACGATTTCGCCCTCACGAAAAAAAAAAAAAAAAAAAAAAAAAAACGTATGCTTTTAAATCGTAGGTGATTTTCCACACAACAACATCGGTTCCTTTGAAAGTGTGGCCTGGTGCAGTTATGGACCGTGAACAAGTCATTGCGTTGTGGATACAGTACCCACGTCGGAGAAGACGAAGGCGCAGTCGTCTTCACTGGGTTCATCCAATTAATCTGAAACGTGAGGAAGTCCGAACTTTCTACACATTATTTGCAGACATGAGAAACGACGACCGAATTTTTTTAACTACTTTCGTATGTCAGTTGCTCCTTCGATGACTTGCATGAGAAACTGAAGAATGTTCTGCAACGCCAAGAAACTCAATTCAGAAATTGTATACAATCTATTGAAATGCTGTCTATGACTTTAATGTATGTTTTTAAATACCGCCTTGTTATTACTGGTGTTTGAATACAAATGCCACTGAAGCTAAATAATACATGTATTAACTCGTATTCTGAAACTATGGTATAAGAGGTACGTCCACAAAGTAAGTTCCGTTTCTATTTCTATCTGCGGCAGCGCTGCGATCGCAGTTCCGAGAATGCGCGGCAGTTACTCTGACTCAAGGAGAAGACTTGTACGCCATTTTCAGATCGTTGCTGCCGACTTGTGCTTTGTAGTGCTTCTTTATCATGTCAGCCGTAATTGAAAATAGCGCTGCGTGTGAAATCAGATCTGTGATTCGTTTTCTAAATGCAAAGAAAGTTAAACCAAAGGAATTTCATTGGCAAATTTGCGAGGCTTACGGACAAAATGCTGTGAGTGATTCAATGGTTAGAAAAGGGGTCAGACGGTTCAATCAAGGACGTGATCCAGCTCACGACGAATGTGACCAAACAACTCTTACGGGAATTTCACTGGGACGTATTTCATCATCCTCCGTACAGCCCAAGCTTCGATCCTAGCGACTATTCTTACACCTAAAATCTGTCGTTTGTGATAAACACTTCAACGATTGTGACGACCTGAAAGAAGAAGTTACCACATACACAGGCGGCAACCTTCTACGAAGAAGGCATGCCGAAACTTGTCACGTTATGGCAAGTGCATACATTATTTCGGAAGCTATATAGAAAAGTTGCCTGACAATTGTAGATTTGTGTATAATAAATTATTTTCTGTATCTGTGCATGTTTGTTTTGTATAAACAACCGGAACTTACTTTGTGGATATAGTAAGGTGATATTGTAGTAATTATTAGTCAAAACAATAAAACACAAGTAAAATAATCGATTTTATTTATTAGGCTAGATTCTGATTATGTTATGAGTAACAATACAATTATGAAGAAATATTAAATTTGGAAAATACAAACATTGTAGGTTTCTGATCAAATTTTTGTGTTGGTAGATTATTTATGACATTCCAACACTCACTAACTGAAAACACCGAAAAACGCAACCTGAAACCAAATAGAACGCAGCAGAAAGAACACTGTGGTCAGCTCCCGTGCGACTGAAATCGTGCAGTGTGAAAGCACGCACTTGGTCACGTGGGCCACTGAGCTGAGAACACGGTGCGCTGCCGTGCGGCTGCAGTGGCACTGGACGGCTGCAACACGGCTAAAACTCGTGCCCGTGTTGTAACCGTGTACTGTGAAAGCTTTCATGCTCTTCATCAGACGACTGCAGCGTGACTTACAGTACGGTTGTTTTTCCCGTACGAGCGAAATCGTATAGTATGAAACCGGCCTTAGGGGTTTCACTAATCAGTTGACAAGGTCACCCAGCAAAAACTGAAATGAGAGTTAAATGTCCTACAGATCCTGTTGCAGGAGCAGCCCAACAGTTGCGACCCAAGGACCAGCGCCTCCCGTATCCGCAACCACAACAACATCGAGGCCGACTGGGTTGCCGCACCCTAAGGGGCACAACTCGAGCTTCGGTAAATTACGAGAGCAAAGACATTACATGTAACCAGAGAGGTACAGCACCTATCGATAGTAACCGGAAACCTTTTCTTACAGATGGCGCTGTACCTCTAGTACTGATACGCGGGACAGAGATTGGCCGTTTTGTCCCGGCCCCTGTGCCGGACACGCGTTATAAGCCAACACAACCGCCCAAACAGGTCTTCTATCTGTCCAACTCAACTCCTGTCGCTACGCAATTTTTGTCTCCCTTGATATCGAAAAAGCCTACGACTGTGTATGGCATTCCGGTCTCCTCTTCAAGCTCCAGTTCTACGCCCTTCCTATTAATTACGTCCGCCTGATTGCTTCCTTTCTCACCCACCGCCCCTCCTATGTCTGCAACTCCGACTCCCGTTTGTTCTACCCCTCTGCTGGGGTCCCCCAAGGCTCGGTCCTCTCTCCTCTCCTTTATCTCATCTACTCCGCTGACATGCCCCAACCCGAGTCACCTGTCTATCTCCTACAATATGCTGACGACACCGCCTTCCTAGCCCTCACCCCCTCCCTTGCCTGCTCCCCGTTTTTGCTCCAGTCCCACCTCACCGAGTTCGCCTCATGGTGTAACCGGTTGCTCCTCTCTGTCAACCCTGACAAATCCCAGGCAATTATCATAGGTCGTACCACCCCCTCCTTCCATCTCCACTATTTCTACCTTACCCCCCACAACCGCCCTATCCGCCACACCCCCACCCTGAAGTACCTTGGCCTAACCCTCGACCGTAACCTCTCCTGGACCCCCACCTCCGCAATGTCCGACAGAAAGCCCTCTCCCGCCTTAACCTCCTCAAACTCCTCACCGGCCAGACGTGGGGTCTCAGCCCCTCCACCATGCTCGACACCTACTGCCCCCCTATAATATCTCCTATTTCATCTTCATCTACATCCTCTTCCCTTCCTACAATATTAAGTTCCTTTCCTTTGTATAGTCCCTTTATATATTCTTTCCACCTTTCAGCTTTCCCTTCTTTGCTGAAAACTGGATTTCCATCTGAGTTCTTTATATTTATAAAGCTGCTTTTCTTGTCTCCAAATGTTTCTTTTATTTTTCTGTAGGCGGTATCTCTTCTTCCCCTATTTATATATTCTTCTACTGACTTGGATTTGTCTTCTAGCTACTCCTGGTTCCATATAACTGAAAAATTGAAATTGCATATTACATAGAGACATAGGCAACGATATTGCATACAACAGACTTTGCATATATGACGTTAGCGGCGGAAAAATACCAACCGGAAGTGCCTGTAATTTCGCAGTCAGAAGTATAGTATCTGTGTCTACAAGATCTTTGAGTAGGCTGCGCAACTCAAAGTGACAGGTCAGAATGAAAACAAAGCAGACGATCATGCTATTTTGTGTTGACACTTGGTTAGTGTTTACTTCAGTCTGTTCATTTCTCACGAAATAGCTTTCTGTTTCTTTAGTTAGGTATTACGTAATTTTACTTCCTGTCCGAGTCACAGACAGTACGTATCTTTCAGTGACTATTCAACTAATTAATTTTTAAAATAAATATTCAATAATAACGTTCTTTAAATCGTGTACCCAGCCACAATCTATGTTGTACATGGGCCCTGCTGGCTTCCGTCTAGGAGTTTTCAGCCAACGTTTGTTTGATTTTACAACTTACGTTTCGCTACAACCAATTTAGATTCAGAAACGTCTGACTAACCTCAAACTTCGACAGAAAATCTCGAGACAGATGCCATCGGAAAACATATCAACAAACTGCCATAAAAGCTTAAAATGTACAATAGATGAGAACTTGAAGCTCCAGTAGCTGCGACCGTTATTTATCTTATAATTGACGATGCGAATAGATTGTTTGGATTGTACCTACCTAGTACCCACAATAAAACATTTTAATGCACACTGTGTCATTAGCCCCTGTTCTGCAGATGAATAAGAAGCTGCTTATAAAATATTTGTATTATCACATTACACAGACAAACGTGTGTTAGGGTATCTACGTTTTCTTTATTAATGACCCCACGAATGAATAATGTCTACTGTCAAGTCTCAAATACAGAAATATTTATCCTTCTCAGTGTACTTTGTTAAGTGATATTACCCATCCGAAAATATTATTACGGTACATTTACAGTGATTTGTTATTAGGACAGTATTCCCCTAAATAGACATTCGGAAATCTTCACTTATTCGGAAACTACTATCAAAATAACTGTTTCGTCCTTTGTTTTCTAATTAGTTTTAAATGTAAATAGAAGACAGAAACGTAGGACTAACTTTTAATACAATCAGAGAAGTTCATTTAAAAACGTAAGGCCGAAAAAAAAATATTGGGGGAAGATACGATTCGGACGTACACCTATACATAATACAAATTACAAATCCACAACGCTATCCATTACGCTACGACGACATGAGTGCAAAGATGCTTTGGATTACTCATATGTACACTTGAAAAGTTATGTTGTTAATTTGCTACAAACTCGTTTTTGTGATTACTCTTAAAGGCATCATAATTGCGTTCTTAATGTTTACAGTTCACAATTTCTGAATAAGCTCAATTTAAAATGGCGCCTGTCACATAGTGCCAAAGATTCTATCCTTGCTGTGTATAGTCTCTGGTCCAAAACGGAAGTGGTATTTTTCCGCCGCTAACGTATACTGACTTTGCATATGTAGTGGCTTATATCTTTGGAGCAAGGTTCTTAAATGCTTTGGAGTCGGTAAGAAGCACTTCCTCTGTCTCAGTTGAGACTAATCGGAGCTCTCCATTGGCCAATTCGAACATTTGACCGACAGTCAGATTCCATTGGAATTGTGCGAAAGTGCAATTTGAACGGTTCTACGGTTATGACAGCAATTCGAACGAACCTAAGAACTTCCAACTTTATTCTCGAAATCCATTCGACAATTTACAATTGGTCTATCTTTTATAGATTTAAGAAAGAATTTTAGCCGGTGCGCTAATAGCGAGTTTGCATTTTAGGCGGTACGGCCCAACTAAAGGACTGAGAAGAATCGATATTATTGTATTGTGTACCTACCGAGTGCTTGTCAGCGTACCTTCCACAAAGAACAAAGGTAAGCGAGTTGCATCTCATCGCTACTATGCTGTTAGGCCTGGAGTGTGGCCAGAGTGTATTTGACGAATGCACTCTACGAGGCAGCGCTTGCCATGTCTGCGTAGTACGCACAAACAACCATAACTTGCGTGCTGGCAGGATCTGCTTTCATCGCTGAAGACCACGGCCCGCATTTCAAAGTGGTCCACCAGTCGACCTGTGCACGTCGATTCTGTGGCGTGAGTGGACGACAAACTTAAAATGTGTCTGCCCTTGGTCCCAATGCTAGTAATAAGTTGGCTCCATTGCATGTTGATACTTGTGGGCTTATAAACACTCTCTTACCAGTGCTGTGGTAGCTGTACCTCCAACTTGTATGGCATTGTTTCGAAAGCATCTTCCCGCCACTACGAAGGCCACGATTTTACTATTCTGAAACTCGCTTAGTCGGCTGTAGGAAGCAGGAGTGCGACTCCCTAGCATGGCTCCTATTTGCCTGAAACGTCGATATCTCACTGAGCCTTATGGCTGTAAACGCTCCCTATTGAAGGCTGCTATGTCAACAAGCTATCTTAAGATTACCTGACATAGTCGAGTCTGGAGGCGATCTAATCGTTTTATAGTTTTCAAAATGACAAGCCAAGATCGCACACTAACAATTTATTAAATGACGACCGGTTTCGCTGCACTGTGTCAGCATCATCTGGTCACATACATGTTATAATCTGGTCATCTTGTTAAAAAAAATAGTGACTAAGTGCAATGTTGCACTTGTTATTTTAAACCCAACTTTTTTAACAAGATGACCAGATTATAACCTATATGTGACCAGATGATGGTGACACAGTGCAGCGAAACTTGTCGTCATTTAATAAATTGTTAGTATGCGATCTTGGCTTGTCATTTTGAAAACTATAAAACAAGCTATCTGTCGGACGACGTTGAAACCATTAAAAGTAAATCCACTGTCTCCACAGTTAATTGACAGTGATGTTAAGCTAAATATTTTATTCACAAAGATAAAGGAAGCACGATTATAAGGCAATGTGGTGTTTTGAAATATAAGTTCAAAAAAAAAAAAAAAATCTAACTTTACAGGTAAAATTTACTTCCCTAAAAATCGCAGTTATTATTATGGGGTTGATCTGACCTGATTATATGCAACTATAAACTTCTAAAACTTATTAATTTAACTTTGAAGAGCATAATCTTTTATAAAAATACATATGTCCACAAAGCAGTTCAGTGGTAAAAAAATTACTGCATACATAAACCTTACATCGGTTGTTAAGCTCCGATCACAATTGTGTAATATATATTCATCAGTAATTAAAAAAATACTTTCTCTTTGAAACTTTACCATTGCCAGTAACATGGATTTGGATGGATGGATGCTTAGGGTTTAACGTCCCGTCGACAGCTTGGCCATTAGAGACGGAGCTAACGCTCGGAGTTTTTGGGTAAGGATGAGGAAGGAAATCGGCCGTGCCCTTTGAAAGGAACCATCCCGGCATATGCCTGGAGTGATTTAGGGAAATCACGGAAAACCTAAATCTGGATGGCCGGAGGTGGATTTGAACCACCATCCTCCCGAATGCGAGTCCAGTGCGTTACCACTGCGCCACCTCGCTCGGTCATGGATTTGGTAGTAAGAACCTTTAACTATGTACAGATCTGAACCTCTCTTCACAGTTACTATTTCTGTAATTACTTGAACAATGAATAAACGATGTCTTTAGTCCAAAGATTGCTTCGATGCAAATATCTGCGCCACCCTAGCCTCTGCAAATCTTATCACCTCTGAATATGAAGCGCAACCTACATTCTTTTGAAACTGATAGTTCCATTCATCTCTCGGTGTCCGTCTGCGAGTTTTACGCCACAACTTCCCTGGAATGCAAAACTGACGATGTCTCAGAATGTCTCCCACCTATAGATTCTTACTTTTAATCAAGATATGTCAGATACTTCTTTTTTCCCATATTCCGTTCCGTGCGTCATTATTAGTTGACGTGATCTACCTGTATAATCTGCGCTATTCGTCAACAGCACTACATTCGAAAAGCTTCTATGGTCCTAATGTCTCAAATTCAAATGTTTGTATAGTCTATGGGACTTAACTACGGGGTCATCAGTCCCTAAACTTACAGACTACTTATGAACTACTTACGAACTAGGATGGCACAAATATCCATGCCCGAGGGGTCCTAATGTCTGAACTCCTTATCGTCCATTTATCACTCTCGTAAAATTCTACACTCCAAACAAGTACCTTCAGAAAATACTTCTTAACATTCAATTTTATATAGCATTGTCAACAAATTTCTCTTCTTCTGAAATGCTTCCTTTCCCATAGCCATTACCTACTTTATCTCATTTATTTCTGCTACCCAAATAACAAAACTCATTTACTACTTCATTTACTACTTTGTCTCATTATCTCATCTAATTTCTTCAACATCGTCTTATTCTGTTAGACAAAACTGCATTACACTTGTTTTCCTGTTGTTAATTTTCATCCTTTAAACAACACTGACCGTTACGTTCAATAGCTCTTGCAGGTCTTTTGCTGTCTCTGACAGAATTACAGTGTAATCGGCAAACCGCAAAGTTTTTATTTTTCTCCCTGAACTCTAATTCCTTCTCCAAATTTCCCCTTGTTATCCTTCACTGCTTGCTCAATGTATGTTGGAGAGAGGGTACAACCCTTACTCCATTCCGAACAAATGCTTCCCAGTTATACCTTTCAACTCTTATAACTGCTGTCTGGTGTTTGTACAAATTGAATATAACTATTCGTTATGTTATATATATTTTATGCCTGCTACCTTGAGAAGTAAAAAATGCATTCCAGTGAACATTATCAAATCAATTCTCCAAATCTGCGAAAGCTAAATACGTAGGTCGTCCTTCCGTTAACCTGACTTCTAATGTCAATGTATGTTGGAGAGAGGGTACAACCCTTACTCCATTCCGAACAAATGCTTCCCAGTTATACCTTTCAACTCTTATAACTGCTGTCTGGTTTTTGTACAAATTGAATATAACTATTCGTTATGTTATATATATTTTATGCCTGCTACCTTGAGAATTAAAAAATGCATTCCAGTGAACATTATCAAATCAATTCTCCAAATCTGCGAAAGCTAAATACGTAGGTTGTCCTTCCGTTAACCTGACTTCTAATGTAAGCCGTAATGAGAGTATTGCATCATATGTTCCTACTTTTCTGCAAAACCCAAAAAAACAACGTCGACGTCGGATTCCATTCGTTTGTAAATAAGTGGTTATAGTACTTTGCAACTTTGACTTATTAAAGTGATTATTCTGCAATTTTCACAGTCGATTGTACTTGCGTTATTTGGAATTGGAATTCCGTTCTTCTAGAAGTCGGAGGATATTTCCCCTGTCTCATACATCTTGCACTCAAGGTGGAATAGTTTCTTCATTGAATCCCCCAACCATATCAGCAGTTCAGGCGGAATCTCATGTTCTCCAAAGACGGTTTCGACTCAATTGATTTCAGTGCTCTGTGTAGTCCATGTCGCAGTATCATATCTCCTATCTCGACTTCATTCTCTTGCATGATGTCATTTTTTAAAAAACTGGACGATTTATATGGTTGAAATCGATAATTGAAATAATCGGTTACTTATGAACAAGGCGGAACAATCCTTTATATAAGGTTCACCTATCATAAGTTGTATAATCTCCAAGTCCTAAAATATGCCTGATAATTACAACTTTGTCCCATCCAGACAGTTGGAGACTATATACAAACCACTATACCATGTTCCGAAAAGTCACTGCTAGCGGAATATAAATTTAATATAGGACAAGGCAGCTGTTAGATGTCCTCTGAAATATATATATATATATATATATATATATATATATATATATATATATATATATATATATATATATATATATAAATGGTACTTATAAATCAGTAAATTAAGAAGTATAAATATTTCTATGTATACATAGGTCTTAAAATGGTACCTAGGTCCTGTTGGAACTTTCCATATGGGATTAAAAAAAAAGTTCAACACACTATGTTGACTGCAAAATATAATTATTAAAATAAAAAAAAATAAAAAATAAATAAATAAAAAAGATTACGCTCAACAACATGTTCAACTTATATTACATCCCTTATTTGGATAGAATAACACTAAAATTATATAAAAACTTAAAAACGACGTATTTGAGCCCTAAACAGTACATTTGTAAATATTATGATCCACCGGTTTCTTTTACGACAACTCCCTTCACCAGAGAAAAATACGTCACTTCATAGGGTGAAAAATAACTTTGTGTCAAACACGACGCAATCAGATGCAGGTCGTATAGAACCGAAACCGCTAGAGAATGATATATACAAATCTATAGCTGAGGCCTCAAATATGTTTTCCCCAAACTACGTTACAGCTGTAGGCATGGAAAATAAGTTTCATTAAACACTTTAGTCCGACTAGCGCACAGAGCTGCTCCTGTAACGTGGCGCAGTCTTTCCTGGTCGTTAGGTAAGAAACGAGGTTACCAAGACTCGTCGTGGTGGGCTGGAGCACTGAGTGGTGTTGCCAGGAGAGGCGAGAAGAGTGGAAGTGGGGAAGGCCTGCGGGCGAGAAGCGAGCCGACTGTTGTGCGGCCACGCTGCTGATTGGCTAAGAGGCGCAAGTGAGCCGTAACTCATTTAGAAAGTTGCCTGTCCGGAACTCAGTCACCAGCTGCCGAGGAGCGAAGAAGGCGCCTCCATAGGGAGTACAGGTAGTGGCGGAGTGGAGGAGGCGTCGGGATCTGTGGTTTCCAGCGTCTGACAGCGTTTGCGTCGATGGCTGCCATTCGTGACGTAGACGTGCCTAATGCTGATCAACTGGCTTGTGATTGTCAACATGGTATGAGGGGTACCAAGATATTTAAGCAAAAGTGAGGAGATTAGATAGTTTTAGTACCGTCAACAGAGCTTCGTAATTGGGCAAGTTTGGCTTAGTTAATTTGTGTTCATTATAATAGATTTCCTGTTTACTTGTTGGGTAAATTCACAGTACTGGCTGTGTTGAGTATTTTTTATGTGTGTGACGTACTGTGGGTACTTTTTTTTTTTTTTTTTTTTTTTTTTTTTTTTTTTTTTTTTTGTGTAGGCGACGGTTATATGATGTGCAAGGCTTTCGACGTCGTCGATGTATTGGTACACTAGGATCTCAAAATTTTAGTTGCGTCGTACATCAGGAATTTAGGTTGGTAAGCCTGTCAATTCTTAGTATATTCAATTACGGTTTTTTGTTTTTAGCGTCAGTACAAATTGAACCATATCTTTTCTTTTTGTTAACCTAATAAAGTCTTTACATAACCTTTAGAATGTTTGAGCATATACATTCTGTCTCCCAGGGCTTTTAGTTAAATTTCAAAGTCTTTTTTTAGCTTTTATCTTATTTGTCCCGGTAGTTCATTTTATAGAAGTACGTTACATAAGAAGTTAATTACTAATTCTTTCGTGAAAAATAGAAAAATAGTCTCTGCTAATTGGCCTTAACCACGATTTTTTTTACTGAATAATCTTTTTAATAAATTTATCCTCCACATTCCTACCTCAAACACAGTCAAGGATGTTATTTAAAAGTAATTTTCAAATATCAACGATTTGATGAAGGGTACTATCTACGTAAGAAGGTTTTCGAGAAACTTTTTTAAAACACAATTCCTGTTATATTTTTCACTTTAAAAGCACACAGTTACAACATACACTGAACAAAATCACACGTTGTTTGAGACACAATTCTCAAAACATATTTCTTCACGTTGATAGTTCATTATATCTCTGGTACAATCAAATTTCAGAATATTCTCCCAAAGCAAAATTAAAGTTCCTTAATACACTCTATCCTTTCTCAATGAAATTGTCAGTTTATTTCTTTTAAAGTCCCTTTGAATATTAACTAACTCGACGGGAGGCAGAATTTTTCTTCGTTCCGTAGCCTAGTCCCGAATTAAAGTCCATAGAGAATGTAACTAAGCAATCGCGTAATCTTTCGATCATTCATTGTTAACTATCAAAGTCTTTAATTTCTGTAGGAATAATTTAAACGCGAATTAAAACGTTCCGAAATATTTCTGTACATGATTCCAGAGTATTTTGCAAGACAATTACGCGAGACGCTTACAGAGAGATCGTTACACACCGTAAAACAATGACTGAGCAAAGCTACTGCGGTTACTACTTATATTTACGACAAACGATAACTGTGATTGTAGTGTTTTGATCCGGTTACTCTATGACTTTAATTGTTCTGACTTTACAAATAACAGATTTCTATAAAATTTTGAAAAAAAAATACGTAAATTCTGCCTCTTACAAAAATTAATAAAAATTAAAATATACTGAAATGGATATTCTAATGCGATGCCTGCGATGTATTGTTATACGTGCCGAGTTTCTGGCGTCACAACATGCGAGCTGCATGTTCCCAACGTGTGGAGGAAAATATAAAGCATGTCAGAAATTCTCAAATGTTAAAATGTTTGGTTATTTTTAAGTTTATGGGACTTAACTGCTCTGGTTATTAGTACGTAGGCTTACCAACTATTTAAACTAACCTAAGGACAAACACGCACGACTATGCCCGACCGAGGACTCGAACCTCTGAACCTCCGCAGTTTAGAGCCGCTAGAAATTCTCAGCGCGCTTCCGAACGATCACCAATATGGTGGGAGAATGCCAGTGACACATTAACTTCTTATGTAACGTACTTCTATAAAATGAACTACCGGGACAAATAAGATAAAAGCTAAAAAAAGATATTGGCCGTTAGCAGAAGCGCGTATTTTGTGGGTAGATACGTAATTTAGGTCTTATGAATATATATCATTTCAAACCAACTCAAAGTAACTGAGTAAAAAGAGGCTCCATCGAAAAGCGGTTGCTGTAGGTATTACTTGTCTTAATAAAGTGTCTGGACATTAGTTAAAGAATTTTCGTATTGTGAAATTTCACCGTTTCAAGGCCACGGCATAATGAGAGCCTCAAAACGCGTTTTATTCATATGATTTCATGCAATTACATGTTGCTAAACATTATATCTACGAGTAGTATATTCAACAGAACTTACAATGTAACATTGAGAGATGCCATATAAATATACCAATGTGCTGCTACTTTATAGGTTTTTTATTATAACGTTATGGATCCATTACGGCTAAATAGCCATCATCAGGGTATTCAAAGTATTCTAAATTTATATAATATTCTTCGTTTTGCCTTTCTGATGTTAGGCCTGGTTTTTTCCAATATATGTAACTCTTTTTTTTTTTTTTTTTTTTTTTTTTTTTTTTTTTTTTTTGTGGTATTTGGCGATGCTATGGAACATCTCAGTTTAGTAAGTGGTGTCTACACAGGACACTCAATATTTTAAGTATTTTTTATATTCATATTTTAATTTTTTTTTACTTTTATCTAATAATTCATCTGAAGTGTAGAAGAAGTTACCACTCAGAAATTCCTTTAATTTCTTTTTAAATATCAATACATCATTGGGCAATGTCACAATGCTTGTGTAACAAGAAGGTGAGGAACTGGTGTCCCACTTATCTTACAAATAAAATATCGTAATAAATTTGTCAATATTTTTCAACTTTTAATAAATAAAAAGTAATAACTGTTGTATTAGCGGCAGCACGGTACACTAGACTTAAGTAAATAGTTGATGAAAGCACAGGATCAATATTACAGTGAATAATTTATGTTAAAATACTGAAAAATCAAATGTAGAAAAGTTTAATTTTTTAATAATGGAAAAACTACGATATGTGCAATGTTCTTGATGTCATATTATTTTTCAGCGTAAAATTTCCGTCTACTATCATCACATGTATTTATTTCGTTTGAATTTTATGTAAAAGAGGTAATTTTGTGAAAATACGATACTGATTTGACTTCAGAGTAAGCCAGCGAGGGAGGAGAAAGAGCCATCAATGAACAGAAGGTCTGAACAGCTTTCCTCCTTTTTCCGATACGTAATTTAGCACACACAGGAAAGGAAACACTCCTGGAAGAAAGGATATGGTGGAGACATGCCTTAGCCACAGCCTAAGGGATGTTTCCAAAATGAAACGCACACTCTGCGACGGAGTGTGCGCTGATATGAAACTTCCTCGCAGATTAAAATTGTGTGCCTTTCTTCCAAGAGTGCTAGTCTTGCATGGTTCGCAGGAGAGCTTCTGTGAAGTTTGGAAAGTAGGAGGCGAAGTTGTGAGGCGGCATCGTGAGTCGTGTCGGGATAGCACAGTCGGTAGTGCGCTTGCCCGCGAAACGCAAAGGTCCCAGGTTCGAGTCCCAGTTCCGGCACACAATTTTAATCTGCCAGGAAGTTTCAGAGAACGGTTAGTTGTAACCACTCTCACCACTACTGCTTTAACCGGTGACCACTGTGCCCTTTCCCAGCCGCAGCTGTGGTGTGGAATGGCCTGCGCCTCAGAGGCGGCACGCCCGCCTGCCTGGCCGCAGCTTCCGGCGGCTGCTGCTTCCGCAGAGCCACCCCCCCCCCCCTCATCCCCTCCTCAACCCCCCATCGCCACTCCCTCTCCCTCTCCCCCGTCCCCCCTCCAGCCAGTAAGGTTGCACCTACAGCATGGCTGCGCGCTAACTCGGCGCCAACTCAATTCCCCGAGCAATTACAAAGCTATAGCCGGCGGCGGGCGCCGCTGCCCCAGGAAGGCAGCGCCAGGCCGGCGGTGGTGGCCGCAACGCAAGGTACGCCCTATCTCGCCCACCATCTTCATCTCGCCGCTCCGCGCCCAAATACGCTGTTAAGCTGCCTGCCGCTGTTCTGAGTCTGCAGGCAACATGAACTACTGATCCACTCGTGATGTTACGTGGCTGCTCTGCCCTACATCCGAAAGTGTCAAGTGCTTTGAGTAACCGGACATCAACCACTGGTATTTTTTTGGTGATCTTTCAAAGGCCTGTGATTGTGTAAATCATGGAATTCTTCTATATCAGGAATACAGAAGGCAATTCTCACTTTACGGCTAATTTTAAATGATAGATTAAGGAAAGGAAAACCTACATTTCTAGCATCTTTTGATGCTGCTGTTCTTCTTTGTTCCGCGCTTGCTTGGATAAATGGTGAGGATTTTCCGCCGTATGCAAGACGCCAGATTTTCAATTTTTCCCAAACATGTCTCAGCACATTTCGTTCAAATGTTCAAATGTTTGTAAATCTATCCGACCAAACTGCGTGGTCATCAGTCCGTAGCTTACAAACTACTCAAACCTAGGTAAACTAACCTACGGTCAAACACACACACCCATGCCCCAGGGAGTACTCGAACCTCCACGGCGAGCAACCGCGCGCTCCGCAGCGATACGCTTTAGACCGCTCGGCTACTCCACCGCGGCAGCACATTTTGTGCTATCATCAGTGGGATGGTTTATTTTGTTCTGACAAATTATAGTGAATGTACAATAGTCTTTTCAGGTACTTCTAAAATGTTTTTGTAGGTTCATTTGTTTTTAATTTTGCTTAGATTATCTGACGATATAACTATTTAAGTTTAGTGAAAATTAGGCCTAGGTATACGAGTATCACTTTTGTCCCACTTTAAGTTACGGTAGTAACACTAAAAGGTTGCCTTTTGCGATCGTCTTTTGACAGCTCGAAATTTAAATGAAAATAATGGTTTAACCATTCATCTGACACAAAAATTGAATAACCGAATTTGTAGAGGAGAAAATTCTCTTCAACTTTGCTCTCTTATGTTTTTTTCATATCTCGTATCGTTTCAGAGATATTTGGAAAAATAACACTCGGTTTTGGGATATCTGTCTGTCTGTCCGTAACGTGTTCCCCGTTTTTAAGACGAACCGTTCAACCGGTCAGCACCGAATTCTACAGACATAATTGTAGGCTGCCAGAGACTAGAACCTCCCTTTTCAAATTTTTCGGACAAACAAAACGGTAGTAAAACAAAAAAATCCATTTGTAATATAATTGTATTTGCAAACGAACCGTTCATCAGACACGAAAATTGAATAGCCTAATTGATAGAGGAGAAAAGTGTCTACAACTACGGTCTATTATGTTTTTTTCATATCTTGCATCGTTTCAGAGATATTTGCAAAAATAATGGCCATTTGACGATGTCTGCCTGACTGTAACGTGTTCCCACTTTTTAGGTCGAACCGTTCAACCGATCGGCACAAAATTTTACATACATAATTTTTGGCTACCAGAGACCAGAACCTCGCTTTTTCAAGTATTTCGGACAAGAAATACATTAGTAATACCAACAAAAGGCCGATTGTAATATAATTTAATTGCAAATACACCGTTCACCTGAAGCTAAAATTGAATAAACGAAAATTCTCTACAACTTTGTTCCCTTATGATTTTTTTTTTTCATATCTCGTATCGTTTGAGAGATATTTGCAAAAATAACGGTGCTTTGACAGCTTCCATTGAATTAACGAAAACCAGCCGATCGGAGATGTCACGTGACATTCCTCGCCTAGAACTCGCTGTGGCGTACGCCATCTTTCGTTGCGTATTTTATTATTTTCTTATTGTGACTTACACATTGTCATTCCAAAGCATTGACACACTGAAGAGTTAACAAAAACACGTCGTTCTTCGTACGATAAATGATCATCTAGTGCCTACAAATGCCATATTAGCATCAGTTAACAACGGCCATCAATAGAATGAGATTAAAGAACAAAACTCCAAACTATCATACGTAGCGTAGTTGGCAATGCATTGGGCTGTGACGCTGAAGATCAGTGGTTCGGAAACCACCACTACCAAAACTTTTTTTCTTTAGGATTTCAAACATTCTTATTAATTAATTTTTTATTATTTAGATTATTATTTTGGTCCAAAATGTTTGCAAAAACTTATAAAACTACAAATCTAAAGTGGGCCATGAAACACGTCAGTGCGATTTTTTTTTGTGATCTTTCAAAGGCCTGTGATTGTGTAAATCATGGAATTCTTCTAGATCAGGAACACGGGAGGCAATCCGCACTTTGCCGCTTATTTTAAATGATAGATTAAGGAAAGGAAAACCTACATTTCTAGCTTTTGTAGATTTTGAGAAAGCTTTTGACAATGTTGATTGGAATACACTCTTTCAAATTCTGAAATCAGCAGGAGTAAAATATAGGGAACGGAAGGTAGTTTACAACTTGTAAATAAAATCAGACAACAGTTATTAGAGATGAAGGGCATGAAAGGAATGCAGAGGTTGGGAAGAGCGTAAGACAGGGTTGTAGCCTTTCACCAGTGTTATTCAATTTGCACATTGAGAAAGCTACAAAGGAAAGCAAGGAGAAGTTTGAAGAAGGAATTAAAGTTCAGGGTGAGGAAATAAAAACATTGCATTTTGCCGATGACATTGTAATTCCATCAGAGACAACAAAGGATCTGGAAGAGCAGTTAAACGGATTGTACAGTATGATGAAAGATGCATATTAGATAAACATTAACAAGAGCAAAACAAGGCTAATGGAGTGCAGTCTAAACAAATCAGGCGATGCTGAAGGAATTAGACTAGGTAAGGAAACAATAAATGTGGTAGATGAGTTTTGTTACTTGGGCAGTAAAAATAACTTATGATATCGCAGTACAGAGGATATAAAATGGCAATGGGAAGAAAAGCGTTTTTGGAAAAAAAAGTTTAACATCGAATATTAATTTAAGCATAAGGAAATCCTTTCTGAAGCAATTTGTGTGGAGTGCTGCCTTGTATGGGAGTGAAACATAGACCATAAACATGGCGGACAGGAAGAGGATAGAGGCTTTTGATATGCGGTGTTAAAGCAGAATGCTGAAGATTAGATGGGTGGATCATGTAAGTAATGAAGAAGTACTGAACAGAATTGGGGAGAAAAGGAATTAGTAGGACACATTCTTAGACATCAAGGAATTGTCAAGTTAGCGTTGGAGGGAAGTGTGTGTGGTATAATTGCAGAGGGAGACCAAGAGATGAATATAGTAATCAACTTCAAATGGATGTAGGTTGCCGTTCTTAAGAGGAGATGAAGAGATTTGCTCAGTATAGAGTAGGTTGGTGAGCCGCATCAAACCAATCTCCGGACTGAATACCACAACACACTCACGCTTAATCATTAGGATTTGACTGGGGCTGTCCACAAATGGTTTAATTTATACTTAACTGAAATTATGCAGAAAGTTGAAATAAGTGATTGAGGTAATGTCAAAACATCAGCCGATTCCTCAAACTGGGGGACTATCAGGGATGGGGTGCCACAGGGTTCGGTCTTAGGTTCTTTGCTGTTCTTGATGTACCTCAATGACTTACCATTCTACATTGACGAAGATGCAGAATTAGTTCTTTTTGCTGATGATGCAAATAATCACAATAAAATACTAAATGATGTGATCTTAAATGTTTTTCACAAAATTATTAACTGGTTGTCTGCAAACGAACTCTCATTAAATTTTGATAAAACGCAGTACATAAAATTATGTACGGTAAATGGCACAACTCCAGTAATAAATATAGACTTTGAATAGAAGTCTGAAATAAGGTTGAATTTTCAAAAATTTTAGGTGTGTGCATTGATGAGAGATTAAACTGGAAGCCACACATGCACGGTCTGCTGAAACGTTTGAGTTCAGCTACGTAGGCTGTTAGGATTATTGCAAATTTTGGCGATGAGAATCTCAGTAAATTAGCTTACTATGCCTATTTCCATTCACTGCTTTCGTATATCATCATGTTCTGTGGTAATTCATCATTTAGTAAGAAAGTATTCATTGCACAAAAGCGTGTAATCAGAATAATTGATGGAGCCCACCCACGATCATCCTGCAGACATCTATTTAAGGTTTTAGGTATCCTCACAGTAACTTCACAATATATTTATTCACTTATATTTGTTGTTAATAATCTAACCCAGTTCAAAAGTAATAGTAGTGTGCACAGCTATAACACTAGTGGAAAGGATGTTCTTGACTATGTACGGCTAAATCTGAGTTTGGCACAAAAAGGGGTAAATTATGCTAGGACAAAAGTCTTTGTTCACCTACCAAGCAGGATCAGAAGCCTGACAGATAGCCAACTAGCATTTGAAAACAAATTAAAACAATTTCTGAATGACATCTCCTTCTACTCATCAGATGAGGTTTTAGATATAAATCAGTAAATAATAATAATAATAAATATAAACAATTAACATAAAAATAAAAAAACTGTGTCTTGTAATATTTTCTGTAATGTAACGTCTTGTACAGACACGCTTCATTAACCTGACACATCATTACGAAGTATGGTATTCATTGAACAAGTATTACTCTAATTTTATCTGGAAACACATGCCATTAATTGCATACAGTCCAGTGGTTCCCAATCTTTTTGGTAGTGCGATCCATACATAAGTACTATATTTTCCCCCTCTTCCTCTCTCTCTCTCTCTCTCTCGTGGAAAAAAAAAAAAAGAATTAAATATTTCACAGAAAGTTAATGTAAACTCAATTAGATTAGTACTTTTGGATTCATTAATGTCTTCAGAGTTCCATTTCTAAACACTCGATACTGTCCATCCCCACTAGATATGACAGCAATGTAGTCATGACGTACCCAAAGTGAAATAATTATAATAAATATAACACTAAACAAAACAAATCGCCGCTACAAAGACTGATACACACACTAAACATCCTGCAAATAAGGTACGATTTCGCAGTAAGAGAAAGAAGAAAAATATTGTAAGGTTACTCTTATGACACTTGATGAAAGGGAAAGAGGTCTCGGAATACAAAGATCGCATTTACCAACACATGATGCGACATTGTTGATCTCGTATCACCCATGGGTACGTTATTAGCCACGTTTGTTTATTGTTTAGAACTAGTTTTGTGCCTTACTTTTCGCATTAAAAAAATTCCCTCTTGACATAAACTTCCATATTTTGTTTATTCCGTAAGATACTTTCCGTCAGGTACACTACTGGCCATTAAAATTGCTACACCATTAAGAAATGCAGATGATAAACGGGTATTCATTGGACAAATATATTATACTAGACATGACGTGTGATTACATATTCACGCAATTTGGGTGCATAGATCCTGAGAAATCAGCACCAGAACAACCACCTCTGGACATAATAACGGCCTTGATACGCCTCGGCATTGAATCAAACAGAGCTTGGATGGCGTGTACAGGTACAGATGCCCATGCAGCTTCAACACGATACCACAGTTCATCAAGAGTAGTGACTGGCGTATTTTGACGAGCCAGTTGCTCGGCCACCATTGACCAGACGTTTTCAGTTGGTGAGAGATGTGGACAATTTGCTGGCCAGGGCAGCAGTCGAATATTTTCCGTATCCAGAAAGGCTCGTACAGTACCTGCAACATGCGGTCGTGCATTATCTTGCTAAAATGTAGGGCTTTTGCAGGGATCGAATGAAGGGTAGAGACACGTAACGGCCACTGTTCAAAGTGCCGTCGATGCGAACGAGAGGTGACAGAACGTGTAACCAATGGCACCCCATACCATCACGTCGGGTGATACGCCAGCTTCCAATGTGCGTTCACCGCCATGTCACCAAATACGGATGCGACCACCATGATGCCGTAAACAGAACCTGGATTCATCCGAAAAAATGACGGTTTGCCATTCGTGCAGCTTCGTCGCAGGTGCTCCTGTCTGTGATACAGCATCAAGGGTAACAGCAGCCATGGACTCCGAGGCGATAGTCCATGCTGCTGCAAACGTCGTCGAACAGTTCGTGCAGGTAGTTGTTGTCTTGCAAACGTTCCCATCTGTTGACTCATGGATCGAGGGATCGAGAGGTGCCTGCATGATCGTGAAACCCATGCGGATAAGATGCCTGTCATGTCGACTAGTGATAAGAGGCCATTGGGATCCAGCATGGTGTTTTGTATTGCCGTCTTCCTACTGATTCCATATTTTGCTAACAGTAATTGGATCACCACCAACGCGAGCAGCAATGTCTGGATACGATAAACCTCAATCGCGATAGGCTACAATCCTACGTTACACGAATCATCACAACAACGTTTCACCAGGCAACGCCGGTTAACTGTTCTTTGTGTATGAGAAATCTGTTGGAAACTTTCGTCACGTCAGTACGTTGTAGGGGGCGCCAACGGCGCCAACATTGTGTGAATGCTATGAAAAGCTAATCATTTGCATATCAGCATCTTCCTCCTGTCGGTTAGATTCGTGGTGTAGCAATTTTAATGCCCAGGAGCGTAGTTTTGAAGTCTCCCGGAAACCCAACTTAATAGAACCCACGACCCTGGTGGGCAGCAACCCAATGTTTTGGAACCACCGGAATCAGAGCTCTAACAGAGAGATTCAGGTGTTCTTTCTTCCCGCGCGCTATTCGAGAATGGAATGGGAGATAAATAGTATAATGGTGGTTCGATGAAACCTCTGCCAGGCACTTAAATGTGGTTTGCAGAGTATCCCATGTAGATGTAGATATACAAATTAATTCCTTCTGCCACACAATCTTCTTATCAGGCAGGTTCTGTCATCTGCATTCCACACAGACTGTCGATGGAGTCTGGGATGTTGGGATAGTTTGAAATTAACTATTTCTTTAATTTCTCACCGGCCGCCATCTTGGATGACCTCATTTATTTGTTTCTCTTTGGATGCAGAGGAAGTGATGTAAATTCGAATTTCTCGCAAATGGATTAGCAGACTTTGTGCACGAGCCGGCGGCAGATACATTTACAGTTAGGAAATAGCTAGGCATTTACCGACAGAAGGAGCCGTTATCGTTTCCACGGCCGAGACGCACCATAAGGCGTCAGCTGGGGAAAGCTACAGCGCGCCGCTTCTGTGAGATCGTCTGTTGCAGCCACTGCGCCGGGAAATTACGGAGAATGGCGCTAATTTAACATCTTTAATTTATTAATATTTTATATAACAATATTTTGGTGGTATACAGACCTTAGAAGCAGACTAGAGGTCAACATAAGTTGGTACTGATCATTTAATTTTCCGTAATATGTTCTAATAGACAAATAAATGAATTACAACGCCTTTTAACGAACATTGACGAACACTTCCGAATATGTACGAGGTTTTTAGGAGCTCTCGACTACACCCCGCTGTCGTCAATCGGCGTTCGGATCTAATCCACTTGTCACCATCTGCCATCTTCAATGAAGTCATTGCAACGTTGTGTAGTGATATTGCTTGTCTGACTGTTTTGGATGGAGAAAATGCCGTACTGAAGTGTTTGGAAAAAAAATTAAAAAGCTAATAAATTAAATCGGTAAAAGTAAATGAATGTCATGGAAAACTATTTGAAGGTAAAATATTTTGCAGTACAAGCAACCCACAGAATTCGAGGAATAATTAACTTTTGCGGCATCGTCGAAGACCTGAAATATAATTATTTGTAAACCGCGTAGCTATTAGCCGATATTGGATGGAGGTTCAGTGAATTTAAAGTAGTGGTTCATGTAGCAATTTTAATTAAAGGCGGAATTAATTGTTAAAAATGACAGTGAAAGATGGACATTGACAAAAAGAATATTTACATGAAGATAACAATTAAATAAAATAGAAAAACGATTGCTGGTTCTATGCCAATAAACTATTGAAAAATAAGAAAAAACATTTGGAAAATGGAGTGGCAAGCTACACGAGATGCACAATTTCAATACAACCAAATCCCAAACCATCCAACGTTGTGATAGTTCGACAAACTCAAAACAGCGTCATGGATAGTGGGAGGAAATTGTAAAAGTTAAATTTTGGTGTAATAGTTGACGAATGTAGTGGTGTGGGAGATGTGTAAATAAATGAGACTTATCAATGATATGTAAGATCTCGAATAGAAATAGAAAGAAAATTGAACAGGAGAAGAAAATTGCAGCTCTTCAAGTACGATTTGAAAAAGGTAGGGAAATTTGTGAAGGCAAAGAAGGTCTTATTGTTAGGTAGTTCCCGCGGTAGAAGTATTAGCCAACTACTGACGGAAGAGCTAGATCCAGAATACCAGGTCACAAACTTTTTCAAACCTACTGCTGATCTGGATCAGGTAACACAGGGTTCTTTATGCAAAGATTTCACAAAGGAGGATACCGTGGTTATAGAAGGTAGTCCGGGAAATAGTATGACATAGACTCTGAATATTCCATCAATAGTGACTTGGTGAAGGTATCATCAGCAATGAAGCCTACTAGTCTGGGATTTGTTTTGAGACGTCATGATCGTCCTCATTTGAACTCTTCTGTGAGCAGATTAAACTTGGAAAGGATGCTTATGTCAGATATGGCGGTCCCATATTGGTTTGATTCCTGTGGATGCTATCTGTAGGCCTACACCTAAACAGGAGAGGGAAATGAAAACTGTCTGGCTTGATTGCAAGTAACTGCAGCACTGTCATAAATGCTAAAATACCAGTGCTTAAGGTGTCAGAGGGATACCTTTCTTAGGTAGCAGTATTCACCTGCATCCCTAATACGTAGAAACACATTCTGTCCACTACAATATCATAGGATTTTGGCCCCAGACTGGCCCCACTCCGCAGCTACGATTCGGGATGGATCTGTCAGATGGGTTTGTGGACCGTCTAGTCAAAAACAGATCTTTTCATTGTGTCTCAGGCATGTTCGATACGGTCTGCAGATCACTTTGGAGATTCTGAACTTGCGATATCGATATCATGATGGAACGCATTCACCATATGTGCAGGAGAGCACTAGAATCATTGTCCATTAAGACGAATCCCTCAGCGAAATGCTGCGGATATGGTCTTTTCATCATGCTTTTGGCCCGATCTGCACCGCGGTGCATGGTGTCTAGGAGACAAAGCTGGTCAACCCCATGGACGTCAGGAGTTAATTTTAAAACGTTTTACCACCTTAAAGATGTTCTGTTCACCGACTCAGTGATTGTGATCTTCACGACTTAATAAATCTACAGAGCATCAAAGTTCAGGACAGTTACCTTGATATCTCGTGGATGTAGAATCTTAAAACACAGCATCTACGTAACCTGCTTACAGGAATCCATAGAAGTCATTCAGAATACGTGCAGCTAGAGAAATGTTCTGTATTTTATGTGTGCGTCAAAATTAAGGTAAGAACTCGGAGCAAACACCAGGTATCTGAAAAGCTGTTTAATTTCATCACTTTTACCCTACAATGCATTACAACAATATGTACATCGGTGCCCAAACCGGCATAGTGGTGGCTAAGAAAGCTGTTACAAGACTGCCTTTTTCGATCTTCGTGTGGCCTCCTTTTATAGTCTGGCCTACAATATCATACACTGTTACAACTATTAAAGATATGAAAAACAATTAGTTTGGCCATGTTATGGCAAGATAATAGCAGCTTTACATTCAAAATTAAGGTAATTATTAATTTACACCGATTCATAATAATCCTGCTTTCATATATTGGCTTGCAGATCTGAAATAAGCTTAACTATAAAATACAACAATACATTGTTTGTTTATACTAATATCTTGAAAAATAGTGAAGAGCAAATGTTCCTACCATGTACAGAATAATGAAATAAAGTATCAGTTGTTTTGCTGTATTCAAGAACACGGGAATATTTCATATAGGCTTAGTTAATCTTTAATGCTGTCCATGCTGGCAAGTTTATATTCCAAACATTTATTATATTTGTGTTTTCATGGCCAGTTTCTACTCAAATATACAATAGAATGTATTTCTAAGCATACTATTTTACTTTATGTTTTCCTGAAGTGCATATTAGCAGGTTTTAGTTTCATGGTCATATGCTCTTGTTTATTTTCGTACTTTATGATGAAATGTTATTTGTTTGTCTTTCTAGCAATATATGTATCTTCGCTTAACCATTACTTTATCTAGAAATCATGTTTCTTATATTACACACACTCTGATGTCACAAACTGGCATTTAAAAGTTGAGGTTTTAATAAAATAATTTGTTTAACATGCTATTTGGGTTATGAAGTAGTAAAAATTTAGCTCTGCAGCTTGCCTATTACATCTCAATTTGCATATCATGCACACTATTTACATACACAACACGACGTCCTGTAGCTGCACGAAAATTACTATCCACTTAACTTTCCTCCGAGCTGAAATCCGCAAGTAGCGGTCCTCAGCTGATGTGGTAGCCTTCTTCCGGCCAGAATGAGGCCACTCGTCGGAAGTTCCTGTTCATCTGTACCTTATTCAGGACCGAACAACATCGCTTTGGTTCACTCTGAGATACATGGGATACTCTGCAAATCTCATATAAGTGCCTGTATAAGAATCCTTAATGAGAGTCCCTCCGGACACAAAATAACAATGCGGATACGACAAAACTTCGGAATTGACCTTCTAGACGTGACAGAAGTATAGTCAGCGTAAGCAGTGTACTTCCTTCCTGGTGTCATAATTGAAACTGGTTGGCTGTGTAACCCATTCCGTCTCATTGACACTGCTCATTTGTGCTTGTTTACATCCATATGTTAGTTGAGTGACATCTATGGAAAATCTAAAAAACTGTATTGTTCATGAAACATACGCACTCAAGGTCAATGTTCAGCGGACCTTGAAACCAAGGTGATGCAACACTATTTCGACTGTAAGTATTTTATTTTAAATAAAAAGATAAATGGTGATTAACAAATCTAATCTTAATATACCATAATATTTTCTGTATACGTGTATCATTACAGGAAAAATGTGTAATGGGTACAGGTATACTTAACGCCTTAGGTAAATTTCCTTCTGCAAATAAACTGTAAGAACTATCCTTTTGATACCCGATTCTACTAGTTATAAAAAATTAAATTACATGGACAAAATAACAATTTTAGCCAATCAGGAAATGTTCTATTTATAATACACTGGTTACACAAATAACTTAAAATTGTGTTAACACATGAGAGCACACCTTAATTAACTTTCTTGACGTTTCATCATAACCACACAAATTCAGAATGACTACGATATTGTGGTACAACTTGTCAATTTTCCTGCACAGTAAAGACAAGTGAGACAAGTGAAATGTTGTTTCTATAAATCTCTATGCCATTTTTATGTAAACGGCTATGGATGCTTCGAGTCGTGGTGATGCAACATATTTTTGATTTGTGTATTTTGCGTTCTTTAGGAACATAGATTACTACAGTCAATCGTAATATCTGGACATTACTTTTTAACATTTGTATCTATGTTAATGTAAAGTTTAATTCGTACTCTACCTGTTCCCCTGTACTTTAATAACATTTAATTAACAATTATTTTACTTAATATTAGATCTCGTATTCGGTACAATTTCGGTAAGGCAGAGGGAGGGCGGGGGGTTGAAACCAATTTTCAGTGTTGCTGCGAGTGCCGAAAAGCTTACATCCACCGCTGCTTGCGGACATTTTGAAATGCCAAGATGACATCAGAACAAATCCGCTTATCTTATATATATTCACCAATGTTTCCACGAATATATTTTTATGAAAGCACACTATTGCAAGGGATCAAATAAGGCAAAGCACAGATGGTACAAGAGAACGAAAACAGGTAACGATTAAGTATTAAATCCGAAAGAAAAGTTCTCGCAGTAAGCTTCCTTTCGGCGCGGAACATTCTTGACTGTGCTAGGACCTACCAAACAGAAAATAGGGTGTTGTTTCACCATTTAAAAAAAAACGGTAAAGATGGCATCTGACCCACGTGGGGGATATCGTCGTCCACAATCCATTAGCCACAGACAGGCAAAAGTGAAAATTTTTCTGAAAAATTGATAGGTATTGAGTCACATTGTTCAAGAAGCGAAAGGAACGTAGTGGCTTCAGTGTTAAAAATATGTTGGTAATTTATCAGAACAAGGATAATGAGCCAAATATACGCGTGAAAGAAAGGTACTATGGAGACATACTCAACACATGTAATAATATTGGACAAGTATGTAGTCTACTTGCATAGAGTTAACAGAAAAACTGAAGCGGGAAGAAGATGTAACAAGAAGAATGAACTGATAATATTTTAAAAGCAAAATCTTTTGATGCTGTATTGAGAGAACATGTCATTCGATTGCCAGAAAAATAACCTTTTGCCGCGAGTGCCAAATCAAGCGACCTCTTACTGTCGTCAGCTATATCAATTAATCCGCAAATCATCATATATTAGATGACAGACGATACCTTCCAATAAACTTTGACACTGTTTTACGAAGCATCATGATAGTTGACAGATATATGTGACTTCGTGGATAGGGGGAGGAGGAGGAGCAAGACACGAACTGAGAAGGCGGAGTTGAACAGAGAGGAGAGGAGATTGAGAGAGGCTGAGGAGGGAAAGAATGGAGAGAGAGAGAGAGAGAGAGAGAGAGAGAGAGAGAGAGAGAGAGAGAGAGAGAGAGAGAGGAAGGTGGGTAAATACCCTAATGTGAGATTATAATAAATAAACAAAAAAAATATTCGCCGTTTGTAATTCATAAAAAGACCACAATTTTACATTGATTTTCATGAAAGTTTGCACCTTGGTCTTTAAAAGAAGATGAGGATCACTGTCTACACAATATTTCGTTCTGTGCATGGCGCAGGGGACTTGCATTAGACTTCTACATCGTTGACAGATCAGCATGGAAATTTGCACGTATATGTATGTTTTATGTGCAAAACGTTTATACTCTGCAATTCGCTTTCTGTTGCATTTGGACGAGTTTTCTTGCAGCAGTAAACGTCGACGCCATTTCACCGAACACAATGAAAGTTGTTAGATGCATGTAATTTATCGTAGACGAAGTTACGTGAGCTGAGAAGGGGGAGTAGGGGGCAGGGAGGGATGAACGGAGGTGATTGGATGAAAGGAAAAGTGAGAGAAACATTCGGAAAAAGAAATCGAACAACGCCATGTTTTCAGCTAGTAACCTGATATTTCCGAACGGCTAACAGGTATCTGTGGTTTATCACATCTTTCACAACAATGGGTTTTAACCAGTAACCTCATATTTCGGAACAGCTCCCAGGTATCTGTGTTTTATCATACCGTTCAAAACAATGGACAGTATTATGTTCGAAAACGCCCGGTGAGATCATCCGATTCTTCGGGAGCCCTATCTTGGCTTATATTGATTATATAGACAAGCGGTTAAGTGTTTTGGATGGTCCTTTGTCTTGTAATCAGTTGTACATGTATCATACCTACCTATCTACTAAAGAATGAAATTTTAAACATTACTCACCTCCTACAACCTACCTAATCGAATATATCTGCTTGTTTTTGTTCATTACTTATACTCTAGTTCATGCTTTATACGGCCTATAAAAGAACAATTTGTTCACCACCGGTTACTGAGGTAACAAAAAAAACACTTTTTTGGGTACCAAAATTACGAATCGGAATGGGCAGTTCTACAGTTTTTTATTTTATTTATTTATTTATTTATTTATTTCATCATGGAAAACTATACTCATTGACTACGAAAACTACGAATAGGAATGATCAATACATTTTTTATTGTAAATCGTTATTTTAACCCATGTTCTCAGACTACTTTATCCATAATCCATATCCAGAGGTCCAAAGTTACTGTAATTACGCACAAAATTACTAAAACCGACTTTTAATCGTTTTTTGCACTGTGAACAGTAAATATATAACTAGCTAACCGAACCAAATAGCTCGAATACTATCAATATAATTCTGTTTCAGACATTTATCTAGACTCGCCATTTTTCAGTTATGAAACGTACTTACTGATCATCGAAATGAATTGTCATCAATATTCGTTAATGTGCCTCCCATGAACCACAGACACTGCCGAGGTTGGATGGCTTGCGTGTCTCAACGATACAGTTAGCTGTACCGTAGGTACAACCACAGCGGAGAGGCCAGACTAGCGTGTGGCTCCTAAAGAGGGGCAGCATCCTTTTCAGTAGTTGCAGGGGCAAAAGTCTGGATGATTAACTTTGACGGCCTTAAGACATTAGCTTTTCCACACAGTTACTGAGAATGGCTGAAACCAAGGGGAAATAACAGTCATTACATTCGCCAAGGACACACAGCTCTACTGTATGAATAATGGTAAATCTTGAGGTAAGATAATCACCCGTTCGAATCTCTGGGTAGGTACTACTTAGGAAGATGTCGTCATCAGGAAAATCAAAACAGGTATTCCATGCATCCGAGCGTGGAATCTTCTATCCCTTAATCGGGTAGGTAAGTAAGAAAAGGAATGGACTCGCCGAAGTTAGATATGGTGAGTATTAGTGAAGTTTGGTGGTAGGATAAATAGGAATTCTGGACAGGTAAGTACAAGTTTATAAATACAAAATCATTTGGGGTGAGGCAGGAATAGGTTTAATAATGAGAAAATAGTCTGCGGGTAAGCTATTAAGAACAGCATAGTGAACGGATTGTGATAGATAAGAGAGACGAGAAGCCAACATCGGCAGCAGAAATACGAGATTATAGGCCAACTAGCTCTTCCGATGGTTGAAAAAATTTATGATGAGATAAAATAACTTATTCAGACAGCTAAGGGCGAGTAAGACTTGATTATGATGAGAGACTGGAACTGAGTAGTAGTAAAAGAAAGAGTAGAAAACACCCTCTGTTTGAGAAAACAGATAAACAGGACGTAGACAGTAACAAACATTGTTGCTTGACCCGGAGCAATAGTAGTACGAATAAATTCTTTCGTGAGCCCACCCTTGAGGAGGCGTCATAGAGTTGTCCATGTGAGAAACATGGAGATGTCAAATCCACTCCGCTATATTTAATAGAATGTCCCTTCCATCTTTGAATCCTAACAGAAAATGACACTCTTTACGGAAACTGCAGTCTCTTGAAATTCAAATGTAGATGTGTCCGAATAAGGGGTATGAATTTATTTATTTCGACTTTTGGCCTTACGGCCATACAACCAAAATAAGGGTTATTCCAGGGATGTACACACTTTCGTTGCCTCAATCACATTATCCATCATGTTCCTGATACATAACGTTGAACGATTGCAAAGTTTTGGCGGATGGAGTTTTCGAAGTAAAGTAACTGGTGATCAGACGTTTTTAATGTATGTATAGGTTATGGGACTCAACTACGGGGTCATCAGTCCCTAAACTTACAAACTACTTAAGAACTACTTACGATCTAGGACGGACAAATATCCATGCCCGAGGAGGGCTTCGAACACCCGACCGTAGTGGTGATCAGACTTTCAGTGAAAGTCTATGTGGTGGCAAACCAGCTGTATCGATGGACTAGTATTCAGAGACTTAATATCCATGCCCGAGGAGGGCTTCGAACACCCGACCGTAGTGGTGATCAGACTTTCAGTGAAAGTCTATGTGGTGGCAAACCAGCTGTATCGATGGACTAGTATTCAGAGACTTGACCTGGTAACAAGTCAACTATTTCATTGCTTATTTTGTATATGACTTTATTTTTAGGAGCAAGAATAGCCCTTTCTCCCAACCAGTTCCGTGACTCACTGTTTCAGACCTCATATCTCCTGAACTGTGTTGTCGTAGGTAGTTTGTACCCACAGCGATTGTTGTATGATACTAAGCTATATGTGTACCAAGTTTAGTTGAAATATGTACATTATTTTAGAAGATGTAGAAAACTAGCGCAAGCAGTTATTCGGAAATTTCATTCTTTACGACGTCGTATCTCCTGAAATATGTGTCGTACTATGATGTAAATTTGAAAGTACATTCCGTGGTATATGTGCATAATGTCTGAAAAATATGTCGGGAATGGTGTTAGCAGTAGAGACGTAATAAATCGAAACATGATGCATGATGATGCGGGTTTTCATGAACCAAATTGTTTATCACTTCATATCTCATGAACTATATGTCGAACTTTGGTTTAATATAGAAGGAACATTCAGTGGTATGAATGTGTACTGTTTGTGAAATGTCTCGCGAATATCATTTACGGTGTAGAAGCAATAAATTGTGAAGTCATGCCAAATACCGTAGATATACATCGTGATTCGTGATTGTCGGAAAAGTAGTAAGTGATAAACTCTTTCCTTTCACCATTTTGCTAGGTATGTTAGAAAGAAAAAGATTCGTAAAGATTTGAAATTATGTTTAAAGTTTATTGCACGCCGCTAAGTACTTTCATTCTCAAATAGTTGACGAATAAAATCACGCTACCACGCGCCGCAAGATGGGGCAGTTTTCATTGTTTATGACGTGATATCTCATGAAACATGCATCGTAGGTGGTTTTTACTACCGTAGCAGATGATTCCTGACCTTAATGAAAGTTTGTATCAAATTTGGTTGACATCGTTATATTACTTAACGAGCAGATGTAGAATATTATCGAAAGATGCGGCCGTTTATGACGAATGTCATTGTGTATTACGTATGTGTCGTATTTGGGTCTTATCCAGACAACGATTGTTGCCTCATACTAAAGAACATGTGTACAAAGTATGGTTGAAATCGGTCCAGTAGTTTAGGAGGAGAGTGGAACATGCATGCACACATACACTCATATAGCCAATTGTGTAAGATGTACCTATAGATTCGTCACAGTTTAGTTGGTCATAATTTATGAATATCAACGTTCGAAGATTCATAGGAGGTATGTCGCATTCTACTGTGAAATATATTTTTCATGTGCAGCGGACGAACTTGCTTTTTGTGATGAATGGCAAATAACGATCGTGCCCTATGTCATGTGCATCTCATTTTGAAACGACTGCGAAGTGCGTATTACACGTAAGCTTTCGGCGTCTTTTTACCAGATCGACGAACTGAGAATCCCCGAATACCCACCTTCTAGAATCTCTCTGTAGGATTACAAGCACAATCCAACCATCCGTAAGGACAAGTGTAGAGAGCAGATGCCAACAATTTATTTAAAATTGAGAATGCAACAACATTACTCTGATTTATCGAGATATATCTTTCATATACAGCGGAAGAACCGTTTTATCTGCTGAAGCAGAATTCAGCGCCGAATGGCCGCGTGGTCTAAGGCGTGATGTTACGGACTGGGTGACCGTTCCCGTCGGAGCTTAGAGTCCTCCCTTGGGCAGGGTGTGTGTGTTGTCCTTAGTGTAAGTGAGTTTAAGTAGTTTGTAATTGTGTAGGAACTGATACCGTAATAATTTGGTCCAATACGTTTATAAACATTAAAAGTAGGCCACTGTACGTAATAAAAGCTTAATTCTGGTAGGAGGTACCCAGATAAGAGTTTACTGTTAAAAAAGCTTAATTTTAGCAGTAAAACTAGCAAAAAGGTCCGTGTGAACTACCGTCTACTCCCTGCTGCAAAACCTTGTACCCTGGCCCATATTGAGAACTGACTTGGTTCAAATGTTCAAATGTTTGTACAGCTTATGGGAGTTAACTACGGGGTCATCAGTCCCTAAACTTACAAACTACTTATGAACTACTTACGAACTAGGACGGCACAAATATCCATGCCCGAGGGGGGATTCGAACCCCCGACCGTAGTGGCCGTGCTGACCGTGACTGGAGCGCCTCAGTCACCTCGGCCACCGCGGCCGGCCTGACTTGGTTCAAATTACTCTAATAACAGGAAGTTAACGATACAGTGGCCAATATACGTAGCAGCTCACACGAAATTACATAGAGACATTAATAAACAAATCACCATAATTAAATTTATTTCATAAAGGTGGGCAAGAAAACATTTATGGCGCAACGGAACTTAAACATAAGAAATTTGCATCTGAGCTTGTTCTCAGCACTGGTGAAAAACAATATTAAATAAAAATGGGGCAGGTGCTCGAAAACAACAATTTATAGGAAATTCAAAATTATACTGAACATAACTTGTTTTTCAGGTCGAACGCAAGCAAACTGGGGAACCAATTTTGTTAATACAATAGAAAGGTTCCCATTTACAGGAACTATTACTGACGATGCTCAGCATTGAAATTAACATAAATTAAACAGAACATAACGCTACTGGGAGGAGGATTTACAAACAACACTCACTCGCTCACACATACGCAATGCAACAGCGAAACTCACCAAAATCAGCGTGCAGAAACGAGGCAGAAGCAGGCGCCGCGATTGTAGGCGAAATTCAGCAAACCCGGAGGTACCACACAACACAATATACAATAAAACTGCAATGATGGCTCTGGTCTGTTATGCCTGATTTGAGATGGTGCGTGAATATAGCAAAGTTAAGTTGCATCAAGATTAGACCGCGAGCAAACACACTAACGGCGACACACGGCTAAGTTACATGATCGCACTCCACGGAAAGTGAAGTGGTTAAAATCGCATTCATTACACAAAATCACGGCAGAATCTTAAGTTGCAATGTGAGAGTAAACTATCTAGGCACTGGTTTTATGAGAAGTGGCGTGATTTAAGCTGCAAACCCCTGAAGTCGGAGTTTGGACCCACGTGGTTTCGAAAAGCGATAAAAATGTATAAATTCAATTTCCAAAAAAGAAAGAAAATTAACTACAGCATGCAACACATAGAAATGTTTAGTATTACAAAAGGAAACGAATGAAGTGCAGCTACACGCGATAGAGAGCGATTACAGAGATGGATGAAGTCCAGTCTCAAACCCAGAAACATTAAATAAATTACAATGGCGGGAGAAATTAGAATTTAAACTACGGCATGCAGCCCTTAGAAATAAATAGATTTTCACAAGCAAGCTCTTGATGGAGGTTCTACAAGACTCGAAGAGAATTACTGACAAAGACTGAGTGCATACTACAAGTTCGGAGAAGAAACAGCAAAATTAAAATAGGTGGAGAGAGAAGATCGCGAAATGTTGGTAGAAATCAGAAGGATACAAGCATAGTTACTTGCCTGACGGGCATGGAACAAACAATAGTGGAAGCTGAAGGCTTTGTTCTAAGAACCAACCATGTGGACCACACTCACGGAAGGAAACGATGAGAGCTTTGACATGCACTGTACAAAAATGAACATATGGTCTATTGGAAATTGGGCCCCCACAAAGCTAGAAAGAATTTACAGTGTACATCGCCACATAATCACAAAAGGTTTGAATATACCAGGCTGTTATCAAACTGCAACTATTAACACATACACTGCGTTTATCTGATGGAAATCACTGGATTGAAAAACGAGAACACATTTCCACGCACGATCAGAAGGAATATTCTAAATAATATATCTAAGTTCAAGAATCTAAATTAAACATGCTAGACAACGTGTGGCTACCATCTCCGCAGACACAAGAGAAGAAGCAACATTACCTCACCATGATCCCAGCACAAAGAGAAGACCTACTGGCCAGGAGGCGCGAAAAAGCTACGGGAAACTGGAAAACCCAAGACACAGCGGTGGTGGGGACGGTAGACTCGCCCTGGAGATGGCTCTTCGACTAGCTTGTAACCAAAGGGTGTAGAAACCTCTTTGTTCGCATCATCAGCAGGGGTTGGTAACGACTAACTATTGACTCTGAGCCAGAGAGAACCGTGCAAAGCGAGATATAACTACCAACATTCAGACAGCCACTAGATTCTCGCACATCCACTTAAAAGTAAAACAAGTACACATTCTGAGAGGGGCAGTGGCGTAGCGGAGAAGCCATACTTATTGCCACATTCATAACCACAATAATACATTATTAAAATAACAAAATCCTACCAATATTAACTAGCATTTCAGAAACTAATATTTTAAAACATGAAATAAAAATGCTATTCCTCATGCCTTGAAAAGAGAGGTGTTCTAGTTTTAACAAAATGCTCATCTAGTGACATCAAATAAATTATAATTTTATAAAGAATATATGGAAGACGTCAGACGGTCGTCTTTCAACATTTAAACCTTTTTGAGAGCGAAATTGCCTTATATTTGAGCATTGTTAATGATTACTTAGTAGGGAATTTTGCTACCATTCTCGGAACACAGTTAAAGCTTCTGTTCCGATAATTTTAAAATGTTTTTTTTTTCTTCTAATTTTATTGGTTTTATTCTGTAGGACCACTTGCAGAGAGATATCTTGTGTTTCAATAAATATTATTCATCTGAGTTATCTGGCGTTGCCTAAATTATTTTTAAACGCTAGAATAAAGTCTTCTTTATTAATTAACGATTAGTTGACCTGTGCGAACAATTCGCACTTTATCCTGATCAGTGACAGATAGGTAAGATAGAAATGGAGAAAAGACAGGTGCAAGTACATATGTATAGCAGATAATAAACTTTGAACATTAGTAGTAAATATTAGTCTCATTGTAAGAAAAAGTATATAATTAAATACAATATGATTAATTGTGAAACACATGAAATCAGATATTGAGTTTTTCATGTTTATTTTATTACTTGAAAACTTGTTTAATTTACAAAACTTCTTTGAAAACAATGTTAGTAGTTGTAATGTGATCATTGTTTGTATGTGTCCTTAGAAGAAACATATATATCACTGAATGAGAGAACTCGTGAAAAAGTCACGCGTAACTGTACGAGTGAACTCGTGAAAAAGCCATGCATAACTGTACGTGTGAAATACAGGTTCTGGTAAATATAATCCTCCCCGTTGAAGCGACTGATCTTGTGATTTATTTTGATCATAGTGAAGGCTACTTTCGTTGAGAATTCTCTTCTTGTCATTTGGAAAAGCGTGGTTGGATCAGAAGGTGTAAGGTTAATGCGGGGTATTAGCACAGTTTTGTTATAGTCAATTAATTTAGCTGTGATGATGTAATCGCCTAAGTGAGTCACGACTAATCTTGCAACATTAATCAACCCCTGATTAGCGTTAATATTTCTAATTAACATAATTTCTAATTACCATCTTTTTGTAGAAACCGTAAATACATGTCCTATTTACGGTATCAACTTAGATTGTAGGAACAGAAATTTTTCTTTTTATAACTAAAGTTTTTTGTATGTTTTGAAAAATATAATTATAAACTATCTGTGTATTTTTCGTCATTAGTGGAGATAAACATCGATAATTCATTTTGCACAAGTAATACGGGAGATATGGCGTACCCTCACCACAAAAAAAAAAAAAAAAAAAAAAAAAACATAATCTGAGTGTATGAGTGTAGGATCACAGGTGCAAGGTATCATTTGCAACTATTGAAGTTGCTGGGCATGATAGCAGACATGGATAGCTGACATGGACTATACCAAACCATACCTCATTTACTTAGCCGTGTAAAGCCCAATACATATATGTTGTGTTTGACCGATACAATGACAATACCAGTTTGATATTCATAGAATATATGACATCAACTGCGATTAGGCAAAGCTGAAAATGTGTACCCAGCCAGGATTCGAACCCGGGTCTCCTGCTTTCTAGGCAGTTGCGCTGACCCCTACACCACTGGGGACACAGTGATCACCGCACCTGCAAGGACTACCTAAGCACGCCTCCCGTCAGATACAAATTCCCAGCTTCGCCCTGCCCACAGTACTCAAACTAGTTGTTTAAGTAATTCCCGTGAGAGTAAGGGCTTCAAACTTTGTCCACCCCTCCCCACTAACGATAGGATCATTGCCCGTCACCGGCATATTATATATATACATGTGGCGTCTGTTGCGAGAGAATAGACATCACTTCTGATCGTGCAGTTGTTATTATTTAATATTCATAGAATTATGACATCAACTGCGATTGGGCAAAGCTGAAAATGTGTACCCAGCCGGGATTCGAACTCGGGTCTCCTGCTTTCTAGGCAGTTGCGCTGATCCCTACACCACTGGGGACACAGTGATCACCGCACCTGCAAGGACTACCTAAGCACGCCTCACGTCAGATACAAATTCCCAGCTTCGCCCTGCCCACGGGAGGTGTGCTTAGGTAGTCCTTGCAGGTGTGGTGATCACTGTCCCCAGTGGTGTAGGGGTCAGCGCAACTGCCTAGAAAGCAGGAGACCCGTGTTCGAATCGCGGCTGGGTACACATTTTCCGCTCTGCCCAATCGCAGTTGATGTCAAATATTCTATGAATATTAAATAATAACTACTGCAGGATCAGAAGTGACGTTTGTTCTCTCGCAAAAGACGCCACATGTATAAATACCAGTTTGGTTTACATACTTCTGAACCATTTTTAAATCACAATAAAAGAATTATGCTGGTGATTTAAGAGCAGACAACAGAGTACGTGAAAGAAAGGAAGGGGCAGTGGCAATGTAAGAGAAAATGAATGTAAATGTAAGGAAGGAAGGAAGCTTAGGATTTAACGTCCCGCCGTGAATGTAAATAGATAATGTGAGAAAGACTATGTGAGAGTCCCAGAGAAGAAGTAAGGAAGATCGAAAAAAGGGGCGAAGATATTGACAGTGGGATAGGTATGGAAAAGTGGCACTAGGAGGAAACGGACGGTATGGAAGATTAGTGGTAGTGGAAGGAGTAGGCAGCATATGAAAACTTAATGGTGATGAGAGCTGGGGTAAAGGGATTTTTCGAATATGGTAGCATGCGAAAATATTAGATGAGGGAGGCGGAACGAGGAATAAGGCAGCCGGTTCCACACTTTTATCTTTTTTTCTTATTTTCTGTTTTTTAACGGGAATATGTAACTTTTTTATGCTCCGAGAGGAGCCTTTTTCAGCTGTTCATTAATTAATAATCGCCACCCGGTTTTTTGAGAGGCAGTCGCAGAGGCGAGGATTGGGCGGTAAGCACAGACAAGTAGGTGAGTTGCTGGCTGGAGAGTTGGGGGTGGGGGTGCGACCTTGGCGCTGCCTGGCGGCGCCTAATGGAAGAGTCGTGTCGCCAGCAGCCGCGGCCGCCGCCGCGGTCGTCGCAGGCTCTCTCAGGGCGCACCGCGCGCAGACCGGCGCAGCTGGCCCCATTACATGGACTGGGCGGTGGGCGTGGGGTTCTGCCCGGCACTGGCTACCTGTGCTACCTGTCACCTGTCTGCGGGCAGCACCTGCCGACACCGCCGCGGGCTGCGTCTGACACTACGGTCGGGGGTTCGAATCCCCTCTCGGGCATGGATATTTGTACCGTCCTTAGTATTAGCACAGAGTAACATATACAGAGAAGCAGCCCACCCTAAACCATTGTCCTACGCTCCCCTCGTAGTTCCGTGGAGATTAGAGTTGGCTTCGGTTTCATGGTTTCGAAACCAGGTTTCGATACACACAACAGTTTCAGTGTTTCAAATCCGGCATCTTTCACGGTTTCGAAACCACGCGGTTTCATTCCGTTCTGTTTCGGATCACATTCGCGGTCGATTGTCGATACACTGAAACCGTTTCTTCCTGTCGGTTTCACGGTTTCGTGTCGGTTTCACAACATCGGTGTTTTAAACCACTAACGCAGAAAGGCGGAACAGAGTAATGGTATCGAAAATTCAAAATGTGGTGTTTCATTTTACTGAAGCTCCACACAGATACTGATAAAACATTGTTACCAGAGCGTTGTTTTAAGCAAATGTTTCAAAAAATGTTCAAATGTTTGTATAGTCTATGGGACTTAACTACGGGGTCATCAGTCCCTAAACTTACAAAAGTACTTATGAACTACTTACGAACTAGGACGGCACAAATATCCATGCCCGAGGGGGGATTCGAACCCCGGACCGTAGTGGCCGTGCAGACCGTGACTGGAGTGCCTTAGTCTCCTCGGCCACTTGTTTTATGCAATGCAAACATTTAGTTTTTAATGAATTTATTGCAAGTAACACAATTGCAGCCACACAATAAAAGAAAATAGTACATCATAAAGACAAAGAATGACAAACATCAAAGAAATTAATTTTTACCTATATACACTTAGACTTAACATAGAATTGCTATTTCATCAGATACACATATAACGTACTAGTATATAAACCATTTGGAGGGTGTCAAATAGTAGTTGACACTCTTGAGTCTGCAGCTTATGATTACTGATATCAAAATTCGTTTGCAAGAGACTGCTGTATTCCGAAATGACATAATGTCTGCTTTATAAATGTAAAAGGACAATAAAACAACGTTCACTATTTGCATTCAAATAACCAGTTAAATTCTAGGTTTATCTACCATAATAAAACACACGAGTGAAACTACATTCTTTAAAATAAGATACAACATGAAGCCTGAAATATTTTATATACTAACAAGGGTAGATCGCATATTTAATATCGTGTTAAAGAGTTGGTTTATTATGAGCGAAAACGAAGTTACCTACGGTCGTTATAATTTTTCGACACTCGTGTTAAAAGAATTACGGCGGTGGTGTAACGGTCAAGACGTACAAGTGGTGAACTTGCCTCTTACTTTATTATTTTTGCAATTCCATAGCATTACTTGTGCTTATTTAGTGTACCCTTTATTCCCTATAATTTATTTAGTATGTATAGAAAGTAGCATTTATGCTTCGTCACTGTAATATGTGTACCGTATTGCAGTTTGTGAGTTCCTAACGGGGTAAACTTTTACCTACCATACTGGTGGCCTCGTGTGACTATGTTGGCAACATCAACAACACGAGAGAAAATGTTCCGTACAGACAAAGAAGTAAATGTATACTCTACGGTTGACAGGTTCTTGTATGTAACCTTGTCCACATAGTGAAAAATATTGCCCTCCTAGAACGAAGATTTCATGACAAAACATACATTGATTCACGGTTTCGAAACCACAGATGGTACGGTATCATTCGTTTCGAAACCGTCAGATGTTTCACTTTTCTCATCTCTATGTAAGATGCTAGCAGGTGTCAGGCGGTTCGCTGGCTTAGGGTGCCACCCGTACGTCAGAGGGTAGCATGGAGGGGAGGCTGAGGGGAGAGCTCGTGCCGCCTGCCACGAGACCACGGCTGTGTCCGGTGTGCCAGCGTTTGAGGGGAGATGGTGGTGGGGCAGCCGCTACCTGCCGCCTGCTCTGGCCAGATTAAAGAGCAGCTTCTGACCGCAGCGCCATCATGGGACATCTTACGGAACTGCTGGAAACCCTCCCTCCCCGCACTCCGGAGCGTAGGACCGGGCCCTTACTGATGTTTCCCGTCTGTTTATATTTGTCTGTGGTATTAGCTAGTTCATAAGTAGTTTGTAAGTTTAGGGACTGATGACCCCGTAGTTAAGTCCCATATGCTATACAAACATTTGAACATTTTTTTGCTGCGTCTGAACTGATTGTGCAGATTAGTGCCAAATGATTTGTTGGACACCTCAACCCAGCGGTGGTGTAGAGGAATGTGATGTTCCCCAAATGATGAATTTACTGTGTTAATTCCTAGCTGGTACCTCACATTGATTTAGGCTAGGCGCAAACTGAAACGCGTATAGCCCAAAGCCATCCTCACACGGGACGTGTTGTCCCAACGTGGCGCTGGCCAGACGTGCTGTCTACCTAGTGTAGCTACAGTACTCTCTGAAACGACCCGCTAAATCCCACGGAACAAAAAAATTTTTTTTTTCAAATGTTTGTAAATCTATCGGACCAAACTGCGTGGTCATCAGTCCGTAGCTTACAAATTACTTAAACCCAGGTAAAGTAACCAGCGGACAACACACACACACACACACACACATGCTCCAGAGAGGTCTCGAACCTCCACGGCGAGCAACCGCGCGCTCCGCAGCGAGACTCTTTAGACCGCTCAGCTACTCCATCGCGGCATCCCACGAAACACAAAGTGCTGCTAATCGTGATTCGCTTTGCGACCGCAGCGCTCTCCAGCGCCCGTTGCGTGCTGGTGCATTGCTCATTGTGTTTACAAAGATGGATGTGCGTAAAATTACACGGTACCTCTCTTAGACATCGTCCGAAAAAAAAAAAAAAAAAAAAAAAAAAAAAAAAAAAAAAAAAAAAAAAAAAAAAAAAACAAACAAACTAAATGCTCTCTTATACTTGCATGTGGCATGCAATACTGTTACAGAAATTGTATTTTTTTTCTTCAAGAAGCACAAAGACGGTACATTTATCTGAAAGCGGTTCAAATAATAACTAAATTGCCGACAAAATCAATTTTGTCAAAAATTCTTTAAAAAATTGCCAATGGTTAAATACATCATTTGCACCAGCTCCAGTTGTCTTGCCCTTACACTTGCATTTTCCACGCTGTACATATTCTGTATATTCGGAGATAATAGTTTCTGACCATATATTTTACTTGTTATATACGCGGAACTACGCCGCAGCTCGACAATGTTCGTGGTGATAATTTTTGCTTTTGGTATTGTACGTAAACACTGTTCCTCCTACACTGCATCTGCTTCTGTAACCACGCGCTAGCCATATTCACTATGCACTGTGAAAGGAACTAGTCCAACACTGTACTGAACTGCAACTTAATTCAAACTCCGTGGGGAAAATGGAGTTACGTAGGGTACTGTCTTGAATTTCATTTGTTCCTATGGCCTAGATCGAAAAACTCAACAAATTCTGTCATGGACAAAGTTCGTTCTTGTTTCTAATAAATAACGTCGAATACTGAATATTATAATTGTATTAAATTAACAATGAAGTTGATTAACCATAATTAAACGAAATAGTTAAAAATATCTGGGAGAGTGTAGATGCATACCTGTTATTTACATCTCTTTTCTTCTATAGCTCTAAACGCTAACCACCACGCCAATCCGTCGTCTTAAAAAGAAATAACAACGAATATCGGATATTACACTTAAATTAATAAGAAAGAACCAGAAACATTAAGGATACAAAAAAGAAAAATAATATAAATATTTTAGAAGTATGGGGTCGCAAACCCGAGTTACCCTCAACTTCTGCTCCGCAGTTCAACGCGCTACCAACTTCTTTTTTCCTTGTTCTTCGGGTAGATCTATGCTTTGCGGTCGTTGTTTCAATTCGTTCTTGTTTGCTCGTTGAATATTTGGCTCAGCTTTTATTATTATTATTACAGAGGGCGTGTAGCCCCCTGACCGGGCGCGCTGAGCCACGGCGCCCGGCGACCAACTAGGCTATTGGTGCTCGGGAGAAAAATCAAATGTTTGTTAAGCTTACGGGACTTAACTACGGGGTCATCAGTCCCTAAACTTACAAACTACTTATGAACTACTTACGAACTAAGACGGCACAAATATCCATGCCCAAGGGGGGATTCGAACCCCCGACCGTAGTGGCCGTGCCGACCGTGACTGAAGCGCCTCAGTCACCTCGGCCACCGCGGCCGGCTGCTCGGGAGAGATTGCGCTGTATTTGTGATATACTATGCACCTAAAACATGTTGCAATATCTTATTTATCTACGACAAAGTATCATAAAGACGCTCCTTGATAGAATGGCGTTGAACCGTAGCACAGGAACGATATTCTTTCACGGTATACAAATTATAACACTGATTAACGTTAAATACTATATCCTTTGGTTTGAGGCTATGAATATGTAGTTTCCGGTAATTTATTGCAACAAATCATACCTAAAATGATGCGTTTTCAAAAGTTTATCAATTTTCTGGCGCTTTAAAAAGATTACATTTATAAATCGTACGGTAAAACGAAACAGGCACGAAATGCGGAGTTTCGTTTGCAATATGGCGGCTCAAAAGTTATACTTGTCACGTGAAAGCCAGGTCGCTTCTCATTGGCCACGTTCCACTCCACGAAGCAAAAATCTAACACGGTGGATCCTTCATAGCACTATTCGCAGGGCAGTGGATCGCAGATTTCCACGCTGCAACCACACCACGTCCTCCTCCACGTGCTTTGCCACGTCCCGTGAGAGAACGGCATAAGGCGAGGTGCAAGCTGAGAGGCGTATAGCACTCGCGTAGTGTCGCGACACTCCAGCGCTACACCAGCCTTCCACACGCGCTGCGCCGGACCAGCGCACACTGGGACGCGTGCGAGAGCGCTAGTCAAGCAGAGTGGTGCACGCATTCTAGACGCTGGTTACTCACCTACGGCTCACAGGACAGAGAGTGTGAGATTCCCAGATAAAACAGTTGTTATTGTTACAGCAGAGTTCCGCACCAGATTACGATACTAACGCTGAGGAAGAAACGTATATTTTTTCATTAATGAATGAAAACTTGAAATCTCCATCGATTTGTGTGTTTTCGTGTATGAGCTTTGAATTCGTCTGGGGCAGTCGATACGTGTCGTCGACTCGGCTAAGATGCTTGCTTCTGATTGTTTTGAAACTTCGGTTATTTTTCCACCGATTGCGCTTTGTAGACTTGGAGTTTCAGATTCACTTTTCAGACACCGTCTGAAACTTGTGTCTGTCGAGCTGAGTTTCATGGGGGTGTGAACAGGCTCAGCCAGTAAAGAATCAGCAACACCGACGCGCTGATAACGTTAATGCTAGCTCTGGTGACAACTGCTCACTCGACAATCTTGTGTCTAGTACATATAGTCTGAGTTGGCGAGAGATTGCCGAGCCAGTGGTTTTGTTAGACACTGTGTGCTTACCGTGGACACAGAGGCTGAGAGTAGGGCATTCACGCTTCTGCTTGAGAAGTTTTTTCTTTCGATCGGATTGTAATTTGCAGCACTCCAAAGCACTCCCGCCGCCGGCTTCAGCAGTTGGTTGAGTATTACTTACTACTGCTTCTCTGGGTAAGAGTTAGGATTCTTCCTCTCCTTGGTTTTCTTAAACATCGTTTTATGGGGAAAGCGCTAGTAATTAAAGCATGCTCCCTTGATCTCCTTCGTGTCGTGCTTTATTTGCCGCTGTTCAAAACTACAGTTATAGATCGAAGTGCCAGTTATTAGTGCCATTTTGGTTTTTATACATGTACTGTAATCGGAAATTGTTTGACATTTTTAAAGTTCTCAGAAATGTTCTCAGAAATGTCCTATTTTCGTCAATTAATGGATCTTACCCTAATATTAAGCATTTTTGTGAAATTAAGTATATTCTTAACCTGCATCTGATTCAGTAGTTAGATTTCGAAATTTTCATTATATTCTGGTGCGTATTTTTGGTTTTCAAGAGGCCTGATCTTTTCTAGGGCAGATTTCAGTAATTGTTAGAAGGGGTTTGCCAATCCAACCCTTCCCTGTGCTTCCCATTTCCCACATACCTGCACCCAACCTAATCACAAGCTTGTAACTTTAGAATTTGGCAACCCTGACAGGATTTTCGTATTTTGGATTTTTCTGATGCGCACTCAGTATTGTGTAAATACTGTTCAATAGGAGCCAGAGCCTTAAACCTTAGGTACAGCCAACACTGATGACGATTATTCTGTAGTGCGCCTGCAGTTTACCAATTGTATTTTAATTTCAGCTGTCTCGCCGATGGTACACTGATATCCTCATCACTTTTGTGATTGAAAGGAAATGGTGTGAACAATTTGAAACTCAAATCATTGCAATATTACTCCACATCCGGTACTTAAATTTCATCTTACGTAGTCACCATTTTTTGTATCATACAGTTCCCTATGCTCCCTCACTGATTCCATTAACTTTTCCTCTATCACTATGAAAAGTAAGCAGTGAATCCACTACACAACACAATGGTCAGTGTACTGAATATGATAGGTAGCCAAGTGTGACTTGTGAAAAGAAGACTTAACGTCATTTTAGATAATATACATTTGAATTTTGTAGTGTAGCAAGTGACACTACATTCCTTCCTACCGACTCAAGACGACCAAATTAATTAATTTAAGGAATTTAGCGTGGCAGGAGACGAGATTCTGCCTAGAGTTTTCTGTCTTCCTAGGTGGAAGCTCCTGGTGGCTCCTGATACGGGCAGAGAATTGTATGTGCAGGTCTACCAACATGAGATGCAGGAGCCTGCATAGTGGACGCAGCATGGAGTGCTTAATTACATAAGTGTTCCATGATGCAACGATTAAATAGATGAGTGTAGTATTGAAGGTTGTTGTCATTGTTGTTATGTATGAGAAGAACTGGAACTGATCGTGAAAGGAAACTTGTTCTATGGAAATGTATATAGTGTTAATGAAGTTCTGTAAGTCACAGTACAATAAAGGAGTACTGTTATTTGTTTCCGACATACAACTTTCATTTGAGTAGAAGAAGCATTTATGGATTTAAATGATAATTTCTCTTCCTCTGACGCTCTGATCAACTTTGGATACGATTGTCAGATGCCTGCTACCTCAAGAAAGAGACTTCTTGGTTGAGGAACAGACTAGCTGGGCCTCATAAGCCAAGGAGTAAATTAAATAGCAGACTTCTAGAAACCCGACTCAACATTACCTAAGACCATTACTAACTTACACATTCTTGTGGTGTCTTGCAGTTAACAGGCAAGGATAACACAGTTACACCCCACTTTATGGACAATAGGCCTACAGTGAAGAGAGTAGCAAACCTATACCGATATAAATAACTGGAAAACATTATCAGTAACAAAAATATCGATAGCTTATGTGGTGAAATTCGAAACACTACTGAACGAGAAAGTTCCGTATGCAGGTTGTCGAAGGGAGCAGATATCGAACTGCTTCATCACCCTCCGGGCATCGCCTTTCCCACGGTGCGAACGTTACTCTGGCGCAGGAAACTGTGCCTCGGCCACAACGCCACGCGGCGCAGGTCGCGTCGGCATCGTACTGCCTGCCAATTTGCGCGGTCCCATTAGATACGTCAGTCACAACAACTCCGTATGCTGCACCGCGTCACTCTGCGAGTGGCATGCTATACGCTTTTCAATTTGCACCTAGCCTAACATCTTCTAATAGGACCGCGCAAATTGACACGCAGTACGACACTGCGCTTGCATCAGGCTGCGTGGCGTTGTGGCTGAGGTACAGTTTTCTGCGCTAGACTGACGCTCGCACCGTGGGAAGTTGATGGCGGGAGGGGGAAGACATCTCCATCTGCTCCCTTTGACCAACTGCACACGGAACTTTCTCATTCAGTAGTGTTTCGATTTTCGCCATTTTAACTGTTTTCGAGTTATTGGTATAGTTTTGCTGCTTTCTTCAGTGTAGGCCTATTGCTTACAAATTCAATTGTATATTAATTGAGATTCTTCTCGCAGAGCACACCTGGCCACCTGTCATATTCCTGACAGGTATTGTTCTCAGTTATAGTACACTGACCATAGTGCTGTGAAGTGGATCAATTGCCTACTTTTAATAGAAGCAGCAAGGGACCATAGCGAACTGTATGATATGAAACATGGTGACTATATGAAGATAAAACTCAAGTATCGGATTTAGACTGATATTGCCCATGATTTGAAATTGTCCACACCATTTCCTTTCAATCAAAATATATCTGGAGATTTGTTTTATTGATTAATGAGAAAAGAAACACTTCGTCCTCTAGGTTAATCGAAATTTGATTCGCAACTCTGCTGTAACAGTAACAACGCTTTTATCTGTGAATCACACGTTTTGAGAGCCGTATGTAGGTTGAAGGAGTACAGTTGTTCATATACAAATGTTTCATATGTTTGTATAGCTTATGGGACTTAACTATGAGGGACTGATAAGCGATGATGTTTAGTCCCTTTCAAAAACTACAAACCAAACAAACTTAACTATGGGGTCATCAGTCCCTAAACTTACAAACTACTTATCAACTAGCTTATCCTAAGGACGGCAGAAATATCCATGCCCGAGGGGGGATTCGAACCCACGACCGTTGTGGCCGTGCAGACGGTGACTGGAGCGCCTCAGTCCCCTCGGCCACCGCGGCCGGCTGTTCATATACCATTGAGGTTAGCGTCTTTGGTTGATACACATTTTGAATTGAATTTAGTTCTCTAAGGGAGTCAGAGCATATGAAAAACCGGTTGCCCTGAACACGCATAATCCACTCCAGTGCTATCAGAATCACATGAAGCTCTGATAAGTAAGCAATATAGTCCTTTGGTAGGCGAATCTCAATGAGCCGGCCGCGGTGGTCGAAGGGACTGTGGCGTGCCAGTCACAGTCTGCATGGCCACTACGGTCGGGGGTTCGAATCCCCCCTCGGGCATGGGTATTTGTGCTATCCTTAGCTAGTTCATAAGTAGTTTGTAGGTTTAGGGACTGATGACCCCATGGTTAAGTCTCATAAGCTATACAAACATAAAAAATATCTCAATGACAAGGTCTGGGAACACTATGGAATAGTGTGCAGAGTTCCCTTGTTTGGAGCCATCAATGTACACCATTGCCAAACTGCGATGCAAGTCTAAAATGTTAACAAGAAGCACACAGGCTAAAATCAAGGTGCAATATTCCTTATAATTTAGGGGAAAGGGTTGTACCTTGGAACATTTTTTACATTTTAATTTTTTTATATTATAATTTCTTTTACAAGAAATTTGAAAATTTACCCCCTCACAGGCACCAATTCTAGATAATGTTGAAGGATCAGCAGTTTAGGCTAGCTCCAATATTTACACAATCACTCACCAATAAAGACTTTTGTGACACTTGTCCCAGGGTACAACCTCTGGTTTCACCTTGGGACAGTGGTGGTTTTACCTTGGGACAAGGTGATGTATTTCACTTTCTTAGTTTTAGAATGAAAAAATCGTATTGGAATGAGGTAACACATGTTTATTTGTTATGCAAAAGTTATTTTATCTTAAATCGAGATATGCTGGGAATAAAATAGTAAATGAACTAAACCCACAACATACAACTGGAGCTGGTAGTTCTTTCACTATATTACTGCGATTATCAGTGCTGATTTTCTCAACATTAGGGAATACAAAATGAGTCCTTTGCTTCCTTAAGAAATTCACACTTACATATACTTCTGTGTTTTCTAAAACTACTCCAGCATATATAAGAAAGAAGTTCTCCATCTTAATCTGCGGTGAAGACATTTTGTGTTGCACTGCTGGATTCGTATTTGAAATGAATTTGACCAGAAAATTTGTGTTTTTGGATGTGCCTAGCAAAAGTACTTTTCGACATTCCATACACTTCAGCCACTTCTCGTATAGATAGTTTCTATATAATAACCTCATTGGCAGCTGCCTCCATGCATTCCGCATCTGGCTTTTCTCTTTTCCTTTCCGCCTTACTTTTACCCATCTAAAAAATAAACAAACTTAAGTAAAATTGTAGACGAAATGTTTGGTTGTACCTTTGCGACATTTCCCAATGTGCAACCAAAGAAGTGTCCCAAGGTAAAACCAAATACACAATAATAGAAAACAGTATCCTGACCTATGTACACATTTATATCTTTATAACTTATGGTATGAATAGCTTACTAAAACAATGCCCTAAAAACTGTATTTAAGAAATATCAATAATAATGCTTAGCTTTTATTTATATCTTCTAAGAATTGTGGATGAATTTTACTTTCAAACACGAAAACTTGTAAAACTCTTGCACAGATCTCAAACAACATCCAAATACAACATGGCCTCCTATTCCCTCTGAAAATAGGCCTGACAACTTTACTTCGTAGTTCTTAGAGTTACCACAAGAGTGCACTGCCTTTATTAAAAAGTATCCCAAGGTAAAAGCGTCCCAAGGTACAACCCGTTCCCCTATTTAAAATCTCTGGGAAAGCCAGAAAGAAATCGGCTCCAATATCGCTGTAAACGTGAAAACCAGCGACACCCACACCTAAAAGGCAGTCGTCGTGCGAATTCCATAAAGCTTCATCGTTCATCCATGATTGCGCGTAAGCCTTTCCAGAATATTCCGAGTGGCGGTATTGTACGCAGGAGTGCATGGCGGGGTACAGTTTTATGCATTCACACAGAAGTCAGTTTAGAACACACTTTATTGTACGTTAACCACTTTCGGCCATTCACTAAAACCATAGTGTTGGCCACCGGCTGTGTTGAGTTGGAGCTGCCTGAATCACAAATGTCGACTGCTCATTGTTTTTATACATCTGACGCACCGTGAGTAGCTGTCGCCTGATGTAAAGTGGCGGGTCAGTGATGTCAAATGAGAGGCTCGGTTTGTGGCTTGTTCTGAATGCTGTAGCAATCAGAATCCGTTCATGGTGCACCACCTCCACCTTTCAATAAGACGGCATTGCATACACAGATTAGATTAGATTAGATGAATACTCGTTCCGTAGATCATATGTACGACATTTCGTAATCATGTGGAATGTGTCAGTTTAGTAATTTAAAAAATGTTCTTTTTGTTTTTTATACATATATTTTTAACGTTTTATCTAAAAATTCATCTACATTGTAGAAGGAGTTGCCATTCAAAAATTCCTTTAATTTCGTTTTAAATACTAGTTGGCTATCTGTCAGACTTTTGATGCTACTTGGTAAGTGTCCAAAGATTTTTGTGGCAGCATAATTCACCCCTTTCAGAGACAAAGTTAGATTTAACCTTGAATAGTGAATTTCATCCTTTCTGCTAGTGTTGTAGCTATGCACACTGCTATTACTTTTGAATTGGATCGGATTCTTAATAACAAATATCATGGGTGAATATATATACTGTGAAGCTACAGTGAGGATTCCTAGATCCCTAAATAAATGTCTGCAGGATGCTCTTGGGTGGGCTCCAGACATTATGCTGATTACACGCTTTTGTGCAATAATACCTTTTTTACTCAATATTGAAATGCCCCAGACTATGATCCCATATGAAAGCAGTGAATGAAAATAGGTGTAGTAAGCTAATTTACTGAGACGTATATCACCAAATTTTGCAATGACTCTGATAGCATAAGTAGATGAACTCTAACGTTTCAGGAGATCGTCAGTATGTTTCTTCCAATTCAGTCCCTCGTCAATGCAAACACCTAAAAATTTTGAATGCTCTACCTTAGCTAAAGATTTATGTTCAAAGTCTAAATTTATTAATGGTGTCATGCCATTTACTGTATGAAACTGTATATACTGGGTTTTATCAAAGTTTAATGAGAGTCCATTTGTAGAGAACCACTTAATAACTTTCTGGAAGATATCATTTACAATTTCATCAGTTAATTACTGTTTGTCTGGTGTGATAGCTATACTTGTATAATCATCTAGCATGAATGTAGAATGGCAAGTCATTAATATGTATTAAGAACAGCAAAGGACCCAAGACCGAACCTTGTGGGACCCCATTTTTGATAACTCCCCAGTTAGAAGAATTAATTGTCTCATCTACATCATATGAACTGCTTATTTCAACTTTCTGCACTCTTCCAGTTAAGTACTCATATGTACGAGGAGATGGTCAGAGGAAGGAGGCATAAAGAAATGGACAGTTAGAAGAGGGAAGAGGCGATGGACTAACAGGAAATTGAAATAAATAAGCACCCAGGCAACGAGTGGTTTACAGCTGGTACCAAATGAAATGACTCCATGTGGAATTCTGGGATAGGACGAAGCTTGTTGGCTTCCCGAGAAGTTTGACTCGACACGGCTGGGGCTGGCATACCGTGTTGCACTGAAAGTCTTTTTTCTTCCATACAGACACGTGAACAGCATAAGCTGAATGCAGGCTTTGGAGCACTGTTTTGTTTTGCAACTCCTTGGCCGGTCGCACGCAGCGCAACCCGAAAGCTACGCCACGCCGCCGGGTAAACACCTGCCAATTAACGAATTCGGTCCCTCCGCTGCTGAAAGCGCGCCTGGCGACCGCTTTGTGATACAGGGAAAACAGCCCGCCTCGTGTGAGCCGGTTGTTTATACAACACGGCGCGTGTCGGGGACCGAACAACGCCACACAAAAGCACCTGTAAATTTTCGCAGGCTAATTTTAAAATCAGCAGCGCTCACCTGCGTGTGTGTGTGTTGGGGAGGGGTGAGCGACGTGTGCTACAGAGGAGCAAAGGGGTGACCAGGGGAGGTGGGGGGCGGAGGACATGCAGGAGGCGAGGGTCAGCGGCGCCGATGCAGGAGTCCTTTGAGGTGAGCGCCAGTCGATGTCGCCTGATCCAATTAGCCGTGCCGCACGCGAAAAAGGTTTAGAGGGGGCAGTTGGCAGCACTGCTAATCAGCGCTTCCGCTCACTTTGTGACCCTCCCCCACCCCTCCCCCGCCGCCTCCTGCGCCGACGTTGTCCCGGACGAACCCCCCTTTGTGATACCCCGTAGCGATCAACCGTTTCTGCACGCTTACGTTGTTAGTTTCTGTTACGCCGGCAACTTTCCGTCAGTCGCAGCAATTTTACGGCCAAATTGGTTCCGCCGCGAGTTTGACGGCCCCGCACGCTCGCCCCGCCTTCTCGCTTTGACGCCACTCATTATAGTTTCCGGCGTATTTTCCCTGCGCGCGGACGGTGCGAGCTTAAAACGGAATACACTGTGCGGCGGAGGGGGGAGGGGTGGTAGTCCTCCTACGAACTGTATGCGTCGCAAACTTTGTAGTTCCAGGTAACGTGCAGGAGGATGGGGACTGTCAAAGAGATGGTCTCGTCATATGAGGAAGGGCAGCCGTCGGTAGCTCGAATATGGTTGGTCACACGGAGATTCATGCCACCTTATTGCGAGTTTTAGGAGCTGACTACGATCTGCTGATGTAATTTCTTTTATTAGCTTCCAAAGTTGTTCTTGTAACTCGACCTGGAACAGTTCGATTCTCTCTATATTTTTGTATTTTATTTATTTATTTTTCGTTTTTTGTAGTCTGCCATTCACCTCTATACTATTCAGAAACCATTGTGCTATGTACTCAGGTGGAAGCCCATCTTTGTCCCGATTATAATTTTTACGCGATTGCTTTTCCCTTTTATTGATCTAATTTGCCTTTTACATCTCACTTGTATAGTCAATCACTTGCGTTACCTCAACTTCATATCTGTTTCCTGTAACAATTGTACTATACTGATCAAAAAAATTAGGGGATGAGGTCAGATATAATCTAATATATAAAGCAGAGTGTCCGTATGTGTGCACGTGTTGCATACAAATCTACAGTTTTGTTCCAATCTTTTTTTTTTTTTTTTATAAATTCCAATGTTTGTAGAACTTACGGGACTTAACTACGGGGTCATCAGTCCCTAAGCTTACAAACTACTTATGAGCTAGCTGAGACTAAGGACGGTACAAATATCCATGCCCGAGGGGGGATTCGAATCCCCGGCCATAGTGGCCGTGCAGTGGCGTGACTGGAGCGCCTCAGTCCCCTCGGCCACCGCGGCCGGCGTTCTAATCTTTATCAAAGTTTGTACACGTAAGCTTCAATCCATGAGGACGGTCGCCGTAAGTGTAAGAATCACATACGATATATAGTTCACGAGATATGACGTCATAAACAATGAGATGCGCGAAAAACTGCTGCTTTTTGCGACAGTGCTGCTCATTTTCTCCTAAACCATTGGACCGATTTCAACCAAATTTGGTACACACATTCCTTACCGTGAGGTAACAATTGCTGCATGGTTAAGAATCGCATACGTCACATGGTTCAAAAGATATTACGTCATAATCAATAGAAACCGCAAAAAATGGAGAATGACAGTACTTAGCGACTTGCAAAAAACTTTAAACATAATTTCAAACTTATTCTCGCTGGCAACCATAGTAAAATGATGAAAGGAAAACCGTTTCTCGCTTACTACGTTTCCGCTGTTTATGAAGTAAAACTACGGCTCTCAGTATAACGTTACAATTTATAATTTGAACACAACAAATTGTAGCGACAGGAAATTTTACAGACAGTATACACATATGTAGTTGAATGTAGCTTCTAAATTGTATCACATTCCGACAAGTAGTTCATTAGATATGATCACGTCAACAGTAACGTTCATGGAAAATTGCTCCATCCGGCTGGAAGCGAAAGTAGTTTACTTCCATAGAGCTACAAGGAAAGGAACATAATGACACAGAGTACATCCAACGAATACCCATTATAGCCCACAAATCTACCTTCAAGAGACTGCAGTTTCCATTGGAACTTTCATTTTACATTACGATTAATAAATTACAGGGGAATCTATTAAATACTTCGGAATGGATTTGGCATCTTCAATAAACCTTTTGTCTGAAATTGGTGTATATCCGGAATATCAGAATCGGAAGCCTGGAACCTGGTTTTTATAATATGTGCTTTTTATCTACAGCTACTTCAGTTTTACATGCAGCCTGGCAGGTATTTAACATCCCGGACAACGCAGGTTTTTCAGCTAGTACACAATATATAACTGGTATCTATTTTATTCGGCTATTGGTTACAATTATAATTTGTGTGCGATACAATACGATATTTTGCTGTCTCAACTCTTTACTTGAATATATTCTTGAATATACGCCATGCACAGGTGAAATATTGATTCATTTTTTCACGGGTCTTACGACCAGTTAAGTGAAAAAGATGGATTTAAAATATAAAGCTTTACTGAAAGAAAGACCATAGTCAACTACAGTTGTAATTTAATGAAATCTTTTAGGCTACAATACGACCGGTTTAGCTATGACTATAATTTGCAATGTCTGGTGTATTAGAAAAAATCCCTTGTCTTTTATTACATAAAGTCTGATTACATTAAAATGCCCAATGAAAAATAAAAATGAGTCTCAATGAACTGGTTTATACTATATTAGAAGTAGCTAACTTAATGGACGTTCTTGACTGCTATTTCGGGCATTTTATTCGACATTTTAATGTAATCAGAATTTATGTAAGTTTTATGTGATAACTAACTGAAAACCCGGCGTATTTATTTATTTATTCCTGCCTTGGTTTAGTAGTTCTCCTATGCCTTCTCTCTACATCCTTTAATTTTTTTAATATAAAAACATGTTACATTCCTCGAGGAATATATAAGAAGTAAGGCTGTCTGGCACAATGTACAAAATTATAAGTGCAGTATCCAAACAAAGATAGATAGTGATCAGAATACAAATAACATATAAAATTCATATGATCTCATATATATTGAGATATACGTTGTACAATATTTCAGGTATATATTCAGTCGTATTTGTGCTGTATGTCTGTAAAATCTGTCGCGAATAAAATTAGTAGTCTAGCAAAGAACTAATAGATTAAACTTTGATGCTTTGGGCGGATTTCATAAACATTACTGTGTATGAGCGCATATCTGATGAACTATGTGTCATACTGTGATACAATTTCAAAAATACATTCAGCTATATGTGTATGTACTGTCTGTAAAATTTCCTGTGGCTACTATTTGTAGAGCAGAATATTTAACGTGATACTAAATGCTGTAGTTTCAGTGCATGAACAGCTGAAACCGATTGTAGAAGGATTCCACTGCTGCTAACCTACATTTCGCATGAAGGTCATAAAGATAAGATCGGAGGGATATAAGTATTGATTTTTCCCTCTTTCTGTGTGAGAGTGGAACAGTAATGGTACTGAGTACTCTCGAGCATGCACCTTTGGGTGGATTGCAGTGCATGTATGTAGATGTACATGACATATTAGCAAAAGTGTCCAAGATCACTGATGTGGGTGCTGTAGGCAAGGTAGGATAGGCACACTTTTACAGAAACGAGAGCTACACTTTAAGTATATGTAATTTTATATATTACAAAAAGGTCTGTGTGTGTGGGTGTATATGTGTATGAGCAGAAATACAGACAAAATCATGTATCCAGCCCCTGCGATATAGGCTTCTCTGCATAACTGGTGTGTTCCGTCCGATTAGCCTGCTTTATAGACCTGTTGTACAGGGCAGTCTACATGTCAGGAACAACAAGTGAGAGAAGGACGAGATGGGCAGGAGGATGAGGTGGGCAGTAGAGGGAGCAAACAGGCGAGAGGAGATGATATACAGAGTAAGGACTGCGAGATATGGTATGAGAGGTTACAATGAATGCACATGATTAGAGAGAGAAGGGGAAAAAGAAAGAGAGGGTGAGGAAATGATGGACAGAGAGAAGAGGGGGTGTTAACATGAGAGATTGGGGAGGCGTCTGTCAAAATGGGGAGAAGGAGGGGTAGGGAGAAAGGAGGGGGGAAGGGAGATTGGAGAGAGAGACGGGCGATGGGCAGGAGGGGTGACGATGAATAGATTAAGGGAGTATTAGATGTATGGAGAGATAGGAAACAGAAAATGCATACAAAATCTCTGTGGAATATATCCGTTTCTGTTCTAATGCAGGATTGGAAAAAATATACCCAGGAAATGTCGGATTTCGCAGCTAGTACTAAAACAAATAAATACTTATCTTTGACCAATGGGTAAAATACAGTAATTCCGAGTCAAAAATTTGAAGTTCTAGACAGTGAGTGATACTTGAAAATTCTCTTGAGACTTTGCAATCGAGCAGAGATTTGTGGTAAGTACAAGTTAACGAAGAAGCTAATTTCATTGAGTACAGAACTGGATCGGCTTTCAGATCTGGAGAATTGTTTTTCCAACTATTTCACTTTCTTTTCTACACCAAGTTAGCGTATTACCATATACTCAAGTAGGAAATCTGTGCAATGGTGAAATTAGTACCATTATACTTCAAGAAAGATTTCTTAAACGCGAAGTGCCATAATACATCCGCACCTCTCTTCCACTTCTTATTTTACTGGCCGGCCGCGGTGGCCGAGGGGACTGAGGCGCTCCAGTCACGGTCTACACGGCCACTACGGTCGGGGGTTCGAATCCCTCCTCGGGCATGGATATTTGAGCCGTCCTTAGTATAAGGTAGTTGATAAGTAGTTTGTAAGTTTAGGGACTGATGAACCCGTAGTTAAGTCCCATAAGCTTAACAAACATTTGAACATTTTTGAACATTTTTTATTTTACTGCACCAAAATGATGAACGGTTGGCTTGACAGAAGTCTTAGATTCGCTATGGATTTTATGTAGCACCAGATTTAAATGCAACTAGCTGAAAATCCAACGTTTGGCCGGGTATTCATGTATTTATTCCAGCATTGTATTAGTACTTCTCCTATCCCTTCTCTCTCCCTTTGTCAATGTCTTTTTTTCTTCTAAAAGCACATTATATTTATGGGATAATATTTTAAGAAATAAGGCTGTCGTGCGTAATATACAAATTTATAAGAAAGAAAGATATTAATCAAAATACAAATGACATGAAATGCATGCGATCTCTTATTTATTAAGTTATATATTGCACAAATGTATAATTCTTCAGGTATTTTTTCATTTCAGTTTTTTGCAATCAGATGAACGTAATGGCAACGCGTAAAATATGAACAAACGAGGTTTCCAGTCTTCCATTACTCCACGTCCTTCTTTAGCCCTGTTGTGGCGTAAAGTCAGCGCCACATGCCAGACGCATTACATCGAAGGCAGCGGATGACCGGCAGCCAATCACACGATGGCGCCGCGCCTCGTGGAGGGAGGAACGGAGAAGAGCGCCCTCTACAAGCGGCTATATCTAGGTCGACATGCGTCTGGAAGAGCCCGTGTGAACTCCGAACTAAGCAGTCAGCTATCATCGAAGATGAAGACACCGCCACGAGAAGAGACTGACATATGTTTAGAAGTTGAGTATATTTGTACATAATAGTAAATGAAACTTATATTACTAATCAGTACAGCTGTTTTAGCTGTCCATGCATACCACTAGCCCTGAGAACATCTACATCTACATGGGATACTCTGCAAATCACATTTAAGTGCCTGGCAGAGGATTAATCGAACCACCATTATACCATTTATCTCCCATTCCATTATCGAATAGCGCGCGGGAAGAAGAAACACCTGAATCTCTCCGTTCGAACTCTGATTTCTCGTATTTTATTCTGATGATCATTTCTGCCTATGTAAGTGGGAGTCAACAATATATTTTCGCATTCGGAGGAGAATGTTGGCTATTGGAGTTTCGTAAGTAGCCCACGCCGCAGCGATAAGTGCCGTTGTTGTAATGATTCCCATTCCAGATCTTGTATCATTTCCGAAACGCTGTCTCACCTGTATCGTGATAATACGAAACGAGCTGTCCTTCTTTGTCCTCTGTCAAACCCACCTGATAATGATTCCACACTGGGCAGAAATACTCTAAAAAATGGACGGACAAGCGTAGTGTAAGCAGTTTCTTTTGTAGTTCTGTTGCATGTTTTAAGGGTTCTGGCAATAAAACGCAGTCTCTGGTTCGCCTTTCCCACGACATTATATACGTTTTCTTTCCAATTTAAGTCTGAAGTAATAGTAATTGCTAGGTATTTTCTGGAGTTTGCGGCCTTCACTTTTGATTGGTTTATTTTGTAAACAAAGTTTAACGGATTTCTTTTCGTACTCATGTGGACGACTTTACATTTATCATTATTTACAGTCAATTGCCAATTTTTATACCATACTCATATCTTATTCAGATCGTTCTGCAGTTGGTTTTGATCTTCGGATGATTTTACTAGACGGTAAATGACGGCGTCATCTGCAAACAACCTAAGAGAGCTACTTAGCTTTTCCCCTAAAGCGTTTATATAAATTAGGAACTGCAGAGGACCAATAACACTACCCTGTGTAACGCCCGATATCACGTCTGTTTTAGTCTATGCCTTACCATCGATTACTACGAACTGTGTCCTGTCTGACAGGAAATCCCCTATCCAATCGCAAATTTAGGGCGATATACCATAAGCACGCAATTTGATTAAAAGCCATTTGTGAGGTACGGTGTCACCCTTGCCTGAAAGATTGGCCGGGAAGGACAAAGCACATGGCGACGAGGCTGGGATAACCCCCTATTTGTTCACCTGCTCCCTTCCCTCTCACGCCGTCTCCTCCTGCCCCTCGCTCTGTACATTTCCTCGTACCCCTTACTCTGTTCATCCACTTTCACCTGTCTGTCAGTATCTCCCTTCTCCTCCTTTATCCTCTGCCCGTCCTCCCTCTCCTTTCTATCCGTCTCCTATTCCACCAACTCTTCTTCTTCCTCTTATATATGAAAACATAGATATATATGCACGTAGTTTTATGCTGACTGGTCAAACGGTGTCAAAGTTGCAAGGTACCCTCCGCCATGTTAAATTCAATGGCTTGAAGATTATACATATCTTTGCTGAAAACATACATTTAAGTTTTTTGATGAAAACATACATTTAAGTTTATTATTATATTGGTGTGGTGTGTGTTCTTTCGGACATGTTCGAAAGAACAGACACCACACCAATATAATCGTAAGACTTAACATGCGAAGACGGGAGGCGAGCACAGACAGCTAAATGGTTAAGGCGACCGCTGGTCCTAAGCGGGAGAGCTGGTTTCGATTCCCGACCAGCCTCACATTTTCACTTGTTGCCATTGTTTAATTTCAATACCCTAATGCAAACACTATCAATCCTTTCCTTCCTAATCCATCTCCTTTTCCCTCCTTCATAAATAAATTGCAAACACACGTATCTGCTTACTTTCATGGTGACAAGTCGAACGATTTAGATGTTTGTTGTAACGTGCCCTACGCAATGCACCAAAGGAGACGTACGGAAAGTAGCCCATGTATAAGCTACCTCTGTTACAAATTTCATTCGTATCCGCCCAGCCATTTCAACGTGAAGGCGTAAGAAACGAATTAACTAATTGTAGAGAACCCTTCACCATGTACAGTACGATATTAATTGTAGTATGCCTAAAACCTTGGCATGAGTGCAAGCAGTGAGTTGACCAAGTTTTATCGCAATAGAATGCAGCCGGCAGCGGTGGCCGAGGGGACTGCGGCGCGCCAGTCACGGTCCGCATGGCCACTACGGTCGGGGGTTCAAATCCCCCCTCGGGCATGGATATTTGTGCCGTCCTTAGTGTTAGCTAGTTCATAAGCAGTTTGTATGTTTAGGGACTGATGACTCCGTAGTTAAGTATTATAAGCTATACAAACATTTGAACATTTTTGAATAAACTGTACACCGTGGCCGTGTCTAAAATACGAACAAAAAGACAAACAAACAAAATCGTTATATATTATATCAATGTTTTTGTTTAGGTTGGTAAGTATTTAATAATACTTGGAAGTCTCTGCGGGTTTTCTGTCGGATAATAAAATCTAACCGATTCAATATTTCGACGGTACAACCGTCCGTAATCTTCAGGAACAAGCTGTTGTTGAGTCCCGCTGAATACTGGTACAAGATAGAACTACCGCCTCCTATATAGGCGTCGGTCGCATGCACGGCGCATGCGCCGGCCGTCACAGTTGCTGCCTCCTAGACAGGGCTGGTGGCGCCGCCTCTAGTGGAACAGGGCACGACGATATCTTGCACCTTAAGTTAATCGTCACAGGTGCTGGAATCCTGGTCGAACATTGCAATTTGATTTTATTTAATAACGGATTCCATCTTCTACTAAGAGGAAATCCCATGCCTCTATTTATTAAATTGTCCGTCAACCTGATTTCAATGGCTTCTCTGTAAACTCTGTTCCAGAAACCGGAGATATTGGCTACTATGCTGGTCTCATGATATATCATCTTGTTTCCCTCCGTTAAACAGTGTTCTGTTATCGCCGATTTTTCAGGCTGCAATAGTCTCGTGTGGCGGCAATGTTCCACACATCTTTTACAGTTCGAATCGTACGGCCGATGTATGCCTTGCCAAATTGACACGGTATTTTGTAAACACAGGGTTTCTTGAGTTCGACGTCATCTTTGACGGAGCCAAGCAATGCCCTAATCTTGGACGGCGGACGGAAAACAGTCTTGATGTTAAAACTTCATACAAGTCTTCCAGTTTTAAAAGAAACGCCCCCGGCGTAAGGAATGTAGACTAGATCCCAATACTCCTCTTCATGCACTGCTGGAGATGGTCCAAACTCCATAGCACGGCGAATTTGTTTTTTAGAGTAGCCATTGTCCTTAAAAACAGTCGTCAGATGTTCCAGTTCCGATGGTAAACTGTCTGCATCTGAAATGGCATATGCTCCGCGTACCAGAATTCTATGGACGCCGTTGCGTTGGTTTTGTGGATGGTAACGACTGGCATGCAGATACCTATCAGTATATGTCGACTTTCGGTGAATACTATGTCCAAGGGTGCCATCATCTTTTTTATAAACCATTACATCTAAAAATGGAAGTTTTCCGTCACTTTCGACCTCCACAGTAAATGTGATGTTTGGGTGAAGGCAGTTAAAATGATCCAATAATCGATTGAGTTTATCACGTCCATGAGGCGAGATGAAGAAAGTATCGTCAACGTATCTCCAAAAACACGTTGGTTGTAACACTGAAGTTCTCAGTGCCCTGTACTCAAAGTCCTCGATAAATAAATTGGCGACTATGGGTGATAAAGGGCTGCTCATGGCCACTCCGCCCTTTGCTCAAAGAATTTGCTACGAAAAGAAAAATACGTGGACGTCAGTACGTGACGACAGAGCTTCACCACCTCTTTATCCAGTCTTTCACTAATTAGACTCAATGACTGAGTGAAGATCTCTCGGGGGTGCAGCCGGATGGATTGATCGTTGTAGAACGAATTTTCGATAGCGTAACGTGCCATCATCATCAGGTTACTCCCGCTGACTGAGGCGCTGGACCAGCGGCTGTGCTATATATACCTGCGGTCACCCCCCTCCACTGACCTCGAGTGCGGACACCGGGATGCTGCGGTGGTGGGGGTAGCTCCTGCTCTGGACTCGAGTGGCGGACCTCAGTTTGCGCTCTGCCTTCGCTGTGCTCAGTGTTCTGCTTGCGCCGCGATCGAAGAAATTTTAGTGCCGGATTCCATGCGTGGCTTAATTGAAATCCACTGTCCTTGTTTATGAGGTTCCCGCGTAGCTGGATTTCGATGGCCTCCTTATACAGACAGTCCCAGTACCGCGATGTATTGTGGAGAACCTCTGTGTCTTCATATTTCATCTTGTGTGTTGTTTCCAGACAATGTTCAGCAATTGCTGATTTTGTGGGCTGTTGGCGTTCGGTGTGGCGCTTATGCTCAGTGCACCTTTCTTCAATTGTTCGAATTGTTTGGCCAATGTACGCTTTCCCGCACTCGCATGGAATGTGATAAACTCCCGATTTCCGGAGTCCCAGATCGTCCTTCCCTGTCCCTAGAAGAGATTTGATCTTTGCCGGCGGGCGGTACACGCATTTGATGTTTTGTCGTCGTAAGATTCTGCCGATTTTTCCGGATACGTTGCCTGCGTATGGAATGTAGGCAATTTTTGCCGGCGGATCCTCCTCGGGTGTTGGCTGTGGTGTGCTCTTATGTTTGAAAGCACGTCGGATTTGTCGATCGCTATACCCGTTTTCCTGGAATACTTCCTTGAGATGGTCAAGTTCTGGTTTCAGGCATTCTTCGTCGGAGATCACACGAGCTCTGTGGACCAGCGTAGTTAGAACCCCTTCTCTTTGGGATGGGTGATGACAGCTAGAGGCATGGAGGTACTGGTCCGTGTGGGTTTCCTTCCGATAGACACTGTGTCCCAACGTTCCGTCCGGTTTCAATGGTACGAGTAAATCCGAAGGACCCATCTTCAAATCCTCCAGCCCTCTAATAAAATCCATAGAATTGGAGATGTGGTGTTACCTACGTTTGGGCCAAAATTCTTCGCCATATTGTATGTGGGTGCACCCAAATTAGAGACTATAGGGCGTAACCCCTTCCTCGTGCACTTTTGGAAGACCGTACAACCTAGGATGAACAGCAGTAGCGGGATAAAATTTCTTGCGCAGTTCCTCTGACAATGTGCTCGTTTTAAACAGTGAAGGAGTCTTGCGGTTAATCCGTTCAGTGGCGACACTCCGTAATGTTCGACAACGATTCCAGCACCTGTGACTGATTAACTAAAGTTGCAATATATCGTTGTGCCCTATTCCACTAGGGGCGGCGCCACCAGCCGTGTATAGAAAGCAGCAACTGTGACGGCCGACGCATGCGTCGTGCACGCAACCTACGCCTATATAGGACGCAGTCCTTCGATCTTGCACCTCCTGTATGACCTGATCCCGTTTCCCCACCTCCTCGAATATCTCCAGCGTATCCGTATCCTCTACACCACCCGTAAAATTGACTCCCGCAACCCCCTGGTCCACCCCATCCTTACCAACCCTGGGCCTCTGCCACGCCTCTACCGCGTTATACCCCCTTCCCTTCATCTCCACACCCTCCATGTCCTCTCCCAGGGTAATTTCCGCCGCCTCCCCCTTCCTGATGACGTCCTCCGTTCCGACATCTACCCGTCCTACCAGCTCTGATCCCCCACCCATAGATAAAGTGCCCCCTCTCCTCCCTCCCCTTCCGCCCCCCCCCGCTTGGCTACCCCCCTCCCTGCCCTGGAGTCCCTACGGCTCTTCCCTGCCGCCCCCCTTTTCTTCACCGCCGGTTTTTTTTCTCCCCTCTCCCCCACGCTTTGCTCCGCCCCCTTTTTATCGGGGTCCTGGACCGACAATTTTACAAGTGCTACGTCAAGTGTTGTGTATTGTGCTACAGTGAAGTGTGTGTTTTTTAACTGCGTCCACCGCAAACAGACAAGCGTCGCACCGTATATTTTACTTAGTGTCTCCGTGTACTCGCCGTCCTGTGTTCTTGTCGTCCAACATGTGCTTTTTAAGTCACCGTGGCTCTTCGTTTTTAACTGACTACATCCGGTTTTTTTGTTCACCTGTCAACTGTTTGTACCTCCAATTGTCGCCATGTATGTGTCATTGTTCCTCCGTTGATTTTTCGCCTGTCATGTATTTTAAATTTCATCTCATCAATGTATTTTATTCTCTCGGCTGAAGAGCAGCCTCTGGAGCTGCTGCCAGCCTACTGGTGTAATCGCTGGTGTGGAAATACAATAAAGAAAAAAAAAAATAATCTTGCACCAGTATTCAGCGGGACCCAGCATCAGCGTGCTTCTGAAGATGACGGACGGCTGTACTGTCAAAATATTGAATCGGTCTGATTTTATTATCCGACAGAAAACTCGCAGACACTTTCAAGATTTCTCACGCCGGGAAAGCCTACGAAGTTATATCCAATAATTGGTTGTGGTATTCTGATGAATGTTTGAGTTACTGGTAACGTGCTTGGGTGGAATGAGACAGGCAACTAGCTACGATCAGATTTTTTTCAGTTTCAGTTTTAACCTATCCTTCACCTGTCAACGACCTTAGGAGATGTCAGAAAGAACACTTGATTAGGAACCACGGTAATCCGTAGGTCCCTTGTTACAGCAGGATAACTAGGGTAGGTTAGGGACATGTCAGGTGGCGATATCCAATCGTAACAATTAACCACACGAAACTACTATTATTCTTGATTTACGATGTTTCCTTGCTTATACAATTTATTCTGGATGATACAATGTATTCTCGAGTAGCTTCACATATTACAAAAATATAATTCTAACGAAATGTCTGTTTGGTTTTCAAAAAAGTTTTTCAACTGACGAAATATTAATTGTTTTGAATAACCGGATATTCTCAATTGGAAATTTTTGTTATCTCTCAAAGACTTTTGATTATTAAATCATGGGTTCTTCCAGATAAGCTTAAATATTGTGGTATGAGTGAGGTAGTGGACAAATTGTTTAAATCATACTTAAGGGGAAGAGTGCAGAAAGTTGAAATAAGCGGTTCACATGATACAGAACAATTAATTCCTATAACTGGGTTGTTATCAAAAATGGGGTCCCACAAGGTTCTGTCTTGGGACCTTTGCTGTTCTTAATATATATTAATAACTTACCATTGTATATTCACTAAGATGATAAGCTAGTTCTTTTTGCTGACGATACAAGTACATTACGCCTTACAAACAGGAATTAACTGATGTAATTGCAAATTATGTCTTTCAGAAAATTATTAAGTATTTCTCTCTACAAATGGACTCTCATTAAACTTTCATAAAACCCAGTATATACAGTTTCATAAAGTAAATGACATGACACCATTAATAAATTTAAACTTTGAACATAAATCTGTAGCTAAGGTAGAATATCCTAAATTTGTAGGTGTTTGCATTGACGAGGGATTGAATTGGAAGAAACACATTGAATATCTGCTGAAACGTTTGAGTTCAGTTATTTATGCTGTCACCGTCATTGCAAAATTTGGTGATATACATATTAGTAAATTAACTTACTACACATATTTTCATTCATTGCTTTCATATGGGATTATATTCTGGGGTAATTCAACATTGAGTAAAAAATTATTCATTGCACAAAAGCGTGTAATCAGACTAATTGCTGGAGCCCACCGAAGTTCACCTGCAGACATTTGTTCAAGGATCTAGGGATCTTAACTGTAGCTTCATAATATACAGGGTGTCTCACCTACGATTCGTCAGGCGCATTTTCTCTAGTGTTTGAGCCGGTATTTGCAATTTCGTTTTTGCGATGTGTAGCTGGACTCACGCCAAACAAATTCTGCTGATCACGTCATTCCTTCAACACTCGGTGTAGATGTAAAGCGTCAGTTTGTTTCCCGTCACGAACAAAAAGATTTTTAAAGCGAAATTATTTGTGCACAGTCGATAGAGCAGTCCCAATTTTTTCTAGTGTGATATTCAGTTTATCGAAATGTATTAACAGAGACAGTACAAGTGAGATGGGGCACGTCGGGTGAGGACGAAGTGGCGAGCATATGTGTACCAATACGTCGGTGTCTGTCGTGGGTATCAAATTCGTTGGACACCATCTGAGAGCAATGGTAGTAGCCACAGCAGTAATGCAGCACAATGCAGTATCATTTTCAAGACGATTTCACGCAACGGCCACGCGTTTAGCTCCTGTATACCTAACACCATAATATTTATCGAATTATACGAAGGTCTGAGATTAATAAAACACAGAACAAAGTAGACAAATTTGTTTCAATAAAGTTCGGACGTGCAGCCGTGCAAATTGCACGTCTTCCACTAATATTTCGGCCGCGTATCGTCCGGCCATCTTCAGAGTGAGTCCACGACTGCCGACAAGTTGCCAGGCGCGGCCTTATATACACCATCGCGGCGGCACTGCGCATGCGGGTCTCAGATGCTGGTCGGCGGCAAAGAGGTACACTTGGCACGCGCAACCCCCGTGGCGAAAGGAATCAGGAGTTATATTCTGTTATCGATATATGTTCTGCGGTGGCAACACATTGTCGACTTCTCTGTAATTTTATTACATTAAGTGCACGATTCCACACCTTGTCCAAATTAAGACCATCATCTCTGTTTATGCAATTTTCAAATATTCTAATTTCTACAGCTTTTTTGCATCCTAAAATGTAGATACAGGTGTTAAAATCTTCACATTACTGTAATTCATTGAGAGCCCTTTATCTAAACAATCTTCTGCTACAGCTGACTTGTCTGGCTGTAATAAACGAGTGTATCTTCGGTTTTCGACACATCTTTCGTGGACAGTGCGGGTTGTCTGTCCTATATATGAATATTCGCAATTTCCACATGATACACACCGGGGTTTCTAAACAACAGATCATCTTTCACAGATCCGACTAATGCTGCGATATTCATAGGTGGCCGGAAGATTACTTTAACTTGATGTTTTTGGAGAATTCTACCGCTCTTAGAAGAAAGAGAACCCACGTAGGGCAAGAACGCTCTCGATCTGACGCTATCTTCTTCCTCCAGGTCATCTATTTGCATTCTCGGTTTAACATTGAATGCTCTGCGAATCTGTTGTTAGGAATATCCATTCGCTTTGAAGATGTCCTTGAGGTGTGTGAGCTCTTTTTACAAGTTCTCGCCATCCCATATACTGTGTGCTCTGTGCACCAATGTCTTAAGAACACCTGCAGTTTGTGAAGGATGATGGCAGCTGCTGGCGTATAATTACATAACTATGTCCGTCGGTTTGCGATACACGGCGTGTCCCAGTGTGCCATCAGTTTTACGGCGAACGTCCAAGAAAGGAAGGCAGCCATCTTTTCCCATTTCCGTAGTAAATTTAATACTATCGTGTATGGAATTTAAATGGTGATGAAATCGATGTAATTCATCCTTTACGTGAGGCCATACTACAAACGTGTCGTCCACGTATCTCCAGAAGATTGTAGGTTTAAAACTTGCGAAGTCCAATGATTTGCTGCACTCCCGAAATTTATTGGATTACTCCTTACGCCGTGAAAAGTTGAAAATGCATAAATTCGTTTCAGTTTAGCTTAGATACTGCACTTATAGTGATTATGTATTGGTCTTTCCAAATGCGATGCACCGTACAACGTGAGATTTGTAACCGTCTAGCGAGCGTCCTTATACTGCTGCGTGGATTTGCGGGCGCAAATCCCCAGCCATTGTCTCGGGATCGTTTTACTACAGCCCGCAACGTGTCTGCACACGTATTTCTTCCTTCTCGTTCCAGAAACTTCTCTGTATACTTACGGTTGAAATCAAAACAAACTGTTTTTGTTCTACTAAATTTTGTTTATTAACTAACTAGTTTTCGGCTTATTAGGCCATCGTCAGGTAAACTGTTGACATGCGTCGACAAAGACGCTATTGCTTGGTTCTCAAAGATGTTAAGACAAAGATACACTACACAGATTACTTGGTCTTTGGATTTGCGAAGCGTTCTACCAAGAAGCGACGGAAGAATCCATTCTCTGTATACATTCGACCTGCCTCCCTGGCGACTTCATTACACATTCCTACTATTCGTAGTACGGAATTTCGTCAGAATAATACTGTACATTAGACTAACAAGGCTTAAACAGGGTGCTTGTAGAAGTTAACGCTAGCAGTACTTACCCATTACCAAAATCATGTCTGTAACTTCTGAAGGTGTGTGCAGTGCGACGTGGCTGAAACAAAACTGAGATGCGTCTGCTGCCAGCTACACTGTCGTACAGCACTTATAGTATCGGTAAACGTATTCGTGCCTTCTTTCTTGTCCGATTAGGCACGTCGCGTGTACCGCCACACATCGCGCCGCCTGCTGCTGCCTTATAGAAGAGCTATACAGCCTCTTACGGAGAACTCGTTAATTGTCGTGTTATACTGATTATGCTGAAGCGATAGCTCCTTACTTAACAGCCATATACAACCGCTCTCTCAAAGAAGGGTCTGTACCAAAAGATTGGAAAGTTTCACAAGACACACCTATATCCAAGAAAGGCAGTAGGAATAACCCACTAAACTACAGGACTATTTCATTGATGTCAATTTGCAGCAGGGTTTTGCAACGTATCCAGTATTCAGATATTATGAATTATCTCGAACAGAATGATCTATTGACCCAAGGTCACAACGTATTTAGAAAAATATCGTTCATGCGAAACACAATTAGCCCTTTACTCACACGACTGGTGCTATCGGCAAAGATTTGCAAATCGATTCCATATTTCTTGTTTTACAGAAGGCTTTTGACACCGTACCTCACAAACGGCCTATAATCAAATTGCGTGGTTATGTTATATCGCCCCAAATTTGCGATTGCATAGGGGATTTCCTGACAGAGAGGACACAGTTCTTAGTAATCGTTGGTAAGGCATCGACTAAAACAGAAATGATATCGGGCGTTCCACAGGGTAGTGTTATTGGTCTTCTGCTGTTCCTTATTTATATTAACGATTTAGGGGAAAATCTAAGTAACTCTCTTAGGTTGTTTGCAGATGACGCCGTCATTAACCGTCTAGTAAAATCATGTGAAGATCAAAACCAACTGCAGAACGATCTGAATAAGATATGATTATGGTGTAAAAATTGCCAATTGACTCTAAATAATGAGAAGTGAGAAGTCGTCCACATGAGTACGAAAAGAAATCCGTTAAACTTTGTTTACAAAATAAATAAATGAAAAGTGAAGGCCGTAAACTCTACAAAATACCTAGTAATTACTATTTCTTCAGACTTAAACTGGAAAGAACACGTAGATAATGTCGTGGGAAAGGTGAACCAGAGACTGCGTTTTATTGGCAGAACCCTTAAAAGATGCAACAGAACTACTAAAGAAACTGCATTCACTGCGCTTGTCTGTCCATTTTTGGAGTATTGGTGATGAGTGTGGGATCCTTATCAGGTGGGTTTGACGGAGGACATCGAAATAATCCAGAGAAGGGCAGGTCGTATTGTCACGATACAGGGGAGACAGCGTTACGGAAATGATACAGATTTTGGGATGGGAATCATTACAACAACGGCACTTATCGCTGCGGGTGAGCTACTTACGAAACTCCAATCGTCAACATTCTCCTCCGAATGTGAAAATATATTGTTGACTCCCACTTAAATAGGCAGAAATGACCGTCAGAATAAACTACGAGAAATCAGAGCTTGAACGGAGAGATTCAGGTATTCTTTCTTCCCGCGCGCTATTCGAGAGTGGAATGGGAGATAAATAGTATAATGATGGTTCGATGAACCCTCTGCTAGGCACTTAAATGTGATTCGCAGAGTATCCCATGTAGATGTAGATACTGTCTATGTTAATACATTTAGATAAACCGAATATCACACTACACTATTTTGGGACTGCTCTATCGATTGAACACAAAAATTTTCGCTTTAAAAATGATCTTGTTCGTGACAGGAAACAAACCGACGCTTTACATCTACACCGGGGGTCGATAGAATGGCGTGAGGAGTTACATATCTGCTCAAACACCCGAGAAAATGATCCTGACGACTCTTAGGTGAGACACCCTGTATATATTCAGTCATGAAATTTGTTATTAACAATTCGACCCAATTCAAAAGTAATAACACTGTGCATAGCTACAACACTTGGAGAAAGGCTGATGTTTACTATTCAAGGTTAAATCTAACTTTGACACAGAAAAGGGTGAATTATGCTTCCACAAGAGTCTTCGGTCACTTAGCAAGTAGCATCAAAAGTCAATCACTGGTATTTAAAAAGAAATTAAAGGAATTTCAGAATGGTTACTCCGCATAAACTTTGGATGAATTTTTAGATAAAATAATATTAGAAATAAATAAAACATTGAAAAAATGACAATTAAAAAATCCTTAAAATATTGTCAAGTATAAGCACAATTTACTAAACTGACACGTTCCACATCATTACGAAATGTCGTAATTTAATTTCATATTACCTTTTTTTCAAAATTTACATAAGGTATTACCGTGCTTTTTAAAGGTGTCGTGTACATCATTTTATTCTAATTTTGCTGTCAATTATCTATGTGCAGTATATAAAGTTGATCTGCGTTATTCTCGTTAAAGCTCAGAAACAGCTTCACCTATTTTAAAAGGAAAAAAAAAAACGAAATTGGTAATTCTATTGAAGGGGCATTGCAACTTCGTATTTTATGCGCTGCTAGACGGTGCTTCCGACTGCGATATTTTGCTCTCTTGAACTTCAAAACTAGGGGAACGGCTCTGTCTAAATAACACTTCGTACGTTGTTTGGCGGAGGGACTTTACAACAGCCTTTGACACCAGTCTATAGTTTTTTCCTATCACGATGAAAATTTGTACACATTTTATTTTCAAACCAAGTGATACGTTAGTGTGAAAAAAAAGGTTTCGTACAGAGCGTATCGAAGGGCACCTAGCTCCAGACTTCCGCACGATTTGACCGATGACCGTGAATTTGGAACTTAATTTAGTAAATACAAGGTAGCAGGAAATGAAAAGACACAGAGGTCAAGAGGAAATTGGTAGAGAGTGGGAGAGGGAGACGTAGAGGATGGATAGGTGGATGGAGGACGACGACGACGGCGATGACGAATCAGAGGTAGGGAAAGAGAGAGGCGGGAAGCGACTAACTGAATAACGGAAAAAATAAATACGTTAGCAAAGGAGGGTTTTCTCTGGTAGGTAATTCAGTGAAAAGCCCGAGAGGAAAGAAACAGACATACAGTTGGGGGAAGTGATGGACAGAGAAATTAAGGAAAGGAGTGTAAGATTCTCATGCCTATTTATCAATTGCGAAGCACTGCCGGGTTTGCTAGTAATATACACTAGTCAAAACAATTAGATCTGTTGGGGTATCTGGATTGTGAAGTGTTCCCATCGACAGAATGAACTAGAATGGTTCGACGTCTTTCTGGCATTTCTGTCGGCTCCACGGAGAGGAGACATCAACATTACTGCAACGGGATAGTGCTAATAACAGATAGCTGTTGTAGTAGGGGGGGAAGGGGTTGTATTTACCAAACGAAATACACAAGCAGTTAGATGAGCAGGTAGGGAAATGTAACAGCAACGTGACTTACCCGATACTATGACAAGGAGAGCTATTTGATATTTGGAAGCGGGGCAGATACAAAGATACAAAGAGAGTTGGCTGCAGCAGTTGGACTGTCTTCAAAGTGTAATTTCAAGGACCTGGACGTAACTGCAGAAAACAAGCACCGTTGCAAGAAAACATGATCGAGGGGGTCCACGTGTAACATCAAAAAGAGATCTCTGGTCAACAGGCCGTCGAGACTAGAGGATGAATGCAACTAGCTTCAACGCACCCTCCAGGCAGCAAGGAGCATTGCTTAGAGGCATAGAGACGAGATCCTTCGGCGTTTTGTTCTGCCATACTAGTCCAGTCAAATAAGCCGAAAAAAGGCGTCAACCTCGGAATGAGAGGTAACAAGCTGAATATTTGCATCAACCTTTGTTTTGGCATTCTAAATGATGTGTCAAAAGTCTCATAAAATCTCGTGTCCGCGTCTTAAGATATTAAAGGTCGAAGGTCACGAAAATCAGTTTTTCGCATATTTCTCGCTTCCTATGCGTTAAATGGTATTTGCATCTCGGATAAAAGTTGTAGAGCATGAAATTCTCTACAATTTTTGTTTTAAACATTTATTGTGCAATTCATAGTTTTTTTAGATAGAGCGCGGAGAGCGCACAGGTCACAGCGCTCAGACATATAAGACGTAATACGAGGTCGGCTGCGAATCACAGTCAATGGTAGGTTGTTTAAAGTTAATAAATCATTGCAACAATTACAATAACAAACCTTCATTCTTTATGAATTATGTTCAATATTTCATAATATTATTCATAAATCAAAAAGATTTGTTTAATAATATTTACTTATTTCATGAAATTATAAAGTTATGAAGCCAAATACTTCAAGTATATTTTAATTATATTCTAATATATCTTAATTATGTTTCATGTGGAAAAGAATAAAATTAACTATAATTAAGACTTGATTATATTTGAAGCAAAAATAAAAAAAAATAAAAAAACGAGGAAATACGTTTTATGTAAATCTTTATTTAGTAGTCATGTATGATTCATTTATTACAATTAGAAGTTCAAACGCGAGGAGGATTTTTATTCACTTTAATTATTAATCATACATTGGTCTCAATTTTCATCTTCTTGATCATCATCGTCGTCTTCATCCGGTCGCTCGAAAACGTCCATTTCATTATCATCATCCTCGTAATCGACGATCGTCGTCTCTAAACCTTCCAAGATTTCGGGGTCATATGCACTTTCTTCATCGAGATCGTTCTGGTGTGATGCTGCATTGAGGCAAGCTTGCCCATTACACTGACCACAAGCTGAAGGACATTGCATCCCCGATTTCCTGCACCCGCAGCGCGAACCACAACCATTTTTGCAGTAGCAAAATATTGTATTAAGGAGCTCGCCTGGTGCCGGTGGTAATATTGTTAGTATTGGCTCCAAATGTTCATTCTGCAGCACCCAACCCCATTCCTGGGGTTCTATATAGTTTCCTAACCACGTTTGTACTTGGTAGTTAAGCACGATTGATATGCTGATGAGCTACTGCACTAGTTGGTGGCAGATTTGATAGTTGCACAGGTTTATTAAGTTTTGTCGATTTAACAGATTGCGTGTATCGAAGATGATCTATATTGTCTTCAGATTTTGGAGCGTTATAGATTGCCAACCAGATACGGACTCCATTTTCAAGTAACGTTTACGCAGGGCAATTTTCTTGTTGAAATACTTGAGCTAGCTGATCCAAATCTGGATGTTTCTCCAATATTTTACCAAAAGTTTTTTTGCCTTTTTTGAACAACGCAGATGTCGTGCCACAGCCACTTAATGCGTGCAAGAGTAATCTTTTTTTTACAACGGGGAGTATATTTGTGTTTTAACGTTTCCTTTACCAAATTTTTAAAGAAAATTTCTTGTTGATGCGATTGAGTAGGTCCAATTAAAATGACAAGCAAGTCAATATCTTCTCCTACGATGACGGCAGTCCTTTGGTGATCTTTTTCTGCAATACCTGTTTCGATCATACAAACATCAGCATCAAATCTGACTTGTTTTGTAGTGGTATTAACAGTTTTTAATTTCTCAACAAGCAAGTCAATTAGCTTTTTTTAATTAGATCGATTTGATAAAAATTTCTCTTGGCTGATTGGCACAATCGTTGATTCTTCAAAGCAAACTTCATACGATTCTGAAAGAACAGAGGTAGTTCTTAGTTGTTCCATTGCTTTAGTATTTCTACTGTAGTAGATACATTGGAACAGAATTAAAATATACTTAAAGTATGGAATTCATGACATTGTAATTACTTGAAATAAGTAAGTATTATTAAAATTGGGTATTAATTCGTAAATAATGAAATTTTATTTACAATTATAATTGTTTTATTCATTGACTGTGATTCGCAGCTGACCTCGTATTACGTCTTATATGTCTGAGCGCTGTGACCTGTTCGCTCTCCGCGCTCTATCTAAAAAACTATGAATTGCACAAAAAATGTTTAAAACAAAAATTGTAGAGAATTTCATGCTCTACAACTTTTATCAGAGATGCAAATACCATTTAACGCATAGGAAGCGAGAAATATGCGAAAAACTGATTTTCGTGACCTTTGACCTTTAATATCTTAAGACGCGAACACGAGATTTTATGAGACTTTTGACACATCATTTAGAATGCCAAAACAAAGGCTCATGCAAATATTCAGCTTGTTACCTCTCATTCCGAGGTGAAACCCTAATTTGACTGGACTATACACTGTTACTACAGGAAATGGGTCCCTTCTGTTGGACGATAACGCTCGTACTCACAGAGCAGAAGTGGTGGACAACGTGTTTGAAGCAGAGGGAACAGAACGAATGGTCAGCTTGTTCACCGGACTTGATTGAGCATTTCTCTTCAAGATCTGGATGTTGCTCTCATCGAAGAACGGCCAAATATGCTTCAAGAGCTGTTTGATAACAACATACTATCCACGCCACGCAGATGTGCAATTGTACTGGCTGTCCGAGGTGATCACACACCATATTTGAGGGCAACGAAATGAGTTTCTCATTTTTATGGGAGCCCCATGGTCGCTCGCTCTAAGTAAATGCCATGAAAAGAGTAAAGAGTTGAGACAACAAAATATCGTTCTGTATCGCACACAAGTTACTATTTTAAAGAGTATGCGAATAAAATACGTTACCATATGTATAGTGTATGATGTATCACCTGATTACAATGTCATCATAAAAAACACAAGGTTTTTATTCCTTCACCCTGAACTTTAGTTCCTTCTCCAAATTTCTCTTTGCTTTCATTTATAGTTTGCTCAATGTACAAATTGAATAACAGTGGGGAAAGGCTACAACCCTGTGTCATACCCTTCCCAACCACTGCATCCCTTTCATGCCCGTCAACTGTGATAACTGCCGTCTGGTTTTTGTACAAGTTGTAAATAACCTTCCCTTTCTTTCCTTTCCCTATATTTTACTCCTGCTGATTTCAGAATTTGAAAGAGAGTAGCCGGCCGCGGTGGCCGAGGAGACTAAGGCGCTCCAGTCACGGTCTGCACGGCCACTACGGTCGGGGGTTCGAATCCCCCCCTGGGCATGGATATTTGTGCCGTCCTAGTCCGTAAGTAGTTCATAAGTAGTTTGTAAGTTTAGGGACTGATGACCCCGTAGTTAAGTCCCATAGACTATACAAACATTTTGAAAGACAGTATTCCAATCAGCATCGTCAAAGGCTTTCTCCAAATCTACAAAAGCTAGAAATGTAGGTTTGCCTTTCCTTAATCTGTTTTCTAAGATAACCCATAAAGTAAGGATTGTCTGTCGTGTTCCTACATTTCTCCAGAATCCAAACTGATCTTCCCCAAGGTCGGCTTCTACCAGCTTTTGCATTCTTCTGTAAATAATTCGTGTTAAAATTTTGCAGCCATGACTTAGGTCTTTCAAGGCTCTGTCAAATTCTTCTCTCAGTATAGTATCTCCAATTTCATCTCGATCTACATCCTATTCCCTTCCTACAATATTGTCTCACTGTACACAAGGTGTTACAAAAAGGTACGGCCAAACTTTCAGGAAACATTCCTCATACACAAAGAAAGAAAATATGTTATTTGAACATGTGTCCGGAAACGCTTAATTTTCATGTTAGAGCTCATTTTAGTACGGATAAGGGTTCATTCCAACGTGATCAATTTGTAAATTTTGACAATCAACATGTGTGGGCTGACGAGAATCCTCACGCAATTGTGCAATCACGTCATCAACACAGATTCTCTGTGAACGTTTGGGCAGGAATTGATGGTGATGTCTTGATTGGGCTTCATGTTCTTCCACCTACGCTCACTGGAGCACGCCATCCTGATTTCATACGGGATACTCTACCTGTGCTGCTAGAACATGTGCCTTTACAAGTACGACACAACATGTGGTTCATGAACAATGGAGCTCCTGCACATTTCAGTCGACGTGTTCGTACGCTTCTCAACAACAGATTCGGTGACCGATGGATTAGTAGAGGTGGACCAATTCCATGGCCTCTACGCTCTCCTGACCTCAACGCTCTTGACTTTCATTTATGGGGGCATTTGAAAGCTCTTGTCTATGCAACCACGGTACCAAATGTAGAGACTCTTCGTGCTCGTATTGTGGACGGCTGTGATACAATATGCCATTCTCCAGGGCTGCATCAGCGCATCAGGGATTCCATGCGACGGAGGGTGGGTGCATGTATCCTCGCTAGCGGACGACATTTTGAACATTTCCTGTAACAAAGTGTTTGAAGTCACGCTGGTACGTTCTGTTGCTGTATGTTTCCATTCCATGATTAATGTGATTTGAAGAGAAGTAATAAAATGAGCTGTAACATGGAAATTAAGCGTTTCCGGACATATGCCCACATAACATATTTTCTTTCTTTGTGTGTGAGGAATGTTTCCTGGAAGTTTGACCGTACCATTTTGTAACACCCTGCATAATGTGAATGATGAATGAAATATGAAAGGAAATTACGACACTGACTCTGAGTTCGCATTTAATGAAATAATTGAGAAAGAGAAAAAATTACAACAGGCCGGGTTTAAAACTTAGGGCTGCTGCACACTACTCCAACTTAACGCAGTGATCAGCACGATAGCCCCTACTTGTTCAAAAGAAGGGACACCATATTTGCTGAACCGATCTTTCGGACATTTTCGGAAGGACAGACACCATTGGTTGGAAGTGTCCTTGAATATCCTGATAGTTTAAGACGACTCCTGGCCCGAAACGGGGATACGGATTCGAATCCCGCTCAATCACAAATTTTCAACCTAAAATTCATTTCAATGTCGTGAAACGCTGTAAATGTCTCAATATTTCCAATACCTATTCTCGTATGTATCGCCGTTGTGTTGCTGGGCGAGATATCGTAGTGGCTAGTGGTGCAGAATTAATGGCCTCTAAAGCGAAGGCCAGCAGGTACGGAGCGGCCGGTAAAACGCGAGGGCACGGCATGCGCAGATTTGATGGCGCTGCGGCTGATGCCTCCTCCCCACGACTGGGCGCCGGATTTGGCGGAGAGCTGGCTGGGCCGGACGCGTGAATGTTTGATGGGCGCGCGCTCTTCGCCGCTCTTACCTCTCGGGGTCGGCGTTAAGTGGCCGGTAAGCGCCCCACACGCTAATGTCCCTCCTAAATGCAGCATCGAGGCCGTATGGCGGGTCGAGACCGGTTGAGCGCTCTTACTGTGTTTCCCGTCACCGCTGGGTGTGTGGGCTTAATCCGTCGTCGAGGGTCAAGCACTTTTACCGACTGTTTTTTCTTTTTTTCCGAAATCTGGAGGTACCTGTATTGCGGGGTGGAAAGCCGCTAAAAGCACTGCTACCTTCGTAGGCGCAGATGACGTGGGGAGGGTTTATTCATCAGTGGGCTACTTTAGTATTATTCAGGTTTTATAGTTTCCAAATGATAAGCCAAGATCGCAAACTAACAATTTATTAAGTGACGAGCGGTTTCGGGCACTGTGTCACCATCATCTGGTCATATATATATATATATATATATATATATATATATATATATATATATATATATATATATTATAATACTTGAATATTTATTTATATAGTGACTAAGTGCAATGTTGCACTTCTTATTTTATACCCAATTTTTTAACAAGATGACCAGATTATAATATATATATATATATATATATATATATATATATATATATATATATATATATATATATATGACCAGATGATGGTGACACAGTGCACCGAAACCGGTCGTCACTTAATAAATTGTTAGTTTGCGATCTTGGCTTATCATTTGGAAACTATAAAACGAATTGATCGCTTCCAGACCAGACGATGTCGGGTAATCTTATTATTCAGGTTCTTATAACAATAACCGGATAATTGCGTGATATCCAATATATAAAAACCGTGTGTCTTAGAAATCTATAGTTTTATTCCGATCTTCACAAAAATTTTGCACAAGTGACTTTCAAAACACGAGGAAGGCCACTGGCAACATTAGATTTAAACAAATAGTTAAACTGGTCTGAGCAACTGAACTACTCAGCCGCAAGGGAATGACAGTGGGGTCTGAGGTGAACATTTTCTGTACAGATTATCCTCACTCGATTCTAAGCTTACCCACTACTTTATGCTAAGAGCAACACAATCATCCATTACCGAAAGAAGACTTGAACCTCCGACGGGATCGGTGACGTTCATAAGCTTTCGTATGATACATTCCTTTTGACGGCCAGTTTTACCATTCTAGGGTACCTTACGCGCGTATATCTTACAGCATTTATCATCTCAGAGTACCGAAACCGGTCGTCAAAACACACTGTATTTTTTTTTAATTTTTTGCAATGTCAATTTAAAAGAATATTGCTAATCCCGAACATGAGCAAATTAAGAGGAAGATCATTGCCTACATAAGAATTTGTCTGGTACACAGCGGAGGCTACCTTACAACAGGCTTCGTTTCACCGATCACCATAGAAGTTCAGATCTGTATGGTTTCTACAGGATGAGGAGGAAAAGGAGAAGATGGATTGCGTGATAGGGAGAGCTTCAAAATCGGGCAAAGTAGACAGGCGTATTCTTGAACAATAGCCAGTTAATTATCTCCAAATGTTGGAATGAAAAGTTGTCTGTTTCTGCATTCATTTCCACTCCATCAAAACGATCTCTTCGTAATTCCAGAGAGACACATAAAGGTAATAACCATTCCACCTGGTCCCTTGTTCAAACTGTGAACGTTTAGTTCTTTCGCCAGTGAAGGAAACATCCATAACCGTTTTTTCTAGAGAATGTTGCCATTGCACTCGACAGTCGCGACGCTGACAACAACCTTCCTGCACTCATCCACAATGTTCAGGGCACCCATGTTGAACAACATGGCTACATTTCCAGTTGCATGTGATACTTTTGAAGGTCCTGACAGTTTTATTTGGATTACGAAACGTAAAATGCTCAACACCCAACAACAAAACTGCATCATTTACCCAGAGCGCATATTGCCTGTTGTATTCCTAGTTAATAGATTTCTGTACCAAGACCCACAAACATGTTCAAATGTTCAAATGTTTATATAGCTTATGGGACTTAACTATGGGGTCATCAGTACCTAAACTTACAAACTACTTATGAACTAACTACTATTAAGGACGGCACAAATATCCATGCCCGAGGGGGAATTCGAACGCCCGACCGTAGTAGCCGTGCAGACCGTAACTGGAGCGCCTGTCCCCTCGGCCACCGCGGCCGGTCCCACCACCATGCTTCATAATAGGTGGATAGAGTCAATTTGAATAAGTAGGCTATATAAATAACGATTATCATTATGTTACACTGGTAACGGTGTTTCCTTTCCAATTAATTAATAAAAAATTATCTGTAAGGCTGGCCGACAGGTATAATAATAGCTATGGCAGGTACAAAACTTGTAGTAACCATTGATTTCATTTTCAGATTTCACTGTACTTAATATTATTTAAGTATCAATGATACACTTTGCGTTTGTACCTTGTGAGAGACTGGCATCCTTACTATGATATAATGAGGAAAATTGGCATCCACAAACAACAGTAAATAATGTAATAAGTACAGGTCACGCAATTTTTCGTGGCCCCTCTCTGATCGGCGAAAGTAGGCTGAATACGTGTGTGTACGGAATGTTTATGCTGTCTACCAACCTTACCTCATAGCAGCATTGTACACCGTAGACCTCGTCAAAGTATTGTTGATTTTGCTTGGTATTAATTATTGTCTTCCACTTTGTTATTTGCTAAAATAAGTCCACATACCCCGACGACTTCTTTTAGAAAAAAGAAGGCTGTTCTTGAAAGTGGTGTGAAGAATGTTAATTCTGATTGTTATTCAGTTACGACAGTAAAAAGAGACAGAAAGCCTTGCTACACCTGCTTAATTAGTCCCTTTAAAATAGTAATATTTCATAGATATACATTCCAGTTTTCTATTACTCAAACATTAAAGTGATACTTAATTTCGTGTTCCATCTGTGATGCCTTAACCCCTTACATGTTGTTTCTTTTAAAACCTGTAATCTATACGCAGTAAACTGGCTGGCTTGTTCTAAGAGCCAATGAGCTACGAGCTGAATGCAAGCTTCAACTCCCAAAATTCTCCGCTCAGGGGCTTTATCTCTATATCTATCTCTCTATCTCTATCAATACGGTATTGCGCAAAGAGGTCGTAACTGTTAGTGCAATGAGGGCAGAGGTGGTCACGCACCACATATTACTCAAATCAGGCCATAAAAAGCCAGGTAAGAGACAGATCCCAGCAACTGCGGAAGGATGTTGCCATTTACTGCAAAGTCATCGAAAGAATTATTTAGATAAGGAATCTGTGAGGTGTGAAAATTGTGAAGGTGTCCACATAACTACTAAAAAGTATCTGTCATACTTTGTTTACAAGAAAAATCTGAAGTCCGTAAACCTAACTAACAACCTAGGAATTACTATTGCACCAGTTTCAAAACGGAAAGGACACATAAAAATGCGTTTTATTGATATGACACTTAGAATTTGCATCATAACTACTAATAAAGAGACATCCTGCACTACGCTATTCCGTTCTCTTCTGAAGTACTCCTGTGCAGTGTGAAATCCTTGCCAGGTGAGCCTGACTGAAGACAGCAAAAGAGTACAAAGAAGGGCAGCTCGTTTTGGACTATCGGGATGCATTTGAGGGAGGGTCACGGAAATGATACAGGAGTTGAACAGAGAATCTATGCAACAACGGCGTTTTTCGTTCCGGCAATATCTGCTTACGAAATTTCGATCGCCGTTCTTTTGCTCCGAATGTGAAAATATGTTCTTCTCTCCTAACTATGTGGGAAGAAATGATTTTTCACGATTAAACTAATCAAACCTCTAACGGGGGGATATAGGTGTTATTTCTTCTCAGGTACTATTCGAGAATTGATAGAAATGCATGTCACACTGAAACTCTATCCCTTTCAGTCTCACATTATGAAATAAGCTTTGGAAAATTAAAATTCAGTGTTTTCTGTATTAATACAGTGCATTAAACATCAAATTATGTGTTTTAAAATTTTTGGTCGAACTATTGATTTTTTATGTCATCTATTCATGCAAAAAAACAGACGTTTATATCGAGGTATTTTATTACTTGGACGTTGCCGGCCGCGGTGGCCGAGGTGACTGAGGCGCTTCAGTCACGGTTAGCACGGCCACTACGGTCGGGGGTTCGAATCCCCCCTCGGGCATGGATATTTGTGCCGTCCTTAGTATAAGGTAGTTCGTAAGTAGCTTGTACGTTTAGGGACTGATAACCCCGTAGTTAAGTCCCATAAGCTATACAAACATTTGAATTTCAACTTGGACGTACTTTTGTTGATAGTTAGCCGGCCGCGGTGGCCGCGGCGACTGAGGCGCTCCAGTCACGGTCTGCAAGGCCACTACGGTCGGGGGTTCGAATCCCCCCTCGGACATGGATATTTGTGCCGTCCTTAGTATAAGGTAGTTCGTAAGTAGTTTGTAAGTTTAGGGACTGATGACCCCGTAGTTACGTCCCATAAGCTTAACAAACATTTGAACAATTTGTTGATAGTTACAATGCCAGATCAATAATGTTATAATAATCTTCGCCACAGCTCCAAAGACAAGACAATTCACTGCTGGCATAAAATAAAAGGAGCCACACTCACGCTCACACTCTCAACCACAAACAGACGGCAACGCAACACAACCTCCAAGATGGACAGATTAATGTGCAAATGTTTGTAGAGTCTATGGGACTTAACTACGCGGTCATCAGTCCCTAATCTTACAACCTACTTATCAACTAGCTAAATGCACAAAATAGGTATAAATCAATTTTTACTACGTTGTTGTCAAGGAACAACACTGAATGAAAGGGCTATGTCAGACCGGGACTCGAACCCACGAGATTTGACTTCTTCGGGAATGCCCTGTATCGACTGACTACCTGAGCACGCATCACGGCCCGCCATCACAGCTCTAGTTTCGCCACTACTTCACCTGCTACTTTCTCAAGTTCACAGAAGTGTCCTGGGAACCTTGCATGAGTAGCATTCCTCTACCAGTCTCTTAACCCTAGGACGCCCAAGGAGGTGGTGCTGGGGAGGGGGGTTTCCTCTGCGTTTGCCCAAGTAACTGTCACACAACATATTCTCTTTGAGTTATTTCATAAAATATTAGTGCCACGGTGAAGTGGCCGAGCGCTCTAAGGCGCAGTGCTACTAAACGCAGTGCTTTCTTGTTGGTTGCCATTCTTGAAATACTCAACAATCAGTTAACTTTCAGTGGAAGTGATTGTTTATGTCAGTCCGCTGTTATTTATCCTTTACACTTCCAGTTCTGAAAGAAAGGTTAGATGAAGATTTTAAGTCGGGGGGGGGGGGGGGGGGGGCGTGGAAGTGAATAAGAGGATGGTGGTATGCAGTCTGATTCAGATCGGAAAAGGCAAGTGGGTGTTAGAGAAGATGAAGATAATGCAGGTTTAGTCAGTGACTATTAGGATGTGATTGTGGTAAAGTCAGGTCAAGGTATGTAACCACAAAGCCTAGATTACCTTGGATGTCTGTTGCAAATATAGCAAGAGAGCAGGTTGGTGTTTTGCTATTCTCCTGGAGAGGCCTTGAAGTTACTGTTTACACCTGACGTCATGGATCTTGTAGTAAGACTTTCAAAGGAAGAGACAGTTAGGCTAAATGGCCCTACTACTTCAGTAGAAACCCTCAAATCCGACCTTGAATGGTCCGTCACTCCGGTTAGTCCGACCATTCTTCCATTTTTTTTTCCCAACATGTCTGGATTCAAATGTAAACACTTAACTCTTTCACTAAATGAAAAATTAGCAGTGCCACAAAGACTGGACACAGGAGAATCGCTCAAAAAAGTTGCAAAGGAACTGAATGTAGGTGTTACGACAGTTAAGGACTGGAGGAAGAATCGGGAAGACATTGAATCCTATACAATTGCCATTGATGATGAAAACACACTTAAGAATCACAAAAAATAAAAAAAGCATAAACCTGAAATGTTTGATAACGCACTGTGGATGTGGTTTTGTCAAGAAAGAAAGACCTCCAATATCCGAGCCAATTCTCAAAGAAAAAGCATTAGTTTTACACAAAAAACTGGAAGCCGAAATTAAATTTCCTGCCAGTGAAGGCTGGATTGATCGTTGTAAAACTCATCACGGTGTTTCTGAAGTAAGTACAGTAGTAATTTGTTTGTAATTTTTCATTTTAAAACCAATACATTTATAGTGTGTGTAGACGTTTCTTAGTTAGTATATTATTTAAGACTGTAAAAAACATCTTTTTATATTACTATAGACGTCTTTAATTCTTAAATCGTTTATCTTTTTGTACTAAAAGTTATTTTATATCTTTTGCGATACATATTAGATGTTTCGGATAATCCGCCCTTTTTGTCGTTCCTCCCGAAGGTGACGGATTAGAGGGGTTCTACTGTAATGAGAAAGAATTGTATGCATTTATAGGAATGCTGATACTTATGGTGGTCAATAAGAATAATTATATCAGTGTAAACGATCTCTGGTCAGGCCTAAATGCGTCGGCCTGGTTACAAGGGTATAATGGCAAGAGAACGTTTAAAGGAAGTTATTGCAATCATAAGATTTGATGACAAAACTACCCGCTAGCAAGCAGACAAGAAGCAGACAAGTTAACAGCAATCTGTGATGTTTCCAACGAAGTGAAAGATAGGTTTTTCACTATTATATAAACCAGGAGTGCGCGTCACTACTGATGAGATGTTCAGCTCGTTTAAAGGACGTTTAACCCTTAAAAGAGTTTATGAAAGATAAACCGGGAAAGTATGGCATCCATATATGCATAATGTCCGATGAAATACACATTTACCTCATGAATATGGAGCCCTACGCAGTTAAGGTTCCGAATTTGTCCAAGGAAGAACAAGTTTCAGCAGCTGTTGTGAAACGTGTGGCTAGAGCCTCTTAAAAATATCGAAATATTACTAGAGACCGATACTACACACCAGGTGGATTTCACGTAAGAGTTTTACCAAGACTACAAACTTAATACAGTAGCATCTCTACAGTCAAACAGAAAGCTTATTCCAGACATAATGAACACGCCAAATAGAGAGGTGTATTTGTCAGTGTTCTTATTCACAACCCATCAACAGGTTGGCAACCAGTTACTTTGGTGTCCTACATAGTAAAAACGAAACCAACTAAGAACTTACTGATGCTACCAGCAATGTACTAAGATAAATTCACTGTAGGAGGAGAGAAGGCATCCAAGACGGAAGGAAAAAACCAAAACAAAAGGAAACTTTTTCTTCTGAAAACTGGGATGGAAGTAGTGAAACCGCCGGTAGAAAATGTTTGTATAGCTTATGGGATTTAACAACGGGGTCATCAGTCCCTAAACTTTCAAACTACTTACGAAGTAGTTACCACTAAGGACGGCACAAATATCTATGCCCGAGGGGGGATTCGAACCCCCGACCGTAGTGGCCGCGCAGACCGTGACGGAGCGCCTCAGTCCCCTCGGCGACCGCGGCCGGGAAACCGCCGGTAGAAGAAAGAAGTATTATATTAATGAAGGAGGATTATTTAAATCAAAGAAGTGGCAACATAAGTACGTCAGCCCCTGTAGGGAATGGTCGGTGTCATATTTGTATAAGAGAAGCTAAATGAAAGAAGCAAAAGTACAACAATAAACAGTAAACAGAAACGGTATTGTGGACAGCATCATAATCATGTATGTAACACACATTCAGAAATAATGGCAAAGTGCTTCTCCTGCCTTGAAAATGAGGACTCAGAGTACTTTATGCTGTATATGAACATATTTGTAATTTGTATTGCAATATGCCAAATTTTATTGACTCTGAAACATGTATGTTGTGTGTGTTGTCGTGATGTTGTAGGCTTTTAGGTGTGACTGTTCATTGCTTATTAAACATGACATTTGATAAATTAAAGCAAAACACCTAACCCTGCACCGTAATTTGCATACCTGCAGATTTATTTTAATATCTAACAAGTTATTTTTTATGCAAATTTATCTTTATCATGGTTCGCCTCTGTATTTTATATAAAAACACAGAAAAATTAACTGGCCTATCCTAACCGTCGAATGGCGACAAGTTAGGATCTCAAAATGATATGCATTTTTTTTAATTCTGTGAATCAGTATTAATAAAATAAAACTCAAGTTAAGTCAATCTGAGCTAACAATTTCTCATTATTTTTACACATAAAAACATAACCCACCAAAATAAGTGAGAGGGTTTTAAAGAGATAAAACAATCCCAAAGTAAATGATCATATTTAACAATAAAAATAATACAGCTTAACAAAAATCAAAGTTTGTGACCAGTTGTCACTGTTAACATATACAAAGTTCGAACATGAATTAATAGAACACTTAATACAATTACTTAACCAAGACTGAAAAAGATGGTTATATCTATAGATAGCGATCATGAGTGTAACTAGTTTGCAGCTGAGACAAGTCACAGATTAGAAAAGAAGACGATTACTTTCCAGACGTGACATGAAGTCGTTAATGAGGTATGCGCCCATATCAGTATTAATTGATAAACAGTGCTACTTACAGATTCTGAAGATGATTTTCATCGAAACGCGCCAATAAACGCATGACCATCTCACCATCTGTGGCTCTATAATTTTACACAGCGTCCTAATAGCACTGTTTATCAATTAAGACGATTAGTGACGAGGGCCCTATAAGGGGTCGGGGTTGTGCAAGCAATATACTACAGCCCAATAGGAGTCATGCAGAACTCGAAGCAGCAGCAGCAGCAGCGTTGGCAGTCACCAGGATCAGCGGCGGGCGGCGCTAAAAGTGAAGTACAAACTGCGCGAAAGACGCGGAGTGGCGATATTTCGAATCGCGTGCTTTCCCGCCTAGTAAAGGCACATTCCTCCCCCTACCTGCCGCAGTATCCACGCTTGGTCACGTAGTCCAGCTAGATTCTTAGGAAAACTGCAATAAAAATAATCAGCTACCGGCATCGGGGCACCGCTGTACACAGCTCTCTGCGTCACCCACCCACTGTGTGGGGCGCACTCTGCTTTCCTTTCTCACGCAGCCTGGTGGTCCTGTAAGAAAAATTGCCTGTTGGAGGTCGTAAAAAAATCTCAAAATTCAGAATGCGTAATGATATGCTGTAGTAATAATAATTTCGGTATTGAATGTTGTAGCAAATCACAACTAATGGGTCGCAACAACACTTTCGCAGTTTAAGTTAAAATTTTGAATAAATAAAAATTGATATTAATTAACTTAAAACAGTCACTGTGGTAATTAATTAAGCTTGGCCCTATCTGACTTAGCATTGACTGCAGCCTCCGACCAGCACCTCTTACGATTCACGAACAGCACAACTTCACTAATAAATGTGTCAGAATTCATGTAGTGGTGATGGCGTGTTCGTGTAATAATCAAAATCGCAATAGTTGATAGACACTGATTGCAATGATAATAGCTTAGTATTATGAAACTCCGTGGTTCAATAAGCTTCACAAATACTACAGTCAAAGTTTTGATAATATTGTTTAAAGCATTCAACTTCCTTATAAAACTTTACGTGAACTATTTTTGATTAATGGGTTCCAGGGCCTGGGTAGCGTACGCGTGGAACTGGCTGAGCAGAGTCAGGCATTTAACGTATTTCATAAAAATTACTTTCGTCAAGTTTGGTTAATCAACTATAATACTTTGCTGTTAGCCTGGTTACTTTCTATATAAATGAAACCAACCTTACTTTACTTGCAAACTCTCTTGCAAGTTAAAAGCTTTGGCATAATAATTGATTGCAAAACTTAGAATAGCACTGCACATTAATTACTAGTCTCTGTAGATGTAACACGTTTAGCGATTCTTTAACTCGTGTAGCAATTTCTTTATAACTGATCGTAATTACTATGAAAAAATGATTGAACTTGTTAGTCAATGTACAGGCTTGCCTAATCAACAAAATCTAATAATGGTGAGAATGGGGTGACTACAACTACTTACAAAATTAAGACTGGTTTCAAAATAAGTCATATATAATTAAACCAAAATTCTGATTGGGTGTACACTACATATACATGCATACAAAATAAAATGTTACAATAGTACTCATCTGTTTTCGTCGTATTCGTCGTGAAGTCCATACAAGACAGATATGATTAAAATAGGTACTCTTACTGCTGGTTCAAAAATATTTTTATCGACAACTCTTTGTTCAGCTCATCTGGCTGAAATCTCCATGCGCTGATATCACTTCGATACACCTTCTAATCTCCGTAATAACAGCAATGATCACTCTCGGTGACAATAGACTTGATAACCAAACAATTACTTTTCTTGCACACGTGAAAAAACATTTCACCGATCACTTTCGAGTATAAATAAAATTGTTTCGCACTTCCTTCAATACATTAAACAGTACGCCTCTCAGGCTTATTGCAATTGGATTAAACTCGCGCCACACTGCGCCTACCGTGCCTCTGCACCATCAACAAAACATTTATGTGTTTACTTTGGCGAGTCCGCTCCGCGACTGCTTCTGCAGCGCGACACTCACAGCTACTACTTCTGTACCAAAGACAGTCTTTACAACAGGTTCAACATTTTCTCTGGCGCATTGCCAACTTACAGCATAAGAATGTCCGTGCATTCATGCGGGTTTACACATACAGTATATGTTTACACTAAATGATTCAATATAGGAAATGACGTTACATAAGAAATATATCTAGCATACAAAATGAACAAATTTAAGACAATATATACATTGCGTTGAATCAAACTGTAAGATACAGCGACAGGTGTACTCTTACAGTCCCAGCAATATAACTGATGTCCAAATTCTCGGTATTCCGTCAAGTTAACAGACGGGAGATACCGAGCTTCCGTGAAGATCAAACGGCGGCACCGCCTCAGCGTCCGCTGTATTTCGTTAAACCGAAGGCGCAACAACCATCGCACGCGGAGAGGCACAGACGCCCATTGTAAAGCTTCCGCTGGCACACGAGGCAAGTAACGTGCAGAGCGTGGCATTCAGGCACTGACCCGAACGGTAATGTGAGGACCTCCGCCAACCTCCCTTTGTAGAGAGCTGCGGACTCAAGGCTGACCGCTCGTACCACGCACCCGAGTAACGGTAACAGCAAGCCAGCCAGGCAGCAGAAAAGAATGAAATGTAGTTTCTATAAGAAGTGAATTTAATAAATCTAAAACACCCATCCCCCCTATCAGAGGTAAAAGTACAGGTAATAAGAAGATATAACGGCAATAAAATTAATTATAATAGATGTAATGATATGCAATTAAGTATAAATAATGATAGTAGAGAGAGGACAGGCACACGAAGTCGGGAAAACAACCAACACCTATCAACTCGATCTAGTTTTTGTAACAATTAACAACACTAATAAATCTCTGCCTCAGTTAAAATTATATAAACAAGTTATAAAGTTGTATTTTTATTTGTACACTTATTTAATGCCTTTGGGTCGCCGAACCAATCCCCCCCCCACCCTCTTTCGCCATCCATGTTACAAAAAAGGGCTTGGGCATCCTAGGATTAAGCTTGATTTACAGAGTACTCATGTAGATGCAGATATGAATGTAAAACGCCAGTATATTAATATTACCAGTTCTGGCTTTTGAAATGTGTAGGGTGCAGTAGAAGTAACAGAAACAAGTACAACATGGAGAAATTATATGCGAGCGAAGTGGAGTTGTGTTGGTAAGCGGCGCAAGTCAGGGCCGGCAGGGAGAGAGTATGTTGGCTGGCGGCTTAGCGTCCCCACAGCTCGCCGACGTCCCTGTCCCGATAATTTGCGGTCCCTGCCTCCCTCCCTCCCGACAGCAGACAGGCGTGGCACCCTCCCCATGCCTCCCCCCCCCCCACCTCCCCCTCGTGCCAACTTGCTGGATTAGGCGGGTGCCCACTGGTGTAATTTGAAATAAATATTTCACCCGGGGCTTGAATCCCGTGACGGAGCCGCTTTCCCAAAGTGTCGCGCGAATGGCGTGGCGCAGTTAAAACGGATTAAACGTCCCCTCCCCCCCCCCACAACCCCTCTCTACCCCCACTTCTCTTCAAGTCATGAATAATAATAAGCCTAGTGTTTATTTATCTACCTCCTACATGACGCAAACTCGGCATCATCCAGTAATTCTGCAGTGGCGCCCGATTAAAGGCTTTGTTGTGCGCTTGGCAGCTTTTCGGAGTTACTCCGTTTTTTTTTTTTTTTTTTTTTTTGTGATTAGCAGTGCGAACACTGGCTGTTATCAAACTTTTAAAAACTGGACTATTTTAGAAAGTAGCATGCTATTCAGATAGTTAGATTATCCTCGTTGCGTTTGCTTTCGTTATCCCTCGGAAATACTAAACGGAAGGGAAAAAAATTTTCCCTTGTTCCGTTAGCACATTTAGTAACAACTGGAGTATAAACAGGCGTCATCATCAGGGTACATATAAAGAATTTAGCGGGTTTCACAGGTGGTTAACGCGCAGGAAATTGGCACGGCTTTTGGAGTTGGTGGCTTGCAGTTTGGAAGACTGGTACTCCGGTCTGTGGTGACACGGCGTTCTGTTTCGGGGACTCAGAGTTCGGGACCAGGAAATTCCCCTTCCTTCTTCAGGGTAAGAGAGGCTGAGGAAGCATGGGAGGGTAACACAGATGTAATGTCATTTGATTACATTTATTAACAAGTAACAATAACAATTGAAACCAACGATCCAATAAGCCCAATGAAATTGACATTCATAACAGATAATATCAAAACGGTCGTGATAATATTTACAAAATAATGACTCTCCAACAGTCTAAAAAGTAAACGGGTGGTAACAGCTGATAGATACACCACTGGCCATTAAAATTGCTACATCAAGAAGAAATGCAGATGTTAAACGGATATTCAATGGACAAATATATTATACTAGGACATGTGATTACATTTTTACGCAATTTGGGCGCATAGATCCTGAGAACACAGTACCCAAAACAACCATCTCTGGCCGTAATAACGGCCTTGATACGCCTGGGCATTGAGACAAACAGAGCTTGGACGGCGTGTACAGGTACAGATGCCCATGCAGCTTTAGCACCATACCACAGTTCATCATGAGTAGTGACTGGCGTATTGTGACGCTCCAGTTGCTCGGCCACCATTGACCAGACGTTTTCAATTGGTGAGAGATCTGGACAATGTGCTGGCCAGGGCAGCAGTCGAACATTTTCCGTATCCAGAAAGGCCGGTACAGAAACTGCAACCCGCGGTCGTGAATTATCCTGCTGAAATGTAGGGTTTCGCAGGGATCAAATGAAGGGTAGAGCCAACGGTCGTATCACATCTGAAATGTAACGGCCACTGTTCAAAGTGCCGTCGATGCGAACAAGAGATGACCGAGACGTGTAACCAATGGCACCCCATACCATCACGCCGGGTGATGTGCCAGCATGGCGATGACGAATACACGCTTCCAACGTGCGTTCATCGCGATGTTGCCAAACATGGATGCGACCATCCTGATGCTGTAAACAGAACCTGGATTCATCGGAAAAAATGACGTTTTGCCATTCGTGCACCCAGGTTCGTCGTTGCAGATACCATCGCAGGCGCTTCTGTCTATGATGCAGCGTCCAGCGTAATCGCAGCCATGGTCTCTGAGCTGATATCCCATACTGCTCCGAACTGTTCGTGCAGATGGTTGTTGTCTTGGAAACGTCCCCATCTGTTGACTCAGGGATCGAGACGTGGCTGCACGATCCGTTACAGTCATGCGGATACGATGCCTGTCCTCTGCTAGTGATGTGAGGGCGTTGGGATCCAGCACGGCGTTCCGTATTGTCCTCCAGCTAACAGACATTGGTTCGCGACCAACGTGAGCAACAATGTCGCGATACGATATGCCGCAATAGTGATAGGCTACTATCAGGCCTTTAACAAAGCCGGAAACGAGAAGGTACCCATTTGTCTTCCTTACACGAGGCATCACAACAACGTTTCACCAGAACACGTCGGTCAACTGCTGTTTGTGTATGAAAATTAGGTTGGAAACTTTCCTCATGTCAGCACGTTGTAGGAGTCGCCACCGGCGCCAACCTTGCGTGAATCCTCTGAAAAGCAAATGATTTTCATATCACAGTATCTTCTTCCTGTCGGTTAAATTTTCTCGTTTGTAGCACGTCATCTTCGTGGTGTAGCAATTTTAATGGCCGGAAGTGTATTTGTAGAACGTCGTTGTGAATGCCAGAAAGCCGTTTATTATGTTTGCCCAACGATATCGGTTTCTATCCTTGACCATTGTCTAAAACTACGAAAGTGCAAAAATTTCATATACATGCAGAACACACGGATAACGACATATAAAGCTTACAGGCCCTCTAGAAGTAACAGAAATGAATTGCTGCTAATTAAAGGGAGAATCAATATTACAATAATAAATTTCCTGTTTACAATTTAAATAACTGAGATTACAGTGGCTCTCCAGGATGAAAACGCCAACAACAAGTTAGCAACTTTGGGAGGGGGCACTGAAGAACTACTAATCTAACACACAACATCGTTTATGCGGACTACCCAGGACCAGATGTAATATGGATTATCGAAAAGTCAGATTCATTGCTATTACAAATGTAAAGTGGGATTAGATTTCCGGTCGAAATAATTTATTAAAATCTCTGTGGAAGTTTTCGACAGCCACCATATCCCCCGAAAAAATTTCACCCGTCACTGACTGCTGACGTATAGCATGACGAGAATTTTATCTTTCCAACCAACCAATGGGTGACTTTCTTTTCAACGTTAGCGCCTTTTCCTGCTCAATTCGACCTCTTTTTTTTTTCTCACTGCACGATTCACCCAGTGGTTCACGTTTTGCTTTCACTATTGAACTGCAAGTCTGAAAATAATCTTTAGTTCAAATGTTTGTTAAGCTTATGGGACTTAACTACGGGGTCATCAGTCCCTAAACTTACAGACTACTTACGAACTAGGACGGCACAAATATCCATGCCCGAGGGGGGATTCGAACCCCCGACCGTAGTGGCCATGCTGACCGTGACTGGAGCGCCTCAGTCACCTCGGCCACCGTGGCCGGCTAATCTTTAGTCTTCATTTTAAAGCAGACGTCTTGCATCTCATTCCAGTTCTTCTTCCAATCTACTCCATATTGTGTGGCTATATTTTTCAGCAGTACTCCAGTGTCTATTTACTGATTCCAATTTATTATCCATGGAAACAACCACTATCTTACGTTTCCATGCCATTTACCTCACAGTGGCGCAGCAAGGTGGATAAGGGGGGGGGGGCTAAAGGGGCTGAACCCCCTCTGCCTCAGCACCTCCGAAAGATTTCTTAATTTTATTATTTTTTATTGTTTTCATTTTTTATTTGTTAGACAGGTAGGCACCGGAAGTCTGAAATAGTACACATGTAATAAATCACAACGTAACTATAATTTGCTAAGCACAAGTGAACGTGACAATGGGTCACCAACGTGATGTCGCCACTGAAGGATGCCTCCGCTGTTGTCACTGCTATGCTGAAGTTTCGAGCCGATAGTTCATATGTGGCGACCCGCTGCTTAGCAGGTCAGCAGCGCCAGTGAGTGGTATATTATGAACAACAAAATAATTAATTTAGTTCGATTTTTACACATAGTCTCATGTTAATTAAACTGTAAAGACCTTTCTCTTTAGCTAGTAACATAGAGCTGCTTCATTATTTTACGAGCTGATTATATACACTCGATTTCTACCACGTTGCTCCACTTCCACTTTCAAATTAATGTGAGGCTACTCATTTTTATTCTTCAGCTATTATTTTGGTAGTATAATTCGTTAAATTATAGGAAGTATAAAAATAAGTGATAGATTAATAAATTCAATAAGAATTATTTTTAAAAGTACCCCCCCCCCCCCCCCAGAACCAAATACTGCCTGCGCCACTTCTGGAAGGGGACAGATCAACAATGACCATAGTGAATGTAACTGAAAGCGTAGGTACGACGATTATTGGCTGTGTTGCCCAAGGAGGTTAGAATACAGGGAGACGCCCTTACGCTGAAAAAGTGAAGCCTACCTCCGCCATATTGCTACGTTTTGGAGAAGTGTTCGTATTGTAGCGCTATTGTTTTTTGTTAAAATAGGGTTAAAACTTCGTACGGTTTTACCGTGATGTACGTCGTGTTAAAAGAGTGCAAATTAGCAGTTAAAAATATTATGTTGTATATTTATTACTCTTCATTCAAGAAAGTATACTGTTTGAAAGTACATACTTTGCAGTGACTGCCAGTTCAATGCATTAACAACAAGATGGTCGACTTAATAATTAGTTTTAACAGATAAATAGCATTCCAAAACTGACAAAGATGGCGGACAGGCTTCAAATGTTGTATGTATTAGGTATAGATAATGCCACCTCCCTTTATTCTAACCTCTTTGGTGTTGCCAATATAATAACGGTACATACACTGCAGCGTTATACAGTAATATCTCTATACCACATGGCTCGCGGAAAAAAAAACCGAGATTTTTATGTATAGAAAAACGAATGTTTGTATATTAGCATTTTATGTGGAGCTGTACCGTTCATTCCTATTGCGAAGGTTATAGGCATGATTACATTACTCTAAGTGACATAGGTCACAATAAAATGCACGAAAAACTCCTGTATCACGCAACAATGTTGCACATCTTTTCTTAAACCACTGGATCGATTTCAACCAATTTTGGTGGACGTACCGTGAGGTAACAATCGAGGTAGAGATAACGACCTCATACGACATATAATTCAGGACGAGGCCACCGAGAAAGACCAGCTGTGGCACGTACTTCACGACGAGTCATCAGAGAAGGCTTGAGGAAACGAGATCGCTAGCTGACTGGCTAGCCGCTATAAGACAGTGGGCCGCGCCCCAACGGTCAGCCAGTCAGCTAGCGATCGCGTTGTCTCAAGCCTGTCTTTCTCGTAGGCCTTAATTCAGGAGCTAAGGCGCTTGCGGTATTGGCTACTTCAGCTGCGTACATCGACAATATCTAAAAGTTATTTCGTTCTTGATGAAATGTTGCAGAGGAAGTTTACTATAATATTTCATATGGCACATGGTAGAGAGTAATTCACCTAAGAATCTCGACGAAATCTGCACTTTTTAATCTGAGGTTGCCGGCCGCGGTGGCCGAGGAGACTAAGGCGCTCCCGTCATGGTCTGCACGGCCACTACGGTCGGGGGTTCGAATCCTCCCTCGGGCATGGATATTTGTGCCGTCCTAGTTCGTAAGTAGTTCATAAGTAGTTTGTAAGTTTAGGGACTGATGACCCATAGACTATACAAACATTTGAACATTTTTTGAATCTGAGGTTGTTGAAATTATGCACACTTAAGATTAAAGAGAAGGTTATAGAAGCAACTGAGAGATTTGGAAACAAACAATTCACCAGGTCCAGATGGGGTACCAATCCGGTTTTGTAAAGAGTACTCGCATTTATCGCGAATTTTTGATCCAGCCCAGATTACCAAGAGACTCGAAGAATACACAGGTACTCTCGTGTATAAGAAAAGCAAAAGAACGGACCCACGAAATTACAGACCTGTATCATTAACATCAGTCTGTTTTATGGTTGTTGAACATATTCTCAGTTCTAATACAGTAAATTCCCTTGAGACGGAAAAGTTTCTGTCCATGCACCAGCACGGCTTTATGAAGCATCAATCATGCGAAACCAAGCTTGCCCTTTTCTCTCATCACATTTTGCTTGCTATGGTTGAAGGGCAACAGGCAGACTTCATATTTCTCTATTTTCTAAAGGCGTCCGAAACCGTGCCGCACCGCCGTCTGATAACGAAGGTACGAGGATATTGGAATAGGTACCCAAATACGTGAGTGGCTCGAAGATTACTTAAGTAATAGAATCCAGTACATTGTCCTCGATGGCGAGTGTTCATCATGGACAAAGTATCGTCAGGGGTGCCCCACGGAGGTACGATAGAGCCGCTATTCTTTTCTATCTATAAGCTTGGTGATCAAAAAGTCAGTTTAAATTTGAAAGCGTAATAAATCACGGAATAATGTCGATATAGAGGTAAAAATTGACACACCTGCTTGGAATGACATGGAGGTTTATAAGAACCGAAAAGAAACAAAGTTAAATAAGTGACGGACTAAAAACATTAATGAGAGTCGCAGCAGATGACAATCTCTCACTATTAAAATCCTTCTAGGTCATAGGTTTTACCCTCGATTAATCTGGTGTTGAATATTACGGTAACAGTGTATGCACCGGTGCTGTAATACAGTTTTTTAAACAAGACTGTCATTCAAGTGAATTTTCCGATCGGGACTGATAGTGCTTCACCATAACCCCGGAAATGCTTTACAGTTATGTTCACAACATTATTCCTCTACTATAGCTGTTGATGAGGAATGATGGTGACCATATTGAGCATTTCCTGTAAAAAACACCATCTTTGCTTTGTCTTAATTTGTTATGCTATTTATTGATTTTCTGATCAGATGAAGCGCAATCTGTCGGACATTTTTTAACCTCTTTATGTTCTAATAAAACCCCGTGTCATTCCAATCATGGGTGGTCAGCTTTCACCTCCCTATCACAATTATTCCGTGATTTATTAAATTTTCAAATTTATACTGGCTTTTTGGTCACCCGGTAAATGTTCTGACGCACAGTGACTTGCAATCTGCGGCTGTTTACTGATGATATTGTGATGTACAACGAAATGTCGTCACTGAATGTCTGTAGTATGATGCAGGATGACTTGGACCCAATTTCTAAGTGGTGTGAGGAATGGCAACTAGCGCTAAATGTACGAAAATTAAGGTGATGCAGATAACTAGAAGAAATAATCCCATAATATTATAATACATTAGTGTTGTGCTGATAGGTAGGGTGGCGGGAATTAAATACTTAGGCATAACGCTGCACATCGATATGAAATGGAACGAGCATAATGACAGTCGTGGGTAAGGCAAATGGTCGACTTTGGCTTATTGGGTGAATTATGGGAAGGTGGGATTCTACTGTAAAGAAGACCGCATATAAAACGCTTGTACGACCCCGTTTTCAGTATTGCTCAAGTGTTTGGGATCCCCACCAGATCGGTTTAAATGAGGACACAGAGGCAATTCAGAGGCGGGCGGCTAGGTTTGTAACTGGTAGGTTCGACCAATGCTCGAGTGTCACGGAAATGCTGCGGCAACTCGATTTCAGTTGCTGGAGGGGAGGTGACGTTCTTTTCGAGAAACACTGTAGAAGAAATTTACAGGGCCGGAATTTGAGGCGACCTGCAGAACGATTCCAGTGCCGCCAACCTACATTTCGCGTACATCGAATGTTACCTCACGCTAAGGAATATGGTTTGTAACTGGTAGGTTCGACCAATGCTCGAGTGTCACGGAAATGCTGCGGCAACTCGATTTCAGTTGCTGGAGGGGAGGTGACGTTCTTTTCGAGAAACACTGTAGAAGAAATTTACAGGGCCGGAATTTGAGGCGACCTGCAGAACGATTCCAGTGCCGCCAACCTACATTTCGCGTACATCGAATGTTACCTCACGCTAAGGAATATGGTTTGTAACTGGTAGGTTCGACCAATGCTCGAGTGTCACGGAAATGCTGCGGCAACTCGATTTCAGTTGCTGGAGGGGAGGTGACGTTCTTTTCGAGAAACACTGTAGAAGAAATTTACAGGGCCGGAATTTGAGGCGACCTGCAGAACGATTCCAGTGCCGCCAACCTACATTTCGCGTACATCGAATGTTACCTCACGCTAAGGAATATGGTTTGTAACTGGTAGGTTCGACCAATGCTCGAGTGTCACGGAAATGCTGCGGCAACTCGATTTCAGTTGCTGGAGGGGAGGTGACGTTCTTTTCGAGAAACACTGTAGAAGAAATTTACAGGGCCGGAATTTGAGGCGACCTGCAGAACGATTCCAGTGCCGCCAACCTACATTTCGCGTACATCGAATGTTACCTCACGCTAAGGAATATGGTTTGTAACTGGTAGGTTCGACCAATGCTCGAGTGTCACGGAAATGCTGCGGCAACTCGATTTCAGTTGCTGGAGGGGAGGTGACGTTCTTTTCGAGAAACACTGTAGAAGAAATTTACAGGGCCGGAATTTGAGGCGACCTGCAGAACGATTCCAGTGCCGCCAACCTACATTTCGCGTACATCGAATGTTACCTCACGCTAAGGAATATGGTTTGTAACTGGTAGGTTCGACCAATGCTCGAGTGTCACGGAAATGCTGCGGCAACTCGATTTCAGTTGCTGGAGGGGAGGTGACGTTCTTTTCGAGAAACACTGTAGAAGAAATTTACAGGGCCGGAATTTGAGGCGACCTGCAGAACGATTCCAGTGCCGCCAACCTACATTTCGCGTACATCGAATGTTACCTCACGCTAAGGAATATGGGCACCAAAATTGCCAAAATTGCTTGAAATCGATCCAGTGGTTTAATAAGAGATGTGCAACATTGTTGCGTGATACAGGAGATTTACGTGCATTTCTTAGTAACCTGTGTGTCTTACAGTGATATTATCACGCCTATAACCTTTGAAAAAGTGGCAGCAACATGTTGACAAAGTTTCGTTGCAATAGGAATGAACGGTTCGGCTCCACATGAAATACAAACATTCATTTCTCTATACATAAATACTTCGGTTCTTTTTTTCGCTAGATGTGTGGTATAGAGTTATTACTGTAGAACGGTGCAGTGTATGTACCCTTATTATATTGATAACACCAAGGAGGTTACAATAAAGGGAGAAGGCATTATATATATCGAATACATACATCACTTGAAGCCTGACCGCCATCTTGGTCAGTTTTGAAATGCTATTTATCTGTTAAAACTAAGGCTGAAGTCGCCCATCTTACTGTTAATGCATTGAACTAACAGTCAATGCAAAGTATGTACTCACAAATAATATACGTAATAAATACAAATCATAATATAGTTGAAAACTTACTTTTGAAAGGCTAATTTGCTCTCTTTTAGCACGTTGTACATCACGGCAAAACCGTCCGATGTTTTATCCCTGTTTCGACATAAAACATTAGTTCTAAAATACGAACACTTCTCCAAAACGAAGCATTATGGTGGAGGCAGGCTTCACTTTTTCAGCGTAAGGGTGTCTCCCTGTATTCTAACCTCCTCGGGTTACACAGCCAACAATCGTCGTACGCTTTCAGTTACATTAGGCTCAGATGGAAGCATAAAAGTATTCGTTTTCCCCTCGTTCTGCATGGGAGTGGAACAGGAAAGCAAGAAAATAGTAGTGGTACTGACTACCCTCCTCCACGCACCTTTGGGTCAGTTTCGAAGTACGTATGTAGATTTAGATGTAGGTTGCAAAAGGAAGGTCACTGTCTACATCAAGTCGCGAGGTCTTGGGCACCATGTGTACGGATTGCGCGGCCGATCCCGTCGGAAGTTCTTAGCAACATTTAGTTAAGAATTTTCTAACCATAGGGCCGTTGACTTCAGGTGTTTGGCGCCTTACGTTTACAAACATTTGAACATTTTGGCCTAGATCATTAATTTCGTACGGTGAATGGCGGAGGGTAAATTACAAGAGATTTCAGGTACGTTTTCGCCGTTTCAAAGCTCGCTATGATAGTTCATACATATAATTAACTTTTTATGGGTTTGTTTATAAATAACAATTCCGCTACCAGTCACGATTTTGATATTTTATTTAAGAAGACCCGTCCCCATTTTGAAGTGGGTGTTTTGTGCTGTCCCATATAGTCGTGGTGTTTTTTCTGTGTGAGATTATGTATAGTTTTATTATTTTTACTCCAGTGATTTTACTTGTTGGTCGACGTTTAAACATAGTTGATGAGGGAATCTTTTAAAGAACGTCTACTTCCAATATCCATTTAGTCCATTTGTGTAGAATCTCACTCACAATATGCTTATGTCTATTTACAATGGAACTTGTTTCTGTTTGTTAGCATTTTTATTTAAGTACATTGTCGAAACATCGGAAAAAATCAACTGAGTCATTTCCAGTTTTTTGTTTAATACTTTATCTTCATATTTCCTGTTATGTGTCGGTTGGATACTTTGACGTTTTTCTCGACAATCTCAAATCTGTGGCCTGTATTGTTTATATATGTTGCTACTGCTAATGTTGACAGAGAGTAGATGGATAATTAGAGAAGACGACATGCGGGAATAGATGGAACACAAAGAAAGGAGATAAACAACAGCAAGGGATGGACAGAAGAAAGAAATGGACTGAGTAAATAAATATCTGAGAAATGCCGGACGAACAGCTAATACTTCATACAACTGCACTTGGGGCACAGCTTATATATATATATATATATATATATATATATATATATATATATATATATATATAATGGAATGTCCAGGTTGGAATTAATAATATAGTGAGGACAGTTTACAACGCACCGCAAAGACGTGGCGACGAGCTGCGACAGGCACATACAAAAGACACACACATACAACACATTCAGCTATCGGCCATGGCCTTCTTCAGAAAATAGAACACTCACGCAATCACACAGGCACACAACACAGTTATACAACCATCACATCCGACTGCCGCACTTCGAATCACGCTCTGCAGCGAATCGGGGACGGGAGGGGAGGGTAGGGGGTGGGGATAGAAAGGTTACGTCACGGTGGTGGGGCTGGGTTAGATGGGAATAACGAGATGCAGCTTAGGTATGGAGTTGGGAGGCGGGTGAGGGGAGAAAATAAAATAAAATAAAGTAAAATAAATATATATATATATATATAGAAAATGCATGCACACTGCAAGTACACAAGACCGCATACACACACATACACATGCACGCATGCGCGCGCGCGCGCGCACGCACACACACACACACACACGCACACACACGATCACACATTCACACACCACTCAAAATAGGCGAGGTTTGGGATAGAGAGGTAGGAACTGTAAGGTATGGAAATATATATATATATATATATATATATATATATATAGAGGGAAGTTATCGTAGGTTGAGGCCTTGTGTACTTGCAGTGTGCATGCATTTTCTATCTATCTATCTCTATATATATATATATATATATATATATATATTTATTTTACTTTATTTTATTTTATTTTCTCCCCTCACCCGCCTCCCAACTCCATTCCTAAGCTGCATCTCGTTATTTCCATCTAACCCATCCCCACCACCATGACGTAACCTTTCTATCCCCACCCCCTACCCTCCCCTCCCGTCCCCGATTCGCTGCAGAGCGTGATTCGAAGTGCGGCAGTCGGAGGTGATGGTTGTATGACTGTGTTGTGTGCCTGTGTGATTGCGTGAGTGCTCTATTTTCTGAAGAAGGCCATGGCCGATAGCTGAATGTGTTGTATGTGTGTGTCTTTTGTATGTGCCTGTCGCAGCTCGTCGCCACGTCTTTGCGGTGAGTTGTAAACTGTCCTCACTATATTATTAATTCCAACCTGGACTTTCCATTATTATATTTTGCCTAACGGTCTCTCTTCCATCCCATAACCATTTCCTTTGTTACTACTTTCTATAACACCCCTCTATCAATATTTCCTTCTCTCTTGTATTTTCCTTTTTCTCAATCCTTTGTAACTGTCACATTCCGACTTCCGAGCCAACAATCCCGCCAGCTTTCAACAGAGAGCTTTATAACCACGCCGATTGTTGATGCAGCTTATTCTTCCCCCTTCCAGTTATTCTAATACACCTTTCCTTACTTTCCCTCTTGTATTTTCTCGTAGTTTTGGTCAACTGTATATACATTTATTTTATATATTTTTATCACCTTAGTTATTTATTACGATCCAACTATGCCAGAACCACTTTCGTTTGAACTAACGGGCCCGCCCACAGATATGTACATGTAATCTTTTATCCCCAGCCCCGTATATTCTTCTCCTCTGGCACTATATATTAGAATTACGTAAATTTACGTTACTGTGTCTTGAGTTTTCTGTTCTAGAAGCTCCATTGTAGTCTTTCTTCCACGAATTTCCGTACTTACGCGTTATTTGGGTTTTTGTACGCATTTTTGCGGTGGGCTGCTTGCTCCTGTGTGAGATTTCCCGTTTTAGTGCGCGATATTGCGTTCTGGTGCATGATTTTATTTGTGATTTTGCAGTATTTCCGTCATTTAGTGCGCCTGGGCGTGAATCTGCGTGCTTGTGTGTGTATCTGTGTAGTTGTGTGCGCGAATTTACGAACTTTTGCGTGCCTGGTGCGTATTTTGCGTGTTGAGGAACCTCTTCCCAGGTTCATCATAATCCACTGTCTCTCCCATCATTCCTCACTTTCCACTTTCCCGGCACCATCCCTGTCCCAATGGACCCCTGCTCCTTCTATCTGTACCAGTTCAGGAACGTATCCCTTTCCCTGGCCAAAACCCAATCCCACATCCTATTCCTAAAATGCTGTCTAAGTCATGGTATCCCTCCCAACGGTCTAACCTTAAAAATTCCATTGTCTGGATCCCACCCCTCCTTCCACAATGATCTGCACCTTTTCAGATTCCACCAATCCTTATCCCTCACGAACCTAGTCCTACAAAATCACCTCTCCATGGCTCATAAATCCATTAGCTACCTTCTCTCCCTCCGTAAGATATTACTATTGTGTAACCAAAACTACCCACATCCCATCTCCCAGATCGAATCCTTTGCTCTCCAGCAACTGGAGGAGCATTCCAAACACCACCTCCACAAACTATCCAGCCTGCTGACATTATATTGCCGCCTTGGAGCACCCATATCCAATCCCTATCCGAACCACAGTGTTCCTCGTCGTGAGCCCCTCATAGGTTCCAGACCATGCTTAGCTGACCTCTTGAACCTACCTCATCCCTCCAAACTCCCTACCACTACTCCCCAGCATCCAATACCAAAACAACCCCAGAACACTGTGATCAACCTATCCACAAAAAACCTAAACCCCACTGAAGTTTCCGTTCTATCCAAAGGTCTTACCTTTAGTCCTACACCCCAGTTCAATCATGTTGGTCTTGTCAAAGACCTACTCTCCTTTTCCCGATCCCTACGATGGCAACACTACTTTTCCACCAATCCCTCTGACCGCAATCTACCTAATCCCAATATTGAACCCTGCCTGTCCCAATTCATACCACCATCCAACAAAGATCCCCCTGCACTCTCACCTAACCACCCTCTGGTTACCCTCCAAGAGTTTCTCACCTCCAACTTGTCCTCACCATCCTTTCCCAAGTCCCTTCCCAAGAACTCAAACCTTTCAGCAGAAGAAAGAAGAGCCATCCAAAACCTTAAAACTAATCCTGACATAATCATCCTCCCTGCTGATAAAGGTTCCACCACTGTAGTTATGGATCACAGTGACTACCTGCCAGAAGGGCTCCGCCAACTCTCTGACTCTGCCACCTACAAGTTATGCCAGATTGAACCCATCCCCAAAGTCCAACAAGATCTCCAATCCCTACTAAAATCCTATGGCCCCTCCGAGAAACTCTCCCCTGAATCCCTCTCCCTCCTCACCCCAGCAGCACCCCGCACACCCACCTTTTACATGCTCCCCAAAATCCACAAACCTAATAATCCTGGACGCCCTACTGTGGCTGGTTACTGTGCTCCCACCGAACGAATTTCAGCCCTAGTTGACCAACACCTCCAACCTATTGTCCAAAATGTACCTTCCCACATCAAGGATACCAACCACTTCCTTCACCGACTCTCCACCATTCCCACCCCTTTACCTCCTGGATATTTACTTGTCACAGTGGATGCCACCTCCCTATACACCAACATCCCACATCCCATGGCCTTGCCGCTCTGGAACACTACCTCTCCCAACGTCCCTCTGAACGCAAGCCTGATACCTCATTCCTCATAACCCTTACCAATTTCATCCTACTTAACAACTACTTTTCCTTTGAGGGGAAAGTTTACCATCAAATCCAAGGCATAGCCATGGGCACCCGCATGGCACCCTCCTATGCCAACCTGTTCATGGGCCGTCTGGAGGAATCCTTCCTAGCATCCCAAAACCTCAAACCTCTGGCCTGGTTCCGGTTCATTGATGATATTTTCATGATCTGGACTCAGGGCCAGGACACCTTTCTTCAGAACCTCAATTCCTTCTCTCCCATCCACATCACCTCGTCTTCCTCAACCAACCATGCCACATTCCTGGATGTCAACCTCCAACTCACTGATGGCTCCATCCACACTTCTGTCCATATTAAACCTACCAACCACCAACAGTACCTACATTTTGACAGTTGCCATCCCTTCCATGTCAAAAAATCCCTCCCTTACAGCCTGGCCACCCGTCGACGGCATATCTGCAGTGACAAGAATTCCCTTTCTGAATATGCTGAAGATCTCACAAAGGCCTTCACAAATAGAAACTACCCCACAGACCTAGTCCGCAAACAAATCTCCCGTGTCATATCCTCACACACCCCAAATCCTCTTCCTAACACCAGTAACCATCCACAAAAGAGCGCTCCCCTTGTCACCCAGTACTACCCTGGTCTCGAACAACTAAATTCCATCCTTCGCCAAGGTTTTATTTTCTATCCTCGTGCCCTGAAATGAGAGACATCCTGCCCAAGATCCTTCCCACCCCTCCTAAAGTGGTGTTCCGTCGCCCTCCCAACCTTCACAACATCCTAGTTCATCCTTATGCCACCCCGAAACCCAGCTCACTGCCACAGAGATCACATCCTTGTGGAAGACCCCGCTGCAAGACCTGACAAATCCACCCACCAGGCAGTTCCTATTCCAGTCCTGTCACAGGCTTATCCTACCCTATCAGAGGCCGGGCCACTTGTGAAAGCAGCCACGTAATTTACCAACTGTGCTGCAAGCACTGTACAGCTTTCTATATTGGCATGACCACCAACCAGCTGTCCATTAGGATGGATGGCCACCGCCAAACTGTGGCCAAAAACAAGGTGGACCACCCTGTGGCACAGCATGCAGCGGAACACATGCTTGATTTCAATGGCTGATTCACAACCCGGGACATCTGGATCCTCCCATCCACCACCAGCTTTTCTGAACTGCACAGATGGGAGTTATCCCTACAATACATTCTCCGATCCCGAAATCAACCAGGCCTCAACCTACGATAACTTCCCGATATATATATTTCCATACCTTACAGTTCCTACCTCTCTATCCCAAACCTCGCCTATTTTGAGTGGTGTGTGAATGTGTAATCGTGTGTGTGTGTGTGTGTGTGTGTGTGTGCGCGCGCGCGCGCGCGCGCGCATGCGCGCATGTGTATGTGTGTGTAAGCGGTCTTGTGTACTTGCAGTGTGCATGCATTTTCTATATATATATATTTATTTTATTTTCTCCCCTCACCCGCCTCCCAACTCCATTCCTAAGCTGCATCTCGTTATTACCATCTAACCCATCCCCACCACCGTGACGTAACCTTTCTATCCCCTCCCCCTACCCTCCCCTCCCGTCCCCGATTCGCTGCAGAGCGTGATTCCAAGTGCGGCAGTCGGATGTGATGGTTGTATGACTGTGTTGTGTGCCTGTGTGATTGCGTGAGTGCTCTATTTTCTGAAGAAGGCCATGGCCGATAGCTGAATGTGTTGTATGTGTGTGTCTTTTGTATGTGCCTGTCGCAGCTCGTCGCCACGTCTTTGCGGTGAGTTGTAAACTGTCCTCACTATATATATATATATATATATATATATATATATATATATATAATCTGAAGAACGAAAACAAACTTAAAAATTGTTTTTGTTCTACAGATTTTTTATTCCCTTCTAAGTAATTTTCGGCTTATTAGGCCAACATAAGGAAACAAGTGACTAGCGTGACAAGAGAAGCTATTTCTTTTACTTTCATACGTTACTCAAAGATTAATGAACCATGTTACATGGTTCGAGTGTTCCTTTGCCATGGACTGACTGCGGCCATTTGATCGAAGTTCTTTGGTGCAATCGATTAGAGGCGTGTAAGGCGGGCGAGGAAAGAAAAGAGTCTCTCTGGCGAGCGAGGAGGTGGCGCTGCGCATGCGGGAGGTTGGTGACCGGAACGCCTAGCGAGCGGGGATGGTTTTGGACAGCTGCGAAGGGCAGAGGGACGTTCATGTGTGACGCATCGACAGAAACTTTCGGGCGTTCTTTGCAAGACGTCGGCACGCTGTGTCAGCCATCCTGTGTAGAATTACGGTATGTCGCCTTGTAACTTTTGAAACCCGAATTCGCTCCGATCAAGTGATATTGTCATTTGCTGGAACTGCTGCGAAGTTTTCTAAGAGGAGAGAATACGGACAGCACCAGTAAGGAGTGACTCGTTTCGTTGGCCGTAGCTAAGGCACGAACTGTTACCTGCTGTCTTAGTTGGACAACATTTGTTGATCTGGAAGTCAGCCCTGTAACGAGGGGTACCTGTAGTATGAAAGCATGACCGGTCTAAGGGGTGGGTAGATGTTAAGTAATTTTAAGTCAGCTTAGTTTGTATGCGTTACTTTAATCAGGTTTCTGTTACTGTAACATCTCGCTGTGTGCTATTGTTTGTAGTGCTGAAAGTTCCTTGCATTGGCAGAGTAGTAATAATGGATATCACAGAGGGCTCTCATGATAAGGTGTTGATTGAATTTCTTGTGGTAAACTGTTAAAATAAATATTACATGATAATAGAAGCAGTTAATTTTCTGGATGAGCTTTTAAAATATTTATCTGATGTTCTCGTGACGTTTTGGTTGAACTGAGTTAACTTGTTAAAGTTTAACGGAAAGCGTTGATGAACTGGCTGTGTAAATTGCTGTAAAGAACTGTTAATTTTCCTAAGTGGCCGGCGCACTGCACCCTTGGGCAATAACTGAAAGCTCTATAATCTGATTATAAACAGTAAAAGCGTTAAGTGCATTGGGTACACTGTACCGTGTTCCAGATATTAAAAATCTGTTGATATTGTTGTCTAAAAATTACCATTTACAATTTTCTTGTAATGTCTTTACTTTAAAGCTCTGCTTAGTTAAATGGAACGATAAAATTGAATGGTAGGACACGGGGTTGATTGTTCAGCCAATGTAAGAACATTGTTTTCTTTTTGGGCTATTGAAGGTTAATAAACCTTGTAATAAAGTTTGACTTTCAATATAAAACCATTTCGCTCCACTTTCCACAGAATCCTGTGTCACTGTTATCAATTACAAAAGTTATGTTCTATATTGTGTTACACATTCTGGAGGAAGGATACAGATATCAAATCGACACAACTTCTACATGCAGCCAACAACGGTAAAAAAGTATACTTGTTAGAAGCGCTGGAAGTAAACAGTCCTCATCTAAAAATTCTTGGTTTGTGTGGCCATGATGTCCGTAGTTGCTTTCATAATTATGAATGGCAGTGTTTGGCCGTCTATGCAACTATAAATAAAATGCGATTTTTCTCACCAGACGCGTTTCGTTTTAATGACAATAAAACATCTTCAGTGGTATGTAATAATAGAAGTAAACAGTTTTTTTTGTTTCTAGATCGAAAATAGTTCGTTAGCGAGACATGAAAAGTAGGCCTAATGTTTTGTTTCTTACGGAAGTTTCCGTTTTGTTTTCGTCTCACATCATGGAACGCCGACCTGTTTATGCAGTACTGCTAAATATTCTTTCTGCATCATTGTTTTTTCCACTAATTTCACTTTCACTACTGTCCATAATTGGTTTTCACAGATCAGACGTGTTTGTTTTGATTGTGACTTACTCTGCATTGTGTGTTACTGTAGTATTACAAACATCACAATTGTAATTTTTTCGCTAGTTTCATAATGAATTATGTTAAAGTTTAATTGATTTTGATGTAAGCGAAATGAAGTAGTGACAATATTATAATTCTATGGAATGGGTATTGGGGTGAGTGTGTTTCTTTTATTTTTATTTTATTAGTATTATTGGGGGGAGGGGGGAGAGAGTGGCAGGGAAAGGTGACTGAATGCTTGTTGAATGTGGTAAGGTGGGATGTGAAGTGAGATAGAAGAGTGATGGGCAGGAGGTGGAGTAGTGGTTGGGAGAGGGGAGTAGTTTGACTGTTGGCTTTTGTTACATAATTAAGGTACTGTATATTCATTGTGAAGAAGTAACAGTATACTGAAACTTGTGGGTGGTGCTACTGCAAGTAGTTTGTGTGTGTGTGTGTGTGTGTGTGTGTGTGTGTGTGTTTGTGTGTAGGAATGGGGTGGGAGGGGGGGAATTGGGAGTTGCGTTTTAGTTGAATCTATTATGTGATGTGGGGTAACAGTGATGAGATCGAGGTTGAGTGGTTGTTAGCAAGGAGCGAGCAGGATGGGATTTTTATTTCAAGATTTGTGACATGTTTGGAGGGTCTCATATTTAGGGGAGAGGTGGGTATGTCATTCTATTTGACATTATCTGCGGTTTTTTGATAGTTGGATGTGGAATGAGATGTGATAGAAGACTGAAAGAGTTAGGGTCATGAAGGGGAGGGTTTCATGGATTTTTTTCCAGTCATTTATATGATGTTTGGTTTGCGATATTTATTTGGTCATTGAATAATTGTTTGTTGTGTGATAGTGCTTTGTATATGTGTAGGTTTGCTTGGAAAGGGAAAATGTGTCTGTTTCTACTGGTCTGTATGTTCTTCATATCTTTTTCTATGGTGTTGGGCCTGTGATGTTCTTGTTTCAGGTGGTCTGCAAACGTTGATTGGTTTGTACCATATTTCAAGCTCTGATATGTTCTTTGTACCTAGTGTCGAATGTTCTGCCAGTCACCCCAATATATATATATATATATATATATATATATATATATATATATATATATATATATATATATCTACAGTTGAGCTGATAGATACCATATTTTTGGTATTTGCCTGTTTTTGGTTTTAGTTGGGGGGGGGGCGGAGGGTGGAATTTGGTTGCTTGTCTCATAGGCAATGTTTCTTGAATATATTACCTATTTTGTATGTGAATTTGTTGTGGTAGGTCAGTGTATGTCAATTTTGTGTGTGTGTGTTCTTTTTCTTTGTGTCAATGTGGTTTTTGTTGGTTCTTTTTTCAACTGAGTCTTTATTTTCCTGTTTAGTTTCTCTACAAGGTGTTCTGTCCGCCTACTGCTGCGGCAACACTCACAACGCGATGGCGTCGCGGGTTGCCGGGCAGCTAGGGGAACACTCCGCGGGTCCACACGAGTTCGCAAGCGGCGCTAGCCGGACTCCCAGAGGGCACAGAAAGCAGGGACCTACTCCCGTCCGCCGTACACATGATCGGGAAGTAGGGCAGCCAGATATCCTTCCGCGCGTGTACTTAAGGGCGCGCAAAGCCTAGCCACAGTAGTCGGACGCCAGCCAAGGCACCTGCCACTTCTCCGCCTTACGACGTCATCGCCACCGCCGCTCCGCCGCCCAGCCGCTAAAGACGCCATCTGGTCTCCGCAGCACCGCCGCCGTCTGTGGGAACGGAAGAACTGTAGGTCCTCCTCACTGACGTCCGAGATTGGTGAACGTGAATGTTATACATACTGTAACTGCAAACCAGTGGACATTTAATGAAATAAAAGGTTTCAGCTTGGTAGGCGATGTGGCACCGTACCTCACAAACGGCTTTTAATCAAATTGCGTGGTTACGGTATATCGACACAAATTTGCGACTGGATAGGGGATTTCCTGTCAGAGAAGACACAGTTCGTAGTAATAGATGATAAGGCATCGACTAAAACAGAGGTGATATCGGGAGTTCCACAGGGTAGTGTTATTGGTCCTCTGCTGTTCCTTATTTACATAAACGATTTAGGGCAAAATCTACGTAGCTCTCTTGGGTTGTTTGCAGATGAAGCCGTCATTTTCCGTCTAGTAAAGTCATCTGAAGATCAAAACCAGCTGCAGAACAATTTGAATAAGATATCAGTATGGTGTAAAAATTGGCAATTGACTCTAAATAATGAGAAGTGTGAAGTCGTCCACATGAGCACGAAAAGAAATCCGTTAAATTTTGTTTATATGATAAATCAATCACACGTGAAGGCCGTAAACCCAACAAAATACCTAGGAATTACAATTAATTATAACTTAAATTGGAAAGAACATGTAGATAATGTCGTGGGAAAGGCGAACGAGACACTGCGTTTTATTGGCAGAACCCTTAAAAGATGCAACAGAACTACTAATGAAACTGAATATACTACGCTTGTCGGTCCTATTATGGAGTATTGCTGCCCAGTGTGGGATGCTTATCAGGTGGGTTTGACGGATGACATCGAAAGAGTCCAAAGAAGGGCAGCTAGTTTCGTATTGTCACGATACAGGGGAGACAGCGTTACGGAAATGATAAAGGATCTGCGATGGGAATCATTTCGACAACGACGTTTATCGCTGCGGCGTGGGCTACTTACGAAACAACAATCACCAAAATTCTCCTCCGAATGCGAAAATATATTGGCGACTCCCAGGTAGAAATGATCATCAGAATAAAATACGAGAAATAAGAGCCCGAACGGAGAGATTCAGGTGTTCATTATTCCCGTGCGCTATTCGAGAATGGAATGGGAGATAAAATAGTATAACGGTGGTTCGATGCACCCTCTGCCAGGCACTTAAATGTGATTTGCAGAGTATACCATGTGAATGTAGATGTAGATGTAAGATGTTTATTTTATTAAAATTCGCAACATATCAATTTCGTCCCTATGATCATCAGTGTGTGCAGAAGTGCAAGTCATGATGACCTATGTGCTCTCCTTAAAATGACTTGCAATACTGCACACACTGATGATCATAGGGACGAAATCGATATGTTGTGAATTTTAATGAAATAATCATCTCACATTGCCTACCAAGCTGAAAGTTTTTATTTCATTATAATTCTGTGGTGGGCTGGCACAATATGGAATCTAATTACAGTGGACATTCAGTTTTGTGGATATTTTGTTTTCATGTAGCATTGACAACCGTTGTCATTATTGTTGTACAGTCAGAGAAGTACTGGATTTTATTTTATTTTATTTTTAAATAAACTGCATTGAAGAAGAAAAGACGACTGACATCATTACAGTAGATTGTTCACAAGGGTTTCTTCGTAGCCGTTTTTAGTGCTATTTGTTTTATAAAGCATGTACCTTATTGTAGTTTGTTTGTGACATTGTGGAGTGTTCGCAGTGGCATGTATAATGATGGTGATGCGTTTTCTAAATATGTCAAATGTGTGTTTATGTGTGATATTGTCATGTCTAAGAAAATGAGTGTGTCTTTTTGTTCTTCTCCTATTGTAAACTTTGTTTTCCGTAAGTAACGACACATTAGGCCTACTTTTCATGTTTCGCTAAAACAAAACAAACTGTAAACTTCTGTTATTGCAGACCACTGAAGATGTTTATTGTCATTAAAACGAAATGCGTCTGGTGAGAAAAATCGCATTTTATTTGTAATAATGAACGTTAAGCCGCCGACAGGCACAAATAAAAGACCCACAAAAAACACACACAGTTATTTTAACATTCCTTACTGGACTTTCCATTGTTGGAATTTTATTTGTAGTTGCATAGACAGACAAAAACTGCCATTCGTAATCATCATCTATTTCTAAATGACAACTTTAGGTCATAAGCTGCCCTCCTCCCATCTATTACGTTTCGTGTAATGCAATTCAGTTAAGCACTTACCGCAAAACATATTAAACATCACACTTTCATTTCATTCATATTGTATACCACTGACCGGTGTTTTCATCCAGTTTTTTTCCTTGTCGGTCTTCGTCAGAGAAGGAATTACTTGTACCATAAAAAACAAGGGTTTAGTAATTCAGAAACGTATGTCTAAGTGAAATTTATTTAATGTTAAAATTACGGGGTTATTGTCTGAAAAAATACTGGATTGAATGGATAATAGATTTTAGAATGAAACTTTCACTCTGCAGCGGAGTGCGCGCTGATATGAAACTTCCTGGTAGATTAAAATTGTGTGTCGGAACCGGGACTCGAACTTGGGACCTTTGCCTTTCGCGGGCAAGAGCACTACCGACTGTGCTATCCCGACACGACTCACGATGCCGCCTCACAACTCTACTTCCGCCAGTACCTCGCCTCCTACTTTCCAAACTTCACAGAAGCTCTCTTGCAAAAACGCAAGACTAGCACTCCTGGAAGAAAGGATATGGTGGAGACATGGCTTAGCCACAGCCTAAGGGATGTTTCCAGAATGAAACTTTCACTCTGCAGCGGATTGTTTTACAATAATACTGAGCAATGGCATAGTTTGAAAACTGTTTTCAGGAACCAGTCGGTATGTACAAGAACATGCTAAAATAATTCTGAAGAATTTGAAAGTAAATTCGAAATAAACCTTCATGACTAAAGTGTCTCTACAGTGGGACTTTCCTTAATGAGCATAATTCGCTTCAGAATCTTGCCTGAAATGCGAAACACGCGTTAATCAAAACATATTTTTCTGTCGGAAATTATGTGAAAATACGATGTGTTCCATTCCGAAAATACCCAAAATAATCCTCCCAACAATTCAAAAGAATTCTGTAGCACAATGAAGAGGATTATATTTGTTTCCTTTGAGATAACGTAGTGTAGTTACGGTTCGTAATGATGGAGGGGGAGAGCGGTGGAGGTCACCATGCTTTTACTTAGAAAGGTGTCGCATATTCGAAAAGGTTGAAAACCACTGGCATGGACGATTTCAAGGTGAGCCAAGGGAGAACTGTTGACCGAAGCTACTAAAGGAGACGAGGGCAAAACAAGATATGCAACAGTTATAAAAAGACAACTGCTCGTCAGGAGCGGACAGGCGACCGCTTATCATCTCAAAGAAGCTGAACAAATGGCAAAGCTTCTTGAGAAACGTCTGTATATGAGCTGGAACGACCAGTAATCATCTGCGGCCCAGTGGATCATAGTTTCTCTTATACAATGTCCTGTTTATAAGTTGAAACTCTCCTTTGGTAGGTTCTCCATTCCACAAAGCCTCTGTGATTTGTAACAATACTGGCTCTTCCTCTGTTCAGCTTTAACGTCATCTAACTGAGGGCCGAAATTTCATCCTTGAAGTTGTGTTACTGTACTGGATTCCTCAAAAGGCAGTCGGCGTCTTTGTGTTAGCGCCCGATTTTGAATACCACTGTGACATTGTACTCTTGGAGTCTTTAATGTCCATCTTGCCAGTCGACCTGATGGATCCATCAAAATGGTCAGCCAATATAAAGAATGTTTATCTCTCACGACGGTGAATGGTTTATAGAATAAATAAGGCCGGATGTTGTTGATAGGACAGATACCGGGTAGACTTCTTTCTCGATAGTAGAGCAATTTGTCCCTGACTTTGAGAGACTCTCTCTTGGTGCATAGGCCATTACCTTCTCATGACCTTCCTGAATTTGTACGAGCACTGCATGAATCCCTCAACCGCTAGTGTCAGTATTACGCTCGATTTCCGCGTTCTCCTCTTATAAGGTTAGAACTGGTGCTGTAGTTAGAGCCTCATTTTGTGCCCGGAATGATGATTCTTTCGTCTCATGTCAATAAAACTTGGTGTCTCCTTGCAGAAGTTCTTGCAGTGAACTGACTTATTACAAAACCCTTTTATGAAACGCTGGAAATATGAGCACAGCCCAAGGAAACGTCTCATATCACCAATGTACTGAGGAGTTGAAACTTCTGTAACCGTCCTTACTTTATCTGGTTCAGGATGGACACCATCTCCGTTGATTACGTGCCCCCAGGATTTTTATCTGTTTTGCGACGAAGAGGAATTGTTTGGGCTGAGGCGGATTCCTGCAGTCTGAACACACTGCAACACAGTTGACAGGCGACTTAGATGTACCACAAATGTCCATGAGAAAACTGTAAAGTCATCTAGACAATGTCATGTCGTCCACTTAAGGTGTCGAAGCAAGTTGTCCACCATGCGTGGCCGGAGCATTTTATAGGCCAAACGACATAACTTTGAATTCGTAGAGGCCGTCAAGTGTTATAAAAGCAGTATTCTCCCTGTCAGCTTCGTTAACCTCGATCTACCAGTAACCTTTCTGCATGTCTATGGTTGAGAAGTATGTACCTCCTTTCAAAAAGTCTGTGCCATCAATGTGTGACGATAGGTAGACAGCTTCTTTTGCGATTTTATTCAGCCGCCGACAGTCGACACAGAAACGCGACATGCCATCCTTCTTCTTCAGGAGGACTACCGGAAACGACCACGGACTCTCTGAAGGTTGATAATGTCATCGTTCAACATTTTGTCCACTTTTCCCGAATTATGTGTCTTTCAGCTGGCGACACTCTGTACGTACGCTGGCTAATTGGTGGGTGATCCCCAGTTTCATCTGGCTCTTCTCCTGTCTGGCCCTGAATGCACATGAATATTGGTGTAGTATGGCTAACACCTGTTGAGGTTGTTCCTGCGTCCGACCGGGCCCTATATGCAATTCCATAGTAGTTTCCTCTAGTGCGTTGTCAACAGTAACAGCAGAGCATGAGACTTCATCGATGACATTGATCTCTTCGTTCTGGACTGGTTCAACTGTACCAATATCATTTCGTTTAGGAATGAGTTGCAATTGCTCATGAAAATGAGTGATCCAAATTACTGCTCTACCTCCTGTAAGCTTATGATAGGCAATGGTATGTAGATTTATTTCGTTATACTGATTAGCATTTTGTGATCGACAAGCACTTCACACTTCAGCTGGCCATCTCGGCTGCTGACTGGAACTCATTGTTAACGGCGGGATCGCAACATTCTCGACAGCAAACAACCTCCCAGTGGAGTACGTTTTACGTATACTCGCGGGAATGGCTTCCTCAATTTGTAGCTCAGATCTTCCACAGTTAATGACAGCCTGGGATGCCTGAAGGAAGTCCCATCCGAGGATGGCGTTACGGCTACATCATTATTTAAATACGCTAACCGAAAATTGTGCTATAGATTACTAATTTATTCGTACAAGAAGGCCAGTGAAAGTTACATAATTCGAACGATTGTTTGTCGTAGATTTCACGAATATAAATATTATGTGTGCATTTAGCCATTAAAAGTGGTATAAGGAAGTAGAAATTTTCCTATCTACAGCTTGGATCAAGTTCTACATTCTCCAACTATCAGCTCACTGCTTGGCTGTTCGCCTCGACCAAAGAAGCTGTAATGCAGCGCATCTGCAGTATTAAAATAACGTATTAAAATAAGTGAATATCGAAACATAGAGTGCTCCCAACTCACTTTCCTGTGCCGTTCAAATGCTTCATTTTCGCAGTGATTAAGAGTGGTTAAAGGGAATGGATGTTTTCATATGAATGCCGATATAAAGGATGATGCGCCTGGAGAGGCATGTATCGGTGCACGGATGGAACTACGAAGTCAACATGTTGTCAGCTCTGGAATTCTGAATATTGCAGTATCGAAATAATATTATTTCTTGGCATTGTATAAATATACGAACACCGAAATTGTAGTTCCATTTCAAATATTAGGCTAATGAAAGTTATATAATTCGAAAATGGCATGAGAAGTATATACTTCCGTTTTTATTTGGTGTTATTTTGTCAGGCATTTTCCTTAACACGTAAAAGATACCGTTTCATACCTCCCAGTGCCGGTTAAATTTTACCGAATATCCGAGCGGCCTCCTATGATAATGTTGGCAACAATTGCTGAATAGTGAGAATCCTGTGAGTCTTCATTTTAGCCAATCGCTTGACAACGCTGATGTTTTCTCATGGAATCTTCACTTTACGAGAGCAATTATTTTTTTACTGAGCAGAAAAGGGTACATACAAGAACCTGTCAACCATAAAGTAGTACTTCATGGTATGTACAATACACTAGTCGAGACAGTCTATGTGGTTCGAACAAATGGGTAAAGATTTCTATCCTGTTGTTGATGTTGCCAACATAATCACGGTAGGGCGCCGACATGATACGTAAAATTTTACCCCCAGTGATCATTGTAAACACAATTGGTCGCTTTTCGACCACAGGCAATACGAGTTCTGTGAAAACGACAAATTCACACGACTGCATCCTGTTATTGATAGTTATTATTGCGACACATGTTCCTGCCGGCCGGGCGTATTTTCTATTTGCGACGTTCATCACATTTGCTCTTCTATTACAGAACATTATCTTCTTTATTTTGCGGCAGCAGTCATTCGACAATACAGAGAAAAAATGTTCAAATGTTTGTAAATCTATCGGACTAAACTGCGTGGTCATCAGTTCGTAGCTTACAAAATACTTAAACTAACCTAAGGACAACACACACATCCATGCCCCAGGGACGACTCGAACCTCCGACGGCGAGCAACCGCGCGCTCCGCAGCGAGGCGCCGTAGACCGTTCGGCTACTCCACCGCGGCACAATACAGAGAAGGAACCTACTGAACCATGTTGGCCGTCGATGACAACGTCAATGAGATTTTCCGTCATCGTAGTGACTGTCGTCCGAGGAGGATTTTCATCTACGGCGACCTCAACTCCGTAGATGGTCGCCTCGCCTAGTTTTTCTGAACACGGCGGCTAGGCGAGCGGCTGGTATCTCTGTAAGCCGACGGCGAACGGCCGCGGCGTGTTGGAGAGCGTCCACGTCCAAGATACGGCGACAGGCTATTGCTCCATTGGTCGATAGTAATCATCTGTAGATGACTGCCATTGAAAGCACTGCTCCAATGTTTGACGTCTTGCGGTGTGATAATCGTCAAATACTCGTCTTCTCTCCCTACAGTATCGAAAGACAAGTCCAGGAAGCCAACAGTGGAAACACAATGGTGTGTTGTCTTCTGTCCTGCAGATATATGTCCTCCTGCGAGGCGTCATAGTTTCCGGGGGAGTTCGTTGTGTGCGCGTCGGTAGGTTGCTAGGCTGCCGTTTGGCAGCTGCAGCGAAGACATTCTTCACGTTGGGTGTGACTGGCGTTGCAGACAGGCGCTAATGTTTGAAATACCTCTTCCTCAGCAGCGTCGGCTCTCTCAATGTACAGGGCTGGCATCCATGGCCATGATCTGGTGCTCGCTTTGTCCAACAGTCCCGACTGCCATAAACTGTTGCAATACTTCTCGCACAATTTGAAGAAGCAAAATCATGTTCGTCTTCCACAACAGCCATAGGGACTAATACATTTCGGACTACGAAACAAGAAAGGCAAACAATTATAAACTGACAACCGCCCATCTGGAGCAGTCAGGCGACTGCTTTACAACTGAACGAAGCGGAACTAATGGCAAAGCCTCTTGAAAAAGATCGATATATGACAATTGGGTTTACCCTCGAGTTTAAATCAGCATAACAGTTACAAGATAAAATGAAGGGGGTAGCAACATACAGGCGGTAAGCAGTCGATCACAAAGCATTTCCGTGACGTACAGTACATTGAGTAAAGTGAGGAGGAACGAGCTTACACATAAAAGTTCAAATAAAAACAATTATCTGCAGATAATTGTTTTTATTTGAACTTTTATTGTCATTAACAGTCGCAGTCCTTTACCACTGTCCAATATGGACGCTATAAGGAACAAGCTTACCTCCACACAACAGCAATTACACAAATTGTCATGCCTGTTAGCAGTCTGTGCACAACTTAGCCAAGTAAATATAGAATATAATACAGATCAAACTATAGGACACTTTCACTCTCCTCAGGAGAAGCACAGTTTAAAGATTAAGGCAGTATAAACAATGAACTTTAAAACCTGCCCATTCTTTATGCCGTATTAGAGCTCCATCAGAAATGAAATGACATTGAATTATAAACACTGGTGAAGGTATACCCGGAAGATTACTTAAGAAACCATAAAAGAGCAAGATTTCAATAAATAACGTTCACTAAAAGAAATGGTAGGCAACAAAACTAACGAAAAAACTGGTCTTAAAGATAATTTTAAAAAGTAGTGTCACAAGAAATCTAAGTACTTAATAGGCTGCAGGGAACACAAACGTCCATTTTTAAACTACTCTCCTGGAAAGCCACTGAAAACAGAATATTGTAATTGATAACACAAACAATGCTGAGGCGAAGACTCGTCCAGGAGCCACAAATAAAAAGCTCTTCAGGACGCCGCCAACACCAGACAATGCCAGTAGTTTTCGGAATCGACAGCTGCCTACGAGAAGCTAAAGGCCGTGAAGTCAAGCAAAAATAACTTTTATAAACTACAGATATTCTAGGAACTTAAAAAATAAGATACTGAGAAAATGTCAGTTTTGTTTTCACCAAGCCTTTTCAACAGAAAATGCTGTATATGTTTTCGCTGGTAAAATATTAGATGCTCTGAATATCCGAACATCATCCTTATGGTTTAGTACACACTTCACTGGAAGGGTGCATAAAATTAAAATAAATGGTTCAGGTAAACTGCAGAAAACAGTTGATTCCTCGAACAGGGGAGCTATCAAGAATGGTTTTCCAGAGGGTTCGGTATTGGGTCCGTTGCTGTTCTTGGTCTATATTGATGACTTTTCAATCTACATTAACTACATGCAAAACTAGTTCTTATTGCTAATGATACGAATATAATAATCACAACTGACAAACAAGCATTAAATTGTAAATAATGTCTTTTAGTCAATTAGTTAGTTCTTTGCAAAGTGACTTATAATTAATTTGGATAAACCACAGTATATACAGTTCCATGCGGTAAATGACACGAGACCATTAATAACTATAGTCTGTGAACAGAAGTCTTTAGCTGACGTAGAATATTAAAAGATATTTGATGGATTCGTTGATGAGAAATTGAGTTCGCAGTAACACATTGACGATCTACCGAAAAGTTTCAGATCAGCAAGTTATGCTGTTACCATTATAGCAAATTTTGGTGCAAAACATGCCTGTGAATTAGCTTACTATACCTATTCTGATTCAATGCTTTCATATGGCATCATATTTTGGGGGTAATTTGACATTGAGCAAAACGTATTTCTTTGACAAAAGCTTCTAATTAAAGTATGTTCTGGAGTTGATTCGAAATCATCCTGCAGACACTTAAGGATCTAGTGATCACAATATTTATATATTCAATTACGAAATTTGTTATTAACAACCCAACCCTATTCATAAATAAGAGCAGAGGTCATAGCTACAACAATAGGAAAAAGGATGATCTACGCTATTCAAAGTGCAACCAAACTTTGGCACAGAAGGGTGTGAATAAAAAAAAAAAATTCTTAGGTTACTTGCCAAAAACATCAAATGTTTGACAGATAGCAGCAAAAAATATAAAAACGAACTGAAATTTGTGAAGGAATTTGTGAATAACATCTGCTCAGCAGATGAGTTTTTATATAGAAATTAGTAATTGTACAAAAAAATTATTAAAAAATCTAAAACTAAACTGACATGTTCCGAATGATTACGAAATCTCGAATTCTTGATCTATGGAACAAGTATCAATCTAATCTAAACACCAGAATAATGTTTTAACAGACTTAACCTGATGATGTGATAACATCCAACGATGAAAAAGTTTACGGGTGTACTGCCGGATCCCTGTGTTAAACTAGCGCAATATTTTGATAACAGAACCGCCATCATCAGGTGCGGTGTCAGCGGTGTCAGCGTTGTATCCCCGCTCCCGGCTGACGTCAGTTCGTTATGCGAAATTTTGTCTTCTTTCTTAATTATGCTGAGTGCAGGTTTCCATGCTTCACTATGTACCCGCTGTCACGATTAATCTGCGATTCCATCTTGAGGAAATCTTCAATTATACAGTCGCATAAGCTGCACGTCTGGGTGAGGACTCTCATATTCTATGACGCTGCCGCCAGCAGTCGTCGCCGGCCGCGGACTTCGTATGAAACGGCGAATGGAGGAAGGAGATAAAAGCGTCGCCATCGGCTGTGTACCAGGCAGCGTGGAAACTCTCAAGAGTGGTCGGCGTATCGAAGCCTGTAAAGAACAAAAAGGAACCACGTAACTACAGGCTCATCCGCCTCCTACTTCACATTACTAAACTGTTTGAAGGGCTTCTCCTCCGTCTACTCCACGTCGTTCTCAACGAACAAGAGGTTCTACCACCAGAGTAATTTGGATTCCGATTGGGCCACTCCGCCACCCAGAATATTCTACATGGAGTCGAATATATAGTGACGGGTTTCTACAAGAGGAAATTCTGCGGAGCCATCCTATTCGATGTACAGAATTCTTTTCATAGTGCCTGGTATCAAGGTCTCATATGGAAGCTGAACAGATATGGCTTCCCTAGGATGTATGTTCGCCTGATCGCCTCGTACCTCCGACAACGTACGTTTGTGGTTCGAGTCGACGATGCCCTATCCACCGCATACCCCCATCGCGTGCCTTAGGTGTCGGTCCTTGAACCGGTCCTGTATTCTCCACGGCGGACCTTCCAACTGTTCCACGAGTAGAGAAGGCAATCTAAGCAGACGACACCATGTTTTATACTAGACGGTAAGTGCTCGTCCCCCGATTGCAGAGTGCCTGTCGGGTCCTTCAAGAGTGGGCTGCGAAATGGCGCATTAGTTTCAATCCTGCGAACATGATATTTACCCGACGTCGTACCGCCAGATTCGCCTCGACAGAGACGAACTACCCTGGGCGGAATCAGCCAAATATCTTGGAGTCATCATGGATAAGAATATAGAAGATGTTAGGACGAAGATCAACCAAAGCATGGGGGTTCTTTACCTCCTCCGTAATGAAGGGTCCGCTCTCTCTGTTGCCAACAATCTTATCATCTACAGAATGTACATCCGACCACTCTTCTATTATGCCAGAGATGTCAGGGGGGTCTGCAAATCGAATGGATACAGTCACTACAGAATAAAATACCCCGACGCGTCTATCATGTGCATCCACAATTTCCTCATCATTGCCTCCACGAGGCGCACCGCCGACAACAGAAGAATGCTCGTCGATTCTATCATCGATGAGAGACGTCACCCAACCACCTCATCAACACGTTGGTCGCATAGCAGAACCCAAGAGACACACAAAATGTTCAAATGTTTGTGTAGCTTATGGGACTTAACTACGCCGTCATCAGTCCCTAAACTTACAAATTACTTACGAACTAGCTAACACTAAGGACGGCACAAATATCCATGCCCGTGGGGGGGGGGGGGATTCGAACCCCCGACCGTAGTGGCGTGCAGACTGTGACTGGAGCGCCCCAGTCCCCTCGGTCGCCCAAGAAACATACACCACCGATCCAATGTGCTGCTAGAACACTGAAGTTTTCCTCCTGCCTAAGAGGCAGCCTGCAATTTTTTACAAATAACCTTATTTATACAAATGTAAAATAACTTAATTCCCACAAAAACATACACTCCTTGCCATTAATGTTGATACACCATGAAGATGACGTGCTACAGACGCGAAATTTAACCGACAGGAAGAAGCTGTGACTTGCAAATGATTAGCTTTTCAGAGCATTCTCATAATGTTGGCGACACCTACAACGTGCTGGCATCAGATAAGTTTCCATAAACAAACAGACGTTTCCGTATTTGATAAAGGTCGGATTGCTGCTCACGTTGGTCGCGATGTAATGACTGTTAGCAGAATATGGTGGTTTGAAGAGGGCAATATGGAAAGCCGTGCTGGATCACATCGGCCTCGTATCACTAGCAGTCGAGATGACAGGCATCGTATGCGAATGGTTGTAAAGGATTGTTCAGCCACATCTCGATCCCTGAGTCAACAGATGGGGATGTTTGCAAGACAACAACCATCTGCACTACAAGCTCGGGTTTCGAACGCGAAGGGCACTGCGCCGATTGAAATCCAATTGAAATCCATCGTCAATTGACGGAAGTGTATGGTGTGCCGTGCATGGATGTCAAAAATGTACGTAAGTGACATAGATGGTTTGCAGCTGGTCGGATTGAAATTCACGACAAACAAAGGAGTGGGAGACGTCAATGTCTGAGGAGACGGTGTCGATTGTTGAACAAACCATGCGTGAAGATTGGCGAATCACCTTGGATGAACTCTGCACGTTGGTTTCTGAGGTTTCCCGAAGCACCGCTCACAGAATTTTAACGGAAAAACTGAACTACCGGAATGTGTGCGCAAGATGGGCACAACGCATGCTGACTGAAAACCACATGCGGCAACGAGTTGATGCTTCCCGCGCCGTTCTTCACCGCCTTGCAGCCGAACATGACAACTTTCTCGACTCAATTGTCACCGGTGACGTAACCTGGGCATATCACTTTACACCTGAGACCAAGCAACAATCACGCCAATGGCGTCATCCTTTTTCGCCAAAGCCGCGGAAATTCAGACAAACACAGTCTGTCGGTAAAGTCACGCCAACCGTGTGTTGGGATCGAAAAAAGGTATTTTTGGTCGACTTTATGCCCGCTGGGACCACAATTAAAGCTGACAGGTATTTTGAGACTGTGAAAAAACTCAAACGGGTAAATTCAGAACCGAAGAAGAGTGTTGAGCAAGGGCGACAACATTCTTCAGGACTAAGCTCGCTCACACGTCGCTAAGCAAACCGTTGCTCTCTTGCAACAGTTTCAGTGGAACATCATCACCCTCCCAATCTATAGTCACGACTTGGAGCCCAGTGACTACCACCTGTTCCATAAGTTGAAAGAACATTTGGCCGGAAAGCGATACGGCTTCGACAACAAGGTGAAAGAATAGGTTCATAACTTTCTGAACAGCATGGCGGCGAGCTGGTATGACATGGGCATACCAGCATCTTGTGACTAGGAATGGGTTGTCCATAAGAGGGCAAGTAAGTAGGTGACTTGGTTCTTGTTTGGCTCCACATTCAGAAGAGTTATCTGCGTTCGCAGGAAGGATCCCTCAGTTCTGCAGGTTGGTTTTGCATCGAGGGACGCCTACTCTTAAACGGCTGAGGCACCTCTATACGGGACACGGTAAGTTTGCGCCAGGAGCTAATACTTCTTTTGGTGTCATGTCTGCAGGCAGTGAGCTCCTCCGTTAAGACAGATTGTCTCTGGTGTTCTCTCCAATGGCCGAGTCCTAGCAAGGAAAATGTTGCCGGATTTGGGACGAGAACTAGCTGTGTGGTAGATCAGTTCGGATTTAGGAGAACTGTACGAGCATGTGAGGCAATACTCACCTTATGATTTACCATACAAGACAGTCTAAGAGAAGGCTAACCTACATTTCTAGTTTTTGTATATTAGGCGAATATTGACTGGAAAGCACTCCTTCAAATAACGAAGATAACAGTGTTAGCCCCCTGTGTGGTAGGGCTCCTTGCTGCGGAGCACGCGGTTGCTCTCCGTCGGACGAACGAGTACCCCTCGGCCTTGAGTGTATGTGTTGTCCTCAGTGTAAATTAGTTTAATTAGTCTGGTGACCATTGCATTTTAGTCCAATAGATTTACAAACGTCTGAATAGTGGTGAAATGTAGCGAATAGAAGGTTATATACAATTTGCACAAAAACCAAACAGCACTTATAAAAGTCGAAGGGCATGACAAAGAGGCAGTGATTGGGATGGCAGTAAGAAAAGGCTGCAGCCTTTGCCCAACGTTGTTCAATCTGTAGAATGAGCAAGCAGTGAAGGAAAGTAAGGAGAAATTTGGGGAAAGAATTAAAATTCAAGGTGAAGAATTAAAAACTTTGCGGTTCGCAATGACATTGTAATTCTGTCAGAGACACCAAAGGACCCGGAAGAGCAATTGAACGGAATGGACAAGGTCATCTATATCTACATGGGATACTCTGCAAATCACATTAATGAGCCTGGCAGAGGATTAATCGAACCACCATTATACCATTTATCTCCCATTCCATTCTCGTAATTTATTCTGATGATCATTTCTACCTATGTAAGTGGGAGTCAACAATATATTTTCGCATTCGGAGGAGAATGTTGGCGATTGGAGTTCGTAAGCAGCCCACGCCGCAGCGATAAGCGCCGTTGTTTTCATGGTTCCCATCCCAGATCCTGTATCATTTCCGTAACGCTGTATCTCCTGTATCGTGACAATACGAAACGAGCTGCCCTTCTTTGGACTCTTTCGATGTCCTCCGTCAGATCCACCTGATAAGAATCCCACACTGGGCAGCGACTCTCCAAGAATGGACGGACAAGCGTAGTGTATGCAGTTTCTCTTGTAGTTCTGTTGCATATTTTAAGGGTTCTGGTTCGCCTTTCCGACGACATTATCTACGTGTTCTTTCCAGTTTAAGTCTGAAGTAATAGTAATTCCTATGTATTTTGTGGAGTTTACGGCCTTCACTTTTGATTGACTTATCTTGTAAGCAAAGTGTGACGGATTTCTTTTCGTACTCACATGGACGACTTTACACTTCTCCTTATTTAGATTCAATTGCCAATTTTTACATCATACTGAAGTCATATTCAGATATTTCTCCAGTTGGTTTTGATCTTCAGATGATTATAATAGTCGGTAAGTGAGGGCGTAATCTGCAAACAACCTAAGACAGCTACTTAGATTTTCCGCTAAATCGTTTATGTAAATAAGGAACAGCAGAGGACCAATAACAGTACGCTGTGGAACGCCCTATCGCAAATTTGGGGCGATATACCATAACCACGCAATTTGATTAAAAGCCGTTTGTTAGGCACGGTGTCCAAAGCCTTCTGGAAATCAAGAAATACGGAATCGATTTGAGATCCCTTGTGGATAGCACGCATCACTTCGTGTGAATAAAGAGCTAGTTGTGTTTCGCATGAACGATATTTTCTAAATAATTCTGTTCCAGATAATTCATAATATTTGAATACAGGATATGTTCCAAATACCTGATGCAAATTGACGTCAATGAAATAGGCTTGTAGTTTACTGGGTTACTCCTACTGCCTTTCTTGAATATAAGTGTGACCTGTGCAACTTTCCAATCTTTTGGTACAGATCCTTCTTTGAGAGAGCGGTTGTATATGGCTGTTAGGTAAGGAGCTATCTCTTCAGCATAATAAGATAGAAATCTAATGGGTATACAGTCCGGACCAGAAGACTTGTTCTTGTTAAGTGTTTTTCGTTGCTGCACTACTCGGATGATATCTACTTCTACGTTACTCATTACGGCTTCTGTTCGTAATTCGAAATATGGAATATTGGTTTTGTCTTCTTTAGTGAATGAGTTTCTAAAAGCTATGTTTAGTAACTCTGCTTTAGTAGCGCTGTCATCGGCAGGATCGCCATTATTATAACGTGGTGAGGGTATTGTTTGTGTTTTGCCCCAAGTACATTTAACATATGACCAAAATCTCTTTGGGTTTTCAGTCAAATTACGAGAGAGAGTTTCGTCGTGATAAGTATTGCAGCCATCTCGCATTGAAATCCTCGCTAAATTTCGAGCTTCTGTGTAGGATCGCCAATCTTGGGGATTTTGTGTTCGTTTAAATTTAGCATGCCTTTTCCTTTGCTTTTTATCAGTGTCCTGACATGTTTTGTGTACCAAAGGGGATCACCACCTTCTTTTATTAATTTATTTGGTGTACAACTGACAACTGCTGTCGATACCACTTCTTTGAATTTGAGCCAAATCTTCCCTACACTTACGTTTTGTGTTACAAACGGGTGGAAGCTGTCTATCAAGAAGCAATGTATTTTATTTCTATCTGCTTTTCTGAACAAATATACTTTTGGTTTATTTGTGGTAACTTGGGTACGTTTTTGTAATTAGACTCAGGTTCTCTTTGAATCTTTCTGCTATTGTATAGACAGAGTCGGGAGGCCGGTAAAAGGAACCAATTATTAACTTCTTACGATTTTCAGGTACAACCTCTACCCATAATAGCTCACAGGAACTATCAACTTCAACTTCGCTACACGAAATACTACTTTTGACGGCGACAGACACGCCTCAACCTGTTTTATCTATCCTTTCTGAGTTAAATCTTTTGCAAATACTTCTGCTGAACTAATTTCTGGCTTGAGCCAACTTTCACTGACTACAATGATGTATGTTTCGGTACTTTCTATTAACGCTTGGAGTTCTGGTACTTTCCCGACACAGCTACAACTGCTATAACGATTGTTCACAGCTCCACATTTATCCTATGATTCATTTGCACCCTTTGAGATTGCCCATTTTGGTTTATCCCCGAAGCCCTTTATCCTAAAAAATTGCCCAGTCCACGCCACACAGCCCCCACTACCCGTGTAGCCGCTTCCTGCGTGTAGTAGACTCCTGACCTATTCAGCGGAACCCGGAAACCCACCACCCGATGGCGCAAGTCAAGGAATCTGCAGTCTACACGGTCGCAGAACCGTCTGAGCCTCTGATTCAGACCCTCCACACAGCTCTGTACCAGTGGTCCACAGTCGGTCCTGTCAACTATGCTGCAGATGGTGAGCTCTGCTTTCATCTTGCAGGCAAGACTGGCAGTCTTTACAACGTCACATAGCTGCTCAAAACCTGACAGAATCTCTTGAGATCCGAAGCGATACACATTATTGGTATCGACGTGAGCCACCTGCGCACCCTGTAACCTTCATGGCATCCGGAAGGACTCGTTCCACATATGGAATGACTACACCCGGTATGCACGTTGGCCTTCTTCCCCTCCTTCGCAGCCATCTCTGTAAGGGGCTCCATCACCCGCCTAACGTTTGAGCTCTCAACTACAAGCAAACCCACCCCTTGTGAAAGCCCGGATCTTGCATGCTGGGTGGTGACCTCAGGATGAGAGACACCATCTGACCTAGTAACGTGGTCCTGAACAGATAGCGCCTCAAACCTGTTCGCAAGACGAACTGGGGAGGCCTCACGATCGGTCCCCCGGAATGTCTTGCTCCTCCTGCCACGCACTGGAGCAACAACGCAACAACGGGTGGGGTTTCTGCCTAACTGCTAGAAGTATCAGGGAATGTCGATGACGCAGGCCGATCGGTGGAAACGACGGGAGTCCGTTCGGCCCCCACTACCGGCCAACAACAACGACGCCCCTCGAACGCTGCCTCCAGCTGTGCAACCGAGGTTAACACAGGTTGAAGCTGGGAGCGAAGTGTCAACATCTCAGACTGCATCCGCACACAGCAGTCACAGTCCTTATGCATGATTACAGTGCCGAGAAAACAAAAACTACAGTCGCGATGCGCTCAAGGAAGACTACACTGTTTGTTAAAACGCGGATTTGAATCTAATATGCACGAAAGCACGAGAACGCGCAGACAAAAATCAAAATTCTATATGTCGCTTCTAATCAGAAAACAAAGACAGAGAACTGTCGCGACGCGATTCACACGGCAGAATAATACACTAACCAGATATTTAACGTGAATATGAATCAAATAAAAAGACGAGTACACAATAAATTCAATGAACTGAAGGGAAAGCGCACTGAAAAGCTGTAGCTGCTAGAGAGAAGCCGGTTACATGTAAACGGAAAATTTACTGTCACTAGGCAGGTGTGCACTGGACGACGTCGGCGACTTGAATGAAAATAACAAAAGCGCAATGAGGGTAATAGAATGTAGGCTAAGAAAATCGGGCGATGCTGATGGAATTAAATTAGGCAATGAAACATTATGGTGGTAGAAGAGTTTTGTTATTTGGGTAGTAAAATAACATACCATGGTCGCAGTACAGTAGATATAAAATCAGAATAGCATGGGAAGAAAGGCGTTTCTCAAAAAGAGAATTTTCTAACACCTAATATTAATTTCAATGTTATGCTTTTCGGAAGGCATTTGTGTGGAGGCACCGTGGGGCTACCACAATAGTTAAAAAGTCAAGCCGTTGATTTCTACAGTCGCAAAACATGAACGATAAATAGTTCAGAAAGGAAGACGATATAAGCTTCTGAGATGTGGTGCTACAGAAGGATTCTGACGATTATGACGATTTGGTGGATAAATTGCATAAATAATGAAGGGGTACTGTACAGAACCAGGGAGAAAAGGAATTTCTGGCCTTCTTTTACAAGGGCTGCCTGCAATGGTAGAAGACATTCTTAGACATCAAGGAATATTGACTTTAGCCTTGGAGGAAAGTGTGTCAGTCAAAAATCGCAAAGGGAGACCAAGAGACAAATACAGTAAACAGATTCAAATGGATGCGCATTACCGTTCTTATTCAGAAATGAAGAGGCTTGCTCATGAGAATAATGGCGGAGTTCTGCATCAAACCAGTTTCCGGACTGAAGACCACAATAACAAAATGGAACAGTTTTCTTACAAGGCCCCCACCACACTTACTGTAAGATGACACAGTGGATAGTCCGTAAAACGTGAACATAGATCAAACACGAAATGAGGGAGAAGCAAAATGGAAACAGTGAGGAGCATGATGTGCATCATTGTAAACTCAGTCAGAGTCATGCCGTCTTCATAATATGTTTATTGTGTTGGATTGCAGCGCTAAAGATCAGTGTTAAATTATTCCTTGTCCTAAATCCTTCAGTTTGTTTTGCACCAAATTATGAATTGCTCGTCTAGTAATTATCTCTAATCTATTTTTGTAGCCTCGGCAGTTTTCATAGTATGCACCAGTTGAACAGTATGAGTCAAGTGCTAAGATTGTGTTATCGTAGGATGTAAATGTGACGAATGTGTATGCCGTTCGCGGTGGCCGAGCGGTCTGTGGCACGCCAGTCACGGTCTGCACGGCCACTGCGGTCGGGGGTTCGCCCTCGGGCATAGATATTTGTGTCGTGCTTCGTATTAGCTTGTTCATAAGTAGTTTGTAAGTTTAGGGACTGATGACCCCGTAGTTAAGTTCCATAAGCTCTACAAATATTTGAACATATTTTGAACGAATGTGTGCAGGCGAGACATATCATAGGAATGTCACACAACTGAAAACAACAAATAAATGGGTATTAATCAGGCTAGTCAAAGTTTTGATACATAATCACATTCTCTCTCCGAAATACTAGTACATGTTCATATCTGCATGGACGTAATGCAGGATATGTCAATGTACACGTGGAAAACTTCAAAAGCGTTGAAACACGTGATTTAACAGGGGATTCTGCGTGATTCTTAAAGTGTGGCATTCATTTGTTGCAGCTTAGGTCATAAATAGTTATGTTTTCATCTTTCTTTCTCATCCATACTTACGCCGTAATAGAAAAAGTACGTGCATGTGAAGTACTCACATGGGGAACAAGTTGGGTGCAGCCATAACAGTTTTTTATTCTGTACAGTCACCAATGTCATCTGTCAGACGTGTTTTTCATTGAATGATTCGGCTCACTTTTTGGTTTGTCATTTGGGTTCCCATATGCTGGTGAGATATTAGTTACAGTTGTAATTTGTGTGTGAAACTGTAAGATTCTTTTGCTGTCTCAAATCAAGGTTTACATGGCGTTTACTTATCACGAGGCACTATGGGGCTACCACAATAGTGAAAAATTCATTCTCCTTCCCAACTAATGTAGTGTGCGAGCGCGTCAGACGACCAGAACCAGTTGCACACCTGCACGTCAGGGATAGTTTGAGGTTATTAACAACATCCTGAGGGATATTTGACCAATCTTCCATGAGTGCAATATCCATCTCTACAAACGTTGTGGAAAGGCAGCAGTGCGTCTGCCAAGTGCAACCCGATGTTCAATCTGGTTTCAGTCCGGTAAACACAGTGGCGCCGGCCGCGGTGGCCGAGAAGATTGAGGCGCTCCAGTCACGGTCTGCACGGCCACTACGGTAGTAGTAGTTTGTAAGTAGTTCATAAGTAGTTTGTAAGTTTAGGGACTGATGACCCCGTAGTTAAGTCCCATAAACTATACAAACATTTGAACATTTTTGAAACACAGTGGCCACTCCGATTCCCTCAGTTTCAGGCATGTATTCCACCAGTGCAGCTGTGTGAGAACGAGCGTTATCATCCACCAGAAGGAATCCACCCTGCGGCACTAACGTAGGAAACAACAAAACGTCGAAGGATCTCATCTCTATACCTCTGTGCAGTCAAAGCACCATTCTAAACGACATAATGATCCGTACGCCCGCCAATAATGTCTCCTGGCCACAACATTTGTCCACCATCATGATATGGTGATATATTCTACACATAAGCAGAGTTGTTCACAGTTCTATGTTCTCTCCAGCTGAGGGAACGACGATCATCTGAACACCAAAACGTTTGACTCATTATAAAAACAACCCACGCCATTCGTTACGATTAGAATCCTTATGTTCGCCCGTCAAGTTTCCGCGACGTAAACGTTGTCATGTTTTTAATGGGACATGTACAATATACCACCGCGGTCAGAGGCCACATTCCGAAGGCGATTTTGGACCGTTTACTTGGAGGATGCGTTGCAGCTGAGTTGCATTCAGCCTCCTGTCTTGATAACCGGAGACTTGCTGATGAAACGCACACACACAAAATAATAATCGAGGTTGAGGAAGAACTGAACATCTGAACGATCTGTATAAGATATCATTATGGTGTAAAAAATGTCAATCGACTCTAAATAATGAGAAAGGTGAAGTTGTATTCATGAGTGCGAAAGGAAATCCGTTAAGCCTCGTTTACAACATAAATCAATCAAAAGTGAAGGCCGTAAACTCAACGACATACCTAGGACTTACTATTACCTCCGACTTAAAATGGAAAGAAGACATGGATAATATTGTTGGAAAGGCGAACCATACACTGCGTTTTATTGGCAGAACCCTTAAAAGATGCAATAGACCTACAGAAGAAACTGCATACTCTACGCTTGCCCGTTCTTTTTTGGAGTATTGTTGCCCTTTGTGGGATCCTTATCAGGTGGGTTTTACGAAGGACACCCAAAGAAGGGCAGCTCGTTTCGTATTGTCACGATACAGAGGAGACAGCGTTACGGAAATGATACAGGATCTGGGATGGGTATCATTACAACAACGGCGCTTATCGCTGCGGCGTGGGCTACTTACGAAACTCCAATCGCCAACATTCTCCTCCGAATGCGAAAATATATTGTTGACTCCCACTTACATAGGTAGAAATGTTCATCAGAATAAAATACGAAAAATCAGAGCTCAAACAGAGATTCTGGTGTTCTTCCTTCCCGCGAGCTATTCGAGAATGGAATGGGAGATGAATTGTATAAAGGTGGTACGATGAACCCTCTGCCAGGCACTTAAATGTGATTTGCAGAGTATCCAATGTAGATGTACATGTAGATTGATCTCCCGCTTCGAAATCCATCAGCATGATCACATGACCACGGCATATCGGTTATGCCAGTTTCTCAATATTGCAAAACTTGCGCTCTTATCTTTCATTTTTTTCTATTTTCCTTTATTTCATAGATCCATAATTGCTTGCTTTGTCTGTGTTTAGATTTGGCCGGGATTTTGACTACGCAAATTTAGTAGTAAATCTGAGGAGTGGGTGATGACAATTTTGCCCTGGTAGAACTTCTTTTGTCGGAAACAGTAATCATTGACTTTGTGTATAACATTGTTTCTAGCATTCGGTATGTATTTTTTAAGTGTAGCTACGTGCAATACTAACACATCAAATATTACTGCATCCAAGTTCTGTGGTCATTCCCTCGTAAACGTCCTCTTTAACCTACCACCAGAGGGGAAAATATCACAAGGATATAAAGTTAAAATCATGGCTGCGAGCAAGCCATTCACGTGCCCCACGTCTGTCAATCCAAAGAACTGAGAAATTATTGTGCAGCGATTCGCGGATAATATTTATGAAATATTCAGGTGCCGCAGCTGCTTATCACTTGTTTTCACCGGAAGTCAGCTTCTTGAAAAATCCTGTCACGCTCGTAGCTATTTTGTTTTCAAGAAGATTTTTACAAACACTAAAACCGCAACACTGCTACTTAAAGAAGAGCTTTGAAGAGCAATATGGCTGCCGTCAATATGGAGGTCAGTTTTACCAGGAGCTTGAGTTTTTTTTTTTTTTTTTTTTTTTTTTTTTTTTTTTTTTTTTTTTTTTTTTTTCCCGGAAACTCACTTCCGCTGATAAGGTGTGATAAACGAGCGTGTGTAAGCAGCTATGGTATGCATTGCAGAGTTGATTGTTCCTCTGTCAGATTACTGCCCATGCACGATGTTGCAGCAGTTCCAGTTATTTAACCACCATTCTCTGTAATCCGTAGTAGGAAAGGAACAACAACTTCGCTTGGCGTGTTACCACACCATATTTTCATCTGCAGACGTCCCTGTGCTTTTCCAACATATTCGTGTGGATTTTCAGCTGCGTAATGAGTGGCAGTTTTGTGCAAAACTGCCTTAGTCCACAGAATTCTCTCAAACATTTCACGCCAATATGATTCAAATCCAAGAACACTTTTCCAAATTCCATTTATCTTCCACAGTTACTATTACAGCACATACGCCGCATTCTATGGTGTAAAAGTGAGAGCTTTCTTTTATATATATATACTGCGTGACGTGAACGACCACGTTCTAGATCCTTGACACTGTGATTTGTTGGGGCCTTTGGTGAAGATTTCACGAACTTGTCAAGATTCTCTGTTCTCCTGGTCCTCTTGTATCGGCGACAGAAACTTCACTACCTTTGTGCTCGTACCACAGATCCCCAGAACTGTTAAGGGACGCCAAATTTGCACCGTTTTTTTACAGTCAACACAGACGGAATTTATGAACTGAAACAAAGTATAACATCCGGGTGTTCTGTTTCTAAGAATAGTAATTCTAGTAATATTGGTTCTTATATTAAGAAATTAGAAGTTCTTGTTTAACGTCTTTGTGAATGACTGGGAAATTTACTGCTACAGAGGTGGGTAAATGAACGCCTCTCTCTTTTAATATTGAATTAATTAGAAATTTGCCTGCTTATCATCTGAAGTGACGAGCGCGTATCTACTATCCGACTGTGTTTGCAATAGTATACTTAATTAAGAACTGAATATGGAGTTTATTGAGCATTAATTAGCTGCCTGCCTATCTTGTTACTGATCCATTCCAAAATGACAAAAATACATTTGCATTAAATGAGAATGATAAAATGGTGGCTGAAATAAAATAGTCCATACAAGCTAAATATTTATTGAAATGAAGACTTCATTAGGAGCAGTGTGCACCACGGCCATAAAATGTTAAATACCGAAGAAAATTCAGCATTGGTCGTAAATTTGTTTACTTATTATTACAGATCGATTTCGGTTACTGAATAGCCGTCTTCAGTGCCATTGAAAAAGTACATGCGCAACAGAAATACAAGAAATACAATACTGATTACACATTTATTATATCTGTTTTACATACCTTGCACAATCAACTACAAACATAACTGATGTGACTAATCCAGCCACAAAGCATAGCTACAAGCCAATAAAAATGATGTTATCATTGTCGAAATCACTGCTAAGCGACATGTAGGCAGCCTGTATAGCTAACTATTATGTAGGTGGCGTGCTCTGTTATAGATGTAATGTAAAGAGTTATGTGTCATTATGTAGTCTCATACAGTGAATTAAAATTTTATAAAAATTCTTTTATACTTTTACTGGAAAACAATAACCGATCAAGTACAAAATATAAAATACATTTTGAGTTATAATATAAATTATAGAGAGCACTGTGTAATAACCAAACGACTTCATCGTGTATGCCAACCAGCATTAAGATGATTACGTATATATTATATTTTTTTATATTTTGAACTTGAAGAGTTTTTGTTTTCGATATTGTATAATTCTTTTTTGTTAAAAAAGTACGTAAAAGTCAGCTATATGGGCTGCCTACATGTCGCTTAGTAGTGATTTTGACTCTGATAACATCGTTTGTATTGGCTTGTAGCTAAGTTCATAAGTAGTTTGAAAGCTTAGGGACTAATGACCGCGTAGTTAAGTCCCATAAGTGCTACAAATATTTGATTTTGCTTGTAGGTATGCCTTGTGGCTGGATCAATAAGATCACTAATGTTTGTATTCTGTTGTGCAAGCTATGTAAAAACGGATGTAATACATATGTAATCATTGTTGTATTTCTTGTATTCCTTCTGCGCTTTACTTTTTCAGTTGCACTGAAGATGGCTATTCAGTAGCCGAAATCGATCTGTAATAATAAGTAAACAAATTTACGAACAATGCTGAATTTTCTTTGTATATTTAAATATTTATTATCATAAGACGCTGAACAGGGATTACATAAATGCTTACAAAATGGGGGGGGGGGGACTGAGGCGATCCAGTCACGGTCTGCACGGCCACTACGGTCGGGGGTTCGAATCCCCCCTCGGGCATGGATATTTGTGCCGTCCTAGTTCGTAAGTAGTTCATAAGTAGTTTGTGAGTTTAGGGACTGATGACCCCGTAGTTAAGTCCCATAAGCTTGACAAACATTTGAACATTTTTTTTTTACAAAATGGAGGAAGTTGCGCGAAAGAGAAAGCTGGGGATCGGGGGAACAGCGAATAATTCTATTTCTTTGAATTCCGACCCAAACGAAAGATAGCGAGTTAGCAAGTTCTGCAAACCTGTGATAATTAATACCACTACAAATTGCTGGTGTCGTAGGCTCTGCGAACGACGGACAATGATTTTGTAGTTGAATTTCTGCAGTACATTACAGGTACATGATCGGCAGATGAGAAGCTGCGTCGTGGAAGACGGTCGTGCTGAAGACTGAAAACCGGTCTCCCGAAGAAGAAACAATAACCAGTGCAGAACCAGAAGGGACGCTGCTGTACTGAGGTTAAATAAAGTCACGAGTCCCGGTGGAGTACGTTGTCAAGTCAAGGCGTCGCAATTCTGTCATACACCACTAGACCAGGTCGTACAACTGAGCAGCTAGGCTCCAAGGATGGAACGAATGTGTCAGAGCGGGCGATCAGATACAGAAAATATATAATGAAACTTTCACTCTGCAGCGGAGTGTGCGCCGATGTGAAACTTCCTGGCAGATTAAAATTATGCGTTGGAACCGGGACTCGAACCTGGGACCTTTGCCTATCGCGGGCATGCGCTGTACAGACTGAGCTATCCCGACACGACTCACGATGCCGCCTCACAACTTTTACTTCCGCCAGTACCTCGCCTCCTACTTTCCAAACTTCACAGAAGCTCTCCTGCGAAACTTGCAAGACTAGCACTCCTGTAAGAAAGGATACTTTGGAGAAATAGCTTAGTCACAGTGTAAGGGATGTTTCCAGAATGAAACTTTCACTCTGCAGCGGAGTGTGCGCCGATATGAAACTTCCTGGCAGATTAAAATTATGCGTTGGAACCGGGACTCGAACCTGGGACCTTTGCCTATCGCGGGCATGCGCTGTACAGACTGAGCTATCCCGACACGACTCACGATGCCGCCTCACAACTTTTACTTCCGCCAGTACCTCGCCTCCTACTTTCCAAACTTCACAGAAGCTCTCCTGCGAAACTTGCAAGACTAGCACTCCTGTAAGAAAGGATACTTTGGAGAAATAGCTTAGTCACAGTGTAAGGGATGTTTCCAGAATGAAACTTTCACTCTGCGGCGGAGTGTGCGCCGATATGAAACTTCCTGGCAGATTAAAATTGTGTGCCGGAACCGGGACTCGAACCTGGAACCTTTGCCTTTCGCGGGCAAGCGCTGTACGACTGAGCTATCCCGACACGACTCACGATGCCGCCTCACAACATTACTTCCGCCACTACCTCGCATCCTCTTTCCAAATTTCACAGAAGCTCTCCTGCGAATCTTGCAAGAGTAGCACTCCTGGAAGAAAGGATATGGTGGAGACATGGCTTAGCCACAGCCTAAGGGATGTTTCCAGAGTGAAAGTTTCATTCTGGAAACATCCATTACGCTGTGGTTAAACCACGTCTCCACCATATCCTTTCTTCCAGGAGTGCTAGTCTTGCAAGTTTCGCAGGAGACGCTGGAAACATTTCTTAGGCTGTGGCTAAACCATGTCTCCACCATGCCCTTTCTTCCAGGAGTGCTAGTCTTGTAAGTTTCGCAGGAGAGCTTCTGTGAAGTTTGGAAAGTAGAAGGCGAGGTACTGGCGGAAGTAAAGTTGTGAGGCGGCATCGTGAGTCGTGTCGGGATAGCTCAGTCGGTACAGCGCTTGCCCGCGAAAGGCAAAGTTTCCAGGTTCGAGTCCCGGTTCCGGCACACAATTTTAATCTGCCAGGAAGTTTCATACAGAAAATATAACTTGGCGTGACGAAAACGGATTCGTCAAATCAAACAGAGCTGCTAGTCGGCGTTACGGTTCCAAGGCTCAAGACAGGCCCTCCTGAATCTCCGGACTTTACACTAACTAGCTCCCAGTTGAATAGAGAGTTGTACTCTTGCACATTTATAGAACGTTTTCTAGGCACAAGTGCACCCTGCCACGTCTCGTGGCGACCTTTAACCCGTGTGTAGAAGCTCCGTCTCTTATCAAAATTTCCGCTCCCACGTCTTGCGTACCAATTACAGCGCCTCAAATTTGCGCTGCAGCCAGTAAGACGCTTAGACATTCTCCCGATCGGACCTCGCGCAAGGATACATGCCTCAGTCGAATAATACGCCTTTTTACCGTCCTCGCGCGGAAAAAAAAAAAACAGTCTACAGCCGGAAATTTGTTTTCCACGGGAAGGAGCGGCTGCTCTTGACGCGCTTCTACGAAACTGAGGCCTCGCCATCTGATGCGCGACTAACTTGCCTACGTTCTCTTTCATATGGAACAATAACTTTCTGGGAAGACGCGCTTCTTGAGAAAACACTTCTAGGTGGCCCCCGGGCGTGCGAGAGTCGCGTTTCGGCCGCGCTCCCTGTCGCCTTCCATGGAGCCACGATTCCAAATGTCCGAAATTTCACTAGCAATACTTATTCCACCACCAAAAGTTTGCAGAAATTGATCCTAATCGAAGTACACATTATGATTCCTACAGACACGGAAGGTTCAATGACGTAATCCACATTTCGGATTAAAGAAAGAAATGAGGTTCCTATGAAACTTACAGCTCTTTAAAATAGGGACTGACATATCAGGTAGCCATTATAGTGTTTAAAAATATTTTTTTCTGAAAACAATAACTTCAAACCACCTGTGTATTTTTCGTCATTAGTGGAGAACGAAACCTTGGATATGATACCTCAATCATCAATTTTGGACAAGTAATACGGGAGATATGGCGTACCCACAAAAAACACCAATGAGAAATAATATATTTGATAATAATGATTCACCAGATTAAAATTTTAAACATACATTTTGACATCCTTGAAGAAAGAAGGGCAGTATGGCAAAACTAATGGCGTGATTATGAAAAAAAAAAATCTTATAATGATCTCGTACACTCATGTGAAGTGAATTGATAGCTTCTGACCACAGCAGTTTGGTCCAATAGATTTGCAAAAATTTGAACTTTTTCGACTAGGAATGATATTGGTCCGTAATACTTGTACTGCTTCCAAGGTACCAGACTAGGAAATCTGACTGGTTACTGGAAGTCGTTTTAAATAGTTAATTACGTCATAATGGGATTTTTACTCTCATTTTGTAGACAATAAAAGGGAAATTAAATTCAAATAATTTGGAAGATGCCTGTGACGTCAACCATCATGATGCTACGCTTGTTGCCGTAAAATTCACTAACACTGATATATTATTTGAAGGTGGAAGAAAGTACCAGCAGCGCCTGTTGTGCAACACCTGAAGATGGTGTGATTGTAACGACGAAACTGGTCGCGTAATTTGAATACATAATATTTATACAACTGCTGGTACTCTCTTCCACCTTGACATTTATCAGCTGTAGTGCCAACAAATTGCTTATAAATACATTGTTTGGAAATTCACGTTTCTGAAAATGGTCTACTAATATTGTGTAGTACCACACTTTACCAATACAGCAACAACAAATGCTTATAGTTGGTTTGTGCACGTTCCAAGTAATGAAAAATGCGTAAAATGTTGTTGAAACACGGTCCGAGAGATCCAAGGTGGCTAACACACAAGTCATTCATTTGTGTGAGGATCATTGTAATGTAAGTAAACACCCAGTACGATTATTTTTACTCTACTAGTTCACTGATGAGTGTCATGCTCTGCAGCTGTAAAGGTGTAAAGTATTATCATGTACAGATTAACGAACTCATGTTTGCTTTTGCTAAATAGCTGTTCTGACGATATGAAACACCAACGAATTTTAATGTAGTTGCTAAACGTACAAATTCCATGTCAGTTTTCAGCTTTAATATTTGCATCAGTGACGCTGTAATTTTTTTTTTCAGTATATGATCAATAAATCAAATATTTGTGTTTTAAAAACGCCGTTGGAGCGCTTCTGGTAAATGCAACTATTTATAATAAAATTTGAAATGATTACTAAATTTCGTGAATCATTCGATTCTACTTCACATATTTCCACGATAAATAAAATAGATAAAAACAGATGAGGTTTGTATTTGAACACGGAACTTAAAATTTATAATCCACGACACTACCCAATACGCTACCAACATTTTTCTTCTTTTGTTTGTTTTTTGTTTTAGTTTCTTCGGATAAATTGGTTATATATGGTCGTTTTTTCGTATTTATTCTGTGTTGTTGGTTTTACGATTCAGTTCTTTGCTCAACCACGTCCAGTATTGCCCGAGGAGAAGATATATCACAGATATAGATAAAGTAAAACTACAATCGTTATTTTACGTTGAAAATAATTAATGTTGGCTCTACCGACAAAATATTTGTCGCCTTATTTTCACACTTCTCTACCATCCCAAGTTCCAATTTAACGGAACAAGATTCTGTGTAATCAGTTAGTGCTTCAAAATGCCTACTGATAAGTGGAAATAGACCACTGTGCAGGTTAATTTGTGCAAATATAAAAATCAATCTTATTTCGAACTGTAACTACATGGCTGCGCACTTACCATGATATTTTTACAATGCACACTAATAACAATATTGATTTAAAAGTGAAAAAAAAAAAAAGACTGAATCTAAGATGCTATGCTTATTTACGAATGTTTGTAGTGTATAATAGTTTGTATCAAGAATGGAGGCAATTCGTTGATACAACAAGTACCAGCGTGATTTAAGTGAAGGTATAGTTTATTTTAAGCTTAGTTTCACCTGTCTTATTTCCGACACTTAGATATCTGGGTTGTTTTCGAAAAACTAAGCTATAGCAAACGCATCGACTCTCAGGAGGTGTTCTCTATCAAACTTTATAAAATTATTTTCTATTCTTACATAAAAGTTGTAAATACGTTTTCCATCAACAAAAAATAATACGCAGAGCTACGTCTTTATCGTGTCATGTAATTAGAGCTTCAGCCAATGACAGCGTATTCGAACACGAGTCCCTATATTTAAATTTAATGATTTTTAAGCCAGAATCTCGGAATAACAGGTGTTTTGTAAGTATAATGGCCGAATATGACATTAGAACACTGTAATCATTCATAAAAACAACAATTTGAACCGTATTATTTAATATACGAAAATAGGCTATTCCTTCCTTTCCAGTTCTTTACTGCCAGCGATGTTAATGTCTGTTACGATTTTCATCTTTGCTGTTCATTACTGACTTCATTTTTCGTTAACCATTTCTCAATCGATATTTTGTCGTAATTTGACCGTCCATTTCATTCAACAGGTCATAATGCTTCAAATCACAGGATACAGCAGTATCGTCATTGAAACTTACCATTGACACTCTTTCGTTTTCAGTTTCAGTCCAACTTGTAATCGTTATATTTGATTTTGCCACTGATTTTTCTATGAGCAGCATGAATAGCAGAGGAAAAATCCTGCGTTCTTCTCAACATTTTCAGTTAACGAAGATATTTCCTAGTGTTCTAGTTTTATGCTGTTTTTTTTTTTATGGGACTTAACTACGGGGTCATCAGTCCCTTTATGTTTGTCTCATAATTCTTATACATATTACTCAAATTTTCCTATTACATCTTTGTATTTTCTAGTCCTTATGGAATAATTTTAAGTGCATATTTTTCATATTTTTAACTAAAAACTAGCGATGGCGTATATTACAGCCCACATTAGGTTTACGTATAAATTTATGATTATCTTTTTATTTAGATAATCTGTAGGGGACTTAACTGCTTGGTTATTAGTCCCTTGCTTACAAACTACTTTAAGTTAAACTAATCTAAGGGAAAAATATACATCCATGCCCGAGGGAGAACTCAAAACTCCGACCGCAGCACGGCGCCCCAGTGCGCACGGCTATTCCACCGCCGCTATGATTTTTGTAAAAATCTCAGGCAGATAAATTATATTAAATTTAATTATGTAAAATTAAATACACAAATAATAAAAATATAATATTTAATAAAATAATAGAAATTTGAATATTTAATAATAATAGTAACAATGTAATATATTTATAATTATACATTGCTTGTTATTTATATTTTTATTATACTTTGTCTCAACTATTAGCAAAAGTGGGTCGAAAAACTGGCGAGTACGATATTTATTTTTATAATTCCTTTTACTTTTCGGCTGTTCTGGAATTTCTTTTTTTTTTCAAAGAAATTCAATTATGGCACAAATTCATGTGCAAGTTCGGAAATAACGAAACCAATTCCAATGATGATGAATCAAGTTTGTTAATTATGATTCATGATATATTTTATTTCTTTATAAAAACGTATTTCCTGCGATATATTCAACCCTAGATGAAATATCAATCTCAAATGGCTTCTTTGAGCTTCCATTAACTAACAAGGAAAAGATTATGTCGCGTAGAACCAGATGAAGAACTATATCTTTAAACGGGTCACCTACTATCGAGTTAAAATATCGACAAAATTTTCAAACAAAAGTTTTTCGATATTAAAATTTTAACAACTTCTGTTTGACTATTTTTTTTCAATCTCACGTTTAATAGTGGTGATTGGGGATAAAACCGGCGTCTGGTTTTGTCACCAGAGGGAGGTTCTGGTCGCTGGGGACCAACAAATTCGTCTGCTAAATTCGCTGCCGATCGTTTGTAAGCTGCGGCCTAAACAGTGGGAACACGTTACAGACAGACAAAGAGTCATTGTCCAATCGCCGTTACTTCTGCAAATATCTCTGAAACAGTGAGAGATATGGAAAAAGCATATCAGAGTAAGTAGTAGAGAATTTATTCGATTTTTGTCTGAGATGAATGGTTGAGGCATGATTTCCAATTAAATTTCATGCTGTCAAAACGTCCCAAATGGCCAACTTTTAGTGTTACTAGGTTTTTGAAAACTTTCATTTACATGTGACACCTTTGGGACGTTAAAAAGTATGTTCGGTTTACCCAGCTACTTTCCATAGGTTTCATGTCGGTAATCTGCGTCGCACTAGTACGGTATTTCGATCACTCTACTTGCGATCTTCACGAGGTGCTTCCTGAGGCTGAATCCAGGGGGAACGCGTCCAGTATTTACGCCTGTGTGGCGACTGTGAGAAGCTCCTCGTCCGACGTCCGCATCGGCCAATAGCCGTATCCCTAGTACTGAATGAGCGTGGCTGTTGCGACTGCTGTGCGCATACGTTTTGGCTCCTATCAGTTCGCATCATGTGACGGTCGCTTCCACTTACAGGCTGTATTGAGCGTTCAGTCTTCTCATTTCCGTCGTATGGATTATTCTGTTTTGTTACCTTAGCCGGTCGCGTTAAGTGCTCCGTTTGAGGTCCGCGCCTGGTGTTGGACCTGCTGTTCGTACTCTGTGTGACCATCCTCAGATGCTTGATTTGTTATCTGATTCAGAAGCATCTGTGTACCGTGTGTTATTTGTCGTGGATTGTTCACTTCGTCACCATATGCAGACTTATGCCTCCCGCAATTAGGATGTTGCTTCCGTTGTGTTTCTGGCGACAGAAAACTCTATTCGCCCAGATGACAACACCCCGCCGGGAAAGCTTTGACATCTGCGACTCTCTGGTTAACGATCCTACTGAAAATCATTGCATTTACTGTTAAGACACTTTGATGTACATGCTGCAGTGCTTACCACGAAGCTGTTGAAGGTTCACTGTTGTTACATTAGGAAAATAATGTTTAAAGAGGATCTCTAAGTAGGTTGCAGACTCTAAAAAATATACAGGGTGAATCACCTAACATTTGCACCGCAAATATCACGGAAACGGACACTGCGATTGATGTGCGGTTTTCACAGAATGTATTGGTAGTATGGAGCTCGTATTTTTTGCCAACAGACGGATTGTAATATTACTTAGAAAGTGTATTTTTTATGCTTACATATAGTTTTTTAATGGAACAATGGTTGTTTCTATCATGGACTGGAATTTTTGACACCAGCTGTGTACAAAGAACTACGAATGACATTTTATCACGTTTACTTTGGCAGCTACAACCGTTCAAACTGGTATCAACTGGGCGATTACATTAGAGACAATAAATAATACATTTATTAAAATTTTAAAATGTTAACCACTTGACTAGATTACAATATTTTCCGAAAGGTGGGCTTGCAGTAAATTTTCCACTTTCTTCGTATTTCTAAGATTAAAAATATAACCGATGTCGCTGAAGAATTGCTTGTTTCCCACTTTCTTCGTATTTCTAAGATTAAAAATATAACCGATGTCGCTGCAGAATTGCTTGTTTCTAATCTATAGTAACCGAAGGAACTGTTCTAAATTTATTGACTGCTTTTGCCGTTTTAGTTGTCGTGTTTTGTATGGTTATGAATTACTTTTTTGGACTAAGTATACAATGATGAAAAGTATGTACGGATTTGTACGATCAGCTCCCGTATATTCTTCAATTACTTGTAATGCTTCATTAATAATTAGTTAAACTGTAATATTTGTAATATGCGTTTCAAAATTAATTACATTACAAAATACTGTTCACAAAATAGTTAATAGTATACCGTACTTACTTAATACTTGTATGTAAATATGTTACTCCAAAAAAACAGGAATGAGCTGACAAGTTAAAACTTCGCACCAGGTGCCAAACTACCTAGCTACGCCAGTGCTACAGAAGGGAATAATGATGGAAATTACAAGAAATCCCATCTAATATGTCAATAAACCGATATCTGTAGGTGTCAGTGAATCGATGACAGCTGACACGTACGACTGGTCTACGCACAACTTTTGCACAGCTCAGTGAACAGCTCATACAGGCGTACAGCAATGTATCCCAAGACAGTATTCATCATCTGACTGGATGCCCGAAACGCCGCCTGCACTTTCACCTTTACAGACTACAACACGTGCTAATTTGGGGTTTAAGGTTTTCTGCATGCTTCGACACGTACTTTCCCATTTCCGCTTGAGCTATTGCCCTGTAAAAGAAATAATTTCATGTACTCCTTATGCACTGTTTCAAAGATAAATCTTGACGGAATTGGAAAACTAAGAGGTTGGCCTAATTTAAGTTACTGTAGAACACTTAACGTGAGCTTCTGCGATCGCTTTTTAATAGCTCTAAATTTAAATGAAAATAACGGCTTAACATCTGATCCGAAAATTTAATAATCGATTTTGTAGAGGAGAAAATTCACAACAACTTGGTTCTCTCTCTCTCTCTCTCTCTTTTTTTTTTTTTTTTTTTTTTTTTTTTTTTTTTTTGTCGCACAGTTTGAGAGATATCTGCAAAAATAGAGGCGATTTGAGACTGTCTTTCTGTAACGTGCTTCACGTTTCTAGGTCGTGTCGTTCAAGCGATCGGCATCAAATTTTACAGACGTAATTTTTTCCCGAAAGCGACCAACACGTCTCTTTTTCAAACTTTTCTACCAAAAAATACATTAGTAACACTAAAAATAGGCTGTTTGTGGGGGCCTTTTGGCAGCATGAAATTTAACTGCAAATAACGTATTAACCCTTCTTCTGAAACGGAAAGTGAAAAGTAGGGTAGAAAATTCTCTACAACCTTGCTCTCTTATGTTTTTCCATAACTCGCACCGTTTCAGATATATTTGTAAAAATAACTGCGTTAGACATATTAACAGACCGGTAAAACTGCCTCTGTGATTGGAACCCACCTTACTTTACCTCAGGTCAAAAAGTTTTCATATGATACTACTATCATCTTCTGACATGAAATGACATGCTAAGTTTTACTAATTGGTTTAAACATGCTTTTCATTTAAGCTAATACTTCTGTAGTATTTGAATTTAACAAATACATTGTAGTATCGCGTTATAAGATGACGTAAGATGATACAGTTAAAGCAGACTGTAGCTATCGGTAAAAACTCAGAAGAATAAAGGTACGTGTTATCCACGACAAATAGCACTTTTATAACGATCATACCATTGAAACAATAACAGTATTAGATCTAAACTGGTAAGAGATTAATAAAAACATCAAATTAAAGCGACTCACTTCTGTACGTATCAAAGCAGACACTAGACTTCGTAACAACACATAGAAGAATAGAGATACGTGTTGGGACTGATGAACTAGATGTTTAGTCCCCTCAAAACAACAACAACAAGATACGTGTTATGCACAATAAATAGGAATTTTATAATGACGATGCTACTGAAAGAAATACGGAAGTTGAATGAAATTGGTAACAGATTAAAAGAAGCACCATGGATTGAAACATGTTCGAATCCTTGTATCTTCCATTTACAGCCATATACTCGTACAACAAACGGTTTGGCACATCAAAACTCTAAAGACAATGAAGTTCACAGTTTATCCGTGTCTTACGACTGTTTCATGTAATTACACACACGCCTGCTCACACATTTGTAGTATAGAAATATGGCGGCGAGACTTCAGTGCCACCATTGATATTGTATGAGGCATCGCCAGTCTAGTATTATTTGTCTCTGCTGCAATGTTACACTGTCGCTTGATTATCAGTCGAAGATAGTAAACATTAAAACGAGGACTAACTACCACGGCAAGGCATTTTAATGGAAAAAAGGACAATTAAAACATGTAAAAGTTATTAAAATAATAGTTTAAAGAAGTAAACATTAAAAAAGAGAATATGTTCATCAAATAATTTTGGCTGTGTGGTAAAATTCGACCACAGAAATATTACGTGTTCTGTCCATAGATATTATCACAAAAGCAGAGCCGCAGTCGTATCGTCCATAAACGGTTTAAGATCAGAAACGATTAACAACCTGACTTGTTCAGAAGGAATTCATTACGATTAAATCGGCGAGCTCGGCGCAAAAGTGACAAGTCTTTTTTTAATAGATTAGCGGCTTTCGGGCATTTTATTACATTAAAAGCTATACGCTGTTTTTACATTATCGGAGACTACGTATTACGTATTTCTAAATAGAATCGTGAAACTACAGGAGAAGCTAAAGTAAAATATACCAGTGCAATGTTTTTATTTCAGGCAGCATTTTGTATGCCGCCCAAGGACTGAACGGATGTGGTTTGATTAGTCTGATAAATTTGTATGAAAGAACGGGAAATTTTCGGAACCTTCACTGTTGTTGGTACGCCTCATAGTTACACGGATATTACAGGAATTTTCGAACGGTAGCTGTTACGAGTCGATTGTTGGCTACCATCTGAAATGGTAACTGCATAGTTGGTTCCTTAGGATGGACAAAAACGAATTTCGTCATTAAACATCTTCATTTGAAGGGTTGGACAGCTGCACATGTCAAATCCGAGTTGGATGAGGTCCGTGTGGGTTCTGCACCAACATTGAAGACCATTTACTTTTCGATCAATGTGTTTACACATGGCCGGAGAAGCACGCAAGATGGAGCACGCTCTGGTCGTCCCGTTTAAGTGATGACACAGGAAAGCATCGATATGGTGCAGGATATGCTAATGGAAGATCGAAGATTAAAAGGTCGCGAGATATCTAGCACTGTACGCATCTCAAATGAGCGAGTGCATTACATCTTCCACGAGACACTGGCTATGAAGAAGGCCTGTGCGTGATGGGTGCCGCGCCTGCTAGCTCTGGATAAAAAACATATGCAAAAGAACACTTTTGATCAGAATCTCACACTGTTCGGACGCAATCCACAGAACGTTTTGCGCAGATTCATAACTGTGGATGAATACTGGATCCACCATTACACTCCAGAAATGGGAATGAGCGTATGGCTTTCTTGGCCGGGAGAACCCTTGCGGAATTGTTCGCCGCCTTAATGTAAGTCTTTTTATTTGATGCCGCGTGGGCGACTTACGTGACAATGATGATGAGATGATGATGATTAGGACAACACACAACACCCAGTCCCCTGCCGGAAATGAACCCGGGCCTCCCACGTGCTAGTCAGCGACGCTACCGCTAAGCTACGGAGGCGGACCTACACTCCAGAGACCAAACAATGGACGAAGAGTGGGGAGAGTGCACCAAAGAAGGCGAAGACTGTTTTGTCTACTGTAAAGGTCTACATCTACATACATACTCCGCAATTCACCGTAAGGTGCGTGGCGGAGGGTACACTGTACCACTACTAGGCATTTCCTTTCCTATTCCACTCCCAAACTGAACGAGGAAAAAAAGAATGGCTATATGCCTCCGTACGAGCCCTAATTTCTCTTATCTTGTCTTTGTGATCTTTACGCGAAATGTAAGTAGGCGGCAGCAAGATCGTACTACACTCAGCTTCAAATTCCGGCCCTCTAAATTTACTTAACAGAAATTCACGAAAAGAACGTCGTCTTTCTTCCAGCGATCCCCAATTGAGTTGCCGGAGCATTTCCATGACACTCGCGCATTGGTCGAACCTACCGGTAACAAATCTAGCTGCTCGCCTCTGAACCGCCTCTACGTCTTCCTTCAAACCGACCTGCTGCGGGTCCCAAACACTTGAGCAATACTCAAGACGTGGTCGTACAAGCGTTTTATACGCGGTCTCCTTTACAGGTGAAGTACATCTTCCCAAAATTCACCCAATAAACCGAAGTCGGCTGCCGTTACCTGCTCGTTCCATTTCATATCGCTCTGTAATGTTCCGCTTAGATATTTGAACGACGTGACAGCATGAAGAAGCTCACTACTAATGCTGTACTCGAACATTATGGGGTTGTTTTTCCTACTCATGCGCATCACCTTACATTTTTATACATTGAGAGCTAGCTGCCAATCTTCGCACCAACTAGAAATTTTGTCTAAGTCATCCTGTATGCTATTACAGTCAGTTACAGACGACACCCTCCCATACACCATTACAACTTACTCTGTCCAAAAGATCGTTTATACAGGTAGAAAATAATAGCGGTCCTATCACACTCCCCCGGGGAACGCCTGACGATACACTCGTCTCTGATGAACACTCTCCATCGAGAACAACGTACTGCGTTCTATTACTTAGGAAGTCTTCCAGCCAGTCACAAATCTGTGAACCTATTCCATAAGCTCGTATCTTCATTAGCAGTCTGCAGTGTGGCACCGCGTCGAACGCCTTTTTGAAGTCGAGAAAAACACAATCCGCCTGTTGACCTTCGTCCATGGCTCGCAAGATGTCATGTGAGAAAAGGGCAAGCTGAGTTTCACATGAACGGTGTTTCCTAAACCTGTGCTGATTCATGGAAAGAAGCTTTTCCGTTTTAAGGAAATTTACTATATTCGAACTGAGAATATGCTCCAAAATTCTACATGAAACTGATGTCAACGATATTGGCCTGTAATTGTGTGGGTCAGTTCTCTTTCCTTTCTTATACACGGGAGTCACCTGCGCTTTTTTCCAATCACTAAGAACTTTGCGCTGAATTAAAGATTCGCGATAAATGCAAGCTAAGTAGGGGGCCAACGCCGCAGAATAGTCTTTGTAAAACCGAACTGGTATTCCATCCGGACCAGCAGACTTTTTCGTATTTAGCTCTCTCAGCTGCTTCTCTACACCGGAAATACCTATTGCTATGTCGCCCATTTCGGAATTAGTACGTTGATCAAATGATGGTACATTTGTGCGGTCCTCCTGCGTGAAAGATTTCTTAAAGGTTAAATTTAGAACTTCAGCTTTCCGTTTGCTTTCTTCTATTACTGCCCCGGAATGATCAACGAGAGACTGGACAGTGGGCTTTGACCCGCTTATCGATTTTACATAGGACCTGAATGTTTTCGGGTTCTCGGAAAGATCTGTTGCTAAGGTATGGCTGCGATAATTATTGTATGCTTCGGGCATCGATCTTTTTGTAGACGCACGAATCTCTACTAACTTTTGCCTGCCATCATTTGCGTGTTCTTTTTTTAATCGAGAGTGCAACAGCCTTTGCTTCCTCAGCAGCTTTCTAACATTATTATTATACCACGGTGGATCTTTTCCATCCTTAATCGTCTTTACTGGTGCATATTTCTCTAACCCTTTATTAACAATGCACTTAAATTTAGTCCACAATTCCTCTACTTCCATAGTCCCGGAATTAAACGATGCCCATTCATTTTATAAGTGCGATCGTAACATTTGCTTATCGGCTCTTCCCAACAAAAACACGCTCCTAGACTTCTTGATTGGTTTACGGACTTTGGTCAACATCGACGCTATGACGACATCATGATCACTAATTCCTGTCTCTACACATACATCGTTAATAAGGTCAGGCCTGTTTGTGGCTATTAGGTCTAGAATATTTCCATTGCGCGTGGGTTGCCGGTTTAACTGCTCAAGACAGTTTTCGGAGAATGTATCCAAAAGTAGCTCGCAAGACTGCTTGTCTGTACCGCCTGAAATGTAACTAGCGAGGTCCCAATCTATACTCTTAAGGTTGAAGTCTCCCCCAACTAATATTACATGGCCCGGATACCTATGGACTACCTGGTGTAGACTTTCTTAGAATGATTCTAAAACTGCTACAGCAGCACTGGGGGGGCCGATAAAAACACCCACCTGTTAACTTTAATTCTTTTAGACATGTTGTACGTGCCCAGACAACTTCACAGTTAGTTTTAACCTCGATCTCAGTAGAAACAATATCTTTGTTCTCAGCGCTAACACTCCTCCTCCAGTTGTATCCGATCTATCTTTCCGATATACATTCCACGCTTCGCTAAATATTTCTGAACCTGCCACATCATGATTGAGCCAGCTTTCGGTGCCTAAAACTATCTGAGCGCAATAACTTCCATGTAGTGCGGCAAATTCGGGAACTTTGTTTCTAATACTCTGTAAGTTCGCGGCTAATATTTTGATGTTCGAATTTTTGTTCCGAACGTGTCCTGAATTCGCTGTTTGAATGCTGACAGGCGAGTGCTCATCAGAGTTAGCGCCTAGCCTAAAAAAACCATGTGCACTCCACAAGTACTCTGCTACCCGAGTAGCCGCTTCCTTAGTGTGGTGCACCCCTGATCTATCTAGGGGCACCCTAAAATTCCCCACCCGATAACGCAGATCCAGAAATCTGCAGCCATGACGGTCACAGAGTCGGCGAAGCCTCTGGTTCAGACCCTCCACTCGGTTCCAAACCGAAGGACCCCGATCAACCCTGGGAACAATGCTGCAAATCGACAGCTCTGCTTGCACCCCGCGTGCGAAGGCAGCAGCCTTCACCAATTCCGCCAGCCGCTCGTAGGACCTGAGGATGTCCTCAGAACCCAAGCGATAAGCGTCATTGGTGCCGACGTGAGCCACGACTTGCAGTCGACTGCACCCCGTACCCTCGATAGCCGCCGGCAAGGCCGCCTCCACATCTCGGATGAGGCCCCCCGGCAGACACTCCGAGTGCACGTTGGAATTCATTCCGGATCTGGACGCTATCTGCCTAAGGGGCTCCATCACGCGCCTAACATTGGAGCTCCCAATAACTAATAATCTCCTCCCCCCGTGCCCCTGCTTAGACCCTGCTGAAAAAGTGACCACACGCTCACTCACAGGACGAACGGGCGCGGACGGACGTCCAGCCTCCACATTGGCCTCCCGCCTCGAGCGACGCGAACGCCGTACAACCCGCCACTCCCCTTGCGGAGAAGGCGGTTCGACGACGTCCGGTACAACTGAAGGTGCCTCGGTAGCAGGGACAGAGAGCGAAGCGTGAGACACCTGAGGTGTCCCACTCGACGCACCAGACTCCCCACCATCGCTGCACCCCGAGACAGCAGCCTGAAGACGGCTGATCGTAGACAACAGCACGCTCAGCTGTTCGTGAACTGCGGCCAACTCCTCCTGCGTCCGCACACAGCAGGCACACATCCTACCCATCCTATCGATACAATTAACTGCAGAATGTACAAAACTAAATAATCAACTTTTAAGTAGACTAGTACTCTAATAAAGGCGTCTGGCTGCTGACTGAACTGTGGTCAGTGGTAACTACACTGTCAAATCAACAAAACTGAGACCGGCAGTTTTCAAAATAAACAAGAATATCTGTGCAATACATCGTTATTAAACGCGCGGGAATATAATCTTAGCGTTGTTTACCATGGGGCACTGGTGACAGCTGGCACTGGACTGACTGATAACGAGCTTAGTAACGGTCTCTGACTTGTTTCGAAATACACCAGTCAAAGACGAAGACTAATACAACGGTATTTATCAAATACGATAGAATAAACTATTAAAACAGTAGTACAAACGAAATATGCAAGTACGCGGGAATAAACGAAAATGAACTAGACTGGAAAATTAAAATTCACACAAATTAAATTACGCTACTTAGCGCTGTTTACGATGTGGCACTGGTGACAGCTGGCACTTGACTGGTGATAACAACTGTCTTTTGGGATTCCCAAGGTATAATCCTGATAGATTATCTTAAAAAATGCCCTATTGTGCTGCTCTGCTGGGTCGTTTGAAACAGGAACTAACTGCAAAACGTCCAAGATTGGCACGGAAGGAAGTTCTGTTTCACCGGGACAATGCTCCAGCCCACTCGGCAGCTATCGCAATGGCAAAAGTGCACGACTTGGGAATCGAATTAGTTCCTCACGCACCATATTCACCAGACTTGGCTCCAAGTGACTTCTCTTTGTTCCCAAACTTGAAAATTTTGTTTGGCGGGAAGACATTTTTATCGAATGAGGAAAGCCTACTTTGCCGACGGGTCGAAAAAATTTGGAAACTCGCTGGACCAAATCTATAGCCCCTCGTGGAGACTATTTCGAGAAAAAAAGTGAGTGTTTGCCATTGAAACAATTTTTATTCTATTTTTACCAGCCTTACCAAGCCACCCTCGTAGACCTCCGAGCTGATACGCACGTCAACCTGTACCTGAGAAACTGGCATCCTACAGGCAGACCAACAGACACACGATCAGTAGCTACTGGCCCTGGAGCCTAGAAACAGCACGAATCGAAGTGTCGGGCCCGGCAGTGCACGCATCACGTCCGCAGCTAACGGCTGCGGCTGACGGTTGCGAATAGCGTTCCCGCCGCCGCGTCAGCTGCCTTTAGCTACGCAGATATCAGACGCGACTCCGCTCCGAACTTAGCCGGGACTCTCAGAAGGCGATATTAATTGAAAACGTGACGGCGAACGCGGATACGATTCCGGCGCGAGCGAAAATCGATTAAACATCGAGTGCAGCGTGGGCCGAATACGAAAGCGGCACCTCCCCCTCCGGCAAGACAAATGGACTGATTTCCTTTCCCTTTCTATCGATGGGGGCGGGGGTCTTCATTTTTACTCGATGGTTTTTCGTAGGTAAAGACAGAATGCGTCAACAGTTCTCTGTCGCATTGTTTACCGAATAATGCTCTTCTTGGTTGGTACTTCATTATTCCACAAATCGTACCTCGTATGTTACCTTATTTGAGTTACTATTCTATACAAATGCGTCCTCTCTCACATTTGATTTCTTGCCTATCGCCATCACGTTAGAGCAGTTCATACGTTCTACGACTTCACTTATCTGTAGGATGTATGGCTCTATCTTTCCTGACACGTTTCAATTTCTACAACACCCTGAAGTACCATGGAAGACATTCTTTGATGCGTAAAACATTTCCTATCATCTTGTTTCTGTATCTTGTCGCTGTTTTTCATACATTTATCTCTTCTACTATTGAAATTCGTTAACTAGAATGGTGGTACAAATTTGACGTGGGTTAACCCCCTCCCCCAAACCTTCAATTTCCGTGAAACATCCTCAGTGGCAATTTCCCTCCCATCCTCCTAAGTTATGCGTCTCCCGATTCATGACCCATATCGACACTCTGTTTGTAGCTGTGGTCTTCAGTCGGCTGAGTGGTTTCATGCAGTTCTCCGCTCTCTTAGATCATTTGGCTATGTAACTTATTTTTTTAGAGAAAATGCTTGAAACGTTATATTTTCATTAAACATTTAGCATATTTTTTATAATTGTTTGATGTAGCTTGCCAAGACAACACTGTGTGTTTGTGATCGCATTGGCGTTCGAGCTGTACTCAAATTACTCTTAACACGTCTAGACATCTCAAGAGTGTCAAGATGGATGCACACAAGTTTGTGGTGATCGTAACCATTACAGTCTAACTTGCGCTATTTTGTATTTTGTCGGCTGTTGCAAGCATCGTCTATACAGTTATTTCGCCCAGGCACCTTAGTAAATGAACGATTTACGAAAGACGGAACATTAGTCCTAAGTGTTTGATTTTAAATAATTGTCGATAAATGTACAACACCTACCCGTAGCATTACACCGTCTACATTTACCTGCTAAATTGCGAGTTGTACTTAAGGTTCGAGTATTAATCGGTATGTATCGATTCCGAATGTTCTAATTAAAACCTAGGATGTCGCGATTCATATGCAAATTAGGTATAAAAAGTAATTGGGTGCGTTGGTGGGCAGGGGTGGTAGAGATTTGTTTAGGAAACTCTCAGGTACGTGTTCGATGTTATTCAAGTTAATTGTACCGTCCGAAGTACGAAATAATTGACTCTTTTTTCCAATGATGGTGTACTTAGATAAGTAATAAGTTGTGTACAATTTTCTTTTCTTTTGTGAGGGGCGCAGTTTCGATTCCCAGTCCGTGTCGGGTGGGGGCATCAATTTTAGGGCTGGCGGTGGGGTGCACGTCGATGGAAGGGTCTGTGCTCACACAAATACCTACTTGTGTAGGCAGTGCCCTTGTTACTGTTAAAAACATGCTTCATCTTAAATCTCTAAAACGTATGTTGTTACAATTAGATTGATATGCAAATTTAATTTAACTAGTATTGCCTGTGGTCGAAAATCGACCAATTGTGTTTACAATGGTCACTGGGGGTAAAATTTTACGTATCATATCGGCGGCCTCGCGTGATTACGTTGGCAACATCAACAACACAATAGAAAATCTTTGCCCATTTGTTCGAACCCCATAGAATGACTCGATTAGTGTATCGTACAGACCACGAAGTAAACAAATAATGCTGTTCCTGCTTTATGTTTGACAGGTTCTTGTATGTAACCTCGTCCGCTCAGTAAAAACAATTGCCCCCGTAAAGCGAAGATTCCATGAGGAAACATCAGCGTTGTCAAGCGATTGGCTAAAATGAAGACTCACAGGATTTTCAGTATTCAGAATCTGTTGCCACCATTATCGTAGGAGGCCGCTGGGATATTTGGTAAAATTTGACCGGCACTGGGAGGCATAAAACGGTATCTTTTACGTGTTAAGGAAAATGCCTGTAAAATAACAACAAAGAAAAATGGAAGTATATACTTCTCATGCCATTTTCGAATTATATAGCTTCCTTTAGCCTAATATTTTATATAGAACTACAATTTAGTTGTTCGCATATTTATACAACGCAAAGAAATAATGTTATTTCGATACTGCGATATTCAGAATACATGTCGACTTCGTAGTTCCACCCGAGCACCGCTAGATGCCTCTCCCGGCGCATCATCCTTTATATCGGCATTCATATGAAAACATCCATTTCCTTTAACCACTGCTAATCACTGAGAAAATGAATCATTTAAACGGCACAAGAAAGTTAGTTGGGAGCACTCCATGTTTCGATATTCACTTATTTTAATACTGCAGATGCGCTGCATTACAGCGTCTTTGGTCGAGGCGAATAGCCAATCAGTGAGCTGATTGTTGGAGAATGTAGAACTTGATTCAAGCTGTAGATAGGAAAATTTCTACTTCCTTTTACCACTTTTAATGGCTAAAAGCACACATAATATTTACATTCGTGAAATCTACGACAAACACTTATTCGAATAATGTAACTTTCATTGTCCTTCTTATACGAATAAATTAATAATCTGTACCACAATTTTCGTGTTTTCGGATAACGGCTAAGTGAGAGTGGAGGGGTGGTGGTGGAGGGGTGGGGAAGTAACGTTACATCGGCTATCGGGAAAGTGGCCAAGGCAGGAGGGGTGGGAGAAATGTACCCAGCTAGCTACATGGTACCCTGGGCCCTTATGCCTGTTGCTATATTACTCCCGTACAATGATAACTCCAGATAATTGCTTTCAGATAGGACTTCTTAACATTTAAACTAATATTAGACGTCAACAAATTTCGCTTCGTCAGAAAGACTTTTCTTTCCATCCCCATTCTGCATCTTATATCTTCTTCCGCCATCGGAGGTTATCTTGCTATCCAAATGATAATACTCATCTACTATTTTTATTGTCTGATTACCTAATCTAATTCATTCAGCATCGCCTGATTTTCTGACACTATATTACGTTACCCTCGTTTTACTCTTGTTAATGTTCATCTTACATCCTCGTTTTTCAAGACATTGTCCGTTCTGTTTAATTGCCCTTTCAAGTCCTTTGATGTCTCTGAGAGAATTACTATGTGTGGTGTCGCACAAGTACAAAGTGCGCGCCACCTACTTTCGCCACGCGCCGCCATGCACGCACGACGCGGCGTTCTCACGACGACAGCCACGAGCGCCCTCTGCTGCAACTCCGCTCGTGGCCACCACGGAAAGACATCGGTCACTTGGGACTGAGTTAGCAACCAGTTAGGACCTTCGTAATCAGATAGGCACCAGTGAAGACTTTGCTATCGTACAGGCACTAGGCCGGACTCTAACAACTATTTATCAACATTCTGCAGTACTATGTAAAAGTTAAGTATTGTTACATTCTGTGCAATATATATATCTTTCTAATTTACTCTAGTGTTTATAGTTTCTGGCTGCTCCCCTCCGTACCTGCACCAGCGTGCTCTCTTTATTCCTGTGTCGGTCACATTCCACTCGGCCACCGACACCTACGACAAGGCTGGGACACAAAAGCGGCGACGAAGTCGGGACACAAAAGTGGCGACGAGGAGTGATAGACGAACTGTGGACCAGCCCGCTTCCAGCAGCCAGACAGCAGTAGTAGTCGGAGTACGCAGAAATTGTTCCCGCCCACCCACCCTTATTATAAGATTTTCGGGGGGAACATTCAGTTACGTGTTTTGTGGACTTTTTTTGTTGCAGAGCGTCCTCTTTCATATTGCATAAATTATTCAGTTACAGACGGCGCAAATCACACAACTTCTCAACGCAGTGGCACAGTTGACGGCAACTCAAAAACAGCCGTCGCATCAGCAGCCCACACCTGCCGCTGTACCGCTCCCTACGTTCCGCCAGTACAACGAACGTGAGGAAGAATGGAGCGACTACTTCGCACAGTTTCAAGAACTCGTCGCGGCTCATCAAATTACAGGTCAGAGAGTGAAGAACCTTTTCTTATCGATTGTGGGCCCCCGGACCTTCGTATTATTGCAAAAACTTTTCCCTCACGCATCTCCTCGTGATGTAGACTTTGAACAAATTGTAGATGCACTGAATGCTCATTACGAGAGGGAAAGTTCTCGTAGCCGCTGCGCGGTACCGATTTTTCAGACTTAAAAAATTACCGCAGCAGTCACACCAAGAGTGGATTACGGAATTGAAGGGCTTAACCCGCCAATGTAAATTTACTTGCTCTTGTGGGCTTTCTTATAGTGACATTATCTTAAGAGATGCGATTACGCAGAACATTCAGGACCCCAGAATTAGGGCAGCTATTTTAAAACAGTCAGACCCTTCATTAGACAGTGTACTGCAGCTTATAGAAGCGCATGATGTAGAAATGCAAAGCCACAGTGTTAATTCAGTGCGCCACAACGGTCGCTTTCCTAGCCGTAGTTCTCAGTGTAGCACTAGTGATTCTTACAATAGTACAGGCCGTGCTGAACAGACAGTGAACAGTAGCCGGTGTAAAAGTGTGACACAAAGATCGCCCCGTCGGGTTAGAAACAGTAATGTGAATAACGGGCGCCAACGCTCATTTCAGAAAAATGTTCGTAAGTCTTGCCCTCAGTGTGTGTCTCGCCACAAGCCTGCTCATTGCCCTAGTCGCAACACAACCTGTTATCAATGTGGCAAATCAGGACATGTACAGTCTGTGTGTATGCAAATTAAAAACTCAAAGAACGGTACCGTTAGAAACAGTGCTTCGCAGAGTGCGAGAACAGTTCATTCTGTAAATGTTATAAGGGCTGTGGAATTGAACAGTGCTTTCCTTGGATCTCAATTGCAAGAAAGTAGTTCTGCGCCTATGGCAAAACTATATAGTGCACCACGTAGCAAGCGCCGACGAGCGCGTAAAACAGTGCAACGGAAAAGGGTTCGGGACAAGCAAAATGACTATGAACAGTGCATTCCTGTAATGAAAATAGTGTCTTCTGCAACTGCTCCTTGTAATAGTGCCCAGTACTGTGTAGCTAGTGACAGTAGACATCAAGTAGCTACTCAAAAGTGTAGTGCAGTAGTTAGTACATCTGGAGTAGCTTCGCATGCTTGCGCGGACGCCAATCCGGCGGTAGTAACATCTAGTGACAGTGTTGTTAATCCGCTGCTTGCCGAGTCTGCGCCGCTTACTTCACTACGCGGCCCGCGCAAGCGCAGTAAACAAACCGTAGCAGACGTTGCCCACGTTCGCGCACCTGTCGTGCGCCAGAAGCACATACTTTTTGTCAATCTCTCCATAGAAAATAAGACTGTGCAATTTCAGCTTGATACTGGTTCCGCTGTTACATTAATTAATGAAGACACTTATGAACTTCTGGGTTCGCCAAAATTGTCGCCGTCACAGCAAGTGTTAACAGCTTATACAGGTGAAAATATTCCCGTGCTGGGAACATGTAGCCTGCCCGCCTCTCTTGAAGGTGTTACAAAAACAGTTGCTTTTGTAGTTCTTCAGGCCAACTCGACACAGAACATTTTTGGACTAGATGCTTTTGACTTGTTTGGTTTATCAATTCAAAGAGATGTGCTTCAAATTTCGTCAATAGAGCCTCAGGATAAAATCAATGCATTGTGTGACAAATATAGTGACTTGTTTTCGCCGGAACTAGGTTGTGCAAAAGACTTCGTGGCACATGTAACTTTAAAAGAATCTGCAGTTCCAAAATTTCGTAAAGCTAGACCAGTGCCTATCGCCTTGCAAGATACTGTTGCCGAAGAACTTAAACGTTGGCAAGATAGTGGGGTGATTTCTCCTGTTTCTGCGAGTCAGTGGGCCTCGCCTTTAGTAATTATACCCAAGCCGTCGGGAAAACTTCGTCTCTGTGCGGACTTTAAATCAACAGTGAACAGTCAAACAATTGTAGACACTTATCCCCTGCCCAGATCGGACGAACTAATGGACAAATTAGGACAGTCTCGTTTCTTTTCTAAGATTGATTTAGCAGAGGCATACTTACAAATTCCGCTAGATGACGAGTCAAAAAAATTTTTCGTCATTAATACTCACATGGGCCTTTTTCAATTTCAACGCCTACCCTTTGGCAGTTCTTCCGCTCCCGCTATTTTTCAGCGTTTTTTGGAACAGCTGACAGTTTCTGTACCGTCTTGTTCGAACTATTTAGATAATATTGTGGTATCCGGACGTACAGTTGAAGAACATTTAGCAAACCTGGAGTGCCTTTACAAAGTTTTGACTGCAGCAAGTCTACGTTGCAATAAAGCAAAGTGTTCGTTTTTTCAAACTGAAATAGAGTACCTAGGCCATGTGATTAATGCCCAAGGAATACATCCCTTACAGTCACATCTTCGAGCAATCAAAGACTTGCCTCCTCCTAAGAATGTGCACGAATTGCAAGCAGTAATGGGAAAGCTGAACTATTATTTCAGGTTTATTCCCAATGCGTCTCAGATTGCAGCTCCACTGCATCACTTACGTAGGAAGAATGTTCCTTTTGTATGGTCCAAAGATTGTCAGGTTGCCTTTGACAAACTAAAGTCTGCACTACTCAGTGATGCATGTTTGATTCCCTTTGACCCACAGAAGCCTGTAGTGCTAGCAGTTGACGCCTCGTCGTACGGTGTGGGTGCAGTTCTGTCACATCGAATTGGATGTCATGATCGTCCTATTGCCTTTGCATCCAAGCTACTGACGCCGACGCAACAGAATTACAGTCAGATAGAAAAGGAGGCCTTAGCAATCATTTACGGCGTCACAAAGTTTCATCATTATCTCTATGGCAGAAAATTCTATTTGTTGACAGACCACAAGCCTCTCACGTCGTTGTTCTCACCCACAAAGCCGATTCCGCCCCGTACGGCACAAAAGCTTCAGAGATGGTCCTTGATATTGTCTAATTATCAGTATGAGATTTTGTACCGACCTACCACTAAACATGCTAACGCGGACACACTTTCCCGACTTCCGGTTGGCCAGGATGTATCATTTGATTCTTCAGAAATGGCATGTTGTCAGATAGACTCCAGAGATGCTTCCGCTGTCGCAGACTTTCCTTTGAACTCTCGTCGGGTTGCACAGGAAACAGCTGCGGATGCAGACCTAAGTGTGGTAGCACGTTTTGTTCGCTCAGGGTGGCCTGCCAGAGCCAAAGACATTGATCGGCCTCTGGTTCGACGTTATTTTGCACAACGTCATGCATTATCTTTAAGTCAGGGTGTACTGTTGTTGCATACCGACAACGACCAAGCAAGAGTGATTGTTCCTCGTTCCCTGCAACGAGAAGTGTTACGCTTCCTGCATCAAGGACATTGGGGCATTGTTAGGACAAAGCAACTGGCCAGGCGTCATTGTACCTGGGTTGGTATGCACGCACGGCGCGGCGTTCTCAGGACGACAGCCACGAGCGCCCTCTGCTGCAACTCCGCTCGTGGCCACCACGGAAAGACATCGGTCTCTTGGGACTGAGTTAGCAACCAGTTAGGACCTTCGTAATCAGATAGGCACCAGTGAAGACTTTGCTATCGTACAGGCACTAGGCCGGACTCTAGCAACTATGTATCAACATTCTGCAGTACTATGTAAAAGTTAAGTATTGTTACATTCTGTGCAATATATATATCTTTCTAATTTACTCTAGTGTTTATAGTTTCTGACTGCTCCCCTCCGTACCTGCACCAGCGTGCTCTCTTTATTCCTGTGTCGGTCACATTACACTCGGCCACCGACACCTACGACGAGGCTGGGACACAAAAGCGGCGACGAAGTCGGGACACAAAACTATGTCATCAGCAATATGCAAGTTTTATATTCCCTCTCCCTGGACTATAATTCCCTCTCCAAATTTCTCCTTGCATCCTTCACAGTTTGCGCAATGTATAGATTGAATAACTTTGGGAAAAAGGTACAACCTCGCCTTACTCCCTTCCCAACCACTGCGACCCTTTCATGCCCTTCGACTCTAACAATTGCTGTCTGGTTATTGTACAAGCTGAATATAACTCTTGGCTCCCTATGTTTTACCCCCACTAAGTTGGATGGAAATTCGGAAGATGGCTTTGTAAGCCACCGCTCACCTCCCTACTGAGTGACATGGCATTGTTACACCACTGACTTGACAGACTCGAAATCAGAACTTCCCAATTCTGCAACCTATTCCCGTTGCCCCATAGATCGAAAGATCCAGTTTTCCCAGTAAATAAAACTCTCAAGTACACTGTATTGCTGAAGCCATAATATGAATGGAAATTGTGAAAACGGAAACGTTTTATAAATGATTAATTTCAACGGAAACATTTTGTAAATGGTTAATTTCACTGGTGGGAAACCCAAAATTGGCAGGAATTATGAAAATGAGTGAAAAATCGTATGTCAGTGTGGAATTCTGTTGGGTATTCTATTTATTCTGGAAACATCCCCTAGTCTGCGGCTAACGTATGTCTCGACAATATCATTTTTTCGAAAAGTGCTAGTCCTGCAACGTTCGCAGGAAAACTTGTGTCATGTTTGTAAGTTTGGAGGCGATATACTGGCAGGAGTAAAGCTGAGAGCTCAGCTGGTGCAGCGAAAGGCCCGGGTTCAAATCCTGGTCTGGCTCACAGTTTTGATCTGCCAGGAAGTGTCATTTCAACGTGCACTCCTATGCAGAATGAGAATATTATTGTAGCTCGAGATAAATCTCGGTATTTCATCACTGGTTACTGGTTCTTTGAAATTCGTAAGTAGGAATTCGTAGAATAGTGCTGGCCAAAGTTCAGGAGCATCTCAAAAAGGTCAATTAGGTTATTTGTGACACTCTCCCAAAAATCGGACGACCCTATGTCAGCTCCACCACTCCTTACAGATTTTAAATACCTGCAGTTGATCCTGTTTGATATGTGTGTGCCACTGACATGGGGTTCTCAAACTTATTTAACAGCAAAATCCTCCACCTGTCTTCTGAGGACATTTTCTTTCAAATACCCACAAACCGATACACCCAGGTATTTGTGCAAGTTGAGTGATACCTAATGTAAGTAATTCTTCTTCTTCGTTTCCTCTCCATCCAACATCTGTCCAGGTCGGAGTGTCGATGGTACTTCTCACTTTTCCTCGGTATTTCCACCGTTCTTCTTCCAGTGTTTGGTTCCACCATGTTTCTTCTCCTAAAACTCGTCTTTATTGTGTTCGTCCATTTTGTTCTCGATCCTCCTCTTGTCCTTAACCTTGAACCAAAATTCCTCTAGGTATTCTTACCTCTTCACATGCCCAAACCATTTTAAACAGTACTTTTCCATTCTCTCATTCAACTCCTCCACTCGTATTTACTTTCTAACATCTTCATTTTTGACTCTCTCCTCTTCTTTCTTAAAACATTTCTCAGAAACTTCATTTCACTGACTTGTATCATAGTCTACCATCTTCTAGCCCTAGCCCATGTCTCTGATCCATATGTTAATATTGGCGTGATGTAGGTCTTGTGTAGCACCAAACTGAACCACATTGGCACCTCCATAGCCCATACTAAACCTCTCACAAACCGGTAAATTGCACTCATTTGTTTTATTCTTCCGGTAATTTCTACCGCTAATCGACATGCTTCACTGACACACTTTGCAGGTGTTTAAAGTTGTCCTGTGTTTCAATATTTCATCGCTTAATATGAATTTATCACTGCAGCCTCTGGTTACCAACATGGTCTTGCATTTCTCCACACTACATGTAATTCATTCATACTGCATAAACGAATATTATTGTTTATTTAAAAGACGTTGCTAATCTCTAGACAACTTTTAATTCTGATTGCAGTATGTTAAGCTTTTCTAACGCAAGTAAGTATGCCGTTGTGATTTTGATACTACGTCCAACTATTTGCATTGTGCAATGGACTGAGCGCACATCTTATAAATGATGTAACTATTGATTGGCAGAAGATAAGGTAACAAGTGTGCACATCAAATTGAAGGAAATTTATTGCTCTAAAACTTTCTTTGTGACAAATTCTTTGAGAAACGATCTAGTGAGTCACTAGAAGTAAATGTTTGAGAACATTAATGTGGTAAAAATGATTTTTTGTCGAAATTGTCAATTTTCAATTACGTATATCTCCTAAACCGTTGGGAATTCGACGTTTATGTATTGAAAAAAATTTATAGCAAAAACTTTTTTTCCTAAAGCACACCGTTTTCGAGATATAAGCGAAAAACTTAAAAATGGTACCTTTCCACGCCGCCCCCCACACCCCACTTTAGTTCTCCTCCCAGGGGCGGGGACTTTTAGTATGTACGCCTCCTAACTATCCCTAACAAACTCATGAAGTCAATAACGAAACTAGTCTGTGTCAATATAATATGGTTTTCCTCCTTTCCTTCTTTCTTCAGGGATCTCTGCATGTTTTTTTTTTTTTTTTTTGAAACGTGCTGACTCTTTCTAATTGAATATTTTATTTTAAAATCTCATAAGACTGCATTTCAAAGTATATACTTCCTTTGACAGCACCTTATAAGAGTTTTAAATTTCTGATCAGCCAAATCACCTGCTCATATGAGGCGAAGGCGTTCAGATTTCAATAAGGGCAAATTAAAGTCGTGTACCTGTCCGTTAACGAGTTTTGGAGGTCGGTAATGCAAAAAAAGTGCCACTGACCCACAACCTCTCAATCTCTCAGCAACAATACTCTAAGCTTAAGGTGCCAGGTTGAGATTTTTTTTTCCTAAAGGGGGGGGGGTCGAGGAGCAGGGCGCTGGGAGCGTATGTGGGATATGTTTGACACTTGCTGTCATTGTCTTGTTTCTGGTTTCTTGAATTTTGACTGTTATTGTACCCGAATTTGAGTGTTATCTGAATTAATAGAAGTTATGTGACAGTAAGAATGAAATTACATAATATGATTTAATTTTTGGAACTAGATTTTATGTTATCTGTCTGCCTCAAATTTCAGTGCTATATTATCCGTATTCTTGGACCAGATGTTGTGATAAGAAGGTAAATATTTAATATGGCAAGTGCCAGAAGATAATAAGTCAGAGCTTTGGCTGAGAATGTCCACTATCATATCTCTTTGGCTGATGTCTGTTATAGTAGAATTGCATTTGTGCGCCGCGCCGAGTGCATTGAGACACTATGCTACGATGCGCGAAGCCGTTCCCCGTCGGGGGTTCGAATCCCCCCTCGGGCATGGATATTTGCGCAGTCTTTAGTATAAGCTAGTTCATAAGTAGTTTGTAAGCTTAGGAACTGATGACCCCACAGATAAGTCACAAAAAATTTAGAAACATTTGAATGTTTTTGCATTTGTGCAATAAACGTTGGGAATGGCTGCCATTGTAGTTGGACTTCAGTGGTAGGACGACACAATTCACGAAATCTGTTTTACAGCATCATGTCGATGGATTGAATGACGAAAGATCAATACACATGTATGTAGGTTTGAGTTTGATTCGGTAAGGTCAAGAAAGCAGCAACTGCACACTGATTAAGATGTTGGTGCAAGTTTATTAATTTTTATTTATTTTTAAGAATTTGGGGGCATCAAGGCTGAAGTAGAATTGGAGTTTGTATTGGGGAGAGAGAGAGACGTATTTGTGTATTTTGTGCAGGTTTGTTTGCCAACGAGCCAGGGTGGCGTAATTGGTAAGCGAATTTGTCTACTCAGCAGAAGGTCTCGTATTCGATTTCCGGCCTTGGTACAAACTTTAATTCTATACTTCAGCCATAGATAGTAACTATGAAACTCGCCCGTTGTTCTTTTTGACTATTAACTAGCCGTGTTTGTGAAGTTAACAATTGACTGCTTGCTCACAAAATCTAATTACGGCGATATTCACACAGCGGCGGAGGTATACTGTTCCCTTAAGCAAAACTCTGATTCTATAAGTAAAGCAAACAGTTCTACCTTTACTGCAATCTTTAGAGGAAACTGCACACAATTAAATAATGATTCGCAGTCATAAATCTAAATCAAAAATAAATGTTGGCAACGGAAACGCAAATATAGACACAAGATACATGAACAAATTACGCCACATCAATCCAAAATAAATGATGAGGGTAGAATTTAATTTAGCACAAAATGAGTTTAACAAATTAATTTATTGTTTAAAACAAGAATAACAAGGGGGAAAATCTTTTTTTTAAATACAATGAAAAACACACCTCACAAAATATTCAAAATATCCACAATTACATGGCCCTAAAATTGCCCACCTGCAAAGTTGAGTACAGGTTAATTTACGATCACGTTTCATAGAGGGGAACGGAGGAATTGCAGCGCATTCACACACAGATTCATACGCCAAGCCATGCAGGTACTTACCAAGCACCCAACACCAATACACCAAGACGACAGCAAAGCGAAGTGGAGAATGCAGATCGAAGGTTCACTCGTGCACAATGAAATAGTACTTCGCTTCCATAACGTGTCAAGCTAGTGGCTTAGGCTCATGATCAACTATCAGAAACAAACGCACTTTGTTTAAGACCACAAAGTGCGGTGTACAGATGGAAGTTAAAGTTTCCCTAGAACTTCTAACTATACATTAACTCAAGATTTCATTAAATAATATCTAAAAAAGGGTGCTCTGGCTTTCGTTTAGCACAGGGAGAAGATAACTACAGAAGTCGGAACACAAAATATGCAAAAGTTAACAAAATTAATTTTGAAGAGAATAAGATCGCGAAATATATCGTGTAACCATTCCTTTTGATCAGAGGAATGAAATCTATTAGATAAACAAGGTTACAGATTGCTACAGCACAATACAGAGTTCGGTCACAAAAATACAGAGAAATGAGATAATTATATTTCATGAAAATTAAAACACGATAGACGTCATGCAACGGTTCTTTCTACACAGAGGAAAAAGATATATTTAATGGTAATAACCACGACAGGAAACACGCTAATCGGCGCACACATGGGCCGACTAGTACACAGATTACAAGTTAGAATGGACAATTTTCTGGGAAAATTATCATGCTACACTCACTAGGAAACACCTTAGCAAATTAGTTATATAATTATTAACCACTCATGTGCACTAAATGATGGAAAAGCTGAAGGCTTAGTCTGATATAGTCCACGTGTTCTGTCGACAAAGTACCAACAGGGTATAGGCACTGCGAGTCCCCAAAAATATTACAATTCAACTACTATAAGAACGCGAAGACAATGAAGATATTTAAACAGGCGAAAAAGTGATTTAAAAGTTATAAAGTGCAAGAACTATGCTAACGAAACACCACTAGAGCCTCGGAATCAGATTCCAGCAAAAATCGACATAAAATTAGCAATCCTGCAGGAAATTAAGCAAAATGTCACTACTACACATAGTGTAGCTGCTACTCCCGGAATTAAACTCGCGAAAAGGCATAAGTACGACTATGGAGACTGAACTAAGTCGAGCCACGAGGCCACAGCAGAACCAAAACCAAAGGTACTTATCCTACCAGGAACCAAGAAGCGAATGAATAGCTCTCTTCACCACTGCTTAACCATTACCAGAGAGAAGTAGTGGAAGGGGGTGCAGAGAGTGTCACCCCCAGCCAAGGAGGTTAAGAGCAAGCTACATTAGGAATCTTTGCTAAGACTGGGTTCTGCTCAGCAGTTGGCAAACCTACTTCTCGCCCAGAGACATTCAACACCCAGTGTTTGAAAGAAACGACGACACAAAACACACGTGGTGCACCTAGCACTTCCTAAACATTCTTACATACAAAGTTTCATTCATTCTGTGGAAGCCAGGGCCAATACACACTACTACATATTTGGGGCCTCGTGTACAACATACAGATAAAACTAAATGAATATATAATGCCTGGTATCTCGCATATTGCGAGTGGAGTGGCTTGCTCTGTCTGAAGCTCATCAACATTTGTTCATGGGGGGTCAATTAAACGGAACACGATATGTGGACGTGTTTCAACTAGAACAACAATAACTCAATCCATGATTAAAGCAAACACATAGGCATAGACTTCTGCTGCAATTATCACAATAAATAAAATTCTTCTGGATGTGAGACTGCGCATTCATTTGTTAAGAGTCGTGCAACATTTCAGCCACTATTGCAAGTTTACTCGTATGTATTTGTCTCATGTAAGAGTGCTGGCTTTGATCTTACATAATAGTCACTATCACGGTAATTGCCTGCTGAATGAGCGATGGCTTTGTTTCTTGTATAATAGTTACATTCAGCAGACAAATACCAGAAGAAGGGCACTTCCAACAGTGGCCTAAACGTCAGTTGTAAGGAATGACAATGGTATCTCACACCTGGAAGAATTTTATTGATTGAAATATTAAATTAATTAAGTATTTTAATCAATTAAATTCTTCAGGTCGTGCGATCGCATTGTCATTCTATAAAACTTTTTCTTGCTCTGAGTAGAACATTCTTAGAGTTCTTGCGGAAATATTTGTGACAGGCTTATTTATTTATTTATTATGGGTTTCTGTTCCATAGGACACAATTTAGGAGTGAAAATCCATGGTCATGGAAAAGTCAATACATGAATTTTTACACAACAATGGTAGTAGAAAATTTTAAGCACAGGACAATCTTAAGACAAATTGAAAAGAATGAATAAAAATGAATTAGCTTAATTGTTTAACTTTTCTAGGAGTTCCTAGACAGAATAACAGGAGTGAGCCATGAGGTAACTCTTCAATTTAGATTTGAAAGCGTGTGGGTTAGTGCTAAGTTTCTTTATTTCTTGTGGCAGCTTATCGAAAATGGATGCTGCAGAATACTGTATACCTTTTTGCACATGTGTCAAGGTGGTGTGATGCAAATGTAGATCAGACTTCTGTCTAGTACTCACCGAGTGAAAGCCACTAATTCGTGGGAATAAGCTGATATTATTAACAACAAACGACAGCCGGCCGCGGTGGCCGAGGGGACTGAGGCACTCCAGTCACGGTCTGCACGGCCACTACGGTCGGGGGTTCGAATCTCCCCTCGGGCATGGATATTTGTGCCGTCCTTAGTATAAGGTAGTTGATAAGTAGTTTGTAAGTTTAGGGACTGATGACACCGTAGTTAAGTACCATAAGCTTAACAAACATTTGAGCATTTTTGAACAAACGACATTAAAGAAAAAAACGTATCGTATTGTGACGCCAGTGTCATAATTCCCAGACTACTGAAAAGGGGTCGGCATGACGTTCGTGAACTTACACCACATATTGCTCGAACCGCCCGTTTTTGAGCCAGAAATATCCTTTTTGCATCAGGCTAGTTACCCCAAAAAATAATGCCGTGCGTCATAAGTGAGTGACAATAAGGGTAATAGAATACTTTTAGTGTTGAAAAATCACTTAAGACAGGTTAATATGCGGCAGTTAGATCTTTAGCAGTTGTGATTTCTCAGTCACCCTAGAGGAGAAAATTCGTGATGGCACAATGGCATTATTGCGACATGAGGTGGAGCGTCTAATTTTCATTTGCCTCCTTTTAGCGAACACTTCTCGAAGAAAGATGAAAAGTCTCTTGAGCCAATAGGAGAGAGACCTGCACCAATATTGAGCCTCTCAGTAAATGACATTATGAAAAGCCGGCAAACAAGGGTCTGACCCTGGGGTGGGCCATCGCCGGCAGAGCGGCACTCAGCGGCGACGTGTTTACCCTGCTCGTTACGGCGGGGCCTCTGAGTAATAGCGGCCACTTGAGAGCCTAGGAGGGTGGGGGGAGTAAGGGGGGGCCGACCGTTCAGCGGCCGCGACCGATCGGCCTGCTCTGGGAGGGGAGGGGGCGCTCCAACAAGTGTGGCGAGGGCTGTGACGTCACAGCCACTGGCCCGACTCCGCGCCACTGCTGTGCTCAAGGGCCGCTGACTGCCGCTCACAGACCAAGGCCATAAGACGCAGTATTGCGCATGCGCGAATCTAGTGCCACGGCCCACAGATGTGCCCAGAGGTGCCTCACATCCTGAGAGCTACGACACTGAGAATCGTTTCTCAGCGGGTGGCTAGATGAATATGTAGTTCTTTTTCCAAGGCCACACTTTACCAATAACGACCCGCCTGCAATCGCATGTGTGGCATTTGTATTCTATTTTTCTATTTTTTTCTTTTTTTCCCTTTTTATATGCTTTTATTTATTTATCGTTTGGCATATGACAGCAGCATATATACAAGTATAATTAAACAAAGAACAAGAATATATATACAAACATCAGTAAAAGATTGTAAAAGAGCTCATTTTCGGTACATGTGAGTGATCAATGATATATTATGACAGAACACTTGGAATTACATGTGTCATGTGAGACAAGCTTTTGGCTACACATCAATGTCCAGATCTTGAATCCACTTCATAGCCTGAGGTGTGGCTTCTATAAAGTCCTCAGCAGGGGCACTATATTTTCTTTTTGGACAAGCGTCAGCGTCTGCTCAGGTGCTCCACAATCACAACTTGGGCTGTCCGTGAGTCCCCACTAATAAAGCATGACCTTACATCTGGTACGGGCACTTCTGATGCGATCGAGCTTAGTCCAGTCTTTTCTTGCCAAGTTGAACCCTTTTAGGTCTTTTCACGGATCACTTATGAGGTGATGATTACAGACTGAATTCTCCCACTCACTTTTCCAGTTCTCTTTTAGGTTGAAGGTGACCTCTCCTCTTAGATAGCCATACCGGCTGACGTGATTTCAAACGATAATTTGACAAATTTTTTTATTACATCCTGCATAGGTAAAAATTTTCCTTCATTTTTTACTATTTTTTCCCATTCTTGAAAAGTTTTGATTCTAAATTTTGGTGGAGCTATATTAGCGATGACGGAGAGCCACGGTGTTGGAGTGGACTTTAATGTGCTGGTGATTATCCGCATGGTTTCGTGCAGCTGTACGTCTACCTTGTTGGTGTGGTGGCTTCTCTCCCAGACCGGAGCACAGTACACGGCAGTGGTGTAGACTATCGATGTTGCTGCTGTTCGAAGTGTGGATGCATTTGCACCCCAAGAACTTCCCGCCAGTTTTCTAATAATATTATTTCGTGTTTTTAGTTTCTGGTCAACATTTTTAGGGTGTTCTTTATAGGTGAGGGATCTATTAAGTGTAACACCCAGATACTTAGGATGGAAGTTGTGTTTCGCTCTCTGTTGGTTAAGTAGCACAGACAATTGTTGATTGGCTATATTATTGTTGAGGTGAAAAGCGCAAACTTCAGTCATTATATGCTCATAATAATAGAACTAAAACAGGTACATACATTTTTTTTTTACAATCTGGTACTATAATAATACTAATAGTATGAATACAGATACATGCATCATTTGGTTCTATTTAAGAATTCATCACTGGAGTAGAAGGAGTTGGCCTCTAGAAAGTCTTTTAGTCTTCTCTTAAACTGATCTTTATTTGTAGCTAAATTTTTTTGGTTGTTGGTAAATTATTCAAAATATGTGTTCCTGAATTGTGGACCCCTTTTTGAACTAAAGCAAGTGCTTATAAGTCCTTGTGTATAGATCATTTTTGTTCGTATTACTGTAGGTATGAACTGAGCTGTTTGTTGGGAAAAGGAATATATTATTCATGACAAATTTAATTAAGGAATAAATATACTGAGAGGCAGTAGTTAATATACTCAGTTCTTTCACGAGGCTTCTGCATGATGTCTGTGAATTTACACCAAAAATAATAAGTATTACTCGTTTTTGGACTCTAAAAATTTGAAGAGTTAGCTCAAAATATTATACCATATGACATTATGCAATGAAAGTAAGCATAGTATGCAAGATTTTTGATTTTTATGTCTCATATGTCAAATACCACTCGTATTGCAAGTACAGATTTGTGAAGTCGTTTCCGTAGTTCTGTGGTCTGCTCCTCCCAACTGTATTTATTATCAATCAGTAATCCCTGGAATTTTATATTGTCAACGGCTTCTATCTACTCTTCTTCATACTTTATGCATTAACTGGATGGGAATCTCTTACATGTTCTGAAATGCATGTAGTTTAATGTCAATGAGCTCGCTTTAAACCATTTATTAATGTTAATGAAAATACCATTAGTAGACCTTTCTAGAACTATACTCAACACAGTATTTATTGCAGTACTTCTATCATCAGCAAACGAAACGCACTCTGCTTCTGGCGATGTAACTCATGTTAAGTCATTAAAGTACACAAGAAAAAGCAATGGTCGTAAGATGGATCCTGCGAGGGGGAGCACTCAGCAGAATGGCTTAAGGACAAGGTGCCCATGATATCCCCGTGGGAGGATGCGAAGCTACTGATCAAGACCAAAGATCCTTAAGGATGTGTCTCCAATGACTCTGTTCGAGAAAATAAGTGTCCAGAACGCAAAAGTCTCGACAGAGGATTGGAGGGTAATTAACCCAAAGGTCGCTCCGGGAGGACGAACCCTGGTGGTGGAGGTCGGAGAGAAGTCCCTGAAGGCATTGCGAGAGCAAGGCCAGCAACCGTTTTTATGATTCGCACAGGTCGCCGTCAGGGTAATCAAAGACCTTAAAGGCAATAATGTCAGCAAGATGGAGACTGGAAGTGCTGCAGATAAACCTGCAGCACAGTAAAGGGGCCACTGCTGCCCTGAGCCATCACCTGGGAAGACAGGAGGTAGACGTGGCCCTGACACAAGAACCCTATTTATACAAAGGGGGTGTACGGGCCTCGGTGGTACTGGAGGTAAGCTGATTTATGCTAGAAATCTAAAAAACTCAAGAACATGCATTTATGTTAGAAATGGAATCCCTTTCATACAAATGATGGATTTTTGTTCCAGGGACCTGGTGACCATCAGGATTCAGCAACGTGAGGAAGGTATCACGAGGGAAATTATTTTGGCCTCAGCATACCTTACGAAGACAGCTTTCCTACTTCTTTGGAAGTGAGGAGACTGACGGAAGCCTGCCTTGGCTAACGTGACGAACTGTTGGTGGGATGTGATGCCAATGCCCACAATCTATCGTGGGGCAGCAAGGATACCAACAGTAGATGTGAGCACCTTCTTGAATTTCTCCTATCTAACAACTTGGAGATCCTGAATATGGGTGATGAACCTACATTCAGGAATAACTGACATAACTTTTGGTTCCATGATGATGGGAAGTTACGTCAAACAGTGGCATGTGGTCCTGGAGCCATCCTCATCAGATCACATGTATATTAAATTGAAGGTCGAAATGTAAACTAGACAGACCATGGCCTATAGAAATCCTAGGAAAACGTAATGGGAGACATATAGGAGAGACCTTCACTTCAACCTATCGGAAATTGAAACCTCGATAAGGAAACCAGCAGAGTTTGAGGAAGTAGCAGAGACCGTAACCTCTGCTATAGTGACCTCATACCAGGACAACTCTTCAATCACCAAGAAGTGCACAAATAGGAGTGTAGCTTGGTGGAATAATAACCTGTAAATGCAAAGGAAACAGGTACGAAGACTGTTTAACCTTGCGAGGCGCAAAGGACAATGGGCAAAATATCGTGAGGCCCTTGTCAATTACAACCTTGCCATTAAACGGGCAAAGGAGGCATCCTGGAAGGTATTTTGTGAGGAAGTGGAGGGCAAGGCTGCTCAAGCGAGACTTCATACAATCCTCACTAGGGTACCAACTAATCCAGGAGGAACATTGAGGAAGGAGGATGGGGAGTATACAAAGACAGCACATGAAACGCTGGAACTGCTCCTCAAGACTCACTTTCCTCAATATACTCTGGTGGATAACTCAGACCAGAATGTGATTCCTGAGAGACAACGATTCTCAGGTATTCACAAAGAGGACTGGGATATGGCAAAGGAATGTGTCGATTTTAGTAAGGTCCAATGGGCGGTGGGAACATTTCAACCATTCAACTCACCTGGCCCTGATGGAATCTTTCCAGCTCTCCTGCAACAAGCGGGAGAAAATCTTATTAGATTCCTATGCAGGTTATTCAGGGTTAGCCTAGCAGCAGGAATCATTCCCAATGCCTGGAGGGCAGTGAAGGTTGTCTTCATTCCAAAACAAGGGAGAATTGATCATACCAAGGCCAAGGATATGAGACCAATCAGCCTGCCCTCCTTCATTCTTAAGACATTGGAAAAGCTGTTTAATGTGCATGTTGGAGAAAGGAGGTTAAGTAGGGCTCCTCTACATTCAAACCAACATGTATATCAGCCAGGTAAATCATGTGAAACAGCTCTCCACCAACTCGTTGGGAAGGTGGAGAAAGCATTACACTTTCAGGAAGTAGCCCTCTGTATCTTCCTGGATATCGAAGGGGCTTTTAGCAACACGACCTTCGATTACATCGTTAGGGCAGCAGAGTTCCATGATCTAGGGACCACTATATGTAGGTGGATTAGGGCCATGCTCAGTGGAAGAAAGGTAGAGGCTACCATGATGAATGAAAAAATGATAATCAACAGCACTAGGGGTTGCCCGCAAGGAGGAGTTCTTCCCCTTCATTGTGGAATCTGGTGGTGAATGATCTCATTGGAGAATTAAACTCTAGGCAGTACTTTTGCCAAGGATATGCAGATGATCTTGTCATAGTAATACTTGGCAAATTTGCTGACACAGTAAAGAATATGGCACAGGGTGCGTTGGAAATTGTGCAAGACTGGTGCAGAAAACAGGATCTGGGGATTAGTCCTAAGAAGACTGTTGTTGTACCATTCACAAAGAAGCATATCCAACATTCAAGTTGGAATCTAAAGCTTTTCAATGAAACGCTACCTGTGAAGGGGACAGTGAAATATCTTGGGGTTACCTTAGATGAGAAACTGACATGGCCCCTCACCATAGGAATATTTGCTCCGAGGAAAAAGGTACTCTGGTAAGTACCAGGAGAGCTTGTGGCAAAAATTGGGGCCTGAGCCCCAAGGGTATGCACTGGATATACTCCACGGTGATAAGACCCAGGAAGAAGGTAGACCAGCAGGTGGCTGCTAAGGAGCTTGGTAAGGTGCAGAAATTAGCCTGCTTAGCCATAACAGGCGAAATTAGCAGCACACCAACTGCGTGGATGGAAACCATGTTGGATATGCCCCCATTACACCTTTGGGTCAAGATGGAGGCAGCGGCTGGTGCATACAGACTCAAAACTGGCAAAAACTGGAACTCTTTGGAATATCCAGAATCACACACTAAAATAGTGGGTGAGGTAAATATAGGAAATGGTGGGGAAATGCCAGCCGACTATATTATAACCCCATACTGCTTCAACAAGCCTTTCAATATAACAATTGGAAGTAGGGAGCAGTGGGAGACAATAGTTCGACACCATACAGGGGATATTGTCTGGTTCACTGATGGGTCGAAATCAGACCAAGGCGTTGGGGCCGGAGTATACGGGGTGCAGCAAAGACTGGAGGATGTCATCTCTCTAGGGAAACTGGCCTCAGTATTCCAGGCCGAAATCACTGGAGAGGAGAATTTGCGTAGGTGCTACAAAGACCGTAGCATCTATATCTATTCACACAGCCAGGCAGCCCTGAGACCACTGGCAGCTCCTGCAACAACATCTAAAATTGTTCCAGAATGTCACAGGGTTCTAGGGGAGCTAGGGGAAAGCAATAGGGTAAACCTATTGTGGGTCCCTGGCCACTCGCGGATCAGTGGCAACGAACATGCCGACAGATTAGCCAGAATGGGGGCAGAGACTCCATTTATTGGACCGGAACCTGTCCTGACAAGGCAATGATCAAATGGGAGCTACGTAACTGGCTCAGAAGACAGCACGTAGAATATTGGGCCAAAGTCTATCAACAAAACATGGCAAGGTAATGATGCCAAAGCCATGTTTTAAAAGAAGCTCTGCAATCCTAGGCCTGAACTGGAGAGAGATTAGACTGATGATTAAATTGCTGACAGGCCATGGGAATTTCAAAAAACCTCTACATACAATGGGAATATCAGAAGAGGGCCCTAAATGTAGGCTCTGTGATGACGGTGATGAAACTGAATCACATCTAATCTTAGTATGCATTGTATTGGAGAGTAAAAAGTACAGAGCATTTGTGACAACCAGACCCGAAGAAATTATGTCTAATAAAGAACTGGTAAAGGGACTCCCAGCACTGTTCAAGGGCATTGGTTGGCTTTACTAGATATACAGGGAGCGATACCGCACAATAAACTAAGTTTCGTCGCAGGCAGTGGCGAATTGGACCAAGACTGTTTTGGCTTCCCTGAGAAAATCAATCAATCAATTAATCAAGATGGATACTTGTCGTAGACCACATGTAATTTGTTCCCAATCGGAACTGTTGGCTTAATTCACTAGTCCCTTGCACTGTCACCGTTTGTTTCCTGTTATTGAGGTACAACTTGAACCATTTTGCAGCAATTACCATGACACTATAGAGTTCTAATTAAATGGATGTTATGGTTCACACAATCAAATGCTTTTGATAAATCACAGAAAACACGTCCTGCTTATAATTTATTATCTAATGAAGTAAATATATTCTCACTGTAGGTGTAAATAGTCTTCTCAATATTCAAACTTTTCGGAAATCCAAACTGTGTTCTAGAGAATAAGCCATTTGAGGTTAGATGGTTGAGTAGCTGATTGTACGTTACCTTTTCTAGAATATTTGACAATGCCGGTAAAAGTAAAATCGGTCTGTAGTTTGATTGATATGTCTTTATCCCATTTCTTGAATAGGGGTTTAATATACATATATTTTAACCAATCGTGAAGTTTTCCACAAATATGCGCAATATCAAAAGATAAACATTCCTCACAGTATAACATGTTGCTAGTTGGAGGCACAGCTGTGGACTACAACAGTCCAATTGGATAGAGACCATTTTGAAACTGTAATGTCGTACAACCAACGCCCCAAATACGCGGTGTGTAGTATACGCCCAACGCTAACGTCGCGATAAAATGCGGCGTTTCTAGCGCCCTATATAGTATGCAAATTCAACGCCTAGTTTTCAGCGTTAACTCCGCCGCGATTTCAGCGCTAGTATAAAATAACCCTTACCAAGTAGCATCAAAAGTCTGACAGACAGCCAACTAATATTTAAAAAAAATTACAGGAATTTCTGAATGGCAACTCATTCTACAATATAGATGAATTTTCAGAAAACACTTAATTAAAAACAATAATAATATTAAACAATAAAAATGTAAATAAAAAATCCTTAAAATATTGATTGTCATGTATAGAGAACATTTATTAACGTGGCACGCTCCACATCATTACGAAATGTCGTATATATTATCTATGGAACAAGTATCAATCTAATCTACATCTAGAACAGTCGCTAGCAACCTCTGGGGAACCTGCCGCACCTCAGTTGTATAAGGCTTACCCAGGCCAGCGGGACTCTGCCTGGGAGGACGTAGAGTTCCCTAGTTGCTCGTGGGACGAAAATGAAACGATCCAAACGCAAAACCGGCGTCTCTAAGTGAGGATAGACCGACTTCAATGCCGCGTCATACGACCCTAAATCGTTCCCAGCCCTGGCCACGTCATGGGAGGAACGCTGGGCGCTCTCAACCTATCAAAACCGTACCTGGCCCCGTACCTTCTCTGTCCCTGTACTGATGGGGAAACGTTCCAGTCGAACAAACCGTAACTCTTCGTTGAACAGCTCCAAGATACGTTTGGCCAGGTAGCGTCTTTCTCAAAGATAAGAAGTGGGGCTGTTTTGATACAAACGGCATCCTCAGCACAGTCAAAGGCAATACTTGACTGCAACAAGCTGTGTGGCGTTCCTGTGAGTATCACACCCAACAAAACGCTCAACATGGTCTAGGGTCTGATATACCACCGAGATCTCCTGTCTCAAACCCATTATGAGTTGCGAGCAAACCTACAGCGCCGAGGTGTTCACTTCGTCCAATGTGTGCATAGGGGACCGAAAGATAACAGTATTGCCACCGGTGCTTTCATCCTGGCCTTCGAAGGCGACACATTGCCTGAGATGGTCAAGGTAATGTTTTACTGGTGTGATGTAAAACCATATTTCTCTCCACATAAGTGGTGCTTGACGTGCTAGTTGTTTGGGCACATTTCGTCCCATTACACTTCCAGCCCAACCTAGAGGGAATGTGGGTTGTCTAGCTCTTCCGGACAACCCCTGTACCCCCCCCCCCCCCTATACTTTGCGTGAATTGTGGGCAAGACCATCCGCCATGCTCGCCAAATTGTACTGTTTTACAATGTGAACGGAAGATAATGGAGATAAAGACTCTGGACTGGCTTACTTACGCTGAGGTGCAAACGAAGTACGAGCAGCTCCATTCCATTCATATGGCAACATCTTTTGCCACAGTAACATCGAACCAGTTACCTTATTAATGATGACATCATCAGTGCATCTGTGGGCTCTAAGGGCCATCAACCATCCACTGCCCCCTTAACGGGTGGGGGCTCTCATTCCCTGGTTGTTCCCCATAACACCACCTGTGGGGGCAACTTCACCCTCACCACAGGGGACATCAGTGCCCACCACCCAGCTGGAGATACAGCAAGCTTCCCTGGCTTCTTGCATCAGGAGGGGGTCCTTTGAGATGCTCCCTTCCAAGGCTTCCACATTGGTCTGGAATATCCAAGCCAGGGGCTGCAAGATCGATAAGTTCCTGCTAGATGGGCTTCCCACTCTGCGGCAGGCCCTACAACCACTCATGAGTAGACCTCTAAGCCCTTGAAACTCAAAGGGCAGTGAGAGACACAAAAGGAGAAGGAAAAGAAACCGAAAGAGACTTCATTGGCTCCGACGTTACCTCCTCTGAAGATGAGGTAGCGATCCTCATTCCCCTGACGATCTCGCCCTCACTGACTCTCTAAAACCAATGGTTCTAGACAATGCCGACTCCGACCCATTGCCAGTAGGAGATTGTTTGACCTCAAACCTTTCTCTCGTCCATCGTGGCCTTTCGGCACAGAGAAAACAACATTCTTCAGTGGAATTGGGGCTGTTTTTTCAACCGTCTTGCCGAGCTGCAACAGTTGTTGTGCCACTTCCCCACGCTTTGTCCGGCTGTATGGGAAACTTGGTTTCCCCTAAGCTGACCCCAGCCCTTCATGGCTACTGTGGCTACTCGGGGCTACTTTAGGAACTGTGTTGACTGTGACAGGGCCCCCGGCAGTGTCTGTATATACATCCTTACCACTGTCTCCAGTACTGCTGTGCCCCTGCACACACCTCTTGAGGCCGTTGCTGTTCGCATCCGAGCCATGCAAGAATTCACGGTTTGTCTTGTACACCTTCCTCCAGATGAGGCTGCCTCACCTACAGATCTTTCTGCCCTGATCGCAAAGCTCCATTTCTCATTTTGGAGGACTTTAACGTCCATCAGCCTTTATGGGATGGAACGGAGACAACTCGTCGTCTTACGGATGTTGAAACCCTTGTAGCACAACAAGACATCTACCTTCTAAATACAGATGCCCACCCCTACACCAGTGTGGCACATGGCACATTCTCAGCTCTACACCTGTGGGTGTGTAGCCCCATCCTTCTCCCACATCTCACTTGGAGGCTCCATGATGACCTTTGTGGGAGTGGCCATTTTCCTATCATTCTGTCACTCCCACAGTCTCCATTAGCAGGCCGCCTGCCAAGATGGTCCCTCCACAGGGCTAATTGGCAGCGTCTCTGCTGTTGTTATTCCTACCCAACAGGCAGCCAATGTGAATGTGTTGGTCCAACAAGTCACTGCCGCTATAGTTTCCGCCACTGGCTCTCCTCGGCGTAAATCTGTGCCTTAGTGGACACCCAAGATAGCTGAAGCAATCCGAGATCGTCGGCAGGCAGTGCACCGCCCCAAGCGTCATCCAACCCTAGATCACCAGATTGCCTTTTAAATGACTCCGGGCCCCGAACTCAACAGCTCATCCGGCACAGTAAGCATGATTGTTGGGAGAGGTATGTAGCCTATATTGGTTCTCGTGCCTCCCCTTCTTAGGTGTGGACCCAATACGGTCGGGGGTTCGAATCCCGCCTCGGTCATGGATATTTGTGCCGTCCTTAGTGTTAGCTAGTTCATAAGTAGTTTGTAAGTTTAGGAACTGATGACCCAGTAGTTAAGTGCCATAAGCTATACAAACATTTGAACTCTTTTTTTTGGGGGGGGGGGGGGGGGGCAAGTTCGACGCCTTTTCGAGCACCGCCACCAGCAGGAATCCCCTGTCTTCAGATACAGGGTACTATCTGTACAGACCCGAACGCTGTCGCCGAGTACAATGGCACGCCACTATGCATGCATTTCTTCAACAGAAGCTTACAGTGCAGCCTTCTGTAGTACTCTAAAAAAACGAATCAAGTGGAAGCCACTGTCATTTGGTGCACATCGCCAGGAGCCTTGCACCCTTTAGTGTGTGGGAGTTTCAAAGCGCACATGCTGCATGTCCTGATACCTGTCCAGGACCAGGTCGTATCCATAGCCAGTTCCTCCGACATCTTCCTGTGGATGCTCTGAACCAACAGATCTCCTCGTTTAACAATCTCTGGGGCAAGGTGTTTTTCCCTCTTAATGACGAGAAAGCACCATCCTGGTGCTGACCACCAGGTGACTGATAGTTACCGTCCGATTAGTCTCACCAATTTTCTATGCAAACTCCTCGAACGTATGGTGAGTCAGCGGCTTTTGTGGATCCTCGAAGACCGGGGACTCTTGGCTTCCGTCAAGGCCGCTCCACTACTTACAATCTTGTGCCATTGCAGTCAGCTATATGTACAGTCTTTACCCGACGTGAACACATCGTTGCTGTATTTTTTTTATCCACAGAAAGTGTACGTCACCACCTGGCGCCACCACATACTGGCTATATAGTACGACTGGTGCTTACAGGGCCGCGGTGGGTTCTAAGGCACCCTCTACAGTGCGCGCGGTTGCTGGCCGTCGGAGTTTCGAGTCCTCCCTGAGTCATGAGTGTTTTTTTTTGTCCTTAGGTTAAAAAATGTTTGTAAATCTATCGGACCAAACTGCGTGGTCATCAGTCCGTAGCTTACAAACTACTTAAACCTAGGTAAACTAACCTAAGGACGAACACACACACCCATGCCCCAGGGAGGACTCGAACCTCCACGGCGAGCAACCACGCGCTCCACAGCAAGACGCAAGACGCTACTCCACCGCGGCTGTCCTTAGGTTAGTTTACCCTAGTTTAAGTAGTTTGTAAGCTATCGAGTGATGACCACGCAGTTTGGTACGACAGATTTACAAACATTTGACATTTTTTTTCGACTTATTGGGCCCTTTTCCAGTCTTTATAAGGAGTTTTCTCTCCCACTGCTCTTTTAGTTTTAGGGTCGGTGCCGCTATTAGTTCATCAAGGATTCAAGAGAACAGTGTCCCACAGGCCTCCGTCCTCAGTGTGCTTTTAATTTTAGTTGCCATAAATGATCTTGCCACGGCTGTGGGGTCATCAGTCTGCTCCAGCTTGTTTGACGATGACTTTTGGCTATATTTTAGTTCTGCTGGTATTAGTGTCGGTGAGCGGCGCCTACAGGGAGCCATCTGGAAAGCCGAATCATGGGACTCTGCCCATGGGTTACAGTTTTCAGCTCAGAAAACCCGCGTGATGCACTTCTGTCTCCGACAGGAAGTTCACGTGGACCCCGAGCTATACCTGGGTGGTGAATTGCTCCTGGTCGATGAGACGAATCGGTTTCTTGGAATTGTATTCGACAACAGACATACTTTGGGGTCCCATCTGCGTCACATACGACAAAAATGCTGGTGACATCTCAATATTCTTCACTGCTAGAGCCATACTGCTTGGGGCGCTACCTGTTCCACTCTCCTGCAGCTATACAAGTCCTTGATACAATCAAGGCTTGACTACGGGAGCCTGGTATGACTCGGTAGCACCTCAGCATTGTGGGTCCTTGATTCCATCCACCATCCTGGCTGGCGACGGTGGCTTTTCGCACAAGTGTTCGCCAAGTGTTCTTCCCAAAGCTGGGATCCCTCCACTGCACTTTCGCCGGCAGCAGCTTCTCGCTAGCTACGTTGCTCGAGTCAATCCCACGCCACACCACCCGAATCGCAGGCTTTTGTTTCCGACTGTAACCGTCCTTTTCCAGCACGCCGACCTAGATCAGGTCTTCCAATAGTGATCTGGGTACATACGCTCCTTTCCGCACTTCAGTCCCTAAGTCTCCCTGCCGTTTTCTCCTGTACATCCTGTACCCCTTCTTGGTCCATCCCCCATTTGAAGCTCCATGTGCAATTGGAAAGGCGTTAGTTTCAGCACTGACGCTCCATCGAAATTTTCTGGCCCCGTCTTGATACTTTTTGTGGTTCTTAAATACTCTATACTCCATGGTAGATGGCAGAGTCGGTTACACCTTGGTTCATGGCGATCACACAGAACAACGGTCCATGTCTCCTGGCTGTAGTATTTTCACTGCTGAACTGACCGCCATATCTCGCGCTCTTGAACAAATAAAAACATGCCCTGGAAGTCGTATGTCGTGTGCAACGACTCGCTCAGTGGCCTGCAAGCCCTTGTCAAGTATATCTCTTCCCATTTCTTGGTGCAATCCATTCACAACGCCATCACTTCACTCGGCAAGTTTGGCTGTTCGGTGGACTTCGCTTGGACCCCAGGCCACATTGGCACCATGGGGAACGAGCGCCGCGGCCGTGCGACCGAGCTCATTGAGGCGCTATGCTACGATGCGCGTGGCCGTTCCCCGTAGGGGGTTCGAGTCCTCCCCTCGGGGATGTTTGTACTGTCTTTAGTATAAGGTAGGTTATAAGAAGTTTGTAAGTTTAGGGACTGATGACCCCGCAGTTAAGTCCCATAAGCTTCACAAGCATTTGAATTTTAACGAGCGTATCGATCAGCTGGCTAAGCTGGCCACCACCACTCCCCCCTCCCCCCCTGGATATTGGTGTCCCAGAACGGAATGTCCGATTGGATTTGCACCACAAGGTGTTTGAGGCTTGGAATACTCAATGGACAACAATGAACACGCCCAGCAAGCTCCGAGAAGCTCTACGGCCACCTGGAAGCCTTCCCTCAGGCCTTCCCGTAGGGACTCTGTTGTTTTGTGTCGCTTACATATTAGCCATACGTAGCTGACGCGAGGCCACCTTTTACGTCAAGAGGACCCACCGAATTGCCGTTGTGGCAATTCGTTGGCAGTGGTGGACATCCTGTCGGACTGTCCATTCTTAGCCGCCTTGCGGCAGTCTTTTAACCTACCTTCTGCGCTTGCCGTAATTGAGATGACGATGCCTCAATGGCTAACTGTGTTTTAGGTTTTATTCGCGCAGTTGGATTTTATCATTCCATTTAGTGGTGGGCTCGTTTGCTTGGTATCTCAGGTCCCACCCCTCACCTTTTGATCTGTTGTCTCTCTCTTACTTTTACGCTGTTTTTTACCTCCAGGTTTTTAGTCTGAGCAGAGTGACTGGCTTATCCTGTATTTGTTTGCGATCAGCCAGACACTGTTCTTTGCTCTATCTATTTTCTCTTAGTTCAACACTTGGTGTCTCCTGTTCCTGTTTTTTTTTCTTGGTGTTGAGAGTGCTAGGTTCATTGGCACTGTGTCTTTAGTAGGAACAGGGAACTGATAACCTTGTAGTTTAGTCTCCTCAAAACCCCCAAAACTACAACTACACTTTCGAGGCTGCGAAGAAAGTTCAAGAAGTTGCGGACACAGGAAGTTACACGGCATTTGTTCCTGCAAATGCCAAATTTTATCCTTATGTGAAGGAACAAGTAGTAGTTTCTACAAGTATCCCTAAGAGATTGGCAAACATTCAAAATGATTTAAAAATATAGTAGTTGATTTTTCCAGATATGAAATCTGCAATGGAATTAAGAATAGGGATTTTGCGGATCTACGTAAAGCATATTTTTAAATAATAAATTGTTCACCTTTTTCTTAAATACTCATTTAACGTGTATATGCATGTATTTGTGTGTGTGTGTGTGTGTGTGTGTGTGTGTGTGAGAGAGAGAGAGAGAGAGAGAGAGAGAGAGAGAGAGAGAGAGAGAGAGAGAGAGACAGAGAGAGAGAAAAGAGAGAAGCAGTTTCTAGTATAATGTTTGTTAAAAGGAATGAAGAGTTCATATCACTTACCCACCGAATACATTTAATTTCCTTAGTGTAATTGCAGATATAAACTTAGATTTAACACCAATATTGGTGGTTTTCAATTGTTCAAAACTTCAGTGTGTAGGGAGTTAGGTTATTTTTTAATGCCATTTGATTTATTTACATGTTTTGAGACATACTCAGTATACGTTATTGGACTGTAGTTTATTACGTTGATTAAATATTCATGAACTTCCGTTAGGTAGGTTCAATAGTCTTGGTATAATTTTATTATCTAGAAATGATTTATGTTAGTGCTCTAAAGGCCAGAAACACCGTTAAACTCATATTCGTTTAAGTATTTTATCCATTTCAGCAACTGTTCAGATTATATATTAATCAAATGCAACAACCAGTTGCTTCTAGTTATTTATTTTTAACTTTAACTACCGGTTTCGGGCGCTTGAGTGCCCTTCTTCTGGTCTATTTTTATACTGTTGCTTAATGAATGTACATGCTAGTAGGAGAATCAACGCTAAGTGCAGAGATTATGGAATCAATCAAATGGCATTCCACAATCTCTGCACTTAGCGTTGATTCTCCTACTAGCATGTTCATTAATTAAGCAACAGTACAAAAATAGACCAGAAGAAGGGCACTCAAGCGCCCGAAACCGGTAGTTAAAGTTAAAAATAAATAACCACAAGCAACTGGTTGCTGCATTTGATTAATTTATCATTGTCGTTTATTCATGTCTCCACGTATAGTCACATCGCTGCGTTCATTTAATTTAGTTGAAAATTAACAAGATTTGGATGTAATTCCACGGGGACGTGATTCTCCTGACACACAAATGACTTCACATGCTTCATCATCATCATCATCATCATCATCATTAGAGACTGATTATGCCTTTCAGCGTTAAGTCTGGAGCAAAATACCTCTAATAAAATTCCTCCATGATCCCCAATTCAATGCTAACATTGATGCCTAGTCTGATGTTATGCCTTTCACTTCAAAATCATTCTGCACCGAATCTAAGTACTTTCTTCTTCGTCTACCTCGACTTCTTTTACCCTCCACTGACGCACTCAAGAGTCTATTAGGTAACCATGCTTCTCCCATGCGTGTAACATGACCCCACCATCTCAGTCTGTTCGCTCTAACTGTTCTATGGTGTTCATTCCCAGCTTTTCTTTGATTTCCTCATTATGGACACCCTCCTGCCATTGTTGCCATCTATTGGTACCTGCAATCATTCTTGCTACTTTCATATCTGTAACCTCTATCTTATGAATAAGGTAACCTGTATCCATCCAACTTTCACTCCCATACAACAAAGTTGGTCGAAAGATAGAGCGGTGCACTGCTAACTTAATCTTGATACTTACTTATTTCTTGCAGAAGAGAGTAGATCTTATCTGAGCACTCACTGCATTAGCTTTGCTGCACCTCGATTCCAGTTCTTTCGCTATGTTGCCATCCTGCGAGAAAATACATCCCAGTTACTTGAAACGGTCTACCTGTTCTAACATTGTTCCTCCTATTTGACACGCAATCTGTTTAAATCTCTTTCCCACAGACATTACTTTCCTTTTAGAGATACTGATCTTCATATCATAATCCCTGCACCTCTGATCGAGGACTGAAATATTAGTTTGCAACCTTTCAATCGAATCGGTCATTACAACTAAGTCGTCTGCATATGCGAGACTGCTTATTTTGTTTTCACCTACTTTAATCCCGCCCTGCCAGTCTACTGTTTTCAACATATGGTCCATGAATAGTATGAACAACAGCGGTGACAGGTTACAGCCTTGTCTTACCCCTGAAACTACCCTGAACCATAAGCTTAATTTGTCATCTACTCTAACTGCTGCCTGACAGTCTACGTAAAGCCCTTTAATTGCCTGAAGAAGTTTGCCTCCTATACCATAATCTTGAAGAACTGACAGTAGCTTCCTCCTAGGAACACGGTCATAAGCCTTTTCCAGATCTATGAAACATAGATACAATTACCTGTTCCACTCATAGCACTTTTCCATTACCTGCCGTAAGCTAAAGATCTGGTCCTGACAGCCTCTAAGAGGCCTAAACCCACACTGATTTTCATCTAATTTGTCCTCAATTAATACTCGCACTCTCCTTTCAACAATACCTGAGAATATTTTGCCTACAACGCTAATTAAAGAGATACCTCGATAGTTGTTGCAATCTTTTCTGTTTCCATGTTTGAAAATTGGCGTGATTACCGCTTTCGTCCAGTCAGACGGAACCTGTCCCGATTCCCACGCCTTTTCAATTATCCTGTGTAACCATTTGAGACATGATATTCCACTGTATTTTACGAGTTCCGGATTAATTTCGTCCACCCCAGCTGCTTTATTGCACTGTAATCTACTGACCATTTTCTCCACTTCCTCAAATGAGATCCTGTTTCCATCGTCGTTCCTATCTCCTTCTACCTGGAAATCTGAAACATCATTGAACGTTTCACCTACATTGAGCAGTTCTTCAAAATATTCCCTCCATCTGCCCAAGACATCCACAGGATTGACTAGCAGCTTTCCTGACCTGTCCAAAACACTTGTTAATTCCTTCTTCCCTCCCTTTCGAAGATTGCTAATTACATTCCAAAGTGGTTTTCCGCGGCTTGGCCCAGAGATTCTAGCTTGTTTCCGAAGTCTTCCCATGATTTCTGCTTGGATTCTGCAATTATCCGTTTGGCTTTGTTTCCTTCTTCAACATAACTCTCTCTGTCTGCCTGATTTCTAGTATGTAGCCAGTTTTGATATGCCTTCTTTTTATTTTTACAGGCTGCCTTGACTGTGTCATTCCACCAGGCTGTCTGCTTCTTCCTACCTTTACACACTACTGTTCCAAGACATTCTCTAGCTGTTTCCAGTTGTGTGTACCTGTACCTTGACCATTCCTCTTCCAGTGACTGCAAATCATTACATTTAACTAACTGGTACCATTCAGACATCATTGTAATGTATTTGTGCCTAATTTCCTTGTCTTGAAGCTTCTCCACTCTTATCCTTCTACGCATTTTTGACTTTCTTTTCCTTTGGCCTCACAAAACCAATTTCACTGCAGATTAAATAATGATCATTGTCATCAAAGAACCCCCTGAAAACACGCGTGTCCTTGACTGTCTTCCTGAATTCCTGGTCTGTTATTATATAGTCAATAATAGATCTGGTTCCCCTTCCTTCCCACGTATAGCGGTGAATGTTCTTATGCTTAAAGAATGAATTTGTGATAACTAAGCCCATACTGGAAGAGAAGTCCAAGAGCTGTTTTCCGTTCCTGTTGGCCTCCATATCCTCTCCAAACTTACCCATATCCTTTTCATAACCTTCTGTTCGATTTCCTATCCTGGCGTTGAAATCACCCATGAGTAAAACACTATCATTATCCTTCACTCTAACAACTACATCACTAAGTGCGTTGTAAAATCTGTCCATCTCATCTTGATCTGTCACTTCACAAACTGAATACACTACCAAAATCCTAATTTTCTTACTGGAGATGGCCAAATATATCCACATTAGTCGTTCATTTACATACCTTATTGCAATTATGCTGATTTCGATTGCTTTCCTGATGTAAAATCCTAGACCCCACTGTGCTCTTTCTACTTTAACTCCTGACATGTAGGCCTTATATTCTCCACACTTCGTCCTCTTTCTCTCCCCTTACTCTAACATCACTAACAGCTAAAACATCTAACACCATCTTACTTGAAGCCTCCGCCAGCTCTACCTTCTTCCCATTGTAATCCCCACTGATATTAATAGCTCCCCACCTCATTCCAGATCGTTTGCCAAGTCGCATCTGAGGAGTCCCTGGTCTGTCAATTGGGGGTGGGACTCAGTCACCTCCAAAGGTCTGATTGTTGCCAGCATGATATTGAAGTACCTGAAAAAAAAAATGATAAAGGATAACAGGTAATTTTTCTTCTCGAACGCCTTAAGGTACAAATCAGGTGATGCCTATGAAAATGGTAATGACAAATATTAATGCTTTAAATGAATATGTTGCTTACGAATCCCATGCTACATGCATAAGTAACCTGTAGTCTCAAAGGGAGGACGTGTTGTGAATATGCGATTTATTGAGAAAGGCAGAAGTAGCATACAGCGGTATGCTAAACCCATAGGATAAAGTCGTTAAAATGCAGATGATAGTTTGATGACAATCAGTATTGATTAACGCGTGAAACGGTAAAAAAATTAAAAGTAAAGGGCACATGTAGAGTGAATACAGGACAGTAGGAAACTTATTTTTTGAAGTGCTCCTCAGAAGTGAAATCTCCTCGTGTATTATTCCCTCAGGCTGTAGGCTGTAACGGCGGCTTATATAGAATTTCAGGGTGGTTAGCAGACAAACGGCCCAAGTCGGGCGTAACGGTTCCGCCACCAGAGTCGAATATAAGTGAGTCTCGGCGGGAGTTATTCAGCGATTCGTCGCCACCTGCGGTGGGACCGGCTTCCACTTGCCAGCCACCAGAGTGGAGTGAAAAGAATTATTAAGTTCCGCGCGAGTCGGGGGGCTCGTTATGGTGCGGCACTTCATAAATTACAGAACAGCTGGTGTTTAACTTAGCATACATACTGCCCGTTTTCACAAACTCGGCTTCCGAACAAATTTGCAATTTATATGCCTGGGGGAGGGGGCGGGACTGTCGTCTGACGCCAGATGTGGCGAGGTGGCGGATCCTGGGACCACCCACGGGACTAGACTGGCTGCCACTGCCCGAGACAACACGATAGTGAGTCCACCGGTGGGTTACTAATCTAATTCGAAGGTAGGGATCTTCAGTCTGCACTTGGCTCAGTTGTGAGTAGTATCTAATCAGTGGTATCTGGACGCCTCTACGCAGTGTTGGTTCGTTCATATTTTCGCTGCTGAGACTCATACAAAAGGTAAAATTCCAATAGTTGCCACATTTGCAATTTTATGGTGTTTTTAAGAAAGATGACAGAAGTTGACTGTATGTACCGTCTTCCATTATATTTAGATTAATATTACGCCAAGATCGAAAAAACAAAAGCAAAAAATAAATAAAATAAAATTGACTTGTTTCGACAGGCAGTTCCGGCGCGCTTGTGGTACTATGTTCTAGTCCATGGGATAGAGAGGTAAGGCGTATACCGATGCCTGAAATATACTGATCACCATACTTCACATATCAATCACATACCTGGTACCATTCAGTATTTATGACTTTACCGAAGTGCTCCAGATTATAGTTGTTATCAGTACAGACGGTGAGTCAAACATAAAATTATAAAATTCTTTATATAGAAGGCTGTGGATTGCTGTGTTGTAAAGGTTAAATTACGTGTTTGTATTGGTAGCACTGTCAAAAACAATCGTATCTTTACAAATACTACCAAGGGTGTTATGTGAATATGTGTGCTAGTGTAAAATATGTGGATGGCCAGTTAGTTTACGTGACGAAAGTGACGTATCAAATGGACGAGTCAGGAAACTTATCATTAATTGTCACAGTTGTAAATTTACTCCTTCATTTTTGAATTCTTCTTCCACAGACTGTCAACTGATGAAAAACCGGTAGAAAAGCTTTGCCCTCCTGAACCTAATTCATGGTGCAATTACCGCAATGCTCAGAACTCAAACAGTTCATACAGCCGTAAACATTCCACCCCAGTAGCAGTCATGGATATCATGAAACCTTCTTACAGAGACATGGCAAATCCTGAGTTACTGAAGAAGTGTCTGCATGGTCAGACTCAAAATCACAATGAGTCCTTAAATAATCGTATATGGACTAAAGTCGGTCGGGAGTGTACGGGGCGGGTAGAGGGGGAGAGGGAGCAGTAATGCTGTTATTGCTCTTAATGCTGGCAACATTGTCAGGGTGAAAGTGCTACAGGATATGGAAATTAATCCTGTAGCAAACTGCATCAGAGGACTCGAACGGATTGACTCGGTTCCCATGGATAAAGCAGAGTATGCAGCACAGTTGGCAACTAAGGAGTCCAGAACGAGGAAAAGAAGACAAACTTTGAAAAAGATCAAGAGAATGATATACAATTTGGTGCAGAGTACTAAAAATTAAAAATTAAGCATATGTGCATATTTTAAGTGAGTTAAAGTCTCTTGAAACGTTTCGGAAAATTACAGAAACCGATTCGAGTTGCATATTCAAGTTTTCAGGGAGTAATAACATACATATCTTGACACTAAAGAACTGAAAGAAAAATATCATGTTATGAGTAATTAAAATTATTTAGGATTACGTAGAAAAAAGTACACAACATTTTAACCGTGTTATTAAAAAAGTGTATTTCCGAAACCACTGGTTGAAATGCAATTATTGTAGTTCAGTAGAGTCAGAAGATACAGTTTAATGTCGTCTAAAAGTTTTATATCAATGGCTGCAGTTATTCCTTATATACAGGGAAGTCGGGATACGGCGTTCCAACTTCTGTTAAAGCAGGTGGCACTTCTAAACTTGATGAAGCAAAGATTTCACAGTACGCTGTAAAACATTTCGGCTGAAATTTCTCATAGCAACTATAAGACACAGTACAAAATTCAGATTGGAAAGTGCGAGGATAGCCGCCAAGGTTTCGACATCTCGTGGTACCTAACCGAAAAGGGATACACAAGAAAACAAAACACCTTTCTGCACAAGAGTCATGACGGTGTGATCCAAATACATATTAAATTTCTGACTTGCCGTAATTGAATTAAAACGTAAATCTAGGAAATAAACTAAAGTTGTTGAAAAGAAACATCATTAAACAATACGACATTAGAAATGACCTTGGGGAAGATCAGTTTGGATTTAGAAGAAATGTAGGAGCACGGAAGGCAACACTCACATTACGACTTATCTTAGAAGATAGATTTAGGAAAGGCAAACCTACATTTTTACCTTTTGTAGATTTCGAGAAAGCTTTGACAGGGTTGATTGGAATACACTTTTTCAAATTCTGAGTAAAATATAGGTAACGGGAGGATATTTACAACTTGTACAAAAGCCAGACAGCAGTGATCAGAGTTGAAGGGCATGAAAGGGACGCAGAGGTTGGGAAGGGAGTAAGACAGGGTTGTAGCCTTTCCCCAATGTTATTCAATCTGTACACTGATCAAGCAATGAAGGAATGCAAGGAGAAATTTGAAGAAGGAATTAAAGTTCAAGAAGAAAAATAAAAAAAACTTTGCGGTTTGCCGATGATATAGTAATTCTGTCGGACCGCAAAGGATTTGGAAGAGCAATTGAATGGAGTGGACAGTGTCTTGAAAAGAGGGAATAAGATGAACATCAACAAGAAAAAGAACAAGGGTAATGGAATGTTGCATCAGCAAGTCAGGCGATGCTGAAGGAATTAGAGTAGGTGATGAGTCAATAAAAGTAGTAGATGAGTTTTGTTATTTGGATAAGATAACTTATGATGGTCGAAGTAACGATGATATGAAATGTAGAATGGCTATAGGAAGAAAAGCGTTTCTGAAGAAGCGAAATTTATTGACCTTCAATATTAGTTTAAATGTCAGAAAGTCCTTTCTGAAAGCATTTGTCTGGATTGTAGCATTGTATGGTAGTGAAACGTGGACTATAAGGAGTTCAGACGGAAAAATTATAGAAGCTTTTGAAATGTGGAGCTACAGACGAATTATGAAAAATAGATCGGTAGATCATGTGACTAATGAGGAGGTGCTTAACCGAATTGAGGAGAAAAGGAGATTCTGGCATATGTGGCATATCTGGCATATAGATTGGTGGGACACATTCTGATGCATCAAGGAATCGTCAACTTAGCATTAGAAGGAAGTGTGTGGGCTAAAACTCGTAGAGTGAGACCGATGGACGAATACAGTAAGTAGATTCGAAAGGATGTAGGTTGCCGAACATATTCTCAGATTAAGAGATTTGCACAGGACAGGGCATCGTGCATCAAACTAGTCTGCGGATTGAAGACCACAACAACAACAATTTACTTTAGCGTTAAAGTGGATTATGAGGATGCAAACTGATTTACAACCCAAAATGTTTACATATATCGTTTTGTATTTTTAATTCTTCATTTAAATATTAATATGTGTATTTTAAAATTCTCACTATTTGTGTAGTACGTGATGTAGTGTGATGTGGGAAAGTAAATCTGTATTAATGTGTGTGTGTAGTGTGATGTGGGAAAGTAAATCTGTATTAATCTTTACAGCTCTTAAAATTTACACTTGCTGTACCATTAATTTCAGATCCCAACAGTTCATTGCCTCTCTTTTTGAGTTTTGTTTTTGAAGGGTGGAGCTCAATTCATCACCGTATAAAAATTTGCAAATCTCTGGACCGCAGGATAGAAATACAGTATTTCTTGGTAAACTTCCAAAAGTATTGGTGTTTTGCTCTCTATTACAGTTTAATTTTGACCATATAGATGGGGGAAACAGTGCATTTTCTTCTATACAAGTAACGCTAAGCAGTTACAAAACGTTTGCAATTTTTCAAATTTTCTGCTAATGTGAAAATCTGAATAAAAGTCAATAACCGTATTAAGAACAAGACTCGCCAATCTAAATATATAAGACAAAATCATTTTTTTTCTAACTGTAATGTCCAACTTGCAATGTTTGTAGTTTTCACCACCAGCTCAGGATAAATGAAATTTGCATAATATGATTCTTAAATCAGATCAGACTTGACTTCCAACTTTTATTACTATGATTTTGAACTGTGAAACCATCGTTGATTGTGAAATTTCAGACTAGATCGTTACATTTATCAAGACCCTATGAAAAACATTCTGATACGACTAAGGTTTCCTTTCAGTCAGTAAAGAAAGATCCATTGTAATATGCTGTCTGTTAACTAACTCAACTGTTGTAGACAGCTAACAAACAAGGTTTTTGCCACGTTGAAGTGGTCGAGCGGTCTAAGGCGCCTTGCTGCAGAGAGTGCGGCTGGTCACTGTCGGAGGTTCGAGTCCTCCCTGGAACACGTGTGTGTGTGTGTGTGTGTGTGTGTGTGTGTGTGTGTGTGTGTGTTTGTGTTTGTGTTACTTTAAGTAGTTTGTGAACTTCGGGACTAATAAACAAACAACGTTTCTATTTTCCATCAACGTAATTTATTGTGTCACACTATTTTAAGGTATCGAGATTCTCAAAATATTACAAATTTTCTCTCATCATTGTTTTCCAGTAAGAACTATGTGCCGTCTTCAGTTTCCACATTTAGTGTCTCCGTATGATCATGAATCTCGTCAACGCTCGTCCTTTTAGACAGAATATTCCACGAGTTTTTTTGGCCCACTTTAGGTTACGGTCGTAACACTAAAAGTGGGACCTTTTGACAGGTCGAAATTTAAATGAAAATAACGGCTTAAATATTCATCTGACACGAAAATTGAATAACCGAATTTGTAGAGGAGAAAATTCTCTAAAGGTTTGTTCTCTTATGTTTTTTCATAACTCGTTGAGTTTCAAAGATATTTGCGAAAATAACGGCGATTTTGGGATGTATTTCAGTCTGTCTATCCGTCTGTCTGTCCGTAACGTGTTTTCTGTTTTTAAGACGAACCGTTCAAATTTTACAGACATGATTGTAGGTCGCCAGAGACCAGAACCCCCCTTGTTCAAATTTTTCGGACAAAAATACGGTAGTAAAAAAAAAAAAAAAAAAAAAAAAAAAAAAAAAAAAAAAAAAAAAAAAAAAAAAAAAAACGTTTGTAATATAATTGTAATTGCAAACGAGCCGTACATCATACACGAAAATTGAAGAACCTAATTGGTAGAGGAGAAAATTCGCTACAACTTAGCTTCCTTATGTGTTTTTCATAGTTTGAGACATATTTTCAAAAATAACGGAGATTTTACACCCTCCATTGAATTAACGAAAACCAAACATTCGGAGATGTAACGTGACATTCCTCGCGTATTTGATGATTTTCTTATTGTAACTTACACTTGTCATTTCAAAGCAACGGCACACTGAGGAATTAACAAAAGCACATCGTTCTTCATACGATAAATGATAATCTAATGTCTACAAATGCCATATTAACATCAGTTAACAACGACCATCAATAGTATGAAATTAAAGGACTGCTATTTTGATTTATAGCCGTAGCGTAGTGGGCAAGGTGCTGCACTGTGACGCGATAAGTCGGTGGTTCGAAACCCGCCACTACCTAAAGTTTTTTTTTCCTAAAAGGGTTTTAATTAATTATTATTTTGGTCCAAAATGTTTGCAAAAACGTTTAAAACTACAAATCTAAAGTGGGCCTTAAAACACGTCAGTGCGATTTTTTAATAGGTTTACGATAGCTATGGAAATCTGCTGTTTCTCGCGCATCTTTTCCTTTTAACTGAATATAAATTAGTTTTCGTTGTCTCACAAACATCTTCTGTGACTTTTCGTCTAAGTTTGCAAATTGTCTATTGCCTCAGAATTTTTTCGAAAAGTATTTCCGCAAGACTGTGTTCCTTTTTGGAATCTCCATAACATACAGCTCCTCAACACAACAGTTTTATTATATGTTCCGCAACCCGTAACGTTGCACGTCCGTCATGCTACATCAGTATCAGTAATTTTGAATGCGATGGTTTTATCTTTGAAAAGTAACATTTTCTCCCCATTGTGCTCACTGAAAGTGCAAATGTGTCGGAGAACATATTGAGTATGAAATGAGCCGTATGGCGTGACATGGGTACACGAACTGCTCCCATGTTTCAGGTTTGTTACCTGCTGGCCTTTAAGAATGGGTTCGGTTACCTGCAAGCTTCCTTAGTTTCGGGACCAATTTTTCCTGCGCCCATCTCATTAGTAGCTGCGTACGTTGATACTGCACTGCATAAAATTGTTTTTAGTGCTAGCGGCATAACAATAGATTCACCAGCAGTAAAGAAGCATGCATGGGCCACTTATAATGAGTTAAGCTCTATATATAAAAGGCAACGTTCCGACTGACTGACTGACTGACTCATCATGGCCCAGCCCAAACCACTGAAGATAGAAACTTGAAATTTGTAGAGGGTGTTGATCTTACTCTGTAGGCGTTATTTAAGAAGCGATTTTTCGGTATTACATCCGTAAGGGGGTCAAATAGCGGATGAAACGTTTTTCGAAAATACGTTGCTATTTAGGTAATTTTGAAGCTAGAACTACAAAATTTCGGATTTTAATTCAGGGTTTGAATTTAAAAGACACGTGCTTCGGCCTTTTTTTTTTTTTTTTTTTTTTTTTTTTTTTTTTTTTTTTTTTTTTTTTTTTAATTCAACCAATAAGGGAGTAAAATAGGGGACGCAAAATATTGATTTTCAAAAATTTGTTGCTATTAAACTCAAATTTCAAGCCATAACTACGAAACTGACGATATGGATTCTTGAACAGGATTAAAAAGACACGACTTCCGGTATTTTTGGAAATTCAACAACTAAGGTGGTAAAATAGGGGCTCAAAAATTCCTTTCAAGGCAATTTTGAAGCAAGACCTGCAAAAATTGGTATTTGTATTGTTCGTTAGAATTTAAAAAATACGTTTTTCGGTATTTTTGGAAATTCAACCATCAAGGGGCTTAAATTATAGACGGGTTGTTTTTCGAAAATCTTTTGCTATTAAAGTAATTTTGAAGCTAACACCACATAAATTGGTATATATTTTCTTGGTCTGAATTAAAAAGATACATGTTTCGATATTTTCAGAAAATTAATCATTTAGGGGGTGAAATAGGTGATGAAACATTTTTTTTGAAAATACGTTGCTACTAATGCAATTTTGGACCCAGAATTACAAAAAATAATATTTGCATACTTGGTTGGAATTTAAGAGACACATGTTGGAGTATTTTTCGAAATTCAACTATTAAGGGGTGCCATAGGGGGTTACAAGTAGTAAAATCAAATTTTCAAGTGTTTGTAAATCTGAAGAGACTTAGCTACGGCATCATCAGTCCCTATGGCTTACAAACTAAATAAACTAACTTAAACTAACTTAGACTAACTTATGCTAAGGACAACACAAACAGCCATTACCGAGGAGCGAATCGAACTCCCGACGGCGAACAGCAGCGTGCACTGCAGCATGGTGCCTCAATACGCTCTGCCATTCTGCCGTGGCTACAAGTAGTATCGCAACATTTAATTATGATAGTACTTAAGCTATATCTATGAAAATTTATATTAAGAGAGAGAAACAACTGGTGCAGACCAACCAGCCTACGCATGCGAAGTAGCGGCGTTAAGCTAGTACATTCACAAGGCATGTTCGGAGCAAGAAAATATTTCCTTTGCTGAGTTTCATGGAGACAGTCTTCACCTAAAAGTTATTGATGCTGTAAAAAATACAATTCATGGAGAAAGAATAAGAAGTTCGAGGAAGCTAAGGAAATTCAATCAGAAAGCACTGTAGGCCCAATCGCATCTCATAATAAAAGGAGTGTGTACTGCTCTGACCATCACAAGGAGGATCAACAGTTTTCAAGAACGGATGGAGTAGCCCTATTCCACTGGACGTTACGGCCATCGACTTCTTTTTACGAGGTCGCGTAAAGTATAAAGAAGACATCCGACGACCTTGTCGCGACGCCATATCTCGCAGATGGGGGAGCTCTCCCTTACTGGGATGGCTTCCCTCGCTGGGGCTTCTAGCACGGCGGTAGTGTTTTTACACCCTAGTCAGGCGTTACACTAACTGGACTCTGTAGTGCTAGCGGATTGCGGATTCTCCCAGTCTCACATCCAACTATTGTAGTTATCTTGCAGTAACACACATTTTCCGTGTGTCTTCATATTTGTTGATGCGTCCATCACGAATTCAGGATGGGACTTAGGATAGTGGTGTCCACTCTTAGAAATTTTAAAGCGTCCCATACAGAAAATTCTAAGAACAAGTGCTCTGAAGCACATATACACATCTCTGATGTGCACGATCTATGTTCGAATCTACCTATTATTTTTATTATTTATTTTTTCAATTTAAAAAAAGGATGCTCAGATTTTTTGAATCTTTCCTGTCTATCAAAGGAAATACTAAAAGAATGGAAGATTTCACTTACGAACTACGCCACAATAATAATTGAAAAATTAAAACCTATAATGGAGTGCTCCTATCATAAGAACGAAATGCATTCAAAAAAGGGGGAGGTTTTCCAGACAACATACTTACGTTACAGCAAATCATAGAAAAACATAAGGAATTCAATACAGAATCACACATCCTTTTCGTCGATTATTTAAAGGCTTTTGATAAAGTAAATAGACGACTATTGTGGGAAATTTTAATAAGAAGAGGTATACCAATACTCATTGTGGGGCAAACTCGGTTAATTTTGCAGTACGGCTAATTTTGCGGTAGTATACAAATCCTTTCACTGCGACATTGTAAGAGCCCAGGGGCGGAGATAGACTCTGATCATAACTTGTTGGTCATGAACTGTAGGCTAAAACTGAAAAAAAAAAAAACGCAATAAGGTAGGAAAATAAGGAGGCGGGACCTGGATAAATAGAAGGAACTTGAAGTTCTTGAGAATTTCAGAGGGACCTTTAGGCAACAATTGACAGAAATGGGGGAAATAAAACAGTAGAAGAAGAATGGGTAGCATTGAGAGATGAAATAGTGAAGGAAGCAGAGGACAAAATAGGTAGATAGGCAAAATCTACTTGCATATCACAGGAAATACTAAATTCAACTGAAGTAAGGAGAAAGTATAAAAATGCCATAAATGAAACAGTCAAAATGGAGTATAGACGAATAAGAAATGAGATTGACAGGAAGTGCAAAATGGCTAAGCAGGAGTCGCTAGAAGGCAAATGTAAGGATGTAGAAGAATGTATAAATAGGGGAAATATAGATACCGCCTACCGGAAAAAAAAGAAAAGCAGCTGTATGAATATAAAGAACTCAGATGGAAAACCAGTTCTCAGCAGAGAAAGGAAAGCTGAAAGGCAGAAAGAGTATATAGAGGGACTTCACAAAAGAAATGAACTTAAAGACAATATTGTAGGAGGGGAAGAGGATGTAAGTGAAGATGAAATAGGAGATACTATATTTAGAGGAAAATTTGACAGAGCACTGAAAGACCTAAGTCGGAAAAATGCCCCAGGAGTGAACGACATTCCCTCAGAACTACTGAAGTCTCTGAGAGTGCCAGCCATGACAAACCTATTTCACTTGGTGCGTAAGATGTATGAGACGGGGGAAATACCGTCAGACATTAATAAAAATTTAATAATCCTCATTCGAAAGAAAGCAGGTGCTGAAAAGTGGAAAATTACAGAATAAGTCATGGTTGTAAAATTTTAACACGAATGATTTACAGAAGGATGGAATAGCTAGTAGAAGCCGACCTTGGGGAAGACCAGCTTGAATTCAGGAGATATGTAGGATCACGGAAGGCAATGCTCATTTTTCGACCTATCTTAAAAGATACATTTAGGAAAGGCAAACCTACATTTCTACCTTTTGTAGATTTGGAGAAAGCTTTTGACAGTGTTGAATGGAATAATTTTTTTCAAATTCTGAAATCAGCCGGAGGGAACGGAAGGTTATTTACAACTTGTACAAAAAACAAACAGCAGGTATCAGAGTTGAAGGGCATGAAAGGGATGCAGAGGTTGGGAAGGGTGTAAGACAGGGTTGTAACGTTTCGCCAATGTTATTCAATTTGTACATTGAGCAAGCTGTAAAGGAAAGCAAGGACGAATTTGAAGAAGCAATTGAAGTTCAGAGTGATAAAAAAAAAAAAAAAAAAAAAAAAAAAACACACACACACACACACACACACACACACACACACCTTGCGTTTTGCAGATGACATTGTAATTCTGTCAGAGACAGCAAAGAACCTGGAGGAGCAATTGAACGGAATGGACAGTGGGCTGAAAGGAGCATATAAGATGAACATCAACAAGAGCAAAACAAGGGCAATGGAATGTGGTTTAATGAAATCAGATTAGGTATGATTGATAGTTCACGATTTACTTTACTTAATTTATTTGTTGGTATATCTCCGTTATCAGAAAATATTTTTGAAGTAATAATTTTCTTGTTTTTTTAATTAAAGTTTATTTCAGGTCAAGATCAATAACGGTGGTAATTGAGTTTTGTTACTTGGACAGCAAAATAACATATGATGGTCGCAGTACAGAGGATATACAATGTAGAATGGCACTGGGAAAATAACCGTGTTTGAAAAAGTGAAAGTTTTTAGCATTGAATATTAATTTAAGGATAAGGAAGTCCTTTCTAGCGGCATTTGTGTGGAGTGTTTGACGATACTGCTGGCCCCCTCATCTCAATGTTGATGTACGATACCGTCTGCGTCAGACCCGGAATCGTGTGGTGTAATAGTGATATATTTTGCGTGTGAAGTTAAAAACGAAATAACCAGTCTAGGAATCAGTGTAGGACAGTGTCTCGGTGATACTGTGATCAAAACAAGTGATAGATTTCAGTAATTAAAAGATTTGTATAAGACGTTTCCAGACAGTTCTATAAACAATACTTTTGTCATTGTACATTATTTCATTAACGAAACAAACGAATTGTAAAATCTTTTGTAAAAATCATTGTAAAGTAGTATATTCAATTGTTATGAACAATGCACAATGTAAGGTCTTTATTGCTGATGTTATATATTTGCCTCACCGTCTTGCGTGGACGGGTTCGAGTTTCAGTCGTTTGTCAAGTGCACTGGAATCTATGTCACTCTCTGTTTTGAAGTGGAAGTACTACCGTTCTGATGCCTTGTATATGTTTTAAAGTTGTTAAGTTTTGGTGGAGAAGAAGTTTGATTCAAATTAAAGAAGAAGTGAAAAATTGTACATATCGAATATTTATTTCTACCACGACGCCCCAGGAGAATAATGTTGCAGCGAGCAGAACCCCCATACACCGAAATCTTGAAAAGCTGAGTATTATGTTTGAAAGTGGTAGAATGAACAGTAATTACTCAAAAATAGATTAAAATATTTTAAGTGTTACCTTGTATGGGAGTGAAACAAGGACAATAAACAGTGCTGTCAGGAAGAGGATAGAGGCTTTTGAAATGTGGTGTTACAGAAGATTAGGTAGGTGGATCGCGTAACTAATGAGGATGTACTGAACAGAATTGCGGAGAAAAGGAATTTCTGGCATACCTTGACTAACAGAAGGGATCTATTTGTATGAATTATGAATTTGGCGTTGAAGGGAAGTATGTGGCGTAAAAATCGCAGAGGGAGGCCAAGAAATGAATATAGTAAGCAAATTCAAATGGATGTAGGTTGTCGTTCTTATAAGGAGATGGAGAGGCTTGCTCAGGATAGTGTAGGGTGGAGAGCTGCATCAAACCAGTCTCCGGACCGGTAACGTGGAAATCTAGATGAAAAAGAAAAAAAAAGAAACTGAGAAATTTAATTACTTAAATGCCACTATCAGAAGAGCCCTCCAACGTAAAGTAAGAACCTAACAACGTATTAAATTTCATGTTTCGTCAGTACCAAGATTACTATATAGGAAGTGAATCTTAGGTAATGTAAAATAAAGATAAAACAAAATTACAATCCAACGAAATGAAATTCCTAAGGTAAACACGATGTTAGACTACAAAAGAAATAAAGGTATCAGGAAGGAAGTAAATATTTTCGATATAAACAATAAGGTTGACGAATACCGACAAAATGGACGAATCAAGATTACCACTACGTTTGCGGCAAAAGATGCGTTGTAAGACCTGCAAAACCAGATGTAGCTCCAACAGGCTGAGGGAAAGCCTAATGCATCACGGAAGAAGGATTATTTATTTGACTCTTCTTGACCTTCTGCCTGTTAGTATAAGTACAATAGAGCAACAGCTATACTCGGCTTTGCCATGAAGATACCGACTCATCGAATATTAATACAATTCAAAACCTCTCCACAGCTTACAATGTCGCCTAATTTTGTAATAAAATTGTAATGAAAATAGCATTTAATGCATTAATCTACTTAAATTAATTGAAAAATGTATTTGGTTGGCATTATTGGACTTTTAAGAAGAAAGTATTGTAAATAAAATTTTAATTAGCTGCAAACGCCATTTTATAAATAAAATGAATTTCTTTATGATGTAATTGATAATATTTTATATCATTAATTTTATTTCAAAATTCTTATTTTTAACACAAATAATGAAAATGAAATGTTTCCCAGGGGTGGGAACGAGGCCTGAACATCCACATCGCAGTCGAGTATGCTGCTATCGCAGCTATTCCGCCATACTGCTATTCAGGACTTACTGACTAGAGTATAAGGTGTAATATATGAGTTTCGCTTAAACTTTAGCACCCTTTTTCTTATTATTCTCTGGATTGTGCGCTTTAAAATTTCTTGAAGTATACAGCCTGGGATATACTACTAACATGCGAGATCTCATCCCAAATTGACTTTCCGAGACAGGAAGTTCTGCTAGTAATATACCTAGGCTGTTTGTACATCTTTTTAATGATCTTGAATCCTGGGCATTTCTATCAGCAGTTCTATGTGTATAAATATTCTGGAAATATGCTGAGAGGCGTTCGAGTTTCTAATATTTTAATAATATATATCTGATGTCTGGCACAAGTTTGAGTACTGTTTCTACGATTTTTCAGCACTTCGATTTGTTGCTAGCGTTGGTTATGTTTCGGCCGAGAATGTATCAGAAGTTTTGCGTTCCCCGTGCAGGTTATTTTGTACGTCGCGTTTCATGCGAAATGCGATAGTTTTGTTGGCATTCAGCGCTTCGGGTTTGCAAATAACTGTGCTACATTGTCAATAAGAGAGGGACAAATATACTCGCGAAATGTGGAACACGTCTCACAAACCAAATGAAATTAAAGTCCAAACAGCATTCCTGGTTTGTTACAGTCGATACACTGTTTATTCTGTGTAAACGAAAGGACGGTGAACATTTTAAAGGCTTAAAGTAACTTTTATCTACATTCCTCCAGTTTCTTGGTGGTAACGTGAACCAAACCTGCTCTCTCATAGAAATAACCAGTACATACGTACATCTAGTACGTCTATACGAGCTTCCGGAAAAGTTATTGAACAGCAAATTGTTTTTCCGTCCAGTCCTCAATTATTAGATGCTAAGGATCCTCAGAAAATAGTAGAGGAAACCTAAGGGCAAGAACGATTTGATCGAATATTGACATTACCTTCTGCCAGGCACTTAAATATGATTTGCAGAGTATCTAAGTAGCTTCTTTTCAGGTGTCTACATCATTTTATATTTTTTGAATCTTGAATGTCTATTAATCTCCCAACATTTTTAATAATGTATTTGCAGATGTTTGGCCATTAAGTGATACGGGATGCGGATAAGGTACGCCAGAAACCAGCCACAATTTGGTTCTTATTTATTTTATTAAAATATCACCGTATTTGATTTCTAATTGACAAATTCACCGCAAGATGGCTTGATTGATTTTATGGTAATACGTGAAACGTTAATTTACAGTACGATGCACCAGGATAAATAGAAATGAAAAGTTTCAAAACTGATCCTTGCGCTATCAACTTAAGTTTTAATGCAACATAAATGTGATGACAGCCTGAAACATATATTTTCGTCGTATTTCTCCAGAGACTACTGTTGAAATTGTACTTCCTAGTTCTAGATCCTGGTAAACTGGACAGGACGGTGCACTGTTTTAAGAAGGAGATAAACATATTGATTGTACATGCGTTCTGCTTGTAATCATTTTAAGGATCATACGACTGCTGGTACGGTTCTACTACGTAGTAAATGTCACTAGCATTTCTTGCTCTACGTCACATGAGCTAATGGCATGGCTACAAATCTGTCATCACTGTTACCAAAACATGTAACAGCCAGTATTCTTCTATGCTTGCTGGTAATACCTTGTGGAAAAATCAGTAGTCCAGTATGAAACTTTTCACTCTGCAGCAGAGTGTTCGCTGATATGTAACTTCCTGGCAGATTAAATTGTGTGCAGGAACCGGGACTCGAACCTGGGACCTTTGCCTTTAGCGGGCAAGCGCTCTACCGACTGAGCTATCCCGACACGACTCACGATTCCTCCTCACAACTTTAATTCCGGGAGTACACAGTTTTAATCTGCCAGGAAGTTTCAGTAGCCCAGTATATTTACGATATTACGGATATATCGTTTAGGCTCTCAGTGACATACTTGGGATATGTAATAAGAGTGGTGTCACAAGTTAGTAAAAATGCCTGCTTTGTATGCCTGTTGTACACTTTGGTTGTATAGTCTTAACGTGGTAGAACGTCGCATGAAATTATAGGTGTGGCGCTTTTTTCGTGCAATTTGTTCTCCATGTTTCCGCTCCTCAAATCAATAGGGCTATATCGGTTTTAGTTTACTAACAATGTTAGTGATGTAGCCCTCTGCACCGGTGATATTAGTACGGCCAATTTGAACTATTGAGCCCTGGAACGTGCCATTACGTTGCCTGCGGCTTTGATGTCTTGGAACAGAGTGCGCCACGGTAGGAAATATAATTTCCATGCGATTTGATTACTTTGTGACAGTAAAACAGTGTGTGTAATGAAAGACTATTTCAGAAGCGCCACTTGTGTAAACAGGAGATTCCACAAAAGACATTTATGTTCATTAACGCGCAACGACTATAATGTAATTATAATAAAGGATATTATTATTATCTCTGTTATAATTAGTATGTAAATGCATGTGGCCCAAGAAATTGTTCTCTTTGTTCTTGTTCTTCTTGTCTGATTGTCGATGTTATAAGGGCGTATGAGAGAATGTATAATTTTACATCAGGCGTCATTAGATTGTTTTTCGAATATAATGGAATAGCTTATAAAAAAGGTTGTACTGTTTAAAAGAAAAAAATACAGATATTAAAAACAATACGGGTGTTAATCTCAATTAGAGTTCGACATTTTAAGCCACTTTCAAGAGATTTCTTTTAGAAACGATATAGGCAGTTGCAGCAGCGAGCAATTGTCGACCTGGATTGCAGCATCCTGCCGCCATTACGTGGAAGAAATAAAAACCGTAGTAAATGTGTCAGGGTTGGGTGGTAGCCAAAATATTAATGATTTACTAATTTTATATCAGGTCATCTGGACGCTACAGTCAACTTATATGCCTTAAAGGTGAAAAACAGTGCTAAAGATAATTGTACGACAAAAGTATTGTATGAAGAAATGCAGATTGTGACGTGTTTTAAATATTAACAGTGACTTATATTTCAAAATAAATGGGAAGAATGAAATAATTATCTCATTTAATAATTTTCTGAATAGGCAGATTTTAGAAGGTAATTGTAGTGAATCAGTTTTCATGTCAGGGGACCTTCATTTATTTTTCATTTTGGTGTGTAGATATTAAACCAAGGATAACGAAATAAAATTTTTAAGGATATTATAGGTTCTTTGCAAGATTTTAGTTTCACGTAACATTTCAAATAACTACTAAGTTCTATGGAAAGATATTTTACCATTAGTTATGTGGAACTGTGTTGTAAAAATAATCGTACAAATCGGAGACCTTAAGTAAAATTTAACCCATACTGAGCTAGCCGAGAATCAAAAGGAATATAATAAAATAAATGAAATGCAGAATGACCTATTTAAACAAAATAATTAATAACAAATACTATCGAGTATTTTTACAGGTAGAGAGAAAGAAATTCGCGATACACGGACTGTACTCAGAAGTTAATGTTGTTTTCAGGTGGCAGTTTACAGCCGCAATGTAGGCCTATTTGCAAAAAATCGTCTTTTGCCAATAGGTGTGTAATATTTTTATTCGTTATAGTCGACCGGTTTCGGCAGTTGCTGCCATCAACAGAAGATTGACAAAATATTGTACATGAATAACAACAAGATAACATTTTTGCCACATATGGGGACATCAAAATTACGATAAGGATTGCGATTGCTTCTCGAACACTGTCCATTTTATATTTGAAAGTACTGTTCCACTAGTTAATTGACTATTTTTGTCCTGGCGAATGCTCTGACGGGTGTGGATGAGCGTTTAGATAAGTAATCCAGGACTTTTATGAAATAAGCAGGAAAATATAAGGGAAAATGAAACGTTTTGCAATAGTCTCACTTATATGTCCTATTTAACATTCTAAAAGTCCCCGAATCTCCGGGCTGTGGAATCGCGGTTATGACGTCATCAATAGGGCCGCCGCAAGAAATTTCAACGGCTATAAAATCCCACATGAAATTAAAATAAAAAGGTGGTTTTTTCTGAAAATACAGGGGAAAAGTGTTAATGTAACGGAATCTTATATATATGTAAGATTTATTTGGAGTTAAATGAAGCAAAAATGAAAAAAATACCGTTTCTTCAACCTTTCTTTTGAAGTTCCTCTATGAATAACCAAGGTATGCGCCACAATAACATTTTTTTTTCATTAGTCGTGTAATACATTTCTAGAGCATAAAAATGATGCCAGCGAGATTTCACTATCGGAACTAATTAGGGAATTATCTGAAATTATTTACTGTATGGTGTGACAATTAGTAAAAGAAGTTTCCTACATTTTCGCTCAAGAGATTCTTTAGATCCCATGTTAAAAGTTTTCAGTATGTATTATTATTCCTCAGAGATAGTCAAAACCTACGCTTACTTCGTCGCAGGAGTGTTTCTCAAAATGGAGTTATGGGATTTCATTTAGTAATGGTGAAAAATATTCGTCTTCTTTGTATCCATGCAGCTTTTCAGAGTTCAAAAAGTGTGGCTCCGCGGGATACGTTGCGATTAGATGTAGCGACAAAATGTGGGCTCCACATTTGAGTGACATGACGATAGAAGAAATTCTGATGAGATCGTTCAAATGATGGACGTCGTGAATGAAGATGCATGTAGCCATGCAGTTTGCGTCATGACATGACGTCCTCTGGCCACACGGAAGTCATTTTCCAGCATGGTGGCGTTCCTCACATGGTTCCTCAGAACTGTAATCTGAAAGCAGCGGACATCAGCTGCTACGATAGCCTTTGGGCGGTCAGAGAGAGTGAAGTCTCAAATGCATCTCCCTAATTGATTGGTTATCGAAAGCAAAAAAAAATTTGAAATTGATCGTAATTTTTAAAATGAAAATTAGGGCGATAAAATTACGGCGGGAAAAATATCTCAAGTTAGTGGCTGGGTACAAATCACTGTTATTAAAAAATTGTACCTGCAAAAATTTCGCAACTTAATGGAGCTGTTAAATGGCACAAAAGTATTTAATTTTAGCAAACTATCTAAAATCCTGTCTGATTACGTAGAAGAGCAGCTCGCCACGTATACATTGCACAGAAACTAACTGTCCAATACTAGCTCAAAAAAAAAAAAAAAAAAAAAAAAAAAAAAAAAAAAAAAAAAAAAAAAAAAAGTAAATAAATAATAATAATAAAAAAATAAAAATTAGTAAAATATCGATAAACTGGCATATATCTCAGATATTGTAAGATAATTATGGAGTATTGTGCGTCGTTCCAACAATTAATTTCGCACACTGCACACACGGCCGGTGGTAATCTGTAAGAAAAGTTCACACACTATTAACATATTCTACAGTACGGAATAATGAAGTGTGTTTAAATAAAAATATTGAGAAATGCAAATTTTCATTAATCGAAATTAGTTGGTATATATTCTGAAAATACTGAACATACACTTAACAATAATTTCCTACATCCATTCTGTGCACGAAAAGAAATTACAATTCAAATTAAACAAATAGCAATGCGCTATTACGTCCGAAACCTATGAATGCTAGACCAAGGAGAGGGAAGAATGGAGACTGCTGCTCTTTCTTATTAAGTAAAACATATGATAAGCCTAAATGTACAGATAATAATGTGCTTGTTAACGTTATACTTTCTTTGCATAAGATACGTGTCTTATCGATATGTAATAATTTTCATGAGATAAACACAGAATAATCGTAACAAATGCAAGACATTCAGAATGCAGAATAAATAAATAAATATTGAAATAAAGTCCAGGCGGCCCATGAAACGTTGTAAGACATTGACAGTTCCTGTATTTCTGTACTTCCTCCACGTCCGAAAAACATCGCTCCTAGACGTCTGAAATCTTCCCTTGAAGAGACACCGTCACACAAAGTAACAATTCGGATACTATCAATCCTGGGTAGTGAGATTGTAGGCACGGCAGAACTGCAGTCAACGCAAGCAGCGTACTTGCTTCCTGGTGTTGTGACGAACCGGTCAGCCGTGTTACTTGTTAGCCCCTCTCTCGCATTGGCACTGCACGCGAATGCTTGCTTACGTCTTTGTGCGCGTTGAGTGACATCTGTGGACAATCTAACGAACTGTGTTATTGATGCAATATGCACATTCATCGTCAACGTTAGGAACACCTTGGAACAAAGGCGATGCAACATATTTTTGATTTGTATACGACAGCCATCAATATGTGCTTCTGTGCATAAACATTTCTGTTGCGGAAACAGCCCTAGACCTGAGTAGCCTGCGTGTGATGTAGCTGGCGTTCTCGAATTTTACTATTGATCGTTCAGTCGCATGTACAGAAAATCTGACGTGCTTCATTCACCCTGCACGTTCGGAAAGCGTCCGCAACCTGCGGTTTGCATGTTGTGACCAGTGGCGGCTGGTGGGCCATTTATTAGGAGGGGCGGCATGCCTCTTCAATTGTACTCGACATTTTGTCCCTTCAGAACATTTCTTGAACGGGGAGAATATAGCATTAATTTTATTAGCTAGTTACGTAAGTTAACCCTTCATCTAACACGACTTTTTCCTCCTATACCAAAATACGAACAAATTTACGCACAAATATGTCGTTTTTAATATTTTCTGCAGGCAATGGAAACCTTGTAACTCCATTTTATTAGCTTTCACAAGAGACCCAAAACTGTACCTTAAAATAATATAAAGTAAGAAGTAAATTCGTTGTGTGTGTAACTATATAAGTGTTGAGAGAACACAAATGCTTCGTCACGAGAAACATAAGTTTCTGAAATTAGAAGACTGTCACCAACAAATGTAGTAATACCATTGGTATGCTTATATATTGGTGTGTTTATATGAAGCAGGATTAAATTTCCTAGTGAAACTACTTTTGCTTTTGCACACATTTTGTGTCTGTACAATGTTCAAATCATGTCTCGGTGGTGCTAACCTTTTTAATTCCAACTTTTCTTCAAAAGTCAATTGTTTACTACCAAATGTTAAAATGTAGTTAACGCTATTTATATTATTCATTCTAAATAGGGAACTAGAAAAACAGGCAACAACACGCACCTTCACGCACCTTCACACTACTATCACACGCAGGGCACCTGTTAGAAACTGCCTGACCGGTGCCGGTGCGCCTTTGTATATTTCGCGCCCTAGGCTCGGACGCCGTCCTAAGCGCCCCGGTTCAGCACACTACCCCCACCCAACCCCCAGTACTCCCACTCACCCCAAGCGCCTGTAGCCAGCCTTTAACGGCGCGGACGGATCGCGTAGAGTCCGACAGTCAGTCCATTCTGAAAACATTCGGTGAGCCTGGCTGGCAGACTACCTAGACTAAAACCATTGGTCATTCACATACACGGGTTGCTGCTACACGAAAATTATTCAAGTAGATTTGTGATTAACGATTGGTACGTATTCCGTGTTGGATATTTTTGGGAGGGCGCCGCCCCAGAGTCCTTAAGGAGTAGCCGCCACTGGTTGTGACGTGAGAAACTCTCCACGAGGACCGTTTAGGTTCATACACACCAGTAGACGTCTGTATCCGGTAGATGTCAATTTAGTCACTGGGAAATCCACGAGCACTTTCATTCGATTTCCCTCGCTCTCGTATATGTCTTTAGAAAGGGGATAAATCTAATTTGTAAGGTGGCCACTGAATGGAAAATTCGTACCTAAAGTTTTGGGATTATATATGTTGGCAACAACATATATATAAACATCTTTGTTGGGTCCGTAAGGATTATCTTTGGCAGCTGGTAGGCGGGGTTTGCTCGGTGTTGCCGCGCCGGGAGTCGGAGAGTAGTAGCGGAGCGTGGATGGTTGCACTGGAGCTCGCGGTGGACACAACTCGGAGTTCTTCACGATGCTGCTAATTGTTTGGTAATTTACTTTAAACGCTTTTCGTAATGCGCAAGATCGCTCATTTCATATTATTTTATTTTATACCACTTTCCATTCACTAGGAACCTATACACAACCTTGATTAATTCGTGGCTCGTCACTGTAATAGTTGTAAATAACATGGACAGGGCATTAACCAAACGTAATAATAAAAAAAGCAGTTTCTTTTACTTTTTGACATTTTGATTTTTTATAATTAATCCTTTTCTGAGGGTAGGGCTGCATCCCTGTTTTAGAAACTGCCTCACTGCACGACTTCGCTAAAATGTGCACATTCTTCATTTTTATAGTTTATGTTACTCGTGTTGAATTTGCTGATTGCTAATTTTCTAATTTTCTTTAATACAGATTTATTCAGTTTGATTGGTTTAATTTTGTATGTGATTATTTTTGACGCTGCAAGTGATTGTAAGTTAATAGTAATTAAGTACATTGTAGCAAGTGAGTGACATGAACGATATGAAGTGAAGAATGTGAGGTATCACTTCCCTTTTTACAACAAAATATTATTTCTTGCACGCATTCATTATTTGGGTATTGATTGTATAGTAATACTAAGACAGCGCCAACAATTACAACACTCGTAAAGTGACTATCAGCCAACCAAGATTTTGCATATTTTTAATCCTTCTAATATTGCCGTCAGATAGCTTTGAGATTCGACGGGCCCAAACTTGCCTTACGTAGGTCAGAATAACGTTGCGCACTAATTGTGAAGTTACTCTCCTAGTAGTATTGCAGTCAGAGCCATAATTTTTGTAGCCCGATACGATCTTTCATTTTTGTAGACCCCTGTTAGTACTGAAGGCAACACACGCACACACACATATTAAGTAGCCCCGTTACACACATCAACCAGTCCCGTTGCAACATACCCAATTTTCTTGCTTCATAAAAACCTTGTAGCATCCTAACTATATTCCAAACAAAACACATAAACAAGTATTATATTAAGTAATCTTTCTTGTAAATACCAATATGTATTTTATTAAGATAACTGACGTAAGTCCTTTAATGATATGATTTAAATAAATTTGGTCCTTTATTCACGTTACTTTAATATTCAGGCACTTTGCAGAACTAATTGTTTCAAGACAAAATTTTGTGGAAAATAAGTGTTTCATTACCTTTCGCGCAAACATTCTCTTGAATTGCTTCTTTCAAACGCTGCAATTTTTTTATTAGTAGGCAGCTTGCATTCAGTCCAATTCTTCTTTCAACCCAGACAGAGCTGAAAAATTTTTGGTTTAAATTGTTTTTCAAACAATACAATATGACTGTACAAGATCGTTATAAGTGATTTTCACAATCAAGCCATTAGTTATGCCATACTGCCCTTATTTCTGGAAGGACGTCAAAATGACTGTTTTAGGATTTCAATCTGGTGAATCATAATTATTAAAACATCATTTAAAATGAAATATATACATATAAATGTCGCAAAAAATAAAGGCTGTTCAAGAAATACCAACTCAACTACGATGTAGACTTCAATATCTTTTGTATGAACCTCAACTCCGAAGCTGTATCCAACCACTTTCAAATCAACAATAGAAGCTAAAAGTTATCTGTAATGCGAGCAGCCTACTCAAAGAAATAAAACACGACACTGTGCATGAATTATTAAATACAAAAATGAAAAAATAAGTTTACGTTCTCGTCCTTCTGGAAGGACGTCAGTCCTATCTGGGTTATATCTACGCTTCAGAGTTTATTTTCTCGTGTTTTCCTAACACGTCACAACCAACACATTCTCAGTAGGGTTACTGAGTTCGACATCTACATCTACATGGGATACACTGCAAATCACATTTAAGTTGAGTGGCTGAGGTTTCATCGAACCACCATTAGAATATTTATCTCCCATTCCATTCTCGAATAGAACGCGGGAAGAAAGAACGCCTGAATCTCTCTGTTCGATCTCTGATTTCTCGTATTTTATTCTGATGATCATTTCTACCTATGTAAGTGGGAGTCAACAATATATTTTCGCTTTCGGAGGAGAATGTTGGCGATTGGTGTTTCGCAAGTAGCCCACGCCGCAGCGATAAGCGCCGTTGTTGTAATGATTCCCATCCCAGATCCTGTATCATTTCTGTAACGCTGTCTCCCCTGTATCGTGACAATACGAATCGAGCTGCCCTTCTTTGGACTATTTCAATGTCCTCCGTTAATCCCACGTGATAAGGATCACACACTGGGCTGCAATACTCCAAAAAGTATGTATAAAAGTATGTATGTATATGTATACAAGCGTAGTGTATGCAGTTTCTTTTGTATTTCTGTTGCATGTTTTAAGGGTTCTGCCAATAAACCGTAGTCTGTGGTTCGCCTTTCCCACGATATTATCTACGTGTTCTTTCCAATTTAAGTCTGAAGTAATAGTAATTCCTAGGTATTTTGTGGAGTTTACGGCCTTTACTTTTGACTGATTTATCTTGTAAACAAAGTTTAACGGATTTCTTTTCGTACTCATGTGGACGACTTTACACTTCTCATTATTTAGAGTCAATTGCCAATTTTTACACGCTACTGATATCTTATTCAAATCATTCTGCAGTTGGTTTTGATCTTCAGATGATTTTACTAGACTGTAAATGACGGCGTCATCTGCAAACAACCTAAAAGAGCTACTTAGATTTTCCCCTAAATTGTTTATGTAAATAAGGAAAAGCAGAGGACCAATTACACTACCCTGTGGAACGCCCGATAACACCTCTGTTTTAGTCGATGCCTCAGAATCGATTACTACGAACTGTGTCCACTCTGACAAGAAATCCCCTATCCAATCCCAAATTTGAGCGATATACCATAACCACGCAATTTGATTAAGAGCCGTTTGTGAGGTACGGTGTCATAAGCTTTCTGGAAATCAAGAAATACGGAATCGATTTACGAACCCTTGTCGATGGCACCCATTATTTCGTGTGAATAAAGAGTTAATAGTTGTAAGACTAGGCGACAATTGTACAACAATGTACGAGGGCGACTCCTGCCCCTGGTGTGCTTAGGAATCGGAAATATAATTTTTATATTTTAGTACGTACTTCCCTCAGCTTGGCTTGCCAGACCGGTCAAGGGTCGTGCCGCAGGTTCCCGACACGTGTCTGTCTATTCGGCACTCTTCGATGGCTCGGCTCTGCTGACGAGGGTACGACACCTTCGGAGACTCCGCAGAACCCAGCCACCAACCACGAGCCAGATTGGCGGTCACGTGGGGTACACTGTGTCCAGACCTGAACGACAGACCTAGGAACAGACACTCTGGCGCCCCGGCCTCCGACCGACTGGACGTGCTCCCTTGAGCTCCGGCCATATCATAACTTTTCCTCTCAGATGTTCTTCTAAGGCGTCGAACTCCCTCTCCCCCTCCGGGCCCCATTTAGTAGCCTGTAACAACTTTCGGCAATAAAGCTCATTTTGATGTTACCATAATATCAGGCCTTCCTCATTTAACCCCCTTCCCACTCCTTCGCTCGCACATCCAAGCACAACAAATATTCCAGTGCGAAGGGATCCCTATGTTTCTGGTCATTGTCTTGCTGAAACTTGACCGTGTTTGATATCCCCATGGTTTCAGAAACTTTCCATGAATTGTTCTTTAATACGTTAAAATAGACATATTTGTCTATAATACTGAGGACAAACACGAATTTGTCCGGTCAAAATGTCCTTATACTGCACAGCCTCAATGCTCTACAGTCGGTTTAATATTAGTGACAGTAAATCATTCATCTTCTACCTGACCATGCTTCGTCCCTCTGACCCAGAATCGTTAAATTAAAAAGTTTTCAAATGTTTGTAAAGCTATAGGATCAAACTGCAGTGATCATCAGTCCCTAGACTTAAAAATTAATTGAACTTATGTTAACGATAAAACACACACACACACATAAACAAACGCGCGCGCGTATTCCCGAGAGAGGTGTCGAACCTCCGACGGGGAACAGTCGAGCACCCAGTAGCAAGGGGCCCTTACATTTTCATTCGTTACACCATAATTTCTCCTTCCTAATAAGCTTCCTAGCAATCTCCAATCTCTTTTTTCTATTCTCTTGATTGACATAGTGCTTCTTCCCACTCTTCCATTGTAGCCTCTTCTAACGGCCGTCACCCCTTTTCGGAATGACTCAAACTGAGCCCTAATATTTTCCTGAATCACGGAAAGTTTTATTAGTTCACAGTCTATAACAAAGCCATTCCACTGTGGGTGAAGTTGAACTTATCTTATATGCTGGCTGAGGTCCATTGCGTTGTGAGCTGTCTTCGGCATTCACTAAAAGATTTGATATTACAGGATCTTTTTGTAAATTATAAACATGTCAGTTGATATGGAAACGATTTTATTTCCACTTAAACAACGTTTAAATCAATCACATTATTGCACAATCAAAAAATTCAGCGGCAAGCCAACAGAGCTGCTTACAGGTTTGTGGCTGCTAGAAGACTCTCAGAAGACTAAACTAAACATGGTTTCTCTCAAACATCTTTCTACGTAACTGCGTAATAAGATTGATGACAAAGTTTTGTAATTCACAATTAAACAATATTCTTTTACATTAAATATGCCAAAATACAGAAATTAAAATATTACATTTAAGCTTTGACTATTTATGGCAATGTATGTATTTGTTTCATGAAATTTGTATCTAATGTGTAACACAAATTCAAAGTCATCCTTTTGACTAGTGTTTACTGTGCTCAAATTATTTTCATTATTTGTGTTTTCAAAGTGCACGCATATTTGTTTTGCCAATATTGTGTAGGCGTACTATTATTGTGACATGGAATTTTAATGTATTTCTGTTTGCGGTCAAATTTTTTATTAATATGGATTTGTATATGGTAATCCTAGTTCTGTTAATTTCGAAGTTAGAGTCTTAGTACAAAACGGATTATTAATTTTAGTGCATGAAAAATTATCAGTATTTAATTTAGGATCTAGTGAAATATAAAACATGGTCTGCCCTAATTTATTTAAACAAAAGGTATATATGAAATCATGTTGTGTAATAGTTATAACATGTAGTATTGTTGGTTTATACAAATTAGTATCTATATAGGTTCAGCAATTTCCGAAACTAAGTGTAATGCATTTTTAGTGTTTGCAGCTATTATTTACGAAAGTATTAGAAACTGAAAATTCCGTAAAAGGTCAGCCAAAGTTATATTTAAATCAACGTACTATTTCTTAAAAGCGTTTTACTATTAGTGTTAATAGAATTTCAAACTGAAGGCGAAAATGTGATATTTTACATGTCCGGTAGTGAAGTTTTATTTTAGGTGTCAGATATTTTGTGTTTCTATGTTGGCAACTGATTTTTAGGAGTGTGCAACATAGCAGAAACGTTACACCCCCCCTACATAGTGTACCTGAAATGTAATGTAGGGTGCACTGTGTACTATCGTTTCAATATGTTGTGATTTAAGTCTTCATAGTGAGTCTGTGTTAGTTTAGGCTAAAATAAAAAAAAATGCATGTTGATTGTAGTCTTGCGAATGCCGGTGGTTGTTGATGTTGCTTGATGTGCCGACAGTGGTGTATCTGCAAACTGCTGTTGGTAATGTAGTGGCTCGCAGCTTCAGCTGACTGTAGTTACAGGCATTCAAGACGGTTCCTACAAAATGGTTGTTTCTTTCTCAGAACCACATAGTATGTTTCCTTAACTACATACATAAATAAGCATACTGTTATCAGGCTATTGGAAAGAGTAATCAATTTTATCTATACGGTATTTTAAACAAAACAAAATTATGAGTTCAAATTAACCCTTAAATGTTACTGAAAATTAACGAGAAATCTCTTTCATTTACTTTAATTTGAATAATGAAATAGCAAGCTTTTACAACTTTTTTTTCTTTTCAAAGAGCATTGATATTCATATTGTAAACAGTTATGTTTGGTATTAATTCATATAAAAAAGTATTTTACTCAGAATAATTTTCTTCTATGTGTACATGCATGTAAATACCATTATGTGAGAACTAAGCTCCTTATTCCTCTAGAAAGGATGTTGTACATTGTAATAACTTCACAATTTGTAGTCAATTTACTAAGTGGAATGAATGACATAATTAAATATTAAAACAGTGGATAGAAACAAGTTCTCAGTGAGCACATCAAACATTTATCATTTAAAATTATGGTATAGTTGAAACGGTTACATAGACAGAAAATGTAATCGTGGTTTTGAAACTTTTTCAAGTACTGTAGGTATTGAATATTTCTCATACAGTTTGAGAGATTGAGAATGAGCAGTAGTAAAGAGTATAAACAAATTAGATCATAGTATTACATAATATTTTATTTATTGAAAAGACATATGTATTAATAAAAATTCAAAAATCAACCCACTGAGAGTAGTTAGCAGTGGCAATGGTTAATCTCATAGCTCAAATCAAGCATGGAAATTAAAGTAATAAGTGTCAGTTCTCAACTGATCCACCAAAGTGTCAAATTTTTCCCAAATCGGGAAAGAATTTAAAGAAAAATGAAAAAGTTTTTTTAAACTGCCACACTACACCCACTCTCAAGGCAGTAATCAAGAGAGGGCAGAAAAATACACTGCCATTAAATTACGTCCATGGCCAGGACAGGTAACTGACTCGCAAACGGCTACATAAGCAGAAAAAGACTCTGGTTGCGTTTACCTATATTTTGTTTAACAATTTAGTGTTCGTAAGGTATTACGATACACCACTAAGTTTTCATAGATTGTCTTCTAAACAGAATGTTTGTATTAATGGTAACTACCTTACCAAGAGTTACAAGATGCAACTGGCAACTTGACTATTTCCGCAGAAGTAAAAAACAGCACATAGTTTTTGCTCTTCTTTGAACAAACTGCCCCAATCAAACACAACACAGTCCAGAGTACCCTATGTTTGTTGAATGGTGAACAGTTACTACCCCCCAATAACTCAAATTCAAAATTCAACATTGTCCAGTAGTGGTTGAAAATGAGTGACAATCATACAGTAGAAGTGGATGAAAATGAGTAACTATCTTAAGTGTTCTGAAAGTCTGTACATGTATACGTTAACAGTGTAAAATCTCATAATTATATACTACACAAAAGTCAAAATTGACATATGGTCTGCCTGATCATTTTTCAGATACAGTACCATATCAAAATTAAACACCCTGTAATCAACTGCAAATTGATCCACAAAGCTTGCACGCATGAGCAAGTCAACAAGTGTGTCATGAACTAAACACAGGTATTTCACATGAAATGTACAAAATTATACAATTTTGGTGATAATGATAATAATAAAGAGTAATAGGTAGTCTGTAATGGTTCATTAACCTTCATATTTCTGTACAAAGGACAGTATGACCTTACATCATGAGTATGTGCAAGTATGCATGATAAACATTCCAAGTATGTAACTTGTAAAACATCAATAGTTTCATTGTAAACTTTAAGAATAAAAAATGAAAATTATACCTTGCATCAGCCAAAACTGTGTCATATGTACAATATACTATAATATGGTCATCTTAAACCAGTATTAAATATTTTCCTATTAAGCTGTAAGCTCAAGGATAGAAATTCAATTTTACATTGGTCAACACTTGTGTGGTCTATGTGTCCTCCCATGCTTATAGTCACTTTTGTACTAATTGTTAGCAAGTCCCTCTTGACACATCAATGTACAACACAAAATTCAACCAACAACACAAAAATACTAACGAATGACTAACAAGAGTGAAAAGAATTAAATAATTTGAATTGTAATGCACTGTGGAGGTGATTAATAGAAAAATTGCAGTACATAACTGAGGTCCTGAGCTTCTGCATATATATAATGACATTTCAAGCCATAAACAAATAAAAAACACTTCAACATACCTTTGACTATGTATGTGAGGTTAAGAAATTAATTATTGTGTGCCAATCTGTACATGCAGATACGGTATACGCACTATCTATGTGCCATATTCATAATAGGTATCAAAATCATCAACAAGTATCTTCCTTATAGGTGTCAGAGTAAGAGCAAGATAAACTATTCAAGACATTAATTAACTTTTCTGTAGGTAGGATTTAAATGCATCATTCTATCTGAGACCGATCAACTTTATGGATTGTGGATAAAAAAACTATTAGCATACAGCTAAGGGTTTCAATTAACTTCAAGAGGCTCATTGTATGTATGTAGATAAACTTCAACTCAGATCTTAACAAATGGACTACTAACATAGTGAAACATTACTTGGTTTTCAGGTTGAGTTACTAAATCTTTTAACCTTCAAAATTATTCATGTTACTAGAATCACAACTTAAGTTGACATTGACAGAAGGTATACTTTCATATTCGCTTTCACTTAATTCTTTAACATTTTGGTAGATGACTTAACATTTATATCAGGGTTTGGAGCTGACATTTCTCAGTACACTTAACACTATCATTTTGAGATTCCTCAGCAGTCTCAAGCAATTTTAACATCTTAGACTTCAAGTAAAGCATCTGTTCAGAGAATACACTAATCTTAAATACTACATCAACATTTTTCATTTAAATATTCATTATTTTCATATTCATTTTCCTTATGCCATATGAATTCTTTCTTTTCAATATATGAAGCATTTTTCACTTCCATTTCAGTAACTTAATAACTATTTGTTCAGTACTTTCACTGACAATTCTTAACCTAACATATATTTCTCATGAACAGTACTTACCATTTTTCTAACCTGTCATATCTTTTGATGACTACACAAAGACTTACACATTAGCTAGTGGTTCATAAACATCATAACATAAGACTCCAAAATTCCTGTCAAACACATTAAATAAATCCCCATCATCTACCTGTATTTCATATTGTATTTTAATTCAAAACTCCTCAATGTTTGTTATTATTTGCAACTGTATTAGGCTAACTGTAAACATGAATGCATTATTCGGTTGAAACTGTATTTCAATATATTTACTTCTTAGCTCTTAAGTCCATTGGCCCATACACTGGCATAAGTAATAAATCTCATATTGAAAACCCCCAACTAGTATATCGGATTAGGTACAGTATTACTAATTGGTATAAAGTTCTTTTGAACTGATGGTTAACATCCACCTACATATTTTTTGTTCATATTTTCTCAAAAATTCCAACTGGTAATAAAGTTTAGGCTTCATATATTTTAAGTTTCAATAAGCATATAGCAAAAATGTACATATCAAAAGGTATGTCTCAGCTGTTTTCATTTGTCAGTGCTACTTAAAACATTTTTCAAATAATCTTAAATATTTACACTGAAGGAAAACCTAAAGCATAGAATTTATTCTGCACTGTGAAAATGATTAATAGAAGTACACAGCACACAACTGGGGACCTGAACTGGTGTCAGCAGTTTCATAACTAAAGAGTAATTATGCACATAAGGTGTTATATCAGTACATAGTCTGATGCATCTCATTTTGTCTATCAGGTAGAATAGGTAATGGTACATTACAATTAGTTCCAAAATTAAATGCAAACATTTGGGTCTGGTTTGCCCAAGGACATACTTTATACCTTAGACTTTCCTTAAGCAACATAATTTGTAATGTGTCATTCAAATCAGACGAAAAACAGTCATTTTCCTGTGGCATAACATAAATAGGACGAAATTTCTTTTTAGGGCTACCAGGTAAATTCGCTACTGGTAAACAACTTACACTATTACATCTAGGAATACTCAAAGTTTCAGCATGTGACTTTTCTTGCATTTTGTCTACACACTGTGGTAATTCTGTGACTGTACAATTACTTTCGACTTCTAGCTCAGGGTTATCTACAAAACAGTTAGGTTCAATGTCTTCTTTCAAATCAGCATTATCAGGTTTGCTATTACATTCTTCAACATCGCGAATCTTTCCAGTTAACTCTGTTTTAGTATCCTGGCTCTGAGAATTTGCATAACTTGGAACTGTCATCTATTTTATCAACACTGTCACTCGTCTGTGAAACTTCTGAAGTAGCAGCTACCATAACACTTTTCTCTACACTATCGAGTTTTGCAAAAGTTTTGTGTCTAAAATACATTGTTTTAATTCGGTCCCTGCTTGAGCCATTCTGTGGTCAAGGTTTGATATTGCGTCATTTGTTTGAGATTTCATGTCAGATAGTTCGGTTTTCATGGTTTTCATTTGTAATGAAAGTTCGGTTTTCATTTGTACTATAAAGTCCAAGATTGATTTATTTTCTATTTCCGTGTTTGCTGCCATTTTACTAATCTGTTGTCCAGTCTTTTGTAAATCACTACATAATGGGAACTGCTGCTTTCTTGCAATCGGTGTAGAACTCGCAATACCAGAACCTTCTACCCCACTGTCAAAGTCCGAAACTTGAGTATCATCTCCCTCCTTTCTTACTGTATCCATTTTAAAATAACTGTTCACTCCACATAAAATCCCTATCACACAAACAGTCACTACAAAAGTTACTACAAAAGTACTTAGCTGGTCACAAGGATGCGGCGATACAAGAATCTAGTAGTTCAAATTACTGCCATCTTCCTCCATTAAATTTTGACATCGTAGGTGTGGATAGTATTGTAGTCGAATTCTGCACTTTTAAGATGGTTTTACTGCACATCCATCATGTACATTATTTTCCTTGTATCCTGAAACACATTTTACATTAGTGAATACTCTTTAAAATCCTTTGGCCATGTCACCCTAATATTTTCCTGAATCACGGAAAGTTTTATTATTTCACAGCCTATAACAAAGTCATTCCACTGTAGATGAAGTTGAACTTATCTTATATGCTGGTTGAGGTCCATTGCGTTGTGAGCTGTCTTCGGCATTCACTAAAAGATTTGATGTTACAGGATCTTTTTGTAAATTATAAACATGTCAGTTGATATGGAAACGATTTTATTTCCACTTAAACAACGTTTAAATCAATCACATTATTGCACAATCAAAAAATGCAGCGGCAAGCCAACAGAGCTGCTTACAGGTTTGTGGCTGCTAGAAGACTCTCAGAAGACTAAACTAAACATGGTTTCTCTCAAACATCTTTCTACGTAACTGCGTAATAAGATTGATGACAAAGTTTTGTAATTCACAATTAAACAATATTCTTTTACATTAAATATGCCAAAATACAGAAATTAAAACATTACATTTAAGCTTTGACTATTTATGTCAATGTATGTATTTGTTTCATGAAATTTGTATCTAATGTGTAACACAAATTCAAAGTCATCCTTTTGACTAGTGTTTACTGTGCTCAAATTATTTTCATTATTTGTGTTTTCGAAGTGCACGCATATTTGTTTTGCCAATATTGTGTAGGCGTACTATTATTGTGACATGGAATTTTAATGTATTTCTGTTTGCGGTCAATTTAGGATCTAGTGATATATAAAACATGGTCTGCCCTAATTTATTTAAACAAAAGGTATATATGAAATCATGTTGTGTAATAGTTATAACATGTAGTATTGTTGGTTTATACAAATTAGTATCTATATAGGTTCAGCAATTTCCGAAACTAAGTGTAATGCATTTTTAGTGTTTGCAGCTATTATTTACGAAAGTATTAGAAACTGAAAATTCCGTAAAAGGTCAGCCAAAGTTATATTTAAATCAACGTACTATTTCTTAAAAGCGTTTTACTAATAGTGTTAGTAGAATTTCAAACTGAAGGCGAAAATGTGATATTTTACATGTCCGGTAGTGAAGTTTCATTTTAGGTGTCAGATATTTTGTGTTTCTATGTTGGCAACTGATTTTTAGGAGTGTGCAACATAGCAGAAACGTTACACTCTTTCTATCAATGTCGCCGCGGTGGAGCGGCCCAACGCATTGAGGCGCTATGCTACGATCCGCGAGGACGTGCCCCGTGGGGGGTTCGAATACCCGTGCCGTCTTTAGTATAAGCTGGTTCGTAAGTAGGTTGTAAGTTTAGGGACTGATGACCCCGTAGTTAAGTCCCATAAGCTCTACAAACACAATTCTTTCAATGTTCTGCGAATCGTTTGAGGACGTACCTTCTTGCCAAGTCTCACCTAGATACTAACATGCTAATTTTGGTGCACTGAGTGTAGATTCCTTCTTTATTTCCCGTATTAGTTTTCTCTTGTCACGTGTATCCAACTTCTGTGGCTGGCCCTTTACCGGTATAGAGTTTCTATAGTCCACGTTTTTTAAACGTCTGGCGGTATTGCCACATCATACTCTTACTTTTGTTTGCCGTGGAAGCAGTTTGCCTATATGATTTACCCGTCACGTTTTAAAAAATCACCTTTTTTTTCGTACCTCAAGACTGCTGTTAGTATTGCGTGGCACCGTACCGACTGGGCAGTCGAGCGAGCTTATAAACACACACCTTCTTACTCGAAGTGCTTACATCGGCGTGAACGGCGAAAATAAGTGAGACACTGCCATCTCTACGGATATTAAAGTAACTTGAACATCGAAGAGTGACTTATTTCAATCGTATTATTCAATAGCCGTTATACACTGGGTAAAAATAAATCATACTATTATTTAGTATATATCACCCTTCTTACAACACTTGGTCATACACTCCTGGCCATTAAAAGTGCTACAGCACGAAGGTGACGAGCTACAGGCGCGAGATTTAACCGACAGGAAGAAGATGCTGTGATATGGAAATGATTAGGTTTTCAAAGCATTCACAAAAGGTAGGTGCCGGTGGCGACACCTACCACGCGCTGACACGACGAAAGTTTCCAACCGATTTCTCATACACAAACAGCAGTTGACCGGCGTTGCTTCGTTCAAATGTTCAATTGTTTGTAGAGTTTATGGGACTTAACTACGGGGTCATTAGTCCCTAAACTTACAAACTACTTATTAACTAGCTAATACTAAGGACGGCGCAAATATCCATGCCCGAGAGGGGATTCGGACCCCGACCGTAGTGGCCGTGCGGACCGTGACTGGCGCGCCGCAGACAGCTCGGCCACCGCGGCCGGCCGTTGCTTCGTGTAAGGAACATAAATGCTTACCATCACGTTTCCGACTTTGATAAAGGTGAGATTGTAGCATATCGCGATTGCGGTTCATCGTGTAGCGAGATTTCTGCTCGCTTTTTTCGCGATCCAATTACTGTTAGCAGAACATGGAATCGGCGGGTTCAGGAGGGCAATACGGAATATCGTGCTGGATCCCAACAGCCTCGTATCACTAGCTGTCGAGATGACAGGCATCTTATCCGCATGGCTGTAACGGATCGTGCAGTCACGTCTCGATCCCTGAGTCAATAGATGCTGACGTTTGCAAGACAACAAATTTGAACGAACAGTTCGACGACGTTTGTAACAGCATGGACTATCAGCTCGGACACCATGGCTGCGGTTACCCTTGACGCTGCATCACAGACGGGAGTGCATGCGATGGTGTACGCAACGACGAACCTGGGTGCACGAATGACAAAACGTTATCTTATCGGATGAATCCAGCTTCATCATGATGGTCCCATCCCTGTTTGGCGAGATCGCGGTGAACGTACATGGGAAGCGTGTATTCGTCATCGCCATACTGGCGTATCACCCGGCGCGATCGTATGGGTTGCCATTGGTTACACGTCTCGGTGATCTCTTGTTCGCATCGACGGAAATTTGAACAGTGGGCGTTACATTTCAGATATGACCCGTTGCTCTACCCTGCATTTGATCCTTCCGAAACCCCAAATTCCAGCAGGATAATGCACGACCGCATATTGCAGGTCCTGTACGGGCCTTTCTGGATACGGAAAAACATCTGGTCAATGGTGGGCAACGAACTGGTTCGGCACAATGCGCCAGTCATTATTCTTGGTGAACTGTGGTATCGTGTTGAATCTGCATGGGCATCTGTACCTGTACACGCCACCCACGCTCTGTTTGACTCAATGCCCAGGCGTATCAAGACCGTTATTAGGGCCAGAAGGTAGTTGTTCCGGGTATTGATTTCTCGGGATCTATGCAACCAAACTGCGTGAAAATGTAATCATATGTCTAGTATAATTGTCCAATGTATACCCTTTTATCATCAGCATTTCTTCTTGGTGTAGCAATTTTAATGGCCAGTAGTGTATTTTTGTTTATTTCAAAATACAGTTATGATGCAGTGAAGTATAAATCTCTTATTGTCGAATATTCAAGTTATTTACTGTATCTTCTCGACCTTTGATGTTTCTTAATTCAAAAATATTCAAATGTTTGAAAAGCTTACGGCATTTCACTGCGGGTCTCTAATTCATAAACTTACAAACTACTTGTGAACTAACTTATACTAAAGACAACACAAACATTCATGCCCGAGGGTGGGGCGTGATCCACAACGTGGCGCTCGAGACCGCTCGGCCATTCCCGCGTGGTTGTTTCTTAGTTTTCCTGCGGTTGGTGCTTGTCAACTGACAAGCAAAATCCGACGGCCTCCGTTCATATTGTTTTGTACGCGTTTTACGTAGTGGTGCCAGGATACTGTTGGTAACTACCGCTTTGGCCGTCGAAACGATTCATTTTTTAGCCATTGTTCCATGTTTCCATTAAAGTCTGATTAATACTTTGCAATAAATCTTTTGTTTGAGTACTACAAATTAGCTATTTAGCGCTGGTGTTACGATAAAGAATTACGTTAGTGATTAGAACTGCAATATTGTAAACTCAGTTAGATGCAGGACGAGAGGATTTTGTACGTGATTTGCCTCTTTACCTGAGCTACCAAACTGCAAAATACCTGGCAATAGTAATCAACGCTCTATAAGAATAATCCTCTGCTGTGCGTATATCATTGAAATCCCTTTGTTACGATTAAGCGATAATTAGACGCGATGCAACAAATTCAGGCGGGCAAACGAGCTAATGACCCAGATGATCGGTGAAGCGATACAGTACCGATAAACCTGTTTCCCAGTGTATGCTGACTGATAGTTCGCAATGTGGCATTACTTCTGCAGAAATATGTGTGTATAAACATGTATCAGATCTGATGCTGTGGTGGCGTTTAAGTTCGCAGAGAGAGAGAGAGAGAGAGAGAGAGAGAGAGAGAGAGAGATTCTGATTGCAAATGCCTGTTGCAAATTACGTTTGTGTCACGAATAAGCCAACTCCTGATTCTCATTCAAAATTCATGTGCTTCCTTCGTACGTGGAAGTAATTTTGCGTCGAAATCAACTGGCAGTCAGTTTGCGGTAAGCGTTAATTTGGGTTAAATCGTTGATGCCAGGAACATTAAGCGAGTCAACTGTAAAATAGCACCAATCGAAAAAACTTATTTTTTAACTTGTGTCCATGCATACTTTCGCACTTAATACCATAATGACACTGCTCTATCGAAACATTTATTTTATTATTTGGTGTGTAGGGGCCTGAAAATGCTATCATTATGGCACTGCACTGGTTTTATAAGTAAATGAAAACTTTCAATCAAGGCTGTTGGACTTTTGCTACAAAAAAAGTAGCTGCAGTATCCGACCTCGGTTCTGGACTTGATATAAGGTTTTGTTATAGTTGGAATAAAAGCATAAACATTACAGTATTAAACGTAATAACTATTGAGAATATATCTCAACTATACATGTGTGTGTGTGTGTGTGTGTGTGTGTGTGTGGATTTGTTACTCTAGAGCAAGCGTCATACAATTGACCGTGAGAGGAGCAAGTGTCTTTGCGCTTTAGTAATAGTAAAACTAGACGCTAGTTTTTTGGAAATTGCAATCTCTAAATTCGATTGGCAGCTCAGCAGAGATAAGTAATATATTAGGGGTAAGTACTTTTTACATTTTTTTCTATTCCAGACATAAGCTCGTAAAGGTATGTCAGAGAAATGTTAGCTCTCATATTCTTTGTTTATTGAAGTATTTTCAGAGTGTAACATATACAGTCACGACACTCACTGCTTTGAAAGTTGTTACCAACTGACTGTTGCAACGACACTAGCGCTCCTAGCGGCGGGCAAGCCGCCGAAGGACTGATGTTTGTTTATAATTATTTTTGTACGTAATTAACGAAATAGTTTGTATGATTTTTGATTTACAAGCATTATTAAAATACTAAGAGACATACATAATACGGAAATTAATTTTTTTTAAAAAAAGGCGAATTTGAGTGTTTCAGTGGTATAAAGAATAACCTCTATTATGATCTGTTGTTATTATGACACGCAGTTTTTTGACACGTATCAACTTGGTGTAGAGTCTAACGATTCGCACGTTTTACACCAGACTCGTTTTTCTTACACGAGCATGTTCTTTTGATTGTAATTACTTTAGCTTAAAAAGCCAATGTATTGACGATTCTTGCCTCTTGTGGTTAGGCGGTAGCAACAATTCTGGAATTACGTTCTTATTTGTTGGAAACTAGTATGTTTGCTTTTGCCGTTGTATTGTGACGTCTGTGGCATTTCTCCTTCATCTACAGCTGTGTTGACTGATTTGTTACGTTAAATACTGTAGCTATTGCGTTCTTTATACGTTTCCTATGTTCAGTCCTCACCGATTTTACTGGAATTTTCAATGGAGAAACATTAACGTGTCTGAGTAGAAAAGCTAAGTCTCTCTACCAAAGGGCAAGTGTTTTGGTGTCTCCTAGTTTTTTATTATTTTTATTTTAGTTTTTTTATTTTAACAGAAATTGAAATTAGTCAGTTAAAGCCTGTATGTGACAAGATAATAGTAAATAAACTATCCTGTAATGTACCGCTTTGTACTTTGTCGTGGAACTTAGGAAACCTAAGAGAGGCAAATTCGGAGCTGTTTTTCAATTATTACTGATTTCTATGACACTACATACGTTCCACAGTGCAAAAAGTATTTAAAAATCAGTGTAAACGATACTATTCGTACTCATCCAATATCGTGTGTAGCGTGCCGGCCGCTTAGGGCGCTGCTGTCTCGGTGTATTACAATAATCTGTGGGTGTGTCGTGACTGTGTATGTTAGACTGTGGTGTTTGTATGCGTGGACAAAGATATATATGCTTGGCCAGTGATGTTATTTTTAAGCATGCATCAGTCTCGCGCAAGGAGGTTAGAATAAAGGGAGATGGCATTATCTATGCCAAGCACATACGTCAGTTGAAGCCTGTCCGCCATCTTGGTCGTTTTCGAATGCTATTTTTCCGTTAAACTATGCGTTAAGTCGACCCGCTTATTGTTAATGCATTGAACTGACAGTCACTACAACGTATGAACTTTCAAACAATATACTTTCTTGAATAAATAGTAATAAATACTCATCATATTTGAAAACTTAATTTTAATGGCTAATTTGCACTCTGTTAACACATTGTACATTACGGCAAAACCGTCGGATGTTTTATTTCTGTTTGAAGTGACATAGAAAATTAGCTATGCAATACGGACACTTCTCCAAAACTTACCAATATGGCGGATGCAGGCTTCACTTTTTCAACACAAGGGTATCTCCCCGTATTCTAACCTCCTTGATCTCGCCCGAAGGTGAGGTTAACTTACACTTCCGAAATTACTTCCTGACCGTACTTCAAAAACCAAAAGTAATCTTCATCGCGACAGGTTAAAGGGCTGTAACCCCACGTAAGTCCCTTGATCACACCTTTAATTGGTGTTGAGTTTCTGCGGCACGCACATTGTACACCTATATAATAGTGACCAGCCGCAGTCACACCTGTTGTCCAAAAGATTTAGTTAATGAAATAAGAGAAACATAAATGCCGTTACTCGATATCTAATTCCTGCATTTCCTAAACATGTAACTTTCTGCGGTGATATAGCGATCAACAACGCAAACTATGAAACTGTTAATGCTATATATTCAGATCATCCACGTGCGTTACAAATTTCAATTGGTGACTTCCAAGCTATTCAATACCGGAATAAATGCACGCTTGATTCAAAGTTTCCAGATGTTTCCAGAGTGGAATTTTCACTCTACAGCGAAGTGTGTGCTGATTTGCCATTTCTTTAAGAATTAAATTGTGTGCCAGACCAGGGACTTCGTCTTTCACAGGCAAGTCCTCTACCCTTTGAGCTATCCATGCACGCCTCACGGTCTTCCCTTACATCTTTAATTCCGTCAGTAACTCGCCTCCTAACTTACAAACTTCAGAGAAGTTTTCCGGCGAACGTTGCACGACTAGCACTCCTGGAAGATAGGATATGCTGGAAAGACGGCTTAGGAACAACCTTGGGGTGTTTCCAGAAAAAAATATTAATTCTGCAGCGTAGTGTGCTTCCTCGCAGATTAAAACTCTGTTCCGGGGACTGTGATGCGAACCAGGGCCCTTTTCCTTTCACGGGCAAGCGCCCTACCACCTGAGCTACAGCGCCACGCTTCACGCTCTTTCGTTACTACGTTACTTCCTCCAGTACCTCACCTCCTACTTTCCGAAGTTCACAGAAATTCTCCTGCAAACACTGTAGGAGTAGCACACCTGCCCGCCAAAGTCAAAGGTCTGACGTTCGAAACCCATTTCCGGCATGCCGTTTTAATTTGCCAGGAAGTTTCATATTAGCGCTCACTCCGCTTGAGAGTGGAAACATCCCTTAGGCTGTGGCTGAACCACGTCTCGACCACATCCTTTCTTCCAGGAGTGCTGGTCTTGCAAGGTTCGCAGGAGAGTTTCAGTGAAGTTTCAAAGATGGGACACGAGATACCGCCGGAACTGTGGGTCGTGAGGCGTGCACAGATAGCTCACACTTGCCACGTAAGGCAAAGGTCCTGGGTTCGAATCCTAGTCTGGATCACAGTCGAAGCCTACCAGGAAGTTTTATGGATGATGTCCAAAAATTACTATATCGGCTCTACAGTGAATGAATGTGCGAAGAACTCCAACCAGAAACCAAAGAAAGGTAAAACTTCGAGACGTACGAAATAGCGAAAAACAATAAGGAGCCATGTAACCAAATTTCAGCAGTTAACTACAGTGTGTCACTGTTGAAGAAAAGTAACAGTGACCCATCATGTGCCTCTTCAAGCCCATTTAATGTAACTCCTGATCAAATTCCACATCAACTGCTGTTGAGTGGAAAAACTGAAAGAAGAAACGTTGACAGGAAGCTTTAAAGGAACACTGACGTGGAAGACGATATTGGCACTCCTTTCTCCTTGGATGAACTGGAAGAAACTTCCAATGTATGAAAAATTATAAAGCTGCAGGCTAAGTTGACCTACGTCTAGAGCTGATTAAAATGTTGGACCAATAACAAAGCATTGGATCTTAAAGTTAATGGACACCTGCATATAAAAATTACAGATTGTTAAAATCTGCCCAAAGCCAAAGTACGAGTAGTACTTTGATGTATTTGCAGTGTTCGTACATCAAAGTAAGTGATACAAACTTGTCATAAACGCACAGACATTTTGTTCTAGAAACAGTCGCAACACAAAAATGACGTTCTATATTTTCGTAAAAAATCCCGATATTTACAAGTTAATCATTCAACCAATTAACTTCACACGTTTTAGTTTGCAGATGACAAGGGTTCGCGAATAGATTCCGTATTCCTTGATTTTCACAAGGCTTTTGACACCGTACCTCACAAACGGCATTTAATCAAATTGCGTGGTTATGGTATATCGCCCCAAATTTGCCATTGGATAGGGGATTTCCTATCAGAGAGGACACAGTTTGTACTAATCGATGGCAAGGCATCGACTAAAACAGAGGTGATATCGGGCATTCCACAGGGTAGTGTTATTGGTCCTCTGCTGTTCCTTATTTACATAAACGATTTAGGGGAAATCTATGTAACTCTCTGAGGTTGTTTGCAGATGACGCCGTCATTTACCGTCTAGTAAAATCATCTGAAGATCAAAACCGACTGCAGAACGATCTGAATAAGATATCAGTATGGTCTAAAAATTGGCAATTGACTCTAAATAATGAGAAGTGTAGAATCATCCACATGAGTACGAAAAGAAATCCGTTAAACTGTGTTTACAAGATAAATCAGTCAAAAGTGAAGGCCGTAAACTCGACAAAATACCAAGGAATTACTATTACTTCAGACTTAAATTGGAAAGAACACTTAGATAATATCGTGGGAAAGGCGAACCAGAGACTGCGTTTTATTGGCAGAACCCTGAAAACATGCAACAGAACTACAAAAGAAACTGCATACACTACGCTTGTCCGTCCATTTTTGGAGTATTGCTGCCCAGCGTGAGATCCTTATCAGGTGGGTTTGACGGAGGACATCGAAAGATCTATAGCTCGTTTCGTATTGTCACGATACAGGGGACACAGCGTTACGGATATGATACAGGATCTGGGATGGGAATCATTACAACAACGGCGCTTATCTCTGCGGCGTGGCCTACTTATGAAACTCCAATCGCCAACATTCTCCTCCGAATGCGAAAATATATTGTTGACTCCCACTTACATAGGTAGAAATGATCATCAGAAAGAAATACGGGAAATCAGAGCTCGAACGGAGAGATTCAGGTGTTCTTTCTTCCCGCGCGCTGTTCGAGAATGGAATAGGAGATAAATAGTATAATGGTTGTTTGATGAGTCCTCTGCCAGGCACTTAAATGTGATTTGCAGAGTATCCCATGTAGATGAAGACATGTAGATGTCGTACGTTAGAATGCAAGCAAGAGAGCTGATACATTTCGGAATTAGTGATCACGTGTTACAGGGCGAATATCGGTCGAATCTGTGGGAGCGTGATCTGATGCAAACGGGATACAGCGGCAAAGGTCACTATTACTTTCTCGCGGAACGGCGAGCTGAAATTCGAATGTTGCGCATGCGCGGAGCTCGGCATTTCCCGACATGCCCTGCACTAAAAACGCCCGGCGAGGAGCGAGTCTGCCATTTTTGTAATTAACTTGTCCCCTGCAGACACAGGCGGCCGGTTAATTCGTTATTAGGCTCATACACGTTCAAATAATCGACATCGGTGCCAGTTTCAACGGTAATGGAAAAAACACTACCATACCAGCCTCTAGATATTTCAGCTTATTTCAGCACATATGAAAGTTGTTGATGTAACAAGTTCGCAAATGTATTTCGTCACAGAATGTTCCACAATATTGTCTCCTAATGAAGGTTACATTTGCGAAACGTCATCTGCAAATACGCACATGGCATGAAGAGAAACCCTCAGACGAGGAAAGGGGGGGGGGCAGATTGAAATAAAAATTATGAGATTTATAGACTTTGAGTGATTACAAAACCGTATAATATTTAAAAACAAGTTGTAATTATGAGCACAATTATCAGGATGAGGTTGTATGCCCTGTGGCTTGCATATGGTGATTCATTCATCGACATCTACATAGATACGCTGCAAATCCATTTTCTAATAGAAAGAACACCTATATCGTTCCGATTTCGATCTGATTTCTCTTATTTTATTGGGATGCCCATGTCTCCCTATGTAGGTGGGTGCTAGCAAAATATTTTCACATTCAGAGGTAAAAGTCGGTGATTGAAATTTCGCAAATAGATCTCGCCGCAACGAATAGCATCGTTTTTTAATGATTTCCACCCAAATTCGTGCAACATTTCCGTGACGCTTTCCTTTTAAAGTGATATAACAAAACGAGCTGCCCTTCTCTGATCCAATGTCCTCCGTCAGTCCCACCTGGTGAGGGTCCCACAAGGGGCAACAGTACTCCAGGAGAGCACGCACAAGTGTGATGTAGGCAGTCTCTTTGGTGGAGCTGGTGCATCTTCGAACTGTTCTGCCAATGAAGCGTAACCTTTGGTTCGCCTTCGCCACAATATTTTTTGTGTGTTCTCTCCAGTCCAAGTTGTCCGTAATTGTAACACTTATCGTGTAATTGAAGTTTAGCGGATTTCTTTTATTAGCCATGTGTATTACTTCACACTTTTCATTATTTAGAGTTAATTGCCAATTTTCGCACCATGTAGAAATTTTGTCTAAATCGCTTTGCAGTTGCTTTTGATCTCGGTTGACTTCACTAACCGATAACGAAAGCATCATCCGCGAACAATCTAAGGGAGCTATTCAGATTGTCTCCTAAATCCTTTATAAACAGAAGGAAGAGTAGGGAACGTATAACGCTTCCCTGGGGAACGCCAGATATGACTTCTGTTTTACTCGATGACTTACCATGAATTACTACGAACCATGTCATTTCTGATAGGACATCTGAATCCAGGCGCACAATTGGGGCGATGTTCCATAAGCACGGAATTTCATTAGAAGCCGTTTGTGGGGTACAGTATGAAAAGCTTTCCGGAAATCCATGAATATGGAATTGATTTGAGGTTCCTCGTAGATGGCACTAATCACTTTATGTGAATAAAGAGCAATCTATGTTTCCCACGAGCGGTACTTTCTGAATCCGTGTTGACTATTGGTTAATAGGTCGTTCTTTTCGAGGTAGTTCATAATGTTCGAACAAAGTATATGTTCCAAAATCCTACTGCAAATCGACGTCAATGAGATGGGCCTGTAATTTTGCGAATCACTCCTATTGCCTTTCTTGAATATTGGTGTGACCTGGGCCACTTTCCAGTCCTTGGGTACGGATGTTTCGCTGAGTGATCGGTTGTATATGATAGCTAAGTATGGAGCTGTTGCATCAACATACTCTGAGAGGAATCTTGTTTGTATACAATCTGGCCCGGGAGCTTTGTTTTTATTTAGTGACTTAAGTTGTTTTACTACTCAAGGAACATCTAATTCTAAATTTCGTATGCTGGCAGCTGTTCTTCGTTCGGTAGTATTACCACTGCTATTGTTTGTTTGTGTTTTGCCGCTATTGTACTTCACATATGACCAGAACTTCTTCGGATTTTCTGCCAGATTACGAGACACGACTTCGTTGTGGAAACTATTATAAGCTTCTCGCATTGAAGTCCGCGCTAGATTGCGAGTTTCTGTAAAATATTGCCAGGCTTGAGGATTCATTGTTTGTTTAAATTTTGCATGCGTTTTTCTTTGCTTCTGCAACATCGATATAACCTGTTTTTTTGTATCATGGGACGCCAGCCACCTCTTTTATTAATTCATTTGGTATAAATCTCTCGATTGTTTCTAACATTTTGTGCTGCTTCAACTAAGGTGTATTTGGATAAACTCCATTCTTTTTCTAGATCGCAGACCACTTCTTTTGGAAATTTTTGACCGATTAATTCTCTACTATTCTCAGCACTTTCACTCTCCTTCAGTTTCCAATCTCGTATTCTCATCACTGTCTTCTGTTTTCTATTTTTCCCTTATTGTTTCATTTTCTATTGTCCCACCAGTAATCTATGGTCTCCATCTGCACTCACACTTGGAATTACCTTCACATTTGTTAGTGTCTCTCCCCATTCCCTATCTACAAGGATATAATCAATTACACTCTTGGTTCTTCCATCCCAACTGAATCTGGCGATAACATGACTTTCTCTCTTCATAAACCTGCTGTTTGCTTTATTCATTCCATTCCTCTGACACAAATTCAGGAGTCATTCCCATTCTTCATTTCTACATCCATATCCAAAACATCCCAATATCTGTCAAATCCCTTTCAGTCTTGGCCTTCTTGTGTATTAAAATCTCCCATCACTATATTAACACTCTCCTTATGTTTCTCTAACTCATTGTGAAAGTCTATCTTCTCTTGTTCGGTACATCACAGTTGAGATGCATAAAACTGATAACTTTTAGTTCTTTTTTTTTTGAATCTAAGGTTTAAGATTATGATCCTGTCTGATTTATATCTCAAACTGTCAATACAGCTTTGTACATTCTTATTCACCATCACTGCCACACCATATTTCTTCCAAACCTATTATTACCATACCAGTACAGTTTTCCTCCTTCTCTCAAATTCTTCTCACATTTTCCCTTCCACGTCGTTTCACTTAGTCCCAAAATATCTTGCTTCTTTTCAGTACCTCCTCAAACGTTACGCCATCTAGGAAACAAATTTTCAACCTTTGCCTTTAGCACCACATTTCAGTTCATCGTCCTTGCGCCATTGCCACAGAAAGCAAAACTCCATCTAAATGTCTCCAGAGAAGACTCAAGTTATTATTGGATGTTAACAATCTTTTATTTTCAGAAATGCTCCCTTCCCATTATGCATTTTATACCATCTATACATCGATCACAGTATGTTATTTTACTGCCCATTTTTGTTGTTGTTGTGGTCTTCAGTCCGCAGACTGGTTTGATGCAGCTCTCCACACTACCCTGTCCTGTGCAAGCCTCTTCATCTGAGAATAAGTTCGGCAACATACATCCTTTTGAATCTGCTTACTGTATTCGTCCCTCGCCCTTCCTCTACGATTTTTACCCCACACACTTCCTTCTAATGCTAAGCTATCCCTTCTCTTAGACTGGATATGCCAGAAACTTCTTTTCGCCCCAATTAGGATAAGCACCTCCTCATTAGCAACGCGATCTACCCATCTAATTTTTATCATTCGTCTGTAGCACCACATTTCAAAAGCTTCTATCATCTGTTTATCTGAACTCGTTATCGTCCACGTTTCACTCCCATACAATGCTACTCTCCAGACAAATGCTTTCAAGATGGACTTCCTAACATTTAAGTTAATATTGGATGTCAACAAGTTTCGCCTCTTAAGAAACGCTTTTCTTCCCATAGCCATTCTGCATTTTATATCTTATTTACTTCGGGCATCAGAAGTTATCTTGCAACCCAAATAACAAAACTCAGCCACTACTTTTATTGTCTTATTACCTGACCTAATTCCTTCAGCATCACCTGATTTTCTGACATTACATTCCATTACCCTCGTTTTACTCTTGTTAATGTTCATCTTGTATCTTCCTTTCAAGATACTGTCCATTCCATTCAGTTGCTCTTCCAGATCATTTGCAGTCTCTGACAAAATTACTATGTCATCGGCAAACCGCCAAGTTTTTATTTCTTCTCCCTGAACTTTAATTCCCTCTCCAAATTTCTCCTTGAATTTCTTCACTGCTTGCTCAATATATAGATTAAACAACACTGGGGAAAGGCTACAACCCTGTCTTACTCCCTTTCCAACCTCTGCGGCCCTTTCTTTCCCTTCGACTCTAATAACTGCTGTCTGGTTTTTGTATATGTTGAGTATAACTCTTCGCTCACTACATTTTACCCCTGATAACTTCAGAATTTGAAAGAGTGTATGCCAGTATGCTTGCTCCAAATATGCAAATGCTAAGAATGTAGGTTTCCCTTTCATTAGCCTATCTTCTTAGATTAGTCGTAATGTGAGTATTGCCTCCCGTGTTCCTACATTTCTCCTAAATCCAAACTGATCTTCCTCGAGGTCGGTTTCCACAAGTTTTTCCATTCGTCATTACTGCCCATGCAACGAAAATCATCTACCACCTTTACTCTTCCGTTAGTTACCTAATTTATTTACTCACCATCACCTGATATTCTTCGATTATTTTCCATTAACGTTGTTGTGCTCTTGTTAATTTTCATCTTATAACCCCCTTTCAAGATATTTTCCATTCAATTCAGTTGCTATTTTAGGTTCTTTACTATCTATGTCAGAATTACAATGTCATCGGCAAATCACAAAGTTTCTATTCCATCGTCCTGAACTTTAATTCCTTCTCCGTATTTTTACTTACTTTCTTTCGCAGCTTGCCGAATATAAAGATTGAATAACATTAAAGAAAGGCTAAAATACTGTATTACTGTCTTGCGAGCCAATGCGTCGCCTTCAGGCCCTTCGACTCTTATAACTAATACCTGGTTTCTGTACAATTTGAAAGATAATCTTTCGTTCCCTACTTTTCATTCCCGCTGACTTCAGATTCTTAAAGAGTGTATTACAGTCAACAGTGTCAAAGTTTTCTCCAAGTCTAGAAAATCTGGAATGTAGGTTTGTCTTTTCTTAATCATCTCCTGAGATTAGTCGTAATGTGAATATTGCCTCGTTTGTTCCAACAATTATAAATCCAAATTGACCTTCACCGAAGTCTACTTTTACCAGCTTTTCCATTCTTTTATAAATAATGCTGTTACAATTTTGCAACCATAACTAATTAAACTTATGGATCTATAATTTTCATACGTGTCTTCCCCGGCTAACTTTGAAATTGCAAGAATTAAATTTTCTTGAAATCGGAGGGTATCTCATACGTATTGCACACCATCTACAATTTAAGTAACAATAATTTATTTAACACATGGCCAACTATATAATTTCAAGGTAATGAAAAATTTCACAATATTTCTTTTTTAGGTTGAGGTCATAAATAGCTTTAACAGGTTTCAAATTACGTGTGAGTAATAAAATTGTAGAAAATATGACATAATTAAAACCTCTTGTGATCATTAACTGCGGTTTTTGGGGTAGCCTTAAAGTGTCTCTTGATCCAAGCAGACTCCGTAGACATTCATTTAAGGTAGTTACCGGTGCAGGATTTTTTGAACCTGTTGGCCTCTCGATTATGTCCCATAAAGGTTCGATTGGAGTTATGTCGGGTAATCTGGGTGGTAAAATGATCGCTGATATAATGTTCCTAAAATCTATAGCAAACAATTTTGACCCAGAAAAATGGGTATCTATAAATATTCCATACTTGTCTCTAAACATGAAGTTCATGAACGGCGGAAATTGGGTCCCAGTAAACGAAGAAAACAGCTACAAATTATTTGTCGGTTTTGGACCAGAGGGCTCAGTATATTCAGTGTGGGCACAAGCAACACAATTATAGGATAATCACCTTGCACGGTGCCTTCACGAGAACATCGGTCCATGGATTCGTAGGGTCTGCGCCAGACTCCAATCCAAACATCAGCGCCTACCAATTGAAATCGGGGCTCGCCTGACGAAACTACACTCCCGATCATTAAAATTGTTACACCACGAAGGTGACGTGCTACAGAATTGAAATTTAGCCGACGGAAATAAGATGATGTGATATGCAGTAATTAGCTTTTCAGAGCATTCACACAAGGTTGGCGCCGTTGGCGACACCTACAACGTGCTAACATGAGGAAAGTCTCCAACCGATTTCTCAAACACAAACAGCAGTTGACGGGCGTTGCCTGGTGAAATGTTGTTGTGATGCCTCGTGTAAGGAGGAGAAATGCGTACCATCACGTTTCCGACTTTGATGAAAGTCGGATTGTAGGCAATCGCGATTGCGTTTTATCGTATCGCGACATTGCTGCTCGAGTTGGTTACGATCCATTCACTGTTAGCAGAATATGGAAACGGTGGGTTCAGGAGGACAATATCGAACGCCGTGCTGGATCCCAAAGGCCTCATATCACTAGCAGTCGAGATGACAGACATCTCATTCGCATGGCTGTAGCGGTTCGTGCAGCCACGTCTCCATCCCCGAGTCAACAGATGGGGACGCTAGTCAGACAACAACCACCTGCATGAACAGTTCGACGACGTTTGAAGCACATTGGACTATCAGCTCGGAGGCCATGGCTGCGGTTACCCTTGACGCTGCATCACAGACAGGAGCGCCTGCAATGGTGTACGCAACGAAGAACCTGGGTGCACGAATGGCAAAACGTCATTTTTTTTCGGATGTGTCCAGGTTCTGTTTACAGCATCATGATGGTCGGATCCATGTTTGGTGACATCGCAGTGAACGCACATTGGAAGCGTGTATTCGTCATCGCAATATTGGCGTATCAATTGGCGAGATGGTATGGGGTGCTATTGATTACACGTCTCGCTCATTCGCCTCGACGGCACCTTGAACAGTGGCCGTTACGTTTCAGGTGTGTTACGACCCGTTGCTCTACCTTTCATTCTATCCCTGCGGCCGTTACATTTCAGGTGTGTTGTAAGAAAATTGCCTGTTTTAGGTCGTCAATAAATCTCAAAATTCAGAATGCGTAATGATATGCTGTATTAATAATAATTTCGTTATTGAATGTTGCAGCAAATCACAACTAATGGGTCGCAACAACACTTTCGTAGTGTAAATTAAAATTTTGAATAAATAAAAGTTGATATTAATTAACTTGAAACAGTCACTGTGGTAATTAATTAAGCTTGGCCCTATCTGACTTAGCATTGACTACAGCCTCCAACTAGCACCTCTTATGATTCACGAACAGCACAACTTCTCTAATAAATGTGTCAGAATTCATGTAGTGGTGATGGCGTGTTCGTGTTATTATCAAAATCGTAATAGCAGATAGACTCTGATTGCAATGATAATAGCTCAGTACAGTGAAACTCCGTCGTGCAATGAGCTTCACAAATACTACAGTCAAAGTTCCCAATAATTTTGATAATATTGTTTAAAGCATTCAAGTTCCTCATAAAACTATTTTTAATTATTATTGTTAATTGATTCCAGGGCCTGGGTAGCGTACGCGTGTAACTGGCTGAGCAGAGTTTGGCATTTAACGTATTTCATGAAAATTACTTTCGTCAAGTCTGGTTAATCAACTATAATACTTTGACTGCTGTTAACCTGGATACTTTCTATATAAATAAAACCAACTTTACGTGCAAACTCTCTTGCAAGCAAATCTTTTGCTTAATCATTGATTGCAAAACTTAGAACAGCACTGCACTTTAATTACTAGTGTTGTAACACGTTTAGCAATTCTTTAACTCGTCTAGCAATTCTTTAACTCGTCTAGCAATTTCTTTAAAACTGATCGTAATTATTTTGGAAATGATTGTACTTGTTAGTCAATGTACAGGCTTGCATAATCAACATAATCTAATAATGGTGATAATGGGGTGACTACAACTACTTACAAAATTAAGACTGGTTTCAAAATAAGTCATGTATAATTGAATCAAAATTCAGATTGGGTTGACACTACATTTACATGCATACAAAATAAAATGTTACAAAAGTACTCATCTGCTTTCGTCGTCTTTGTCGTGAAGTCCATACAAGACAGATATGATTACAATAGGTACTCTTACTGCTGGTTCAAATTATTTTTATCGACAACTCTTTGTTCAGCTCGTCTGGCTGTAATCTCCATGCATTGATATCACCTCGATACACCTTCTAATTAGAGCAACGATCACACTCGGTGACAATAGACTTGATAACCAAACAATTACTTTTCTTGCACACATGAAAAATCATTACTCTGATCACTTTCGAGTATAAATAAACTTATTTGGCACTTCGTTCAATACATTAAACAGTACGTCTCTCAGGCTTATTGCAATTGCATTAAACTCGCGCCACACTGCGCCTACCGTGCCTCTGCACCATCAACAAAACATTTATGTGTTTACTATAGCGAGTCCACTCCGCGACTGCTTCAGCAGCGCGACATTCACAGCTTCTTTTTCTGTGTCAAAGACAGTTTTTACAACAGGTTCAGCATTTTCTCTGGAGCATCGCTAACTTACAGTATAAGAATGTCTGTGCATTCACGCGGGTTTACACATATAGTACATGTTTACACTAAATGATTCAATATAGAAAATGATGTTACATAAGAAATATATCTAGCATACAAGAAATGAAAAATACGTGAAATAAACAAATTTAAGACAATATATACATTACGTTAAATCAAACTGTAAGATACAGCGACAGGTGTACTCTTACAGCGCTACGGCCCGTTGCTCTACCCTTCATTCGATCCATGCGAAACCTTACATTTCAGCAGGATAATACACGATCGCATGTTGCAGGTCCTGTACGGGCCTTTCTGGATACGGAAAATGTACGACTGCTGCCCTGGCTATCACATTCTCCAGATCTGTCACCAATTGAAAACGTCTGGTGAATGGTGACTGAGCAACTGGCGCGTCGCAATACGCCAGTCACTACTCCTGATGAACTGTGGTATCGCGTTGAAGCTGCAGGGGCATATGTAGCTGTACACCACATCCAAGCTCTGTTTCACCAAATGCCCAGACGTATCACGGCCGTTATTACCTCCAGAGGTGGTTGTTATGGGTGCTGATTTCGTAAGATCTATGCACCCAAATTGCGCGAAAATGAAATCACATATCAGTTCTAGTATAATATATTTTTCTAATATATACTCGATTATCATCTGCATTTCTTCTTTGTGTAGCAATTTTAATGGCCAATAGTGTACGATTTTCAGACATCTAGGGTACAAAGCATGTGGTCTCGAGCAGAGGAGAAGTGATGCAGCGAATGTACTGCTGATATTAATTTCAACTCGGGTTGGTTGTCTTCTTCCGTAGTCGATTAACGCCCAGTCGCGTCCCACTGCCCTAATGGATACGTCCCACATTGATTTCTGCCATTATATCACTCAGTGTTACTTGTCTGGGCTGACAGCTACGCTGTTCTCGGCAGGCTGTCGCCAGCTGTGCTGTCCAAGATCGGAAGTAGTGCCTTAAATCTGGTATTCCTGGGATGCCATTGAGGCTGTGGATCTCGGAATTACCAAAATAATACAATATCCGAAATGGAATATACCATGCATCTACAATGACAGACAAAAACCCTGGTATAGCCGTGCATAATCAAACGCAATTTAAAAATTCGGAGGACGGCACAGCTCTTAGCAGACGCCTATATAACCCACAAATGTCGGGCGGAGGTTCTAGGTTGGTTAGTGCTGTTACAATGGCAGGTTACCACGATTTAAGAGAGTTTGCACGCGGTGTTATAATCGGCGCACGACAGAATGGAAACAGCATTTCCGAGGTAGCAAAGGTGTGCGGATTATCCCGTAGCACCATTTTACGAGTGCACCGCGAATATCGGGAATCTCGTACAAGGTCAAACCTCTGACACCGCTGCTGCTGTAGGAAGATTCTGCAATAACGAGTCCGGTGATGACTAAGGCCAGCATTCAACGTGACAACCCGTCCGAAAATTACTGCGGATTTTAGTGCTGGACCACCAGCAAGTGTCAAAGTGTAAACAGTTCAACGAAACACCGATATGGGCTTCGGAGGCAACGGTTCACCGTGTACCCTTCTTGACTCTCAGCAAAAAGCCTTACGACTCTATTGGGGCGTGACCATTGACACTGGACTGTTGTTCCTTGGTCTGACGAGTCTCGTATCGAATTGTATGGAGCGGGTGGACGTGTACAGGTGTGGAGACAACCTCAGTAACCAACTGATCATGAATGTCAGGAACGGACTGTTCAAGCTAGTGGAGACTCTGTAGTTGTGAAGGGCATGCGTAGTTGGAGTGATATTGGATCCCTGATACCGCAGGTACTATTTTGACAGTTGATATGTGCATATGCATCCTGTATTCATTCATGTCAACTGTTCATTCCGACCGAGATGGACAATCTCAGCAAAACAATGCGACACTCCACGCGTCCAGAATAGCTACAGAGCTGCTCCAGAAATTCTGTCCTGAATTTAAACACCGCCACTGACCACCATACTATACAGGACCGAACATTATTTAGCATATCTGGGAAGCCTTGCAACATGCTGTTCAGAAGGCATATCGACCCCTTCGTACTCTTACCGATTTATGAATATCCCTGCAAGACACATGGGGACTTCCCACCAGTAATACTTCAGATGTTAGTCGAGTCCATGCCATGTGTTGTTGCGGCACTTCTGCGTGCTTGCCCTACACGAAATTAGGCAGGTGTGCCAGTTTCTCTAGCTCTTCGTTGTGTATTGGAAAACACATCAAACTACGAGGGTTGTATCAAAAGTAAGGTTCCCCTTTTTTACAAATTGAAAACATTTTTATTGTTATTAATTTATACATCGTTGAAAAGCTGATTTGTTTGTCTCCATTTTTTCGACGCACTTTTGAAAGCCATGGTCCAGTTTTTGTTTGCCTAATTCCAAGAAGTATCCCGCCAATCTGTTGAGGAAGTGTGTTTCTGTTAATGTTCTTTCAATTGTGCCGACCGAAGCTTCAGGAATGAGTTCAACAATTTCACGGACAGTGACCCCCCGATCTTTGAGCAGCTCACTGTTGATCTTCTGGACAATCGCATCCGGAACCGGCGGTCTTCCACTCCGTGAACTTCCGTACTTACCTCAGAAAAATGCCTGCATCATGTTCGGACGTGCTGAACGTAGATGCACTCTTCACCATAAACCTCAGTCGGTTGACGACGAATCTCCACGGTTGAAAAGAGAGATGGGGGTTGATGAGATTTACAGAGAGAAAGAGAGAGTGAAGAGGAGGACATGGACAGAGAGAGAGAAGGTGGACAGGTGGGCAGCTTTCAATGGCATAAAATTCCTATAATGACAATCCATATATTCAAACACATCGGCTACAGCAGTAATGTAGGAAATTGTTTAAATTTTTAATCAGACTTGTTGCTCCATACTGATACTCCATTTCAGCAACATGATGAAAGTTCATTGTGAACATTACCATCGGCTTCAATGGATCCCACACGAAGCTCACAAGCTTCTTCTGCCGACGGTAACGGCGTCTGGCAACGATAGCTCGCCGGTACTTGCGAGCATAAGGCCGAACCTTCCTGTTCCGAATCAGACGAGATCGAAATCTCAGCACACGGCTCCGGAAGCGAGTCCTACGAATTGGAACTCTGCTCCATCTTGATCGCACCCTTTAATTCACAATGTGACGGCTAGCTCGAATCACACACAAACGACTGAGCATAGCTTCATCATTTATCTTAAATTCATTTGAAACCACGATAACTAAACCTTGGATCTTGGGCTCATCAGGTTGTGAGCTGGTATAACAGGAGCTATGCGAGTCAGCAGGTAAGAAAAATTTATTTATGGGGTGATACAAATGTTGGGAAAAGTAGTTTGATTGAAATTTTAGTTAGACGTGCTTGTGTGTATATGCCAATTCCTTCAGAATTTGGCTTTGGTGCACATGTTCCTGGTAGGATAAATGTTTCACTTTTCGAAGAATTTGACTGGCGTCATTGCCAGCCGTATAATTACATACTCAAAAGGTTGCTTGAAGGTAGGAAAGTTACTGTAAATGTTAAAGATAAACCTGCTATGGAAATTGGACATAAAGGTTTAGTTATCTTTGTTTCAAATGAATTTAAGATAACTGATGAAGCTATTCTCAGTCGTTTGTGTAGGAGAACTGAACAGAACAAAGGGAGTAAAGGAAAGAAACTATGGATAGGGAGAGGAAGAGCAGGAGAGCTGGTGTAGGTTGAGATTGGAATAAATAGTACTCGGTCGACACCTGATTTATAGCTGATTTTATAAGTACAAAAAAAAAGTGCAAATGTTTGTAAATCTATCGGACCAAACTGCGTGGTTATTAGTCCGTAGCTCACAAACCACTTAAACCCAGGTAAACTGACCTAAGGACAACACACCCATGCCCCAGGGAGGACTCGAACCTCCACGGTGAGCAACCGCGCGCTCCGCAGCGAGACGCTTTAGACCGCTCGGCTACTCCACCGCGGCTTTATAAGTACATATTACCGCTTCTACGCTACATTTAAAAGCATTTTTAAAACATGCACGACGTGTCATAAGTGTTGATGTGCTCTTGTGGTCTTTCATAGCAACTACCATCGCATCGCAGTCTTAGGGATAAATAACGTCACACCATCCCTCTCCTTATCTGCGACATACGCGACACAAATGTTCGCCCTCGCCCGGTCTGCGCCTCTACAGAAGTACCTGGCGTTAACGACCCTGGCGGGCTAAAAATTCACGGACTCTCTTCCCCAGTGTGGCAAGTGGCAGATAGCACGACCGCAGCTGTCAGATAGTGCAGGGGCGGATAAGGCGGCAGAAGCCGCTGGCCAGGGGTGGAGAAATAGGGGCGGCATTAATTTTTGGGGCGCGATAGGCGCCGCGGTGGATGTAAATGCGGCCATCCCGGGATTGACTGATGGCGGGGCGCGCGCGCCACACGCCAGCTGGCGTGCGGCGTGCCTATTAATAAGGCGCGGTAACCGACTCCCGTATTAAGATAGCCGCCTAATGCAACCTGCCACGCGATACCGCCGGGCCGTGGCCGCCGACACGCCGGCCCGACCGCGCATCCCGCCAAGTGGACGCCTCGGTGACGTCACGACAGTGTCTGGGTGCACGCCGTCTGAATACAAGAAGGGAGGTACAGTGCTCAAAAGAATTAGGGGATCAGGTGGGAGATCATACACGATATATACAGTGGCGGACGAAGGGGGGTAGGGGGTAAGGGGGCCTCCAAATACCCTGAAAGCACTTTTGGCCCACTTTAGGTTACAGTCGTAACACTAAAAGGGGGCCTTTGCGATCGGCTTTTGACAGCTCGAAATGTAAATAAAAATAACGGCTTAACTATTCATCTGATACGAAAATTGAATAACAGCATTTGTAGAGGAGAAAATTCTCTACAACTTTGCTCTCTTGAGTTTTTTTTCATATCTCGTAGCGTTTCCAAGATATTTGTAAAAATAACGGCGATTTTGGGATGTCTGTCTGTCTGTCTGTCCGTCTCTGTCCGTGTTCCCTGCTGCCGGCCGCAGTGGCCGAGGAGACTAAGGCGCTCCAGTCACGGTCTGCACGGCCACTACGGTCGGGGATTCGAATCCCCCCTCGGGCATGGATATTTGTTCCGTCCTAGTTCGTAAGCAGTTCATAAGTAGTTTGTAAGTTTAGGGACTGATAACCCCGTAGTTACGTCCCATAGACTATACAAACATTTGAACATTTGTTCCCTGCTTTTAAGACGAAACGTTCAACCGATCAGCACCAAATTTTACAGACATGATTGTAGGCCTCCAGAGACCAGAACATGCCTTTTTCAAATTTATCGGACAAAATATACGGTAGTAATACAAAAGAAAGCCGTTTGTAATATAATTGTAATTGCAAACGAACCGTTCATCTGACACAAAAATTAAATAATCTAATTGGTAGAGGAGAAAATTCTCTACAACTTAACTCCCTTACGTTTTTTTTTTCATATATCGTATCGTTTGAGACATATTTGCAAAAGTAACGGAGATTTGACACCCTCCATTGAATTAACGAAAACCAGCCGTTCGGAGATGTCACGTGGCATTCCTCGCCCAGAACACTTTCTGGCATCTTGGGTTGCGTATTTGATGATTTTCTTATTGTAACTTACACCTTGTCATTTCAAAGCAATGGCACACTGAAGAATTAACAAAAACACGTCGATCTTCGTATGATAATCTAGTGTCTACAAATGCCATATTAGCATCAGATAACAACGGCCATCAATAGTATGAGATTAAAGGACTCGTTTTCTGAGTGATAGCCGTAGAGTGGTGGGTAAAAGCGTTGGACTATGACGCTGGTCCGAAACCCACCACTACCTAATTTTTTTTTCCTAAAAGGGTAATTAATTTTTATTATATAGATAATTATTTTTGGTCCAAAATGTTTGCAGAAACATATAAAACTACAAATCTAAAGTCGGCCTTAAAACATGTCAGTGCGATTTATTTTTTTATTTTTATTTATTTTTTTTTTTTATTTTTTTTAGCGCCCTTTGCCTCTCGTTCTGGAGCCTCTACATCTCGAAAGCTATTATTATTATTATTATTATTATTTTTTTTTTTTTTTTTTTTTTTTTTTTTTTTTTTTTTTTTGTACTGTGCTTCCCGTCCTGGGGGCCCCCAAATCCAAAACGTTACTTCTTTATATGTTCGAAAAATGTTACAGCCAAAATCGCTGGTAATTAATTTTATTTTGGACGACCGGTTCCACTGGGCTCTGCCAGCATCATCTTGTCCAAAAAATCTTTCCCATGGCCGTCATCTTGTAAAGTCAAACAGTTGTTATACAAAATAATTTAGAGTGCATAAGTGCACTATGTCGTTATAATAAAAGTACTTATCACTGTGAGCCACAGTAGGATAAGTACAGTGATAAGTACACTTTATCACTGTCATAAGTACAGTTTTATTATAATGACATAGTGCACCTATGCACTCTAAATTATTTTATGTAACAACTGTTTGACTTTACAAGATGGCGTCCATGTAAAACGATCTTTTGGACGAGATGATGCTGGCAGAGCCCAGTGAAACCGGTCTTCCAAAATAAAATTAATTACCAGCGATCTTCGTTGTAACATTTTTCGAACATATCGTAATTGGATGGCCTTCTTGTAATACCAACACACTTAACTTGTTTATAGTCATACATGTATTTCCAAGTGGACGGGAGGCCACATTTTGTTTTTTCCCAGTCCCGGACCTCTTACAGCCTTAGTCAGCCACTGAATATACGTATGGTACAGTGTTGTATACAGATTTTGACTACAATGTGATACAGTTCGATATTTTTCTGTCTCAATCATTTACTTGATAATACAGTAATAAGGACAGTTTACAACTCACCGCAAAGACGTGGCGACGAGCTGCGACAGGCACACACAAAAGACACACACATACAACACTTTCAACTATCCGCCATGGCCTTCAGAAAATACAACACTCACGCAATCACACACGTAAACAGCAGTCATACAACCAACATCACCGGCTGCCGTATCTCGAGGTACGGCAGCCGGAGGTGATGGTTGTATGATTGCGTTGGTTGCCTGTGTGATTGCGTGAGTGTTCTATTTCCTGAAGAAGGCCGATAGCTGAAAGTGTTGTATGTGTGTGTCTTTTGTGTGTGCCTGTCGCAGCTCGTCGCCACGTCTTTGCGGTGAGTTGCAAACTGTCCTTATTACCATATTATTAATTCCAAGGATTTACTATTATTATGATCATTTACTTGAGGCTTACGTGGCGTTTACTTAGAGCAAGACACCATAGGATTACCATAATAGTGAAAAAGTCATACGTAAATTACTGGTAAATCTTGGAAATAAAGCTAACGTTGTTGAAAAGAAACATCATTAAAGTATATGATATTAAGGATATAAGTTAGTATGACGTTACAGTGCACTATGAGGTTGCGACCTGATTCACACCTCAAGTGTACACACTGATGGTTTTGTATTGTCAAAGCTAGTAATAAAGTATCTTCATGTATATACTAATATGTATAAGTGCGTAAACTCACTTTTTGTGTATGTCTTGGTGTGATGTAGTAGGAAAGTTATTTCACATAGTGAAACCTGTATCAATCTTTACACCTTCAAATTTGCCACTTGCTGTACCATTAATTTCAGATACAAACAAAAAATATTCAAATGTTTGTTAAGATTATGGGACTTAACTGCGTGGTCATCAGTCGCTAAACTTACAAACTACTTATAAACTAACTTATACTGAAGTCAACAGAAACAGGGGTGGATTCGAGCCACCGACGGGGAACGGCCTCCCGCATCGGAGCGTAGCGCCTGAATGCGCTCGCCCACTCCGCCACAGCAGCTCCGAACAGTTTCTTTCTCTTGTCTCTTGAAGACTTGAGTTTAAATCAAGGCCTTATTAAAATTGTGAAGGCCTTGATCGCAGTTCGTCCGCTAACGTCTGAATAAACCGAGAAAATTACACTATTCAAAACATTTAGGGGATTAGGTGAGATATCATACACAATATGCACCTGTTGACTATTTTATTGAGGTATTGCTTACAATTGTAATTTGTGTATGATACAGTACCATATTTTGCTGTCTGAATTATTTATCTGAGGTTTAAATTGCATTTATTTAGAGCGAGGCACCATGGTGCTACCATAATAGGGAAAAGTTTATTCTCGTTGCCCTCTAATATGGTGTATGGTCACCTCGGACGGCCAGTACAGTTGCACACCTGTGTGGCGTGGACAGTATGAGGTTATCAATCAGCTCTTGAGTTAAATTTGCCTATACTTTCATAATTACAATATTTAGTGTTGCACTGACAGCCTATAGATGTACTTATTTCAATAAAACAGAAACTCGAAAATTAGATCCAAAACGTCGAGACTAACAATTCCTTTCACACGATTAATATCTGTCAAAATAGGGGGAATTTAATCTGTCTGCTACACAATCTGCTGCGACGTGAGGCATGCGTGCGCGCAGATGATCACCATCTGTTGTATAAATTATACACGGAAGGAATAAGGTTGTGATGTCATACATTTGTTCTCGTTTAATCACACTTGTTAAAAATGTACATATCTGTTTCACGTACAAGTTTGCTGCCCTACTGTAGTGATAAAGTTAGTAGGTGACTGAAGTTGGTAGCAGTAGTAAACATAAGACAGGGTGGCCTTCGTTACACGCTAGGCCAGTCTCGCGCGGTACTTCAAACAGTCTGTGGAGCGTGTTTCTGGCTGGAGTTCAACAATACTTGTTTGTTCACTGTTACTGAAGCTTAGGTGGTGATTACCTGAGCAATTATTTGTTTTTAATTGGCAAGATTTACAGTCATGAAAGTTGTGCGCGACGCTTGCCTTGCCGACCGCGGTGGCCGAGGGGACTGATGCGCTCCAGTCACGGTCTGTACGGCTACTACGGTCGGGGGTTCGAATCCCCCCTCGGGCACGGATATTTGTGCCGTCCTCAGTCTTAGTTAATTCATAAGTAGTTTGTAAGTTTAGGGACTGATGACCCCGTCGTTCAGTTCCATAAGCTATACAAACATTTGAAGCATTTTTTGACGCTTGCCTAGGCTCACGAAGGCCACAAATAAGACACTCGAGACAAACTGTCCCGACAAAAACTAAGAAGCCAGAGCTCAACTAAGCATCGATTACAACTTACACAAACAGACATTCTGGTGCCTCTCTTTGTTGGCAAAGTTTTCAGCCTAACTCTCATATTCATTACACAAATTATTGTCAATTTTTAATTTTAAAAGCATAAGTGACCAAAAAAAACTCTCGTTCTAGGGGGGGGGGGGTGAACCCCCTCATTCCCTCCCGCCGTATCTACGCCCCTTCGCCGTCCCTAGTGCGGCTCCTCTATGATGACGCTTGTCCATTGTAATCTGATCGAGAAAAGTGTTTGCTGGCTGGAGGGTGCGTTGCAGCTGAGTTACAATCACCCTCATGTCTCGAAGGGCTGTTAACCGTAGAAAAAGATCATTTATTGCTGATTATACCCATAGATTATCTTGGCCTTGCATTCACTTAACGGTTCCTCGCGTCCAGGTTCTAGAAATGCAGCCACAATGTTGTCTTTACTCCATAGCATCGAAAAAAAGACGAACCATTTCTGTTCATTCTGCCCGTGACTGTACAACCTAGATATCTCAACTCATCCCATAATTGTTTTGACTGGTGTATTTTGTTGTTCTTTAACATTATAAAGTATATTGCTTTATAATGGTTCAGATCACATAACAATAATGGTATGAGGTAATGCTTGAACTCAATTGTTTACTACCGGAGTAGCATTTGGCATTATGTGAAAAGCGCTTGACGTAATCTGATCGAGAAAAGTGTTTGCTGGCTGGAGGGTACGTTGCAGCTGAGTTACAATCACCCTCATGTCTCGAAGGGCTGTTAACCGTAGAAAAAGATCATTTATTGCTGATTATACCCATAGATTATCTTGGCCTTGCATTCACTTAACGGTTCCTCGCGTCCAGGTTCTAGAAATGCAGCCACAATGTTGTCTTCACTCCGTAGCATCGAAAAAAAGACGAACCATTTCTGTTCATTCTGCCGATGACTGTACAACCTAGATATCTCAACTCATCCCATAATTGTTTTGACTGGTGTATTTTGTTGTTCTTTAACATTATAAAGTATATTGCTTTATAATGGTTCAGATCACATAATAATAATGGTATGAAGTATGCTTGAACTCAATTGTTTACTACCGGAGTAGCATTTGGCATTATGTGAAAAGCGCTTGACGTGAGGAGAGGCTTTGCATATTTACGGTGTCGTTTTGCTTAGCGACGCGTCTGATCACAGCTGGCTGACTGACGGCTGCTTGCTGTGTTGCGTAGATCATGCTGCTTGCGAACGTGAAGGATTCGGATGTTTGGGTGGGGTAGGGGGAGGGGAACGAGTAAGGATAGGAAAGGAGGGTAGGGGGAAAGGAAATGAAGCACAGGGAGGAAAGAAGCAAGGAAGACTGCATTAGCTCGCCACGCACGTACTCACGAAAGAACCGTGAGCTTAGTTTTGAAAAGGGTTGTAAAATCATTGTGCAGAATCTATTGCACACTCCTATCTGATTACCGGCTCTATATTGTCAGGGAAGAAAAAATAACTGGTAAAGGCAGAACATGTCCTATAGTAACATCATCGCCTTTATATGCAATATGTAGTTTAGTAAGTCATGGTTGCAAAATACTAGCACGAATTATTTACAGACGAATGGAAAAACTTGTGGAATCCGACATCGCGGAAGATCAGTTTGGATTTAGGAGAAATGTAGGAACACGGGAGGCAATACTCACATTACGACTTATCTTAGAAGATAGGCTAAGGAAAGAGAAACCTACGTTTTTAGCGTTTGTCGATTTGGAGAAAGCTTTTGACAATGTCCCACCCTACAACATCCCAAAACCGCCCCCCCCCCCTACCTAATGGTTCCTACCACTGCAACCGATCCCGCTGCAAAACCTGTGCAATGCATCCTCCCGCTACCACATACTGCTGCCCCACCACAGGAAAAACCTACCCGATTCAAGGCAGGGCCACATGTGAGACCACACATGTCATATACCAGCTGACATGTGTCCACTGTTCAGCCTTTTATGTTGGTATGACTACTAACAAATTGGCTGAGCGGATGAATGGGCACAGACGGACTGTTCGCCTGGGGGACACCCAATATCCTGTGGCAGAACATGCCCTCCAGCATAACTCCAGGGACCTGGGCACGTGTTACACCACACGTGCCATTTGGATAGTACCAACAAACACCAGTCCCTCAGAGCTACGGAGGTAGGAACTTGCCCTCCAACATATCCTCTCCTCCCGCCACCCCCCTGGCCTAAATCTACGCTAACCCCTCCCCTTCCTCCATCGTCAACTCACCTATTCATTATCCTCTCTCTCTCTCTCTCTCTCTGTAATTCTGTCTATCTCTCTCCGCGCGCGCGCGCGCGCGCGTGTGTGTGTGTGTGTCCATCCATAATTCCCTGTTAATGGAAAACGTTTTAGACACCCCCCCGCCCCTCCTACACCCCTCAGCATCATTCATTTCACTCATCTTCTCTTCTCTTTACTACTTGATCTTTCCCCTTTGGTTATATTTATCCTCTCTGGTTTGGCTCAGTATCTCTGACGTCCACACTCCTGAAACACCACCTTCATGACCTAGGTCGTGAACTACCTTTCCCCTCTGTTCCCATACTTTCTTCTTCCCTTCTCTCCCACCTGACGAAGGAACTGTGTTCCGAAAGCTTGTCCTTTTTGTCCCCTTTTTTCTGATCCTTCATTTGTGTTACTATCGGCGGTACAGCACAATGGTAAGTACTGGCCAGCCATTCTATCTCGTTTTTAACAATATTTACTCCATTATTGCTGTGTTAAGCACTGCAGTGGAATGTTGCTGCTGCCGTTTATTTATTTATTTTTTATGCTGTTAAGTTCCAATTATGAGTTAGTTCATAACAAGAAAAAAGAGAATAACCCACTTTCATTTGTCTACTAGCGTTATGGTAAGTTAAAGTACGTACTACTATAATAGTTTATTTATTTGTTTACAGCAATGGAGTCGTTATTTGGAGTGGCAATATTTCGGTATATCATAAGGTACCTCACTCAGTATGTGTAATACTTTTTAAAGTTAGGTTTGAGAGTAACATTTTATCTAGAGGATGAATACATTGCAATGCCAATAAGAGTAAAAGAACCGATAATCTTGGAAATAAAATTATATACTTACGCTTCTTAAATTAATAGGCAAGTCTTTTTTGCTGCTGCAAAAATTAAGGCAGATTTTGAAAAAAAAAAAAAAAAAAAAAAAAAAAAAAAAAAAAAAAAAAAAAAAACACCAAGCTGCTGTCGTGGCTGACAGGCAGTGAGCTTGGTGACATGAAACCGTGTCGTTGCCAGTGTTCAAATACAAAGAAACACTTCTCATTCTGGTAATCTGACTTCATTTGGAATAACAACTGAAGGTTCTGCTGGCGTATATTAAAACAATTTTAAGAAATTTTTCCTCAATTTTGTATATAAATATTGCAATATTTGTAAGAAGGTCTTACAAACGCAAACTATGTGCATAAAATATAAAAAAAAAATATGTTAGGCTCAGTTTGTTTTTAGAATAAATGAAAAACAAGAGTCTTTGTAAATTTCTCTTTAACCATCCGCCACCACTTTCGACAATATCCTGACTATGTCACGGCTGTGAATAGCAGGCTATGTATGTGGATGAAGTGGTGGAAAGACATTTCATGAGCAGCATTTGCCCAGTGGCGGAGGAAATTTTCCATCAGCATTTCATGACTGGTAACGGGCGACGTGGCGATGGCTCGTGCTGGGTTGAAATTCAAACCTCTCTGTTCTGCGCTATGGCCGCGCGCGTTGTCCGGCGTTGCCGCCATCAACGTGCAGCCGTTCGCGCATGAGGCGTCGTTTCAGCAAAACACCGCCAAACGGCAACACGCGGCGTACGTGCAGAGTCCAGCTCGCTACGTCGTTTTTGCACGCGCGCGCTACATGGCGCTTCCGAACTGCCCCGGCGGCCGCCAGAGGAAATCGCGACCGCAGTGTGACAAACGGCCTGGGGAAAGGCCGCCATCTCCGATTATGTCAGCCGTGTTATCAGCTGGAAAGAAAAGCATGCCGGCTAATTAATTAGGCGTGTGAAAGCCGGCGGCCGGCGCAGCGGAGCGCGCACAATCGCCCGCCATCTGTTAAATTCCAGCGCGACGGCCGGCATTTGTTCCGATAGGTCTGCGCCGGCACTTCATGCCGCCGCCGCGCGGAGCGCTGCAGTCGCCGCTGCGTTAATGGCGGCTGCTCGCATCTCGTGTTGACACATGCAACGATGAACTCCGTGTCACTGCAGTAGCTGTTAGCAACGCATTTTTTTCATAATTTAATTAGATAGTACATAATATTATCTTAAACTTGAAGTAAATGTTTACTAAAAAGTAAAGACATTGTTATAACAGAAAACCACGACATATATGTAATCAAAATATCACATATTTTAATAGGCTCCGAAGAAAACAAATTGAATTAATTATGAGAGTGAAAAAAAGAAAAAAAAAACGTAAATTGTGCAACCTTCGTACACATGATTTTATTCCGACGACCGGTTGCGAGGGTCTATAAATGTTTACAAAGCCGTCATCTGTTGAAAAGGACTTTACGGAAGTTAAAATGTTCCTGTCATTATTACAAAACGACTAAATACGTGATTTACATTGACAACAGAAAGATCGCTTAATTTAGAAAAGAGACATATCTTGCGATGTCAACAGTTTTTTTTTTTTTTTTTTTTTTTTTTTTTTTTTTTTTTTTTTTTTTTAATAAATTAAAGTGCATGGCTGCACTTTGTCACTGTAGTTACAATGTAAATGTCAGTATAAGTGACAGTGAGATACTAGCATAAGAAACAAGTTAAAGAGATGGGAAAATGGTGCCATATTATGTATTAGTGAGCCTAGCATTTCCTTTTTGGAACCTCTCGTAATATTTGAACGCCTTCTTCCAGTATAAACAGATAAAGTCTTCATACATTTGTTATAAATATATCTATATTCAATACTTCCTACAACCAAAGGAATAAAGCATCCTCTTTTGCAGAACTGAATAAAATACGATTTGATATAGGTCTAAACGAAGGTAATAAATCTGGAAAGACTTCAATACTGAATAAATATTAAGAAACTAGAAGGGTTACCTAACAGTTTCTGTTTTCAACTCATAACTAAAAAGAAAATACATGCTATTAATATTGTCTTTGGAACAATGTCTTTTTACAAAGAGTAGTAGTATAGTAGATTCACATATTACGTTTCCTAACATGTATATGAATATAAGACTGGGAATTCCAGGTTTGAATATCAATAAAATGATAATAGATAGCAACTCTGCATAAAGACTACAGCAGAGCTTAAATTAAATATTCGAACACGGCCTTCACAAGAACAATGGCATACATATAATCACACCTTACCTTACACAAAGTTCATGCATACATAAGCACCATCTCTGGCCACTACATTTCAACCTGCAGTTCGATTGTAGCCAGTACAGATAATATTTATGTGAGTTTGAGTTGTGCCTAAGGGATTGTGTATGTCCTTTCTCCGATAAAGGCTGTGACAAAATATTTGAGTTGTATGATTGTCATTGCATTTTCAACACTCTGTGTGTGACACAGTCATTATCTTGAGTTGCCACCTATCTTCATATTATTATTATGTATATGAAGATCGATTGTTTTAAGTCTTCTTAATATGTCCATAGAGAAGTATGTTTCTCTTAACACTCCACTGGGCATATTATGTTTGTATGACTCGGCACTTGGGTCTCACAAAATCATTTTACTCAGCACTTTATTTATTGTTGTGTTTCGTCACTATTTCTTTGTTTTAATGTCATAAAGTTAAATTTTAAAATGTCTTTATTAAACGTGAAACACATGTATCAAGTGCAAAATGTGGGTTTCATGTTTCATAGTAGATAATTCAACATTATATATTGCCACTAATTGTTCTTATTTTCTTTTGCTGCCATAATTATTTATTAATATTTAGGTACTGTTGTTATTCTTACATACTAATACTCTCAGGTAATATTACTTTTTGGAGTGATTTTCACACAACATTTATTATAACTGTGGTTATTTAGTGTAACAGATCAAAAAAGGAAAAATCCAGTACAATGACATAAGCATCTAACGGTCAGTAAGTAATAAGATATAGAAAGTATTAGTGGCATGGGTTCCCAAAGCACCCCTTGTAGCCTGTAGAGAATATCAATGAAGATTTCTTTCATCACCTATTCAGTGTGTATTTTATATTTCTCACTGCATATGGCGTCTGTAGTAGTAGTTAAATATCTAAATGAATAGCTCTTCTCATCTGCATATGGTATTCTCTTTCATACAAGTTACTTTATACCTTTGCATTTCTTGTTTGTCTTTCAACAGTTATACATTTATCTTTACTCTTATTTATACCAATTAAGTAATGTTTTTCTATAAAATTACGTTTTTTCTTTATGCAAATATTTTCATATTTTAAATTGGCTTCTTGATGTCCCTCTTCCTAAGCGAGTTATTTTTTCATGCCTGTGCTTCTGCACACATCAGTTAGGAGGGAAGCGAGCAACGCACTGCTGATAGTCTTGTTAAGTGGATTGGTCATAAATGATCAGTTTTTTGGCAGAACACATCTCACGATCAAATCTCCTGGATATTTATCCTGTTGGGTCTTCTTGTATGATGTCGAATCTGATAATGTAGCACAATTACTACTGTGAACTAAAAGGGGCAGTGCAGCTGTAGAGAGTGAGTGAATGGAGCCTGCAAAAATCCAAGAGACATGATACTGTGGACATCTTTATGTCTACACGGATATTATTTTGAAAATGATCTGAGGTGAATTTAATGAATGAACTAACATTTCATTGTAAGACATAGGCCTGTTATTTTCCCTGAAAAGAAAATTATTCCTTTCTGTGAAGAAAATATAGTTTTGTGCTTGTGATGCTTACTCTGCTCTATAACGTTGAAGTAATGGAGCTTAAGACAATATTTCAAGTAGGAAATTATACTTATTTTGGTTCACTGTTTACTCTTATGTTGTGTGTAAGTCTCTGTCGAATCATATAATGTTCCCCAATTTTAATTAATGTTTGTTACAATATAATGTAGTGATATTATGTAAAACGAGCAAGACAAGACTGTTAACAATGTGCCACTTGTGTAAAGCCAAAGTTCCACCAAAAATTGTCATGTTTTCAGTATGTAGTGACTATAATGTAATTATAGTAAAAATATTATTATCTATATTATTACTGATGTATAAATATTTGTAACATTAAAATATTGTTTTTCTTGTTTTTTAGCATTTCATTGTGGTAGGAATTATGACAGAGAGTTATAATTTTAATTCAGGTGTCGCTGTATTATTTTTCGATATTAATGGATTCGATCAGTATAAAAAGGTTTTGTACGTACAAAATGTTGCCCAAATAATTTAATATATACATATTACAATGCGTGTGTCGATTTGAATTTATATTGGTGCTATTAGAGAAATTTTCAGCAAAATATTAGTGGTTGCTGCAGCGAGGAGCTGCAGACCTGTATTGCAGCATCCTCCCACCATTAAGTCGCAAACATAAAAACAGTTACTTCAATAAATCAGGGTCAGGTGGTAATCAGCTTAGTAATGATATAATAATTTTATTTCAGTTATTCTGGGACATACAGTAAAATTGAATGTAATGGTACAAAAAATTACCAAGACACAGAGTGCTACAAGTTTATAACAGTGAAGTCTATTTCTTGCCAGTTAGGAAGGAGCATAGTATTTCATTTAATAATTTTCAAACACCAGATTTTTCTGTTAGGGGAGGTTCATTTATTTGTAATTTGGTGTGTAGATTTCAACTGTTGACAAGTTCTTTTATGATAATAATTTTCATTAGTATCAGTTGAAGAGTGATTTTAAACAATCCTAACATCATCAAAGAATTTACATAAGAAGCATGATAGGTTCGACATAGAATTTAAAAGAACTACAATGAATTTAAATCTAGTAATATTCAATTTATTTTCACAGTAAATGATGTGGAACTGTGTTGTAAAAATTCTCATACAGTCTAAACCCTATATTAAAATTTAGCCCTTACAGAGCTATCCAGTGAACAAATAATCAATAAATCACTAATGAAATAAAAAATATTAATAAAAAATTAAAACTATATGAGTATTCTTCACATAAAATTATTTAATTTTGTTTAGCTTGTGGTACACTTATGTTAACTCAGCATTTCATCAATAAATAGCCCAAAATTTTTATTTGTTCTACTACTTGCAATAGTAAAGCAATATAGACCAGCCTTCTCAACTGTTAGATCTCTTGATTGATTAAAGGGTTCCATTAACTAACTAAATTTATCCAGGCACTACCTTTGTAAATCATATTAGTCTAAATAATACTTACATTTTAAAATTCTTATGCCAGTTTTTATTGTATGTTTCATTAGAAGGTATATAATTCTGATTATGACTATAAAATCAAACTTTTGAGTTGTAACTAAAATATGTGTGTACAAATTTGTTTCACGTATCCAAACGATATGTCATCTACACATCATGACAATGAGTGATAATAGATTCAGGTTTTACCACAGTGGATAATATTCTTTATTCAGAGATAGAAAAAGATAGGATAGGAACAATCAATCCAGTTTCACAAACTAGGGAGATACGACCAGAAAATACTCACAAAATATGGAAGTGAATAAAAGTGGAGATGAGCAACTGGCTACGTCCACTTAGCTTTCTACTAGCAATGTTAACACCATAAATAGGTCTTCATCAAAACCCAATCTGTTCATTCAACTACTGAGGCAATTTGAGGAATGTGATAAAGAAAGAGATGATCTTGAAAAAGAACTCACACAACTTGAGGAATTAAAGGACATGATCAGACGCCAGAACGAACAATTTGACACAATACTAGCGGATTTTCGAAACACGTACTAAGACCTACAAATTATGCAGCTTGGAAGTAATACCATTAAGGAACATGTACGAAATTTAACCGAATCTGTAGAACATGTTGAATCACTGATCGAACAAATGGTAAAGAAAAAAAGGTCACACAACAAACTAAACGCGTAAAATTCGATTTACAAGAATGGAGAGATCAAACAGATAAAGAAATAGTAGAACATTTCGATACAGAACTGAAGGAGGTCATTTCGCTCATGCAGTTGGAGTTATCTGGGAATCGACCAGTGTTGCTAACCTTAATGGGTGATGAGGCTGACGTGGCTAATAAACATTTGACACCGTGTGCCTCATGCACACAAGGTGAATATGGTAATGCGAAGCACCTATTACTCTGTTCCTTGTGCTATAGTTCCAATTTAGACAGTCACACTAATACTATGAACAAGCAAATAGTTAAAGCAACTGACAATAATTCAAATAATCAAATAGTCAAAGCTATCCCATCAATATCAAATATTACAATTGTAGAAAGCCTCATAAAGAACCAACAATTACAGATATTCAATGATGAAAAGAACACCGTACATCGGTTTATTTTCGTTCTTAGTTCCCGAAATCTTTTACCATATGTGTGAAACGGACAGCAGAAAATCCATTTTATTGTCACACACACATACAGGGTGAAGCAGCTCTTTGGGCAGATGAAGCTGTTCGGGAATGCTCTTCCTGTGAACAGCATGAACAGGTTTTCCTTGCCAAATATTGGTCACTTAGCATACAGGAACGATTAAGAAAACAAGTTTACTACCCAGATCCTTATAATCCTAGGCAAGGATCTTTAAGGACTTACTTCGAAAAATACATCAATAACTAAGACCAGGTACCAGTGGCGTAGCTATCATAGGGCTAGGCGGGGCAGTGCCCCGGGGCCCCCGAGCTCAAGGGTCCCCTCGCCCTTCGTGAGCGACGTTCGAAAAATGTTCGTCGAATTTTTTATCTCCGCCTCCCCCAAACCAGGGTTCCCACTGTAACCTAATGGGCCACCGGGCGGCGGAACACTTCACACGACGCCACTCGGTGGCGCTGCTAACCGCCAGTTGGTGTGTACAATAATTCCGTCGGCATCGCAGCAGAAGTAGCGGCAGCATCAAAGCTGCTCACAGCAACAGCTGAGAAATACAAGTGTTGCGGCGTGCCGCTAGGCGCAGTGTGAAGGATCACGCACCTCCAAATACTGTATAAATACATACACTGTACACTACATCTTATTGCTAAATAGAAGGGTACAGCTCGATTATCCGAATAAACCAGTTTTCCGAACATTCATGTCCCCCAATTACATCGGTTAATCGACGTTCTACTGTATGTAATATTTTAGATGAATGAATGATTTTCTATTTTGAACTGTTTGAATCCTTTCCAAAAAACGCACGAATATAAACACTGCTGTCCACTAAGAGTGCTATGGCTGCCAACTAGTGGCGTATCAAGGAGGGGGGGGGGCTGTCGGGCTGCAGCTCCCCCCCCCCCCCTCAGACCATGCTTTAGCCCCCTCTAGAACCCATTCGAAGCCCCCTAGACCATGCTGCAGGCCCCCCCCCCCAGACCGTAGACCCTCCTCGAATCCCCCAGACCATGCTTAGAGAGAGAGGGGAAAGCAAATAGAAAGGCGCAATACTACACGGCAACCTTTTTTTAGAAATCACGTCATCTCGAATTGACCTCAGCCCCCACCAGACCACGATCTGCTGCCAATCTTTGCGAAATAACAGTGAATTGCGCTGAATTACCAGCAGTGTGTTTGACAATGCAGGGTTTAACCACATTTGAGTATTAAGACTCTACAGTGTATTATTTCAGAACGGTGTTATTATGGTAACTCAACTGTTTGTGTAGTGAATTCCCCCAAGGGAGTGCCCCTTGATCGTAGATCCCAATGTAGTGCTGTAACCAATTTCACTCTAAAATTCATGCAAGATGAAGAGAAAATATGGACCGTAGATGGTTTGTGGATTGTATTACTGATCGGTGCCTCATCATTGAAACAGAAAACAGCTCAAGTGGTGATATGGATTGCTGTATCCACAGAGACTGTTACAAGCTGTTCATGTTTTAACTTAAGTATTTGATATTTAGACAAGTGCTATGTTGCACGTGCATGTTTTCGTGGATGAGTAATAATTCATTGTTTATTTTTTATTAGTTTCTGCCTGCGAACTCATTGCCTAGTATGGAGCAACTTTGAAAACTACCCCATGCGGTCGTTTTATCTGTTTGTCTTACCCACATCTAACTGTCCCTCTGCAAAATTTCATCTAAATCGAAGCAGTAATTTTTTCTTGAAAGCATAACAGACTTTCACAGCTATGTTAGAGAGTACGATTAAACATCTGTTGCGTGACACATAATAATTTACTTAGTAGTATCCACGTTTGTCTTATTATATAAGGAGCTGATGTAGTTATGTATCCACATAGTTTTATTTTAAAGAGGGCCCCAAAGTCATTTTTGCCCCGGGGCCCTTGGTGACATAGCTACGCCACTGCAAGGTACTGGGATGAACCGATCTCAGAAGAAGTCATAATAATACTTTTAAAACCAGAACTGCCGGATCATGTTCAGGACAAGTTAGTGAACACCCCTGAAAATGATTTGTAACACTTTTTCTCAATTCTCGACAACACTGATTTACTAAATGAAAACAAGCGACACGATAAGTAATAATACTCACTCACCATACAAAAACAATTTTCGTAATTCGCCGAAGTGAAACGGTAACGGAAATGGACAAAATGGCAACGGTAACAAATACAACAGCCAATCGAACGGAAATACACAACATAATAGAAAACATCAGTATGATGACCACGGAGGTAAGAATAAAGGGAGATGACGCTATGTATCCCAGCCGCACCACACTTTGAAGACATGGCCGCCATGACACTCCGACCAAAACATTGACAGCGTGTAATATCTGTGCCTGTATTTAGTCGCTAATTGCATGCATGATATATGCTGTAACATTCTCAAACTGGTTGTTTCAACTTTTTGTGTAAAACATGAAAAAATTAGCGTTTATTCTGTTTAAAATAGTTGTTGCTACAATATTGCCGCGGCGGAGTGGCCGAGCGAATTGAGGCGGTATGCTACGATGCGCGAGGCCGTCCTCCGTCGGCGCTTCGAGGCTCCCCCTCGGGCATTGATGTTCGTGTCGTCTATAGTATAAGGTAGTTCATAAGTCGTTTAGGGACTGATGACCCCGCAGTTAAGTCCCATAAGCTTAACAAAAATTTAAGCAAACATTATATCTTCCTTTCAAGACACTGTCCATTCCATTCAATAGCTCTTCCAGATCATTTGCAGCCTCTGACAAAATGACTATTTCATCCGCAAACCGCAAAGTTTTTATTTCTTCTCCCGGCACTTTAATACCCTCTCCAAATTACTCCTTCCATTCCTTCACTGCCTTCTCAATGTTCAGTTTGTACAACATTGGGGAAAGGATACAACCCTGTCTTACTCCCTTCCCTACCTCTGCATCCCTTTCTTGCCCTTCGACTCTAATAACCGCTGTCTGGTTTTTGTATACGTTGAATATAACTCTTCGCTCCCTGTGTTTTACCCCTGCTAACTTCAGAATTTGGAATAGTGTATTCCAGTCGACATTGTCAAAAGCTTTCTCCAAATCGACAAACGCTAAAAACGTAGGTTTCCCTTTCCTTAGTCTATCTTCTAAGATAAGTCGTAATGTGAGTATTGCCTCCCGAGTTCCTAAATTTCTCCTAAATCCAAACTGATCTTCCCCGAGGTCCGATTCCAAAAGTTTTTCCATTCGTCTGTAAATAAATTCTGAATAAATTGCCTAAATTCTTCTGGATACTGACTGAAACATTTTTTTTCTGCTGTTAGAAGAAATTTATATTGTGGGATGTGGTCAGAACCATAGGGATTGTTGCCATTCCACATTATACGGGCGCGACTTTGCGAATGATTGTTAGATTCAGGGAGGGTTTGTTTAAGCATTAGCAGAATGATCAGATAATTCCAGTGTCCGAACGTGTTTTCAATAATATTGGCTCCACTAGTTCAGTAACGAGGAAATTAACAGATTATATACTCAAATACGAGAGGATGAAATGTTATTCCCCTCTCTCTGCAGAGGAATTGTTCCGTAAAGTGGCATGCAATGACTGAGGCGAGTCGTCGTAAGCCGGAAGAGTGCGACTGGAGCCAGGGAATTAACAAAATGAATTAAAATATATCTCTGCCAATGTACCCACTGGGCGACATATTTTTCCTTTGTAATTTCGCTATTAACCGTTGTTGATTAAATATTTCATCGTTTCACTCAAAAATTTTATTGGATGATGCTTCCTACTTGTCGCATTCGGATAGTCTTCATTCTTTTTCCAGATTCCAGGTAACTGTTCTTTCCCAATCACGCAGGTGTGCGCCCTACGCGAAAGGAGAATGTGCACTGTATGGGACAGTGATTGTCTCGGTCAGTAGCAGTTTCTAAACTCGTCCACTGTAGTGAGAGTGCTTTCACGAAGGAACGAGACCATTCGCGCGATTTTGAAACGGAGAACAGTTCGTTTCCAAGTTTTTTTTTTTTTTTTTTTTTTTTTTTTTTTTTTTTTTTTTTTTGAGCATAACATTAGAGCATTTAGTTTTTACCGAAATTAAGTAATACTGCATAATTTACTAGATCTTGAGGCACAGCTGATGACATTCTCTGTATTGTAGATTGTTACTGTGCCTATCCCAGGGATAGAAACTAAGAACTTTAAACTATGAGAACAGTAATTTCGGGTTTTATGGGACAGAGCAGATGAATTGGACAAGATGGGGAGCTTATGAATTTAATTCTAATGGTTTTTTTCTCTTCAACACAGAAAGATGGAGAAGTATTCTCATAAATCGAATGAAACTAACACTAAAGCATGTGACAAACAGTCAGACTTCTTGAAGTGACAACAAGGAAAGTGATAGATGAACGCTAGCTTATAGTACATAGGGAGAGGGCAGCATATGTACACGAATTTGCCGCTAACACAGTGGTCATATCTCGCAATTGTCTTTAGAGAGTGCACCGTAGAATTCTTAACTCAGCATATTTTTCACTATTTTATCTCCTCTTTCCGACTGTTGTTATACAGCATCCCAACCCACACATGTTTGTTCATGAAACTGAGCAGAGTTAACGTCAAGATCAGCTATGTACTACTGATAAATATTGTGAATGATTAGTTGAGTGATATATAGCCGTTTCCAATCACTATCCGCTCCACGGTGTGACAATTTTTATAGTCATTTATTTATTTTATTTGTTGATGTTTAGTGTTACTTTAGCACTTTATAATAGTAAAGACATCGTGTAGTCAACACTCATATGTGGACAGTGTCATCATAGCGTAAGAGGTAGTCAATATACTGTTCTTTAACATAAATAATATCCAGATTTCCTCATGATGCAAAAAAGAGGAGTTTTTTATTTAATTTTTTTCTCCACAGCCATTAAAATACTCAGCATTTCTGATTTATAACATTCTCCCCAGTCATAACCATTGTCCAAGAAACAGGAAAGTCCTGGTATGAGTAATTTAGTTAACTGTTTCGAACATAGTTACGAGAGAGGACATAGCCAATCATATATCTCCCAGTAGTGCTTCAGAACTAAGTTTTTGATTCATTTACTATGGTAAAATAAAACTGGTAAATAAAATTGTTGTATGACGTATTGTTAAAGGTCAATGACATACTAAGAATTCAACTGCAAGAAAACGTAAGTGAAATGTATAGCGAGTTGTACAAAAAACAATGGACAGAGAGAAAAAAGAAATTGGATAAACGTATAAAAGAGTGAAGAACACATCCGTGCAATACTGGAAACTGACGCTAGTTTTCATGTAGCCAAGTCTAATTTAAAACTTAAATTTTTAGCGTACATTTATCTGATGAGTTAAAAATTGAATCGGATCTAATCCTGTATTGCAAACAATATTTTTTGTCCGCAGAAGCATACAGTTTGTGAACAGTCTGTACAATTAGCTTTGAGAAATGAAGATTTTAATGGTCGAGAGAGGAATGCTGATATTAAAAAAGAATGTAAGGTTGAATGCACCCTTTCTTCTTACTGGTCAAAAAGTATTCGGCACTGGTTAACAGTGAAATGCTGTGAATGACAAGTTATATAAAAAAACCGATAATGCTAGACGTATTCTTCGATTTAACAAAAGTATTTGATTGTGTTCACGACAACATATTGTTGCAGAAGTTAGAACATTTTGCAAATCATTAAGGGGAGTAGCTCACAGTTGGTTTACCACTTATTTTAATTACATGGAGGAGATAGTGATACCTATCACTACTGAAAAGTGGTGTGATATGCATTCGCAGTGGGGCACAGAAAAGTGGAGGGGGGTGCCCCAGGATTCCGTTCTGTTGTCACTATTGTTTCTCATTTTTACATCTGATATGATACACAATATAACAGATGTGTCCATGAAATATCATAGAATAGAAGGATGGTGTTGGAAATATTGATTCGGTGTAAAAAATGCAGTTAAAGATATAAATTCATGGCTTCTAGGAAATAAATTGATGCTAAATTATAGTAAGACCCACTTTTCATAGTTTACGCACTTCAACAAAGCTGACATTTCAATTACAAAGACAGTTTGCATGATCAGTGAGGCAGAACAGTTTTTCTAAGCGTTCTGACGAATAAGCTGTCATGGATATCCCATGTTCAGGAACTTACTCAAAAACTAAATGCTGCGTTGTTTACCAGTATCGGAAATAAATGATAGTTCCAACGGGAACTTTTTACTTTCGTTCGCTTACGACGTATGACGTTATTCTTTTGGTTAAGTCCTCAGGTTCAAAAAGAGTATTTATTGCGCAGAAACAGGCGATTCTAACCATAGGTATGGTAAGGTTGCGAACCTCTTGTCGATTGGGAATTCTGACATTAGCATAACAATAAATATTTTCTTTATTGTTGTTAATAATATTTGGTTGTTCCTACGAGTTAGCAGCTTTCACTCGTTTAATAGTAGATATAAATTGCATCTCTATTTGGATCACACCTCCGTGACCTTTTTGCAGAAAGGTGTTAAATATTCTGCCGCATCAATTTTTAATAAGCTGTCACAAATATTCAAAAAGCTCTGTAGAAATTCGCTACTTACCAGGACAGACTGAAAAATTTCCCTGTGGCTCACTCTATTTTGTCGAGGAATTCCTGTAATAATTACAAAGTTCGTTACTATGTTGCGTTGTTAGTTCTGGTAGGATTGTCGTGTGCATTGGATTGTTATACCTTTCCAGTGGTATGTGTAAAGGAAGGGGGGGGGGGCAGTGGGCCCACCTCCGACAGTTTTTTAGAAATCAACTCATCTTGAATGGCCATATCCATGCATAGATCGGAACATCCAACAACTTTTTCTTTTGTAATATCTGTTTGATATGCGACACCACAAAATTTTTATTCTTGGGCCCATGAAAACTATATGCTGTATTCGCCACTGTACATTTCTCTTTGCGTATTACTACTCACTTGTTACAGCTGATGTAATGCCTCGTTCCATGACTATAGAGATTTACTCCTCAGCTCGGTCATACGGTACGTGATAAATTAAGAAAAAATAATGTGTTATCAAAGTGGAAGTTAGTAAGACAGTAATGGATACTAGCAGAAATGACAGTAGCGTAAAAATATAAACTTTATTGCGAACCATGGAATAGACCAAGTGCAGGAGTTGTATGACGCAGAAAATTTGAAATCAAAATATTATATGACAATAAAAAACGAACTATCGGAAACATTCCGTTATAAAAATGTTTTACTTACTTCAAACATAACTGTAATTCTGTAGTGTCTGTTCAACAGTTAACAGAGATGAGAGAAAGAATGAGGTACAATTCGAGGATTCTCTTTTTGTCTCTTTGAGGCGGATGGGAAGCACGGAAAAAGGCGAAAGGCTGGCTTCATCGTTCGTTCAAAGCTGCATTTAAATAAATTTTTTAGAATGAATTCTAGATAAATTAATCATGTGCAATCTAATTCCTTTCCTTTATTTTATCATTGTTGCTTACAACAGATCTTTCTTTGCAGTAAAGCATCAGCGGCTGACAGAGACCTCTCTTTGCCAGCGCAAAGAGAAATCCTTCTTCTTCATTTTGGCGACGAATGCTGATTTCATTTGCTACAAGAGACAATGCCATCTCCCATTCAAGCTCAGACGGGATACAAATTCGAAATTGTGTTTCCTGGCGACTTTTGTAATGTCACAAAGAAGCGACTGCTGCCACGTTACACAATTTAGTCCTCGGTATTCGACAAAAGAAGTTATTTACTAATAAATAGAAATAGATTTTTACAAATAACATTAAAGTTTTTGCTTATTAACAAATCCTGAAAACGAATTTTGAAGATTATTATTAATCGACATTTCGCCGTGAGCTGTCCGTGACCGTACCGTTTAGGTTAAGGGTATATACCCCTAACCTAAATTTGAAGATGTTCATTAGGGATAACATCTGGGACATACACTACTAGCCACTAAAATTGCTACACCAACGAGAAATGCAGATGATAAACGGGTATTAATTGGACAAATATATTGATTTAAGCCTAAGGAAGTCCTTTCTGAAGACATTTGTATGGAGTGTTGCCTTGTAGGGAGTGAAACATGGACGATAAGCAGTGTGGACAGAAAGAGGATAGAGGCTTTTGAAATGTGGTGCTACAGAAGAATGCTGAAGATTAGGTGGGTGGATCGCGTAACTAATGAGGAGGTACTGAACCGAATTGGGACGAAAAGGAATTTCTGGCATACTTTGACTAAAAGAAGGGATAGATTGGTAGGACACATTCTTAGACATCAAGGAATTGTGAATTTAGCGTTGGAGGGAAGTGTGTGGGGTAAAAATCGCAGAGGGAGACCAAGAGACGCGTATAGTAAGCAGATTCAAGTGGATGTGGGTTGTCGTTCTTATGAGGAGATGAAAAGGCTTGCTCAGGATAGAGTAGGGTGGAGAGCTGCATCAAACCAGTCTCTTGACTGAAGACCACAACAACAACATTATACTAGAACTCACATGTGATTACATTTTCACGCAATTTGGGTGCATGTTGTTGTTGTGGTCTTCAGTCCGGAGACTGGTTTGATGCAGCTCTCCACAATACCCTATCCTGAGCAAGCCTCTTCATCTCCACATAAGAACGGCAACCTACATCTGTCTGAATCTGCTTACTGTATCCATCTCTTGGTCTTCCTCTGCGATTTTTACCCCACACACTTCCCTCCAACGCTAAATTCACAATTCCTTGATGTCTAAGAATGTGTCCTAGCAATCTATCCCTTCTTTTAGTCAAGGTATGCCAGAAATTTCTTTTCTCTCCATTTCTGTTCAATACCTCCTCATTAGTTACGCGATCCACCCACCTAATCTTCAGCATTCTTCTGTAGCACCATATTTCAAAAGCCTCAATCCTCTTCCTGTCCGCACTGTTTATCGTCCATGTCTCACTCCCATACAAGGCAACACTCCATACAAATGCCTTCAGAAAAGACTTCCTTAGGCTTAAATCAATATTCGATGTTAACAAATTTCTCTTTTTCAAGAACGCTTCTCTACCCATTGCCATTCTGCATTTTATATCCTCTGTACTGCGACAATCATTTGTTATTTTACTGCCCAAATAACTAAACTCATCTACCTCCTTTATTGCTTCGTTTCCCAATCTAATTCCTTCAGCATCACCTGATTTCCTTACACTGCACTCCATTACCCTAGTTTTTCTCTTGTTAATGTTCATCTTATATGCACCTTTCAGCACACTGTCCATTCCCTTCAACTGCTCTTTCAGGTCTTTTGCTTTCTCTGAGATTATTACAATGTCGTCGGCAAAACGCAGTGTTTTTAATTCTTCACCCTGAACTTTAATTCCTGCTCCAAATTTCTCCTTGATTTCCCTTATAGCTTGCTCAATGTACAAATTGAATAACAATGGAGAAAGACTACAACCCTGTCTTACTCCCTTTCCAACCACTGCATCCCTTTCATGCCCTTCAACTCTGATAACCGCTGTCTGGTTTTTGTACAAGTTATAAATAACCTTACGTTCCCTATATTTTACTCCTGCTTGCTTCAGAACTTGAAAGAGTTTATTCCAATCAACATTGTCAAAAGCCTTCTCCAAATCTACAAAGGCTAGAAATGTAGGTTTGCCTTTTCTTAATCTATCTTCTAGGATAAGCCGTAAAGTGAGTATTGCTTCCCGTGTTCCTACATTTCTCCTGAACCCAAACTGATCTTCCCCGTGGTCGGCTTCTACCACCTTTTCCATCCTTCTGTATATAATTCGTGTTAATATTTTGCAACCATGACTTATTAGACTGATGGTTCTGTAGTTTTCACACCTGTCTGCACCTGCTTTCTTTGGAATGGGGATTATAACATTTTTCTTAAAGTCTGAGTGCATAGATCCTGAGAAATCAGTACCCAGAACAACCACCTCTCTCCGTAATAACGGCCTTGATACGCCGGGGCATTGAGTCAAACAGAGCTTGGATGGCGTGTACAGGTACAGATGCCCATGCAGCTTCAACACGATACCACAGTTCATCAGGAGTAGTGACTGGCGTATTGTGACTAGCCAGTTCCTCGGCCACCTTTGACTAGACGTTTTCAGTTGGTAATAGATCTGCAGAATGTGTTGGCCCGGGCAGCAGTCGAACGTTTTCCGTATCCAGAAAGGCCCTAACAGGACCTGCAACATGCAGTCGTTCATTATCTCGCTGATCGCAGGGATCGAATGAAGGATAGAGCCACAGGTCGTAACACATCTGACATGTAACGGCCACTGGTCAAAGTGACGCCGATGCGAAAAAGAGGTGACCGAGACGTGTAACCAATGGCACCCCATACCATCACGCCGGGTGATAAGCCAGTAGGGCTATGACGAATACACTCTTCCAATGTGCGTTCACCGCGATGTCGCCAAACACGGATGTGACCGTCACGATGCTGGAAACAGAACAAAAAAAAATTTTTTTTTTTCCCATTCGTGAACCGAGCGTCGTCGTTGCCTACACGATCGCAGCCGCTCCTGTCTGTGATGCAGAGCCAAGGGTAACCGCAGCCATTGTTTCCGAGCTGATAGTCCATGATGCTGCAAACGTCGTTGAACTGTTCGTGCACATGGTTGTTGTCTTGCAAACGTCCCCATCTGTTGACTCAGGGATCGAGTCGTGGCTGCACGATTAGATGCCTGTCATCTCGACTGCTAGTGAGGCCGTTGGGGTCCAGCACGGCGTTCCGTATTGCCCTTCTGAACCCACCGATTCCATATTCTGCTAACAGTCATTGCATCGCGACCAACGCGAGCAGCAATGTCGCGATACGATAAACCGCAATCGTGATAGGCTACAATCCGACCTTTATCAAAGTCGGAAACGTGATGGTGCGTATTTCTCCTCTTCACACGGGGAATCACGACAACGTTTCACCAGGCAACACCGGTCAACTGCTGTTTGTGTATGAGAAATGTAGTGGAAACTTTTCTCATGTCAGCGCGTTGTAGGTGTCGCCACGGGCGCCAACATTGTGTGAATGCTCTGAAAAGCCAATCATTTGCATATAACAGCATCTTCTTCCTGTCGGTTAAATTTCGCGTCTCTAGCACGTCATCTTCGTGCTATAGCAATTTTAATTTCACTGTAGTTGCAACGACAGCCATTTTCTTGTCAGTGTTTTCACGTTTTTTTGCAGTAATTTCGCCTTAATTTCTGTGAACGTCTGATGTATTTCATTTTTGATTTCTACTACTTTATTCCTGAAAGCCCTTTCTTTCTTTCGTCTATCATTTTAAGTATTTCATCTGTTACTGAAATAATTTTTTTAAGTTAATTTGCTTGTACCTTGATTACGGCTCTTCTTCAGTAGAACTACTAAATCTGGTGCTGCTTAGCGCAGTATCCACATTGTATACGATTGAAATGTGTCTTACCAAAGTAGGACAGAACTAAACGTTTACCATCCAGACTGAAACAGCCATTATGATGATAATGGCCGAGGGGACTGAGGCGCTTCAGTCACGGTCTGCACGGCCACTACGATCGGGGGTTCGAATTCCCCCTCGGGCATGAATATTTGTGCCGTCCTTAGTTGTAGGTAGTTCATAAGTAGTTTGTAAGTTTAGGGCCTGATGACCCCGTAGTTAAGTCCCTTAAGCTTAACAAACATTTGAACATTTGAACGTAGAACACCCCACCCCCTCCAAGAAAACCCATACTGTAAATGTACATGCGAGTAGTGCATAGAATTCTCATTACGTGAGACCAGCAGGCATTGCCACACATTCTGCTGATGCCTAATCAGAAATTCCATCAGTTTTCCTCAAAACTGCGCTGATGCAATGTGACATGGATGTAACAGGAATTTTACGTCAAGAATAAATGCTCAGTGGAAGCTCAAAATGTTTTAATATTTACGTAAAGAGAAATAAGACTTCTATGGCCCTGAAAGTCGTTACCCAGATTCGTGACGCTTTAATATTGATTTTTAATCAAAATACAACGCGTATTCAGAAAGTAAGTACCGTTTTGGGAAAAAAAACTAGTAATTTTTTAAAATTTTTATTGTCGTAGGAAAGAGCATATATTAAACTTGTTTCCACCACTGCTGGGACATTTGCCATACCGGTAGATCAACTTATCTAGTCCTACCTCATACAATGATGCCACCAGTGATGAGAACAATTTCTGCACAACTGTTGGTAACCAAAGCGGTCTGAAACATTTCCGTGCAAACCTGATCTGGAAATTCGTGCGAATTCGCCTGAAACCGTTGTCATTGTGAAACGTCTGTTTACATGTATATTTTAACCTACTGTCCACACCATTATTGACGTCATAAGGCGGGTGGGGCTCATCCTGGACATTGCTTCGACCCTCATTAAACGTCCTTACCCACTTCCTCACCATTCCCTCAATCATTGCGTTTGCATCAAAAACATCTTTGACACTGTATTTCTGCCGGTGTTACATTCTTTGCGTTTTAAATTCGAATTACCGAACGAATTTCTTAGCCGGCGGGATCGTCGATTATGTTACAAGGATACCACATGGGTATCTAATTTTAAGTTTTTTTTTTTCATATTTATTGTACGTTAAGTTCGAGACTCAAATAACAATCAGCTAAAGCCTCGAGAAAATCAGTTTTGAAGTGTATCAAGTACATCTAACTATCTATAATTAGTCAGGTGGAACCATCCGCCGGTGTATTTCAGGCGGTAGCGTTCTTGCCTTACAACTATAGGGTCAGTGGTACGAATCTCGCCAAGTCAAATGAGTTTTTGTCGTTGTGTCGAATACTTACACAATTTTAATATTGAATTTTTACCAAAAATGCATGTATTTTTGTTTATTCGTAATTTTCTATATTTTATAACAGGTTGTTAGTAATGACTACAAACATTAGTAAACAGGTGATATATACATAAGATGAACGCAATACTTCATTCATCGGGCAACCAGAGTCGAATTTATTCATTCCGTTGATAACACACCGCTGTTAAAAATTCTTTACTAAGAACTCACGACCGGTTTCGAACATGAAATTTGCATCATCATGTGCTTATTTCATTCAGGTCTAAACCATGCCCCCCCCCCCCCCCCCCGAGAGGGCTCACGGTTCTTTTGTGAGTACGTGCGTACGGGGCCCCGAGCTAATGCAGTCTACCTTCCTTCCATTTCATTTCCCCCTCCACTCCTTCCTATCCTCACTCCTCCCCCTCCCCTCCGGGGAACTGATAACCTCAGTAGTTTAGTCCCCCTAACCCAACCCAAGAAACGAACCCCAATCTAAACCATATGTTAGTGTGACTATAAACTAGCTGATCCCCATCGTTATTCTAGAGTTGTAACCAACTTACCCATAAAACAATTTATAAAATCCCTTTTGTCCAAAAAGTGGAGCTGCGTCAAACATGTATAAAAAACCGAAGAAAATCCCATACCTCAGACTGTAAATTTTCATTCACCTAAGGCCTACATTATACTAAGACTGTTAGCGCACTGACACTCTACCTCCAGAGGCGACTGCTGGGGGAGGAGGCGTTGTTGTTGTTGTTGTTGTTGTTGCCGGCATCAGATTGGACACGAGTCGCGGCTGAGCCCAACTTGGAAGAGACGCGCATGCGCACCGACGCGTGTCTCGGTTACTAGATTTCACAACTAGCAGTTTTCCAGTCAAGGTCTAACGGGACTAAAATTATATGCATAAAAATGCAGTATACTACTGAATATTAATCTGTTAAGCGACTGATTTATCAGTCACCTGCTCCCCTCTTTACGCTTTTCTTACCAACTACAGCAAGTATTACTGTCTTTACCTGACGGCTGCGGTGGCCGAAGGGACCACACTGAAAATGTGTGGTTTACCTGTTTTTAATACAAATTGAATGTTTTCTTGCTTTTCATTATATTCATTGTTTTAATTAAAAAACAGAAGAATTACTTTATTTCTGTATGTATAGCTGTGCACTGGCTAATGCTGAAGCACAGGCTGGTGGGCAGCGGCGGTACTCGTGCTGCCTCTGTAAAGAATGTTGTGTTCCATAATGTCACACTGAAAATGTCTGATTTACCTGCTTTTAATACAGTGTGAATGTTTTCTTAAAAAAAAAATAAAATAAAAAAAAAGGACTGAGGGCGCTCCAGTCACGGTCTGCACGGCGACTACGGTCGGGGATTCGCATCCCCCCTTGAGCATGGATATTTGTGCCATCCTCAGTATTAGTTAGTTCATAAGTAATTTGTAAGTTTAGGGACTGATGACCCCGTAGTTAAGTCCCATAAGCTATACAAACATTTGAACATTTTGAACTGTCTTTCCCACTGTCTGTTTTCCTTAATAAACTCTTTCAGTATGAGATTCATCCATAGTTACTTTATTTGCTGCTGATTGTTATTCACTGCATAATCTCTGCACTTAGCGTTGGTTTTCGAACTAGCAGGTACATTCATTGAGCAACAATACTAAAATGTAAGTGTTAATTTTATCCCATTATATGAACATATCTTCCATTACAATCTATTTGGTTCAAAACGGCTTCAAATTTCTGTAACCGACTTTTGCACGTTTTATAGCCTTTACTGTATACCAATGCACTTTTTTGTCTGTATAGAGACCAGAAGAAGGGCACTCAAGCGCCCAAAACCGGTCGTCAAAAATAAATAATCACAAGCAACTGATTGCTGCATTTTATTGGTTTATAAAAATAATAGTTACTCGGTAAAACCCTAGAAAAGTTGTTACATCATTCATTAAAAAATCAAAATTAGCCAGTAGGGTACCGTGGCGTAATTCTGCTTGGCAGTTAAGGATTTTTCTGGGCCATTCTTTAAAGCCGTGAAAATTGCAAATTCCTCTAAAATATTTAATACCTTCCCATTTTCTTCTCAGTGTAGAACCTTCAAATCTGTGGCTACATCGGTAATTAAATGACCTGAATACCTGATTTAGTGTAATGTTTTATATCAGATGTAAGTCTTTGGCTGATGAAAATTTAGTGTTTAAGGTATGGGATTTTGTTCGGTTTCTAATATATGTTTGACGCAGCCCCACTTTTTGGACAAAAGGGATTTTATAAATGGTTTTATGGGCAAGTTGGTTACAACTCTAGAATAACGATGGGGGTCAGCTAGTTTCTAGTCATGGTTTAGACCTGAAGGAACTAAGCACCTGATGATGCAAATGTAATCTGCGAAACCGTTCGTGAGTTCTTAGTTAAGGATTTTTAACAGTCACACCACGCCAAGTATGTCAACTGGACATTTTTTCCAGTTGTCATACTAGGCCTGGTGTGAGTTTTTCCACATTAATAACATCTACAGTTAAACACATGCATTGATAATGGCCAGTTACTGGCCGAAATCATGGTTTGCCAATAAATACATAAGATAAATACATAAGATGGTTACAATGTCTGTTATAGCTTTTAACGAAAACTTTAATATTAGTGTTAAAATACTGCACCTAATCATTTACCACATTATCTTTTAAAATGCCTTTTTTGTAGTCTCCACTTTCAAAATTTTAAAATTCTTTCTTAGTTTTTATGGCCATTTTTTTTAATATTTTGATTTTCGCTTCTACTTTGATAGAGGATTGCCCCTTTAAGAAGCACATTTGAAACAAACTTTTCTCGACGGAAGTAGCGTCCTTGTTCGTGTCTCTGACGATTATAAACAAAAACAAGCAGAGATTACCATTACGATTCAGAAATCGTCCTCCTTCAAATGTTTTTCTGCTGTACAGGGGGTGGAAAGTTCAGCCGCTGCACGCGAGGCGGTCTCGCGGAGCATGACTAAGGGGATCGTGGCGAGGGGTGGGGGGGGGGGGGATGTAGCGGAAGCTCGGCCAGACGAACAGCAGCGAACGTAATCACTGGAGGAGGTGGTGGTGGGGGCAGAGGGGGAGCATCGCAGTCGCTGAGGCAGTTAAACCCGGCTGCACGGGATTATGTTTAAAACGGCCGCTGCTGCTGCTGATGTGTTCCTCCGCCAGGGGAGATAGCCGCGGGACTTCAGCGTAAACGCGTTGTTATTAATCTCCGGCGAGCATGCAAGATGGCGCAGATAGCGGAAGAGCGGAGCGGCCGACTCACCGCCTGCTATATCGCGCGGCACGACACGCTACGCGGGTCAGGGGCGAGGCGAGCGCCGAGCGAGGAAGGCGGCGGACGCTGCGGCGACTCGACGGCCCGGGCGTTACCGCGGCGATGGCCGCACGTACACGCACGGCCAGCGGAGAAGCGTGGCTCTGTTATTATGAAGTTGCGAACGCTGGTCAGGGAGAGTTTAGTTGATATAGTGTTAAGGGATAGCTTTCTGAGCGAAATGAACTGCTGGTCAACCACGCAGTGTTGCCAACCCATGATAATTTTTTCCGTCAGACAAACATTCAAAATAATATTATATTATTATATTGAAGGTATTTCACTTATCTGTCTTTGCAACTGATTTAATAAAATATGCTATTGCCATGTGCATTTCGTCTTTATTTTGGTAAGCATCATCAGTGGCCTGTAATATATACATGATTATTTTTTACAAAATTTTATATTTACATTTCTTAGTATTTTTTAGGTTATCAACAGTTCTGATGCGTTATTTTGGTGTAGTATTGCTATCATCAGTGGCCTGTAATATATACATGATTATTTTTTACAAAATTTTATATTTACATTTCACAGCATTTTTTTTTTAGGTTATCAACAGTTCTGATGCGTTATTTTGGTATAGTATTGCTATCTGCAAAATAACGCATCAGAACTGTTGATAACCTAAAAAATAGTGAGAAATGTAAATATAAAATTTTGTAAAAAATAATCATGTATATATTACAGGCCACTGATGATGCCTTCCAAAATAAAGGCGAAATGCATATCGCAATAGCATATTTTATTAAATCAGTTGCAAAGACAGATAAGTGAGATACATTCAATATAATATTATAATATAGCAACTGTGGTAAAAACAGGTCAAAAGGAACTAAAAAACATTCAAAAATAAGAATTAGATATCTATGTCTCTCTCTCTCTCTCTTTTTTTTTTTTTTTTTTTTTTTTTTTTTTTTTTTTTTTTTTTTTTTTTGCGGGAATAAAAGATCGTCAGTATGCCTCTGTGTGGGCTCTAATCTCTCTGATTTTAGCTTCACGATCTCTTCGTGAGATATGCGTAGGAGGGAGCAATATACTGCTTGACTTCCCGGTTTAAGCAACGCTCCCGAAACCTCGTCAAAAGCCCGTACCGAGCTACAGAGCGTCTCTCTTGCAGAGACTTGCACTGCAGTTTATCGATCATCTCCGTAACGTTTTCGCGATTAGTAAATGATCCTGTAACGAAGCGCGCTGCTCTCCGTTGGATCTTCTGTACCTCCTTAGGATTCTTCCAATGAATCTCAGGCCTTTATCTGTTTTACCGACGATTAATTTTATATGCTCGTTCCATTTTAAATCACTCCTAATGTTTACTCTCAGATAATTTACGGAATTAACTGCTTCCAGGTGCTGACCTGCTGTAGTGTAGCTAAATGATAAAGGATCTTTCTTTCTATGTATTCGTAGCACATTATACTTGTCTACATTGAGAGTCAATTGCGATTTCCTGAACCAAGCTACAATTCCTTTCAGATCCCCCTGGCATTTCAGTACAATTTTCCATTGTTACAACCTCACTATATACTACAGCAAAATCCGCATAAAGCCTCACAGAACCTTCAATTTTATCCACAAGGTCATTTCTAGATATTGTGAATAGCAACGGTCCCACGATACTTCCCTATGGTACAACTGACATCATCTTTACTTCGGAAGACAAACCAAGTCTCGAAACTTAGGCGTAAAAGCCGTATGTCTTAGATTATTAGCTCAATTTCATATTGCATGGTGAAAGTTTTTATATCTTAGATTGGCAGCGTTGTCATCTGTAACCAGGTAACCGCATGTGAACTTTTTTTTGATGAGTTAATGCGTTATTTGTGTATGAAAACATAACGTTGGTGTGTAGGGAACATTAGTCATCAGCTTATATTGTATATTAGTTACAGCTGTTCTTCACATATAATTCCTATTCTGCTATTTTGTAGGCCACACTCAAACAAACAATAGGGGAGACTGTTGCACATCTCTTTTCGGACTTTTTTTTTTAAATTTTCTTGTTTTGGTTTACCGAATTTGAAACTACTTAGTCTAATAACACTAAAATTGAAGTATAATTTGGTACATATTATTCGCTCTCAGCATTATATCTAAGATTGCAATATATTTGTACCAATTGAAATAACAACAATTTTACTGCAGTAACCAATTTTTATGGCAAAGTTTAATCATAATCGTCCGAGTCGCAATTCTTGCAGACAAAAAATAATGTGTCTCCTGTAGCACAATCGCCATGAGCCCACCGCTTACATCTAAGGTACTCAACCCATTCCTGATTTCTTTTCAACTGACTGTATCTTCCAAAGCGGTAAATACAAAGGCAAGTTATGATTCTCTTCATGAGCGTATCCAAATTTTCTCTAGTTTTTGCTTTCACTAATTTCTTCTCCTTGTCAGTCCTTGCTGTAATAGAATTACCTCTTTCTGTTTGCAGTTCATTCGGTTTTCTAGTAATTTCTTTCTTTTATTCTCCCATATCTTCATTTTTATAGATTTCATTTCCAGAAGCTGTCGTTTCAAAGTTTCCTTGACGGGAGTCAGTGGCGTAGCTGTATCACCAAGGGCCCCGGGACAAAAATGACATTGGGGCCCTCTTTAAACTAAAACTACACAGATACAAAACTACTTCATCATCAGCTTCTTACTGCCCACTGGAAGACATAATAAGGCAAACCTAAATACTACTAAGTAAAGTATTACGTGCGATGCACCAGACAATTTTTAATCGTACTCTCTAATGTAACTGTGTAAGTTTGTTTGTTATGCTTTCAAGCAAAAATTAATGGGTGGATTTGGCTGAAATTTTGCAGAGGAAGAGAGTTCGACCTGGGTAGGACACACAGATAAAACGACCCCATGAGATAGTTTTGGCAGTTGCTCCAAACTAGGCGAATGTAGTTGCAGGCAGAAGCTTCACTGATGACGCGCCGATCAGTAATACAGTCCACCTATCTACTATCCATATTTACTCTTCCTCTTGCACAAATTTCAGAGTGCAATTGGTTACAGCACTTAAATGGGATTTGTGATTAAGGAGCACTCCCTTGGGAGTATTCACTACACAAAGAGGAGTTAGTATAACAATACTGTTCTGTAATAATACACTATAGAGCATATTCAAATGTGGTCACACCGTGTATTGTCAAACACACTGCACGTAATTCAGCCCCATTGACTTACTTCACAACTCCGACTTCAACCGACAACACGCTAATAGTGACACGGTACACGTCTTAGCGGACAAGCAATAGACCTTGTTATGGTTATATACTGAGGTGGGAATAATTTTGGATTTCACTTCGTGCCTTTGAGTTTGTTGGTCTAGGGTTAAGTCGAAAATCATTCAACTTAAATATTATATAGAGTAGAACGTCGATTATACAAAGTAAGTGAGAGACATGGATGTTCGAAAAACCGGTTCATACAGATAATCGTACTGTACACTTCTATTTACCAGTAAGAAGTTTATACAGTATTTGGAGGCGCGCGGTCCTTCACACTGCGCCGAGCGGCACGCCGCAACTCTTGAAGTCTCAGCTGTTGCTGTGAGCAGCTTTAATGCCGCTGCTACTTCTGCAGCTTCACCGACTGAAGTGTGCCCATTGTTGCACACAGCGAGTGGCGGCTTGGCTGGTCAGCTGCGCTTCCGTATTCCGAATGGCGCCGTGTGAAGTGAAGGCCCCAATAGGAAGCTTTGCTCCGCCACGCGGTGGACCAATGCCGTTACTATTGGAAACTTGGTGGGAGGGGAGGGAGAGGTGATGGACGTTAAGGCAGAAGAGTAAAAAAAAATCGACTTTTTCCGGAGGCAGCTCACGAAGGTCTAGGGGCCCCTTAAGCGTGGGGGCCCCGGGGCACTGCCCCGCCCAGCCCTATGAGAGCTACGCCACTGATGGGAGTATTAGTTAGGATGGCTGATTCCCGCTTTTTGCCCCCCCCCCCCTTGTTGGTTTCAATCCTTGGGAGAGTTTTTGAAACGGTCTTAATTGTTCAGGGCTTGGAACCACCTCCTGAGATGAGGTAGGAGGCTCACAGGGAGACATGTTTAGCGTCTGGTTCACTGTCGCTCCCTCTGCAGCACAGGAAGTAGGCCTACGGCTGTTGGAAGAAGCCGTCGGGTTATCAATGTGTGGATTTTGTACCTCGCTAATTGATGCTTGTACTGATCTGTCAGTAACATACGATGACACAAAATGCGAATAATAAAAAATAAACGTATTTAGTAGTGACTGTGAACGCAGCCATTATGGTTGCTGGAGTTACTGCCAGAGGATTTCGCAGCACTTCTTATCGAACATTGCCCTCGATTTACCAAAATAACAGCAGTTTTAAATTTTTAGGGCTCGAGCTTCGATCTGTTCGATCATGGTTCGTAGTTTCTCACCTTCTAAAAATGCAAGAAACTAACGAGTTTCGTACAAACGTACAAATTTCAGGGTAGAAAATGAGCACAGTGTGCCACAATGAAAATAAAGAACGTGAGACGTCTGACATAAATAAGAGACGGACAGGCTTACATGGTCAAAAGAAAGCGCTTAAACGTGACCCAACGAAATTGCGTAACTGTGCTCCATCGAAATGTGTGAATTACTTTTGAAACTAAAATCGTAACTCTCAGGTTTTCAGATCATACAAATTTACCTTGAAAGGAAGAATAATATCCTTTAAACTGACATATATTATCTATTGTCGACCCGCTCGATTAGGCGTGTCGTCTAACGCACCGCTTTCCGAGACGGGGAGGCGTACCGGCCCCGGTTCGAATCCGCCCGGCGGATTAACGAGCGGGGTCGGAGTGCCGGCCAGACTGGATATGGTTTTTAGGCGATTTTACACATCCCCCTAGGTAAATACCGGGCTGGTTCCCAGGTTCCGCCTCAGTTCAAATGTTCAAATGTTTGTCAAGCTTATTGGACTTAACTACGGGGTCATCAGTCCCTAAACTTACAAACTACTTATAAACTAGCTAATCCTAAGGACGGCACAAATACCCATGCCCGACCGTAGTGGCCGTGCAGACCGTGACTGGAGCGCCTCAGTCCCCTCGGAAACCGCGGCCGGCCCGCCTCAGTTACACGGTTCTCAAACATTTCGTAACACTTTCCACTTTCGCACACCTATAACACTGTACGCCAACATTTGGGTACACATTTCCTCCTGGTGGGCATGAGGTGGCGGAGAAGGGCATTCGTCCTCCCCGTAATATTATCCCATGCCAAATTCGCCGACCCTGCATGTGCGGGAAAAGGGCCAAAGAGATAGAATATTTATCCGTTGTCACTGCCTACTAACTCCAATATTTGAGTAACAAAATCTCCTCACCTGGCGCAAAAACACAAATAAGTTTCTCGCGCTGAGACGTTCACTCAGTTGGTGCCAAGAAGTTTGTGAGAGCCCTCACTGAATGACACCACTGATCCCCCTATAGTCAGTGACGCCACAGTCTAACATAGACAGTCGCGACAGTCATTGCTGTGAATGGTGTTTCCTACTGACAGTTGTAACGACAGTTGTAGCGCTCTTAGCGGTTGGCAAGTCGCGGAAGGAGTGATGTTTGTTTATAATCAGTTTTGTACGTGATTAACGAAATAGGTAGCATAATTTTTGCGTTACAAGCTTTAGTAAAATATCAGAAGACATACGTAACACTGAAATGAAAGTAAAAGTAGCCGAAATGTAATTAATTCAGTGGTATAAAGTACAACTTCGCTACAAACAAATAGTTACGAATATGCGACTATTAACATATTCAATTGAAAGTAAGTAGAATATAAACACAAGAGAAACATAAATTTCTATAATATTCTGTTCTTACTATTACAGGTAATTTTTTGGTGCTTTTCAATTCGGTGTTAAGTCCAATAATTCGCACACTTTTACACCTTACTCGTCTTTTTTTTTTTTTAGACGCGCATATTCTTTTGAGTGTGATTAGCTTTAAAAGCCAATGATTTGAAGATTCTTGCTGTAGTGGTGTAATGATGGTATAATGACAGCGCCAGCCGCTAGACGCACGAGAACGATCGTTGTGGAGGCAGCGGATGACCGGCAGCCAATCACACGCCGGCGCGAGGCTATATCTAGGCCAACATGCGTCTGGAAGAGCCCATCTCAACTCGGCAGTCACTAGGTCTCAGCGTAGCTAGCATCGAAGAAGATGCCGCCGCGGGAAGAGACAGAGAGATTATGAGTATTTGGTGTAACTTTCAGTGAATAAAACTTGTATTACTAATCTGTATAACTGTTTTAGATGCCAACGCATCCCAAGCGTCCTTAATAGAACCATTCCTGAAAGACCGGCCAGTAAGGACGAAACACACGGCGACGAGGCTGACAAGGACGACTAAATACTTGCCGTTTGTTGTTCAGCTGTAGCAACAATTGTGGGGTTAGGCTCTCCTTTGTTGGAAAACAGTTTGATTCTTTGTGCCCTTTTATTGCCAACTCTAGGTTGTTTTACCTTCAGCTACAGCTGTGGTATTTGTACTCGTACGTTAAATACTGTAGTTATTGCATTCTATATACGTTTCCTACGTTTCAATCTCACAGATTGTACTGCAATGCGACGTCTTTCTGCCAAAGGGCAAGTCATATGGTGTTTCCTAGCCATTTTTTATTTTTAATAGAAAATCAAATTATTCAGTAAATGCTTGTATGTTACAAGATAATAGAAAATAATGTGTCCGGTAAAGTACCGTTTCGTACCTTCTCAGGGATCTCGGGAACCTAAGAAAGCATATACGGAGCTATTTTTAGTTATTACATATTTTTGTACTACGACATATGTTCCCTAATGTAATAAGTATGTTAAAACGATACTGAACAAACGATACTATTCGCAGTCATCCAATACCATATTGATAAATGTAGCTTACCGGCCGCTTGAGGGGCTGCTGTCGCAGTGTATAACGAAAATCTGTGGAAGTGTCATGACTGTCGAACAACAGTGGTTCACGAGAATAGTGCTCTACGTAAACGTGCCCCATGCATGAACATGCCCCGGTTTCTCCTAAATACACTTCTGACCATTAAAGTTGCTACACCAAGAAGAAATGCAAGTGATAAACGGCTATTCAAAATGTTGAAATGTTTGTAAAGTCTACGGGACATAACTACGGGGTCATCAGTCCCTAAACTTACAAACTACTTATGAACTACTTACGAACTAGGACGGCACAAATATCCATGCCCGAGGGGGTATTCGAACCCCCGTCCGCAGTGGCCGTGCAGACTGTGACTGGAGCGCCTTAGCCTACTCGGCCACCGCGGCCGGCAAACGGCTATTCATTGGGCAAATATATTAGAACTGATATGTGATTACATTTTCACGCAATTTGGGCGCATAGATCCTGAGAAATCAGTACCCAGAACAACCACATCTGGCCGTAATAACGATCTTGATACCCCTGGGCATTGAGTCAAACAGAGCTTGGATGGCGTGTACAGGTACAGATGCCCTTGCAGTCTAAACACGATACCACAGTTTATCAAGAGTAGTGACTGTAACGAACCAGTTGCTCGGACACCATTGACTAGACTTTTTCAATTGGTGAGACATCTGGAGAACGTGCTGGCCAGGGCAGCAGTCGGACATTTTCCGTGTCCAGAAAGGCCCGTACAAGACCTGCAACATGCGGCCGTGCATTATCCTGCTGAAATGTAGGGTTTCGCAGGGATCGAATGAAGGGTAGAGCCACGGGTCGTAACACATCTGAAATGTAACGGCAACTGTTCAAAGTGCCGTCGATGCGAACAGGAGATGAGCGAGACGTGTAACCAATGGTACCCCATACCGACACGCCGGGTGATACGGAAGTATGGCAATGACGAATACACTCTTCCAATGTGCGTTCTCCGCCATATCGGCAAACACGGATGAGACTATCATGATGCTGTAAACAGAATCTGGATTCATCCGAAAACATGAAGGTTTACCATTAGTGCACCTAGGTCCGTCGTTGCATACACCACCGCAGGCGCTCCTGCCTGTGATTCAGCGTCAAGGGTAACCGCAGGCATGGTCTCCGAGCTGATAGTCCAAGCTGTTGCAAACGTCGTCGAACTGTTCGTGGAGATGGTTGTTGTCTTGCGAACGTCCCCATCTGCCTGTCATCTTACTGATACGAGGCCGTTGGGATCCAATACGGCGTTTCGTATTGCCCTCCTGAATACACCGGTTCCATATTCCGCTAACAGTCACTGGATCGCGTTCAATACGAGCAGGAATGTCGAGATACGATAAACCGCAATCGCGATAGGCTACAATCCGACCTTCATCAAAGTCGGTAACGTGATGGTACGCATTTCTCCTCCTTACACGAGGCATCACAACAACGTTTCACCAGGCAACACCGGTCAACTACTGTTTGTGTATGAGAAATCAGTTGGAAACTTCCCCCATGTCAGCACGTTGTAGTTGTCGCCATCGGCGCCAACCTTGTGTGAATGCTCTGAAAAGCTAATCGTTTGCATATCGCAGCTTCTTCTTGCTGTCGGTTAAATTTCGTGTCTTTAGCACGTCATCTTCGTGGTGTAGCAATTTTAATGGCTACGAGTGTATGGTATATTCTTCAAACTTTGGTAAGACCGCCAGAATAAATAAATAGTACTCCACGTGACGCGCCAGACCGCACACGCTACTGGCGAAAGAATAGTAGCGGACACCATTGTCTACAGAGTTGAAGAATTCAAATCGCGGCCAGTATCGCTGTTTACGAGAAATCGCCAGCAGAGAGAGGTTTCTCTTTGCGGTTTGGCGTGGCGTGATGGTGGGCTCTTTAAGGTCCCTACACACATTCCGATTTGTCGGGACTAACTTATCGGCGGTCCGGTAAATTGGACGTGTGGAGGCACTTCCCGACAAACTGTGCTTGTCGGTTAGTTGGTTGGGTCTGTCCGTCCGACATCCTCCCCCCCCCCCCCCCCAGCGTGTGTAGCGCTACCCAACCAACTTCCTGCCTGAGATCGTCTGCTGTCTGCACAGCGAACACGCGAAAACAGAAACAGGCGCTATAATCGATGCGTCTAGTTGGTCACAACGTGTGTAAGCTGCTACGAATTTGGTTGGTGGATTTGACGATATATCGGAGCGTGTGTAGGAGCCTTCAGTTGTGGTTGCCGATTCCGGCTGAGGGATCGGCGCGACCACCGTTTCCACGGTGCAATTCCACCCACTGGGATTCGTAGCTGTTTGTCAGCGGTGTGAATGTCTGCCACGGGAGAACAATTGGTGCCGCTGCTGAAACAGCAAGGGAGAGAACTAGAACATGAATGACGTAGTTCACTGAATTTGCTAGTGAGTGTGCAGGCGCAAAGATGAAATACTGATCAGATAACACTCATTACCGCTGCAGCAACAAATGGACAAACGATACTCTCGTTGTAAAGGGCTCCAGATTTCCCAATACGCTGCTGTGTGCGATACGATAGAGATCTTGTTTCAGATATCACGTGACATTTGAGTGCAAAGGGTCACATGAAACTTCGAACGAGTCGTGTCAGTGAGCCATAGCTCACGTAACATTTGACAGCTTCGTGTCTTAACTACTGTTGTGTTTGTGTCATCTCTCTCGTTATGCCACGCATAAATGAATGTAAGAAGTACTCATCCACTGTCGCAGCTACAGTGAATGTATGAAGACAAGTATACCAGAATGGAAATATGGAATTTATATTGTATTATAGCATATTGTTATAGGAACAATTTTGACTTGTATGAGTATTATAACACAATGTAATTATCTTATATGGAACTTAGGTATTAAGCTATATAGCTACCTGAAAATATTCACGTAACCTAGACATCATGTATATCTTACTTTAAGTAGTAATACAGACTATCATCTCTTGTATAGATTATTTTGAATTATCACACTGGTATATATATATATATATATATATATATATATATATATATATATATATATATATATATATATTGAGCTAAGAGTTTGCATTACATCGTGGTACTGATTAAAAATTAACAATTATCACCATATCGTAAATATGTAATGAAGAAAAAAGGATTTTACATTATAATATCGATTCTTATAATTGACTGAAATGTAAATAAAGCATTCTGTTATATCACATTACAAATTACCCGAAAGGTTTGTAAACTCAAATTTGCTGTAAATTCAAAATGTTCAAATGTTTGTAGAAGTTATGGGACTTAACTACGGAATCATCAGCCCCTAAGCTTACAAACTACTTATGAACTAGCTAAGACTAAGGACGGCACAAATATCCATGCCCGAGGGGGGATTCTAACCCCCGACCGTAGTGGTCGTGCAGACCGTGACTGGAGCGCCTCAGTCCCCTCGGCCACCGCGGCCGGCTACTGTAAATTACAAAATGTTCAAATGTTTGTTAAGCTTATGGGACGTAACTACGGGGTCATCAGTCCCTAAACTTACAAACTACTTACGAACTAGGACGGCACAAATATCCATGCCCGAGGGGGGATTCGAACCCCCGACCGTAGTGGCCGTGCTGACCGTGACTGGAGCGCCTCAGTCCCCTCGGCCACCGCGGCCGGCCTGTAAATTACACAAAATTATTATTGTAGCAGAATAGCATATAGTTTATGGTTTGACTAACTGTGCCAGATATAAATGAGGCACCATACCATAAATATATCCTATTGAGCACTAGACATATCGATTATTAACCATCTCCTACAGCCGCCTGGTGGCAAATAGGTCATCCATAAGTGTTTACAACTGGAACCATTAGTCTATCAGCGGCATTTGCAGGCATAACACGCTGCCTAGCGATATGGGGAAGTGAACTTTATGCAGATAAGCACACGTAAGTGTTTAAAACTGAATAAATCTGTCAGCAACGTTGGCAGTCATGACATACTGCCTACTGATGTGGGAAAACGAACTGTATGCAAGAATAGAACGTGACACCAAGGCACATTGAATGGATAAATATGTGCATACCATTTATATCATGCCACATTGTTGCATATTTAAAACATTTTATTATGCCTGGAACATTAAGGTATGACTAGGAGAAATATGTTATATGACATTTGTAATCTAGATTTATAATAGTATTCAATTACTGTATATTGACAACATTTACATGCTAATGTTTAGTTGCCTTTTATAACATCTATTGTAGATATCAGGAAGTCACTTTAGTTCTTGTTTAAATATGACAGATTCGAAAATGGCTCTTTAATGAGTTGAAACTAGTCATCAAGCAATTATGTAAATAAGAGATCTGGGCAAATAAAGAAATCTCACAGGAGAATCATCGCCAATTTTTAGATCGCCTACTAAACCTGAATAATTGTGCTTCATCAAAACAATGTAACGAGACAATGACACAAATCGTGGCGGCTTTATGCCACGAACCAATCCACAGCTTTAAAAGCGAAAACCCTGTTTGTTAGGTAGGTTTTCGTCTCTCTAAGACGAAAACCTACCTAACAAACAGCGGTATCACATTAGTAAATCGTAAAAATACTTGATGATGGACAAGGTAGTTACAAATAAAAAGTAAAATATATTTGAGCTAAAATTCACTCATCAAATGTTAACATGATAGAAGATCCCTGAAACGCAACTACGAAATACGTAATAGCGATCGTCAGAAGTATAGAGAATAATAGACTTGGCTGGTGAGGAAAAACCACAACGGCATTTGAGTGGATAGATCCGCGTTCGTCGTTGGAGTGGTAATGTTAGGAAAGGCACTCACGTAATACCTTGTTAAATTCAGGAGTTGCGTTTACTCCAAGTAATAAGCAAAAGTTTAAAGTGACGAGCCCTAGAACCCCATACCTCAGAGCTCAGATTAAGAACCATTAGAATGATTTTTTGATTTAAGTGTATGGGCAATCCTGCAGAACATTCATGCAAATTCATACTGCAAACGCTGAAACAGGGCCGGCCGCGGTGGCCGAGGGGACTGAGGCGCGTCAGTCACGGTCTGCACGGCCACTACGGTCGGGGATTCGAATCCGCCCTCGGGCATGGATATTTGTGCTGTCCTTAGTATTAGATAGTTCATAAGTGGTTTGTAAGTTTAGGGACTGATGACCCCGTAGTTAAGTCCCATAAGCTGTACAAACATTTGAACATTTGATTTTTGAGCAGAAACAGGTTGACGTTTATGATAGTAACTTATCAGTCCCGAATAGGAAGGTTCTCGTCGAGGTTATCAGACGAAACATTTCCACCTACTTCAACCCTAGTTTCCTTATTTTATCTTGGGCCCACAGTGTTCGAAATGTCGTGTATTAACATATTGTGAAAGGTTAGTCCAAAACACTATAATAAATTACTTTATTTTTATATCACAAGCTATCTTTCGGCGTTAAGTGCCATCGTCAGGTGATTGGTATTTAGAGGCCTTAAGTGCTTTAAGTGACTGTTTATTAGGTTTTGTATTTCTTTTAAAATTTGTAGTCAGTTACTGCATCTTTCATTGCCTCCGAATACTATAGGTGTAGTATTCTGAGGCATTGATAGATGCAGTAACTGACTACAATTCGTTACAGTGTTTTGGACTAACCTTACACAAACTAGTTTAATTAGATGTGAAAAACGTATATATCAATGCACCACTTCAGGAAACTATTAACATCATTATTGATGATCTCGCAAACAGAAGTACTTTTATTCAAGACGAGATCGATGAATTTATAGCCATCCTTCGTATCATTAGTTCATGCAATTATTTTTCATTCACCATCGTATATACAAACAATCAAACGAAGAAAAAAAACTCGATCTGGCAATGGGGCACTGTATAGCTGGTTGCCTAGCTGACATTTTTGTTAACAATTTAGTAAACAAATACTTCGCGAGTAGCTTTCCATTCAGCATAAAGATTCTATTCTACTGTAGATACGTGGACATAATTTTTATAATTTTTTTTATTCCCCCGATACTATGCCCTTACTCGAGAAATCAGTATCTTACATCCAATATTAATCTTCACACACGAGTTGATGGGTCATTTAACTCAAACTGATGGACGGAAGCATTTTTACAACACCTTTCGCAACGCGTCCACCACCGATGCTATAATGCACGCTTCTTCATGTCAGCCCATCTCATAAAAAAACTTACTTTCTGTATTCCCATAATTGACAGTGCAGCTCTTTCCCCAGTTCACATGCAACAACAAACGACAAATCTGAAATATATTGCCAATAGAAATGGTTACGTCCCCGGCATCGTAGACAAACTGTTTCGTTCGGTACATTACTTACAGTTCTAATAAAATGTCTCGTCAATATCAGAGGTTTCTCACAGATGAAGAGATGTCAGTTATAATTAATGAAGCAAGTGAAGGTGACGCTGAAAGTGATACAGGAGAAGATGATATAGTTGTGACATACGTTACTGACGCAGCAATTGAAAGTGAGTCACGTTACGGAGTTCATCCCCTGATGAACATCACATAGCTGCTTCCACCGTTATTGTTACAGGGGTAGAGAATATATTACTGCGCCTCCAAACCGAGTAGGCACGTCAGTACAAAATGTAGTGAATTTTAGTGAAGGTTTAACCTCTAGTGTGTCAGAATCTGTCAAAAAGTTTATAACTCCTGAAATAATGAAGATTATCGTGGACTGTACAACCCGAGAAGCTTGTAATAAGAACTTAAAACTTACAACGACAGAAGAAATGTACGCCATAGTTGGTATTTTGATACACATGGGCGCAAATAATAACACCAGACTTATAGGGGAATGTACTTGGCTACAATGAGTCGAATCCGATATGGAGAACTTCTGTCCCTCATAAGATTTGATGATAACGAAACAAGAACCGAAAGGCGAAAGCTGGATAAGTTTTGCCCTCTTAGTGAAGTTTTCGACAAATGTGACAAAATTTTTGAGAAATACTACATACCAAATCGACATCTACATGCATACTCCGCAATTCACCGTAAGGTGCGTGGCGCAGGGTACACTGCACTACTACTGGGCATTTCCTTTCCTATTCCACTCCTAAATAGAACGACGAAATAAAAACTGCCTCCATGCCTCCATACGAGCCTTAATATTTCTTATCTCGTCTTTGTGATCAGCACGCGAAAAGTAAGTAGGCGGCGGCAAGATCGTACTACATTCAGCTTCAAATTCCGGCCCTCTAAATTTCCTTAACAGAAATTCACGAAAAGAACGTCGTCTTTTCTACAGCGATCCCAAATCGAGTTGCCGGAGCATTTCTGTGACACTCGCGCATTGGTCGAACCTACCAGTAACAAACCTCGCTGCTCGCCTCTGCAGATCTGCAGATCTAACGATGGATGAAATGCTCTCCCTATTTAGTAGAAGATGTCCGTTTAAGGTGTTTATGAAAGACAAGCCTGGGAAGTATGGCGTATTGATTAGGATGTTATCGGATGCACGAACCCGATATGTTCTAAAAACGGGCCGGCCGCAGTGGCAGAGCGTTCTGCGGCGCGTCAGTCACGGTCTGCACGGCCACTACGGTCGGGGGTTCGAATCCCCCTCGGGCATGGATATTTGTGACGTCCTTAGTATTAGGTAGTTCATAAGTAGTTTGTAAGTTTAGGGACTGATGACCCCGTAGTTAAGTCCCATAAGCTCTACTTTTTTCTAAAAATGTAGGTCTATGCAGGGAAGGATGAATGACCTGACGACGAACGCAGTGCAAAGGCAGTTGTTAGACGTCTAGTGAAGCCTCTGGCAGGAAGTGGAAGAAATGTAACAAAAAATCGTTATTACACATACGTAGACCAAGCTTAGGAACTTTACAATGATGACAAGTTAACTTTGGTGGGAACATAAAAGAGTAACAGAAAAACACATACCCGAACAGCTAAAGAAGGCGCAGAGTCGACAGCTATATTCCTCTAGGTTCTTATTCAAAGGTTGAAAATAGGCAACGCACCAGTTCCCTTGGGATCTTACATTTCCAAACTGAAGCCTACTGAGAATCTACTACTTGTTCCCACACAACACAATGATAGCAAGGTGGATCAGTGGACAGGGAAAAAAAACAAAAAAAAACACATCAATCTCTATTACAATGTAACCAAAGGGGGCGTAGACAGCATTGATCAAATGACGTGACATCATTCAGTAAAACGAGGGACGAGTAGGTGGCCGTTATCTCTCTTTTTCACCTTGATATACAGGGTGTTACAAAAAGGTACGGCCAAACTTTCAGGAAACATTCCTCACACACAAAGAAAGAAAATATGTTATGTGGACGTGTGTTCGGAAACGCTTAATTTCCATGTTAGAGTTCATTTTAATACTTCTCTTCAAATAACATTAACAATGGAATGGAAACAGATAGCAACAGAACGTACAGGCGTGACTTCAAACACTTTCTTACAGGAAATGTTCAAAATGTCCTCCGTTAGCGAGGATACATGCATCCACCCTCCGTCCCATTGAATCCCTGATGCGCTGATGCAGCCCTGGAGAATGGCGTATTGTATCTCAGCTGTCCACAATACGAGCACGAAGAGTCTCTACATTTGGTTCCGGGTTTGCATAGACAAGAGCTTTCAAATGCCCCCATAAATGAAAGTCAAGAGGGTTGAGGTCAGGAGGGTGTGGAGGCCATGGAATTGGTCCGGCCGGCCGCGGTGGCCGAGGGGACTGAGGCGCTCCAGTCACGGTCTGCACGGCCACTACGGTCGGGGGTTCGAATCCCCCCTCGGGCATGGGTATTTGTGACGTCCTTAGTATAAAGTAGTTCATAGGTAGTTTGTAATCTTGGGACTGACGGCCCTGTAGTCGAGTCCCATAAGCTATACAAACATTTGAACATTTGAATTGGTCCGCCTCTACCAATCCATCGGTCACCGAATCTGTTGTTGAGAAGCGTACGAACACGTCGACTGAAATGTGCAGGAGCTCCATCGTGCATGACCCACATGTTGTGTCGTACTTGTAAAGGCACATGGTCTAGCAGCACAGGTAGAGTATCCCGTATGAAATCATGATAACGTGCTCCAGTTAGCTTAGGTGGAAGAACGTGAGGCCCAATCAAGACATCACCAATAATTCCTGCCCAAACCTTCACAGAAAATCTGTGTTGATGACGTGAATCGAGGAAGTACAGTACATACTAACGAAACAATTGGGTATTTCAACAATTGTCTGTTCGAGTTGTTTCAATTTATATTTAAAGAGAAATACTAAAATGAGCTCTAACATGGAAATTAAGCGTTTCTGGACACATGTCGATATAACATATCTTTCTTTGTGAGCGAGGCATGTTTCCTGAAAGTTTGGCCGTACCTTTTTGTAACACCCTGTATATTGCTTACCTCAATCCTGGAACAATATTAATGCTAAACAACCCAAACTGGAATAAAAAGCAGCATAATGTAAGAAGGCTGTATATGCCGGAATTAGGTCAACAGTTCGTTAGGTCAGCTGTGGAAGAGAGAGAAAAGCATGTCATAGGTTTACAGAAGCCTATCATCTCTGCAATGGAAAGTATTCTACGAAAAACGCTGCTCAGCCTTACTGCAACTGTTCAGTCTGTTGAATTTTATTCAAGAGGAAGATGACACATCTGTTTGAAGACTAAAAATAGTAAAAAGGAAAAGGCAAGATGACAAAAGTGTCTATAGTTTGTGACCACAAAGATTTTTACGGCGTAATAACTGTTGGTAATCTTCTCGGGTTTGCAGCCGGATACTAAAGTCAACTTGACACAATATTTCAGCGGCGCAACTGTCCGCCATCCTCAGGTGAGCTTGCTGATAGACAATCTCGCCGGAACTGAGTTCCCAGTGCAATCGGCGGCTCCTTTATACATCGAGGAAGGCCCATAGCGCGTGCGCAAGAAGTTACAGTAACTGCCCTCGGGCGCACAAGACATACAGCGCTCCGGTGGTAGAGTCCGGCGATATCGATAATCAATGATAAAGAAAAATATTATTCAGATTTCTGAAGTACCAACCGTTTTTTTTTAACATCTGATAACACAGGGTTCCAGGATTTACTAAGAAGTTAGCCTTTGAACTGTTAATAAGATTGTCAGATAATCGAATCTCTATGGATTCCTTTAAGACACAGTCCCAGTAACGTGACGCTGCAGCAACCATGTGAGTTTCATTATACAACATTCTATGTTCCTCATCGAGACAATGATCAGCTACCACCGACGTCTCGGGCTGGAGCAAACGTGTGTGGCGTTGATGTTCAATACATCTGTCCTGAATGGTACGGATAGTCTGACCAATATACGTTTTCCCACATTGACAGGGAAACTTATATATCCCGGGCTTCCTCAGACCCAAATCATCCTTCACAGATCCAAGAAGTGCTCTCGTCTTTACTGACGGACGAAAAACACTCTTAATGTCATACTTTTTTAAAATTCTTCCTATCTTTGACGAAATACTCCCGGCAAAAGGTAGGAAAGCAACTGATTTGTGGGTCTCATTTAATGGTTCAGGTGAAGGACCAAACTGAAAAGCACAGTGGATCTGCTTATCTGTGTAGTCATTCTGTTGAAACACAACTTTGAGGTGATCTAGTTCTTGCGTCAAACTTTCTGCATCAGAAATGGCGTAAGCTCATCTAGCTAATGTCCGAAGAACGCCAGTACGTTGGACCGTAGGATGACAACTCGAGGCATGCAGATAGCTGTCCGTGTGCGTAGGTTTTCGATAAACACTATGTCCCAGTTTCCCATCATCTCTTCTGTAAACCAGAACACCAAGAAACGGAAGCTTCCCCTCCTTCTCAACTTCCGTTGTGAACCTGATGTTGGGATGCATGCAATTAAAATGGTCCAAAAGGCGGTTGAGAGCTTCTTCGCCATGAGGCCACGCCATAAAAGTATCATCGACGTACCTCCAAAAACTAGTTGGCTTAAGAGCCGCCGTCTTCAATGCCATATCTTCGAAGTCCTCCATAAAAAGATTGGCTACTATGTGGGATAATGGACTCCCCATAGCAACACCGTCAGTTTGTTCATAAAATTCGTCATTAAATAAAACGTACGTCGATGTAAGTACATGGCGACAAAGATCAGCAGTTTCCTTGTCCACCTTTTCACCAATAAATTGCAGAGATTCTTCCAGAGGAACCCGGGTAAACAACGACACTACATCAAAACTCACGAGCAAATCAGAAGGACTGCGGCGTAGGGATTTTAAACGTTGTATAAAATCCATAGAGTTCAGAATGTGATGTTCACATTTTCCCACGTGTGGGATTTGCTCGTGAGTTTTGATGTAGTGTCGTTGTTTACCCGGCCGTAACATGGCTATTCCCGTGCGGCTTGATGATAGCCTATATCAATAAAAATGTTATGTAAACGGGATTTTCTTCCAAATAAGATTACAACTTTCTTGCTCTAAGTTGTCGAAAATCTTGCTAGTCCTTAAGGCAGGGGACTGCACCGCAATTTCATGGTCGGTGTTTTTCTTTTTCTTTAATCATGATGACAATACCTTTCTTCGCAATATGGATTCAGAAAGTAAAAAGTGCAGTTAACATAAATATTAATCACAGAAAACGAAGTAACATGAACAACTTTCTTTTGTCTAATTATGTACTTAGTCATAGTTTTATTTCAGGTAAAGCACTGATGAAGATGTGGAAGTCTCTAACAACAGTTTAGTAAGGGAGAAAAAAATACATATACTTTTTTTGTGTCCCAGCCTCGTCGCCGCATTTGTGTCTCGTTTCCGTCGTAGGTGTCGGTGGCCGAATGGAATGAGACCGACACAGGAATAAAGATAGCACGCTGGTGCAGGTACGGAGGGGAGCAGCCAGAAACTAGAAACACTAGAGTAAATTAGAACGAGATATATATTGCTCAGAATTTATACAATACTTAACTTTTATATCAGTACTGCAGAATGCTGATACATAGTTGAGTTAGAGAGCCTGCCTAGTGCCTATTCGATAGCCAAGTCTTCACTGGTGCCTATCAGATTCCGAAGTGTTGACTGGTTCCTGTCTCAGTCCCAAGTGAACGATGTCGTTCAGTGGGGGCCACGAGCGGAGTTGCAGCATAGGGCGCTCGTGGCTGTCGTCGTGAGAACGCCGCGCCGTGCGTGCATGGCGGCGCGCGGCGAAAGTAGGTGGCGCGCACTTTGTACTTGTGCGACACCACAACTTTCATGAACTGTCTATCTTAATTCTCCACATAAAATAATGTGAAAATACGGTGTTCAGTATTCCGCCACCGGACAAAGAAACTGTTTTGGGAAAGGAGCCCTACCAGAGGCCTGCGTAACAGCACCTTCAAAACACGATACACCCGCAAAATGTTTATTACACATGATCGACATGCGAGAATCAGCATATGCACTAATTTTTGAAATAATATATGGTCTGATTAACAGTAAACTGTAGCAACATTGTCTTCCACCGAAAACCAAGAACTGTAGCAGGAGAGCTACCTTTTCTGCCTACAATGGATCAATTAAGACCGCACGGGAGTAGCCACGTTACGGATCGCGTAGCCTCCCGTGTCGGAGGTTGCGTATCGTCCCTCGGGCATGGATGTGTTGTCCTTAGTTTAACTTAGTTTAAGTAGTTTGTAAGTCTAGGCACCGATGACCAACGTAGTTTGGTCCAACAGAATTACAAACATCTGAACATTAGATCAGTTAAGTCGAGCAGTAGTCCAAAGTCTCGGTTTACTCTTATTATTACACTATTCATACATGAAATATACATACAGACCGGCGCAGCCTAACTGAATTGGGTTCATTTTGCAACTCTGGTGTAGTAAAATCAGCGCCAACGCGGTTTATAGTATGCGTTAAAACGAGGCGTTTCTAGCGCTCTGTATAGTACGGATATTTAACGCCTTGTTTTCAGCGTTTTTAGCACGCGTATAGAATAACCCTTAAGTGTTGTTTGGCGCGATTCCACGTAGAGTTCCTTTGACGGTCGCGTTGAAATGGAAACAGGCTTAACTTCGAAGGCAGGGTTGTCAACTGAACACAGCACTTGTACTGAAAGCAGGTTTATTGCGAGCTGAAACATACACGCAGCACTGACTGCCTCTCGGGCAGAGTGGTCTGATATTTATACACAGACAGAATGTATCAGAAATTAGGAGAATACTTAACATAAGAAACATGTGGAGCATTCTGAAAATGATAATTAGAAAGAAAGAAATATTTATCGATGGACATGACTGAACCGGCGACCTTCAGCACCGTAATCGGTGACGCTATCCATTGCGCCACGCCAATAATCGGATAACTTGGGGTCTTGCGGCATTGCTCACTCTCCTGAAAGAACAGCGACCCGCTGTTATGATCCCTGTGGAGTCAGCTGCAATGTCCTGTATCTTGATCTTGTCATGGGTCCTCTGTATGGCAGTTCAGAAGAATCCTTCCCTACTACACGATTAACGACGACAGACTTTACCGTCCTTAGAGTCCTTGAACAAGAAGACATTTTCGCCTAATTGCTCTTCAGGATCGTAGCGAGGCTTCATGCGGAGGACGTGAATAATGTCTCTTCGCTTTTGTCGTTTCGACGACGGTTCATAATTGTCGACTTCGTAAATAACGTCTGACAGACGGCGTATGACCACGATACGGACCAAAGTATCTCTTCAATAACTTTTCTGATTGCCCAACTTGCCATACAGGGGTAAAAATCCATACCAGATCTCCTGGACTGTACACAACAGATCGGTGCTTCTCTTTATACCGCTTACGGTCCTTCTTCTGGGCGTCCACAGTCTTCTACAAGGAATTTTGCGATATCTGGAGCTGCTGCAGTCAGCACAGGTTTAGTGACACCGTAGCGTGTGACGTAGTCAGTTCAGACTATTATCCATCGGTTATCGGTTGTCGACTTCGGAAACCCTAAAAGGTCGATTCCAACTCGGTGGAATAGAGCTACTACAGGTGGAATTGGTACGAGATTCCCTCGAGGTAATTGTGACACATTGTTATTAAAAAAAATCAAATGTTTGTATAGTTTATGGGACTTAACTACGGGGTCATCAGTCCCTAAACTTACAAACTACTTATGAACTAACTAACTCTAAGGGCGGCACAAAAATCCATGCCCGAGGGGGGATTCGAACCCCCGACCGTAGTGGCCGTGCAGACCGTGACTGGAGCGCTTCAGTCCCCTCGGGCACCGCGGCCGGCTTGTTATTCAAGAACGGGCGCAAACACAAGGATGCCGACTGCCTTTCAAGGAATCCATTAGTGGAACACAACAGCATGAATGAAATTTCATCCATCACTGAATTAATGATGTTACAGCTGAATACGGATCCAGCAGGATTAAAAACCACAGAGGCCTTGGAGAAAGAGAAGCGACCAATGGATAGTTCCAACTTATAAACGGGACACTGTATAAGAGCAGCTGCGTTTCACTGGGCCTCTGGTAGTTCCAGCTCATCTCCAGCCACCTATTCTCAAGTATTTCTACGATGCTCCAATATCCGGTCTTCTGGGATTCATGAAGACCCTAGACAGAATCAGTACTTGACAGATCGGTAGAGACCTTTCCAGTAATATCTGCGTCTGATTCCGTCTAGGGTTTCATAAATCCCAGATGACCGGATATTGGAGCATCGTAGAAATACTTGAGAACAGCTGGCTGGAGATGAGGTGGAACTACCAGAAGCCACTTGGGGCCCAGTGGAACGTAGTTGCGCTTATAGAGTGTCGTATAAGGTTAGAACTGGTGTGGAAATTAGATCCTCCGTAAGTGCCCCAAAAGCTCTTTTTATCTCATCCCAGTAAAACGTGGCGTCTCCCTGCAGACGTTCTTGCAATGAATGTGCCTTGTTACAAAATCCTATTATGAAACGTCGGTAGTATGTGCACAGCCCGAGAAAACGTCTCACATCATGAATGTGATGAGGAGTTGGAAATTCTGTGACAGCCCTTTAACAGGATCAGGACAGTCAACATCTCCATTGACTAGGTGCCCCAGGCAGTGGCGGACTAGAGGGGGGTGGGGGGGGCGGAGGGGACGGAACGACGGAACGCTGCGGGCCTTCGGTCTTGGGGGGCCTCCAAATGCCTGGAAAGCATTTTATTTTAGTATTATTATAATTATTATTTTTGACAGGTGGGTGGGGGGTGGGGGAGCGTGCTTGACATCTCTTTCTGCTGGGGCCTCCAAATCTCGAAAGTATCTCTTTACACTGGCCCATGCCTCTCGTCATGTGGGGCCTCCACTCAGATGTTATTGTTTTATAGTAATATAATTTCCAAGTGGACAGGAGGGGAGCCTCATTTGGTTTCGCCGCCGCCGCCCCGGGCCTCCAACAGCCTTAGTCCGCCACTGGCCCCAAGAATTTTATTTCTTTGGCGACAAAGAGGCACTTCATTGGACTGAGGCGGAGTCCTGCAGACACTTCAACACAGTTGACAGGCGGCTTAGATGTTCTTCAAATCTTTCCGAGAAAACGACAATTTCATCTAAGTAGCAAAGACACGTCGTCCCCCTAAGGTGTCAAAGCAAGTTGTCTATCATGCGTTCGAATGTGGCCGGAGCATTACATCAAATTTATAGAGGCCGTCAGGTGTAATAAAAGTCGTCTTTTCCCTGTCAGCTTCGTCAGCCTCCATTTACCAGTAACCTGTCTGCATGTCCATAGTTGAGAAGTATGTAGCTCTTTTCAAGCAGTCTAAGAGGTGACCAATACGTGGCAGTGGGTAGACATCTTTCTTTGTGATTTTGTTCAGCAGCCGATAGTCGACACAGAATCGCCACGTGCCATCCTTCTTCTTTACGAGGACCACCGGAGATGACCAAGGACTCTCCGAAGGTTGTATAATGTCATCGTGCAACATCTTCTCCATTTCGTCCCGAAGTATCCGTCTTTCAGGTGGCGACATTCTATACGAAAGCTGGCTAATTGGTGGATGATCCCCAGTCTACTTCTGAAACGTGAATAATAATAATAATTTGCTTTTGTTTTCTTCAACATACAAACACCCATAGATTTAAAGTATCAGTTACCACTGATAGTTATCACTATCAATTTGTGTCTGTTCACACCAAAATACGCCTAATTTTAACCCTTTCTGATCTAATTATTTTCTACCAATGAAATACTTTTTTCTTTCGATTTATGTAAGCAAGAATTCGGAACATAACTTGAAAAAATTATTTTGGTCTACAAATTCTGAAATGATTCCAAATGGATTTAAATGGACAGCAGTGCAACACATGAGAACAAGGTATTAACACTTTTTCTTTTTACAATTCGCATTTTATTTAAGCAAAAATCATTGTATATTTTACAAAATACACTTTAAATTATAGAAATTTGATATTTTTGTTGCGATAAAAGTCTTTTGTAGTTAATACATATCAACATTCAACGTATTTCATGAAACATGTCATTATGAAGAGATGAAATGTTGCGACTGATATCCTAATAATCATATTTTAGTATAACGAAAAAAATAACCATAATCGGTATCTTCTTCATATTATATATTACTAGCTTAATTCCCACTGCTTTGCACGCGTAGACTGGATGGCCTGCGTTGGTTGTTTCTACTTCTAAACATACATTTTCATAGATTTAGCTTCAAAATTGCTTTCTTAATGAAATATTTTTGTACAACTTGCCACCCCCTATTGCACCATTGAGGGCAGAATTGAAAACACCCGAAAACATTTTTTTAAATTCTAACCATGGTTCCAAATCAAAACTTCCGCATTTATAGCATCAAAATAGACTTAGAAGCATCCTTAGTAGATTTTTCCCTTATTTCACACGCTTAATGGTTGGATTTCCAAAAATATGGAAACACATATTTTTAAAATTCCAATAAAAGTATACATCCGAAGTTTTGTATTTCTTGCTTCAAAATTGTCTTAATAGCAACGTATTTTCAAAAAAATCGTTCAGTCTCTATTTCATGCCCTTAGCGATGAGAGTATCGAAAACTTACCGATGCCTACAGTGTAAGATAAACAACGTCTGCAAATTTCACGTTTCTATCGTCTGTAGATTCACTTTTCAGCGCCGTTTTCTGTCTTTTAGAAACGTATCGAGAACGCGATATTTGTTCCTTACTTTTTGGCACCTTTCTTGGTAGTTTTATGTGCATTACGTTTCGCTGTATATAACTTCTTTGCTATTATAGTGTTAAAAGTCTTCGCTAGACTTCAATCAGAATTTTATATAAGCTCACAACTTTTAACCGCTATACCTCCCACCCTATTATAGCTCTCGACACGGGACTGCTATTGTGTGCAACGCGAGACTTTGTACTACAACACAGTGAATCGTTCGTCTCCACTGTGCAGTTTCTGATGAAGAGCAAAATATTGACACCGAGACGTAGCGTTTTATATAAGTCGGTAACTTTCATCTCCCATATCTTCCACCTCCTTATCTTTATCAACGCTTATCAACCCTCTACTATCGTAGTGCTCAATGGGGGACTCGTACTAACTACCACATACAAACACTATTCGTTTACGATGTGTAGTTTTGGCTGCAGTGTGAAATATAGGCGCACACACCCCAATTTTATATATATTAAGATTTATATCATATTTGTTGCTGATAACAATAGTTATAAGATATAAATGTTGATAGTAAGGACTAAATATCGCCGGCCGCGGTGGCCGAGGAGACTAAGGCGCTCCAGTCACGGTCTGCACGGCCACTACGGTCGGGGGTTCGAATTCCCCCTCGGGCATTGATTACTGTGCCGTCCTAGTTCGCAAGTAGTTCATAAGTAGTTTGTAAGTTTAGGGACTGATAACCCCGTAGTTAAGTCCCATAGACAATACAAACATTTGAACATTTTTGAACATTTGACTAAATATCTGCGTGATTGACAGGAAACAAAGTAAGCATATGTTAAGTTTTACACATGACAGACACCTATTCATTCCAAATGGAATCACTGATTTTACAGGATGAAAGATTTTATTTCGGGATCATATTCTAAAAATGTGATATATGCACATTATTCTATAATTCTACAAGCAATATGGACTGATAAGAGCTTCCAAAGTTTATATTGCAGGCCAAAATAGGAACACCATGCGCACGGCAACAAACAACAGAAGTTTGAGACCTAATAATCAGTTACTATAGACGAACAAGGTGCTACAATCTGTCAGCAAAAACCACAACTACATCGTAAGATTCCATTTGGGAACTTTTGTTGTGTAATATGCCCATCAAAAGCAAGATTAGTTAGTGATACCTTTTGGAAACATACAGTCAGAAAGGGTTAATAAATCAAATGTATACTCTACGTTGATCTATGTAGAAAATATAATGATGGTAACTAAAAGGTTTTACCGTTACTAAATACATTTGTTCTAATAAACTGCAGTTTCCTTTGTCAATGGAGTTCTAACTGTATATGACATAAGCTGTGAACATTTACTCACTATCTCTCAAACATCATAAGGAAAGTTTCACCAGCACATTCCTGCGAACTAAGAGCCGTAATAATATCAAAACTTTTTACTTCTAACGAAATTGCTAAGTAACTTCAGTTACATATAATTTTACGAGCTAAGGTCTGAAAGGAAATTTAACATGACTACAAATAACGTTAGATCTTTTTCAAATTGCTTTTCAGAACACTTATAAATCGCCTGTTTAGTAAGAAAAAAAATGTTTTTTGGAGACTCAGATGAGAGTAAATCTCTTAAAAATTTTAAATTTCTTATATATTTTGAAGTTCATAGTGTATCTAACTTCCGAAAACTTGAAGATGGACACTAACAGCTGTAACCGATGTTTCTTGACATTACATTGCAACCCTCCTGTAAAGAAAATATGCGTTTTAAACTTTACACAGCAACTGCAGAAATTATATCTGATTTCTGACAATATGCACTAAGTAAGGTATGCACAATGAAATATGATTATGCGAGTAAAATTGTATGAATTTAAATGCTTTCCTTGGCTATGAAATAAATAAGACTTGTACTCTAGTTGTGTTGAAATCGTTCACATCAATGGTCACATCCTCATCGTTGTGCATAATGGACATCTATTATTTTCTGAATTTTCGAAGAATCATGTTTAATACTTCTAACTTCTGCCAAAGTAGATCAACTGAGTAAATGTGAAATCGCTCTCTGTACACTTAATAGTATCTGAAAACAGAAGCGAAATAAAATTTAGACGCAAAGATAACAAAGCATGGCGAAAGTGATTGTAGTTATACGTAAGGGAACAAAACTCGTTATTACGGTTTTTAAGAACTGAGTTATCTGTGAATTTACATTACTTTATTGACTACACAGGAACATTAACATATATCTCCTCTTAAATCTGAATGGTTTCGTTAGAACGGAATCATATCGGCGCTTTTTCGCCTCCCATTTGGTCCAGTATACTTCAACGCACAATGATTGATAGTATTTCTGTTGCTCCATCTCTGTGTCGTTTCAGGTATTACTGACACAGAGTCCGTTAGCGACGAAATGTTCTAAAGACTGTTTGTAAACCTCAAATAGGAAAATTGCCATTTAAGAGAGGATGCTCAGTTAAGTCCGATATCTTGCTGGACCACAGGTTAACCTGGTAGAAAGTTCAGATTTGGTGTAGAACGAGAAGCGTGCTTAGATAGCGAAGCGGTTAATTCGACCGTTGATCCAAAATGTGAAATCCACATCCCAGTCGCCGACCAGGACAAATTTTCGCCTCTGTATTTATCTCCCTGTGCTTTGTGAAGCTGTCGTCATATTAAAAAATTTTTGCACGTTTCTCAGTGTATCTCGGTCCTGTAAATAGGGAAATTCTAATCCCTCAAGTTTTTTTCTATTTGTTTGAAACAAATGGATATTAAGTTACCATATCCTTCCTTTTTTTTATTTTTATAACAGTAAGTGCAGAGATCGATCATCATCAACTATCTGGACCGTGTATATGGTAACTTGGGGTGAGTTGGACCACTGGGTGAGACGGACCAGTGACGTATTTCGTGAATGCACCGCTAGACAGCAGCACCGTTCACTTGCTAGTAAGCTCATTGTTGAACGAACGTCGTACAAAAGTTCAAAAAAAAAAAATGTTAAAATGTTTGTTAAGCTTATGGGACTTAACTACGGGGTCATCAGTCCCTAAACTTACAAACTACTTACGAACTACCTTATCCTAAGGACGGCACAAATATCCATGCCCGAGAGGGGATTCGAACACCCGACCGTAGTCGTGCAAAAGTATTTTTGTCATTATCGTCTTAGGAGGTAATTTAGTTCAGGAGAAAAATCACATTTTCTGTTTTGGTAAGACGAAAAGTTTTATCATGTAGTTACGTTCCTTTAACATTATGGCACAGTCTGCACAGAATTCCTGCAGTTTTATTACTAAAAGCTCGACAAATGTGTTGGCATTTACCTACCCTAAAATGGCCACCGAGCTCTAAAACTGCAGACTGAAATCGAGGTGGTCTATCTCTCCCAGACAATTGGGATAGATGCACCAGCTCTATTTATCAGTGATGGACCGTGCATTTTAATTAGTGTGTGATGGACCACAATTAAGTATATCTTAAGTGACCATGGAAATTACATTAATATATTAAAAATTGAGCAAATAAAATGTTTTTGCCTAGTTTGCTGTTTGGAAACTTTAGAGTTTGCAGAGGAACAAGAGATTATTTTAATGAGTCTTGCAACAATCTCTTGATAAATAATCCAGAAAGGAAAGTAAACCGTCTTCAGTTTGGAAATCTATTAAATTCAGCGTGGGCTAAAGCAGCCACCGCAGAAAATGGCATAAGTGGCTTCAAGGCATGCGGAATAATTCCATTGAGTATGTCTGCAATACTCGACTATGCTTTTTTGTCGGACGCTGAGTCATTGCCAGAAATATAGGGGATGAATCTGGCACTCAAGCCAACCAACCAGTTCACAGCTCAGCAACGAACGTAGCGACACCAAGCACGTCAAAAGAGCTGAGTTCCTCCGCCGACACAACTTCAAGCACCACTGCTACAAAATCTGAGACTTCCATGATTACAAAATCAAAACTAACCACACCGACGTCTAAGCAAACACCGACAAAGGTTTTGGAAGAAATATCACCTGTTCCTTCTATTGACAAAACACCGAATTTCAAAGAAACACGACAACTGTCTCCAAAGAGCTAAAATCTGCTGAATATATTAACAGTGTAAAGGGAAAGCGAAATGAGGAAAGAAAGGCAACAGAAAAAAGGGAACAAAAACTACCAACAAAGCAGAGCACTTGGGAGGAGAAAAAGAGACCCAAGAAACGACAAAAGAAAAATGCTGCAAACAGTCCACCATGTTCATCAGGTGCAGAAACCCAACACTGAAGACTTTGTAGAAGTTCCTGAAAATAGCTTTGACGAATGGGATGAAATGAATGTGTGGGGTGTGGTGAAATCTATTATGAATGCAACAAAAAAGACGATTGGATTCAGTGTACTTCTTGTTCACGATGGCCACATGAATGTTGTTTATCATTTGCCAATAAGTGTTATAGCTGTGGAAGGAGAAAAATATCCTAAAGTTTGCGCAAAATCTGCAAATCAATGAAAATCCAGTGTTCGCTTACTATTTACAAAAAACTGAGAAAATTGTTTTGGTCTGAAATGTCTTACAGTATTAATTACTACATATTCCAATAAAAATATGTAATTTCCATTTACTCTTTTCTCCATGTGTAGCAACTATTTACGTGGTCCATCTCTCCCACTACACTGATCCATCTCTCCCATACACCTATGGGTGAGATGGGCTGGTGATATATATTTCTATTTCGTTGTGTGACTTGCACTTAGAGTGGGAGGACCTCAATAATGTACTTTACGTAAGTTTATATGACAGTCTATAGGAAAATGCTGCCAGAATACAACAAAAATTAAAAACCGATGAATAAAGAAAAACAGCGTTCCAGCTCTCCCAGAGTTACCCTAGTGCCTGATAATGAAAACAGCTTTCTGCGGACACACACTTTTGTTAAGTTAAATAAGAATAAAAATATTCTACACTACATATAGAGAGGATTACAACCAGCATATAAGTACGATCAGTAAAATCAAGTAACACGTTTGCATCTTTCCGGCTTATCTATTTGAGGAGTTCATTTCTATAAATACTTCAGCTACGCTCGTCTCGATAAACTGAATGTTGTGCAATCCTTTAAATAGCCCTGTATAATGTAACACCCAACTATGATTCAATGGTGGAGTAAAAATGAAGAGCGTATTGGGGGTCCAATTTAGTACGTCGAATAGACAGTGACACACATCGTTATCATTCGACGCCGTCTAATTAAATAATATAAAAAAGAAAGACATCTTTTCAAAAACAAACCCCGATCTGAATAGTGTGTCGCAAGTGGCGTGTTTCAGATAGTTCCCGCTCGTAAGTATTTATTAAGTGTGATCTTCTTGTCAAATTTAGAGAGTTTACAAACATAGTCACAATCAATATTTACAATTAGCGGCAACGAATACTGTGTTACCATTAAATCAATACAGACCGTATAATGTGCATATTTTCTCTCTACATTTAAAATATTAATCAGTTAATTACTGACACAAAACATGAAACAGAACTCCTGGATTTTTTTTCCTGCCGAGTAACTGCGATACACGTCATTAATTTAATACTGCCGTTTAGAGATTATTATATAACAGGCAGGTTTGTGCGTTTCAGCGGATTTCCAACAGCCACTTTACCTAAATAATTTTTATTCAATAGTTAAATTTACATAGCAATTTGCTAATACAGTTGAACCATCCTAAGTGGTGCAGGAAACAGCTAGATTCGAAATACCAAGTACAGTCTCAGTGCGAATTGTGAGAGATAACGTATAAAACCTGTGACATTTTATACACGTATGAACGAAATAAAAACGTCATATTGTCGGATTGGCACGCACGAGCATTAACAGTAAGGTACCAATGCCTGACGTTCAGGAAGGACGCGATCTAATTGAATTATCGAACAAGTCCCAAATACAAATTGTGGCCAAGATGTCTTATTTTACAGTCCTTTATTTTCTGAGTAACTGATTCGATTAACTTACTCGTCATCTTCATATCAGCATTGTCTACAAACAATGGTCACTCGCATGTACATACTTGAAGTAAAGTTAGAATGATCACGTACATACAATGCACTAAGCCATATTAATATATGTTAGAGCCCTGGCTGAGTCAGTTACCAACAGGCAGTTCTATAAGAAGGGAATTAAAGAAGTAGTTTTAATATACTTTTATGACGTTGCCGGCCGCGGTGGCCGAGGGGACTGGGGCGCTTCAGTCACGGTCTGCACGGCTACTACAGTCGGGGGTTCGAATCCCCCCTCGGGCAGGGATATTTGTGCCGTCCTAGTTCGTAAGTAGTTCATAAGTAGTTTGTAAGTTTAGAGTCTGGTGACCCTGTAGTTAAGTCCCATAGACTCTACAAACATTTGATCATTGAATTTATGACTTTGTGCAACGTTTGCACATTAACATTTTAACGTTACTTTAAATATCAACAAGCAAATGACCAATATTTGAAGACAATGCTGATCTGTAAATGATGACTTATTTCTTTGAAACCGGTAATTAGAAAATAAAGGAATGTAGAAAATCATCTTGGCTACATTTCCGTTTGGGAACTATTCTTTAACTAACAAAAAGTGTTTACAATAACATACAGTAAGCAGAAAAGCGATTCGATTAACCCGCTGCCAAGCACTTAAATGTGAATAGCAGATTTGCTATGTAGATGTAGATTTAAGCTTGGCCGATAGTTGCCACTAAATCCGCCGTCACTTTGAAATTCGTTTTATTTCAGAATCGGCCATCTAATATGAAGAATTACTAACACAACCAAAAGAGATCCTCGAATTTCATTACCTTTATTTACGTATGTCACTAATACAAACAATCCAAGTGTATACACCGCAAAATGAGTAAATCCCATAAATAAATAATAATAATGATAATATTTCAGAAGCTGAAGAGTTCAGATATAATAAGACAGAATGTAAAAATTGGAAATATTAAGAAAGGTAATCATTTAAAACAATAAAATTGAGGATTACATAGCAGAAGTGTAATACAACATATTTATAGAATAAAGCGGGTAAGTATATCCAACCTGAGAAAGAAAAAAGTTGATACATGACATATTTTGAAGTATAAATTCCTTAGCAATTTATTTGCATTTCATACTTATAAGTTTTATAGATAAACAAGGAACATAAAATTTTGCAAAGAAGTAAATGTGGTTGTACTTTTACTTGTATTTTCTATGGTTATTGCAAGGAGGTAAAGAAATCCGACTTCCTTACATGTCATTTTCATCCACTTTTTTCTGAGAAATTTGTTACCCCAAAGTATATATCTGTGATTGTAATAAGAGTCAGTAGTTACTGCACTTGCAGAAATCATTGCATTTATTACACTGCATATATCAAGAATCGTTTTAAAATGCATGGCTTGGGTTGAAAGCTGTGTTTTGAGAGAGGAGCTATTTGTGTGCTAGCGGAGATGGTGAGACAATGCACGCAGCACGTGCAACTGAAGGCTTTTAGGAGACAATAGGAATTTTACAATAGTTCACTTCCTTTGTGTGGCATCCTGACTCGCCCGGATAGCTCACCACACAATGGAAGCAGTAAGCACCTCAGCGATACAGTGGCACCGAAAATTTCCAACAGATTCTTAACGTGTATGATAAGGGTTTAAGTCTTACTAGTTTTCATAGTAGCCCTGGTAGCCACACAGGGATGGGGGTCTGTATTGCCAGAAACCAAATTTCCTGGAGGGCAAGGCAGAAAGCAGGTGGTTAACAAATGTTCTAACTCAGCCAGGGGATGGGAAAAATTGTAGCAATCCCACTGGAGGATGATTCTACTGGCGTTCTGTAATGACATGAATGATTTAGTTTATACCTCAGGGCCAATAGCTTCGATGTCCATCTTTTCTGAGTTTTGGTGAGGTCTGAGTCCTGAGGAACGGTAGTATCACAACCGCATCCTCAGAATCTGAAGTGGCACTTTATCTGTGTTTCATGTTCTTTCTACCCTATCGCTTTTCCTTCGGTTTCATTGGCTGCGAGTAATCTTCGGAATTGACTTAAGTGTTCAATGACAGGGAAGCTCTCCGACCAGCAGTTTTGTCCCTAAGGACCACTTCTCGCAAGAGAAGCCGGAGGAAGCTTGGGGATGGGGATATCCCCGAAGGCTGGGGTTGCATTGTTCCCAGAATTTGTGTTTGGAGGAGCAACTAAAGACAGCACCCAATTATCAAGGGGGCCGACTGACTCTGATAGCGCTGACGACTAACAGAAGTAAGCAAAAGTTTTGTTACTGTTGTATTTGAAGAAAGTGTTGGCAGCAAACGATGTTTTAAAGGGTTCAGAGTGAAGCTGCAAGTAGGTTTATTTATTTTTTGCCCCTGTGTAAGTAAATTTGTTCATGGTCTTATATAACATGCAATTTTTATGGAGTATCGTGCAGTCCGTCAAGCAGGGGGGGATGCTGAACATATTTGACACAGACTGATGGAATGGACGCCTGAAAACACTGCATGTGGGGCTAGAATTTCACAGGGAGGGCATGTGTCCTAATTTCCAGCACCTGTAGTGGAAGAGGAATGTAAGGTTTCAGGTCATACTGGTATATCAGCACATTAACCTTGCCAGGCAGAGAATGGCCAGGATAGAGGCACCGGTGTCTACTTTGGTGACTTTAGTCCCGCGCGGATGAAGTGAGCATCCCATCTTTGAGGTTGGCACATAACTTGTCTGACTGCACGAAGAGATCGTGGTGGACCATGTTGACTTACGAGGAGAAAGAAAAGATCCAAGCTAGTCGCAGGCGAGTAGCGTCCGAGACTGGGCTGGGGATACTGCTTCTACCTAAAGTGAACCACTTTCGCATCTTGCACATCATATTCTCCATACTTGTGAAGTTAAACAAAGGAAAGAGGTTTGGTTGCTATGAATGATTCTCCATAACTTTTGTTGCTCACAAGGAATTTATGTGAGCATAGCTAAACCCGATTTTTAGCCCGAGGTTCCTCCCATTGCACAGCCAGGGAATGTAAAAACTCTAGGCATTAATTTCTATTCTGCCATCCTTAGAGATGCTGGTGGCTGTTCGACTACCGACATTTGACCTCTGACGCTTCATAGTGTTCCCAATGAGCAGCCAGAGCCTTGCATGCCTAAATAAACTTGATATGACTGAGATGCAGCTGATCCCCAAATGAGGCCCACTACTCACTCTTCCAACTGAATAGCTATGCCTCTCCTTTAAGAGTCAGATCCCCAGGCCCTTTAAGATACAACGTTCTACTGTCGCGCCGTATGATGATCGCTCAGGAACTTACAGCTCTTAGGGTGTAGACTGTTGGCTCGACGCAGTTCCCACCTCATAGACCCTTGGTTGGCCAAGCCTGTACTCATCAAACAAATATTGAGTGTCTTGAGGGACTACGAAACTACCATGAACATGAACTCAATTTTCGGTCAACTTTAACTGATGTCAGACAATCTACATTAAGACCTTAAATTGTCTGAAAAAGTTTGCGTCGTATTCCATAATCTTCTAGTACTGACAATGGCGTCCTCGTAGGAACACCGGAAACTAAAACTGAAGAAACTGCACCAGAGTAGGAAAATAAGGGGATGGGGTCTGGATAAATTGAAAGAAACCGGTTTTGAGATTTACAGAGTGAGCGTGGGGCAGCAATGCACAGTAACGAGGGAAAATAACGTAGCAGAAGTTGAATGGGTAGCTTTGAGATATGAAATAGTGAAGGCAGCAGAGGACCAAATAGCCAGAAAAGGAAGACCTACAAAATATCCTTCGACATCATAAGAAATACTCCATTGATGAAAGAAGATATAAAAATTGCAGCAAATGGAGGGGGTAAAATGGAATACAGGCAACTAAGAAAAGAGAGTGACAGAAATTCAAAATGGCTACGCAGGACTGATTCGAAGCTACCTGCAAGTATGCATAAGGATCTATAACTAGGGGAAAAAGAAGTATTGCGCTAAGAAAAATAAAAGAAGTGTTTGGGGTCAAGAAAAGCCCCTGTATAAATATCAAGAACTCGGAAGGAAGACTAATTCTGAGTAAAGAAGGAAAAGCTGAAACGTGCAAAGAATATATAGAGAGGCTCTACAAAGGAAATGAATTTCATGATAATATGGTAGATAGGAAAGAAGTAAATAAATATGAAATCGGAGATACTGTACTGGGAGAAGAATTTTACATAGCACTGGAAGACCTAATCGAAACAAGGCCCCAGGTGTACATAACATTCCGTCACAACCATTGATGTCTCTGGAAGAGCCAGCCATGACGAAACTATTTCCCCTGGTATGCAAAATGTATGAGAACGGCGAAGTACCCTCGGACTTCAAGAGAAATGTAATAATTCCATTTCCCGAGAAGAGAGGTGCTGAAAGGTGTGAAAACTACAGAACCATAAAGTAAGAAGTCGTAGTTTGTAAAGTATAACACAATTTCTTTTTGCAGAGGAATGGAAGATCTGGTAGAAGCCGAGGTCGAGGAATACAAGATTGGATTTAGGAGAAATGTAGGAACACGGGAGGCAATACTGACCTTAGAAAACATATTAAGGGACGGCAACTAACATATCTAACTGTAGTACATTTCGAGAAAGGTTTTGACGTTGTTGACTGGAAAATAATGTTCCAAATTTTGAAGTCAGCGGCGTAAAATTAAGGGAACGGAGGTTTCTTTACAACTTGTACAATATGCAGACAGGGCACGAAAGGGAATTATTGATTGGGAAGAGTGTAAGACAGGACTGTAGCCTTTCTCCAATGTTACTGAATCTATACATTGAGCTAGCTGAAATCAAGGAGAAATTTGGAGAACGGAAGAAATTCAGGGTGAAAACAGAAAATCTTATCGTTTCTATGATAACATTACAATTCTGTCAGAGACAGCAAAGGACCTGGAAGAACAGATGGGCGAAATGGACAGTCTCTTGCAGGAAGATTATAAAATGAACATTCACAAGAGAAAAAGAGTCTAAGAAAATGAGGAAACGGTAAATGAATTTGATTTGGTAACGAACACTAAAAGGGATTGATGTGTTTTGTTACTTAAGCAATAAAATAACGTACAATGGTGGCAGTACAGAGGATATTAAATGAGGAATAGCAGTGGGAGGAAACGCGTTTCTGAAAAAGAGAAATTTGTTAAGCTAAATATTAATTTACAAGTTAGCAAGTCTTTCCTGAAATCATTTGTGTTGAGTCTTTCTTAGTATTGAGACATGGGCGATAAACAGTTCGCATTGGAAGACGATCGGATCTTTTGAAATGTGGTGCTGCAGAAGAATGTTTAATATTGGCTGTGTAGAGCTCGTAACTAATGAGGACGTGCTGAACTGAATTTGGGGGGAATAGAAATTTCTGGCATACATTCAAATGTTTAAATGTTTGTAATTCTATGTGGCCAAACTACGTTGGTCATCAGTCCCTAATCTTACAAACTACTTAAACTAAGTTAAACTAATCTAAGGACAAAACACACTTCCATGCCCGACGCGAGAGACCGCTTGCATTCTTTGACTGATTAGGCGACCACATGGATATCGTTTTTTTAGAATGTTTATATCTATGGTACGTGAAGTTCAGATCTTAAATAACAATCAGCCAAAGCCATTTGATGCAACACTTAAAATTCTCGAGAAAATAGACTGAAATTTTGCAAAGTACACGTAAGTACCAATAATAACTATAGTTTTAGCATCTGTCGGTACAATTGTCGCTTGTACATTTGTCGGTGTAGCGCAGTTGGAAGCGTGCAGTGCTTCAAATCCCACTGAGCACACATACTTTTCTTTCGTTTCCGAATTTAAATATATAAAACATTTTTAATTGTTTAATTCCACATGCTGTTTCGGTTTTTGTTTGTGTGTATGTATACGACTTGGAAACGTTATCGTTGCTTAAAACGATGGTTGAGCAGGGTAACTGCTTTCAAAGGCATTAGTAGCTATGGAGATGACTTTCCTAAAACAGTGTCGTATCTCTTCACAAAATGAACAATCAAAGACTGCCGTCGTCAATTAATAGTGCAACCAGTACTGTTTACATACTTTTTAACCATCATTGTTAACAACCTTCTGTGAAATACAGAAAATTACGAATAAACAAAAATACGTGCACTTTTCGTAAAAAATACTATTACATATTAAAACTATGTAAGAATTCCAATACAACGAATACAAATTTAAAAATCTGTCACGACAGGATTCTAACCACCGACCCTAGTGTTGTAACGCCAGAATGCGGACACCTATTCTATCCTTTTTTTTCCTTTTATCCTTGCAGTTACTGATCGTGTTTGTTCATTGTTGTTCGAGGTATTGTTGGCTCAGCTTTTTTAATCAGAGAGGTTGTACGGGTCTCTGACGGGGAACGATGACGCACGGCGCCCGACGTTCATCTGAGCATCCGACAGATGCTGCACTTCATTTAATGATTGGTACTGGTAATACAACAAAGTCAATTTTCTCGATAATTTTTGATAGTTGCGTCGATCGGCTTTGGCTGATGGTTATATGAGTTCTGAACTTCGCATACCATAAACATATAAAAACATCTGAAATTCATACCCATGTGATCTCCTTGTAAGAAATGATCAATTGGTAGGACAGATTCTCAGACATAAAGAAATCGTGAATTTAACATTGGAGGGAATTATGTGGCGTAAAAATTGCAGTAGGAGACCAAAAGATGAATACAGTAAGCAGGTTGAAGTAGATTTGCATTGCGGTCTTATAAGGAGATGAAGAGGCTTGTTCGTGATAGAGGAGGGTGGCGGCGACCACCACAACAACAACAACAACAACGAAACACACATAAAATGCTTTGTTTCACTCAGAGTACTTTTCCATTGCTTGCTGTAAGCTGAAGACTCGGTCCTGGTGGCCTCTATGAGGCTTAAATCTACAGTAAATCTACGCGTCTTCCAGAAATACTCGCACTCTCCTTTCAACAATACTTGAGAACATTTTGCCCACAAAGTTAAACAAAGAGATGCGTGAATGCTGTTGTGATTGATGAATTCGTTTAGCTAGACGGAACCTGTGCCGACTCCCTATGCAACTTTAATTTTCCTGTGACACCATTTGAGACGTGAAATTCCATTGTCCACGTGTGGACAAGGTATATACACTCCTGGAAAATGAAAAAGAGCACCATGAGTTCGTCGACCCAACAGAGGGAACTTTTATTGACACAGTCTTCAGGATGACTTCAACACAATCACACAGGCAAAGCCATACGCGCGTGAGTACAGTTACCAGAGCGTAAGCAATATCGGCATTGGTACCATGCATACCCTCCTTTTGCAGCAATACAAGTTGTAATTATTCCAAGTAGACGATCGTAGAAATGCGAAATATAGTCTTGTGGGATGGCCTGCCATGTAACATCCACCTGGTGACTCAGTTAGGCCACATGTCGTGCTGCTCATGCAGACCGCCCATGACGTTTCAAGCGGTCCCGAACATGCTCAATGGGGGAGAGATTTGGGGATCGTGCTGGCCAGGGTATTTAAGGTACACCTTGAAGAGCACGCTAAGTGGTACGGGATACATGTGCACGTGCATTTACCTCTTGGAAAAGCTTATCTTTTTGATGGTGCATGAGTGATAGCAAGAAGGGATGAACGACGGTTTCAGTGTACCGTGCACTGTTCAGTTTTCTCTAGACGATCCTTAGAGGAGAACAGCCAGTGTAGGCTATGGCTCCCTACACAACATTGCACGATCATCTGTGCCGTTATGGTGTCCTCCGCTCACGGTCCAACTTCGTTCTTCCCGCCTCCACTTGTGTCACGGTAGGTGCTTACGAAGGGACCAATAGGCTCATGTCGTCTTCAGTGATGTGAGTCGCTGCTGCCTCGGTGCCAATGATGGACGTACGCGTGTGTGGTGTCGTGCAGGGGAGTGCGAAAATATGGAGTGTACGCGACAGAGGAAAACGGAGTCGATATCTGCCATCATGGTGTGGGTTTAATATAATGGTTTCAATATTTTAACACGAATTGTTTACAGAAGGATGAAAAAGCTGGTAGAAGCCGACCTTCGGGAAGACCAGTTTGTATTCAGGAGAAATGTAGGAACACGGGAGGCAATCCTCACTTTACGGCTCATCCTAGAAGATACATTAAGGAAAGGCCAACCTACATTTCTAGCTTTTGGAGATTTGGAGAAAGCTTTTGAGAATGTTGATTGGAATACACTCTTTCAAAATCTGAAAGCAGCAGGAGTAAAATATTGTGAGCGGAAGGTTATTTACAACTTGTACAAAAACCAGACAGCAGTTATCAGAGTTGAAGGGCATGAAAGGGATGCAGAGGTTGGGAAGGATATAAGACAGGTTTGTAGCCTTTCCCCAATGTTATTCAATTTGTGCATTGAGCAAGCTATAAAGGAAAGCATGGAGAAATTTGGGGAAGGAATTAAAGTTCAGGGTGAAGAAATAAAAACCTTGTGTTCAGCTGATGACATTGTAATGCTGTCAGAGACAGCAAAGGACCTGGAGGAGAAGTTAAATGGAATGGACAGTGTATTGAAAGGAGCATATAAGATGAACATTAACAACAGCAAAACAAAGGTAATAGAATACAGTCTTGGAAAATCAGGCAGTGCTGAAGGAATTAAATTAGTTAACGAATCAGTAAAGGTGGTAAACGAGTTTTGTTACTTGGGCAGTAAAATAACATATCATGGTCACAGTACAGAGGATATAAAATGCAGAGTGGGAATGGGAAGTAAAGCGTTTTTGAAAAAGAAAAATTTGTTAACGTCGAATGTTAATTTAAGTGTAAGGAAGTCCTTTCTGAATGCATTTGTGTGGAGTGGTGCCTTGTATGGGAGTGAAACATGGATGATAAGCAGTGCGAAGGATAGAGGCTTTTGAAATGTGGTGTTACAGAAGAATGCTGAAGATTAGGTAGGTGGACCAAGTAAGTAATAAAGAGATACTGAACAGAATTGGAGAGAAAAGGAGTTCCTGGCATACCTTGACTAAAAGAAGGGATCGATGGGTAGGACACATTCTTAGACATCAAGGAATTGTGAATTTAGCATTGGAGGGAAGTGTGTGGCGTAAAAATCGCAGAGGGAAACCAAGAGATGAGTATAGTAAGCAAATTTAAATGGATGCAGGTTGCTGTTCTTATGAAGAAATGCTCACGATTGATTAGGGTGGAGAGCTACATCAAACCAGTCTCCGGACTGAAGACAACAAAAACGGTGTGGGGTGCCATATCCTACACTAGTCGTACTCTTCCGGTGTTCGTCGAGGAAAAATTGAATAGAGCACGGTACATCGAAACTCTCATTCAACCCGTCTTGCCACCGTTCATTCACCAGCAAGGGGATATCCTTTTCCAACAGGACGATACACGTTCACTCGTGTCGCGTACAACCCAACCTGCTCTTCTAGGCTTACGTCAACTACCCTACCCATCACTATACCCAGATCTGTCCCCCTTTGAAAATGTTCAGGAACGGATTGCTTGTTGCGCGGTCTGCATGAGTGGCACGACACTGGCCAGTGTTGCCAAGTTAATGGTTTTCCCACTAAACCTGGTGGTTTTGAGTACCTGTCAAGTGGGTAAATTTTGCATCTAGTGGCTAGTGGAGAATTACGGCCAATTTTAAAAATATTTCGGTAGCTCATGCAAAATATATTTTTAAAAACAGTTCATGAAGGCAGCATTCAGTAACAGTACTATTTAATTCTCTAACGTCTCGTAGCTACTGAATTTATAACACGTAAACATTTATAATATACGTTATTCTGTCTTTGTTCCCCACTTTTGTGCGCACATATTGTTATGCGCTTTTTTTATTGAATCGTATCAGAAATGTACATTATAAAATACATGATATAAAACAGGGTAACAAAATACAGAGAGAAATATTACAAAAATAGTACTAGTAAATATGTGTCTGCATGCATACTTCATATTATGAGGACACTTTTATGGGGCAATTTTAGATACCCGAGACTAGACCAACCTCCAACGATAATATTATACCTTTACAATTAATGTAAAAGCTCTGTGATCCTGAATACCATGATTAGGTTTCATGATAACACTTCAATAAAGCAACGTTACTCCGACAATAGTATCCATTTTAAATGCATGTTTCATAAAAACAACGCAGTAGAAATTTATCATTATTTTTTCTCAATAGCGAATGTCACTTTGCGTCACTGTATAAGGTATAGATGTTCTACCAAATGGTGACATATGAAAATTTGTGCCGGGCCGGGACTCCAACCCGGGTTTACCGCTTTTCGCGAGCGGTCGCCTTAACCAGTAGGCTACCCGAACACGACTCCAGTACCGATCCAAACTTCCATATGCCACACTGACTGCACTTAGGATGAATATAGTTGACTCCTAAGTGCAGTCAGTGTGACAAATGGAAGTTTGGGTCGGTCCTGGAGTGGTTAAGGCGACCGCTCGCGAAAAGCAGGAAACTCGGGTTCGAGTCCAGGCCCGGTACAAATTTTCATATGTCACCATTTGGTAGAACATCTATACCTTATACAGTGACGCAACGTAAAATTCGCTATTGCGAAAAAATAATGATAAATATAACAACACTGTAAATCGTCACCTTACAGTAAAGCAACAGAAATAGTTATGAAGTATAAAAAGGAAATAAAATTTCGACCTGCAACTTCTCATTTGTGGTAGAAATCTGTTCTAGCTTTAAAGACAAGGGATAAGTTGAATTGTCTCATCTTTTTGGTTACTCAACATACTCAGTACTTCAAATAATTGGAATATCGTGTTTTGTTAATCACACGAATGAAATCTAGTGGTTTCAGGTGGTTTTAATAAGGTTTTTAGTTGGAAATCACATTTCACTGCTGGCAACACTGCATCTCGCCTAACTGAGGCAGCAGGTGGAAACTGCAAGGCAGCCATTCCGCAAGACATCATTTGGCACCTCTACTACCGTTTCCATGGGGAAAATTACAGCTTGTTTTATTGCGAAAGGAAGACGTAGGGTGTCCCGAAAAGGACTCCCTGATTTCAAAATTAAATATCTCCAAAACAAAGACCGATAGACGAATGCAGTAAACGGTATGTTTATTGTGAGAGCTGTAAGAAGTTTATACAGCAGTTTGAAATAATAGTTACAGAAGCTACTAACAGATAGCGCTGTAATCGCCATACGTAATGCCTAGTATAAATATTGATCCGAAGCCCAGAGCGATCAGTTCCACTACTGAAACGTGAGCCGACCACGGTGGCCGAGGAGACTGAGGCGCTCCAGTCACGGTCTGCACGGCCACTACGGTCGGGGGTTCGAATCCCCCTCGGGCATGGATATTTGTGCCGTCCTAGTTCGTAAGTAGTTCATAAGTAGTTTTTAAGTTTAGGGACTGATGATCCCGTAGTTAAGTTCCATAGACTATACAAACATTTGAACATATTGAAACGTGAAAGGAGGTTAGCGTACCCACGGAAGAGATTAAATACATGTAAGCCATTGAACAAGGCGTTTTTCTGGTGCTAGAGTACCACAGAAGATAGTCCTAGGGAACGAGGCGAAGTTTTCAAGTACGATTTAATGTTCCAAAAGGACCCGATTCGAAAATCATTCGTACGCTAATCGCAAAATTTCAACGAACAGGCAGCGTAAGTGATGATTTAGTGGGGCATGTTGGCCGCAAGCAAACCGCAGTTACGTCTGAAAATATCGCCACAGTTTCTGGGATTATTCAGCGAAATCCAAGGTCATCCCTTCGTAGAATTGCATCTGAAACTGGTTTAAAGCGTTCCAGCACGCAGAAAATACTGAGGAAGAGCCTACACATGTTTCCATTCAAAATTCAAACGTAGCCAGGCCATACCCGTACGAGCTGTGCAACAAAGGGTTACCTTTGCTAATCAGATGTTAAAAATGATTGATAGTGAAGGATTTGATGTTGGATGCATCTGGTTTACAGATGAAGCACACTTCCACCTGAATGGATACGTGAATAAGCAGAACTGGCGATTTTGGGGTTTCCAAAATCCATATTGTTGTGAAGCGAAACCCCTGTATTCTCCTAAAGTTACTGTGTGGGCTGCAGTATGCAGCAGAGGCATTATTGGCCCTTTTTCATTCGAGAAACGGTCACTGGTGCACGTTACGTTGCAATTTTGGAACAATTTGTCGCTACACAGCAAGCGTTAGAGGATCGACTAGGTACTGAATGGTTTATGTAAGATGGAGCCCGATCACATCGGACCGAACAAGTGTTTCGCTTTCTTGAGGAATACTTCGGTAATCGAGTCATTGCTTTGGAATATCGCAGATTCACTGGTGCAGGCATGGATTGGCCTCCATATTCGCCGGATTTGCCTTTTTTTTTTTTTTTTTTTTTTTTTTTTTTTTTTTTTTTTTTGAGCACAGTGAAAGACGTGGTCTACCGTAAGCATCCCGCCACGCTGGACGAGCTTGAATCGGCGACCTCTGTGGCACTGTGGCATGGGAATCCATTTCGGTTGAGACACTACGAAATGTGATGGCGAATTTAATTCTTCATTTGCGCCGCCTCTGTAGTGCCAATGGTGAACATTTTGAAAACATTGTGATTTGATTTTGTAAAGAGTGTTTTCGTACGATTATGCTGATAGGAGCTGTACAGCGTACAGCGCCATCTATTAGCAGCTTTTGTAACTATTATTTCAAACTGCTGTACAAAATTCTTACAGCTTTCACAATAAACATACCGTTTACTGCATTACTCTATCGATCTTTGTTTTCGAGATATTTAATATTGAAATCAGGGATCCCTTTTCTGGACACCCTGTATACACGCAGTAATGGCGGAAGGGCCGGGCGAGCCGGGCGAGCCGGGCGACCGAACGGGGCGCCAAATTTTAAGGCAGTTTGGGGGGGGGCGCCAAAATCCTTGCTAAATTTATATTATTGTAAACAGTGAACTAAAAATTAATTTTTTAATAAATTGTGTAGCAACATAGGTTACTACCTCATGCCATAGGCCTCACTCTTTGCAACAACCCCGGTTTCTTCGTGAATCTCTTATAAAAGAAATCCCTTCATCCCTTCACCTTATTTGTCTATAAAAAAATCTCCGCTGACAAAGCTAAAGGCTATTGTTGAGAGCTGGGAGATTTGAGCAACAATAACACGCTCTGACAATTACAACCAGCGCGGTGCCGACAATTGCACTCCTTGCGATAAAGCTATGTCAGCCGCTCTAACAATACACACAAACAATATTGAGTTATCGGCAACCAAAGAGAAATTAGTCCTGTTTGTACTGACAAATGTCTCGTGAAAGAAAATTATAAATCAGAAGTCATGTACATGTAGTGCAGGCTTCATGGTGTGCGTGTTCTTCTTTTATCTCCTGAATTTCGACTCTTAATAGAAGAATCGTTGCGTTAATGTGTTCTTTATCAACATGTAGGAAAAAAGGAAGCCTTCTGGAAATGTATACAGAAATAGAAGAGCACAATTAGCGGCTGAAAATGAGAAGCAGGCAGCAGCATTAAAGAAATTCTTTCGTACTCCTGAAACAGACAATAATAGAAATGAAATCGTAGAACAAGAGAATGAGGAAACCAGCAAGAAATCAACAAATATTCCAGAAGATAACAACACAGTACAGGTAAGTAGGCCTACATTACGTAACATATTTTCGTTGTATTACGTTTAATGGAGTGTTGTGTTATGGTCTTCAGTCCGGAGACTGGTTTGATGCAGCTCTCCACCCTACTCTATCCTGAGCAAGCCTTTTCATCTCCTCATAAGAACGACAACCCACATCCACTTGAATCTGCTTACTATACGCGTCTCTTGGTCTCCCTCTGCGATTTTTACCCCACACACTTCCCTCCAACGCTAAATTCACAATTCCTTGATGTCTAAGAATGTGTCCTACCAATCTATCCCTTCTTTTAGTCAAGGTATGCCAGATATTTCTTTTCTCCCCAATTCGGTTCAGTACCTCCTCATTAGTTACGCGATCCACCCACCTAATCTTCAGCATTCTTCTGTAGCACCACATTTCAAAAGCCTCTATCCTCTTTCTGTCCACACTGCTTATCGTCCATGTTTCACTCCCATACAAGGCAACACTCCATACAAATGCCTTCAGAAAGGACTTCCTTAGGCTTAAATCAATATTCGATGTTAACAAATTTCTCTTTTTCAAAAACGCCTTTCTACCCATTGCCATTCTGCATTTTATATCATCTGTACTGCGACCATCATTTGTTATTTTACTGCCCAAGTAACAAAACTCATCTACCTCCTTTATTGTTTCGTTACCTAATCTAATTCCTTCAGCATCACCTGATTTTCTTACACTGCACTCCATTACCCTAGTTTTACTCTTGTTAATGTTCATCTTATATGCACCTTTCAGCACACTGTCCATTCCGTTCAATTGCTCTTCCAGGTCCTTTGCTGTATCTGACAGAATCACTATGTCGTCGGCAAAACGCAATGTTTTTAATTCTTCACCCTGAACTTTAATTCCTTCTCCAAATTTCTCCTTGCTTTCCTTTATAGCTTGCTCAATGTACAAATTGAACAACATTGGGGAAAGGCTACAACCCTGTCTTACTCCCTTTCCAACCACTGCATCCCTTTCATGCCCTTCAACTCTGACAACCGCTGTCTGGTTTTTGTACAAGTTGTAAATAACCTTACGCTCCCTATATTTTACTCCTGCTTGCTTCAGAACTTGAAAGAGTTTATTCCAATCAACATAGTCAAAAGCCTTCTCCAAATCTACAAAAGCTAGAAATGTAGGTTTGCCTTTTCTTAATCTATCTTCTAGGATAAGCCGTAAAGTGAGTATTGCCTCCCGTGTTCCTACATTTCTCCTGAACCCAAACTGATCTTCCCCGAGGTCGGCTTCTACCAGCTTTTCCATCCTTCTGTATATAATTCGTGTTAATATTTTGCAACCATGACTTATCAAACTGATGGTTCTGTAGTTTTCACACCTGTCTGCACCCGCTTTCTTTGGAATGGGGATTATAACATTTTTCTTAAAGTCTGAGGGTACTTCACCTGTCTCATACATCTTACACACAATGTGAAACAATTTTGTCATGGCTGGTTCTCCCAGAGACTTCAGTAGCTCTGACGGGATATCATCTACCCCAGGGGCCTTGTTTCGACTTAGGTCTTTCAGTGCTCTGTCAAATTCATCTCTCAGTATAGTATCTCCTATTTCATCATCATCATCTACGTCCTCTTCCCTTTCTACAATAGTGTCTCGAAGTTCATTTCCTTTGTAGAGCCCCTCTATATACTCTTTCCACCTTTCAGCTTTCCCTTCTTTGCTGAGAACTGGTTTTCCATCAGTGTCCTTGATATTCATAGAGCTGTTTTTCTTATCTCCAAATGTTTCTTTTATTTTTCTGTAGGCTGTATCTATTTTTCTCCTATTTATACATTCTTCTACATCCTTGCATATGCCTTCTAGCCATTCCTGCTTAGCCATTTTGCACTTCCTGTCAATCTCATTTCTTAGTCGTCTGTACTCCATTTTGCCTGTTTCATTTACTGCATTTTTATACTTTCTCCTTTCATCGATTAAATTTAGTATCTCCTGTGATATCCAAGGATTCTTTGTAGGTCTTGCCTTCCTACCTATTTTGTCCTCTGCTGCCTTCACTATTTCATCTCTCAATTTTACCCATTCCTCCTCAACTGTTTTATTTTCCCCTGTTTCTGTCAATTGTTGCCTGAAGCTCCCTCTGAAATTCTTAAGAACTTCAGGTTCCTTCAATTTATCTAGGTCCCATCGCCTTATTTTCTTACCTTTCTGTAGTTTCTTCAGTTTCAGCCTACAGTTCATAACCAACAAGTTATGGTCAGAGTCTATGTCTGCCCCTGGGTATGTCCTACACTTCAAAACCTGGTTCCGAAATCTATGTCTTACCATTATAAAATCTATCTGGTATCTCCCGGTGTCTCCTGGTCTCTTCCACGTATACAACCTTCTTTTGTGATTCTTAAACCAGGTGTTTGTTATAACTAAATTATGTTCCGTGCAAAATTCTACCAGGCGGCTTCCTCTTTCATTCCTTTTGCCCAGACCATATTCACCCACTATCTTCCCTTCCCTTCCTTGTCCTACTACCGAATTCCAGTCTCCCATAACAATTAAGTTTTCCTCTCCCTTAATTGTCTGAATAATTTCCTTTAGCTCCTCATATATTTCTTCGATCTCCTCATCATCGGCAGAGCTAGTTGGCATATAAACCTGTACTACTGTTGTCGGTGTTGGCTTCGTATCTATCTTGACAATGATAATGCGATCGCTGTGCTGGTCATAGTACCTTACCCGCATTCCTATTTTCTTATTCATTATCAGTCCTACTCCTGTGATACCCCCAACTGATTTTGTATTTATAATCCTGTACTCACCTGACCAGAAATCCTGTTCATCCTGCCACCGAACTTCACTAATCCCCACTATATCTAACTTCAACCTATCCATTTCCCTTTTTAAATTTTCTAATTTTCCTACTCGATTAAGGGATCTAACATTCCACGCTCCGACCCGTAGAATGCCAGTATTGTCTTTCCTGATGATCACATCCTCCTGAGTAGTCCCCGCCCGGAGATCCGAATGGGGGACTATTTTACCTCCGGAATATTTTACCCGAGAGGATGCCATCATCATATGTTCATACAGTAGAGCTGCATGTCCTCGGGAAAAATAACGGCTGTAGTTTCCCCTTGCTTTCAGCCGTTCGCAGTAGCTGTGTGGCAAAGCCACATTAGCTGATGTTACAAGGCCAGCTCAGTCAATCATCCAGACTGTTGCCCCTGTAACTACTGAAAAGGCTGCTGCCCCTCTTCAGGAACCACACGTTTGTCTGGCCTCTCCACAGATACCCCTCCGCTGTGGTTGCACCTACGGTACGGCTATCTGTATCGTTGAGGCACGCAAGCCACCCCACCTCGGCAATGTCTGTGGTTCATGGGAGTGGAGAACAGGTGTTTACACACGTAGCGTCTTAGCAGGCTGGGGTGGGTAGGGTGGCGGCCTCTCAGATAGGCGGCGAACTTCGGGCTCAAAGAAAGCTCTTTCCCGATTGATATAAGTAGCAATAACTACATTCTATACCAACACTGATACTTGATACATGTACCAAAACTATAAGACTTTTACTCGTTAGATGTGTACTAACCGACTTTAATTAAAGACTTTGCTGAGAAAAAGGCGGGAAAAGTTAACTTTACTTAGCTTTCTAAACAACTCAAAGGAAAATTTGCATTAAAACTGTATAAAGATATAAAATTATATTACTCGTTGTATTATTTGTATTACGAAATCTGTGTACAATGATGTTACAAAATATATTTGTATATTCTTTTGTTCATATATGTGTTCTCTTTCGTAGTTAACAAGGTTGTTTATGTATACATGTGTAAATAAATGCTGTAGCGCATCATCAATCGTAATTTTATATAAATCGTTGTTTCTTGAATCGTCCTGTAAATTTCTAATCAGTGACGTAGAATTTTCTGCATGCTCATGTGTAAATAATTGTTTCGTATATCGTTAAACGAAACCTACTCTGTGTATTTAACTGACAAAAGTTAAGATCTTAGTTTAATAATTGATTCTTATAGTTATAGAGTTGAAGGAGTTATCCTTTAAAAGCAGCTATCTGTAAGGTAGCATAGCAAATTTGAAGTGAGTAATACCAATGGGTTGTAGGGGGCGCCATTTGGATTTTTTGCCCGGGTGATATGGTTCCCTTCCGGCGACCCTATATACACTGTTCTAGCATTGACATAGGTCGCGCCCTGCTTGGTCGACAAACTGATGGTGTTCATCTACATCTACATCTACATAGATACTCTGCAAATCACATTTAAGTGCCTGGCAGAGGGTTCATTAACCACCTTCAAACTTTTCTCTACCGTTCCATTCTCTGATAGCGCGCGGGAAGAAAGAACACCTAAATCGTTCCGTTTTCGATCTGATTTCTCTTATTTTATTGGGATGGTCATGTCTCCCTAAGTAGGTGGGTGCTAGCAAAATATTTTCACATTCAGAACTAAAAGTCGGTGATTGAAACTTCGCAAACAGATCACGCCGCAATGAATAACGTCTTTCTTTTAATGATTTCCACCCCAATTCGTGCAACATTTCCGTGACGCTTTCCCCCCGTAACGCGATAAAACAAAACGAGCTGCCCTTCTCTGAACCTTCTCAATATCTTCCGTCAGTCCCACCTGGTGAGGGTCCCACAAGGGGCAACAGTACTCCAAGAGAGGACGCACAAGTGTGATGTAGGCAGTCTCTTTGGTGGGGCTGGTGCATCGTCTAAGCGTTCTGCCAATGAAACGTAATCTTTGGTTCGCCTACCCCACAATATTTTTTATGTGTTCTCTCCAGTCAAAGTTGTTCGTAATTGTAACTCCTAGGTATTTGGTAGAATTTACGACCTTAAGGTTTGACTGATTTATCGCGTAATTGAAGTTCAGCGGATTTCTTTTAGTGGTCATGTGTATTACTTCACACTTTTCTTTATTTAGTGTCAATTGCCAATTTTCGCACCAAGTAGAAATTTTGTCTAAATCGCTTTGCAGTTGCTTTTGATCCTCTGTTGACTTCACTAACCGATAAACGACAGCATCATCCGCGAACAGTCTAAGGGAGCTATTCAGATTATCTCCTAAATCGTTTATAAACACGAGAAAGAGTAGGGGACCAATAACGCTTCCCTGTGGAACGCCAGATATCATTTCTGTTTTACTCGATGACTTACCGTCAATTACAACGAACTGTGTCCTTTCTGATAGGAAATCGTGAATCCAATTTTTCATTTTCCAGGAGTGTATTTTTCTAGGGTTCACTGAAGCATTGGACACACAGTACGCCGGCTGGGTGCTTTCCTGTATGTTGGACACAGTGCCCTGTGTCGCACTTGCATTTTTCCCCCTCACCAGACAGCAGGACACGGCGCCCGCCCTTAACCCTATTAGCCAGCCGGGCCCGCGCTCGGCGGTCAGAGCGTGTTTGACAGACCCGCGGGTAAACAGTGCGCTGGCCCCGCCCCTCCCCCCCCCCCCCCCGCCCTCCCCAACCCGCAGTCCGACGAGCCCCCGAGCCGCGGCCAGCGCGATTAATTAATATTCCACATCAAAAACACACGGCCAACAATGAGGTTAATCAGGAAAATACATACAATGGTTCATTAGAGGCGGCACAAAGCCGATTCATTTGCATCATTTGCCGCCCGCGGCCTCCTTGCATTGCTGCCCGCCTGTCTGCCACTGTGCGATCGCAGCGCCGCCGGCCGGCGCGCGGCGAGTGCGCGAAACACCGCGCACAGTAGAAAACAGACCGGGCTGGTACACGAGCGAGCAGCCTGCCCCTAAACTCCCCAACCTGTGCTCGTACCCCTTTATTTTTAGTTGGCTGACCTGCAAGCGACTGGTGGTATTTCACGGTCTCCAGAATACCCAATTTAGTGCGTAATTAATCCGCATTGACACGTGTTTTGCCTGCTATTAAGCAGAAATGTATTGACCTTTGACGGCTAGACCAGGCAATAGTGAACATTCCTTGCAGAATACAAATTCAGGCTAGTCTACACGACGACACTAGGTTGCTATACTCGTTTCATAAAATGAATTGTGCGCAAATAGTTTCGTGTGTGTCTGTAGACACGGCGCCAATACTATACATTTCAGTTTCGTTAATTTGTAAGTGCCGTAGTCGGCGTAGAATAAACGTTTTAGTAGCTGTAAGAGTTGTCGCGGAGCTATTGCTTCTCTGTGCGAAGTCGCTGCATAAGACTAAACATAAACCGATCGCGGGCCTCTGGTTTGGAGCCGAGTGGAAGGCTTAAACCAGAGGCTCGGACGATTCTGCGAAGATATGACCTGCAAATTTCTCGACCTCCGCTATCGGGTGGAGAAATGTAGGGTTCCCCTGAATAGGTCAGGCATGCACTACACGCAGGAAGCGTCTACAAGGGTAGCGGAGTACGTGTGGAGTGCACATGGGGGATTTTTAGGTTAGAGAATTCCCTCCCTAGGCCCGACAAGTTGCCTCCTGAGCCGCGACAAGGTAGCAGTATGCAGAACATAAAAGGGAAGGAACTGATCAATGTAGTAGTAGTAGTTAACTGCAGGAGCGTCTATAGAAAGGTCCCAGAATTGCTCTCAATAATAAAGGATCACAACGCCCACATAGTACTAGGGACGGAAAGTTGGCTGAAACCAGATATAAACAGTAATAAGATTCTAAACTCAGACTGGAATGTTTACCGCAGAGATAGGCTGGACAGTGAAGGGGTAGGCGTGTTTATAGCGATAAAAAGTGCACTGGTACCGAAGAAAGTAGACGGAGATCCGAAGTGTGAAATAATTTGGGTGAAGTTCACGGTTGAAGCAGGCTCGAACATGGTAATAGGATGCTTCTAGAGGCCTCCTGGCTCAGCAGCTGTTGTGGCAGAACACCTGAAGGAAAATTTGGAAGATATTTCGAGTAGATTTCCAGATCATGCTATAGTTTTGAGATGAGATTTTAATTTACCTGATATAGATTGGGAGACACAAACGTTTACTACAGGTGGCAGGGACAAAGAATCCAGTGAAATTGTTTTGAGTGCATTATCTGAAAACTACCTTGAGCAGTTAAAAAGAGAACCAACTCGCGGTGATAACATATTAGACCTTCTAGTGACAAACAGACCCAAACTATTCGGAACAGTTAATGCGGAACAGGAAATTAGCGATCATAAAGCGGTTACAGCATCGGTAATTTCAGCCGTAAATAGAAATATTAAAAAATGTAGGAAGATTTTTCTGTTCGGAAAAAGTGACAAGAGGGGATTTCAGAGTACTTGACGGCTCAGCTCAGAAGTTTTATCTTAAGTACAGATGGTGTTGAGGAACAGTGGTCTAAGTTCGAAGCCATCGTACAATATGCATTAGATGAGTACCTAGTAAGGTCGTAAGAGATGGAAAGGAGCCACCGTGGTACAACAACCGAATTAGAAAGCTGCTACGGAAGCAAAGGGAACTTCACTGCAAACATAAACGTAGCCAAAGCCTTGTAGACAAACAAAAAGTACACGAAGCGAAATGTAGCGTGAGGAGGGCTATGCGAGAGGCGTTTAACGAATTCGAAAGTAGAGTTCTTTGTACTGACTTGCCTGAAAATCCTAAGAAATTTTGGTCTTATGTCAAAGCGGTGGGTGGATCAGAACAAAATGTCCAGACACTCTGTGACGTAAATGGCACTGAAACAGTGGATGACATTCTAAAGGCAGAATTACTAAATGTATTTTTCCAAAGCTGTTTAACAGAGGAAGATTGCACTTTAGTTCCTTCCCTAGAGTACCGCATAGATTACAAAATGGCAGATATCGAAATAACTGACAGAGGGATAGAAAAACAATTAAAAACGCTCAAAAGAGGAAAGGCCGCAGGGCATGATGGGATACCAGTTCGTTTTTACACAGAGTACGCGAAGGAACTGGCCCCCCTTCTCGCAGTGGTGTATCGTAGGTCTCTAGAACAGCATATCGTTCCGAAAGATTGGAAAATGGCTCAGGGCATCCCCGTTTTCAAGAAGGGTCCTCGAACAGATGTGCAGGCTATAGGCCTATATCTCTAACGTCGCTCAGTTGTAGAATTTTGGAACATGTATTATGTTCAAATATAATGACATTTCTCGAGATTAGGAATCTGCTCTGTAGGAATCAGCATGGGTTTCGAAAAAGGCGTTCGTGTGAAACCCAGCTCGCGCTATTCGTCCACGAGACTCAGAGGGCCATAGACACGGGTTCTCAGGTAGATGCTGTTTCTCGACTTCCGCAAGGCGTTTGATACAGTTCCCCACAAACGTTTAATGAACAAAGTAAGAACATATGGTCTATCAGACCAATTGTGTGATTGGATTGAGGAATTCCTAGATAACAGAAAGCAGCAGGTCACTCTCAATGGAGAGAAGTCTTCTGAAGTAGGAGTTAGGCCAGGTGTGCCATAGGGGAGTGTCGTGGGTCCGTTGCTGTTCACGATATATATAAATGACCTTGCGGATAACATCGGACGTTCAGTGAGGCTGTTTGCGGATGATACTGTAGTATATAGAGAGGTTGTAACAATGGAAAATTGTATTGAGATGCAGGAGGATCTGCAGACAATTGACGCATGGTGCAGAGAATGGCATTTAAATCTCAATGTAGACAAGTGTAATGTGCTGCGAATACACAGAAAGAAAGATCCTTAATCATTTAGCTACACTGTAGCAGGGCAGCAACTGGAAGCAGTTAATTCCATAAAGTATCTGCGAGTAGTCATTGGGAGGGATTTAAAATGGAACGACCATATATAATCAATCGTCGGTAAAGCAGATGCCAGACTTAGATTCATTGGACGAATACTAAGGAAATACAGTTCGAAAACAAAGGAAGTAGTTTACAGTACACTTGTTAGCCCACAGCTTGAATACTGCTCACCGGTGTGGGATCTGTACCAGATGGGATTGATAGAGGAGGTAGAAAAGATTCAACGGAGAGTAGCGCGCTTCGTTACAGGATCATTTGGTAATCGTGAAAGCGTTACGGAGATGATCGATAAACTCCAGTCGAAGACTATGCAGGAGAGACGCTCTGTCGCTCGGTACGGGCTTTTGTCGAAGTTTCGAGAACATACCTTTACCGAGGAGTCTAGCAGTATATTACTCCCTCCTACGTATATCTCGCGAAGAGACCGTGAGGATAAAATCAAAGAGATTAGAGCCCACACAGAGGCATACCGACAATCCTTCATTCCGCGAACAATACGTGACTGGAATAGGAGGGAAAATCGATAGTGGTACTCAAGGTACCCTCCGCCACACACCGTCAGATGGCTTGCGGAGTATGGTTGTAGATGTAGATAAAAAGAATAAGAAACGTGTTTGGAGTTGTGATGGTTTAAAAAAGAAGTCAGCTCGGCTGCTTAGCGGCCTTGCTGAAATAAATTGTAATTGAAGATCATAGAAGCTATTTTAATCAACTTAGAATGTCACCAGAGCAGTTTACGTTCCTTTTAAACAGAGTTAGTAATGCAATACAGAAACAAGATACTGTTGTGCGTGATGCATTGTTACTAGAACTGAAATTATAAATTGCATTACGTTTCTTGTCAAGTTGATATTCGTCTCTATAGTACCTGTACCGTGTTCCCAAATCCACAATTGCTATAGTTCGTTTGTATAGGTATTTGGAATTAAATGTATTTTAGTCTGCAGTTCACTGATCGTGAACTCATCAATACTTAATTCACTTCAAGAGCACTAACACTCCGCTGCTCATTCCTGAAATTTTCATAGTTAAAATCACACAAACGCGTATGCATCGCATATGTGTTCAAACACAGAAATATTTCTTCCGTTTCCTCCCTTCTGTTGTATTTTATTCTGTATTGGTTATAACCTAACCTAAAACCACGCGCAATCAGTTTCGCCAAAGTTGGTATGTGCCGAAACTGTTTAGTTTCGCCAACGAATTGCGCGAACGCCTGACGCGCATGCGCACTGGCGAGAAACACAGTTTCATGAAACGTAGTGTCCTCGTGTAAACTAGTCATTCGTGTAAGCAATACATGATGGATGATGATAGAGATGTCCAAAGTATTTCCTTTTACAGAATCCTTCATGTTGACGTTAGACTTGCGCATAATAGTTCGCGATCGGGAGCGCTCACCTTAGTTCGTGGCTCTGCCGGAAGTAGTTCGCTCTTTTAGTTCGTCCACTCCGAGTGACGGCTGAACGGCGTGGTCTGCGCGTGCAGGTGGAGGGGGAAGTTCCCCCACCTAGATACTTAATGCGCTTGCTGCTTGAGCCGCTAACGATATCACGCAAACCAAACGAAACGGTTTGTGGATAATTTCTCGCGTTTAAGTTTAGAGTTATCTCTATATCTTCGCATTATGGAATTTATTCGTCAGATATTGCAGAGTGCAGAACACATCAAAACAGAAATTTTGTAGCACTTAACTATGTCATCTAGCAGGCAGACGATCAGCTCTAAATGACTCATCACCATAAGGCAAACACGTGATTTTTAATTCTGCTACGCGTCCTCCCGCTATTGCCCGTCGGTCTTCGGAAAAGAATCCAACGAACTATGAAGCGAGATACGTTTGCATAATCGTCCGCTGCTCATAGTTCGTACGCTGCTCCTAGTTCGTCCGCTCTTTTGGGCTTTTGCTACCGCTACTAAAAGAGCTCTTTTTTATGACAGCTTTTTTATATAATGAATAAGAGTTTGCCAAAGCGTGTGGTATTACCCGTATCTTTGGGCAATTTGACATCAAATACTTAAGCAAATAACCCAGTTATTCACAATAATGGGTGTTACAATGGTATTCAACTACTCTTAGTACTTTATTTTTAAAATAGATTTCTTGTGGCAGTGAACTATGAAACTACAGCTGAGCTGCATTTCAGCTCGAAATGAAGGTAACTGCCAGAAGGGAATCACGCGCTTCTGCGCGCTCTTGCGTCCTCTCGCTGTTCCCCGTCAGTCTTCGGGAAAGGAGCGGACGAACTAAGAGGCGAGGGGTCTGCGAACTAGTTCGCGTAGTTCGCTTGTGGGAGCGCTCTTCCGAACTAGTTCGTTCGCGAATTACACAAGACTAGTTGACGTAATTCTTCTTGATACACTACAAGGCGCATATAGAGCATAAGTCTCTATTTTTTCCTCTTTATTGGTAATTTTAAGCCCTTTCGGTCAGGCTGGCAGTAGTCTGACACACTGCTCTTCAACCGAGCGTACATTAGCTTTTGCCGCGGCGGAATACCCGTGCACATTGAGGCGCCTTACTGTGATGCGCGCGGCCGTTTGCCGTTGGGGGTTCCAGTCCTCCGTCGGACATGGGTGTATGTATTGTCCTTGGGTTACTCGAAATTAGTTTAAGTAGTTTGTAAACTAGGGACTAATAACCAAGCAGTTAAGTCCCTTAGATTTACAAACATTATTACATTAGCTTTTCACAATTCGAAAAATGTTTGAGGAAGAGGAGAAAATAAATGCAGATGTTTAAAATAAAAGAAGATAAAACTGATGAATAAAAGTACATAAAAACGGTGATCTTAAAAGCACACATTCAGAGTTAAAATTACCACGGTGGCTAAACTGACACTCAACTTCGTCGCGTTCGCCCGTACATACCAAATCCTACACGCTGCTTCCATTGCCAAAGGTACAATCATACATGTAAATCTTGTCCAAATGCAGCCAAGTGCGCCACCTGTGGCAGAGACGCTCATGAGGGTGATGTCTACCTCCATCCCGTCGCTGAATTAATTGCATGGGTGACCATGCTGCTTCTTCACGGGACTGCCCCGTTTATAAAGAAGAGCGGGTCACCCAAGAGATTCGCGTGAAGGAAAAGGTCTCCACCTATGCCGCTCGGAAATTATTAGCGAGTAGGAAGCCCGCTGTACTCCCATCAGGTACTTTCACCCAGGTCCTCGCCTCCCCTCGACCGACTAAGGAGGTAGGTATCCAGACTTGCGATCTAACGTTCTGTGACACTGTCATCAGGTCGGCTAGCCCGAAAATTGCTCGTTCCACCTCTCCGATCCCTTCTGCCCGTTCTACAGCGAATTCGTCGACCAGTTCACACACATCCCGGGCACCCAAATCTGCTGCCCTGAGTCCAAAAAACGAACCAGTCCGTGAAGATTTTCTCAAGACAGACTTCTCAATCGTCAACCGCTTCTTCAACCCGTCATACTTCTAAGAAGGCTTCCAGAAAAATCAGCGCCCCCCTTCCCCGCCGCGGCGTGACTCTTCGGTCACGCCATCCAACAGTTGCCGGCCTCGGCCGTCTTCTGTTTCACCGGGACGCTCCGTCTGCCGGGCACCCGGCCGTCTACCGGCGGTGGAAGCTGCCCCTCCTGATCAACTCCGGGAGGTGGCAGACGCGTCGATCGAACCAATGGAACATGACCCTTTGCCACTAGATGGCGATAGCAGTGCTCCCTCGAAGTCCGGTCCTCAGTGGCCGTCGAGGTGACCCCACCTGCTTGTTCTTTTTTATCTTCTTTTCTTCTCTCATTTTTTATCATGGCGCTCCTTCAATGGAATATTCGCGGCATTAGTTCCAATCGGGAGGAATTAAAACTACTCCTTCGATTGCACTGCCCGCTTCTCGTCTGCCTCCAAGAAACTAAGTTGCGTCCAAGTGATCGTGCAGACTTTCCCCACTACACCTCTGTGCGGTTCGACCTGCCACCCGTGGAAGGTATCCCAGCCCATGGAGGGGTTCTGATGCTCCTTCGAGACGATGTCTATTACCATCCCATTTCATTGCATACTCACCTACAGGCAGTTGCCGTCCGCATCACCCTATCCACATTTACTTTTTCCCTCTGTAATATTTATTCGCCATCGTCATCTGCCCTTACTAGGGCAGATGTGCTACACCTTGTTGACCAGCTCCCTTCACCTTTCGTGTTGGTAGGCGACTTTAATGCCCACCACCCCCTATGGGGCTCTCCGGCACCTTGTCCGAGAGGCTCCCTTTTGGTGGACATTCTCCAAACACCTCAATCTTGTCTGCCTCAACACCAGTGCACCGACCTTCCTTTCAGACAAAACACACACTTATTCCCATATAGACCTCCCAATATGCACTCCTCAGCTTGCCGGTTGGTTTGAGTGGTATGCACTTTCTGACACGTACTCGAGTGACCATTTCCCTTGTATCATCCACTTCCTGCATCATTCCACATCTCCTCGTCCCACCAGTTGGAACATATCTAAAGCCGACTGGGGGCTTTCTTCTTCCATGGCTGTTTTTCACGATCGAAATTTTCCCAACTGTGACAGTCAGGTCGACTACCTCACAGAGGTTATTCTCACAGCTGCCGAACGTTCCATACCTCGTACCTCCTCTTCTCCACGTCGTGTCCAGGTCCCTTGGTGGACTGCAGCCTGCCCGGCGCCGTGCTTTACGCACCTTCCGCCGCCACCCAACTTTGGAGAATTGCATAAATTATAAACGTATGAGAGCGCAATGTCGTCGTATCATAATCGACAGCAAAAAAGCTTGCTGGACTGCTTTTACTAGATCTTTTAACCGTTTTACTCCCTCCACGGTTGTTTGGGGTGGCCTACGCCGTTTATCCGGCATCAAGGTCCACTCCCCGATTCCTGGCCTGACCGTGGAGAACGCAGTCCTCGTGGACCCCGCTGATGTATCCAACGCTTTGGGCCGTTTCTTTGCGGAGGTTTCGAGCTGTGCCCATTACCACCCTGCCTTTCTCCCTCGCAAACAGGTAGAGGAGGCACGGCCGCCTTCTTTCCACTCTTTTAATCGTGAAAATTATAATGTCGCCTTCACCATGCAGGAGCTAGACCGTACTCTCGCCCTGTCCCGATCTTCTTCTCCCGGGCCCGATTCAATCCATATTGAGATTCTGAAGAACCTCTCTCCTGCGGGCAAGTGTTTTCTTCTTGGTACCTACAATAGCATGGGGACTGAAGACCATGTTCCCACAAGTTGGCGTGAAGCAATTGTTGTCCCCATCCCCAAACCAGGGAAGGACAAACATCTTCCAGTTACCGCCCCATTTCTCTGACGAGCTGTGTCTGTAAGGTGATGGAACGCATGGTTAACGCTCGGTTGGTCTGGCTCCTCGAATTTCGCCGCCTCCTAACAAATATCCAATGCGGTTTTCGTCGACGCCGCTCTGCTGCTGATCACCTCGTTACGTTGTCGACCTTCATTATGAATAACTTTCTAAAGAAGCGTCAAACAGTAGCAGTGTTCTTCGACTTGGAGAAGGCATACGATACCTGTTGGAGAGCGGGCATTCTCCGCACATTGCACACATGGGGCCTTCGGGGCCGCCTCCCTCTTTTCATTCAAGCGTTTTTGGCGGATCGCAAGTTCCGGGTACGGGTGGGCTCTGTTTTGTCAAATACCTTTCGCCAGGAGAATGGGGTACCGCAGGGCTCCGTCTTGAGTGTGGCTCTCTTTGCCATTGCAATCAATCCGATCGTAGATTGCCTTTCAGCCGACGTTTCCGGATCCCTTTTGGTGGACGATTTCGCAATTTATTGCAGCGCCCAGCGGACGTGTCTCTTGGAGCGTTGTCTTCAACGCTGTCTTGACCGTCTATATTCCTGGAGCATCGCAAACGGCTTCCGATTCTCCACTGAGAAAACGGTGTGCATCAACTTCTGGAGATACAAGGAATTTCTTCCACCTTCTCTACGTCTCGACCCTGTTGCTCTCCCTTTCGTGGAGACTACGAAATTCTTGGGGCTAATGTTGGATCGTAAACTTTGCTGGTCCACACATGTGTCCTACCTGGCTGCCCGTTGTGCCCGATCCCTTAATGTTCTTCGTGTCCTCAGTGGCACATCATGGGGAGCGGATCGTACCGTCCTGCTTCATCTTTACCAGGCTATTGTTCAGTCGAAGCTCGACTACGGAAGCCTTGTATACTCTTCTGCACGGCCGTCGATTCTCCGCCGTCTCAACTCTATTTACCATCGGGGATTACGTCTGGCGACCGGTGCATTTTATACCAGCCCTGTTGAAAGTCTGTATGCCGAGGCTGCTGTATTACCCTTGACCACTCGGCGCGACATACTCTTGTGTCGGTACGCATGCCGCCTGCGGTCGATGCCCAACCATCCATCTTACCGATTATTTTTTGACGACTCACTCGATCGCCAATATCAGTTGTCTGCGATTGCCTTGCTTCCATCTGGAGTTCGGTTTCACCGCCTGCTACAGCGGCTCGATTTTACCCTTCCTTCCACCTTTCGGTTGAGCGGAAGCCCATTGCCACCGTGACATCAGGCCCAGGTTCGCACTCACCTTGAACTTAGCTCGCTCCCCAAGGAGAGCTCTCCGGATTTGGTATACCGCTCGAGGCTTGTCGAACTCTGTTCGCGTTTCGCTAATGCCATATTTATTTATACTGATGGTTCCAAGAGCACTGCCGGTGTCGGATCTGCCTTCGTCATTGGGGACAACCGTTTCCAATACAAGCTCCCTGACCGGTGCTCGAATTTCACGGCTGAGCTTCTTGCACTCCACCAGGCCGTCTTGTATACCTGCCGCCACCGCCAACCTCTCTATGCCATATGTTCGGGACTCCCTTAGTGCCCTGCAGAGTTTTAAGGACCCTTTCTCGAACCATCCTCTCGTGTATCGGATCCAACGCTCCCTCCAGTTGCTAGCAGATGACAGCTGTCACGTTTCTTTCCTGTGGGTCCCTGGCCACGTAGGTGTGCCCGGGAATGAGACTGCCGACATAGCAGCCAAGGCCGCAGCTCTTTTGCCTCGCATGGCTACCTTTTGCGTCCCATCGAACGATGTTCAACGGGCTCTTCGCCGGAGTATCGTGTCGTCATGGCACAGTGCGTGGTTTTCGCTGTACAACAATAAATTGCGAACTGTAAAACCGATCCCGACCGCTTGGCGGACCTCCTCACGCCCCTCTCGGCGAAAGGAGGTCATCCTGGCCCGGTTGCGGATCGGTCATTGCAGTTTCAGTCACCGTCATTTGCTCACGGCCGACCCTGCACCGTTGTGCTCCTGCGGTGAATTGCTGACAGTGCGACATGTTTTACTGTCTTTTGTTAATTTTAATCATCTCCGTGTAGCCCTTCACTTTCCGTCAAGTCTGGAGGAAATTTTAGCTGGTGACACACGAGCAGCTGCTCGAGTTTTGCGTTTTATCAACTTGGCCAACTTATCAAAGGATATTTAACCCTTTTAATTGTTTTTTATCTTTCGTTTTTAGCTTCTTCTTGATGTTCTAACTGGCCGTTACCAATTTTTTTGAGACCTAGCGCATCTCTGTTGTTGCCTGGGCGCTAATGACCGTAGCAGTTGTGCGCCCTAAAACCACAAAAAAAAAATAAAAAAAAAATAAAAAAATAAATAAATAAAAAAATAAAAAAAAATAAAAAAAAATAAAAAAAAAACTCAACTTCGTACAGAAAACTGTGATGCGGACGGAGACACTGGTTAAAACACATGACAACTGTTCGTTCTGATTGTTCGGCGGCTGCTCATGTCTCAAAATGTACGAAGCACTTGACACTCAACACAACACTAGACGGCGCACAATTAACCCTTTAATGCATAGTGTAGCAGATCCGCTATATACCATATTTTTCCCATTACCTCTCAAACTGATCAAAATTTTAGCACAAATTCATTTGTAGATGCCTGTATACATAGTGTTACATATGCTAGTAGCTCGTCCAGGGAATTATAAATTGCACAGTGATACTGAATCATTTCTACAGTTACCTACAATGAGTTACTGCTAACACGTGCATTTGCTTACAATAGTATTCCTCCTTTGCCATGTAAAAATAGTCAATCGGCTACTACTGTGGCATCTTTCTGGAAAGATGAGAGGCATAATAGTGACATTTATTACATCGGGTACATCATGGAAGCATTATATAGCTGACCAACTATGAACTTAAGTGTATAAAAAATGTAAAGATTTGTTTTTCCTCAAACTTTTTCTCAGTATATACGCACTATGCATTAATCTTGGTATTTTTCTATAGCTTTAAATAAAAAGTCATACATTAAAGTGTTAAAACTGGAGCACTGGAACCCCACAGGGGGTTAAGGGGTGGGATGTTTGGGGAGCCGATAGGGGAGGGAAGGTGGTGCGGGAAGTATAAGGATGCCAAGCGTTGGTGGGTGGAGAGGGGGGGGGGGAGGGAGAGGGGAAGCTCACATTCAGGAACGACTAAGGTTGGTAGAAAGGGTAAATGTCGCGACAGAGGGCGTCATCCGGGAGGGGAAGTTGACGGAAGTTACTCTCCGAGAGGACATGGGGAGTGTGGAGGTGGAGGGATGGAGGGATAAGGAGGTAACGGTGTGGCAGAGGCCCGGGATGCAATGGGGGATGTGATACCAGTTGTTGTTGGTAATCTATCTTGTAGGAAACGTAGAGGATGCGGATTTTTTCAAGGAATCTGAGTCGGTGGGGGAAAGGAATGAGGTCATATGAAATCCACGTGGGGGGAGTAAGTGACACAGACAGCGTGGCCCTGAAGGATACCATTATTATAATTGTTTTAACAAAGACACTATATTTATGTGAAAAACTTCACTGATAAAATTCAAGAGCCTGTATAGGGAGAGAATGGCCCTGTGTGAGACGGCTCATGATTGGCTGAGAGCCCAGGACACCATGTTTTTACCTGATTTGGCGGGCTTTACATGTGTGTGAATAGGTACAGTATGCGTTTCTGTACTTTGGTGTGTCTAAAAAGCTTCTGACAGCGATTTCACTGTACATTTACGTACAGGATGTATTACAGTAGGCATTGCTCCAATTTTGCACATCTTTTGCCGCTTCTATTTAAATAAATTAACTTGTTCGTTGGTCGTTGACGATAACCTTAGAACTTCGCGGCAATTTTGAAGATTGTATGTTGGTTTGAAGTGATTTACTGAATGTAATTAATAATGTGTTTTACATAATCATTCAGAGCACTCATGAGATATGGCTCGTTGTTCGTCTTCCTCTGTTGGCTGTAAAAACCGAAGTAAAGATTTTCATATGATGCTTGTGTTCGCAAGGGATGAGGAAATACGGGAAAAATGGACAGTGAAAATTAATCGAGAAAGCGGGGACCGTAAAGGCTACTTGTCAAGCAAGAAAGACGTTGATGAAATTCAGTAATAGAACTACTGCCTGTGAAATTCCCGCGTGGTGTAGTGGTTGCGTACTGAATTCATAATGAAGAATGCGAGTTCGAATACGATAGGCGGTAATTTCTTTTAAAACAGTATTTGCTAGCTTTTTCTACGTCCGTGGTTCTGGTTGTTGATATGAGCTTCAAGGTATGTTTTAACATTGCTACGCCACCTCCACCTTGGCTGTGTACTATTGGCTATTCACAATCCTATAATTGGTTACGGGATGTGACGTGCCAAAGAGAGGGGGTGGGACTATTATAAATATCCACTTACCTGTTTTGAATTTGTTTCTGTTGTTGCAGTATCGGTATTTTTTCGATTTTCTGTGATCACTAAACGTATCTACAGAATGAAGTTTTTGATATTTTCCGGTGTAGGAAAACATTATAAGATCGGTAGCACACTTAAATGCATTATATCGGGGCAAAAAGCGATAATACTGTACTCATTTCGGCGATGGATATTCAGACAGAAAATTCTGAAATAGCATTATTTTCTTTGAGAAACATGACATGCAGTATCTCTCTTTCTTATTATTCAAATGCCAACTATGGAACATCGTAAAATATTGTATTAAAATTCGACAGTCTTGGAATCTGTTTCAGGAGACTTATTTCAAAAAATGTTCAAATGTTTGTAAAGCTTATGGGACTTAACTACGTGGTCATCAGTCCCTAAACTTACAAACTACTTATGAACTACTTACGAACTAGGACGGCACAAATATCCATGCCCGAGGGGGGCTTCGAACCCCCGACCGTAGGGGCCGTGCAGACCGTGACTGAAGCGCCTCAGTCCCCTCGGCCACCGCGGCCGGCGAGACTTATTTCCTTACTAATTTATTAAGCCAGTATGAACATAGATCAATGGCATTTCTTTAACCTCGTACTGATTAGTAAGCTAGAGGATGTGCTTTGGTGTCTTTGGTGGAAGTGGAGGCTTATTTCAGTCGTTGAGTGGCTGCATTTCTGTCTGCGTCGCTATGTAAATGCATGTCACTCGCGCATTCTGGTAAAAACATGGCGGACACAGGCCGGTTGGCCACTCTCCCCCTGTGTAGGGTCTCTAGTAAAATGTACAAGAATTAAGAATTGTGGCATCTGTTCTTTATGACTTGTCTGAATGATCAGACGTTGCAAAATTTCGTTGTTATCTACCTAAATTACGGTTTGATGCCTACAGGTTGGTCCTAAATATATCTAAAAACAAACGGCCTATAGAGGGCACCGAAATAAGTAGATTTCGTATAAGAATGTGTGGTCGATAACGACGCCTTCAGCAAGTGGAGAGTTCACTGTTTACGAGCGATTCAGTAGCTGCACTTATTATTTCCCGCACGGCTCTCCAGCAGCATGCGTCGTTTCACCAACACAGAGCTGGCTGAAATGCATTTCATGAGTGGGGCTGCGCAAGGAAATGGACTGGCTGCTCAAAGGATTTACATAGAGCGATTTAAAAAAAAGTGTAAATGTTTGTACAGCTTATGGGACTTAACTACGGGGTCATCAGTCCTAAACCTACAAACTACTTACGAACTAGCTAACCTTAAGGACGGCACAAATATCCATGCCCGAGGGGGGATTCGAACCCCCGACCGTAGTGGCCGTGCAGACCGTGACTGGAGCGCCTCAGTCCCCTCGGCCACCGCGGCCGGCATGGAGCGATTGCCGGACAGGTAACAACCGAACCGTCTTCATCGGGAATTACGCTCAAGTGGATTCATGTATGATCGATGCCTGGAACTCGCATTGGAACGTACCACAGAACTCCTCCAGCGGAAGGAAGGATATTAGACACAGTAGAGGATAATCCTTCCACATATTCGAGAGCTGTAGATCATGCGTTTTGGGTGTGAATGATCAAAGTACTTTGAGTACTTTGCATGAAGAAGGAATTCATCCGTACCATTTACAGAGAGTGGAAGCAGTAATACCAGACGATTATCTTCCACATCTCTAGCTTTTCTCATTGGGGCGTACAGCAGACCGGAAACAATCATACCTTCCCTGCTAATGTGTTATTTACTGATGAGGCTATCTTTATGCGCTGGGATGTGTTGAACATCCATAATTACCTGTGGGCGCATGGTAACAAACAGGGCACAATATAACATGCCTACAAATAAAAGTTTCCCATTCATGTTTGGGCAACATTTGTGAAGAAAAACTGATACAGTGTTATATCTGGTAGAATTTTAAATAAAGGGCAGAGCTTCAAATAACAGTTTATTGCAGATTGTTGTCAAAATGAACAAACAGTATTAATAAAAATGTTTCATAATAAGAACTTAAAACTGACTATAACCACCCCCCCCTTTTTTTTTAATTTTGAGCAAAGTAATTCGGCCTTAAGGACCCACAACAAATATAGATTAATAAAATGTCTTGAATAGTGAACACGACTCAGTGATCAAACCTTTGTAGTTGAACAAATCAAACAGTAAGCAACAAGTAATGCTTAGTAATGGACGGCTTGAAGAGCCTTAGCAAATTAATGTTTAATGTGTGTAGAGCTTATGGGACTTAACTATGGGGTCATCAGTCCCTAAACTTACAAACTACTTATGAACTACTTTATACTAAGGACGGCACACATACCCGTGCCCGAGGGGGGCTTCGAACCCCCGACCGTAGTGGCCGTGCAGACCGTGACTGACGCACGGCTCGGCCACCGCGGCCGGCCTTAGATAATTACGAAAATAGTTAACAATAAATAAAACAGATGGCAATTACTACAAACACTCCCTGACATACATTGAAATGGCCGAAAGCCGAGAAACGAGCAAAGTTTAGTTTGATGAGTATGAACTGATCTTGAAATGGTAATAGAAAAATAAACAGCGATAAAATTAAGATATACACAGTCACGTTTTTCACAAGTATGGGACAAGATACACTCAGTTCAGGTCACTGCAACCCAGGGAGAGTGTCAGGAGAGGAATTAGACTAAACAAGGTACTTGCCCTTATCCTTCATCGGAAAGGAAGGGACTTTTCGAATAAAAGGACAACTGCCCTAAATAAATCCGCACGTGGGGCAGACACGGAGGGGACGGGGATATTTGCTGCACAATATCAAATAAAGCCCCCAGTACACTTAGCAATTTTTGATTGAATAGAATTAACCGGCAAAGAGGTAAAGTGAAAGAAGCCAAAATTGCCCCTAAGGCCAATAATCATTAAGTGCAAAGGACGCGGAAAGACATAGGACATAGGAAATACACACACAGTGTACACACACCGGACTCAATAAACTTACAGACCAGTCCAAAAGGCACAAACCCCTGTATCAACAGGAGGGCAGTTCAAAGATAAGCCTGGTTGACTCTGTTTAACAAACACCGAGCACTGGCAACATACTACACATTAACGAAGTGAAATGTGGCTTCGGAGTAACGAACTACGGCACTGCACTTCGTGTATAGAGTCTTATTCAAACACAGGGAACAGTCGACGCCGGAAAATTAAATAGTTTTAGCACAAGATCTCTTAGATAGCAGAAGTAGTTCGCGATCCCAAGATAACACACTTCATAGCACAACAAACACTCACAAGGGGAACACCAAGTATGGTACCAACGAGTTTTCATGAGTCGCAGGTATATTGTGCGGGAACTCCTCCAGACCGCCAAGCTAAAAGTATTTGTTCCAATGCGCCTTAGTTTCCACGAAAATCGTGATCAATGTCCAGCGCGTAGCAGCTATACCTGTACTGAGTCATCAGGAGCACGTGAGCGATCGTGGTATAATTAGCGTATAAAGGAACAGAACACTTTCTTATTGCAGAAGGACTGCACTTCATTTCTATAGAGGAACATTTATTATTTTACTTATTGTGAAGACATACTCACTACTCCCATACCCTCAAGATTTGTATTAGCACCTTCGTTTTAGTTCATGGCAACTGGACGCCAGTCTTCTGTTCTGTTCCATGGGGTGTAGTAATAGTCTCACATTGTCTAGTTCACTCTTCCCACTTCTATTACTACTATCAATACGTTAAAAACCAGATTCTGGAGGACTATAGTCTCCTGGTACCATCAATTTGTACCGCGGAGCATGTTGTGGAGCTCTTTGGGTTACGAGACGTCGAAACGGATGACAATAATCGACTATTCGAAGACAAGACAATCAAATAGATTGTGGAACATAACGGAAAGCAATTCACGAGAAGACGAACTCAGAGCCGACTCTACTGGGATTGTTCCTATGGAGCGATAGAAACGTCCTAACGAATCAAAAAAAAAAAAAAAAAAAAAAAAAAAAAAAAAAAAAAAAAAAAAAAAAAAAAAAAATTAAAAAAAAATTAAAAATAAATAAATAAATAAAATAATAATAATAATAATAATAAATAATAAATAATAAAATCATAATAATAAGGATGAAGGGATTTATTTTGTTTCGTTCTTATCTACCACTCATTCCCCTTCCTTTCTCTTGTTTCTTTTCCCCCAAGTAGGTATTTTACAAGGGGTAGGTTTAGTTTGTTAAAAAAAATTAAAAAAAAAGGAGCTAGCCTGTCGCGCATACGACTCGAGTTCAAATCCCGGCCGGCCGCGGTGGCCGAGGGGACTGCGGCGCGCCAGTCACGGTCTGCATGGCCACTACGGTCGGGGGTTCGAGAATCCCCCCTCGGGCATGGATATTTGTGCCGTCCTTAGTATAAGCTAGCTCATAAGTAGTTTGTAGGTTTAGGGACCGATGACCCCTTAGTTAAGTCCCATAAGCTCTACAAAAATTTGAACATTTTTTCAAATTGATGCATAATTGTGTGCTTTAATAGCCACTCTTATGTTAATGCTTCAGTAATTGGTCATGATAATAGCTTATGTTAATTGCTCAATACGTATTGCGCACGATTATTTTATTTTATTACTTATTTCGAAGCATTTTTTTACGGCGACTGAAAGTTCAGTAAACCGTCTATAGTTATCAGCTGTAAAATTTGTGCAGCATTTTATAGCTGCGTTTACAGTTCCCGGCCCCAGTGTTGTTACACCGTCGAATGCAGTGTGCGCCCACTTGACGCGTCCCAGCGGCTTATTATGCTGCGAGGAGGCAGGTAGTCATTCGTAGCGTATCATTCACAATAACTATACTTACTTGATATAACCTTTTATTTGCAGTAAGAAATAAGGAGTATAATTATACACAGTCAATCGCCGGACAAGTGTAAATAAATCTATATCTATAAATGTGAATGTCTGTTCGGTGTACGTTTATCACGTCTGAACCACAAGACATAAATAGCTAAAAATTTGTACAGTTACTGATGTCTACCCGGAGAAGGCTATAGGTACGGTTTTATGGCGATGTCTGTTCGGTGTACGCTTCTCACGTCCAAACGACAAGACGCAGAGACTTGAATATTTGTACAGTTACTAATTTATACCTGAGGAAGGTTTTAAGTGTGGTTTTATAGCGATCTGATAGCTATTTAGTAATTTGAAGAATATAACGCGAATTGCGGAACAATAATTACTCTTTGAAAATTATATTTACTCTTTGAAAATGGTTTTATTGGTTGCATTTTTGCTTTAGAGTTGATAATGATAAAAGGGTGGCGTATATTGGGATGGAAAGTTATCGGTGTATATAAAATTCTAAGTGTGTGTGTGTGTTAATATTTCGCTCTGCAGCGAAAACTACAGAACGCAAACGAATGGTCTGTGTGTAATTGTTGTCCGAAGTCTCCTATTGTACACCGTAGCAGCTCCATGCCGATAGCTTTAAGGGGGTGGAAGATATGGTGGTTGAAAGTCGTCAAATTATTAAAAAATTCGGACTGAAGGCCAGCGATGACGTTTGAGACTCTATAGCACGGAGGTCACATACAGCAAAACGTGGTGCCGCAGACCATATCTTTGGTCTATGCGTGCTACAATGTCTTCAGCTCTTTGGCTGTAAGGAAATATAAGAATAGATAAACAAAGCAGTAAAAAAGATATTTATTTTAATACATATCATTAAAAAAATCGATTTGACGTTTCACACATTACATCAAGTGATCGATCTGTGATATTAGTACAATCATTATTGCTGAATTTCCTTTAATCCCTTCAGATATGCCATTTCAGTTCAAAAGACTTAAGTTTCCAGTTTGTCTAGCTTTTCCCATGACAATTAACAAAGCTCAGGACAATCATTAAACATCGCAGTAATCCATTTACAGCCCTCATGTTTTTCACACGGTCAATTATACGTCGCTTGCTCAAGGGTGGGCAACCCAAAATATCCCTACATTTACGCTCCAAACAATAGTACAAATAACGTAGTTTACTAAAATGCCCTAAAATGAAATTAAAATGAATTTTGACATTACTGTCTGTCTGTCTGTAAATCTATCGGACCAAACTGCGTGGTCATCAGTCCGTAGCTTACAAACTACTGAAAACCTAGGTAAACTAACCTACGGACAATCACACACAACCATGCCGCAGGGAGGACTCGAACCTCCACGGCGAGCAACCGTGCGCTCCGCAGCGAGGTGCTTTAGACCGCTCGGCCACTCTACCGCGGCTTGGACATTTCTCGCACCATACGTGATGAGATATTGCAACACAGGCTATAAGGAATAATGTATGCATTATTTATTGTAAGTCATTAAGCACTACACATAAAAAATGTTCAAATGTTTGTATACTCTATGGGACTTAACTACGGGGTCATCAGTCCCTAAACTTACAAACTACTTATGAACTACTTACGAACTAGGACGGCACAAATATCCATGCCCGAAGGGGGATTCGAACCCCCGACCGTAGTGGCCGTGCAGACCGTGACTGGAGCGCCTCAGTCTCCTCGGCCACCGCGGCCGGCACTTCACATAATTTTATTTTTTTATTCGAATGTTGATTAAAAAATGTTCGTTCTTAAAAAAAGATGTTGTATTTAATTTCATCCTTCAAAACCAGTCTCATAGCACACTACTGATAGATAGCTTATCTATCATAATCAAACAACACGCGAGCGGAGCCGCGGGTGTAGGCTAGTAAATAAATAAAATCCGAACATGATTTGAACTCGGGTCGTATGTGTGACAGTCGAACACCTTGCTAATTACACCACGCTGGCTCACGCGCTCGTAATGACTCAATACAGGTGTAGCTGTTACGTGCTGGCCTTTGAACGCGATCGTGGAAACTAAGGCGCACTGGAACAAATCCTCTTAGCTTGGTGGTCTGCAGGAGTTCCCGCACAATATACCTGCGACTCATCAAAATTCGTTGCTACCATACTTGGTGTTCCCCTTGTCAGTGGACGGGCGCCGCTCAGCACGAAGAAGGTAGGGCCGGCGTCCGGTATCCGCCGCTGCAGTCCTAGTGCTCTGTCCCCGTCTCGGCCAAACTTAAGCTGCCCCGTACACGTCACGCCACTGGCGCATCCGGCTAGCTAGGCAAACGGCCCGCGCGGTACCACCGAGCGACGCTGTCCGAGTTTCCGGAAAGCTCTCCTCCAAGTGATGTGTAAAACTTCTGTCAGCTCGTCTCAACAACTTCCGTGCGAAACTGCCCTCTCTCTGTCGCTGCTAGAACTCCTCTCGCTCGGTGTGCGCGCCGCTACGTAAGGCATCGCTTCTCGCAAAGAGACTGCGTACCAGCAAATATATGACGAGCGCTAGAACATGCAGCGCCGCCGGAAGCAGGTATATAAACAACATAGAGCAACGAGCTAGACCCTTCGTACCGAAATATACCCCTCCTATCAGCTTTGATCCCTTCCCCGTAGACTTAGCGGCCCCCTCTCCCCATCCCCTCCTTCTCCCCCTCCCCGCTTGGATTTCCCCCCTCCTCTCCCCACCTGGAGTCTCAATCGCGCCTGTCTATCCTTCTCCCCCCCCCCCCCTCTCTCTCTTTTCGACCCTCCCCCGCGCTTCCTCGCTTCCTCCCTCTCCTTGCCCCGCGGGGGCTGCAGCGTCGCCTTTTAACAACAGTGTATTCTCGTGTCAAGTGCATCGTCATCGCCGTGTGTTCATCTCCAGTGCGTCGCAACTCGTGTCGTCACCACCTATATCATCGTGTGACTTCGTGTGTCCAGTGTTGTCTCTCCATGTGATTTTATCGCCACCGTGGCACAGCCTGTTTTTAATCTGCATATGTGTGTCAGCCTCTCTTGTTCATGTGTCTTAAGTCTGCAGAATTGTCTCCGATGTCCAGTTTGTAAGTCTTCCATTTGTCCTCCGTACCATGTTTTTATACTTATTGTTTTTAACTTCATGTCTTTGTTCCTTTTATCTCGCTTGCCATATGTCTATTCTCTCGGCTGAAGAGCAGCGCTGATGCTGCTGCCAGCCCGCCGACGAAAGTCGGAGTGAAATTAACAATAAAAAAAAAAAAAATAAAAAAAAAAAAAAAAAAAACGAGCTAGAATTTCAACGAGCTAGAGTGGCTAACACACGAGTAACAGCGCTCTTTGCGGCAACTTATGTAAACTCGGCCGCCATAATTTTGGTGGTCAGTACAGTAGAGAAGAGTCTGTCCATTGTACGTTCTCGTTGAGCTTGAAGTGTTCTAGTTGTATTTACTCTATATTGTCTGTGCCATTTTTGCTGCTGAAATACGCCTAACTTGTGTTCACCATTTAAATACACGAATCAAATTAATTAAATGACAAGTACGTTGTGCAGAAACATCAAATGTTTTGCCTTGTTTGATCTCAGTCTGTCTATAATCCAACAAAATTCCTGACTAACGGCATTTAGCTGCCCTGAGTGTGGTGCTTCAGATGACCTATTCTGCAATTGCCTTGAAGTATACGCTATGCTCAGTTTTCTACCTAGTGTTGGCTCCTGTGGTTGATGAAACCATACCTTTGAGTGTCTACACTTTCTTTAAACATGTTTTTATTTGTTGTTGACAGTAGTTGATCGAACTATGTTGACATGTAACCAGAGCAAAGTGTGGAAGTAGTAGTAACAACCAGAATTTTTTCACTTGTAGAGGAAAAGGCGGTATCATGGGCTGCCACTTTATTTTTGAACCATAAACTCCAAATTTGTCAGTGAAATTTGCTAAAAACCGCAAAAAATAATCTTTATTTACGCAACTTCAATATGGAAACATGTTTACAAAATTGACATATTGTGAAAAAATGTAAATGTGGTGGTAATATGGGCTACTTTATAAACACACAAAAAAGTCAATATTATTTCCTGTAGATTTTTAGAGTAATTGGAAAATACCAAACCCTTTATACTGGGACATGTTTTACTATCGTAAGTTGTTCATTTAGGGTTGGCAGAAATCACAAATATAATGTTACGTTTCACAACCACCACACTCATTGTTCGCCCACATCTCGCACATTAGGCACTGGATCCGTAGCTCTCCTTTAGAGTCTTGGGAATATAACTCCTCACAAAAAAGGCAGGTAGCATCGGCATCTCTAGCCTTTTCAACACCGACAGTGGGCTCTAGAACTGACTGCCCAGAATCTATCGATCTCTCCTCTGAACTCTCGGATGATAATTGTAGGTCGATGGTCAATTTTCGCTTCACTGATGTAGTTTTGCTTTTTATAACTTGTTTCTTTCTTTTGTCAACACCTGGCTTACATCTCAGATTCTTCGTATTCCCTGTTACATCGTCACTTTCGATCTTCCTTTTTTTTGTCCGCTTCTTTTCCCCCCTTTCTTTTTACTTTCCTTTTTTTATCAGCTTCCTTTTCTTCGTGCTTTGCTGTAATTGCAGCTGCCTTTCCTGGCTTAGGTCCTTTGTTTGTTGTCTTTTTCTTATTTTTTGGAATAGGCAAAATGTCCTTTGGTGAAGTCTTAATGTTTCCTGTTGGAAAGTGGGACGCAATGCTTGGGCCAGCTTCTGCTAGGTCTTAGGCACATGGTGTGGACCAGTAGAGGACTGGGGCAAGCCTTCTGTGTTATCAGGCTGAAACAGAAAACCACACAGTATTTGCAGGGGTTGTAATGTGGGCTACTGTAGTGGCTAGCCCATGTAACCACCACAGCTATTGTGCATCATATTACCACCCTAACCCTCTTGGAAAGTAAAACGCCGCTATCCGTTAAAAACAAACTTTAAGAAACCAACTTCATGAGCATTAGAGAGCTAAATATTTATATAATATGTAGTTAATAACTTAACAGCTAACTGCACATTGGCAGTACGTCTAATATGACTGTAATTTCTTACCTTTCAAAGTTTTAAAACGAGAAAAATCACGAAACAGCTCACCACTAACATTCCACGTATCTGACTGCGGCAGCTCATTCTGTGGCGTTTGTACGAACTAGCTACTACTATTTACTGAGGTTGCCGCTAGGATGCTAGCCCATAAAACTACCTTCGCCTCTATGTATCTATGTTATTTGCAACAAATATGTACTTATTCCAGCGTGGCAGCAACGAAAGTACTTAATAACACGTTATTACGGTATGGAATGATTTTGTGGCAGCTGACTCAGGCACATTTTTATTGCAGTATTCTGTTATCAATTTCGTCTTTGTACTGAAATTTCACGTACCAAACGTCACTTGTTTCGGCATGGCAACAATGAAAATTATTAACGATACCTTATTTCGACGTGGAATGCTTTTGTGGCATATAACGTAGGCGCATTTTTAACTGAATTACTTTGTGGTCGCTTTCTTCTTTGTACTCAAATTTCGTCCACCAAATTCCACAACCAAACCCTTTGACAGCAATTTTACAAGTTTGTAGACTTAATACGTTTAGTAAACAGAAGATAAATGTATAGCAGAATTTATGAAAGCAGTTTTTACAACACATTACCAACAAATGCAAGTCTATGATCATGATTGTTCGTCATAACAATTACTGTTCACTGTATGTTTCGCAGTTCGTTTGGACCATATACTTGTATTGAAATTTACATAAATATTTTCACAGTGGCACTTTCGTAGTTATTACAAACCTCATCTTACCGGTATACTTCGAACTGGAATTGAATTATTGACAGGTTCGCGATATTTCGTTATCGCATTTTTAGGGAATATTCTACGAGGCGCGTCAATTCCCATCTTCGATAAGTCTGACGGAACTTGATGCACATCCGTATTCGTCAATCTTTATTCGAAACGTGGAACTGTAAATAGGTACAATTCTCGAGTAGGTGTTGCATACAAGCTGTCAGGTGATACCCAAAGAACATGGCGGACGCCTGTTCAATTTGCCTCAAACATAACGGAGCTATCGCCACTCTATGAAATTCAAGCTAGTTGACATAGAGAGGCTATAGGCAAGCTACAGCGCTCTGGGTGGTAGCACTAAGCAACATTGGGCGCCATATTTGAGAACGTCAGTTTGATACAACAGAGTGAGCAGACGCTTCCGTTTGTTATCTAAACTGACGTGTAAGCGCTATTACTAGTAGTAAATCATGCCCGATGTATGTTCGGCGTACAATTGCAGCAACCGCAGTGCTAAAACTGTTGGAATGTCATACACAACGAAAGATATATGAAATTATATAGGTCGTTGTGTATCAGCGTGTATTTGTCTACAAACATTCATTATACTTAACATTCGCATTTACCAAGTTTCAAGATTATGTTCTCTTTACGAACTTTAAAAGGATAGGCAGATGACGGTTGTATTTGGTGTGTTTTAGTGTAATGATAGTAGTCTATATAGTGTACAAAATCGTATTAACCATTGGGTAAGTAGCCTAGGTATATGTACTGTAATTAAACTGTTCTTTAAACAGATTTCATTTGAGAAACAAGGAGTTGCTAACCCAATGGGTAACCAGTATGAGGCGTGATAAGTCTCAGCCTACAAAGTGTAGTTACATATGCTCTTGTTAGTTTGAAGAAAGGTTCATGTATACTACTACCGATAGAAAACGGCCACTGGCAAATACCATTCCAACAATATTTTAGTTTCCTGAGCACCTACAGAAACCAAAAGAAACCAAGAAAGCCTCAAATTGATGAGAGCTTAATAAATACGTAATAAGCTTCAAAGCATGAAACATCATTTGAATCACAGGCACAATAAGGGTAATTAAAGAAGTTAAAGAAATTCACCTGTATTTATAGGGTAGATATGTCGGCAAATACAAACGATTATTGACATTATAGTGACATCAAATAATGCAGCAGTTCGACGATTGTAAATATTACATTTAGGATACAGTAGTAAACGAGAAATGCTATTCGTAGTGGGAATTACTTTCCGAAATGCGTCGCCCAGAAATTAAGCAAAAATCGAGACTGACAGTGATTAATATAAAAGCTATGGTCCAGTGTTAGCAGACGCCCAGAATCACCTGGCGTGCCACTGACGTTCTCAAAGATGGCGGCTTCGACTATGGCGGCGCTGTGTCCAGTCTATTTGTCTATACAGGTCTTTGGCCGGAAACAAAGCATATCGATAGCGAGGGAAGCGACAGAAATCATAGCAGTCAGACAATAAATAATTAAAAACGAATGAGATGCAGGCCAACAGAAATAACAGGTCAGGAGGTAACGAAGAAAGAGCTGGAATAAAATCATTGAAATACAAAATAGAGAGCCACTAAGGCTCAATAACTTAGTAGGACCACACATTGTACCTAGTCGTTTAATTGACAGCACATAAAAATATTCCCACAGGAGGACTTACCTGATCTTCTGGACGATGTTCCACCAGGACAAGTGGATCCTCGGTCCAATACAGACGAAAAGTCAGGAATCCCCTGAGCGCTGTCTACAGCAAGCAGTGGATACGTCAGCGCGTACCAGTTCCCTTGCCAACACGTACACCTCTCTTTGCCTTTCTGTCTTTTGTTGCTGGTCATGTGATCGACATGTCTTTCCTAGTCTACACTTATCCATGCACCATCGTTGTGTATCTTTATTGCTGTTAGTGACCGCACTATCTAGCACGTATTTTAAAGTATCAATAAATTTCCTTTAAAAAATGATCAAATGTTTATAGAGCTTATGGGACTTAACTACGGGGTCATCAGTCCCTAAACTTACAGACTACTTATGAACTAGCTAATACTAAGGACGGCACAAATATCCATGACCGAGGGGGGATTCGAACCCCCGTCCGTAGTGGCTGTGCAGACTGTGACTTGCGCGCTGCAGTCCCCTCGGCCACCGTGGCCGGCAAATTTCCTTTCTTTCATACAGCTGTACACGCTGTAATACAGGGTGTTCAGAAAAGGACTCCCTGATTTCAAAATTAAATATCTCGAAAACAAAGATCGATAGAGGAATGCAGTAAACGCTATGTTTATTGTGAAAGCTGTAACACGTTTATACAGCAGTTTGAAATAATAGTTACAAAAGCTGCTAACAGATGGCACTGTAATCGCCATACGTAATCCTTGTATAAATAGTGATCCGAAGCCCAGTGCAATAAGTTCCAATATTGAAACGTGAAAGGTTAGCGTACCGAAGGAAGAGATTAAAACCATGTACTCCATTGAACAACGCTTTTTTCTGGTGCTAGGGTACCACAGGTTAGAAGAGAGTCCTGCGGCAACAAGGCAAAGTTTTCAAGCACGATTTACTGTTCCAAGAGGACCTGATGCGACAAAGCAAAATTTCAACGAACAGGAAACGTAACTGATGATCTAGTGGGGCATGTTGGCTACAAGCAAACCGCAGTTACGCCTGACAATATTGCCACAGTTTCTGGAATTATTTAGCGAAATCCTTTGTCATCCGTCCGTAGAATTGCATCTGAGACTGGTTTGAAGCGTTACAGCACGTAGAAAATACTGAGAAAGAGCCTACACATTTTTCCATTCAAAATTCAAACTTACCAGGCCATACCCGTACGAGCTGTGCAACAAAGGGTTGCCTTTGCCAATCAGATGCTCACAATGATTGATAGTGAAGCATTTTATGTTGGTTGCATCTGGTTTACAGATGAAGCACACTTCCACCTGAATGGATACGTGAACTGGCGATTTTGGGATTCCGAAAAGCCATATTGGTGTGAAGTGAAACCCCTGTATTCTCGTAAAGTTACTGTGTGGGCTGTGGTATGCATCAGAGGCATTATTGGCCCTTTTTTATTCGAGTAACGGTCTCTGGTGCACGTTACGTTGCAATTTTGGAACAATTTGTCGCAACACAGCAAGCGTTAGAGGATCTACCACGTACTGAATGGTTTATGTAAGATGGAGCCCGACCACATCGGACAGAACAAGTGGTTCGCTTTCTTGAGGAATACTTCTGGAATCGAGATATTGCTTTGGAATATCCCAAATTTACTGGTGCAGGCATGGATTGGCCTCCATATTCGCCGGATTTGACTCCCTGTGACTCTTTTTTGTAAGGCGCAGTGAAAGATATGGTCAACTCGAAGCATCCCGCCACGTTGGATGATCTTGAATCGGCGATCTCTGTGGCATGTGAATCCTTTTCGGTTGAGACACTACGAAATGTAGAATTTCATTCTTCGTTTGCGCCAACTCTGTAGTGCCTATGGTGAACATTTTGAAAACAATGTGATGTGATTGTTTGCAAAGATTGTTTTCATACGATTATTTCACTTGTGTATGATGATATGAGCTGTACAGCGTACAGCGCCATCTGTTAGCAGCTTTTGTAACTATTATTTCAAATTGCTGTATAAACCTCTTACAGCTTTCACAATAAAGATACCGTTTACGGCATTACTCAATAGATCTTTGTTTTCGAGATATTTAATTTTGAAATCAGGGAGCCCTTTTCTGGACACCTTGTATGTCATTGCTGAGCACACACTCCTGTACGGAATCTGTATGTATCGTTCGCCTCTAGCTGCCGTTTCCTTTTTGACACATATTTTAGGACCACCCTGTATTTCAGTGCGGGTGAACACGGGGATCTAAATCGTGGCGGGAATACAGGCGCAGCTACATGCCAGAGAGTTCAGTGGTCGAAGTAGCAGGGCAGTTTGTATGGAACTTTGGGTGGTCCTTGCAGGTGTGTTCAGCCCGTGTGCATGGGCTGGTGTTGAGGTTTAGCGCATCTGCGTTGTCAGCATTAGGACCTGTGCTCCAATCCCCACCATGGCACAAATTTACATAAAAAAATTGGAGACACTTGTCATATCAGGGGATCAATATTTATATTCCTACTACCTTAAACCCGCGGCTCCGCTCGCGTGTTGGTTGATCATGATAGATAAGCTATCTTTCAGTAGTGTGCTATGAGATCAAATCACACGTAAAAATGCATTCGTTTCGAAGAATCCAATCACGATATTCAACAATAATTATTGTAATAATATCACAGATCGATCACTCGATGCAATGCGTGAAACTTCAAATCGATCTTTTTTAAAGAGATGTGTTAAAGAAATTTCTTTTTTACTGCTTTATTTATTTATTATTATATTTCCTTATTCGTATGCTTATCCTTCAGAGAAAGAGCTGAAGACATTGTAGCACGCAAGGATGTTGGTAGCACGCATAGACCAAAGATATGGTCCGTAGCATCACCTTTCGCTGTATGTAACCTCCTTGCTATAGAGTTGCAAATGTCATCGGTAGCCTCCAGTCCGAAATTTTTTATAATTTGACAACTTTCAACAACCATAACTTCCACCCCCTTGTAGCTATCGGCATGTAACTGCTATGGTGTACAACGGGAGACTGCAGACGACAATTACACACAGACCATTCGTTTGCGTTCTGTAGTTTTCGCTGCAGAGCGAAATATTAACACACACACACACACACACACACACACACACACACACACACACACACACACATAGCATTTTTATACACCGATAACTTTCCATCCCAATATACTCCACCATTTTATCATTATCAATCCTCAAGCAACCAATAAAACCATTTTCAAAGAGTAAATATAATTTTCAAAGAGTAATTATTGTTCCGCATTTTCCGTTATATTCTTCGAATTACTACATATCTATCAGATCGCTATAAAACCGTTCGTCAAACCTTCCTCAGGTGTAAATTAGTAACTGTACAAATATTTAAGTCTCTGTGTCTTGTCGTTCGGACGTGTTAAGCATACATTGAACAGACATTCACATTAATATATATATATATATATATATATATATATATATATATCCGATTGCCATAAAACCATGCATAAAGCCTTCCCCGGGTAGACATTAGAAACTGTAAATTTTTTTAGCTCTTTAGGTCTTGTGGTTGAGACGTGATAAGCGTACACCGAACAGACATTCATATTTATAGATATAGATGTCGTAGAAGTTTGTCGCCTGTGAATGGAAACAGTGCCGTGCGGAATGGCTGCATGTTTAAATTCGGAATGCTAGGTTCTGTTGGGCCGATCCCTCCGGGGACTCGAGTCCTCCCTCGGGCATGTGTGTCTGTCTGTCTGTCTGTGTGTGTGTGTGTGTGTGTGTGTGTGTGTGTGTGTGTGTGTGTTTTCTAAAGCGGCATGCAACGCATTGTTTTGTGTCCCAGCCTCGTCGCCGCTTTGGTGTCTCGTTTCCGTCGTAGGTGTCGGTGGCCGAGTAGAAAGACCGACACAGGTGTAAAGGATGCACGCTTGTGCAGGTAGGAGGTGACCAGCCAGTGGGACAGCAGAAACTAGAAACACTAGAGTAAATTAGAACGAGATATATATTTCTTAGAGACCTGGTAATACTTAACGTTTACATAGTTCTTGAAGGGAGAATGCTGATACATAGTTTATATAGAGGTCTGCCTACTGATAGTTCCTAGTGCCTATCCGATAGCCAAGTCTTCACTGGTGCCTATCTGATTCCGAAGTATTAACTGGTTCCTATCTCAGTCCCAAGTGAACGATGTCGTTCAGTGATGGCCACGAACGGAGTTGCAGCAGAGGGCGCTCGTGGCTGACGTCGTAAGAAAGCCGCGCCGTGCGTGCATGGCGGCGCGCGGCGAAAGTAGGCGGCGGGCACTTTAGACTTGTGCGACATCACACACCTCCCCCCAAACCGCCGCGTCGTCGTGGCATAAGGCTGAGGGCACGGCGACGGCACTGGGAGGAGGGCCTGGGCGAGGGCGTTACTGGTGGGACGGGCGTCGTAGCTGAGGCTGGGATCGAGACGCCGTCCACGCCACGGTATACACCTTGCGATCCCCCGGGAAACCTACCAAAACCAGGGGAAGGGCGCACGCCTCCGCCCAGAGGGAGCGGGTCATCTTCTTCTGAGGTGCGTGGCCCAGGCGGCGGGGCACGCACGGTCCCGGAGTCCCTCCCGTTGACGCAAGCAGCTGAGGCGGCGACGGAGGCGGAGGGGCCGACTGTGTAGGAGGCGCGTCGACATCCATCGGGACGATCTCGTAGTCCGGGGATGCTGGGCCAGGCGGCGAGCGTTGTGGCTGTGCTCCCTGGCGGTGAACTGGGTATGGCATCAAGAAACCAGAGACAGGATCGCGCGGCCTGTGCAGGCGCAATTGGCTTGCGTGGCGCCGCAGCTCCGACCCGGTGGAAGAACGTACAACATACATATTGCGACCGAGCACGCGCTGAATGGTGCCTGGCAACCATGTCTTCTTGTTTCCAGCAAACACCCTGTACAGCACCGGCGTGGAAACCTGAAAACTCGTAGCTCCATACGAACCGACTCGGTGCGTGGGAGGCTGCAGCAGGAGACGGGCCGTCACGTGGCATGCATCGATACGTAGACAGGAAAATTTGAAGAGCTTGCTGCCTGGAGTGCTGACCTTTCATATTTTCCATGTGAGACTTGAATGTTCGAACGAAACGTTCTGCTTCACCATTGGACTGAGGGTGAAAAGGTGCGGTGGTGATATGATGAATGCAATTCATACGACAAAACTGTTGAAATTCCGCACTAACAAACTGAGGTCCATCGTCACTGACGATAGTTTCAGGCAATCCTTCGATGCAAAACACTGATGTTAAGGCACTGATTGTACTAGACGCCGTCGTTGAGTTCATAGCAATCACAAAAGGAAACTTGCTAAAAGCATCTACAACAATTAACCAGCGCGTATTCCAGAAAGGTCCGGCAAAGTCAATATGTAATCGTTGCCATGATCCCTTGGGGCGTGGCCAGGAGGAGCCGCCTGATGCTCCGCACAAACAGTACACTCTGACGTCATGTTCTCTATCTGAGCATCCATATCAACCCAGGTACATTGACGTCTGGCCAATTGCTTTGTCCTAACAATACCCCAATGTCCTTGATGCAGGAGACGTAACATTTCTCGTTGCAGGGAACGAGGAACAATCACTCTTGTTTGGTCGTTGTCGGTATGTAACAACAGAACACCCAGACTTAAAGACAATGCATGACGTTGTGCAAAATAACGTCGAATCAGAGGTCGATCAATGTCTTTGGCTCTGGCAGGCCACCCTGAGCGAACAAAACGTGCTACCACACTTAGGTCTGCATCCGCAGCTGTTTCCTGTGCAACCCGGCGAGAGTTCAAAGGGAAATCTGTGACAGCGGAAGCATCTCGGGAACCTATCTGGTAACATGCTATTTCTGAAGAATCAAACGACACATCCTGGCCAACCGGAAGTCGGGAAAGTGTGTCCGCGTTGGCGGGTTTAATGGTAGGTCGGTACAAAATCTCATACTGATAATTTGACAATATCAAGGACCATCTCTGAAGCTTTTGTGCCGTTCGTGGCGGAATTGGCTTTGTGGGTGAGAACAACGACGTGAGAGGCTTGTGGTCTGTCAAATAGATTTTCCTGCCATAGAGATAATGATGAAACTTTGTGACGCCGTAAGTGATTGCTAAGGCCTCCTTTTCTATATGACTGTAATTCTGTTGCGTTGGCGTCAGCAGCTTGGACGCAAAATGAATAGGACGATCGTGAGATCCAATACGATGTGACAATATTGCACCTAGACCGTACGACGGGGCATCCACTGCTAGCACTGCAGGATTCTTTGGGTCAAAGGGAATCAAACATGCATCACTGAGTAGTGCAGACTTTAATTTGTCAAAGGCAACTTGGCAATCATTAGACCATACAAAAGGAACATTCTTCCTACGTAAGCGATGTAGTGGAGCTGCAATCTGACAGGCATTGGGAATAAATCTGAAATAACAGTTAAGCTTTCTCATTACTGCTTGCAATTCGTGCACATTCTTAGGAGTCGGCAAGTCTTTGATTGCTCTAAGATGTGACTGTAAGGGATTGATTCCTTGGGCGTTAATCACATGGCCTAGGTACTCTATTTCAGTTTGAAAAAACGAACACTTTGCTTTATTACAACGTAGACCTGCTGCAGTCAACACTTTGAAAAGGCAATCCAGGTTTGATAAATGTTCTTCAACTGTACGTCCGGATACCACAATATCATCTAAATAGTTCGAGCAACACTGGCTACTGTTCACTGACTGTTCAGTACGGCCTGTAGAAAAATAAGAATCACTAGGGATAGACTGCGAACTACTGCTAGGAAAGTGTCCGTTGCGGTGCTCTGAATTAATACTGTGGCTTTGCATTTCTACATCTGCTATGTCAAAAGTATCATGCGCTTCAATAAGCTGCAGTACACTGTCTAATGAAGGGGCAGATTGTACGCCTAGGCATATCAGTATCCAGAACAACCACCTCTGGTCGTAATAACGGCCTTGATACGCCTAGGCATACAGTCAAACAGACCTTGGATGGTACGTACAGGTACAGATGCCCATGCAGCTTCAACACGATACCACAGTACATCAAGAGTAGTATTGTGACGATCAAGTTGCTGGGCCACCATTGACAACACGTTTTCAATTGTTGAGACATCTGCAGAATGCGCTGTCGAAGGCAGCAGTCGAACATTTTGCGTATCCGTTTCGCAGTGATCGAATGAAGGGTAGAGTCACGGGTTGTACATCCGAAATTTAACGGCCACCGTTTAAAGTGCCGTCGATGCGAACAAGAGGTGACCGAGACGTGTAACCAGTGGTACCCCATGCTATCATGCCGGGTTATACGCCAGTGTGGCGATGACGAATACACGCTTCTAATGTAAGTTCACCGCCAAGACGCGAAACACGGATGCGACCATCATGATGCTGTAAACAGAACCTCGATTCATCCGAAAAAATGACGTTTTTCCATTCGTGCATCGCAGTTTGTCTATGCAAACACCATCGCAGGCGCCCCTGTCTGTGATGCAGCGTCAAAGGTAACCGCAGCCATGGTCTCTGCTGCTGCAAACGTCGTCGAACTGTTCCTGCAGATGGTTGTGGGCTCGCAAACGTCCCCATCTGTTGACTCTGGGATCTTGACGCGGCTGCACGAACCGTTACAGCCATGCGGATAAGATGTCTGTCTTCTTGACTGCTAGTGATTCGAGGCCGTTGGGATCCAGCACGGCGTTCCGTATTGCCCTCCTGAACCAAGCGATTCCATATTCTGCTAACAGTCATTGGATCGTGACCAACGCAAGCAGCAATGTCGCGATACTATGATCCACAATCGCGATAGGCTACAATCCAGCCTTTATCAAAGTCGGAAACGTGATGGCACTCATTTTTCCTCCTCCACAATAACGTTTCACCAGGGAACGCCGGTCAGCTACTGTTTGTGTATTAGAAATCGGTTGGAAACTTTCCTCGTGTCAGCACGTTGTAGGTATCGCCACCTGCGCCAACCTTGTGTGAATGCTTTGAAAAGTTAATCATTTGCATATCGCAGCATCTTCTTCCTGTCGATCAAATTTCGCGTTTCTTGCAGTTCATATTCGTGGTGTAGCAGTTTTAATGGCCAGGAGTGTGTTAAACGATCAAACCCGGTTTCCCTTTTCCCCTCTACTAATATAAGTTTTTTATCAGTTTGTTAAATTATCATACATTACCATTTCAGTACTATTTTACAATGTATCAGCCCTAACCTTTTTCCGCCCCCCCCCCTGCTTCTAAGGAAGATGTTTGTATATCTCTCAACTGCTGGGATATTTGTCCGTAGCTTACAAACTACTTAAATTAAGGTTATGTAATCTAAGGTCAACACAGTCACCTATGCCCGAGGCGAGACTCGAACCCCCGACGGCGAACTGCGACGAGCATCTCGGCACGGCGCCCCAATGGGCATGGCGAATCTGCTGCGGCTTTCACATGAATATTCATGCTTTGGACCTCTACTTATAAAATCAGCTTTTTACATATTTTATTAAATTTAATTCATTGCCACGAAAATGCAACACTCTCCTGTGAACAAGATAGTTTGTATCCTCTGTAATTAAATAACATCTTTGTAAGTTTACATCTGTGGCGTAATGTTAGCTACATTCACTTGTTACCGGATGATGGCCTAAGAAGCCGAAATCCGGTTAGTAACTCAATAAATAATTTTGTTGAATATCAGGAATTTTTCTTTGTCGCATAAAAATCATCACTTTTTTGCAGGTTATTCTAAGCGGCATTACTGTGACAACCCATATCAGAGGTTGCTGTATTTTTCGCGCGTAATTTATTTGTTAGTCGTTTGTTGCTCTGAAATGAATATGAAAAAAGAGATGGCTGTTAAATACCAAAACACCACTGAATCACTGACAGGTCAGAATAATGCCAAACTATATGTAAAATGCCATGTTCCTAAATAAAGGGATTAATTATTTCCACAACATTGAAAAACTGACACCTGACCTCGGGTAAAATCAGTTTCACTTCCAGAGATATGTATAAACAGATGAAAACCAGTGACGGGGAAGTGGGAGGGGAGCGGCAATTTTTAGCACCTTACAGACAGCCATGCTGCAGGTACATTAAAAAAATAAAGAATAAAATAAACCAAAATTAAAATGAATTCACAAAATAATTTAAATCAGAATATATCTATATTGAGTTCAAACAGAATCCGCGACCTATATTTGAAGACAGGTTCAAGAAATGCGATTTATATGTAGCTTTTAAGAATATTGACTGGAATATATACAATCCTGAGCATTAAAATTGCTACACCACGATGATGACGTGCTACAGTCGCGAAATTTAACCGACAGGAAAAAGATGCTGTGATATACAAATGTATAGCTTTTCAGAGAATTCACACAAGGTTGGCGCCGTTGGCGACACCTACAACGTGGTGGCATGAGGAAAGTTTCCAACCTATATCTCACACACAAACGGCAGTCAATCGGCGATGCCTGGCGAAAACTGGTTGTTGTGCCTCATGTAAGGAGGAGAAATGGGTAACATCACCTTTACAACTTTGATAATGGTCGGATTATAGCCTATCGCGAACGCGGTTTACCTTATCGCGACACTGCTGCTCGCGTTGGTCGCGATGCGGTGACTTTTAGCAGACTATGGACTCGTTGGTTTCAGGAGGGCAATACGGAACGCCGTGCTGGATCCCAAGGGTCTCGTATCACTAGCAGTCGCGATGACAGGCATCTTATCCGCATGACTGTAACGGATCGTGCAGCCACGTCTAGATCTCTTGAGTTAATAGATGGAGACGTTTGGAAGACAACAACCATCTGCACGAATAGTTCGAAGACGTTTGCAGCAACATGGACTATCAACTCGGAGAGCATGGCTGCGGTTACCCTTGACGCTGAATCACAGGCAGGGGCGCCTGCGATGTTGTTCGCAACGACGAACCTGGGTGCACGAATGGCAAAACGTCATTTTTTCGGATGTATCGAGGTTCTGTTTACAGCATCGTGATGGTCGCATTCGTCTTTGGCGTCTTCGTGGAGAACGCACATTGGAAGCGTGTATTCGTCATCGCCGTACTGGCCTATCACCCAGCGTGATGGTATGGGGCGCCATTGGTACACGCCTGGGTCACCTCTTGTTCGCACCGACGACACTTTGAACGGTGGCCATTACATATCAGATTTGTTATGACCCTTGACTCTACTCTTCATTCGATCTCTGCGATACTCTACATTTCAGCAGGATAATGCACGACTGCATGTTGCAGGTCCTGTACCGCCCTTTCTGGAATCGGAGAATGTTCGACTGCTGCCCTGTCCAGCATACTCTCCAGATCTCTCACCAATTGAAAACGTCTGCTCAATGGTGGCCGAACAACGGTCTCGACACAATACGCCAGACACTACTCTTGATGAACTGTGGTATCATGTTGAACCAGCATGGGCATATGTACTTGTACACGCCATCCAAGCTCTGTTTCACTCAATGCCCAAGCGTATCAAAGTCGTTATTAATGCAAGAGGTGGTTGTTCTGGGTACTGATTTCTCAAGATCTATGCACCCAAATTGCGTGAAAATGCAGTCACACATCATTTCTAGTATAATGGGAAAATAGCCTGTTATTAAAATAAGCAAAAGTCTGGGTCTGTTCAGATCTGTGAATGTAAGTTAAAACGCTCACTGCTGCTCTATATTTATGAGTGGCACAACGGATATTTATCTAACTGCTCATTCCGTAACAAACACAAAATCAAAGTTAAAAAAAAAACAAATAACTATATAATTAAACATGGGATGGGGAGCATGTAGCTATAAATCAGAGGTTGATACTTTAAATCCATAATCTATTCAGTAAAATAACAAGCAAATAAATGTGGGGAGACCAAATAAAGCACACACCTTCTACAAAAGTGAATAAAACATGTAATTACTGCCCATATTGAAATTGTTTCTGGCCTTCATGAATATGGAGGTAACATGGGGAGAATTTTTCAGATACACAATAGGTAGCTGAAAGCAAATTCATTCATTGACAGACACACGCATAAAGCTTAGCAGTACTTTACAATCCTGGAACACATATATGCAGCGGCGAAACAAAGCGTCGTCAGCGTCTTGACGAGATGGTGGGTGTCTTGATCACAAAATTTTAAATTATACTGTGCACTAATGAACTCTTGTGTGGGAAAGGAGCGGCATACTATTCTTAAGTGCAGCCTTGGTGAATTACATAGAATTTACAAAGGAAATTAATTCAGAATAAGTGAATAGTGCACATATGAGAATTCGTATAGAATAAAGTATTAATAAAACCATGACTGGAGCCCGAAATAACGACCATTACGAAAGCATGTGGTGCAATCGTTCATACAAGACAGGAAAGACGGAATCATATCAGAAAATCTGAGAAATATTTAGCATACTCACGGATACAGAAACGACGTGAAAACGTTAGTCAAAAACACGAAGGAAATTCAAATGTACTAGGTTTATACAAAGACTGAATTCCACACTCATGTATACTAACTTGAGCAAAACCGGATACACAATCACCACTGGAATGAAAATGTAAATAATAAATGTACACTGATTTTACTCGAGTTCTTTAAATTAAGAAATACTTCGCCTCTCATAGCGAAATAATTACTCAAAAGAACTAACAATGAAAAACCAAGACTGCCTGATCAGAAATAATTCAAAGTAATAACAGCATGCCTTCACCTCAGTATGATTAGACGGAGTACTGACTTCCTCAGTCGTTGGAACCAGAATGAAGAGTGAAGACTAAAGATCTAAGTCCTCGGAAAAACCTCTTTCCGCCATACACGGGATGTACAGCGCACTAAAAGCGATGCAGAGTGCGTTCAGAGACTAGTGTTTACCAACCCTTGCTACCTGGCCAAGATAATTCCCTCTTCAACCTTCCAGGGAGGTCTCCCGTCACCTCTTTCATCCAGATTACGTTGATAGTTCACTAAGAACACGGCCACCTCGCCATCTTGTCAAGTATGCTTGTGTCTGGCTACCCAGCAGATGCTAGCTCAGACGACAAACGAAGCCATGTTTTCTTAACTATAGCAAAACGAGGCCTAGAGCGGGAGATGGCAGCGACTGTAAGCCATTGCGCAGCATTCAGTGAATATTAAGAGCACACAAACACATTCACATTAAAAGTCGAACAATGTACGAAACAAGAGCCTTGTTTTATCACTAAAATAAGCAAATGCGGTCTCTGTGAACTACTGGCTACTCCCTACTACAAAGTCTTGTTCCCTGGCCCAAACTGAGAACTGACTTGTTTCAAACTACTTCAATAACAGGAAGTTAATACTACAGTGATCAATATAGATAGCTGCTCACACGTTATTACTCACAAATAATAATAAGCAAACCACCACAATTAAATTTATCTTAGTAAGGTGGCTAAAAAAACATTATGGCGCAACGGAATTTTGACATAAGAAAAATTGCATCTGAGCTTGTTCTCAGCACTTGTGAAGAACAGTATTAAATAAAAGAGGGAACGTGCTCTAAAACTAAAATTTATAGGCCACTTACGGATTATGCCGAACCTAAACTTGTTTATTCAAATAGAAAACAAGCAAAATGGGGAACCAATTTTGTTAATACAATAAAAATGCATCTCAGACATGGATTAATGCGGACGGTGCCCTGTCTAAATTATACATGATTTATCGCTACTGGGGGGACGGATTCACAAACAACACTCATTGTCTCACACACACGCAATGCCACAGCGAAACTCACCAAAATCAGCGTGCTGAGACGAGGCGGAAGCAGGCGCCGCTATCGTAGGCGAAATTCAGCAAGTCAGAGGTAGCACAAAACACAACATACGAAAACACTTAGAAGCTGGCTCTGGTCTGTCGTGCCTGTTTTAAGATGTTGCTTGTGTATACCCAAGTTAAATTACATCTGAATTGCAATAGCAAACTTGCTAACGGCGACACACAGCTACGTTACATGAACGCACTCCACTGAAGGTGAAGTCATTGAAAATCGGATTCATTATACAAAATCACGGTGGATTATTAAAATTGCAGTCTGTTAGAAATTGATCAAGGTACTGGTTTCATATGACAAGTGGCGTGAATTCAGGCAACTAACTGCAAACCCCGGAAGTCGGAACTCGGACCCACGTGGTTCCGAAAACCGATAACATTGAATAAATTCAGTTTCCGAAAAATAAGGAAAATTAACTACAGCATGCAACACATAGAAATGCTTAGAATTATGTAATGAAGCGAATGAAATACAGCTACACGCGATATGGGGCGATTTCAGAGCCGGATGAGGTCGTGTCTCAGAAAAACCACAAAAATGAAATAATTACAAAGTCGGAAAAATAAAAATAAGAATTACAGCATGTAACCCATAGAAATGTTTAGAATTACATAAGGAAGCAATTGAAGGAGGTTGTACAAGGCTCAGAGAGGATTACTGGCAAAGACAGTGTGCGTACTCCATGCGGAGAAGAAACAGCAAAATTAAAATAGGCGGGGAGAGAATATCGCGAAATATTTGTGGAAATCAGAAGAATACCCGCATAGTTACTTGCCTGATGGGCATGGAACAAGCAAGAGTGGAAGCTGAAGGCTTTTTTCTATGAACCAACCACGTGGAACACATATCACTCATGGAAGGACAAAATGAGAAGATTTTTACATGTACAGTACAAAAATGAACATATCACCTTTTAGAAATCGGGCCCCAAAAAGTTAGAAAGTATTTCCACAGAGTTCATACTCCGCCACATGATCACAAAAGGTTTTAACATTCCAGGCCGTTATCCAACTGCAACTAGAATCTCACAAACCGTGTTTATTTATTGGAAATCACTGAACTGAACAAAGAGAACACATTTTCGCACACAATCGGAGAAAATATCCCCAGAAAATGATTATAAGTTCACGAGTCTAAGTTCAATGTGCTAGACAAAAAAACGCTACCATCTCACAGACACTAAAAGGGGAACCAACCTAACCTCACCAGAAGACCAGCACAGAATGACCAGACAGAGCGGCCATGAGACGCGGGAAGCCACCGGAAGCCGGAAAATCCAAGATCACCGGTGGTGGGGACGGAGAGACTCGCCCTAGAGAAGGCTCGACGACTGGACTGTAACCAAGGGGTGTAGAAACCTCTTTGGTAGCCTCAGCAGCTATCGACTCTGAGCCAGAGAGAACGATGCAAAGCGATCTATCACCCCCCACATTCAGACAGCCATAGATTATCGCACATCCACTTAAAAGTAAGCCAAGTACACATTCTCACAGGGACAGTGGTGTAGCGGAGAAGTCACATTTATGCCACATTAAGTAATATAATAATAAAATATTAACATAACAACATAAGAAAAATCTAGCAATATTAACTAATATTGTAACACTTGAAATAAAAATGCTAATCCTCAAGTCTTGAAAAGAGTGGGGTTTAACTTTAACAAAATGATAATGTAGCGACATTAAATAAATTATGAAATATACAAAAAAATATATGAAAGACGACAGACAGTCGTCTTTCAACATGTACACACAAGTTCAATCACACAGGTGGAAACATATATGAATGTGATGCAAACATGTATGAACATGGCGCTTTGATTATTAATAAAAATAAGAAACACACAGATAACATTAATGGTGCAGAAACACGTAATGAATAAAACAAAATGGCACACGACCACACATTCAGTGGATGTGTTTCAAAAAAAAGTTCAAATGTTTGTAAATCTATCGGACCAAACTGCGTGGTCATCAGTCCGTAGCTTACAAACTACTGAAACCTAGGTAAACTAACCTAAGGACAAACGTGTTACACACCCATGCCCCAGGGAGTACTCGAACCTCCACGGCGAGCAACCGCGCGCTCCGCAGCGTGACGCTTTAGACCGCTCGGCTACTCCACCGCGGCAATGTGTTTCAAATGTATTTGTTCAATGAATACCCATTTTACATCTGCATTTCTTCTTGGTGTAGCAATTTTAATGGCCAGTAGTGTATGTATTAAAAATTTAATCGTAATGGGAACAATTTAAAAAGGGCGAAAGTTATTTATAAAATATATAGAAACTATACTACACTTTTAAAGGAAAGCGTCGCTCAAAAAGTGAATGGGTCTGTGTCTTATCTGTCCATGACGGTATTCAGCGTTTGCAATGGGAAAATAATAAACGAAACCAATAAGAAATTACGGAAATCAATTGTAAGCTTTGTGGTGTCAATGATATTTTACTGCTCTTGGAGACTGCCAGCCGCTGTAGGAAGCACTTAAGTAGCAGCACGTACTGCTCTATTAAAAAGAAGATGTCGTTTAAGGTTGATGCTAAAATTCCCAATTGGCCTCACAAGAGCTGGGCTTGACACAACAGCGCTCGTCAGAGCCACCCATGTAGCTTCGCTGGTCTAATGGGAGCCGCTGTTACCCCCCTGCCAGGGCTGTCAGCCATTTAGGGGAAAAATTCGATCACTTCAAATTTCTACACAATACTGTAATGAACGTTCTCACAGTGTTCAGTTGTGTGCATGGTTTGAGAATCATAAAAGCCGTGCTGGAGTAGCCGAGCGGTCTGGAGCGCCACATTGCGGGTCACGAGCCTCCCATGACGGATGTTCGAATCCGCCTTCGGGCATGGATGTGTGTGGTGCCCTTAGGTTAGTTTAACTTAGTTTAAGTTGTTTGTAAGACTAGGGACTGATGACCAACCTAGTTTGGTTCCATAGTATAACAAATATTTGAACGATTATAAAAGGAGACAGGAATGTTATTGTGACTTACATCTATCTATCGCAAGGAGGGGAGGTGCAAATGGTGGGTGGAACAAGGGGTGGTGGAAGGAGAAGTGGTGACAGAGAGGACAATGATAAGAACAGAGCGGCGGTAGGAAAAAGTGGACAGTGATAGAAGCACTACGAATTATACAGACAAAAGGAGGGAAGAGGAGATCGTTTAAGAGAGGAGTGCGAAAAACTAATACCCAAGCAATGATGGGTTTAAAACTATAAATGTGACAATGGTTAGTATAAAATAAAGGAAGAAAGAGTAGAAGTTAACAATGAAGTTGAACAGAGTCCTACAAAGCGGCCCGTCTGTCGGGCTCGCACTGCACTGCTCTGCACTGGGCTTCAGCAGTCTCGGACGTAGCGGCTCCATGACATCACCGGACGGGCCAGGCCGGACTGCTTCCTTGAGGCCTGAGTTTGGCAGGCTGTGGCAGCTGACACCACACACACTGCTGGACCAAACAAGTCTGTGACGTCACCGCACAGGTCGGGCGGGGCTACTTCCTGAGTGCAGTGGGCTATGACAGCACTGTTGTACCTTCAAACGAGACCGGTCTGCTAGCTGACACCGCACAGGGCGATACACTGCCGGACAAAACAAGCCTGTGATGTCACTGCGTGGGCTGGGCTGCTCTGATCAGTACAGAAGAGGGTGCGTAACTCAGACCTCTGCGTTCAGTCTGAAGCTCCTTATGTAATGTTACCTTCAATTTCCACATTTATCGTTAATCCGTTTGCTTCTGTGACATAAACGACGTTTTTCTCCAGCACTTTAATCGAAACTCCATGCATGGCCTAATGGATCCATGTAGAGGAGAACACTTCAGTCAACACGTTCAGCATCGACACTTCCATGTCATAAGGCTCAGTTTATCTTTCATTATAGTTGTCTACAAGTTGTTTTATTAACTTTACCGTACCCAGGTTTTTGAACTTATTTATAGTTTTTATACTGTCTCAAGGTGGTATAAGACGTAATCCATTGTAGGATACCCGAATGTGCTGTCTTGCTTGTCATTAGAAACGAATACAAAGTGCAGTACGTTGGTTTTGCTGGTGTTCGTAATTCGCACTCGCAAAGATTTGCTTCTATTGGCTTAGGTTGAAGATTTGGCTGCATGTGTACGTAAGACCATTGTACAATAATTTGTGCACTATGGCAAAGCGAAAAGCATCACAAAACATTATTTAGGAAGACTTAAAAGATAAAGATATTCGTTATCTCTTACTACATGTATTGTCCTCCCATAGACATTCATATTATTTCTCGTTCATTGTAGGCCTCGCTCGATCACAGACTTTCCTTTTCTCTCAACACAATGTGTCCTGCGAATCCTTACTCATAACAAACGTATGTCAAAATATTCGAGTCTCACTTTAGATTTAATTCCAAAATAGTATTCGGCGTTTTCTGTCTGTCTTTCTAGAATACTAATGCAAAAACCACCCTTCTATATGTTACTGCGTATTGCTTTGTAAAAATAGTCGTCGTTGTTTTTCATATAGGCTGCTTTATTACGTCCCATGATTGAAATCGCTTAGGCCATTTTCATGCCCTTAGTCTGCACCTTTTATCCAAAGAAATTATGGTAAGGATGGCAGCAGAGACCATATTGAGAGCTCTTCAGACATCCAACACAGATACTTTGTGTCATAGCTTGGCATTACTGTTAGAGGCAATCGTACTGCAATGACGACAGATAAAATAAGACGTGAATCGTTAATAAGGTCAGGGAAATAGTTTACAAAAGTTTGTATTTAATGCTGTACAAAGATACTTTGATTACTTCTGAAATAAAAGTATTGATATCACACTTATTTTACAGTAACCGACAGTCATATTTCTCTTACTATAGGAGATGAGTGCGGAAATTAGCAATTTTTTCGAAAAGAAAGTGTATCAATAAAATGGGAAATAAAACAGAAATTAATCACTGGTGAGTACAGAACTACACAGCGTGATCCAAATCTCAAGAATGCAATCTGGTCAGTGTTTAAGTCTGTAGTAGATGGCAACGGCAACAGTGTTTACTACGTCTGCTGTGTGGGATGCAATGAACTTTACGTTCACGCTATAGGATCGTCTGATACGTCGCATATTTCACGACATTCTTGTGTGTCTAACAGACAATTGGCATGTTTTGACCGAAAACACCTACCAAAATCTGTTCAGGACAAGATTACAGATAAATGCATGGCTATGTATGCAAGAGATCTGAGATCCTTTGAAGCTATTTCGGGTGAGAGATTCTTGGATCTGGCTGAGACATTAGTCATTACTGCGGCAACCTACGGAACAGTATCTGCAAGATCTATTATGCCTCGACCCACAACAGTCTCCCGACACGTGCAAGGAAAAGCGAAAATCCTCAGAGATGAAATTATGCCTGGGGTAATTTATTACGTGAACAGAGGCGAATGTTCGGCGACGACAGATATGTGGACATGCAGTGCAAAGACAAATCACTACCTGGCATGTACAGTCTCTTATTTTGTAAACTGCCGTCTTGTTCACGGCACGATTTCCGGATGAGCCTAAAACAGGCGATGATATTAGAAAAGACTCGCTGAGACGATTCATCTCTTTTGGTATTCATGAGAATAGTCTCAAAAGATGTACTTTGTACAACTGCTCAGGGTTCCAATATTATTTCTCCTCTTCGTGGATATTGTAGACTGAATTGTTCCTATGACATGTTGAACACAGTGCTAAGAAATGCGTTTAATGTGCAGTATATGTCATCCAACTGTCCACGGTAAAGGACCTGGTGACATTTGCAAATCAAAGTGGAATTGTTAATAGCCATGAGAGAACACTAGAGCAGTGAAACGATACACGCAGGAACACGCGATTGCCCATCCTTGAATTTGTCAAAAGGCGGTATCCAACATTGTACGAAACGCTCTCTTAGAGAGGAAAATTAGACAGAGTGGAAGGAATTGACATTAATCCAGATTCAAATATTCAAATGTTTGTTAAGCTTATGGGACTCGACTACGGGGCCATCAGTCCCTAAACTTACAAACTACTTATGAACTACTTACGAACTAGGACGGCACAAATATCCATGCCCGAGGGGGGATTCGAACCCCCGACCGTAGTGGCCGTGCTGACCGTGACTGTAGCGCCTCAGTCACCTCGGCCACCGCGGCCGACTAATCCAGATTGTGCGGTATTATTTGTGGTTCAATTTTTTATCTCATAAGCTATTAATTAACTTCATATGGCTACACAAGATCGTTATAAGCGATTTTTCCACAATCATGCCATTAGTTTTTCGATATTGCCATTTTTTCTGGAATGACGTCAAAATGAAAGTTTTAAAATTTAACTTGAGAAATCATTGTTATTAAAACAGCACTATAAGGTTAAATACATTCATATAAATCTTTCAAAAACTGAAGAATCTTCCAGAAATACAAACACAAGTACGAAGAAGCCTTCAATATCTTTTGTATGAACCTGAACTTCGCAGCCGTATCCAACCACTTTACAATCGACAGTACAAGCTAAAATTGGTCTGCAATGGGAACAGGCTATTCAAAGAATGAAAAAAATGACAATGTTCATAAATTCTTACATACAAGAAAGAAAAAGTAAGCTTCTGTTCTCGTCCTTCTGGAAGGAAGTCAGCGCTATCTCGGTTAAGTTGATGGACGAGTTGATTTATCTTGTGATGGTATGTATACTTTTGTGTTTTAATATTAAACTGCTACACGTTAGCACGTAAATTAAATCAGGATTTTTAAAAGATAGATATTACCTACAGTCATTCAAGCAGGCCTCAACGGAATTAGACGCGGAGAAATCACATACCCTACTGTTACCATGGAAGGCGACCCTTCTGAAACACTTAACTAAAGAACCCGAGGACGGTGAAACCTCCGAAATAAGCTTTTACGAATCCGCCTGAAAAATGGCTTTGAAGAAACGTTAGTTCTTCAGAGGCTCCAGGAGCTACTGCTTTCCCGTGGGCACGATTTCGCCATCTTAAAATTCTGTCTGAATCTCAGAGACGTGAAATTATTAAAGTGGTAATGAATACAATGTAGTACCTATTACACATTTCATTCCATTATAGCAGATGCAGTAACGGTAGAGACATAATAAATTAAAACATGTGAAAATATTTAACCGATTATTAATCTCAATTATGCGTTTCACGTTGTTCGCGCATCCTTATTCTGATATAGACTATGAGGGTCCCAGTTGCCACGTCAAGCAGAAATGGTAAACAGTTTTGACTTCAGCGTTGTAACCAACCTGATTATCTGTTAATCGCGTGAAAAATGTACTTGGAACTTAAACCAACTACCTAATTACAACAGAGGCGTTTAATCACTTCCGTTACATAAATAGTATTGAGTGACTAGTTACTAAAGGGCCCCGGCCTCAGAGCAGTGTAACAAACAAAAGTCGGCCACAGGTAGGGCGGTCTCCTCAGATGTTTATTCACATAAAGATAATCCTACTGTGTGTGAATTGTTTGTCAGACTGTCCATGTAGAATCTGAGAACAGCCATGGAGCAGTCCTGAAATGCTGAAAAAAATCAAATATTTTAAAGAGCAGTACGTTTGATTTTGTTAGCAATTGTACTTTTACTTTGTGCTGATTTTCCAATAAACCGGATTAATATTGCTTTTTTTTCTTTTTTATAATAGGTGAAAATTCTTATGGTGAAAGGAGCAGGCGGAAAACCTGAAAAGACAATGCACGAATCAGAATCCCAACAGCCATCACCTAAACTACATACGTTTGCTCCTTGGGCTGATATTTAAGAACGACCGGTTCCCACAGATGAATTAGAACGATATTTACACCATAACTGTGCTTGGCATCTTATTGCGATGGAAACGGCCAAATGTTTCCGACTCTGCAGAAAATAGCGAAAAAGATCTTACTTATCCAGTTGTCAAGCTCAACATAAGAAAGAAATTTTACTTCTGCAGGCTTCATTTAAGCACACAACGATCGCTTTTATACCCGGAGAACGTTGATGCTCTTCTGTTTCTGCACAGCAACTCCTGTAACAGGGAAAAATGTGTGAAATAATATTCTGTAAATCGTTTAGCACAGCTTCCTGTGTTTTTATTCTGTATCAGTTGGTTGTGCATATTCTATATGTTTCTTTTGTACCAAATTATTCTCAAATAATTGTAAGCGTACTGTAGTTTACTCAATAAATTTGTTTCGTTTAAATTATTATGGAATTGGAAACGTGATGGTAATAGTTTCCTTCCAGAACAAGTCGCCATGTTTTGAAGATAGTGCTGTGACATCGTTTAACACGACGACACTTGAGTAATCCGTTAACAGAAAATATTAGCCCTCCATAATACACTCCTGGCAATTGAAAATAGACGTGCTACAGACGCGAAATGTAACCGACAGGCAGAAGATGCTGTGATATCCAAATTATTAGCTTTTCAGAGCTTTCACATAAGGTTGACGCCGGTGGCGACACCTACTACGTACAATGATAGTTTACAATCGATTTCTCATACACAAACAGCAGTTGACCGGCGTTGCCTACTGAAATGTTGTTGTGATGCCTCGTGTAAGGAGGAGAAATGCATACCATCACGTTTCCGACTTTAATAAAGGTCGGATTGTCCGCTATCGCGATTGCTGTTTATCGTATCGCGACACTGCTGCTCGCGTTGGTCGCAATCCAATGACTGCTAGCAGAATATGGAATCGGTGGGTTCAACAGAGCAATACGGAAAGCCGTGCTGGATCCCAACGGCCTTGTATGACTAGCAGTCGAGATGACAGGCATCTTATCCGCATGGCTGTAACGGATCGTAAAGCCACGTCTCGATCCCTGAGTCGACAGATGGGGACATTTGCAAGACAACTATCTGCACGGAGAGTTCGACAACGTTTGCAGCAGCATGGACTATCAGCTCGGAGACCATGGCTGCGGTTACCCTTAACGCTGCAATACAGACAGCAGCGCCTGCGATGGTGTACGGAACGATGCGTGCACGAAAGGCAAAACGCCATGTTTTGGGATGAACACAGTTTCTGTTTACAGTATCTTGATGGTCACATCGCGGTGAACGCACATTGGAAGCTTGTATTCGTCATCGCCATACTGGCATATCATCCGACGTGATGGTATGGGGTGCCATTGGTTACACGTCCCGGTCACCTCTTGTTCGCATCGACGGCACTTAGAACTGTGGCCGTTACATTGCAGATGTGTTACGACCCGTTGCTCTACCCTTAATTCTATCCCTGCGAAACCCTTCAATTCAGCAGGATAATGCACGACCGCATGTTGCAGGTCCTGTACGGGCCTTTCTGGACACGGAAAATGTTCGCCTGCTGTCCTGGCGAGCACATTCTCCTGATCTCTCACCAGTTGAAAAGGTTTGGTCAATGGTGGCCGAGCAACTGGCTCGTCACAATACACCAGCCACTACTCATGATGAACCGTGGTATCGTGTTGAAGCTGCATGGGCATCAGTACCTCTATACGCCATCCAAGCTCTGTTTGACTCAATGCCCAGGCGTATCAAGGCCGTTATTACGGCCACAGGTGGTTGTTCTGGGTATTGACTTCTCAGGATCTATGCACCCAATTTACGTGAAAATGTAATCACATGTCAGTCCTAGTATAATATATTTGTCTAATGAATATCCGTTAATCATCTGCATTTCTTCTTGGTATAGCAATTTTAATGACCAGTAGTGTACATCTACATCTACATGGGATATCTGTAAATCACAATTAAGTGCCTGGCAGAGGTTTCTTAGAACTGTACTTAATGATAATAAGTAATAAGTAAGTGCATGCTTTATATATTGTTTCAAAACACACATGATCACATTTTCGTTTATATCTTTGTCTGTTTGTAGTGAAATAAAGAGAGCAGCTCTGGGGGAAGCTCTAGGACTGTAGTGTCACGACGTAGTCCTGTAGTTTATAAATTTTATTTTGGCTGTGTCGAAAATAGTTCACTGTTTCTCGAAGTGTAATGAAATTTTACAATGGCCCAGGAATTTACGACCGTACATAAAAACGGGGAACTATTGCACTAAAAATGAAGGTATTTAACGTAGTTAATCAAGTGTGGTAACAAATCGACATTTAAATCGTTTCATTCGTGTAAAACGTATTTCGTTGATGCACCATTTTAATGTTAAACGCCTTCCACAGTCGATAGAGAGAGTGTAACAGCGCATCTAGAATAACGTAGCGCGGGATGCCTGCACGACAGGCGGTCCAGTGCCGTGGGCTGAGACGGGTTTCTTACAAGGGAACCTCCCCATCGCTCCCCCTCAGATTTAGTTATAAGTTGGCGCAGTGGATAGGCCTTAAAAAACTGAACACAGATCAATCGAGAAAACAGGAAGAAGTTGTGTGGAACTATGAAAAAAATAGCAAAATATAAAAACCGTTCATTTGAAAGATAGGCAATGTCGTGCAAATCGTAAGCAAAGGAGTGCTGTGGTCTGTTCGATAATGTGAGGACCTCTGGAGTTCACTAATTATTTTCTTTCTCAACCACTGTGCCTTCAAATAAAAGCTCTGCACCCTGATCAAAGGATACTGTTATTCTGTTTATTTTTTGGAAGCTTTCCTATGATTAGTTTTTTATTTATGATGAAATAGAGAATACATCTATCTTAGAATTCGGTGACACACTACATCTTGAGCAGATATCTAACTTGCTTCGGAATTATCTTAAAGGATTGCAAAATAATTGAGCTTATTTATACAAAGGAAGTTATGTGCGGTCTAAAGCGTCTCGCTGCGGAGCGCGCGGTTGCTCGCCGTGGAGGTTCGAGTCCTTCCTGGGGCATGGGTGTGTGTGTTTCTCCGTAGGTTAGTTTACCTAGGTTTAACTGGTTTGTAAGCTACGGACTGATGACCACGCAGTTTGGTCCGATAGATTTACAAACATTTGAACATTTGAACATTTTTGAAGTTATGTATTCAAGATTTAACCAGTTCCGAGATAGCGAAGTGGAATAAATACATCTGCTGATAAGGTATGCATTTCTCTTTAGTATTTGGAACTGTCGATCAATTTTGGAGGGATCAGTGTGTGACAGAAAACATCTTCGGAACGTTAGTCGATATACACGCGAACCTGTTCCTATACGGTCAAGACTTTAATAACAGTGAACTTTGTAATAAATCCACCAGTGCCGTGTAGACCACTGAAGGAAAGACTTTGCTTTTCTAAACAGGAAAAATATCAGTCATCCGAACATTGTTCGCTGAGCATAAAAAAGACAAATTTCTAGGTGCGACGATCGACGAATGTAATAAGCCGAGCTGTCTGCAGCTCCAGATTTTATATATTACTAACCTGCTGCACAATATAATTCTCTCTCAAATATTAAATGTCGAACTAATCCTGAACTTGAACTCTTAACAGAAGTTTATTTAATGTTGATTTGATATGATTTTCAATATGTAAATATTAAATGTCTCAACAGCCACGTTTAAAATTGTAAGAATGACAAAATTCAATAGGTTGTATCAAGAAAACAGATAAATTCTAATATCTTGGTGAACCTATAAAACATGAAAGAGAAAATTAAAATTACAACTGAAAAATAGAAAACAGATTACATGATGGTTAGAAGTCAACACAGTAAGAAATGTTTACCTAAAGATATTAAATTGAGGGATCAAAATACAGTAGTTAATCCAGAATTCCTATATATCGCAGAAACGCCTCGTCTAGGTGGATACAAAATGGCTTTATAGCATGTTGAGAAGAAGGAACGAAGAATATTATGAAACATACTGGGCTCAACGTAGAATAAGAATGGAGAGTGGATTGTAATGTCAAATAAGAAACTGAATGAATTTTTTGCTAACAATTGAGAGGATATCATGAGCAGATGACTTATATTCTACAGTGATCTAGAGAAAACGAATGAAAATCGGCTCTCGTAGAAGATTCTTATACTTTTTCAAAATAGGAAAACGGACAAAATACGTTGTTAGTGAGTGCAGTTAGAAGATACCTGGAAGAAATGTGTGTTGATCGAGAGATCACACAAGACAGAGATACATTTAGAGCAGCAGTCTAGAAATCCCAAAATTTTCAGGAAGACCCAACGAACAAAACACCTGGAACCAAATGGTTACAGGAGAGTAAACGAGCTCATTTCCAAAAAGTGAAGGAGTTCTGTAGGGAGATTAAAAGAGAAGAAAACGTAGTTATCATAGCTTAGTCCTTGCCTTGTAACGAATAAGTAAAAAAGATAAATAACTGTGAGAATATTTTCGTGTAAATATCGGACTTTATCGGCGCTGATACAATTTCAGTGACGCGGTTGATTGGCCGTTTTGGCGTTTTGCTACTGAGAGCGAGGTTGCTCGCCGTCGGAGGTTCGAGCCCTCCCTCGGGAATGGGTGTATGCTTGTGTTGTCCTTGCCATAAGTACTTTGTAAACCTAGGTACTGATAACCGCAGCAGTTAACTTCTTTAAAGTTTCAAACATTGCAACAATTTCAGGTGCAGTTTCATAATAAATTCCTGAACAACAGTAACGAGGAGAGCACCTATGGATATGAAAGAAAAATAGATGTATCCTACCTATAAGACAAATCTGTCATATTATTATTTTTACGCAATAATTAAGCATACATGAAATAAATTAATGCATTAAGTGTTAGAATGTTCAAATGTCTGTAAATCTATCGGACCAAACTGCGTGGTCATCAGTCCGTAGCTTACAAACTACTTAAACCTAGGTAAACTAACCTACGGACAAACACACACACCCATGCCCCAGGGAGGACTCGAACCTCCACGGCGAGCAACCGTGCGCTCCGCAGCGAGGTGCTTTAGACCGCTCGGCTACTCCACCGCGGCTAAGTGTTAGACAATGATACTTTTGTGTCCCAGCCTCGTTGCCGCTTTTGTGTCTCGTTTCCGTCGTAGGTGTCGGTGGCCGAATAGGAAGACCGACACAGGAATAAAGGTAGCACGCTTGTGCAGGTACGGAGGGGAGCAGCCAGTGGGACAGCAGCAACTATAAACACTAGAGTAAATTAGAACGAGATATATATTGCACAGAATTTATACCACACTTAACTTTTACATAGTTCAGTACGGCAGAATGCTGATACATAGTTGAGCGAGAGTCCTGCCTAGTGCCTATCCGATAGCCAAGTCTTATCTAGTGTGCCGGCCGCGGTGGCCGAGGAGACTGAGGCGCTTCAGTCACAGTCTGCACGGCCACTACGGTCGGGGGTTCGAATCCCCCCTCGGGCATGGATATTTGTGCCGTCCTAGTTCGTAAGTAGTTCATAAGTAGTTTGTAAGTTTAGGGACTGATGACCCCGTAGTTAAGTCCCATAGACTCTACAAATCTTATCTAGTGCCTATCTGAATCCGAAGTGTTAACTGGTTCCTTTCTCAGTCCCAAGTGAACGATGTCGTTCAGTGGTGGCCACGAGCGGAGTTCTAGCTGAGGGCGCTCGTGGCTGACGTCGTAAGAACGCCGCGCCGTGCGTGCATGGCGGCGCGCGGCGAAAGTAGGTGGCGCGCACTTTGTACTTGTGCGACACCACAGATACAATTGTAGTTACTGTGGAACTTACTGCAACTGAAAACTGCAAGTTCATTTATTTTGAAACATGTCTGTACAAATTCAGTAATATTGTTTCGCCTGTTTTGTATCGATATTTGTATGTAAAATATTATAAGAACTTCTTCAAGTAACTAAGTCCAGGGTTTACTCTGTTTTGTAACACATCTGTCAAAGACTATATATGTGAGGAGTAGCTGAACAGAGAGGGATAGCCGGTCTGTAGCGCTATAGAACGTTCGTGCTTTGGTTTGGCTGCTGAGACAGCAGGTTTTGTACAAGCTGATGGAATAATTTTGTAATTCGATTTTGTGGAACAGACATAATTCTGTCTTTATCAAATTTTATATCTTTCATATATGTATCAGTCTGAGAAGATTTTATTATTCTCCAATGATAAGGTAATGTAATGATTATTGCTAATAATAATTTAGAAAGTTAAACTTCTTTACTTGTTTCACTTTTGTAGTTAGAAAGCTAACACTCTTCCTTTCATTGAAAGTTATTTACTATTAAAGTCAAAGCATAGTCGTGACTAAGCTGAGTTTGATAACTGATTTCTTTATCGGTGTGACGTATTAATGATAGTCTCGATTGTTGTGCAATACTGCACGCAAGTGAACAAGGTACTAAGTTTCTGCAATCAGTCAGTTAGCGGGTAAATTCTCGCAGTTGATGTATTAGAAAGTGATTTGTGCTTTTTCCAGATTTCTCTCGCAGTCAAGTTTACAGTGTAGTCAGTGAGCCTTAGGCAGACTATGTATTTTTCTTGCTTTGTTCAAAATACCCGTTGCGCTTTCAATCAGTTTAAAATCACTGTTTCTTAATTAACTGTGCAGGTATTAATATTAGGGACGTAACTAAACAGAATTATAATGTTAATGAATAATGAATGTGTTCAACTGTTTTTTAATCAGCTTGATTGAAATGTTAGCTATCGCGAATGTTAACTACCAGCTGATAATTATTATAGCTGCCTTTAATATCAGATATGTTTTGAACGAGTAGCTGTGAAATAGACCACTTTTGGCTGTCTCACAATTGCCAAAACCCTGTAGCGACCCTTTTTTCCCTATCAGTAGACCAGCCTTACCTTATTCCACCAAGCAACATACCCTGTTTTAATTTTTATCTTTTTATTTATTTATTTATTTTTGTCATGGTCTGTCCTCGTTAAAAGGGGACTGTAGATTCAAATATTCAATTGTTGGTAAAGTTATGGGACGTAAATGCATTGGTCACCGGCCCCTAAAATTACAAACTACTTAAACTTACTTATCCGAAAAACAACATACACACACGAGAGAGGAGTCGAACTTCCGGCTTGGAACGGCCGCGAAGTATAGATTGTCTCATCTTTTTAAGGAGGTGGAATATTCATCTTCGTTTATTCTAATCAGTAACTGGTACAATTTGTACTAACTCAAGTGCTTTTCCTCTGATAAATGAACTATAATTTCGAGGTTTCGCAGCCTCTGTCTATTAAGAAGAAAGGTAAACGGCCAAAAGACATAAATCCTACGGAACTAGTTCCTGCCATCAAAGTAAATCCCTTGAAGATACAAGATGTGAGAAAGTTGCTTTAAGACATTACGCTTAGCAAAGGAAACAACTTGAGGAATTGAAATGGTTTCGGCAGATATTTGATGAAAATAATACCAAATAACAGGTCATTGCTGCGACTGCCGCATTCAGAATATTCAGGTCGATTATGACGTCATGGAAGTAACTATATAATTTCACGAACTGAACCCTAATGTTTAATGTATAGGCTAATAAAAGCACTTTCTTGCATTTGTATCATTAATAAAGTCATCTTATGTTCTTCGCCGGCCGCGGTGGCCGAGGGGACTGAGGCGCTCCAGTCACGGTCTGCACGGCCACTACGGTCGGGGGTTCGAATTCGCCGTCGGGCATGGATATTTGTGCCGTCCTTAGTATTAGCTAGTTTATAAGTACTTTGTAAGTTTAGGGACTGATGACCGCGTAGTTAAGTCCCATAAGCTATACAAACATTTGAACATTTTTTTATGTTTTTCTATGAAATTGGATGTTTTGTGTTTTTGTTAAACGGTCCTATTATAACGTTCAAATATACGGAGGGTTTTACGATGTCAGGACAGTGCAATTTGCGGAGTTCAGTTAAAATAAGTTACATGCAGGGCTGACTCCATTCCTTAGTTACAAACAGGGTGCCGCGGCGGATTGACCGTGCGTCGAGCAGCGGTGCGCGCGGCCGTTCGATGTCGGAGATTCGAGTCCTCCCCCTCGGGCATGGTTTTCCTTAGTTTAAGTAGTTTGTAAGCTACGGATTAATGACCACGTTGTTGAGTCCGATAGATTAACAAACATCTGAACATTTGAATACAAACATGGTCATTAAATTTGCGATTGGATAGGGGATTTCCTGTCAGAGAGGACACAGTTCGTAGTAATGGATGGTAAGGCATCGACTAAAACAGAGGTGATATCGGGCGTTCCACAGCGTAGTGTTATTGGTCCTCTGCTGTTCCTTATTCACATAAACTATTTAGGGGAAAATCTAAGTAGCTCCCTTGGGTTGTTTGCAGATGACGCCGTCATTTACCGTCTAGTAAAGTCATCTGAAGATCAAAACCAACTGCAGAACGAGCTGAATAAGATATCAGTATGGTGTAAAAATTGGCAATTGACTCTAAATAATGAGAAGTGTGAAGTCGTCCACATGAGTACGAAAAGAAATCCGTTAACAGAACTACTAAAGAAACTGCATACACTACGCTTGTCCATCCTTTTATGGAGTTAATACTGCCCAGTGTCGGATCCTTATCAGATGGGTTTGACGGAGGACATCGAAAGAGTCCAAAGAAGGGCAGTTCGTTTCGTATTGTCACGATACAGGGGAGACAGCGTTACGGAAATAATACAGGATCTGGGATGGGAATCATTACAACAACGGCGCTTATCGCTGCGGCGTGGTCTACTTACGAAACTCCAATCGCCAACATTCTCCTCCGAATGCGAAAATATATTGTTGACTCCCACTTACCTAAGTAGAAATGATCATCAGAATAAAATACGATAAATCAGAGCTCGAACGGGGAGATTCCTGTGTTCTTTCTTCCCGCGCGCTTTTCGAGAATGGAGATAAATAGTATAAAGGTGTTTCGATGAACCCTCTGCCAGGCACTTAAATGTGATTTGCAGAGTATACTATGTAGATGTAGATGTACATATTTTAAGAATCATTTTCTACCTATCTATGCAATATCTTATGAAAATAGTGATGTCAACACGATTCCAGAGGAGCTAAGAAATTGTTGAAAATAACCAATTCGGAAGGCAGGGCGTAAATGTGCGAAACAGGTCATTATATTTTACTTTTTCCCTCTCCTGAAAAATTTTAAGAAATGTAGTTGGTCATGTTTGTAACTAGGCTAGACTAGGCTAGTCAATTTAGTCAATTATATTGAAAGTGGAAAATTGTAATCAATACCGAAGCAACGATATGTATCGTCTGTTAAGCACAATATCGACACTACGTCTTTTCCTGAGAATTTTGTTTTGAACTGTCCACTGTTATTCCTTAAATATAGATCCCTTTGGCCTATACGCCATCTTAGCTCCACCCACTAAAATGTGATAACCAGTCACCAATCTGGCCAATCATCTGATGATCAGCGAGAAGCAGACTAGTAACACTAAAAGTGGGCATTTGCGATTGTCTTTTGACACCTCGAAATTTAAATGAAACTAACGCCTTAACTGTTCATTTGACATGGAAATTGAATACATGTGTTTGTAGAGAAGAAATTGCTGTATCCTGTGTTTTACATATCTCGCATTGTTTCACAGGTATTTGGAAAAATAACGGCGATTTTACGATATCTGTCTGTCCGTCTGTCTGTCTGTCCGTAACGTGTTCCCACTTTTTAATGCGAACCGTTCAACCAATCAGCACCAAATTTTACACACATACTTGTAGGTCTTCAGAGACCAGAACCTCCCTTTTTCAAATTTTCCGAACAAAAAATACGTCAGTAACACTAAAAAAAGCAGTTTGTAATGTAATTGTACTTGCTAACGATCCGTTCATCAGACACGAAAGCCGGCCGCGGTGGCCGAGGAGACTAAGGCGCTCCAGTCACGGTCTGCACGGTCACTACGGTCGGGGGTTCGAATCCCCCCTCGGGCATGGATATTTGTGCCGTCCTAGTTCGTAAGTAGTTCATAAGTAGTTTGTAAGTTTAGGGACTGATGACCCCGTAGTTAAGTCCCATAGACTACACAAACATTTGAACATTTGAACATCAGACACGAAAATTGAATAACCGAATTTGAATAGGAGAAAATTCTCTACAACTTCGCTCCCTTACTTTTTTTTTCATATCTCGTATCGTTTGAGAGATATTTGCAAAAATAACGGCTATTTGACACCGTCCATTGATTATAGGAAAACCAGCTGCTCGCAGATGTCACGTGACTTCCACGCCTAGAACTCTCTCTGGCATACGCTATCGTTTCGTATTTGATGTTTTGTCTTATTATTATTATTATAACTTACACGTTGTTATTTCAAAGCAGCGGTGCAGCCGAGCGGTCTAAAGCGCCTCGCTGCGGAGCGCGCGGTTGCTCGCCGTGGAGTTTCGAGTCCTCCCTGGGGCATGGGTGTGTGTGTTTGTCCGTAGGTTAGTTTACATAGGTTTGAGTAGTTTGTAAGCTACGGACTGATGACCACGCAGTTTGTTCCGATAGATTTACAAACATTTGATTTGATTTTTTTTTTTTTTTTTTTTTTTGCTGCGGTGCACTGAAGAATATACAAAAAAAGGCGTTCTTCGTATGATAAATGATAATCTAGTGTCATAAAATAAAATGTCTGACTAACATCACTTAGCAACTGCCATCAGTAGTAAGAAATCGAACGACTAATTTCGTAGCTGACTGCTGTAGTGTAGTGGGCAGCACGGTCAGTGGTTCGGAACCCGCCGCTACCAAATATTGTTTCTCCTTTTTTTCCTAAAACGCTTACGTGTTGGGTGCATAGAAGTGTCGTAATCAATTTACTATAATTTTTTATTATTTACATTATTATTGTTGTCCGAAATGTTTGCAAAAAATTATAAAACTACAAGTCTAAAGTGGGTCATAAAACACGTCAGTGGGTTTTTTGTCTGCTTGCTGACCTATGACTCTCTCAGCTGGGAAACATGACAACGTGATGCTGTGGTTTTCGTTAATCTGCGGTCAGAAAGCCAGTCTCTGCCGGCCGTACTTGACCTTCTATTTCAGTATCACGTTCAATAACTCTAAGACAGTGTTTTTAACCTGTAGGTCGAAAATCCTTGGTCAGAGCCACCTTCACAGGAGTAAGTACTTGAACCGTAAAATAACTGCGGGTTCAGAAACACAAAAACGCTTGCCTAGGAGATATTTATTTAATGTTAAATTTACGGAGTTCCTTGTGTAACAGTCATTATTAACCAGACAGATCATAAATTGAATGCATTTTTTCGCGGCGAGTTATGTTAATAAAATTTTCTCGGGTTTACAGCCGCGTCATGTGGTTTACTGTCCACAACGTTTCGTCCGAGATCTGCTCGGCCATTGTCGAGTGGTTGACTGTCCAGTGATCGTCCTTACACAGTTCCACTGCGGGCTGTGACGTCACTGGTGCTCCGCGACATGATCTTAAAAGGAAATGGTTTGGTCGCGTGTCTGCCGCGCCCGCTTCAGCGTTCCGATCGCCGGGTTCCAAGCAGTACTCTATTAACAGTATTGTAGATATCTGGAGACAAGAAAAGCAGCTGTATGGATATCAAGAGGGCCTATACAAAGGAAATAAACTTGAAGGCAGTATTCTAGAAATGGAAGATGAAGTGGAGGAAGATGATATAGGAGATACGATACTGCGAGAATGTTTGTTAAGCCTAAGGGACTTAACTACGGGGTCATCAGTCCCTAAACTTACAAACAACTTATGAACTACCTACAACTAAGGACGGCACAAATATCCATGCCCGAGGGGGGATTAGAACCACCGACCGTAGTGGCCGTGCAGACCGTGACTGAAGCGCCTCAGTCCCCTCGGCTATTGCATAGAAATCTATGATACTGCGAGAAGAATTAGACAGAGCGCTGAAGGACTTGACTCGAAACAAAGCCCCTGGAGGAGTCTGAATTGCTGATATCGTCAGGAGAGCCAGTCGTGAAAAAAGTGTGCAAGATGTATGAGAGAGGGGAAATACCCTCCGACTTCAAGAAGAATATCGTAAGTCCAAGTCGAAAGAAAGCAAGTGCAGACAAGTGTGAAAATTACAGAACTATCAGTTTAATAAGTCATGGCTGCAAAATACTAACACGAATTATTTACAGACGAATGGAACAATTTGTGGAATCCGACCTCGTGGAAAGGAGAAATGTAGGAACACGGGAGGCAATACTCACATTACGACTTATCTTAGACGATAGGCTAAGGAAAGGAAAACCTATGTTTTTAGCGTTTGTCGATTTGGAGAAATCTTTTGACAATGTCGTCTCGAATACACTCTTCCAAATTCTGAAGGTATCAGGGGTAAAATATAGGGAGCGAAGAGATATATTGAACCTATACAAAAACCAGACGGCGGTTATTAGAGTCGAAGGGCAACAAATGTACGCAGAGGTTGGGAAGGGAGTAAGACAGGGTTGTAGCCTTTCCCAAATGTTGTTAAATCTGTACATTGAGCAGGCAGTGAAGGAATAGAAGGAGAAATTTGGAGAGGGCATTAAAGTGCATGGAGAAGAAACAAAAACATTGCTGTTTGCCGACGACTTAGTAATTCTGTCAGAGACCACAAAGGATCTGGAGGAGCAATTGAAAGGAATAGACAGTGTCTTGAAAGGAAGATATAAGATCAACATTAACAAGAGTAAACCGAAGGTAATGGAATGTAATGTCATAAAATCAGGCGATGCTGAAGGAATTAGATTAGGTAATGAGACAATAAAAGTAGTAGATTAATTTTGTTATTTGGGTAACAAGATAACTTCTGATGGCCGAAGAAAAGAAGATATAAAATGCAGAATGGCTATGGGAAGAAAATCGTTACTAAATAAGCGAAACTTGTTAACATCCAATATAAATTTAAATGTTAGGAAGTCCTTTCTGAAAGCATTTGTCTAGAGTGTAGAATTGTATGGTAGTGAAACCTGGATGATAAGAAGTTCAGATAAAAAGATGATAGAAGCTTTTGAAATGTGGTGCTACAGACGAATGATGAAAATTAGTTGGGAAGATCACGTAACTAATGACGAGGTGCTTAACCAAAAGGAGTCTCTGGCATACCCTGATCAAGAGATAGGATAGATTGGTTGAACACATTCTGAGACATCAAGGAATTGTCAACTTACCATTAGAAGGACGCGTGTGGGGTAAAAAACGTAGAGGGAGACCGCGGGAGGAATACAGTAAGCAGATTCAAAAGAATGTAGGTTGCCGAACGTATTCTCAGATGAAGAGACTTGCACAGGACAGGGTAGCGTGGAGAGCTGCATCAAACCAGTCTGCGAACTGAAGACCACAACAGCAGCAGCAATTTTGATTTCAATCTCCTCTTTTATTACACTATCCCAGAAAATGTTCATTCTTGTTATTATGGATGTGTCCTCAAACGCAATACGATGTCTGTTTTCAGATGCATGCTCCACAATTGCTGACTTTTCGGCATAACGTATGCGATAACATTGTTCGTGCTTCACACAGCGCTATTCATTAGTGCACACTTGGAATGTATAAAATACCTTGTTGTTGTGGACAATTTGAAATAGGACAAACAGTGCGCACTATTGAACAGTGCTGTGTGTAACACGAACGATGTTATCGTTTACGTTATGCCGAAAAGTCAGCAATTGTGGAGCATGCACCTGAAAACGGACACCGTATTGCGTTTGAGGATACATCAATAATTGCAAGAACAAACAGTTTCTGGGGTAGTGTAATAAAAGAGGCTATTGAAGTCAAAATAGCTAACAACACTCTTAATAGAGACGGCGGCTTGCAGCTGAGCACGGCTTGGAACCCGGCCATCGAAACAATGAAGTGGACGCGGCAGACACGCGACCAGAACGTTGCCTTTTATTGTCATGTTGCAGAGCACCAGTGACGTCACAGACCACGAAGCAGGTATATAAAGACGACAGCAGCGATCACTCGACAGTCAACCAGTTGACAATGGCCGAGGAGATTTCGGCCGAAACGTCATGGACAGTAAACTACATGACGCGGCTGGAAGAGCGAGAAAATTTTATCAAGATATCTCACATTGTTTTATAATACAGTGAATTAATGATGAACAAGTGCAAAGCTTGAAAACAGTTTTCAGAAACCAATCGATATGCAGAAGAACATGATACAATATGTAATTTTGAAAAATTCTAAAAGAATATACTTCGTTACAAATTGTCTATTTACAGTGGTACCCTTCCTTAACGAGCATAAATAGCGTCTGAGTCATGCCTGAAATGCGAATGACTGGTGAAGCAAATTGAATATTTCTGTCGAGAAGGAAAAAAAAAGAAAGATATTGTGCTCTACTCTTTAAAAGAAAGAAGATAACTTTTGTTTCCTTTGAGATGACATATTTTTGTTACGGTTTGTGAGAAGGGGCGGCGGTCGCCAGTATACTTTTTACTTGGGAGGGGGAAGCCAGATTTTTTTCTTGTAGTTGGAAGGGAGTCGCATATTTGAAAAGGTTCAAAATACTGCTCTACTGTATTGTATTTTTATAGATTAGTACTACTATGTATAAAATGCTAAGAACAGGAGTTGGTTACTTTACTGTTTCAGTGTCATGTTTAATAATTATTGTTCTACTGGATTGTAAGTTTTATTGGTAGTACTAGTATCTATAATATGCTAATGAGTACAGTGTATCACTTAGTAACATTAAGTATCAATTAGGCACGAAGTACGGCAAGTGACATATAATTTGAATCGTCGCTGTAAGAAAAATTCAGATGTAAGGTTTAAATATTGACCATGTACCTTTACATAGCCTACCCCTTCCGGGTTAATTTTGCATTGGGACGAATCAGTGGTTGAGTCTTTGATTTACATCAATGGAAAATTGTCTCATTATATTTCGTGGATTTGACCAACTACACTGTCATCTGTCTCAAAAACTTCTTTTAATATACCAGTCAATTTTCTTAGTCCCTCAAAATTATAATATTAGTTTCATTATCCTAGAAATATAATAACAAAATAATAATAAAGAAATACCACCTACTGTCCCATGCTCAACGCATTACGAAACTTTACAAAATGTTGTTATAGCACTACTCATAAGAACCATGAACCTCAGGAGACATTACTTTGAGAATTTTACTTCTTCTCTTGCCACTTCAGCTGTTCTTCTACTCTTCTTTGAGCGTAAATTATTATAATAAAATGTCGCTGTATTTTTTTCCTCTTCTTTCCTTCAATACATCTCTTTCATCGTCTTTTCCATAGGACCAGAATGTTGGTTAATTCAATCGGATCATCTCTTTCTCCCCTATGTTGGTACATTACGTCCTTGTTAGGCCTAAATTCCGAGTGTTCATATTTAGCGTTTCTCCGTAATTTTAAGTGCATTTAACACAGTTAACTAACTAAATACGTTTATTAGTGTCGTCTTCAAGCTCACCATTAAAAGTTCTTTTCTTTTTTCGCGCATTGGCTCATTAATCGCGAAAAGTTGTTTTGTGTACATTCATAGGCCAAATTCGCGAGTGTGAAAATTTAGTGTTATACCGCAATTTTAAGTGCATTTACTAACAGCTTACACGTATTTTAGTGTCCTAAGCAAATCTAGTAACCCTTGTATTATTATTTAATATATATTGTCAATATCACGTAGTAACAATCATGAATGCAATGTGTTTGAGCTGCAGTAGGTTTGTTCGTTTTGGGTTTCGATGCAGCTGTTGTAACAAGTGGTTTCATTGGGGGGGATGTAGCGGTGTGGGAAAGAGGGAAGCAAATGAGTCTCTTCCTTTGTTTTGCAAAGTGTGTTCAAGGGACAGAAAAATAGCTGAACAGGAAGGGAAGATTAGGGCCCTTCAGGCTGAACTGGATAGTGCTAGGGAGGAACTTACGAGGTTAAGGGGGGAGAAGGGTGAGCATGGGTGGGAAGTGGTAGCAGGGAACAGGGGCCACAGAGAGAGTATAGTTCCTGACAGCTTCACAATTGGCACAACCAATAGATTTGCCTTGCTACCACAGTCAAGTGAGGAAGAGGCTCCTTTAGAAGTAGGTGCAGTTAGGAAGCAACAGACTTTCACAAGGAAACCAACGGTTTCAAAAAAAGTAGATAGTAGGAGGAAAGTTCTGTTGTTAGGAAGTAGTCATGGAAGAGGTGTGGCCCAGATTTTACAGGAAAAACTAGGTGACAGGTACCAGGTCACAAACATTTTCAAGCCCAGTGCAGGTCTAAGCCAGGTGGTAGAGGATATAGGTTCCTTGTGCAAGGGTTTCACAAAACAGGATCATGTTGTTATAGTGGGTGGGGTGGGGTGGGAAACAGCATTGATAGGGATCAGGGCTACAATATTGAGTGTGACCTGGTTAAAATAGCTTCTGCAACGACTCAGACAAATGTTGGACTGTTGCCTGCTTTCATGCGGTACGATCAACCCCAATTGAACCGCTCCGTCAGGAGAGTCAATATGGAGATTGATCAACTGCTTAGGGCGGACACTCTGTTGGACATCGGTTTGGTTCCTGTGGATGCTATTGATAGGTGGGATTTCACTAGACATGGCCTACATCTCAATAGGAAAGGGAAGGGGAAACTAGCTGGGTTGATAGCAAAGTCATTAAGGGGGGACACTGCAATTCATGAAGGTACTTCTTTTTTAGGCTAAGATCAGTGTCCAGTGAGAAGCTCAGGCAGGCAGGTGCTAAAAATGTTGAAAAATCAAATATTTCTCAGAGAAGTAAAGTAAAAAATAATGTTAGCATTTTTCACCAGAATATTGGGGGACTAAAGAATAAAATAGATGAGCTTTTAGTTTGTTTAGATGCTATAGAAACTGATAATGTAATAGATATACTATGCCTGTCTGAGCATCACATTGTCACCGGTATGGAAAATGTGAATGTCAGTGGATATAAATTAGTCTCAAATGTAAGTAGAGATAATAAAATAAGAGGAGGAGTTGCCATATATGCCAAAAGCTATCACAGTGTAAAAAATTTAGAAACAAAAAAGTTTTGTGTAGAGCAGCATATTGAAGCATGTGCCTGCCAGCTTAAACTTAATGATGATTATCTTATAATTGTAACAGTATATAGGTCCCCTTCAGGGAACTTTCAGTTATTTCTGGAAAACTTGGATGCCTTGTTGTGCTATCTGTCAGATAGGGGGAAGCAAATTATTATTTGTGGTGATTTCAATGTAGATTCACTGAAAGAGTGTAATAGGAAGAAAGACCTGGAAGTCTTACTTGGCTCATTCAATCTGACATCCGTTATTGATTTTCCTACTCGGGTAGTAAAGGACAGCAGTACATTGATAGATAACTTTTTTATAGACCAAGATAAGTTTAACAACATAAATGCTTGTCCCATTGAGAATGGTCTATCGGATCATGGTGCACAGCTAGTAACAGTATATGAAATAGCTCCGTTCAGTAATTCGAAACTGTCCACCAAAATAGTGCGCTCGATTAATGACTTAACAACTAAAAATTTCAAAGAAAGTCTACAGCAGTTAGACTGGGATGAGGTTTAGAAGGAACCTGATGTTAATTTAAAATACAATTTATTTCACGATACATTTGTAAGGGTATTTGATAACTGTTTCCCCAAGAAATTAGTAAAATTTAATTCTAAGAAACCATGCAAAAAACCATGGCTTACTAAAGGTATAAAAATATCGTGTAACCGAAAAAGGGAACTATATCTGTCCGCAAGAAAGAGTAATAACCCAGAAACAATAAAATATTATAAAAGCTACTGTGCTACATTAAGAAAAGTTATTAAAAAATCAAGAAGCATGTGCATCATGTCTGAGATTAGCTCCTCTGATAATAAAATTAAAACAATTTGGAATATTATTAAAAGGGAGACAGGGCAACCAAGAGCAGAGGAAGAGGGTATTACCATCAAAACAAATGAAAACTTTATCAACAAAAAGTCAGAAGTTGAAAACATTTTTAATGATTACTTTTTAAATGTTGTGGAGAAAATAGGATCTAAATGTTCATTAGAAGGAGCAAGGCAATTAATGGAAGAGGCCATACCCACACAATTTGATACAATTGAAATTCCACCCACCTCACCTTCAGAAATTAGGAAAATAATAAACTCTCTCAAGAGTAAACGGTCATATGGAATTGATGGCATTTCCAGCAGGGTATTAAAAACTTGTTCCCAGGAGATAAGTAGGATTCTCAGTCATATTTGTAATAGCTCATTAAAGCAGGGTATTTTCCCAGATAGACTGAAATATGCTATAGTTAAACCTTTGCATAAAAAAGGGGATACATACGATGTCAACAACTACCGGCCCATCTCACTTCTGACAGCTTTATCAAAGATTTTTGAAAAAGTTATGTATTCTCGAATTGCTTCACATATTAGTATAAATAATGTTCTAACAAAATGTCAGTTTGGTTTTCAAAAAAGCTTTTCAACTGAAAATGCTATATACACCTTCACTGATGAAATATTAAATGCTTTGAATAACCGGACATCACCAGTAGGGATTTTTTGTGATCTTTCAAAGGCGTTTGATTGTGTAAATCATGGGATTCTTCTAGATAAGCTTAAGTATTGTGGTATGAGTGGGACAGTGCACAAATGGTTTAAATCATACTTAACTGGAAGAGTGCAGAAAGTTGAAATAAGCAGTTCACATGATGTAGATGACACAATTAATTCTTCTAACTGGGGAGTTATTAAAAATGGGGTCCCACAAGGTTCGGTCTTGGGTCCTTTGCTGTTCTTAATATATATTAATGACTTGCCATTCTACATACATGAAGATGCTAAGCTAGTACTTTTTGCTGATGATACAAGTATAGCTATCACACCTGACAAACAGGAATTAACTGATGAAATTGTAAATGATATCTTCCAGAAAGTCATTAAGTGGTTCTCTACAAATGGACTCTCATTAAACTTTGATAAAACCCAGTATATACAGTTTCATACAGTAAATGGCATGACACCATTAATAAATTTAGACTTTGAACATAAATCTGTAGCTAAGGTAGAATATTCAAAATTTTTAGGTGTTTGCATCGACGAGGGACTGAATTGGAAGAAACATATTGAAGATCTCCTGAAACGTCTGAGTTCAGCTACTTATGCTATCAGAGTCATTGCAAAATTTGGTGATATAAATCTCAGTAAATTAGCTTACTACGCCTATTTTCATTCACTGCTTTCATATGGGATCATATTCTGGGGCAATTCAACATTGAGTAAAAAAGTATTCATTGCACAAAAGCGTGTAATCAGAATAATTGCTGGAGCCCACCCAAGAGCATCCTGCAGACATTTATTTAGGGAACTAGGGATACTCACTGTAGCTTCACAATATATATATTCACTCATGAAATTTGTTATTAACAATCCGACTCAATTCAAAAGTAATAGCAGTGTGCATAGCTACGACACTAGGAGAAAGGATGATATTCACTATTCAAGGTTAAATCTAACTTTGGCTCAAAAAGGGGTGAATTATGCTGCCACAAAAGTCTTTGGTCACTTACCAAGTAGCATCAAAAGTCTGACAGATAGCCAACTAGTATTTAAAAAGAAATTAAAGGAATTTCTGAATGGCAACTCCTTCTACAATGTAGATGAATTTTTAGATAAAACATAAAAAAATATATATATATATAAAAAAAAATTAAAAAAAAATTACAAAAAAAATTCTTAAAATATAGATTGTCAAGTATAGACATAATTTACTAAACTGACACGTTCCACATCATTACGAAATGTCGTATACATGATCTAAGGAACAAGTATTAATCTAATCTAATCTAATCTAATCTAATCTAATCTACTCTCGAACTATGCGTGTCACCGTAATGTCAGGTACATCAGGTATTCCCTGAATTTGTGTTTCACTGCATCACTTTGCCGTGCCCATCTAAATTTTTTGACGCAGATGTCACGTTTGAGCTCCCAACTTTTTCTTCTGGCATTATCAGTCTGGTGCCCTAGCATTACTAGTTGACGTTCTGTGTCATTCAATGTCTATCTGTGTATGTTACACAGCTAATATTCCTTTGGGTGATGGTTGTTTCATAAAACTAGTAGCTATTCCCCAATTATGTACTTATTTACTAAATCTTTATGATCCCAAATACATAACTCTACACTTTGTTAAGTAGCGTTAAAATTTGCTCATTGAGTTTAAAAATATACAAACTCCCTATCTATGCCGGTATTTAATATTGCAAATACAGGCACACTTGATATTTGTCGGTATCAGCGCCATCTGCCACAAATGGAAGATAATGGTTTCCTTGGAGCAGAATCCGAACATGGGGGAGGGGTGTGGGAAACATTAGGAGAGGTGAGTAGGAGGTTACCATATCACGAACAGTTTTCCCTTTAACATTAATTTTTCACCTGAAAGGTTTCTCTCGTACTACACTACGTTTTCGAGAGATTTAGTTCAGCTACAACAAATACCCTGTATACAGCTCAAGAACATTTCAGAAGGGTAGGAGTCTTTCAATCTTGTTGATTGCAAAATATAGAAAACACGATCGTGGAACTTGGTGTCAGAAAGCATCCCGCCCCTTTCGAATTCCATTAAAAATGTTTTCGAATTTAAACCTCGTTAAATGCAAACTAAATTAACTCTAGACATGACACAATTCAATGGCTTTGTAAAGTATACAACAGGACATGTTTGATAGAGGGTCAAATAACAAGGGTGATATACTAATCCCAGTTATTGACACAAGGAAATGACTTCACGAAATACAGAACGGAACATGATTGCCAGATTAGTAAATAAAATGAATGAAAACATGTCTATCGACGTCTATCGTCAACTTTCGTAGTGGCTGCACCCAGAGAACATACACACTAGCACACGCTATCGACCAGGCTTGCTGAAATACCTGGAAGAGCACTGTAGCGTGCCACAGAGCAAGTAGACGTGGTGGTTAAGCCGAAGTAGAGGGAAGATTAAAGGGAGAGATTATACTAGGAAAGGGCAGGAAATTGTTGTCGGGGGTTAGACACGGTAAGAAGGAAGAGCTCGGGGCATTCTGCCTACATCAGGTTTCGGACGTAATACTGTGAGGAGGGACGTCTTTAAATAACCTGAACCATCACTGTCGTCGTGGTATGTCCCTTACTTCTAGTAAAATCCGGTGCGGAGAGACAAAGTTTGGTGAGGACGTTTCTTTCCAATGAAATCTTAGTGAAAGTAGTATTTGTGGTGCTGCCGCAATTTTTTTCTAACCCGGAAAGAATAAATTAATGATACAGATTTTTCATCCATCTATTCTAAAGAATTAAAATCTCGTCGGCTTTATGAGTTGTCGATTACGTAGTTTTTTGGTGTAATTTCGCATTCTTTAATGTATTTTTTCACATATTAAATTTCGTGCTACATTAACTGCAGGTTGCAGATTATTGACTTCGTCTGCTCTCGTCCATGTGGCCACTACATGTGAAATTTCAGTGCGGAGCGGGAAAAAGAATTTTCGCTAGCGTGTTTTACGGGCCATTTAAGGTTTGCCTGTGGTTTTATAATTTTTTGCAAACCAAATAATGAAAATAAAAATAATAAAAAATTATGGGCGATAAGATTACTATCTACTATTGTGATAGTGTCTATGCATTTTTAGACACTAGATTATAATTTATCGTAATAAGAAAGACGTGATTTTCTTAATTATTCAGTGCGCCACTGCTTTGAAATCAGAACGAGTGAGCTATAAAAACGAAATCATAAAATACAGAAAGCAAGATGGCGTATGCCAGAGAGAGTTCTATGCCAGGAATGTCACCTGAGTGATTTCCGAGCGCCAGTCGGACGTACACTCAAGTCACAATAACAAGTTAAATTTTTTCAAATATCTGTAAAACTGTATGAGTTATGGAAATAAAATAATAGAGCAAAGTTACTGAGAATTTCTCCTCCACAAATACGTTTATTAAATTTATCGTCTCAGACAAAGGGTTAAGGCGTTATTTGAAATTAAATTTCCTGCTGTCAAATGGCCATAAGAAGCCGCATATTTTTAGTGTTACTAACCTATTTCGTGTCCGAAATATCTGAAAAAGAGAGGTTCTGATCGCTGGAAATCAACAAATATGTCTGTAAAATTTGGTGCCGATCCGTTGTACGGCGCGACCTTAAAAGTAGGAATACATTACAGACAGACATTTTCAAATGACCGTTATTTTTGCAAATACCTCTGAAACGATCCGAGAGATGATAAAAAACATAACACAGCAAAGTTGTAGAGAATTTTCTCCGCTACAAAATCGCTTATTCAATTTTCGTGTCAAATGAACGGCTAAGCCGTTATTTTTATTTAAATTTTGGGCCGTCAAACGGCGATCGCGAGGCCCATTTTGGTGTTACAACCGTAACCTAATGTGGAAAAAAAGTAAAGAAAACGCGATGCAGTTGACCATACGCAAATGTCAAGTTGTCCTATGGAACAGATCGGTGGTTATTTGATGGGATATCAGAACCTCATCCAAACAACTGAAGAGCATCCGTTAGCAGTATTACTTTGCTCTGAAACAGCAAACATGCTGTACGTCACGTAGGCACGGAATGTCAGTACGGAAGTCTCGCTGAAAAGACATAAATTTCGTCTTATTCTACCTTAGACAATTAACAAGAAATATTTTGAATGTTGAAGTAGTCCCGCGTTCCTTTGTTTTATTGCCCACTTTTATTTTCCCTTTTTGTCCATCGCTTTTTACCCTAGCCTCTATCCATTTCCCTTTTTATTTCTTGCATCGAAATTGTCTGATGTATCTGAAATACATTTCTCTCTTACAATAATGCTCCAGATTCGTTGAGCGGTATAATAGAAACCTGTCTGCAAAATGAGTTATGAATGGAGTTAGTATTACAGATTTTCATGCATTTCTTTGTTTGTGACATTATATCTTCTGAAGTATATTATGTGCTAACTCATACGTTCCACATTATTGTGAAATGTCTAATTTATGAAGTATGGTTTAAGTATTAATCTAATCTAATCGATGATATAATTAAGTGCTTATATGTACACACTGTCAACAAAATTTGATGGAAATAGAGATAATGCAAACAGATAGTGATAAAAACATAATAAATCGAAAATTCATTAATGAATTTTCTGGAAGTAAATTTTTATGAACTGAACTATGGGTTATGACATGTTGAACGTCTTAGTTTTTCTCCATGAACAGTGGAAAAAAAATAAAAAAAATTAATAAAAATAAAAATAAACCTTCCTTTCGAAACGTTTTGATATTATGTGCACTCATTCGCAAATATTGCGTGAATAAAGTCGTGTTATTCATCCGCCGCATGATCGGGCAGATTTGATGGTTTATGACGTCATATCTCTTGAAGCATGTTTTTTAGCTGTTACTTATTCCCGCAGCAATTTTTGTCTGATAGTGTATGTATAGAAGTTTAGTTTACAGTAAATTATGTACTTCGTGAATGACTCAACCGATTACTGAAAACCAGATCAAAATTCCTACGCTTTTTCTGATAGTTTTGACAAATTACGAATGCAGTATGATTTTGTTGTAACAAAAATATGTATTTATTCAATGTAAATAGAAAATAGGGGCATATAGGTACAGAGAAGCCTGGAAGATGATAAATGATTTAAGGTAGAATTGCAATGAAACAAAGAAATAAATCCAGTAAAACTTTAAACGTAGAAATGTAACTATAGTGTTTTATTGACGAAAAAATAATTATTTGGATAAATTTTTCCTATGCTTGTAAATCTATTGGACGAAACTGCGTGGTCATCGGTCCGTATCTTACAAACTACTTAAACTATGGTAACCTAACCTAAGGACAACATACACATCCATGCCCCAGGGAGAACTCGAACCTCCGACGGCGAGCAACGAAGCGCTCTGCAGCGAGGGTATTTGGATAGTAAATTGACTAGTGAAGATTTAGGAGGTAACACAATAGAAGATATTAATATGCAGGAAGAACTACAAATATTATAAAAACAATAAAAAAATCTACAACGGAGAGACTTTATGCAAAAGTTTTGAAAACTAGAATAGAGAAAGAGAATAATGAATTGGAACAGCATAATCGTTTTAGAACAGAAGGATCTTGAACAGACAATATATTTACTTTGACTTATACAGCAGAAAAATATTTGTCAAAGGTAAAAGAACTATATACAACTTTTGTAGATTTGCGAAAGGCATTTGACTCCGTCTCACTCCAGAAACGACGACCAGATTTAGAGAAATCGGGAATACGTAAAGGATACATAAATGCAATAAAAATGTATAGACATGATAAGACCATAATTCACATTGGAAATTGAACCTGTGACCGATTTTTAAGAAACAAAAGGGATGGACAAATGTAAATCCCAGAGCTGACACCAAAGAGGTCATGGGTTCGGTTCCTTGTAGGATAAACTCATTTTGCAAGTCTTCATTTTAACCTATCTTACAAATTATACATACTGATTTCTACTTTGACCTTTTTTTTTTTTTTTTGAAATATTCAAATGTTGCTAAACCTATTGGAACAGACCCTAGACTTACAAACTACGTGAACTATCAAAAGGAATTTCAGCATTGGTCGTAAATTGACATTTTTCTTTGTTATTGCAAATCGACTTCGACTATGGAACAGTGCATCTGAAATTAAAAAAAAAAAAAAAAAAAAAAATGTTTCTAATGATTGTATAGCTTATGGAACTTAACTACGGGGTCATCAGTCCCTAAACTTACAAACTAATTATGAACTAGCACTAAGGTCGGCACAAAAATCCATGCCCGAGGGGGGATTCGAACCCCCGAACGTAGTGGCCGTGCAGACCGTGACTGGCGCGCCGCAGTCCCCTCGGCCACCGCGGCCGGCGTGAAATTAAAAGCACGAGCGAAATAGTAACAGACAAAGATACAACACTGATTCGAATAAGTACTACAACTGTTTTACATCCCATGCACAATCGAATTGTTACATTTCTGGTGTTACAAATCAAGCCGGAAGGCATAGCTACACGATTTTCCAGAGTGCAAATTCACGACTGAGCGATCTATTAGCAGCCTATACAGCTGACGTATTACATAGGTGGCACACTCTATCGTTGATGTAATCTAAACTATTGTATCCCATATTATTATGTAGTCAAATGTAACGAAAAATTAAAAAAAAAAAAAGTTTTTTTTTTTTTTTTTTTTTTTTTTTTTTTTTTTTTTTTTTTTTTTTTTTAAGAATATGGAAAAAGAAAACAAAGTAAATAATTACATAACCGTCTTAACGCCAATTGGCATGCAAGATGAAGACATTGGCTTGTCAAGCAGTGCCCTATACAATTTCTTTTATAAATAAAACAACATCCAAAGTTACGTTTCGTCCTGACAAACTTATTGTTTTATACAATTAATTTATGGATTACATAACTGCAAAACCAGTTGTACACGATCTTATTCGTAGTATTCTTTCGTCCACATCATAATAAATTGACAAGTGTAACACCTTTATTTCAATTTGAACAAAAACTTGTTCATAGAGGTAAATTACATAAATGGTACACTTAGATACATCTATGTTCAAAAACTATTTTATATAAAATTTACAGCTACATTCGTAGCTGTGGAGGAAATGACACTACGATAACATTATGTAGACACTGATTTTGCATTTATGTGATTGATAAGTTAATTGTATCAAAACAAAATAAGTTTGTTAGGACGAAATGTAGCTTTGGCTGTTGTTTTGTTTATAACAGAAATTAGTGAGGGCACTGCTTAAAAAACCAATGGCTTCATCTTGCATGACAAATGGCGTTAAGCTGATTATCTATGTATTTATTTTATATCACAAGCTTGATTTGTTTCCATATTGTTGAAAAAATTAAATTAAAAATAAATTTTGTTACTTTTGACTACACGATAATACGGGATATAACAGTTTACGTCATATCAACGATAGAGTGCGCCAACCATGTAATAAGTCAGCTGTATGGGCTGCTAATAGATAGCTCAGTCGTGATTTTGCACTCTCAAACATCTTGCAGCTATGCCTTCCGGCTTGACATACAACACCAGAAATGTATCAATTCAGTTGTGGATAGTATGTAAAAGAGATGTAGTACTTATGCAAATCACTGTTATATTTTTGCCTGTTTCTATTTCGCTTGTGCTTTTAATTTCAGTTGCTCTGAGGATAACTATTCCAAAGTCAAATTCGATTTGCAGTAACAAATAAGTGTTAATTTACGACCAGTACTGAAATTTCTTTTGTTAGTTTTTCATTTTACGGCCGTGGTGCATCCCGCTCCTAATGGAGTCTTCATTTCATACTTAAAATAAATTACTCTGAGGACATCCACATCCATGCCCGGAGGAATACTCGAACCTCTCGCGGGAACAGCCTCCCCGTCAGTAGATTCACGCCTTAAACCCTGTATTTGTTGTCGCTTTTGCCTGTATACAATATGCAGTGTTTCTTCAGTGCTTGCAGAATTGTGACTGGCGGGTTCCAATCACTGTTGACGCAAGTTACTATTAACTATTGACTGACTGTTGCTTAAACACTTTCTTCACAGTAGCCAACATACGCGTCGACTACGGGTATGCTCGGTCGCTCAAACATACCCCAAATTTTGAGTGAGTATTCTCCGCATACCCCACTGAATATTTTGGTATAATTTTTTCTTTACGTTATATTTCTTGACTGTAATTAAAATCGACTCTTTCATCCCATTGATGTACGACTGGCTTTTGTAATGCACCGCTGTAAAAAAGATTATAGTGATACAAACAGCTAATTAAATTTGTAGGCATTAAAATCCACGTTGACATGTGAGTGAAGTGACAGTTTTCTCAATAGTACGAATGTTAATGGAATGCCGCTTGTTATATCAATATTGTTAACTGAAGGCGGCGACATTTAATTGTTGTATTAAATAACTCGAAATGAAGTGAGTTTGGTACGATACGATGTAAATTTATGTATTCCCTTAAAAGTCAATTGTGTTCAAGCAACCGTGTTAATGTTAAGTCGTGACATTATTTTATCCTATTTAATGAACTGGTGTGTGACGTAACACTGGGTTGTGAACCTATTGGTTTCGATAGACATGGTATGACAACATTAGTGGTAATGGACTATTTTGTTAATACAGTATACAAAATAAATCTACAGAAGACTGAAGCCAGTAAGAGGATCCGATATAGTGAACACAGTGTTCACAATACAGGCACATCATTATTAGATATGCATGTCTCAGAAGACGAAAACTCTGAAAATAATTTTAGTGGATACTACAACGGGAAAACCGGTTCAAATGATCGCTACACCCGCCCAGTAGTTGTAGAACGTGAGATTGAAATTAATGGTTGTTAACTTCTGTACGGTGTATTAAAAAAATTACTTTTCTCCTTTCAGAGATTAAAATGGTCCTAAATTAACAGCAGATGGAACAAAAAAGAAGACATACAACTAAAATAAGATTAAATATCACTTTAAATTTTTCTTTGTATTCGGAATTCAAAAGTTTCTGACGTTAAAATAAAGATGTTTTGAATGATTTTTTTCTTTCTTTCTTGTTCTTTTTTTTATTATTATTATTTTAATATAACTCCGAGGATGGCTGCAGATCAGCAACGCCAACACCCCCCCCCTTCACCCACACCCCTGGTAACGGCACTGAGCATACCCCAAGATTTTCAAAAGACGCCGCCTATAGTAACGAATGACAATTCCGAAAACAGTCGTAATGTCAGACGCCAATAATGCCATTTAATGGGCGTATACAAAATTTCGTAAGCGGCCCTTCGTAATATGACACCAAGCGTTACGGATGGTACTTGAACATTGTTATTCGCCGCAATTTTTTGCATTTAAAACGACGCATTTTTTATCTCACCGGATGATACCGGTAATTATGCACGCTCGGTATTAGGTTTTAATTTATAAAGCGCATCTGGCGGTACAGTTACAGGGCAACGAGCACCACTCGTGCGCATTTGCAGTGCTGTGAAAATTTCAACACCGCCCCTCCCCACACCCTCCAACGGTGTAACGATATCCCGTTTTTCAGCTCGCCGAATGGCGCCATCGCAGAGAGCCGCTGTCGAATGCTAGCGCTCGTTCCCGCTAGCCCTCGTTTGGACCGCTGTCACGCGATCCCTGAGCCACCACCACTGCTGCGCATGCGCGTTCGCCCGCCGGTCCTATCACGCTGCCGTGTCGTGTCGGCCACGTGTTATTAGACACCGCGAGAGCGATTACAACGGGCCGAGCACGGCCGCCAACTGCGCGACAAGAAACGCCCGCGGGGGAAATATACGCCTTTCCAGAGCTGTCGTGACGCGCGACATCTGATACAAGCTGTTCTTTCCAGGGGCCATTAGATTTTCAAAAATCTGCTGTTGCTGCTGGTGAATTATAGTCATGTTCAGAAAAAAGCAGAACACCTTGCAAAACTAGAGTTAGGAAGTTCATATTCACAGGTCAAGTTCAGTTGTTATGTTCCGAACAAGTGATCGACTTTCCTGCCACCTCGGTCAGTAAGTGTCTGCTTTGGGCCCTGATAGCTCGTTGCATTTTTTTCACCCTTACGCTTTTACAGCTTTTATGGGGACGTGTGGTTAGGTATGGATTTTGCATTGTTAATGAAGCATGTCTTGATGCCCTTTGTCGCCACCGCACTTGAAGCTCCGGCGTACACTTGACCCAGCACAGGAAGAAGAGAGAGGCCGGCCGCACTTTTCATTCCCACCCCTGAGGGGGTTGGGCGTTTCGTTTTAGTACCTGCGTCACACTTCCCAGTTTCTTTATTACATAATATTTAAGGCTTGCTTTTGTTCTGTTTCTTCATTTTTTTCTGTTTATTTTTTTTTTATTTTATTTTTTTATTATTATTTAAAATTATGGGTTCTCACAGTTTTAGGATTAATTATGAAAGTATTTCTAACGCTATAGAAACTACTTACAATACGTGTACAGTATGTATTTATATATATTTATATCAATGTAAAACACACTTCCGCCAAGATCGCTAATTTATTTGCTGTTCTTTTTTACTAGTCCAGTCAATAAATGCATTGTAGAGTGCATGGAATATGCGAGAATTTTTTACTTCAGGGCTTTGTTAGGGATAGTTAGGAGGTGAACATACTAAAAGTCCCCGCCCTTGGAGGGTGAGCTATAGCGGAAAGGGGAATGGAGAAGTACTTTTTTTTTCGCTTGTATCTCGAAAACGGTCCGCTTTAGAAAGAAAATGTCCGAAATAAAATGAAAGATGATTGAATTTCCTATAAAATTGTTTATATACATCAACGTTAAATTTCTAACGTTTTTCGAGATATAAATTTTTACCGGTTTCGATGAACTATGTGATGATCATCAGAAATTTTTTTTCAAACTTCTCCTATTTTTACTAGAAAAAGTTACAAAGATTGTTAAAATCTGTAAAGACCTTGTTTGTATACAAATAAAAGTTAACAACATACATACAAAACCTTTGAGACATACATAAAATAAAGAGTTAATTCTGAAAATGTAATATAAGAGAAAGAACATTGCAAATTTTAATCAGTTGACAATGTACTTTTTCTTATATTACATTTTCACAAGTAACTATTTTATGTGAGTCCTAAAGTTTTTGTAAGTGTTTTGTTAACTTTAATGTTATTTGTATATAAACAAGAACTTTACAGATTTTTTATCAATCTTTGTAACTTTTTGCAGTGAAAAAGGAGAACTTTGTAAAATAAATAAATAAAATAAAAAAATTTAAAAAATCTAATGATGATGACATAGTTCATCAAAACTGGTAAAAAAAAAAACAAATAAATTAGAGATATTGGCGGAAGTAGGTGTGTTTTATATAAATTTTTCCATCGCTCTCCATAGGTGTAATATGCCACTCAACTATATTTACATCTGTAAATATGTTGCATGGAATATAAAAGGTATTTGGTTTTGTATTTTGGGGGTGAAATTTGCAATTATTTTTGGGAGTATTTGAGAATTACTCCTTATTATGTATATTGTGGCCAAAAGGGCATGTCGGCCCAGAAGTTTTGGCTTAGTTGCCTGGGGCTGTTATTGTTCTGTTGGTTACCAACATTATTGTGACCCTTGTGGGGGGAGGGGGGAGGATAAGTCTGCAGTTACAGGGTGTGCCTATTATGGGTGTGGGCGTAGGGTGCATTGTGTGTGTGTTTGTGTGTGTTTGTGTGCGTGTTTGTTCACTTGTTAGTACATCCTGTGTGAGTTGAGGTTTTTTGCCCGGTGTCTAGGTGTGTTGATGTGATTGTGCTATTGGTTAGGGGTGTCATAGTTAGTGCTAGGTCTGGGAAGGTTGTGGTGGTGTTCTGGGCTACTATACACACTGCGCTGATATATTTTAATTTAGGGAGTCTAACACTGCGTGCTTTTGTAGTCAGTTTTGTTAGAAAGTGTTTTCCGAAGTTCGCACGTAGTTTGGTCCACGTGTACTACTTTATAGAGTTCATTGTTAGGTATAAATTGTGAGAGCCTTGCTAAGTTACGGAGTAATCGTCCTTCAGTCTGGTATAGTCTTTGCACCACAGAGGGAAATACCGCGAAGAGGTATTCTACGACACGTTGAAGTTTTATATGTGAGTTTGGCACTTCCGGCTCTACATCCGTGGATAGCAGTGGCGTATATTGTGGGCTATCAAAGCTATCACTGAAGCCCATATCTTAAGCAAACCAGAAATTAGAATGACTTTCCGTCATGAAGAATTAGCGCGTAGTGTGGAATGTTGGAATGTGTCTCGTTCGCTTCATACCAACCGTGGGAGAACAAAGCTTCAGACGCTCACTGCCGCAGCCTTCGCTATGGTGATGGGAAGGGAGGGATGGGGTGGGGTCACAGAATAGGAAGCATACAGAACGGAAAGCTGGGGGCGGCGCCTTTGATCTGTATGTTACCAAGCGTTGCGCTCGACGCCATATTGAAAAGCAGTAAACGCGGAACTATAGCCACTTAGTACTTTGGCTGGAAATGGACTTTTTACGAACTGCAGCTAACCTCACCGACTTTTAAGAAAGGAAACGGCTTTTCATTATGCTCTCCTCTATTTTGCGCCCTGTTCTTGCATCTAATTGTAACCCAACGAAAAAAAAGTAGGCCTACGAAAGTGTACGATGGAATCAATGATCGTTTTATTTGGTGCTTATCTCAACAAAAATCCCAGGTAACGCGAAGTTATGTTTGGTAAATTAGTTATAAACAAGAAAGTGATTTTACAACTGCCAGGTTTTATTTGATACGAATAAATTTGCACAAAATATTGAGTTAGATTTAGCAGTACAACGTGATTACACAGAAGTAATGACGTCTGGGCATATATAAACTGTAAAATTACACATAAATGAAGGGCAGGTAGCGGAAACATAAAACTACATAACAAATTTACTCTGCACTTGTCATATTGTGGCAAACATGGTTTCAGTTATTGCAAAGGAAAAAGTGTTCATCATTTTCCTCTTAGTCTTCCTTGTCAATATGCATTCACTAGAACATTACCACACCATTTGTACCTCACAGATTGATCACTTTTATCACTTTGAAATTTTTTTCAATTTTGGTTTTATATTTCAAGTTTCTGTTTGTGAACTTGAAGAAATAGAAAATTCTCACTCTGACAAAAAGTTTTACTAAATATTGAAGAATATATTTTTAAGTAAATCAGCTCTCCTTCAATTCACAGTCCGTTTCTTAGCACTGGAAATAAGTGTTGCCTTTAAAACTTACCTATATGCTATATTTTACTTAGGCAGTTATGTAGTTGTGTTTCAATGTTGGAAAAGTTGTATTTGCTTTAGGAGGATAATTAATTTACTGATCGGAGAAGGGCATATAGAAAATCTGTCAACCATAGAGCAGGAACAGCATAAAATAATTATTCCCCTTGATCTAATTGTTTGAGTATCCGAAGACCATTCGTTTCCAACATTAGCACACTACGCCTCCATTGCCGGAAGTAAAATTTTACCTGCCAAAGCAACGTAGAACAAGGGGAGGAGGCAGGATGAGTGTCATCAATTTGACTGGTTCAGTTTTACTTACGGCAGTGGAGGAGTAAGTTTTAATGTTGGCAACATAATGGTCGTTTTACGAGGACAATTAGTTTACCGACCAGAGAAAGGTAGATACAAGAAACTGCCAACCATAGAGCAAGAGCAGCAAGATTATTCCCCTTATTCCATTTGTTTGAATATCGTAACAAGGGAAGGTCGGCAATCGGGACCCGCCAATTTCGCCCAAGCTTCGTATGTAGAAGGAGGTGGGTCTTAGGAAAGGAGGAAACGCTCTCTAAAGTTTTTCCGATAGCACTGGACATGTTATTCAGCGCTCTGTTCGTGAGTAAACGGCGTAGCGTAATGGTAAAAAAAATTAAATAGGAAGCTCCTGGGATTGATCCCAGGGAGCATGTTTCGTAAGTAATTCGGGTGACTATTACGCTACGCCGTTATGAACAGATAACTAAATAAGATGTACAATACTACTGGAAAAAGTTTCGAGAGCATTTTCTCCTTTCGTAAGGTCCACTCAGGCGAAATATTTAAGGCACGTTATAGGGAGACCAATCTCCTTCTACACACGCAATTTCGCCGAAATCAGCGGGTCCCGATTGCCGACCTCCCCTTGTAAGAGGATCAACGATCGTTGACAACATTAGCACACTACGCCTCCGTTACCGTTAGTAAAATTTTATCGTTTGCATCAAATTATGTGAAGGTGAGCAGGTAGATGAGCCTTAAAAATTTCTATGTGGGCAACCGGAAAAGGGAATGCACGCGCAAAATGTTGAAGTCCCGCTACTTACGCACTGTTCTTTGTCTTTCATTTTATATTATTCCCTGCGACGTTAAACTTATAATTACAAAATATAAATATACTTCAACATTTCGATGCTGTTGAACTGCTACAGCAACAGCGACAGCGAGAGTTATCGTCAAGAGAAGAAGCAAGGCTACTTTTAATAATTATGCACACATTGCTCTCATTCTAAACTGATAACATTTAACTTTTACCACACATATAGCGACGTTAACTAACCGTTCAACATCTTTTGGGAAGGTGAAGAAGCTTATATCATTATCTGTATGAGAATTATTGCGGCAGTTAGGTGCTGAACACCATCGCCGCCTTTACTTTTATTGCTGCTCGTAATAAAAACGGAACAGCTCTAACTACTGACACAGTTCTTTCCTTTAATTGCACCAAATACTTGTTTACTTTTATGCGATTCAGGCAGCTAAAATACACAATTAAGAAACAGAGACGGCGCATTACCACGCCTCAGAGTAGAGAGTGACCACACGTTTACTGCTTTTCAAGATGGCCGATTCCGCGCATGCGCACTAAATTTTGGACGACAGACTGCAGCGGGAGTTTCCTTTCTGTATACTCCTTATTCTGTGGTGGGGTAGTGGAGCCAACAGCGCGCCAAGGCTTCGGAATCCCTCGTCGCAACACAAGCACGAGTGCTTCCGAAATGTGCCGAATGGACACGATTCGCTCTTGGCGTACTCCGAATCAGTTTGAAGCAACAAAGAGCATATTTGTGTATTTGTTACGTTTCACAACAGCTGTATTGGTGTTGTTTATTTCATAGTGTGCAGTGTACTTTCACAGTTCTTAGTGATAATTCTTTAAAATGGATGAGTAAAGTGTAATTAAACAGTTATTGCGATTCTTCGTGCGTAAATATATAACTTTTGTATAAAACATTTTTCTTCGTTTTACGATAGATGGGGCTGTAATAGGCAAAACTATAGATGTGGAAATTGTTGAAAAACGGTAACATCTCCGACAAATACACATAAGATCAGGAAAATGAGAGTATAGTTTGCCATGTATCTGTTAATGCTATCTCGTGACATCTCCCACAATCGAATGAAATACGAACTATGATCATGCTATCAGTCCGCGGCCAGACAGTTCGTTGTATTTCAATGATTCGGACTGTACCCACATCTAAGCAATTGTTGCCTGTTGTTAATGATTGCAGAGAGAGAGAGAGAGAGAGAGAGACAGAGAGAGAGAGAGAGAGAGAGAGAGAGAGAGAGAGAGAGAGAGAGAGAGAGAGTACATTATTATTTCCTGGTACTATGAGGCCCACATAAATGCTGACGAAGCTCGTGACAGGTATGCTACGCTTTCATTTTTGCCGATTACGGTGCCATTTGTCCTGAAACGAAAAATTGTTTCATACGGAAGTTACATATTTTTTTCACGGAGAATCCAAATCTACAATAAAAACTAGGCGTTCCTATAAAAGATTTCAAAGTTGCCTCCCTCCACCCATCACGGGTTTCGGTAGGGGGTGGGGAGGTGGGTGGGGGCGAGTGTAGTGTCATTGGATGCCCCCCTCAATGCTTTAACATTTTCCGGTAACCGTTTCTTCGTTTGCTGCTAATTTCTTGAGATTTTTGGCACGGTCACTATCAATATCTCGGAAACAACGCAAGGTATCTTTTTTTCTTTCTTAGCTTTTCTTTCTCGGTACAACCTTAGAAAGTGAGATAGTAGCGATAGCCCAAGTTACAAACGCAGCACACGCCACTGGAGGATACATCCTTTTAAGGGGAGCCAGAGGTACCTATGCTGCCCACGTTAAAATCACTAAGTTTGAGGAACATTTATGATCATTCTACCAAACCGAAGAAATTGAATTTGCAGTTATGATGGAGAGATATTGGAGTACCTTTCCTAGTTTCCTGTCAATATATTTTTTTATTAATGTCCCAACTTTTTACAAATAAATGCTTTATTTAATAAAATTGAACTGAAACTACTCAACATATTGCTAAATGGTCGTGTTGCAATTCAAGTTTGACCACTAGGAGTGCTGTTTAAAAATTTTATCTGCCTAATTTGAGTGTATTTTGAGAAAATGTTCCTTACATTCGGACAATTCTAATTCACGGAAAATGGCTAGCATTTTCATTACGTTACTCCAATATAGGATGGATTATCATGGTCTTCTTACTCATCCTCCAAATGCTTCTGTTTTGGTCTTCTCTTCTGACCTGTTGTTCCGTCATATTTCATATTCCTTTCTCTTCCTTCTGCTCCTCGTACCCTCTCTCTGCCAATATTTCTTAGTGTTCGTAAAGTGTTCACTCCCGATTGAAATCTTAATGCGTTCAATACTTCACGCTTCACACACTTTCCTTGATAGTAGGTTGCTATTGTATCATAATTGCCGAAGTGTAGTGTTTTTATGCTTACAAACACTATTTTAGGAATCACAGTCCAAATTAAATTGCTTATGCTCTCATTAGGATTCTGCGTTTCTCCGTGTAGACATTTGTGTAACAATTCTGGCTGTGCTAAATTGTGAGAAATTGGTTTTATTGTGTTTATCACAGCTGCAGGCAAACCGCGCTTGACACCATAGTACTTTTTGGCATTATATTTGCACCAGGAGTCACGAGAGGTTGTAGGATGCATTCAGGGGGGCCGTCAATTTCCTGTGCAGGCGCGGGAGAAAATGGAAATAACTCCTCTTCTAGAAGAAGAACCACAACCTTCCCAGACCTAGCACTAACTATAACACCCCTAACCAATAGCACAATCACATCAACACACCTAGACACCGGGAAAAAAACCTCAACTCACACAGGATGTACTAAGAAGTACACAAACACGCACACAAACACACACAAACACACACACAATGCACCCTTCGCCCACACCCATAATAGGCACACCCTGTAACTGCAGGCTTATCCTCCCCCCTCCCCTCCACAAGGGTCACAATAATGTTGGTAACCAACAGAACAATGAAAGCCCCAGGCAACTAAGCCAAAACGTCTGTAGAACAACAAATCAAAGTTTGCATTAAAGAGGATTGCTCCAATGAATTGTTGACAGCAAAAAAAAAAAAAAAAAAAAAAAAAAAAAAAAAAAAAAAAAATCGTATTATTTTGAATTTGACCACCTCCGGCTCCCCTTAATTGCCGTATTAGTCCTTCTCGGTTTCGTATTTTGTCTAAGAGGAAGTTGAGATGCTAGTTTCAAGTCATGTATTTGTCTGGGATCTCACCGAGATACCTGGCAGCCTAAGCGGCGTGTTCCATAATATGTCGTATGTCATCATCGTTTTGTTGTCTTTTCTTAGTCCTATCTGTGTCTGAAAAGTATTGTTTGCATTTTCGTTGGATTTGGTCCTATTCTACATTTTTTCATCCAGTCTTCTAGTCATCTTAATTATATCTCTGCTTTCCTCTGTATCACAGTTGTTCGTAGGGAGGTAAAGCACGCTTTCCTCGCCACACACTTGACGCAGCCGAAACATTATGCAGGGCAGGCGTTTTCTGGGGGCAGGCCTATGTACGGTTGTGTCCTTTTTCTGCTTATAGCGCCTGATTTCAGTAAACTTTGTGACAGGCGTAAAAGAACTACGTAAGCCAAAATTCCTCTCACTTCTGAGTGGTCAGCTAGGCGACGGCAGGAATGGATGTGGACGGGGTCATCATGTATCCTGTAGGGGATAGGGAGAATATAGACGTAATATGAAAAGTTAACGGGTGGTGAGTGAACTTTAACGCAGAAGTTGAATATGGAAGCGGTGCTGTGTTGAAATCAGGCGTGTGACTTAGAGTAGAGCAGGACAAGCACGTTTATGGTTTCAGCAAATAAAGTGGAGCGACTCGGCGAATGTTCTAGTGACGCAAGTAGGTCGGCGAGGGCGCCGTACTGCGTAACAGCCTGACAGCTGTATGGCTTAAACGTGGCTGCGACATACTTTATAGGAGGTACGAGACCGGTCACGCGTAGCAAAGATCAGCCATGCCACAACTGTGAAACACATGCCGACAGGGTCCACCTCGTCGTATAAATCCTGGCGAAAAAGACAGTTTCGGGGGTCAGTCAGCCACGGCAGAGAGGCAGGCACGGCTGGGCAGTCACCTGCCGCCTGGACTGTGCTTCTCGTCGACAACAATTGTTATTATTGTTATCGCAAAACTGAGTCTGTCGCAGGCTGGAAGCACTTCGACGCAGTGCGGCGAGCAGATCATCACGATGAACACGGCATCCCCGACGGGAGATGCAGACAGCGGAGTAGCGGCGGTCCAGCCTGACGAAACGGGCAGCGGGGTCCCGGCCTCGACAGCAGCGCAGCCGGGCGTCGAACCAACGCATGGCGCGGTAAGACCGCAGCCAGTTACTCACTCAGGGGCGTGGATTAGACGAAAGGATGCGTCCAAACCTGGAGCGCTCCTGTGACCGCCTGGAGGGCGAAGCAGCAGCAGCGGGAGGAGGACCTGGGTTCAACTCCCGGACAACGCCCAGCGCGGTAGGGCCATCGCGGCGGCGGCAGTGGCTCGGGGCGGTGCGAGGACGATACCTCGCCTTACGCAACACAGGCGTATCGGCCGGCGGGCAGCCGCACCGCAGCGTGAACTACTACGAGGATCGTGGTCACCTCAGCGCATACAGCGCACACGCACACTCCATTCATCTTTAGCCGTTTGTAAGCAGGAATTTCAATAAACTGTTTTGTTATAGTCGACCACTGTTTCATTGCAACCCCATCTCCCGAGTTGAGTAATGAGCTCACAGCCCACATGGACCATGCAGTGTAGCTATCCTGACTTAGACGAAGTCTGTGTGTAGAACATTCGTCATTTGGTGTCAAAACCATCAAATAGTGCCCAGACACGTTACAATCCAAATGAAAAAACTGGGAGTATTAAATGCAGTCATTATTCAAAGCACAATAGCTTTTTTTAATACAGTAAGACCACGTCAGAAAAGACTGCTATCAAATAAAATTTTGAAGTTCCTACAGACTTCTATATAAATAGTTTTCCAGTCACAATAGTAAAAGTTATATTCTCTTACTACTTTCGACCAACTATCCTACCATTATCAACACATATGATTGACAATTTCATATGATTTTACAGAATTTTCCTGTACTGATCAACGACCAACCCCTCTTAGGAAGTTGTGATTATTTCACCCATTGACAGTGACTTGCTGTGACGAATCCAGGATTTTTGTTGTGAGTAAGGGGTGAGGAGGGGGGGGAGCTGGCTGAAACAAAAAAAAAAAAAAAACTCATATAAGGAAGTTTTTCACAAGCTCTTGGGGGCTGCAGCCCAATTGCTGCCGCCACGCCACTTTTTATATGTCGGTGTCATTCCTCAGACTGTCCAACTTTGTCATGATTATTGATAATTCAGTAAAAATGACAAACGTACTTTCTGATAGGCATGTGACAGGTCAAAATCGCATATTTCCTTCTTGTAATGCTTTTCCTTAATCAGAAAATGTGACAAACACTGCCTGCCTCATATAAGTGTGGAAGACAGTGCAAGGTCATTTTCATGTCAAGAAAGATTTGAGAATGAAGGAGGTCTTAAGAGTTATAACTGAGGAACCAGAAATTTTTGTCGACTGTGGATAAATATTTCTTATAAAATGAACATTAACAAGAGCAAAACAAAAATAATGGAATGCGGTCTTAGAAAGTCGGGTGATGCTGAAGGAATTAGATTAGGTAACGAAACAATGAAGGTGGTAGATGAGTTTAGTTACTTGGGTAGTAAAATAACATGCGATGGTCGCAGTACAGAGGATATAAAATGCAGAATGGCAATGGGAAGAAAAGCATTTTTGAAAAAGAGAAATTTGCTAAGTTCGAATATTAATTTAAGGGTAAGGAAGTCTTTTCTGAAGGCATTTGTGTGGAGTGTTGCCTTGCACGGGAGTGAAACATGGACGATAAGCAGTGCGGACAGGATGAGGATAGAGGCTTTTGAAATGTGGTGCTACAGAAGAATGCTGAAGATTAGGTGGGTAGATCGCATAACTAATGAAGAGGTACTGAATAGAATTGGTGAGAAAAGGAATTTTTGGCATACCCTGACTAAAAGAAGGGATCGCTTGGTAGGACACATTCTTAGACATCGGGGAATCGTAAATTTAGCATTGGAGGGAAGTGTGTGGGGTAAAAATCGCAGAGGGAGACCGAGAGACGCGTATAGTAAGCAGATTCAAATGGATGTGGGTTGCCGTTCTTATGCGGAGATGAAAAAGCTTGCTCAGGATAGAGTAGGGTGGAGAGCTGCATCAAACCAGTCTCCGGACTGAAGACCATAACAACATAACAACAACATGTTAGTAGAATGAATAATTTATAAGGAACATACCGTTTCCACGCTAGTACCGTGGCTAGTGATTGCAAAAGAGTACCGCACAATTAAAAAAGAAATGTTCAAATGTTTGTAAATCTTTGGGCCTTTACTGCTTTGGTTATCAGTTCCTAGGCTTACAAGCTTCTAAAAATAACTTACGCTAAGGCCAACACAAATACCTATGCCCGAGGAAGGACTCGAATCTCTTACGGAGGCCAAGGTGCCTTAGAGCGATCGGCCATTTCACCGCGGCCGTCACAATTTTCATAACTGAATATTCTTCTACAGACGATCACGTTGTTACCAACCTACTTTCAGCTTTCCCATTTTGTGCCCACACTGGCAGACGACCCTTGACCACCATCGAAGTTATGAAAATCGTTGGTTACTGCCGTTTTCTGAATTTGCAACCAGGGGTTTAAACAGAGAATTAAAAACCGAGTAGTACCCGGATAAACCGGCTGATTTACTAACTCTAGTTGTGGAAGGAGTTTCTGTACATTCTTCTATTTCTTGGAGCACACCCCTATGTGGAGTTCTCCACCTACCACAGATGGTGAATGATCTACAAATTTAGTAACGTTTCTAGTCAAGCTGAATTTTATAATACTGTACGAAATTGAACAGTAGCAAAAATATCTCTCTAGCTTTACATGTTATTAACAAATGCGATGACTAATGCTTATAATTATCAGTAAAGACAGAAACGCAATAAAATTTGACTCCAAGAATAGCTACTGCCATTATCACTGTACTCAAGACCATGATGGGATGTTAATGAAGGAGTGGAACTGCAGTTTAAAAGAGAAACTATAATTTACAAAAATTGTAATGTTGATGTATTTCTCAAACAAAGACATGTCAAAAGCCTAGCAGATATCACTGAAAAGTGTTTCTCATCTTATAAACTGCACCACATTCGTGATTAATTATGTCAAGTGTATAAATAATATTTTAATTATTGATACTTGTTTCTCATAATTATATAAGAACTAAGCGAATAACCGGGAGAGGTCCTGCTTTTTATGAACTGAGTTTGACATTGAATATATTATTAGTTTATTAAATATTGATAAACATATGATTTTGTCGCGTGACCGCCAATGCTACAGCCAATCGGCGTCCAGTGCCTGCCGCTCGGGGACTTCCCTAGAATTCTGGGAAATTTGCTTGTGCTCTTTCCCATGAGAACCCGACCTATTGTACCGCCTGTCGTGGTTCTCACCAGCTTTTAACATCTGTCGCCTACTGGTACTAACAGGCTGCACTGAAGGAATACTTCGAACTTAATATGATGGCTTTAAGCCAGAAATATTACAAGCCCAGCATGAGCCTTGTTCGGCGTGCCTGGTCGAAGTCTTTAGGTAAGGCCACTTGGGCGTCTTGCGCGTCGATCATGACCTGAAATAATGATCAGGACGACACAACATCAAGTCGCCAAGCGTTGAACATCTCCGACCCAACCGGGAATAGAATACCAGCATGGTAATCTACTTCGCTGTCAACTGGACTTCAGAAGCGAACACGCGCGATGCAGGTGAACAACGATGGTGTGCGGAGGCGGCGACACCGGTAACCAGGCGACGCACGTCCGGCGGCGACAATTACTGCAGGGGGCGGGGCGCGGCCCACGGGGACAGGTAGGTGGGGGGGGGGGGCACAGTGGCGCCGGCCCCGTAAATCCGGCGCAACTGCACACAAATTAGCGCGCGCCTGATCTGAATCGCCGATGTCCCCCAGAGCAGAGTGCTGGCTGGCCTGGTCCGGTCTGGTCTCCATTACGGCAGTGGCTCTTTTCCTTAATCAGGGCAGCCAGACGTGAGCCCACTGAGAAGTCGGACCCCCCTCCCCTCCCAAGCCACACACACACACGCAGGCCGGACATACATACGCAACAGGCGGCGCCGCTGCCTCGTCCGTCCACCTCTGCTGGTTCGTTGTCTCGCAGGATACCACCAGACTCGTCAACGGCCTTTTTAGGTTTGTTAACGAGCTTAATTAACCAACCGAAGCCACTGCCAATCCCTGCTATTGTTAAACAACTGCATCAAAAAGGAAATTTGTCCGATGAACAACTACCCATTCTCATTTATGAAAGACTAGATGACCCGGTGAACTTCGTATCACTTACCTCTTAATGTAAACCATATTAATTTAAATCACCAGTAGCTCTATAAAGGTATCATCAGATAGTCTACGTATCGCCTCGATCGTGGGCGGAAAGAGTGGACAAATCACGCACACATATCCAGGATAATGTTTATCTCACATTCGCAGAAGTTCAGGGAAGGTTTAAGCGGTGATAAATGGACAGCAATTCATTTTTATCTTTGACAGTTCATATACGGGTTTAGATCGTGTAAAGCGAAATTTACTGTTTCAAAGTATATTTCTGAACGAACCCATACAATAACCAAGTTATTATTTTACATCTTTTAAGTATAAATTGTCGCCGGCCGTGGTGGCCGAGGTGACTGAGGTGCTCCAGTCACGGTCTGCACGGCCACTACGGTCGGGGGTTCGAATCCCCCGTCGGGCATGGATATTTGTGCCGTCCTAGTTTGTAAGTAGTTCATAAGTAGTTTGTAAGTTTAGGGACTGATGACCCCGTAGTTAAGTCCCATAAGCTTTACAAATATTTCATATAAATTTTCCTCGCAATTTTTCCATATCACCGTTTAAACCTACCCTGAACTTCCATTATTAACATTATCCTGGATATGTGTGCGTGATTTGTCCACTCTTTCCGCCCACGATCGAGGCGATACTTAGACTATCTGATGATGTTTTTATAAAGCTACTGGGTCTAAAATACATGTGATTTAAATTACTATCGTTTATATGTAGAGGTAAGTGATACGAAGTTCACCGGTTCACCTAGTCGACAATGCTTCGCAATTGTTAATATGTATGTACTCTTGCTTTGAACGTCAAAAGTGCAGATTTTTATCGCAATCGTACGAATGATATTGATATCCCAAAGAAAAGAGCTCTTACAGTCTTCCACAAATTTTCCAATAAAATGAACGGCTCTCAACTTATAGTGTTGAGTACATTTAAAGTACATTTATAAACGCATTGAAAAAGGAACTTGGTTCGAATTTTGCGAATTTTGAGGTACTAATAACGCGCCAGTTTGATTTTCAGCAAGGTTGTTCAACAGAAAATTCTTTCACTGATCACATATTAAATGCTCTGAATAACTGCAAATCACTCGTAGAAAAAATTTGTTCTCTCTCGAAAACTTTTGATTGTGTAAATAATGGAAATCTTCTAGTTAAGGTTAACTATTGTAGTTGAAACATGTCTGTACAAATCCAATAATATTGTTTCGTCTGCCTTGTATCGATAGCCGGTCTTGTATCGATATTTGGATGTAAAATGTTATATGAACTTCTTTGAGTAACTACGTCTATGGTTTACTCTGTTGTGTAACATCTCTGTCAAATACTATTTATGTGAATAGTAGCTGCACAGAGAGAGTCGGTGTGTAGCTCTCGTATTGATCGGACGTACTTTGGTTAGCTGCTTTTGTACGAGCCGATGGAATAATTTTGAAATCTGATTTTCACAGACACAGTTCTGTCTTTATAATATTTTACATCATTTTGTATGTGTATCAGTCTGAGAAGATTTTGTTTCTCTTCAATCATAAGGTAATGTAATCATTATTGTTAATAATAATTGAGAAAGCTTAACTTCTTTACCTGTTTCACTTTTGTAGTTAGAAAGCTAACGCTCTTCCTTTCATTGAAAGTTATTGGTTATTAAAATCAAAGCATAATATTGACTAGGCTGAGTCTGATTAACGTATTTCTTTATTGGTGTGACGTTTAATAATAATAATAGTGATTTTTGTCCAGTAATACACAGATGAACAAGATACTAAATTTCTGCAATAGGTCAGTTTGCGAAATAAATTCTTGTAGTTGCATTATTAGAAAGTGCATTTCATTCCATTCCATGATGGTGGTGGTGGCGGCTGGTGCAGCAACGCCGCCACCACCACCATCATGGAATGGAATGAAATGTATAGAAGCTTGCCTTGTCGGGCAAAACAAGTGGCCGCATCCTTTCGAAAACTGAAACTCAAGATAATGAAGACTTCCATGAGCATCGATTTCAACAAGCAGTGTATTTCAGAAAATCTCATTCCCATGTTTTTACATAGTTCCCTTAAGATACAAAAAAATGTTTTCCCTTCTAAAGCACTCTTCAAATGCGCCAGAGTCTTACTCAATTCTGAAATAAGGCGCCTCCACTCCCGTAAAGATAAGCTTAACCATGTGGCATATGATACATATTTTTCTCTTGTTCGCCTGCTTGACCACACCCAATTAGACCAACTCATGAAAATTATCAGCAACCTTGTAGGAGATAGCTGCACTCCCATAAAGGAAAAGCATTTCAAAAAGATATCAAACTTACGGAAAAAGTACCACGCAACGAATCATGGTCTCGATCAAAGCAGTAAACACCAAGGAATTTTCCCATTCGCTGATAAAGTTGTCAATCTTACATCTGTTCAGTTTAGCAATCAACAGAATGTGCTTCTCAACAAAGGTCTAAAGCACAACATTCGACCTATTTTAAATGAGCAACGTACCACTGATCTCATTGCTGACTTCAAAATTGCTTTAGATCGCGCAGTTGATGACAAAGCAGAAAAATTAAAAATCTCATGTAAGGCAAGTGAATTAATCGATAGACAGTTAACCTCCAATTCCGTCAGCATAGATCAAAAAACTGTTACGTCCATAAACAAAAAGCTCAAAGAAAATGATGCAATTATTGTGCCTGCAGACAAGGGTAATGCAGCTGTTATTGTTTACAGATCTGATTATATTAGCAAAACTTAGTTTTTTTTAATGAAAATGGCATCCAACAGCTAGACCATGATCCAACACAGACTTATGTCAAAGAGTTACAAGCCTGCATTCTTAACTGCACAAATATAATTTGCCCTGATAATCATTACAAATACAAAGTCATGAATCCAAGAATCCCAACCCTCCGCTCCCAAATTAAGACTCACAAAAAACTCTTCCCGATTCGACCAATTGTAAACTATAGAGGCAGCCCTATTGAACCTATTTCGAAATTCACGTTAAAAATGCTCAAGGAATTTTTCACCTTCGAAACTACCTACTCTATTCCCAACCGACAAACTTAAATTCAACAATTACAAGGCAAATCTTTCCCGTCCTCTGCCTGTTTGGTTTCTCTCGACATAAAGAATCTATACACCAATGTTCCCGTCCAAGAGACAATAGGCATCATATTTGACAACCTATCCAGATATGGTAAACTAAATCCAGACGAAATTGACGAGCTCATCTCTCTCCTCCGCCTCATTACGTCGTACAATTATTTCTCCTTCAATAACAACCTTTATAATCAAACAGACGGCCTTGCAATGGGAAACTGCCTCGCGGGATTTTTAGCCGATATATTTGTGAACACCCTTGAAAACCGTTATTTCACGCAAGCCTCCTCTATGTGCAAGAAAATACTCTTCTATTGCAGATACGTGGGTGACATTCTCATCATAATTAATGCAGCCACAGCTGAAGTACCATCCCTTTCGAACGAATTTTGCAGTCTGCATCCAAAAATGATTTTCAGCCATCAGATCATGTCAGCCGACTGCTCCATCAACTACTTGGACCTAACTCTCACCTTATCCAACAATCACATCACATTTGCGATTTACAGGAAGCCCACAACCAGTGACGCTGTCATCCACTCAACATCCTGTCACCCGTACAGTCCTAAAGTCAGTTTTTTCTCGTCAATGATCGACCGCTTATGTGACCTCCCTTTAAACAGTTGAAACAGTTGAGCAAGAACTAGCTAACCTGCGGCACATTGCTGGAACCAACGGATACCAGGCGAGCCTGGTCGACCGATTGTACAGCAGAAAAAACTCTAAAAATAACACCTCCCTCCTCCCTAGCACCATCACTACTGAATCCATCTACGTCTCCTTACCATTCATAGGAAATCTTTCTTACAGACTCGCCGCACTTCCCACCACCCACATAAAAGTAGCCTTCACGATAAATGACAAGATCCAGTATCGCTTTCACCACAGTAAACGGCTAGTTAAAGACTCTTTCAGCCAGTCAGGCGTCTACAAAATACAATGTTTGCAGTGCCCCTTATCTTACATTGGCTAAACTGGACGAGCCTTCAAAACTAGGTTCCAAGAACATCTTTTAACTAAGAAAGGCGCTGCCAAAAATAATTCGGCCTTTTCCGAGCAGCTCAAAAGAAGCAAACACATTCAGCCCCCCCTTGACAAATTGCAAGTTCTTCACATCGCCCCCAAAGGTAAAAAACTCTCACTTCTTGAAGAATTAGAAATCACTAAGTTTGTAAAACGGTCCCCAGAACACAGTCTCAACGAACAGCTCATCACGAAAAATCAAACTTTTTACGACATCATGTTATCCATCTTTTTCCAAAACGACCCCCCTTCTGACAATTCACAACATCTTTCTCCCGCCCCACCCTCAGGCCTCTAATAATTTCGTTTTCATTCATTTATCATTGTTTCATACCAACATGTATCATTTCACAAGATTCATTCCCTCACGTCACAAACATATCTAGCCGCTCATTCTCGCAGGCATAACTCTACCCATACCGCTCTGTTTAACGGTCGCATTTATGTTCCGTAGTTATTAAGAATACTACCAGTTGTAAACGTGGACCTGCCGCGACAGCGACTCCTCTGCTGCTATGGTGAGTTTTATCATATAAAGCGTTCCATTAATTTCCATACCACACCCCTTTAGTCCCTAATTATTCTAGCTCAAATAACCCTTACGCACTTTGTACATTTACCTCTTTGCAGGCGCCCAATCACACAAATTAAGATACCTCCTAAACAGCAATAGATAGTTCTGTGGCTCCATCTCCGCCCAAGTAAGTCTGATTTTCAAATTTACTCACCTTAGCCACATTAGGTTCGCTGCGCACTAGGTGCACGGACGGTAACAAAATATTTGTCTTTTTCCAGTCTGACGATGCGCTAACAGCGCGAAACGCGTAATTGGAAAATAAAATACTGCAACAGAGACTGAGCATTTTTTAATATTAGAAAGTGGTTTGTGTCTTTCCAGATTTCTCTCGCAGTCAGATTTATACTATAGTCAGTGAACCTTATACAGACTATGTATTGCTCTTGGTGTGTTCAAAGTATCCGTTGCGCTTTCAATCAATTTAAACCCACTGTTTCGTAATTAACTGTGCAGGTATTAATATTAGGGCCATAACTAAACAGAATTATAGGGTTAATGTGTTCAACTAATCTTTAATCAGCTTGATTGGAAAGTTAGTTATTGTGAGTGTTAACTACCAGGTCATGATAATTATTAATGCTGCATTTAACACCAGATAATTTTTAAAAGAGTAGCTTTTGAAACAGACCTCATTTAGCTGGCTCAATATTGCCAAATCCTTGCAGCGACCCTGTTTTTCCAATCAATAGAACAACCTTACCTATATACCACCCAACAGCATACCAGTTTTATAGTGTCCGTGATCAAGTGCTCAAATGGTTTAATTCAGTGTTTTTCAACCCATGGGTGGCGACCCTCAGGGGGGTTTCGAAGTCTTTCTTGGGCGGGGGGGGGGCGCCTTCACAGGAAGAAGTACTTGCACCGTAAGGTAACTAGGGGTTTAATAATACAAAAACGTGTGCCTAAATTTATTTAATCTTAAAATTACGGAGTTCTTTGTGTAATATTCATGTAGGAATTAAATAGATCACAGATTGTTTTACAATCCAATGTGTTAATATTGAATAAGCTCAAAGCCTGAAAACTGTTTTCAGGAAAATAACTTGATATAACAATTCGAATAATAATAAAAAAATAATAAATGAAATAAAAAAAGAGAAAGAAAGAAAAAAATCTACTTCTTTACAAATTGGCTATACAGTGGGACCTTTCTCAATTACCACAGTTCACTTCTTAGTCTTTCCAGAGGTGCTAAATACTCGTTAACAAAACATTTTGCTGCCGGAATTCACGTAAAAACAGGGCCTGTGTACCATTCCGATAAATATATAATTAAAAGTTACGTCGAATAGTTTAAAAGAAAGCTGCAGTTAAGGAAATGAGATATTTGTTTCCTTTGAGGTAACGTTTTTGTTACAGTTCGTGAGGGGGCGGCAGTGTCGCCACAATATTTTTGATTGAAAGGCATCGCCAGATTAGTTTTACTTGCAAGGGGGTCATATAATCGTACTTAACTGGAAGACTGCTGAAAGCGTGCTTCGGGTGTTGTTGCTCTTGTTCTTGTCTTCAGTCCAGTGACTGGTTTCATGAGGCTCTGCACCCTACCCTATCTGAGCAAGACATTTCGTCTCCTCCTAAGAACGACAACCCACATCCATTTGAGTCTGCTTACTGTAATCGATTCCTGCTCTCCCTCTCCTCTGCCATGTCAAATGTCAAATTAACGATTCCTTGTTGTCTAACAATGTGTCCTATCAAGCGATCCATTCTTTTAGTCAAGGTGTGCCAAAAATTTCTTTACTCCATAATTCTATCCACAACGTCCTCATTTGTTATGGGAACTACCTACCTAATATTCGGCATTCTTCTTAGCACAAAATTTCAAAAGCCTCTATCCTCTTTCTGTCTGAACTATTTATCGTCTTTATTTCCCTACCATACATGGCAACACTCCACAACAAATGCCTTCAGAAAAGCCTTCCTTATACTTAGTAATTGATGTTAGCAAGTTACTCTTTTCACAGATGCTTTTCTTCGCATTGCCATTCTGCTTTTCCTATCCACTGTACAGCGACCATCGTATACTACTGTACTGCACAAGAAACAAAATTTATCTACCACTTCTATTGTTTCTTTACCTAATCTAATTCCTTCAACATCGCCTCATTTTCTTCGACTACATTCCATTTTGCTTGTTTTACTCTTGTTAATGTTTATCTTATTCGCTCCTTTCAACAAACTGTGCTTCCGTCAGCGACGTAGCCAGGAAACGGTTCTTGACTAGGGGGGGCCTAATTTTTTTAAAAAATAAAGGCTATTGCATTTATTATTCTAAGAATTATTTTTACACTTTCGTAATTTAACAAATTATAATACGAATAGAGTTTTCATACCTGTCTGCTCCTGTTTTCTTTAGAAATGTAAACTGCAATAATCTACTGATTCCTCACCCTGGGGAGGTATCATCAATGGTGTCCCATAGGGTTCGGTCTAGGGTCCCTTGCCATTCTACGTTCTTGAAGATGCCTAGCTACTTCGTTTTGCTGATGACACAAGTATAGTAATCACACCAGACAAAAAAGATTTAAATGATGAAATTGTAAGTGATGACTTTCAGAAAATTATTAAGTGATTAACAAAAAAAAATGATATAACATGGTGCACACATATCCATAAAGTAAATGGCATGACACCATTACTAAATGTAGTTTGTAATCAGTAGTCTGTAGCTAAATTACAATATACAAAGCTTTTAGCAGTTTTACATTCTTGCCACTTCCCAGTAACTTCATTATTTTCATTACAGAATATGATGGTTATGGTCTCTTATGTACCGCGACAGTTATCTTGTGTCAATTTAATAACTCTGATGGCTTATTATCACATTGTGTGATACTTCAGAGGTTACATTAGATTTGTTATTTCAAAGAACTTAATTGAATATCTAGATACAAAGATATAAAATGTGACATCGAATCGGGTCATCTTTCATGGTTTTGAAAAAAACCTGAAAACAGTTTGAGTTTGAAGTAGACTATCAATCTGTAGAAATTCCTCGTTGTTCTTTTCTTTTATCTTAAAGTGGACTTACCATAAGTAGTTTTGTATTTACCATTGAGCGCAATGTAAAGTAACTTTAGTATATTTAAAGAAACCTTTGATAATATTGAATGGAGCACTTACAAAATGGAACAATGTACGAAAAGTTGTACACAACTTATATAAAAAACTGTGGTGTCGCACAAGTACAAAGTGCGCGCCACCTACTTTCGCCGCGCGCCGCCATGCACGCACGGCGCGGCGTTCTCACGACGACAGCCACGAGCGCCCTCTGCGACAACTCCGCTCGTGGCCACCGCTGAACGACATCGTCCACTTCGGACGGAGATAGCAACCAGTTAGGACCTTCGTAATCAGATAGGCACCAGTGAAGACTTTGCTATCGTACAGGCACTAGGCAGGCCTCTAACAACTATGTATCAACATTCTGCAGTACTATGTAAAAGTTAAGTATTGTTACATTCTGTGCAATATATATATCTTTCTAATTTACTCTAGTGTTTATAGTTTCTGGCTGCTCCCCCCGTACCTGCACCAGCGTGCTATTTTTGTTCCGGTGTCGGGCTCATTCCACTCGGCCACCGACACCTACGACGAGGCTGGGACACAAAAGCGGCGACGAAGTTGGGACACAAAAGTGGCGACGAGGATGGGATACAAAAGTGGCGACGAGGAGTGATAGAACCTTGGACCAGCCCGCTTGCAGCAGCCAGACAGCAGCAGTCGGAGCACGCAAAAATTGCTCCCGCCCACCCACCCTTATTATAACAATTTTGGGGAAAGATATTTTGTTACGTGTTTTGTGGACTTTTTTGTTGCAGAGCGTCCTCTTTCATATTGCATTTGTGTTTTGTTATAAGTTACTTGTATACGCGGCGCCTAATCGGTCAGCATGGCCACTACCCCGAACCCAAACTTAATGGAAATTATTCAGTTACAGACGGCGCAAATAACACAACTTCTCCAGGCGGTGGCGCAGTTGACAACTCAACAACAGCCGTCGCATCAGCAGCCCACACCTGCCGCCGCACCGCTTCCGACGTTCCGCCAGTACAACGAACGTGAGGAAGAATGGAGCGACTATTTCGCACAGTTTCAAGAACTCGTCGCGGCTCATCAAATTACAGGTCAGAAAGTGAAGCATCTGTTATTATCTGTGGTGGGCACCAACACCTTCGTGTTACTGAAGAAACTATTCCCCAACGCATCTCCTCGTGATGTAGACTTTGAACAAATAGTAGAGGCACTGAATGCTCATTATGAGAGAAAAGTTCTTGTAGCCGCTGCACGATACCGATTTTTCAGACTTAAAAAATTACCGCAGCAATCACACCAAGAGTGGATTACGGAATTGAAGGGCTTAACCCGCAAATGTAAATTCACTTGCTCTTGTGGACTTTCGTATAGTGACGTGATGTTGCGGGATGCGATTACGCAGAATATTCAGGACCCCAGAATTAGAGCAGCAATTCTGAAACAGTCTGACCCCTCATTAGACAGTGTACTGCAGCTTATAGATGCGCATGATACTTTTGACTTGGCAGATGTAGAAATGCAAAGCCGCAGTGTTAATTCTGTGCGCCGCAACGGACGCTTTCCTAGCCGTAGTTCTCAGTGTAGCACTAGTGATTCTTTAAATCCTACAGGCCGTGCTGAACAGACAGTGAACAGTAGCCAGTGTAAAAGTGTGACGCAAAGGTCGCCCCGTAGTGTTAGACACAGTAATTTGAATAACGGGCGCCAACGCTCATTTAAGAAAAATGTACGTAAATCTTGCCCCCAGTGTGTGTCTCGCCACAAGCGTGCTCATTGCCCTAGTCGCAACGCAACCTGTTATCAATGTGGCAAATCAGGACATGTACAGTCTGTGTGTATGCAAATTAAAAACTCAAAGAACGGTACCGTTAGAAACAGTGCTTCGCAGAGTGCGAGAACAGTTCATTCTGTAAATGTTATACGGGCTGCGGAATTGAACAGTGCTTTCCTTGGATCTCAATTTCAAGAAAGTAGTTCTGCGCCTATGGCAAAACTGTGTAGTGCGCCACGCCGCAAGCGCCGACGAGCGCGTAAATCTGTGCAACGGAAAAGGGTTCGGGACAAGCAAAATGACTATGAACAGTGCAATCCTGTAGTGAAAATAGTGCCTTCTGCAACTGCTCCTTGTAATAGTGCCCAGTACTGTGTAGCTAGTGACAGTAGACATCAGGTAGCTACTCAAAGTAATATTAGTGCAGTAGCCTCGCATTGCGCGGACGCCGATCCGGCGGTAGTGCCATCTAGTGACAGTGTTGTTAATCCGCTGCGTGCCGAGTCTGCGCCGCTTACTTCACTACGCGGCCAGCGCAGACGCAGCAAACAAGCTGTATTAGACGTTGCCCACATTCGCGCTCCTGTCGAGCGCTGCAAGCAAAAACTTTTTGTAAAACTCTCCATAGAAAATAAGACTGTGCAATTTCAGCTTGATACTGGTTCCGCTGTCACATTAATAAATAAAGACACTTATGAACTTCTGGGTTCGCCAAAACTGTCGCCGTCACAGCAAGTGTTAACAGCATATACAGGACAAACTATTCCCGTGCTAGGAACGTGTAGCCTGCCTGCCTCCTTTCAAGGAGTCACGAAAACAGTTGCTTTTGTAGTTCTTCAGGCCAACTCGACACAGAACATTTTTGGACTAGATGCTTTTGACTTGTTTGGTTTATCAATTCAAAGAGATGTGCTTCAAATTTCGTCAGTAGTGCCTCAGGACAAAATCAATGCTTTATGTGACAAATATAGTGACTGGTTTTCGCCGGAACTAGGTTGTGCAAAAGACTTCGTGGCACATGTAACTTTAAAAGAATCTGCAGTTCCAAAATTTCGTAAAGCTAGACCAGTGCCTATCGCAATGCGTGATACAGTTGCCGAAGAACTTAAACGTTGGCAAGATAGTGGGGTGATTTCTCCTGTTTCTGCGAGTCAGTGGGCCTCGCCTATAGTAATTATACCCAAGCCGTCAGGAAAACTTCGTCTCTGTGCGGACTTCAAATCAACAGTGAACTGTCAAACAATTGTAGACACTTACCCTCTGCCCAGACCTGAGGAACTGATGGACAAATTAGGACAGTCTCACTTCTTTTCCAAGATTGATTTAGCAGAGGCATACTTACAGATTCCACTTGATGACGAGTCAAAAAAGTTTTTCGTCATTAATACTCACATGGGCCTTTTTCAATTTCAACGCCTACCCTTTGGCAGTTCTTCCGCTCCCGCTATTTTTCAGCGTTTTTTGGAACAGCTGACAGTTTCTGTACCGTGTTGTTCGAACTATTTCGATGATATTGTGGTATCCGGACGTACAGTTGAAGAACATTTAGCAAACCTGGAGTGCTTTTTCAAAGTGTTGACTGCAGCGGGTCTACGTTGTAATAAAGCAAAGTGTTCGTTTTTTCAAACTGAAATAGAGTACCTAGGCCATGTGATTAATGCCCAAGGAATCCATCCCTTACAGTCGCATCTTAGAGCAATCAAAGACTTGCCTCCTCCTAAGAATGTGCATGAATTGCAAGCAGTAATGGGAAAGCTGAACTATTATTTCAGGTTTATTCCCAATGAGTCTCAGATTGCAGCTCCACTGCATCACTTACGTAGGAAGAATGTTCCTTTTGTATGGTCTAAAGATTGCCAAGTTGCCTTTGACAAATTAAAGACTGCACTACTCAGTGATGCATGTTTGATTCCCTTTGAACTCTCGTCGGGTTGCACAGGAAACAGCTGCGGATGCAGACCTACGTGTGGTAGCAAGTTTTGTTCGCTTTGGTTGGCCTGCCAGAGCCAAAGACATTGAGCGGCCTCTGGTTCAACGTTATTTTGCACAACGTCATGCATTATCCTTAAGTCAGGGTGTTCTGTTGTTACATACGGACAACGACCAAGCAAGAGTGATTGTTCCTCGTTCCCTGCAACGAGAAGTATTACGCCTCCTGCATCAAGGACATTGGGGTATTGTTAGGACAAAGCAACTGGCCAGACTTCATTGTACCTGGGTTGGAATGGACGCTCAGATAGAGAACATGACGTCACAGTGTACTGTTTGTGCGGAGCATCAGGCGGCTCCTCCGCAACGTTTTTCAGACTGGCCACGCCCCAAGGGACCATGGCAACGTTTATATATTGACTTTGCCGGACCTTTCTGGACTACGCTCTGGTTAATTGTTGTAGACACTTTCAGCAAGTTTCCTTTTGTGATTGCCATGAACTCAACGACAGCGTCTAGTTTAATCAGTGCCTTAACATCAGTGTTTTGCATCGAAGGCTTGCCTGAAACTATCGTCAGTGACAATGGACCTCAGTTTGTTAGTGCGGAATTTCAACAGTTTTGTCGTGTGAATGGCATTCAGCATATTACCACTGCACCTTTTCACCCTCAGTCCAATGGTGAAGCAGAACGTTTCGTTCGAACATTCAAGTCACACATGGAAAAGATGAAAGGTCAGCACTCCAGGCAGCAAGCTCTTCAAATTTTCCTGTCTACGTATCGGTGCATGCCACGTGACGGCCCGTCTCCTGCCGAGCTGCTACACGGCCGCCGTCACCGCACTCTCCTTCACCTGCTGCAGCCTCCCACGCACCGAGTCGGTTCGTATGGCGCTACGCGTTTTCAGGTTTCTACGCCGGTGCTGTACAGGGTGTTTGCTGGAAACAAGAAGAAACTATGGATGTCGGGCACCATTCAGCGCGTGCTCGGTCGCAATATGTATGTTGTACGTTCTTCCACAGGGTCGGAGCTGCGGCGCCACGCAAACCAATTGCGTCTGCATAGGCCGCGCGATCCTGTCTCCGGTTTCTTGATTCCAGACCCAGTTCACCGCCAGGGAGCACAACCACATCGTTCATCAACGGGTCCAGCGTCCCCGGACTACGAGATCGTCCCGATGGAGATCGACGCGACGCCGCCGCTGTCGCCGCCGCAGATGACAGCGTCACCGAGAGGGACTCCGGGACCGTGCGTGCCGCCGTCGCCTGGGCCACGCACCTCAGAAGAAGATGACCTACTCCCTCTGGGCGGGGGGTGCGCCCTTCCCCAGGTTTCGGTGGGTTCCCTGGAGGATCGCAAGGCGGATGCCGGGGCGCGGACGGTGTCTCGATCCCAGCCTTAGCTACGACGCCCGTCCCACCAGTAACGCCCCCGCCCAGGCCCTCCTCCCAGTGCCGTCGCCGTGGCCCTCAGCCCTACGCCACGACGGCTCGGCGGTTTGGGGGGGGTGGGGGGTGGGAGGGGTGTGGTGTCGCACAAGTACAAAGTGCGCGCCACCTACTTTCGCCGCGCGCCGCCATGCACGCACGGCGCGGCGTTCTCACGACGACAGCCACGAGCGCCCTCTGCGACAACTCCGCTCGTGGCCACCGCTGAACGACATCGTCCACTTCGGACGCAGATAGCAACCAGTTAGGACCTTCGTAATCAGATAGGCACCAGTGAAGACTTTGCTATCGTACAGGCACTAGGCAGGCCTCTAACAACTATGTATCAACATTCTGCAGTACTATGTAAAAGTTAAGTATTGTTACATTCTGTGCAATATATATATCTTTCTAATTTACTCTAGTGTTTATAGTTTCTGGCTGCTCCCCCCGTACCTGCACCAGCGTGCTATTTTTGTTCCGGTGTCGGGCTCATTCCACTCGGCCACCGACACCTACGACGAGGCTGGGACACAAAAGCGGCGACGAAGTTGGGACACAAAAAAAAACCACGAGTCCAAGGGCACGAAAAGGACGTACTAATAAAGAATGGAGTAAGAGACAGGCTTGTAGCCTTTCTTTGATGTAACTGAATCTGTACATTGTTCAAGCTGTGAAGTTCAGGGAAAAGAATAAAAAAAATTTCGTTTTGCCGACGACATTGTCATTCTGTCACAGACAGCAAAGTACCTGGAAGAGCAATTGAACGGAATGGACACTATCTAAATAGGTTATAAGATGAACATTAACAAGAGGAAAACAACGGAAATGGAATTAATTGTAAGAAAATGAAGCTATGCTTATGGAATTATATTAGGTAACAAGACAAAATTTGCGAGACAGGGGCTGTAATTAGTCTATTTTTCACACTGACCTTGTGTGACTGTATCTTTCTCTTTACGCGGGTTTATTGAAATATGTAACATTTTTCTCTGTAGATCTTTCTTATTTTGATTTCTGTGCCTTTGGGGGCACATCAGGGGTGACGGGCGCCTGAGATTGTAGTACATTCTATGTTTATATGAAAATTTCGGGATTTTAATGTTTATTGGCGCAGCTTGGCTGCTAAAAAGTGGTTTTCCGTGTTGGGTACGGTCAGGTCGCACAGAGAAGCTCTTGGAGGTCTCCATCTTCCACCAATTTTCGCCCGCCTTCAGTGAAGGACGAAAGGGGCTCACTTGACCTGCTCGGTGCCAACTCTACGACCGACGGGTGGAGTATACCTGGCAGAATATTTTAGAGTTTGTGAGACGCTTTACACAATGCTGGACCGCGGTTTACGCTGGGCAATAGCGGGGACAGCATTTTTTTAGTCATTCAGTAGTTCCGAAAGAGAAGAATTTGCCGGATACAAACAATAGCAGAGTGCTCTGGGCTCTGGGTTGTTTATGGAGACGTATTGCCCTTAGGCGTTATGTAAAAAACTTCCTTGAAGGTAGCTGAGTTTGAACATAGTGTGACGAATGGTTTGGTTGAGAGGAAAGCTTTCTGCCCATCTGACACCCCAGGGGTTTGGCTCCAGCGGCTGTATATATAGCACAACGTTAACATCTTTAGGTGGTGTGACCGTAGCTAGGAGCAAGCTGAAATTCCTTGCAGGGCACTCACCCTGGGAACGGTGAAATCTGCGGGAAGCTTTGGTGGCGTGGGCGGAGCCTCTTGGCAGCCGCAGAGAACGCGTCCTGATTTGGCAAATTATTTTAGAATGACAGCTAAACAATTTGTCAACGACGCTACGCCATCAGATTGGTTGGACGATTAGCCGTTAGCAGAGATTGGTGTGTCATTTTGCGCATGGGTGTGACCGCCCGTCACTTGCCGTGAGCTGCGGCAGAGCGCGAGGAGGCACGAGGGCTCCGGTTTGAGCGTCCAAAGTGTATGGAGCTGGAGAGTCTCCTGTGCGAGCGTCCAAAGTGTACAGACCTCGGGTGACTCCTGTTTCAGCGTCCGAAGTGTAAGGACCTCGGGAGACTCCGGTTTGAGCGTTTGAAGTGTATGGAGCTCGAGAGACTCCTGTGTGAGCGTCCGAAGTGTACGGACCTCGGGAGACACGCAATACTCCGTTTAGATTCGTGGGGAGGACATCGTCTTAAACGTTCCTCTGGTTCGACTTGTGTTTGATTCCGAAGATTCGGACCTTGTAGAACTTGTGTTTTCTTCTCGGAGTTTACATTGTCGGGTGGTTATGCTGTGAGCGGCTACAGTTTAGTTTTCATTTTGCTAGAAGTCTCTATTTGAGCATACGCACCTATGCATTGTTTTTATTATATATATATAAGATCTTATTACGCAACTGACTGATCGATTTGTGCCATGTGGCCTTTGTGTCACCTATGCAAAATATTGATTAGTCTACTAGCGTGATAGAGACGCTGACGCTAGTGACGCTGTGTTAAGTTACATCTTGACTCTGCTTAACAGGTCGCAGCAATTACGGTCGGATAAAAGAATTTTAGCTCATCCTCTCCCACCGCCTGCTGCCTGCAAGTCTGATATGCTGCTGTCAATGATCATCTGTGTGGGTAAGGTGACGCACTTGCTGGGGGGTTATATGAATCAGACTTGTTGGATTCTGTCCCTTCTTTAATTTTTTGAAATCTGCCTATTTACTGTGGGGAGCTTAGGGCTAACGATACTTTCAGGACCCTGTGTATCCAATCTAATAGCATTCCGTTTTGCAAAACCTCCGACATTTAACTGGGCCAGTCATTTATGTGTCTCAATATTTTAACATTTGTAAAATATTGTTTGAATACCATTATCTGTTTTACACGATACGAAATGTCATCTGATGTATTTTTCATGTTTAATTTCAATAAATTGAAATTGCGCAGATCGTCTATCATTTAAGAACATTCCTCTTTCACTATTTTGGAGGGGAAACAGAATAGTTAAATTCCACAGTTTACCAATAATTTTAAAGTAATTTTTTGTTTGTTTGGCACAACTGATACATTGCAATAGACTAGGAAATTTATTATATGTTTGAAAATATCTATGATCACATTATAGCTGATCAGTAACATTTTAATTTTCCATACTTTGGAGAAATATGGTAGTGACCCAAGATAATTAATTACTGTCATATATATATATATATATATATATATATATATATATATATATATATATATATATATATTCATAACAAACGACATACATCACAAATTAGCGGACGGATTTTGTTATATAGATAGCGAAATAACTTCTAATGGCCAACGTAAAGAAAATATAAAATGTAGATTGGCCATGGGAAAAAAAGAATATCTGAAGAAGGGAAATTTGTTGACATCGAATATTAATTTAATTGCTAGGAATTTTTTCTGGCAGCATTTGTCTGGCGTGTAGCATTTCACGCAAGTGAAACGTGGACGATAAGGACTTCAGAAAGAAAAGATGATAGAAGCTTTTGTAATGTGGTACTTACATACGAATAGGCAGATCACGCAGCTCAACAGCATTGGGGTGAAAACAAATATCTTTGCTAAGAGATGGGGTCATTTCGTGAGACAGTTTCTGAGAAGCAATGGAATCGTCAAATTAGTATTGGAAGGAACTGTGTGTAGGGTAAAAATCGCAGAGGGAGACGGAGTGACAAATACAGAAAGCAGATTTAGATATATGTGCAATGGCGACGCGTCCTGTGAGTTCACTGGTTCACTAAATAAATAAACATAGCAAAATTTTTTTTTTAATTATCATTCTTACTTTCGTTCTTCTATCAGTTCATGTTATACGCAACATTTTATCGCATGAGTCGTAGCGCGGACACTTAATATAAGCAGCAGTGGCCGCAGAGTTGCAATGCGTAGCCTCGCTGAGATTCAAAATCTCTTCTGAACGGTCTGGAGGCAATAGTTGTTGTATCTTTCGGGTTATGTGGTCGTGGTCCACGAAACATATCCGTTCCTGACGTTTCGTCCAGGGCTGCGCCGGACATCTTCAGAGGTACTGGTAGCGGTGAGTCTTGCCGACTGACGAGTCGGGCGTCGGAGAGCGGTATAAATACTGTCCAAAAGGGGGCGTGGTCAAGTGTTCACGTGCGCAGCAGAGATAAGCCTTGTCAAAGATAAAACATAACTTTCGATAACTTAATGACATATGGACTGTGGCTCTTCAGAGTAGGTAGTTACGCTTTTATCTTTGACCATCGACTATCGAAAGTTATGTTTTATCTTTGACAAGGCTTATCTCTGCTGCGCACGTGAACACTTGACCACGCCCCCTTTTGGACAGTATTTATACCGCTCTCCGACGCCCGACTCGTCAGTCGGCAAGACTCACCGCTACCAGTACCTCTGAAGATGTCCGGCGCAGCCCTGGACGAAACGTCAGGAACGGATATGTTTCGTGGACCACGACCACATAACCAGAAAGATACAACAACTATTACTTCAGCCGGTCGTGAAAGCCTTCACTGCATGGTCTGGAGGCAGCTTAAGGGCACTACCGCGGCAGGAAGGGGAGAGGGGAAGCGCCACTTTTAACATTGGTGTTAGAGCTGGTAAAGACGCCAGCTGCTGGCTACTCGAGATCTGGCGGTTGCGAACGAATAGTTCCAAAGAAAGACAATGGAGATACTGTGCACCTCGTCTTGAACATGCGCAAATCCTCCATGAGTGCAACATCGGCCCTTCATATTTGGTTTTGGCCCGTTGAAGCTTTATCAAAAACACGTCATATTTGGTTCAAAATGTTCAAATGTTTGTTAAGCTTATGGGACTTAACTACGGGGTCATCAGTTCCTAAACTTACAAACTACTTATGAACTACTTACGAACTAGGACTGCACAAATATCCATGCCCGAGGGGGGATTCGAACTCCCGACCGTAGTGGCCGTGCAGACCGTGACTGGAGCGCCTGAGTTCCCTCGGCCACCGCGGTCGGCTGATATTTGGTAAAAACTATATATATATATATATATATATATATATATATATATATATATATATATATATATATATATATATATATGAATGTTTGTCTGTTTGTCCTCTATGTGTTCATAAACCATTCATTCGATTACAATGAAACTTCCGTGAACTGTTCACCGTACGCCCCAAAGGTTCTTGACCCAAAACCAAAAGAGCAAGACACATATCTCAGGAGATATGATGTCATAAATACTGAGAGGCCACTGCTTGTGAATACCCAGATTAATGCGTCAAGTATTGGAAATGGTAGTAGTTAGGAACCTGCAACAAAGTTTGCATGCAATTTCGGACGCTTATGAAGCGTTTTGTAACTGCCTCCCCCCCCCCCCCCCCAAAATCCCCTTACCGCTCACAACAGTTTCGCTGCAGATACCGTAAAACTGTCGCATCAGGCATGACCTTGTATCAAATAAAGTTAGCATTGCAGATTTGAATGTTACTATTTATTTTTGTCTGCAAGTCTATATAAAAGCGAAAGGACACTCACTCGCTCACTGACTAAACACGAAATCTCGTGAATTGCTTCACCTATAAGCTGAAATTTGTCAGGAATGTAGTTTATAGGTAGAAAACGCCAGCTAAGAAAGTAAGCTGAAATTTGTCAGGAATGTAGTTTATAGGTAGAAAACGCCAGCTAAGAAAGTATTTCGTAATAGATGCATGGCGGAGTATACTTCTCCTACAGACTCCGAAATCTACAATTTCATTCCGATCTTCACGAAATTTCGCACACTTCACCTTCAAAACAAGAGGAAGGTCACCGTTGAAAGACAATCCTCTGACGTCTTCCATATATTTTTTTTATAAAATTGTTATTTACTTGATGTCGCTAGATTAGCATTTTGTTAAAACTATAACCCCACTCATTTTGAGGCATGAGGAATAGCATTTTTATTTCATGTTTTTAAATATTAGTTTCTGAAATGTAAGTTAATATTGCTAGGATTTTGTTATTTTAATAATTTATAATAGTCCCTGTGAGAATGTGTACTTGTTTTAATTTTAAGTCGATGTGCGAGAATCCAATGGTTGTCTGAATGTAGCAACAGCTCGCTTTGCATGGTTCTCTCTGGCTCAGAGTCGATAGTTAGTTGGTTACCAACCTCTGTTGCTGGTGCGTCCAAAGAGGTTTCTACACCCTTTGGTTACAAGCCAGTCGACGAGCCCTCTCAATGGCGAGTCCCCCCCACCACCACCTCGTTTTTAGTGGGTTTTGCCAGTTTTCGGTAGCTTCGCTTCGCACCCCCTGGCCGCTCGGTCTACACTTTGTGCTTGGATCGTGGTGAGTCAGAGGAGATGGTAGCGATTCATTGTCTAGCATGTTTAACTTAGTCTCTTGAACTTAAATTCATTCTTCAGAATATTATTTCCGATTGTGCAATGAAATGTGTTCTAGTTTTTCAATCAGTGATTTTCAACAGATAAACGCAGTGTAAGTGTTACTAGTTGCAGTTTGTTAATAACCTGGTATATTCAAACCTTTTGTGATTATGTGGTAGTGTACGAACTCTGTAAATTCTTTCTATCTTCATTTTTGTACAATGCATCTAAAATCTTTCTTATCGTTTCCTTCCGTGAGTGATATGTGTTCAATGTGGTTGGCTCTTAGAACAAAGCCTTCAGCTCCCACTATTGTTTGTTCCATGCCGATCAGACAAGTAACTATGCGTGTAACCTTCTGATTTCCACTAACATTTCGCGATCTTCTCTCCCCGCCTATTTTAATTTTGCTGTTTCTTCTCCGAACTTGTAGTATGCACTCAGTCTTTGTCAGTAATTCTCTCTGAGCCTTGTACAACCTCCTCCAATAGCTTGCTTATGAAATTCTATCTGATTCTAAGGGTTGCTTACCGTTTTATTCTCATTTTTCCGTCTTTGTAATTATTTCATTTTTCTGGTTTTTTGAGACTGGACTTTATCCGTCTCTGTAATCGCTCCTATCGCGTGTAGCTGCATTTCATTCGCTTCCTTATGTAATTCTAAACATTTCTATGTGTTGTATGCTGTAGTTTTTATTTTTATTTTTCCGACTTTGTAATTATTCTCTTTCCGGGTTTTGAGAGTGGACTTTTTCCGTCTCTGTGAAACGCTCCCAATCGCACGTTGCTGCATTTCAGTAGCTTCCTTATGAAATTCTACGCAGTTCTAGGGGTTACATGCCGTAGTTATTTTTCTTTATTAATCGGAAATTGAATTTATACCTTTTTTCGGAACCACATGGGTCCGAACTCTGACTTCAGGGGTTTGCAGCTAGTCACCTTAATTGACGCCACTTATCACAAAACCAGTGCCTAGTTATTTTAATCTCAGATTGCAACTTAAGAGTATTCCTTGATTCTGTGTAATGAATCAGATTTTTAACCACTTCACTGTCGCCGTTAGCGTCTTTGCTTGTGGTCTAATCTAAATGCTACTTAACTTTGCTATACTCACGCACCATCTCAAAACAGGCACAACAGACCACAGCGATCTTCGCAGTTTAATTGTTTATTGTGTTGTGTGGTACCTCCGGGTTTGCTGAATTTCGCCTACGATAGCGCCGCCTGCTTCTGCATCGTTTCAGCACGGTGATTTTGGTGAGTTTCGCTGTTGCATTTCGTGTGTGTCAGGGAGTGAGTGTTTTTTGTAAACACCCAGTAGCGTTAAGTTCTGTGTAATTTATGTTAAAATCAATGCTGGGCACCGTCAGTATTAGATAATGTAAATGAGATTCATTGTTATTTCATTAACAAAATTGGTTCCCCATTTTGATTGCGTTCGACCTGAATAAACAAGTTAAGTTCAATATAATTTTGACTTGCCTATAAATTAAATTATAGTTTTAGAGCACTTTCTCCCTATTATTTAATATTGTTTTTTATAACAGTAGACTTTTATCTGGGTACCTCCTACCAGAATTAAGCTTTTATACGTACAGTGGCCTATTTTTACCGTCTACGTAAAGTTTCATACGGTGCATGGAGGACGGTAGTTTGCAACATAAAAATGGATCCCTAAATACCTTGGTCGTGTCATAACTTGAGAACGGCTCCTAAAAAATGTTCAAATGTTTGTAAATCTATCAGACGAAACTGCGCGTCCATAGCTTACAAACTACTTAAACTAAGGTAAACTAACCTAAGGGCAACACACAGACCCATACCCTAGGGAGGACTCGAATCTCCGACGGCGAGCAGCCGCGCGCTCCGCTGCGAGGCGCCTTAGGACCGTTTGCTACTCCACCGCGGCATGGCTCCTCAGAACAAGGGTTGTTTGAAATAAAAACTGGAACGTGACCCTATGTTTCTATTGTATAGAAGTGTATAGTTTTGTTCCGATATTGATGAAATTTTGCACACTCTACCTTAAAAACAATAGGAATGTAACTGTCGGTATAAAAATTTCGTTCGGTGCATTGCGGAGGGTATTTAACTTACGGATTTTTACAAAATGCATAGTTTTGCTCCATTCTTTATTAATTTTTTGCACACATGACGTTTAACTCTTCGACAGTCGTTTATGTATCTGTGAGATACACGACCTACTATTTCTCTAATATTACCCCCAATGAACTGTGATAAGGGCTTGCTGGCTCACGACATGTTGTGTTATACGTTTGTTACTGCCTTCACAGGAGTTTCAGCCTTATCCCGATACTGACAAGTTCATAAAAGCCACAGACGTTAGCACGTGTATTTTCTTACATTTTGAAAGTTTCAGTACAGTTGTAATTTTGCTGCTGTATATGACTTTTCAGTAGGTTGTGCAGTTCGTCGAGACTGACGTCCTGAAATTATTGAAAAAAATTTGCTTTGTCGTTTCTTAATTCAGAAAATAAAGAGTAGAACGCTCCAATTTTCTCTCTCCTTTGATTGCCGGCCGCAGTGGCCGAGTGGTCTGCGGTGGTGCCAGTCACGGTCTGCACGGCCGCTGCGGTCGGTGCTTCGAATCCCCCTCGGGCACGGATGTTTGTGCCGTCTTTAATATAAGCTAGTTCATAAGTAGTTTGTAGGTTTAGGAACTGATGACCACGTAGTTAAGTCCCTTAAGCTCTACAAACATTTGAATTCTCCTTTGATTAATCGGATGAACCCAGATAAGTCTATTTCTTCGCTTCCTCTTCAGTCGACGATTTAACAATAATACAAAACTGTTGTTCTCTATTCATTTTGTTCACAACACTGTAATATGATAAAACGACCATAAATACACACTTGTTGCTCGGTGGTAAGTGATCGACCGATGCAGCCAGTGTTAGCCAAACTAGTTCCACGGAAATAAGTAGACGCTAATCGTAAAAGGAAGGAGTTTGGTTGGTTGGATGTTTAAGGGAATTCCAGTATCTTTTCAAATTCCCCCTACACAATTTAAATTCCCTGACATTTACCTGAATGTTATTTATTTATTTACAACTTATCTATCACGTTAAAAAATTGCCAGCCGCGGTGGCCGAGGGGACTGAGGCGCTCCAGTCACGGTCTGCACGGCCATTACGGTCGGGGGTTCGACCACCCCCCCCCCTCGGGCATTGGATATTTGTGCCGTCCTTAGTGTTAGCTAGTTTGTAAATAGTTTGTAAGTTTATGGACTGATGACCCCGTAGTTAAGTCCCATAAGCTACACAAACATTTTAAAGAAAATAGTTTTCTTGTAATTATTTGTAATTAGACCATTTTAACATGGGATTAATAGGGCAAAGTATGGTCGATGAATTGTAGGAAATGATTTGCTAATAGCTGTAATTTTGCTTACTTTACATAACAACCTGTTTTCGGTGACTCATTACCACCATCAGCAGGCCCAAAAATAATCGAGGAGGTGCATCCTTTAGGTATTCCATATTATATTCAGGCCCTCCACTTATAAAGAACGATTGGATGGTCCACCTCGATTCTTTCCTACTGGTGGTGCTAATGAGGACCGAAACATGTTGCTAAATAAAATACGCAAAATTACGGCTGTTGGTATACATCTTATCTTAATCGTATCTTAATATATAAAAAATTGAAGTGTTTGTGCCTATATTTCACTCTGCAACCAAAACTACACATCGCAAATGAATAGTGTTTGTATGTGGTAGCAGGTATCAGTCTCCCATTGTGCACTATGGTGTTAGTGGTTGATAACGATAAGGGGGTGTAAGATATTGGCTGCAGTGCAATTGTTTACGGAGGTTGGCATTGTCATAAAACGAGATAGTTTTGATCTGACCTTTATCGGTGTTTTACACACAACCACTTATAAAACCACCCTCACCTGAAACCCCTACGTCACAATGTCCGCATAGCAAGAGCGGCTTCCCTGTGACTTAGGAGAATCCCGTTTCATTCCTCAACGTGTACAGGTTATATGCAGTCTGTTTCTCATGAGAGATCAAATGAAAAACACTGCACTGACTGCATATTCCTTGTCGACTGGGAATAACACACATAAAAAAGAGAAAATTTAGTAGATTTTAGCGGATGTTAAAAAAGAAGGAGATTTTGCATTTTTGTAACCAGCAGAAAGTAGAAAATTAGATGCACCCCCCCCCCCCCAAAAAAAAAGGAGATCTCCTTCTAAAGAAGTAGACAAGGCAACACTGGATGCAGTGTCTGTATTTTCACCGCCCAGCGTACAAACGCTACATTACTGCTAGAGCGGCGGCGGTAAAAATGCCGATCAGACAAAAACGCCAAGTGTGTTCCCGGCCGAAGGTAGTCTGTGTCTTCATCGTAAGAGATTCATTTTGCTGCAGTCACTTAACAGTGCAATAGGTTACTTATTGTGTTTTAGTCTTCATGTTCTTGGTGTTTATTATCAAAGAAAACTGAACAACGTTCAGAATCTTTTAGAAACAAATTACTCAGCTTTAAGCTTGGAACATAATTGTGAAATAAAGAGTCTTGGTAGGCCGACGCCTCAGCTCGAAGCAAGCGTAAACAAGCTGAAGTAAGACATTCTGCAGATCTTTTAACGAAAATATGTCTAAAAAGGGGCGGAAAGGGGGGGGGCATACAGGGGACCAGGGCGCTTTCTGTTGTGGCGTAAAGTCAGTGCTAAACTCCAGACGCACGAAAACGATCGTGAGGATGACAGCGGACGACCGGCAGCCAATCACACGCCGGCGCCGGGCGTCCTGGAGGGAGAAACCGGAGAGCGCGCCCTCTACAAGCGGCTATATGTAGGACGACTTGCGTCTGGAAGGGCACCTCTGAACTCTACACCGAAATAGGCAGTCACTAGGACATACCCTCTTAAAGTTAAATGTTGTATATATCTATACATATAAAATGAATGTTTGTGACTTTTCAAGCTTTCACAGTGGATCTGTTGTAAATACACTTCGCGGGTTTGCCGCCGGATGACATTGTGAATCTCCCACAATATTTCGCCGACACAACTGTTCGACATCTTCAGGTGGTGGTAGCTGTCAGTACTTCAGTCGCGCCTTGAAGTACTGACAGCTACCACCACCTGAAGATGTCGAACAGTTGTGTCGGCGAAATATTGTGGGAGATTCACAATGTCATCCGGCGGCAAACCCGCGAGGTGTATTTACAAAATGAATGTTTGTCTGTATGTGCTCTATGTGTTCAGAAACCATTGATTCGATTGCAATGAAACTTTGGTGAACTGTTCACTGTATGCTCACGAAAGTTCTTAACCCTCCTCCCCCCATCCCCACCCCCCACCAAAAAAAAAAAAAAAAAAAAAAAAAAAAAAAAAATGGACACCACATAGCTCAGGAGATATGACCTCATAAATGATGAGAGACCACCGCGTGAGAATAACCAGGTTTTTGCGTCAATTATTGGAAAATGAGAGTAGTTGTGTACCTGCAACAAAGTTTGCATGTACTTTCGGACGTTTATGAAACGTCTTGTAACTTCTGGAAAACTACTTCACCTATGAAGCTGAAATTTAGCGGGAATGTAGTTTATAGGTAGAAAACGTCAGCTAAGAAAGTATTTTGTGATAGGTGCATGGCGTAGCATACTTCTCCTACCGATTCACGAAATCTACTGTTTCATTCCGATCTTCACGAAATTTCGCACTCTTCACCTTCAAAACAAGAGGAAGGTCACCGTCTACCTAGCATACGGTACATGGGGGAGGGTACTTTACACCGTTAAACTGGATCCCTAAATACCTTGGTCACGCCATAACTTGAGAAAGTCTCCACCGGTTTCACAGATTCTCTTTTTGTTGTTTTTGTTATTCTCAGAACAAGCGTTGGATTATATAAAACTGGAATATAAGAGAACAACAAAGTGCAATTTTCAATGTGATCCTGCGTTTCTATTGCATAGAAATCTATAGTTTTATTCTGATATTGATGAACTTTCGCACACTCTATCTTAAAAACAAGAGGAATGTCACTGACTGTATAAAATTTCGTTCGGTGCTTAGTGGAGGGCACTTACGGAATTTTACAAAATGCGTAGTTTCGCTGTAATCTTTATGAATTTTTGCACACATGAGCTTTAAACCACGAGGAAGATCACTGGGAACATAAATGTTTGTATGGTACATGACAGAGGGTTCCTTGCAGAAAATTTTACCGAATGAGGGAAAGATGGAAACGAACGGAGCGATGGGGGAGAAAGAGGTGGATGTAGAGAGAGGGGGGGGGGGGGGGAGGAAATTTGGACTACAAGAATGTAGGGGAAATAAATACCCGGGCAACGCCGGGCTTAAAGCAAGTTAGTAAATAAAACTTATATTATTACGCTGTACAGCTGTTTCAGCTGTCCACGCGTCCTGAGCAGAACCTCTCCTGAACGATAGCCCGGGAAGGACAAAACACATGGCGACCAGGTCTAAGCACCAGGTCTAAGCACTTTAACCTGGCGCCACACGCAGAGGTGCACCAAATTGTTTCTTTGTACGCCGATCGGGCGAGGGGGGGGGTGCCACTATAAAGATCATCTCAAAGAAGTGAACCGCCAGTCACCTGAAGGTCCAGCTGTCATTGTATATTTGGGCTGCTGTTGTTGTTCAGTCACCGGACTGAAGACGACAACAGCAAAACTTACCAACACCCACACAAGATATAAGCATGGAGAATCCATGGAATCACGTTGTCTGACCCGACAAATCTAGCACAGCTGGCGACGGCGTCGGATGGTTTATGAAGCACTAGCTGTAAACCCGGCGTTGCCCGGGTGTTTATTTATCCTACACTCTCGTAGTCCACACTACCTTCCCCCCTCTTTCTGCATACACCTCTTTCTCTCCCATCTCTCTGTTCGTTTCCAACTTTCCCTCTTTCAGCAAAGTTTTCTGCAAGGTACCTTCTGTCATGTACCATACAAACCTTTATGTACCCAGTGATCATCCTCTTTGTTTTAAGGTCATGCGTGAAAAATTCATAAAGATTGGAGCAAAACTACGCATTTTTTAAAATTACGTACGTTAAGTAATCTCCACCATGCAGCGAACGAAATTTTATACAGACAGTGACATAACTCTGAATTTTAAGGTAGAGTCTGCAAAATGTCATCAATATCGGAACGCTGGCCGCTGTGGCCGAGGGGACTGAGGCGCTCCAGTCACGGTCTGCACGGCTACTACGGTCGGGGGTTCGAATCCCCCCTCGGGCATGGATATTTGTGCCGTCCTTAGTATCAGGTAGTTGATAAGTAGTTTGTAAGTTTAGGGACTGATGACCCCGTAGTTAAGTCCCATTAGCTTAAAAAACATTTGAACAATATAGGAACAAAACTAAAGATTTCTAATCAATAGTAACGCTTGGGCACATCGAAAAATATACTTTGTTGTTATCGAATATTGCCGTTTTATTTCATACCACCTTTGTTCTGAGAATAATGAAAAATAAATAAATAAAATAAAATAAATGGATCTTGGATTTGCGAAATTGGTCGAACCGTTCTCAAGTATTTAGGGATCTAGAGGAATATTCCGATACCAGATTTCTGTGAGTTTACCTAACGTTTTCAATAGTGCAGAAACGCGAATACCCCTTGAGACACAAGCAAATGCATGCGATACTGTGCCAATACTGTGCTGGCTGGCGATGTCAGCAACACGACGGCTGGGCGGCGGCTGTGTGCGTCGGAATCTACAAGTCTCGGACCCGAGATAATTCAGCTTCGTATTCCAGAAGCGATATTTAACTAATATCATCCAACTTCGACCCCGACGGATCGTAGTGCCTACGATCTCAGTCGTTCGGCTATGTCGTGCCACTACAGACAATATAAGTGTGAAACACGAATGACTGTAACCAGACATGACACCAGAATTGTGACAATCGTAATTAGCGCGTCGGTGCGTCTAATATCAGGCAGCTTGCCAATACTGAGCGCTATTAACAAGAGTTTTGTAGCAACTCCAAAAAATGTACCACAAACTCCAAGTATCGCTGCTCGAAGACAAGTATAAACTGAGAGCAGACACCAGTCTTCTCTCCCCTTCTACAAATCTCCGTCTCCTCTCTGCAAAACCTTCGCCTATCTCTACTGAAAAACCAATCCACAGCTTTGCGCCATACTACGGCCAATCACGTCTTGAGTTTCGGTAGTCGGACAGCCGAATCTCTTCACTATAAAACAGCAACTCTCCCGCGTTTCCTCCGGTCTGGCTTCGCCCTTCCGTCCAGCGTTCTCACGGTAGCGGCGGATGGCCTTCAGGCACCTTCGAAAACACGGCCAGCCAGTTGTTCACAGCTAACGGCCAAACTGCCTCGCTATTGTATAATTGCGGACCCGCCAGCTTGGCGCCAGAGACGTACAATGTCCTAGCGGATGCCACCCTGGCATTCGCCAACTCGGCGCCAGAAGTCTCAGCTCTCTCTTCGCAAAGCACCGTACGCCACGTATTGCATTTCTCTAGACACTCCCGCCTAGACGACGCCAGCGTCGGTGGCGCCTGCCAGATACTTGGAAGACTCACGCCACAGTCCTACTTACCTACTGTGGCCCCGGCCGTAAGGCGTCTTACGGGAACCACTGACCCTCCGAATAACAGAGCCACCCTCGTGCTCGCCACAGGTCGCCGTTAACTCTGATTGCGTGTTTTTCTCCCTTGCAACAGGCTTCACACAACCAAGTAACAGAATATTTATCTTTCGCCACAAGTTATTAAATCGACAACCTATGAATAATCTAATAAAATTAACAAGGTTGCGTTGTTGTTTTACTGGTGGAAAGCAACGTGGCAGTCCTGAATCTCTCACACCTATCTCAAATTCTTCCTTAGCTAATGTTTTCTACATATAAACTACATTACTGACAAATTTAAGCTTCTTAGGTGAAGTAGTTTTCCAGATGTCGTGTTTAGTCAGTGTTGAGAGTGTGTCCTTTCGCTTTTATATAGATAGAGATTAAGATAACAGATTGCTTAATTTTGGATGCAAGAGAATGAATGGAGATTTGCAGACAAAAATAATTAGTAACATGCAAATCTGTAATGCTAATTTTAATTTGATACAAGGCCATGACTGATGCGACATTTTTACTGCAATTACAGCGAAAATGTTGTGAGCGGTAGACTTCTTTTCATCATTTTTTGTGTGTTTGGGGTGGGGGTTAGTTACAAAACGCTTCATAAACGTCTTAAATTACATCAAAACTTTGTTGCAGGTCCCTAACAACTACAATTTTGTAATAATTGGCGCATAAGACTGGGCGTTCTCACGCGGAGGTCTCTCATTATTTGTGACGTCATATCTCCTGAGCTATCTGTCGTGCTCTTTTGTTTTTGGGTCAGGAACCTTCGTGAGCGTACGGTGAACAGTTGACCAAAGCTTCATTCCAATCGAATGAATGGTTTATGAACACATAGATGACATACAGACAAACATCCATATACAGAGTGAGTCACCTAACATTACCGCTGGATATATTTTGTAAACCACATCAAATACTGACGAACCGATTCCACAGACCGAACTAGAGGAGAGGGGCTAGCCATAAAAAAATGCACAGAAGTAAGTTTTTAACGCAAACCTACGTTTTTTTTAAGTGGAACCCCGTTAGTTTTGTTAACATATCTGAACATATAAACAAATACGTGATCAGTGCCGTTTGTTGCATTGTAAAATGTTGATTACATCCGGAGGTATTGTAACCTAAAGTTGACGCTTGAGTACCACTCCTTCGCTGTTCGATCGTGTGTATCGAAGAGCACCGAATTAAGTAGGGATCTAAAGGTAACAGAAAGAAGTCCGGAGGTGTAAGATCAGGAGAACAGGCTGGCCAATTTATGCGACCTCCACATCCTATGAAACGACAGTCAAACGTCCTGTCAAGGGTCAGCCTACTGTTAATTGCGGAATGTGCAGGTGCACCATCCTGCTGATACCACATACGTCGACGCGTTTCCAGTGGGCTATTTTCGAGCAATGTTGGCAAATCATTCTGTAGAAACGCGATGTATGTAGCAGCTGTTTGGGCCGCTGCAATGAAGTGAGGATCAATGAGGTGGCCGCCAATGATTCCGCACCATACATTTACAGTCCACGGTCCAATAAAGGTGTTAGCATGTGGACGTAATGTGTGCTGTTCTAGTCTCTTCTGTTCCTAAGGTACATCACCGATCCCTTTGGATCCCTACTTAATTCGGTGTTCTGCGATACACACGATCGAACAGCGGAGGAGTGGTACTCAAGCGTCAACTTTAGGTTACAATATCTCCGGATGTAAGTAACATTTTACAATGCAAGAAGCGGCACTGATTACGTATTTGTTTATATGTTCAGATGTGCTAACAAAACTAACGGGATTCCATTTAAAAAACGTAGGTTTGTGTTAAAGAACATACTTCCGTGCATTTTTAATGGTTTGTATTAACCAATTACACTGGCCCCTCTCCTCACGTTCGGTCTGTGGAATCGGTTCGTCAGTATTTGATGTGGTTTACGAAATATATCCAGCGGTAATGTTAGCTGACTCACCCTGTATATACAGTGAATAACTTTAATATTCGGACACTGTGATATTTCAATCTTGGAACATGATAACTTTATTTAAAACAAAACAAACAAAACGTATAACCAATTATTACATTACATGATGTGTAATCATATAAATTTTATTGAGATAACTTGCATAACTTCCTTAATAATGCAATTTAAATACAACTCGGTCCTATATTCACGTTACTTTAATATTCTGACACTTTGCGGAACTAAGTATTTCGAGACAAAATTTTATGGAAAGTAAATGTTTCAATATCATGTAGGGTAGCCATTCTGTTTTATCACTTCTTTCAAACGCTACGGCATACTGATAATGATACTTTTTAAATAGCCCGCACGTAGACTGTCCCATTCTTCTTTCGGTCAAAGCTTCAGACTTTCTTTGGAAGATATTGGTGTACTTCTAATACATCGCTTCACTTCTCCCCACACATTCTCAATCGGGTTGAGATCTGGTGACTGAGGTGGTAGTGGTAGGACTTTGGGGCAGTTGTACAACAAATATTCCTGCATAATGCGAGCCTTATGTTTCGGGTCATTGTCCTGGTAAAATTTGAAGGTGTTTGATATCTCCATGGTTTCAGCACTTTTTCGTAAATTGTTCTTTAATATGTTCAAATAGACATATTTGTCCATAGTATTGTCGATGAACACCAATTCGCCCGGTCCAAATGTCGATATACAGCCCCAGACAAGGACGCTGCCACCTCCATCCTTTACAGTGGGTTTAATATTCGTGACTGTAAATTCCTCTTTCTTCTTCCGCCACATCATGCTTCGTCCGTCCGACCCACAGACGTTAAATTTATTTTCGTGACGTGATTCTAGCAAATTGCATCCTTCGTTATAAACTCCCTATCAAAGTCCAATCTTTTCTGTCCATTCTGTTGAGTCACATAAGGTTTCTTCCGAGCCACTCTTCCATTGTATCCACTTTCTTTCAATGTTCTGCGAATCGTTTGAGGATGTACCTTCTTGCCAGTCTCGTTTAGAGGCTCACGTGCTAATCTCGGTGCACTGAGTGTAGGATCCTTCTTTATTTTTCGTATTAACTTCCTCTTGTCACAAGCATCCAACTTCTGTGGCTGGCCCATTTGTGGTATGGAGTCTACACGGTCCTCGTTTTTGAAACGCCTGACAATATCTGCCACAGTACTCTTACTCATGCCGGCCGCGGTGGCCGAGGAGACTGTGGCGCTCCAGTCACGGTCTGCACGGCCACTACGGTCGGGGGTTCGAATCCCCCCTCGGGCATGGATATTTGTGCCGTTCTAGTTCGTAAGTAGTTCATAAGTAGTTTTTAAGTTTAGGGACTGATGACTCCGTAGTTAAGTCCCATAGACTATACAAACATTTGAACATTTGATCTTACTCATGTTGAGCATGGCAGCAGTTTGTCGATCTGATTTTCCTTTCGCATTGTGAAAAATCACAATTTGTCGTATCTCAAAGTTGGTATTATCTTTGCGTGGCATCGTACAGTCTGGACAGTCGACCGCGCTTGTGAACACACACCTGCGTTCATAATAGAAGCAGGCCTACTCACCCCGGCGTGAACGGTGACAAGTGCGACACTGCCATCTGTCCGGATATTAAAGTAACGTGACCATCGAGGAGTGGTTTATTTTAATCGCATTCTTTAACAACTGTTTTACTTTATGCAAACAACGTTCATACTGTTATTTACAAGACATGCACCTTCATATAATATTTGGTTATGTTATATTTTTGTTTGTTCCGAATGCAGTTATAACGCAGCAAACTAAAAATATCTTGGTGTCCGAATATTAAAGTTATTCACTGTCTATGGCAGGTGGGGAAGACGTGTTGAACCGTGAGTTCTCTCTGTGTTTTGGTAGTCGCTAGCCATCAGTGTTAGGTGCCGCCCGTATTGCTGGACGCAGGTGGAAGATGTGCGCTGGTGAGGTCGCTAGACGCGGCGTGCGGCCCATGAATGCTGCAGACAGGGGGCCATGTCGACCACAGCCGTGGACGAGGGTGGGGGAGGGGCTGGAGAGGGCTGATGGACTGATGGGAGGGTGGGGGAGGCGGTGACAGCGCGCGCGTTTTATTAAAACAGGCGTCCGGGCAGGGCAGTGCTGGGGGCGGCGGGGGTGAAGGGCAGCGAGGGTTGAAGGGCGGGTGGCTGTCGATCAGGGCGGCTGCTCTGGCAGCGTGCGCGGCGACCGCTGCTGCACGTGCAGACACCAGCTGTAGACCCGTCAAAACTGTTGCTAACCAGGCGATTGTCAGCTGCCGGCTTCCGATAGGTTAGGCTGGCCGCAAGTTGAGACGCAGGTCCGTGACGTGACGCACGGTGAGTCACGGTGAGCTTCTGACAGGTAACTGGAGCGTAGCGTGACGTGACGTGACGCAGCTGCTGCGCACGGTGATGAGCCTGCGGACCGCAGTTTCCTGCGAGAGTCATGGTGACTGGCTGTTCATATTGTGGTTGCTAGTTCTCAGTGGAAGGAAAACTAACTGAAGCCGTACGTGTTAGCAGCGTTTTGTGTGATACAATCTATGAATATTACTTGAGACCGAAGCTGAGAAGTGGGAGGAAGCAGCCCAGGAAACGGACATACGAAGTGATAAGTTGCATGTAATTCGTTGTTAACCTTTCATATGGACATTATTAAAATTATAGCTTTTGTGTCCCATTTCCTCGTCGCCGCTTTCGTTCTCGTCCGCCGGTTGTCGTAGGTGTCGGTGGCCGAGTAGAAAGAGACCGACACAGGAATGAAGGATGCACGCGTGTGCAGGTACGGAGGTGACCAGCCAGTGGGATAGCAGAAACTGGAAACACTGGAGTAAATTAGAACGAGATATATATTTCATAGAGAGTTAGTAATACTTAACTTTTACATAGTTCTTGACTGCAGAATGCTGATACATAGATTAGATAAGAGGCCTGCCTACTGTTGATTCCTAGTGCCTCTCCGAAAGCCAAGTCTTAACTGGTGCCTATCTGATTCCGAAGTGTTAACTGGTTCTTATCTCAGTCCTAAGTGAACGATGCAGCAGTCGTGGCCACGAGCGAAGTTGCAGCAGAGGGCGCTCTTCGCTGACGTCGTAAGAACTCCGCGCCGTGCGTGCATGGCGGCGCGCGGCGAAAGTAGTAGACTTGTGCGACACCACAATAGCAAGTTTTCGTGATGCCGCGGCGGAATACCCGAGCGCACCAAGGTTCCGTGCTGCGGTGCGCGCAGCCGTTCCCCGTCGGAGGTTCGAGTTTTCCCTTGGGCGTGGATGTATTAATCGTCCTTAGTTTAAGTAGTTTGTAAGTCTAGGGACTGATAGCCTACGTCGTTGAATCCCATAGGATTACAAACATTATAACACGTGCTCTGTTAAATGTTTATCAAAAGAGATACGTAGGTTTATTACAATATCATTCATTATTAGCGAGTAACACTGAGTATGTACCAGCGAAAACGGAATACAGCGAAAATTCGATTAACCAGAGTAATTGATGTCATAAATCATTTGGATAATGAAAACTAGGCTTATATGAAGAAAACTGGTTTTGTATTATTTTACTCTATAAAGATAACTTACGCCGCCTGTGTATTGTTATTGCGATATGGTTATATCCCTGTTGTTGTTGTTATGGTCTTCAGTCCGGAGACTGGTTTGATGCAGCTCTCCATACTACTCTATCCTGAGCAAGCCTTTTCATCTCCTCATAAGAACGGCAACCCACATCTATTTGAATCTGCTTACTATACGCGTATCTTGGTCTCCCTCTGCGATTTTTACCCCACACACTTCCCTCCAATGCTAAATTTACGATTCCCCGATGTCTAAGAATGTGTCCTACCAAGCGATCCCTTCTTTTAGTCATGGTATGCCAAAAATTCCTTTTCTCACCAATTCGGTTCAGTACCTCTTCATTAGTTATGCGATCTACCCACCTAATCTTCAGCATTCTTCTGTAGCACCACATTTCAAACGCCTCTATTCTCTTCCTGTCCACACTGCTTATCGTCCATGTTTCACTCCCGTACAAGGCAACACTCCACACAAATGCCTTCAGAAAAGACTTCCTTACACTTAAATTAATATTCGATGTTAGCAAATTTCTCTTTTTCAAAAATGCTTTTCTTCCCATTGCCATTCTGCATTTTATATCCTCTGTACTACGACCATCGCATGTTATTTTACTACCCAAGTAACAAAACTCATCTACCACCTTCATTGTTTCGTTACCTAATCTAATTCCTTCAGCATCGCCTGATTTTCTAAGACCGCATTCCATTATTTTTGTTTTGCTCTTGTTAATGTTCATTTTATACCCTCTCTTCAACACACTGTCCATTCCATTCAGCTGCTCTTCCAGGTCCTTTGCTGTCTCTGATAGAATTACAATGTCATCAGCAAAACGCAATGTTTTTATTTCTTCCCCCTGAACTTTAATCCCTATTCCAAATTTTTCCTTACTTTCCTTCACCGCCTGCTCAATGTACAAATTGAATAATATTGGAGAAAGGCTACAACCCTGTCTTACTCCCTTCCCAACTGATGCTTCCCTTTCATGCCCTTCGAGTCTAATAACTGCGGTCTGGCTTTTGTACAAGTTGTAAACAATTCTCCTTTCCCTGTATTTCACCCCTGCTGACTTCAGAATTTGAAAGAGTGTATTCCAGTCAACATTGTCAAAAGCTTTCTCCAAATCTACAAAAGCTAAAAATGTAGGTTTGCCTTTCCTTAATCTATCTTCTAAGATAAGACGTAAAGTGAGTATTGCCTCCCGGGTTCCTACGTTCCTCCTGAATCCAAACTGATCTTCCCCGAGGTCAGCTTCTACCAGCTTTTCCATTCTCCTATCCCTACGGTTAATAAATGATATTAAGTGATGTAACACACCGTGTGGAGCAAAAACTCGGAATCATAATCCGATTCTGATCTGTTAACACAGCAGCAGTGCTGTACTCGCCATTCCTGCCAGGTGCACGTGAGCCGCGTCTTCCCCCAGCCCTCGCCACTTTCAAGCAGCGTGCTGAAATTCCGCTGCAAACTGCGGCGTGGACCTGCGATCCAACTTGCGGCGACTGTCACCATGACTCACGCTCCGTGAGAAATGTGACGTGACTCACCCTGCGTCACGTCACGGACCTGCGTCTCGTCTTGCGGCCTGACTCGGGCGCCACAGCTGCGCGGGTGGGCACTTCACGAGAGTCTCTAATGTTGAGTGTTACGCTAAGCGAAAATCGAAACGTGCATAGCGCGCCTGGTGAAGCACGAATTTTGGTAAGCTGCCGGCTCAGGTACTAACGCACAATGCCGCGTTGCTGACTCGTGCGGCTGCATCAAGTCACGTGGTATGCCGTCGGTGCACAGTTACTGGCTGAGGCGCATCATGGGTCCCAATTCTGCGAGGCAAAGAAACGTATTGGCAAATCCCTTTTCAAATGCTACCTACTGTTACACATCTGACTATTAAAATTGCTACACCATGAACATGACATTCTACAGACGCGAAATTTAACCGACAGGAAGAAGATCCGTGATATGCAAATGATTACCTCTTCAGAGCATTCACACAAGGTTGGCGGCGATGGCGACACATACAACGTGCTGACACGATGAGAGTTTCCAACCGATTTCTCATACACACCAGCAGTTGACCGGCGTTTCGTGGTGAAATGTTGTTGTGATGCCTCGTGTAAGGAGAAGAAACGTGTACCATCACGTTTCCGACTTACATAAAGATAGGATTGTAGCCTATGGCGATTTCGGTTTATCGTATCGCGACATTGCTGCTCGCGTTGGTCGCGATCCAATGACTTTTAGCAGAATATGGAATCGGTGGGTTCGGGAGGGCAACAGGGAACGCCATGCTGGATCCCAACGGCCGCGTATCGCTAGCATGCCTGGGACGGATAGTGCACCCACGACTCGATCCCTGAGTCAACAGATGGGAAGACAACACAAACATTCGACGACGTTTGCAGCAGCATACACTACCAACTCGGAGACTATGGCTGCGATTACCCTCGACGCTGCATCAAAGACAGGAGCGCCAGCGATAGTCTACCTAATGACGAACCTGGGTGCACGAATGACAAAACCTCATTTTTTCGGATGAATACAGGTTATATTTACAGCATCATGATGGTCGTATCCGTGTTTGACCATTACCCGGCGTGATGGTATGGGGTGCCACTGGTTACACCTCTTGGTCACCTCTTGTTCGCATCGACGGCACTTTGAACGGTGGCCGTTACATATCAGACGTAGCTCTACCCTTCATTCGATCCCTCTGAACCCTACATTTCAGTAGGTTAATGCACGACTGCATGTTGCAGGTCCTGTACAGGCCTTCTGGATACGGAAAATGTTCCACTGCTGCCCTGGCCAGCACATTCTCCAGATCTCTCACCAACTGAAAACCTCTGGTCAATGGTGGCCGAGCAACTGGCTCGTAACAATACGGCAGTCATTACTCTTGATGAACTGTGTTATCGTCTTGAAACTGCACGGGCATCTGTACCTGTACACGCCATCCAAACTCTGTCTGACTCAATGCACAGGTGTATCAAGGCTGTTATTACAACCAGAGGTGGTTGTTCTAGATACTGATTTCTTAGGATCTATCCACTCAAATTGCGTGAAAATGTAATCACATGTCAGTTCTAGTATAATATATTTGTCGAGACATCTGCATCTCTTCTTTGTGTAGCAATTTTAATGGCCAGTAGTGTAATATTAAGTACTAGCTGAAAACCCGGCGTTGCCCGGGTATTTATTTATTTCTTGTTATGTTTCCTTATTTGTATGCTTATCCTTACAGAGAAAGTGGTGAAGACATTGTAGCACGCAATGACCAAAGATATGGCTGTGACATCACGTTTCGCTGTATGTAACCTCCTCGCTATACAGTCGCAAACGTGATCGCTGGCCTTCAGTCCGATTTTTTTGATACTTCAACCACCATATATTCCACCCCCTTATAGCTATCGGCATGGAACTGCTGTGGTGTACAACGGGAGACGTTGGAGAACAATTACACGCAGCCGGCCGCGGTGGCCGAGGAGACTGAGGCGCGGTCTGCACGGCCGCTACGGTCGGGGGTTCGAATCCCCCCTCGGGCTTGGATATTTGTGCCGTCCTTAGAATAAGCTAGTTGATAAGTACTTTGTAAGTTTAGGGACTGATAACCCCGTAGTTAAGTCCCATAAGCTTAACACACATTTGATTTGATTTGAATTACACGCAGACTTATTCGTTTGCGTTCTGTAGTTTTCGCTGCAAAGCGAAATATTAACACACACATAGGTAGAATTTTATATACGCCGATAACTTTCCATCCCAATATACTCCACCCTTTTATTATTATCAACCCTCAAGCAACAATGCAACCAATTAAACCATTTTCAGAGTAAATATAATTTTCAAAGAGTAATTATTGTTCCGCATTTAGCGTTATATTCTTAAAATTACTAAATATCTAGCAGATCGCTATAAAACCGTGCGTAAAACCTTCCCCAGGTATAAATTAGTAACTGTACAAATATTTAAGTCTCTGCGTGTTGTAGTTCGGACGTGATAAGCGTACACCGAACAGACATTCACATTAATATATATAGATAAATAGCTACCCGATCGCCGAAAACCGTGCCTAAAGCCTTCCGCGGATAGACATTAGTAACTGTACAAATTTTTAGCTCTTTATGTCTTGTGGTTCAGACGTGATAAACGTACACCGAACAGACATTCACATTTATAGATATAGTTTTCTCTGTATGTTGTAAGTCTCTATTGTCCCACATAATTATGGCGTATTTTTTCAAGTAGTTTTCCTGCTAATGGCAGACTTCACCTAAACTGGTAGACGCTAAATAAGTGAAATAAATGAACGTAATGGAACCACCCGGAATGTCACCGCACTCATTAACACGTTTAGATCACCGGTGTTACTCATCCGGAACTTCACTGCAGCAATGTTCTGCTATGGAACAACAGTGACAATGAAAATATTGACTATATTTAATGAAGGCAGCAATCATTTGTGGCAGATGCAAAGGAGAAAAATTCTCGCAAAATGATGATTTCCAACGTTTTACAAATATAATTGAAGCGGTTGCAGTTGTTTTCCATCTCGCCTTCGTTATTACCGTGAGCACAAGACCAATAATTGATCATTTCTCGTTTAAATTCGGAACACTCGTAATCCAACATACGCGCCGACTTTTGAAAATGATGGAGTATGCTCAGTGGCGTATCCAGGGGGGGGGGGGGAAGTCCGGCCTGTAGCCTCCCCCCCCTCGACAGGTATTTCTATTAAAAATAAATAAACAAATAAAACCCCCATACTAAACATCTTATTTTAACATCCAAATTTTTGCAACTTCAAATACAAAGGTAAGTTAAATGTGCTTCATCTGGTGTTAATTTAGGACCATTTTAATATCTGATAGGCGAAAAGTAGTTTTTCAATACACAGTAAGGAAATTGACAGCAATTAATTTCAATTTCATTTTCTAGAACTACTGGACGAGTTTTGCGACCATTTGAACCTGATTTTCCCGTTGTAGTAACTATAAAATCATTTCCATAGTTTTCGCTTTCTGAGCCATGCATAATAGATAATGATGTCCCTGTGTTGAGAATACTGTGTTCACTATCGCAAACACTTACATCGGATAGTCTTCCTAGCTTAATTCTTCTGTAGATTTATTATCTATACTGTATTACCAAAACAGTCCAAAACCACTTTTGCTGTCATACCATGTCTGTCGAAACCAATAGGTTCACAACCCATTGTTACATCCCACACCAATTCAGTAAAGAGGATGAAGTCACGACTTACACTAACTTACACTAAATTACTAACTTACACTAACGCAATTCCTTGAAGACAATTGACCTTTAGGAGAATACGTAAAAGTTAAATTAATTGTACAAACATTTTCATCGTAACGTACCAAATCCACTTAATTTTTAGTTATTTAATAGGTTGCCGTATTCAGTTTACAATATTGACGTAAAAAAGAAGCATTCCATAAACGTTCGGACTCTTTAGAAAACGGTCACTTCACTCACTTGTCAACGTGAATTTTAATGCCTACGAATTTAATTAGCTGTTTGTTTTAAGATTATATTTTTATAGCGGTGTCAAACCCAATTGTCCATCAAGGGGATTAGGGTGTCTATTTTGATTACTGTCAAGAAGTATAATGTAAAAAAAAAAAAAATAATAATAGCAAAATTTTCAATGGGGTAAGCCGAACATATCCACTCAAATTTTATTTATTTATTTATTTAGCCTGATCAGATTAGGGCCATCAGGCCCTCTCTTACATCGGACCAGGGTTTTACACATACAGTATTTCTTTACATGTGAGTTACCTATAACATAATAATGATTTTTACAGATGAACAGTTAATAACATTATTTATACAGGTTGATTACATGTAAAAGGATGTAAATAAAAGGTAATAACTTAACTCTGCATATGTAATAACTTAACTCTAAATAGGATTAATACTAACAGTACCACTGAGACACCTTCTGCTGCTGGTGGTGGTGTAATAATAGAAGTAATAACATTTATATTAACAGATACAATATTTACTTTTGAATATATCGAGACTGGTTAACGCATGGCGAATTTTGACAGAAGCTGTACCTGGCGAGAGCAATGGCAGTTGAAGAATATCTGGGAGGAGGAATGGATGTGACGTACCTGGACCGTAGGGTAAAAAAGACTGGCGTCATTATTGCTTTAGCAGATAATCCATTAACTGTCGTTTGAAGCTGGCAGTGTTATTCAGTTCTCTGATATACTGAGGTAGATTGTTCCAGAGCCTGGTTCCTGCTACTGAAAAGGATTTTGAGAAACCGGCTGAGTGATGGATAGGGACAGAAAGGGTTTTGCTCTGACATGAACGAGTAGTTCTTTTATGTTGATCAGATAAGAGTGTTAAGGTCGAGGAAAGATATGAGGGACAGTGTACGTTGATAAGAGAGTAGAGGAAACAGAGTGTGTGAAAATCTCTGCGCTTGTCAGCACGGAGCCAGGATAGTTGCTTATAAGATGGTGAAATGTGATCAAAGAGACGGATGTTGCATATATATCGAACGCAGGCATTCATGATTAGTTCCAGACGTCGTGAGCTTTCCCAAGAGAGACCTTGCAAGATAACATCACCGTAATCAATAATTGGAATTACAAGCGTTTGTATAAGTTTCTTTTTAAGATCGAGAGGAAAAAACTTCTTATATCTCTGTAGAGCATGAAGAGATGCTGATGCCTTCCTACACACGGCGGCTGTGTGCTCAGCCCAATTTAGTTTGTCGTCTATTATCACTCCCAGACTTTTTGCCGAGGGCGAAAAATAGATAGGTGTGTCATTTAATATTAATGGTGATTGAGATTCGCGGTATTTGTGGTTAATGAGTCTAGGATGACCTACCAGAATCGCTTGTGTTTTACTTGGATTGAGCTTTAATCCTATATTCTGTGCCCACTTTGATAGTGCACATAGGTCAGAATTAAAATTCTCGATTGCTGCCTTCAGGTTTTTCGGTTTTGCACTTAAATACAACTGGAGGTCATCGGCATACATGTGGTATTTACAAAAGGACAAGACCGATGATACGTCATTTACATACAATGAAAAGAGAAGTGGACCTAGCACCGAACCCTGTGGTACGCCTGATGGAACTTTTCTCCACTGTGACTTTTCGGTGCCGGACATGACGCACTGAAGACGCGATGTCAAGTATGAGCGAAACCATTGCACCACGCCTTGAGAGAAATTTAGACTGCTAAGTTTAGCAAGTAAAATATGAAAGTCCACAGTGTCGAAAGCTTTGCTAAAGTCTAAGAAGCACATAATAGTCGCCTCTTGTCTATCCATTGCCTGCTTAAGATCGTCTGTTACTTTTATCAAAGCAGATGTTGTGCTGCGATATTTGCGAAAACCTGATTGGTGTTCGTCAAGAAGTTTATTAGTAGTCAAGTAGCTGGTTAGCTGATCATGTACTATATATTCTAGGGCTTTGGACAGTGCCGGAAGAATGCAGATAGGTCGGTAATCAGAGGGTGCTGTGGCAATGTCCTTTTTTGGCAGTGGCTTAACTAGTCCCGTTTCCATGCATCAGGAAAAACACTTGTGGCTAAGGACTGATTAAATATATCTGTTATGATGGGCAGCAGTGGATCAATAATCAGCTTTATCATTTGGATAGTGATACCATCATCCCCGGTAGATGCTGATGTAATACGCATAATGGCTTTTTTGACTGTATTTCCAGTAACATGCTTAAAACAAAACGTATCACGGTTAGCGTTGTTGATCCTCATGATATGGTCAATAAGTGTTTGTTTCGTTTGGTGATCGATTGAAGTGGTAGGCGTTGTGAAATAATGATTTAGTTCCTCAATGGAGACAGTGGGTTCGGCTGCAGTTTTTATTTTTCCAATACCAAGACCGCGCAGGTTTTTCCAGAGGACAGCCGGTCTATTTATGTTGTCGGTTAATGAATGGGCGTATCTGAGTTTAGCATTTCTCACAGCCTGGCTGACTCTGTTACGTTTCTGCTTGTACGAGGTGTGATTTTCAGGTGTAGGGTGCAGTTTGTATGTCCGATGTGCAGTGTCTCTGAGATTCATGAGCTGTTTTAGTTCATCAGTTAGCCATGGTGCGGGTTTCCTTCTCACTTTTTTGGTTTTGATGGGCGCATATTTATCATACAGCTGGGGTATGCTTGAGCGACAACGCATACCCGTAGTCGGCGCCTATGATTTTGACACATAGAATTGTCTGTGGCCTTAAGATCAATTCACATAAGGTATGCAATTACACATTTGTCTTCATTATTTTTGTTTTCCTTCAGTGTAGCAAGGTATGTCACTATAGCTATGCCCACTAAATCATAGTCATGGGATCTTCTCCGTCAACTGCATGTAATTATTAATTTTTATCTGCAAGTCTCCCTTAATTTTCTTGCATCCAAAATAAAGCAATCTGTTTTCTTAATCCCTATCTATATAAAAGCGAAAGGACACTCACTCACTCAATGACTAAACACGCTGAAATTTGGTAGTAATGTATTTTATAGGTAGAAAAACTAGCTAAGAAAGTATTTTGTGAAAGGTGGATGGCGGAGCATACTTCTCCTACATACTCACGAAATCTAGTTTCATTCCGATCTTCACGAAATTTCGCAAGCTTGACCTTCACAACAAGAGTAAGGTCACCGTCTACTTTTAAGTTTCATACGGTGCATGGGGAAGGGTACTTTGCAACATAAAAATAGATCCCTAAATATCTTGGTCGCGCCATAGCTTGAGAACGACTCGACAAATTCCTTTTTGTTGTTTTCTTTACTTACAGAACAATGGTTGTATGAAGTGAAATTGGAATATTTGAGAATAACAAAGTGGGTTTTTTCAATGTGACCCTGCGTTTGTATTGCACAGAAATTTATAGTTTTGTTCCGAAATCGATGAAATTTTGCACACTCTACCTTAAACATAAGAGGAATGGCACTGTCTGTATAAAATTCGGTTGCATGGTGGAGGGTACTTGTTGTTGTTGTGGTTTTCAGTCCAGAGACTGGTTTGATGCAGCTCTCCACCCTACTCTATCCTGAGCAAGCCTTTTCATCTCCTCATAAGAACGACAACCCACATCCACTTGAATCTGCTTATTATACGCGTCTCTTGGTCTCCCTCTGCGATTTTTACCCCACACACTTCCCTCCAATGCTAAATTCACAATTCCTTGATGTCTAAGAATGTGTCCTACCAATCTATCCCTTCTTTTAGTCAAGGTATGCCAGAAATTTCTTTTCTCCCCAATTCGGTTCAGTACCTCCTCATTAGTTACGCGATCCACCCACCTAATCTTCAGCATTCTTCTGTAGCACCACATTTCAAAAGCCTCTATCCTCTTTCTGTCCACACTGCTTATCGTCCATGTTTCACTCCCATACAAGGCAACACTCCATACAAATGCCTTCAGAAAGGACTTCCTTAGGCTTAAATCAATATTAGATGTTAACAAATTTCTCTTTTTCAAAAACGCCTTTCTACCCATTGCCATTCTGCATTTTATATCCTCTGTACTGCGACCATCATTTGTTATTTTACTGCCCAAGTAACAAAACTCATCTACCTCCTTTATTGTTTCGTTACCTAATCTAATTCCTTCAGCATCACCTGATTTTCTTACACTGCACTCCATTACCCTAGTTTTACTCTTGTTAATGTTCATCTTATATGCACCTTTCAGCACACTGTCCATTCCGTTCAATTGCTCTTGCAGGTCATTTGCTGTATCTGACAGAATTACTATGTCGTCGGCAAAACGCAATGTTTTCAATTCTTCACCCTGAACTTTAATTCCTTCTCCAAATTTCTCCTTGCTTTCCTTTATAGCTTGCTCAATGTACAAATTGAACAACATTGGGGAAAGGCTACAACCCTGTCTTACTCCCTTTCCAACCACTGCATCCCTTTCATGCCCTTCAACTCTGACAACTTAACTTACGGAATTTTACAAAACGCATAGTTTTGCTCCAATCTTTATGAATATTTATGCGCACATGACCTTTAAAATCCCAGAGGGAGATCACTGGATACATAAATGTTTGTATGGTACACGACAGAAGATGAGTCGTGCCGGCTCGCATGTGTTGCTGGCGCCACAGACACGCTAGAGCCAGGGCCCAACGATATTCGGCCGCTATCGATCCTCGCGGCCTGACGCGAGGATCTTTGATAGTCGCATTTGGCGGTATTTTCACATTTGAAATACCGGGCGAGGAGACTCGTATGGGCTGTTGGGCTCTGAGGCTGCTTCGAAGCGGTTGCCCTGTCAGTGGAGTGAGTACGACGCGTGTGACCTCCCAGGAAGAACACGGAAATGGGTCTCGGAGTGTCTGGCACGGGGCCGGAGTCTAATGGTGCAGTCGCTGTTGCTGGTTGATGGAACAACTACGGATGGTCTGAATTGCTGCTCGGTGACACAGGAGGCTCTTAAACAAGTTCATCTGGCGAGAAACTGAGATTCTAACTTGTGGCATTGTGTACTGCTCCAGACATTTGAAACCAGTGCCTGTGTTTCTGTTTATCTTAAAGCACATTAAGATTTGGGATTTTCGTTGATTGTATAGCCAGGCTTGGTGTGTACGTATTAAGAGATTTCCATAAACCTTGCGTCATTCCGATTCTCTGCTAAACATTGTTTATTGGTGAAGGTGTCTTGGAAATTTGGTCAAGTGCTGTTGTATTTTAAGAGAGAATTGCTACTGCCATTTGAAAATTGGGCGGATATTGTAAAGTGATTTGTAATTCCTTGTGTTATTTTTTGGAGGGTGTTGTGGAATAGAATAGTATTCTAATTGTAGACGCCTTGGAACGCGCTGACTCTACTTGAGATTTGCTTCACAATTTGTGGCTGTCTTTCAACGGCCGGTTCCTTGCGTTTGCTGATCATAGGCTTCTACCCGGTTGTCGGGAACAGCATTTAGCGAGCATTACAACTCCGTCTGCTGATAAATATTTTGCTCTGTGTGGCCTTTGTTTATTATTCCTTGTCAGTGTCGGATAATGCGCTTATTATGTAATTGCAGTGTGAAATTTGTGACATGTGTTACGTTAAGTACCAAATAGATTCTCACCCAAAGTCTTAGTCTGTTCTAGACCGGGTTTCCGAGTATCCTGACTGTTCTGGTGTACTGTGATTGATCAATGTCCATGGGGGACCGGGGCCCATGCGGACTAAGTGTTAGCTAATGAGTGATAATATGGTTGTCTTCCTTAAATGACACCAGTTGAGCTTTTGTAATTGTGTACTCTGGTTACTGTGTAGTAGCTAATGTTACATTGCTTGTTGAATGCCTGAGCCAAATTATGAATTTGATTTCATATTTAATTAATGATTTGTTTTTATGAATTCAGTCTTTAACCTGTACCTCGGATTACTGCCTTGGAGTATTTATAAACTGTGTGTTCACGATCCGGTACTCTTCAATTTCTCCTTAATTGGTACTGGCGATGATTTGATAAATCCCGGAAACCAAAAGAATGTCGTTTGGAAGTTGCCTTTATCTTAATACAATTTGTTCTGAGAGATTAATTCCATATTTTCTCTAACTGATTTTCGTTATTGCTTGGTGATATAAATTTGTAAACCTAACTTGGTATAAATAAATGAGCCCTGCTTATATAGTGAATGTCTTTGTTTATTGTTATAGTAATGTCACATTTTAATTTTCATCATAATAAAGCATTGTGAACAAAGTTCAAGAAAATTTTATTTATGTCTTGGGGTCCTGTACTCACCAGCCAGTTGTGCTGCTTTTTTTTTTCTTTATTGAATTTTAATGCCCTAATACAGGCAGGCTGGCAGCAGCCGATGCTGCTGCTCTGCAGCCGAGCGAATGGAAACAATGGACAAACAGAATATAAAATTAAAGGTGATAAAATGGCGCTTTTAAAATTACAAGATGAAAATATGGGAGAATGTTAAAAGATGACATGACAGCGGGCAGAACATACATGGCTGTTAAAACAAGACATTGCCACGTTGGCTAAATAACACTTACTGCAGATGACATTGACGTTAAAAAAAATGAAAAAAAAAAACACTGAACACTGCTGTATGCAACCTTAAAAAGCACTGGGCGACAGAACACTGTACACACGAAGCACTGAACACTTAAAAACCCTTGCACTGTACTGGCCCTGCAAGGGGAGGGGGGAGGATGGAGAAGGCGCAGGGGAAGGGGAAGGAGGTAGGGGAGGGTAGAATGGGGGAAACCGGAAGGAGCTCCCGGGGAGGTGGGGAAAGAGGGGGGTAATCCAAGTGGTGTGGAGGTGGGGAGGAGGCGGCGGCAATCCACAGAGAGAGGTCAAAGTTGGAAGGAGGGATAGATGTCGGGACGGTTGTGGAGAACGTCGTCAGGGAGAGGTAGGTGGCGGAAGCCACTCAGAGAGGACGTAGAGGGTGTGGAGGTGAAGGGAGAGAGGGATGTGGTGGTAAAGGCGTGGTAGGGGCCTGGGATCCAGGAGGAGAGCAGATACTAGTGGGTTATGGGACTCTATCTTTCGGTGGATGTACTTGAGGCGGATGTGTTGAAGGAATTGGACCAGGTGTGGGAATGAGATAAGGTCGTAAATGATCCACGTGGGGGAGGGGAGGCGGATGCGGTAGGTGAGGCAAAGGGCATGGCGTTCGAGGATTTTGAGGGATTCATAATAGGAGGGAGGAGTGGCTATCCAGGCGGGATGGAAGCAGCAAAGGACGGGAGGCATGAGGGAACGGTAGGTATACAGGATGGTGGAAGGATTTAGTGGAAGGAAGGAAGGAAGCCTAGGGTTTAACGTCCCGCCGACAGCTTGGTCATTAGAGACGGAGCTAACGCTCGGGGGTTTGGGTAAGGATGGGGAAGGAAATCGGCCGTGCCCTTTTGAAAGGAACCATCCCGGCATTTGCCTCGAGTGATTTAGGGAAATCACGGAAAACCTAAATCTGGATGGTCGGAGGTGGATTTGAACCACCATCCTCCCGAATGCGAGTCCAGTGCGTTACCACTGCGCCACCTCGCTCGGTGAAGAATTTAGTCCCCATGTCCAGCTGGAGAGGCATTTTAAGAGGTTAAGGCGGGAGAGGCCTTTTTGTCGGACGGTTTTGAGGTGAGGGTTCCAGGAAAGGTCTCTATCTAGGGTTAATCCGAGGTAGCGGAGGGTCTTCGTTTGTGTGATGGGGCGGCCATGGAGGGTGAGGTACAGGTCTCGGTGGCAAAAGGAAGGGGTGGTGTGACCTATGATGATTGCCTGGGATTTTTTAGGTTTTACAGTAAGGAGCCACTTGTTACACCAGGAGGAAAACTCGGAGAGATGGGACTGAATGAGATGTTGGGAGCGAGCGAGGGATGGGGCAAGGGCAAGGAAGGCAGTGTCATCAGCATACTGAAGAAGATGGACAGGAGGCTGAGGTTGGGGCATATCTGCTGAATATAACAGATAGAGGAGGGGCGAAAGGACGGAGCCCTGGGGCACCCCGTCGAAGGGGTAGAACAAACGGGAATTTTGGTTATTGACAGTGACAGAGGATGGGCGTTTGGAGAGGAAGGAAGCAATGAGACGGACGTAATTAATAGGAAGGGCGTAGATTTTGAGCTTGAAAAGGAGACCGGAATGCCAGACATGGTCGTAGGCCTTCTCAATGTCGAGGGAGACAAGGATGGCTGCGCGACGGGAATTAACCTGGACGGAGAGAAGGTGAACAAGGCAAAGGAGCTGGTCATCAACAGAGAAAGATGGCCGGAAGCCACTTTGGGAAAGGGGAAGGAGTTGGTGTAGAAGGAGGTCTTCGTGGATACGGCGTGAGAGGATGGATTCGAGGAATTTGCTGAACACCGAGGTGAGACAGATGGGACGGTAGGAGGAGGCTTCAGAGGGCAGTTTGTCAGGTTTAAGGAACATTAGGATACGGGAGGTTTTCCAGAGTCTGGGTAGAATCTGGTGAAGAGAATGACATTGTACAGTGAAGCGAGGGCGGAATGTAAGGGGGAGGGACAGGCACGGAGGTGCCTGTAGGTAATGCAGTCGTGAGCGGGAGCAGTGTTACGGTTTGTGCGAAGCATGTGTACAATGTCTTGTGCTGTAATAGGTGTGTTTAAGTCTGAGCGGGGAATGTGGTTCAAATACTGAAAGCCAGGGCCGAGCGGAGGGACTGAGGTATCGGTGCGCTCATGGACGTTGGGGAAACGGGAGTAGTCGAACCTGGGATTGTCGGGCAGGTCGAATATACTGGGAAGGTGGACAGCAAAAAGCTGTGCCTTGCTGGCATTGTCAGGAAGAGGAATGTTATTATGGAGAAGGGACTGAGTGACTGCCAGTAAAGCGGTGGGAGGCTTTCCTATATTTGTAGGAGTTGATGGGGAGTGTATTATTAAGACGGGTGCATGTCTGTCGCCAATCCCAGCGTCTCTTCGCGTTCAAGAGGTTCCTGATGTGTTGTTGGAGTTGCCAGTGGAGTAGGAGTGTGTCTCGATCACGAGTCCGCAGGAAGGAACGGTACAGACGATGGGATTCTCGGAGCAGGAGGACGGTTTGTGGGGGGAGTGGGGGACGGTGAGGATGGATGGCTTTGGTGGGGATATGGGTTGCAACGGCGTCAGCAACAGTCTGGTGCAGGAAAGAGGAGGCATGGACGACATCATCAGGAGGGAAAGGGGGTGGCTAGCGACCGAGGTGTTAATGGAACGACGGTAGGCATCCCATTCGGTGCGGGAGTAATCATGGACTAGCCGAGGAGTGGGCACGGGACGGGTGGCGCGGCCGGGACGGCCACGGGGGCTGAAGGTGAGTAGTACGGGGGCGTGGTCTCTGCCAATGAGGTCAAGGACTTCCGCCTGCAGGCGTCCCAGGAGGTTAGGAGAGACGTTGTGCTGACGCAGGTGAGGAATTTCAGAAGGTACATTGCAGAAAACTTTGCCGAGGGAAGGAAAGGTGGAAACGTACAGAGAGATGGGAGCGAAATAGATGAATGGAGAGAGAGAGTAGAAGAGGATATGGACTACGAGTGTGTAGGATAACGCCGGGTCCCACTTGCTGTTCCCAGCCGCGGTCTCCGGTGCTTGCTCGCGGCTGTACCGCCACCGGCGCGGTGCCTGTCTCGTCTACAGGTGGGGGCGTATTGTAGGCGGGGAATGCGCGGCCCGCGCCCAAATATTCCACTCGCTGGGCGGAGGTAGACGTCTGCCTGGCGCCGTAAAAGAGCCGGCGGATGCCAGCCTTGAGCAGGCATCGGGGAGGCCGCCAGCGTATCGAGCCACGCGGGGAGGCAGTCACTGCGTGCTCCTCGTATACACAGGCAACAACAAACGCCACTTGCGTTTCAAGGAGGCTTACCGCCTGTTCCCATATTCTTCGTGATGTAGGCGAATCATAGAGTTTCCTTCGTGGACAGTGAAAGGTGGCTGGTAGATGTTGATGTTTTGCCGATGACATTGTACAGGGTGTCCAGAAAAGGTCTCCCTGATTTCAAAATTAAATATCTCGAAAACAAAGATCGATAGAGGAATAAAGTAAACGGTATGTTTATTGTTGAAGCTGTAAGAAGTTTATACAGCAGTTTGAAATAATAATTACAAAAGCTGCTAACAGACGGCGCAGTAATAGCCATACGTAATGCCTAGTATAAATAGTGACCCGAAGCCAAATGATCAAATGTTCTCATGTCTGTAAATCTATCGGACCAAACTGCGTGGTCATCAGTCCGTAGCTTACAAACTACGTAAACCTAAGAAACTTCCTGGCAGATTAAAATTGTGTGCCGGAACAGGGACTCGAACTTGGGACCTTTGCCTTTCGCGGGCAAGCGCACTACTTAAACCTAGGTAAACTAACCTACGGACAAACACACACACCCATGCCCCAGGGAGGACGCGAACCTCCACGGCGCAAACAGCGCGCTCCGCGCGAGACGCTTTAGACCGCTCGGCTACTCCACCGCGGCGATCCGAAGCCCAGAGCGATCAGTTCCACTATTGAAACGTAAAAGGAGGTTAGCGTACCGAAGGAAGAGGTTAAAACCATGTAATCCATTCAACAACGCGTTTTTTCTGGTGCTTAGAGTACCACAGGTTAGAAGAGAGTCTTACAGCAGCAAGGCGAAGTTTTCAAGCACGATTTAATGTTCCAAAAGGATCCGATGCGAAAACCATTCGCAAAATTTCAACGAACAGGCAGCGTAGCTGATGATCTAGTGGGGCGCAAGGAAACCGCACTTACGCCTGAAAATATCGCCACAGTTTCTGGAATTATTCAGCGAAATCCAATGTCATCCGTCCATAGAATTGCATCTGAGACTGGTATGAAGCGTTCCAGCATGCAGAAAATACTGAGAAAGAGCCTACACATGTTTCCATTCAAAATTCAAACGCACAAGGCCATACTCGTACGAGCTGTGCAACAAAGGGTTACCTTTTCTAATCAGATGATCACAGTGATTCATAGTGAAGGATTTGATGTTGGCTGCATCTGGTGTAAAGATGAAGCACACTTCCACCTGAATGGATACGTGAATAAGCAGAACTAGTGATTTTGGGGTTCTGAAAAGCCATATTGATGTGACGCCGCACCCCTCTATTCTCCTAAGGTTACTGTGTGGGCTGCAGTATGCAGTAGAGGCATTATTGGCCCTTTTTTCATTCGACAAACGGTCACTGGTGCACGTTACGTTGCAGTTGTGGAACAATTTGTCGCCACACAGCAAGCGTTAGAGGATCGATCAGGAGTACAAGAAGGAGCCCGACCACGTTGAACCGAACAAGTGTTGAGGAATACTTGGGGAATCGAATCATTGCTTTGGAATATCCGAAATATACTGGCGTAGGCATGGATAGGCCTCCATATTCGCCAGATTTGACTCCCTGTGACTTTTTTTTTTTTTTTTTTTTTTTTTTGGGGGGGGGGGGGGGGCACAGTGAAAGACATGGTCTACCCGAAGCATCCCACCACGCTGGACGAGCTTGAATCGGCGATCTCTGTGGCATGTGAATCCATTTAGGTTGAAACATTACGAAATGTGATGGCGAATTTCATTCTTCGTTCGCGCCACCTCTGTAGTGCCAATGGTGAACATTTTGAAAACATTGTGATGTGATTGTTTGCAAAGAGTGTTTTCATACGATTATTTCACTTATGTATGCTGATATGAGCTGTATAGCGTACAGCGCCATTTGCTAGCAGCTTTTGTAAATATTATTTCAATGCTGTGTAAACTTCTTACAGCTTTCACAATAATCATACCTCTAACGATCTTTGTTTTCGAGATATTTAATTTTGAAATCAGGGAACCCTTTTATGGACACACTGTAGTTCTGTCAGGTACAGCAGATACCTTGAGGAGCAGTGGAACGGAATGGACACTGTGTTGAAAGATGCGTATAAGATTCGCATCAACAAGAGCAAAACAATTTCTACGCCCTTCCTATTAATTACGTCCGCCTCATTGCTTCCTTTCTCACCCACCGCCCCTCCTATGTCACTGTCTGCAACTCCGACTCCCGTTTGTTCTACCCCTCTGCCGGAGTGCCCCAAGGCTCCGTCCTCTCTCCTCTCCTTTATCTCATCTACTCCGCTGACATGCCCCAACCCGAGCCTCCCGTCTATCTTTTACAATATGCTGACGACACCGCCGTCCTAGCCCTCGCCCCCTCCCTTGCCCGCTCTCAGGTTTTGCTCCAGTCTCACCTCACCAAGTTTGCCTCATGGTGGCTCCTCTCTGTCAATCCTGACAAATCTTAGGCAATTATCATAGGTTGCACCACCCCCTCCTTCCGTCTCCATGATTCATACCTTACCGTCCACAACCGCCCTATCCGCCACACCTCCAACCTGAAGTACCTTGGCCTAACCCTCGGCCGTAACCTTTCCTGGACCCCCCACCTCCGCACTGTCCGACAGAAGGCCCTCTCCCGCCTTAACCTCCTCACCGGCCGGACGTGGGGTCTCAGCCCCTCCACCATCCTCTACACCTACCGCTTTTTTATTTATTTTTATTTGTTTTTTCTGTTCCATAGGACCCACTTGAGGAGTAAAACTCCATGGTCATGGAACAAGTCAATACATTGTTACACAAGAATGGTAATAGAAAATTTTTAAGTAGTCCTTTGCACACGACAATCTTAAGACAAAGTGAAAAGAATCAATAAAGAAAAAATGAATTAGCTTAATTGTTTAACTTTTCTAGGAGCTCCTCGACAGAATAAAAGGAGTGAGCCACGAGGTAACTCTTCAATTTAGATTTGAAAGCATGTGGATTAGTGCTAAGATTCTTTAGTTCTTGTGGCAGCTTATTGAAAATGGATGCCGCAGAATACTGCACCCCTTTCTGCACAAGTGTTAAGGTGGTGTGGTGCAAATGTAGATTAGACATCTGTCTAGTATTCACCGAGTGAAAGCTACTAACTCGTGGGAATAAGCTGATATTATTAACAACAAAAGACATTAAAGAAAAAACGTATTGTGACGCCAGAGTCAAAATTCCCAGACTACTGAAAAGGGGTCGACATGACGTTCGCGAACTTACACCAGATATTGCTCGAACCGCCCGTTTTTGAGCCAGAAATATCCTTTTTGCATCAGGCGAGTTACCCCAAAAAACAATGCCGTACGTCATAAGTGAGTGAAAGTAAGCGAAATAGACTACTTTTCGTGTTGAAAAATCACTTATCTCAGATATTGTTCTAATGGTAAATATAGCAGAATTTAGTTTTGGAACAAGATCCTGAACATGGGCTTTCCATGACAGCTTACTGTCTATATGAACACCTAGAAATTTGAACTGTTCAGTCTCACTTATCACATGCCCATTATGTGTAATCATAATGTCAGATTTCGTCAAATTATGTGTTAGAAATTGTAAAAACTGAGTTTTACTGTGATTTAACATCAACTTGTTTTCTATTAGCCATGAACTTATCTCTTGAACTGCATTATTTGATACTGTGTCAATATTACGAGCAACATCCTTCACTACCAAGCTGGTATCATCAGCAAACAAAAATATTTTACAATCACCTGTTATACTCGAAGGCATATCATTTATATAAATAAGAAACAGCAATGGTCCCAAAACAGACCCCTGGGGCACCCCATACTTAATTGTGCCCCATTGGGATTGCACGTCATAGCCATTTTCTACACTGCGGAGAATTACCTTCTGTTGTCTATTATTAAAGTAAGAGGTGAACCAGTTGTGGGCTACTCCCCGTATTCCATAATGTTCCAACTTCTGCAACAATATTTTGTGATCAACACAATCAAACGCTTTTGTTGAATCAAAGAAGACGCCTAATGTCCGTAGCCTCTTATTTAACCCATCAAGTGCCTCACAGAGAAACGAAAATATAGCGTTTTCAGTCGTTAAACCACTTCTAAAATCAAACTGTACGTTTGACAGGAAATTATGTGAACTGAAATGATCAATTAATCTTGAATATACAGCCATTTCAATAACTTTGGAAAAAACCGATGGCATAGAAATAGGTCTATAGTTGTCTACATTATCCCTTTCTCCTTTTTTATAAAGCGGTTTCACTACTGAGTACTTTAATCTGTTAGGAAACTGACCATTCTGAAAGGAAAAATTACAAATATGGCTTAGTACTGGGCTAACATATGGAGAACAGTACTTTAGAATTCTGCTAGATACCCCATCATATCCACAAGAGTCCTTAGTCTTTAGTGATTTAATTATTGACTCAATCTCACCTATGGAAGTATCATGAAGGATCATTTCAGGTAACAGCCTCGGAAACGCATTTTCTAAAAACGTTATATGATTACCTGTAGAAACTAGAGTTTTGTTTAGTTCCTCTACTATATTCAGAAAGTGATTATTGAATATTGCACATATATCTAACTTGTCAGTAACAGAAACATTCCTACTACGCACTGACGTTATATCTTCTACCTGCTGCTCCTGACCAGACACTTCCTTCACGACTGACCAGATAGTTTTAATTTTATCCCGAGAGTTTGCTATTCTTTTTGCATACCACATACTTTTTGCATTCTTAATGACTTTTTTCAGAACCTTACAGTACTGTTTGTAATGAGCTACTGCATCTTCATTCTGACTGCTTCTAACATTTTGATACAACTCCCGCTTAGTTCTACATGATACTCTTATCCCATTTGTCAGCCACCCTGGCTGTCTGTTACTGAAAGTACCCTGTTTTGAGCGTTCTAGCGGAAAGCAACTTTCAAACAGCATAATAAATGTGTTCAGAAAAGCATTATATTTATCATCTGCATTATCAGCACTATAAACATCCTGCCATTCTTGTTCCTTAATTAGGCTTAAAAAGGTCTCAATTGCAACTGGATTAACTTTTCTGAGTAGTTGATATTTATGTTTAACATTTGTTTGAGAACAAATACTTTTTAGAATTAAAAGTTGGGCATCGTGGTCTGATAGGCCATTTACTATTCTGCTGACAGAGTGCCCCTCTAATAATGAAGAATGAACAAAAATATTGTCAATGGTAGAACTGCTATTTCCTTGCACTCTCGTTGGAAAAAATACTGTTTGCATCATGTTATAGGAATTAAATAGATCTAACAGCTGACTTTTCCTTGAGCTATCGCCTACACAATTAATGTTGAAATCTCCACACACAATTAAATTTTTATACTTCCTATACAGTGAACCCAGAACCAATTCCAGCTTGGGCAGAAACATTTTAAAATCTGAGTCAGGGGATCTATAAATAACAACTATTACTAGTTTAGTTCCATTAACATTAACAACTCCTGCACAACATTCAAATATCTGTTCTGTGCAGTGTTTAGAAAAATCGATTGACTCCGATGAAAAATTGTTTTTTACATACATGGCCACTCCCCCACACTGCAAGGAACTCCTAGAGTAGAAGGCAGCTAACCTGTATCCTGGCAAAGGAAGTCTCTTAATTGTCACACCACTTAAAAAGTGCTTTGAAATTCCAATAATGTCAGAATCAGTATCAATAAGCATTTCATTAACTTTATCTCTGATACCCTGTATATTTTGATGAAAAACAGTAATTCCCTTATTACTTATATTCTTAGACTTTGTCAAAGGTGGTTCATTTCTTAGAGGGACTTCCTTTAAGCAGGAATATCTATCAGCTGTCTTCAGTCTAAAAAAGGTGCAGCCCTAACACCAACTACTACAGGAATTTTTCCATGAGTGAAACCCCCACCCCCTACTGCACTGTCACCTATGAGCTTTGCCAACCTCCCCTTCCCATACCTATTGAGGTGCAGACCGTGCCTAGTAAAATCCGACCTTTGGATAGTCTCAACTGGCACCACTGCAATGTGATCCATGCCCTCCGTCATCAGCGCCTTCTCAAGCCCCATGTTAACACGGCTGACAGCCGTATTAAGACAAGGCCTATCATGACGCTGAAACAGCTGCACGGAATGCACATTCGTGCCACCAGTTTCAGTTGCTATCCTTTCCAGATCACCACCTATATCATATTCCCCGTCCCTATCAAGACTATTCCCGGCCCCACCCACTATAACTACCTGATCCTCTTTTGAAAAATTCCTACATAAGTCCCCTATGTTACAAGTGACCTGAGCTAACCCTGCACTAGGCTTCACTATGCTGGTGACCTGGTACTCACTCCCAAGTACTTCCTGCAACTGTTGGCAAACACCTCTGCCATGAGAACTACCTAGCAGCAGAACCTTCTTCTTCCTAAGAGACCTCTCTACAGATTTCGGCTTACCAAAAGCTGAGGTCTGCTGCGTACTTCCTACACCTACAGCTACAGGAGGTTCATCTCCACTCAACTCCGACAGTTGGTCAAACCTATTTGCAACTTGCAATGTAAAGCTATCTGAATACCTTCTCCTAGCTACCTTCTTGCCAACTGCCAGTTCCCATTCCCCAGCCCCCCTTCCCCTCCTCAACCTACCTAGTTCCTCTTCAGCGTTTTTCAACTGCACCTGAAGGGCGCAGATCAAACGCTCCTGCTCCTCTATCAACTTATTCCTGCTGCAAATCCTACAGTTCCAGGAGAGAACCTCACCACAATGCCCACTGTCTTCCCCACTGCACCCCCCCCCCCCCCCATGAAAATACTTACTACAAATCCCACACTGCAGCCCACTACGCACGACCCTACGACAGAGCCCACACTTTTCACTCATGTTAAAATTTTACAATAATTTGTTAAGAAAAACTAGACGTCTACGTTATGAAGTTAAGTTTCTACAAAATAAGTAGGAAGTACCTTTTAACTACAGCAATCAACAAACCTCAGTCTCTACAAATCAAGTAACAACAACTAATAGTATCAGAAAAGAGCAAATAACACTACCACAGAAACTTTACACTGTTGCTTGTATAAACAAGTTCAAATTCAAGCGTCACTAATAAAATAACTAAACACTGTGAGAGTACAAGAGTTATCAAATACCGTAACTTAAAGTTTCCCAACCTCAACTACGTTAAAAACAGCAAGTCACCTGTTGAAAAGTACTAAAGTTAATAAACAACTAGCGCGATAACACCTCCTGAAATCTAAAACTTTAATAATTTAACTACAATACACAAACACTTATTGGAACTTAGCTTTCGGAGACCGCTACGGCTGGAACCACTCGCCACCAGATGTAAACAAAGCAGTAAGACGTCGATGCCGGCGCACACGCGAACACAAATAACACCACTTAAAGCAATTACGGCACAACAAACGCTAAAATAACTGACGAACCTTTACTAGAACACCTCTAGATTGAATATTGTCACGTAATAACAATTAAAATAATTTTATTAATCCTAAAATTATATAAAAAAATCGAGAGCGATGTGCACAGCAGTCCAGCACTCGTGACGTCACGCCAAAGATTCCTCTATAGCACCCGTAAAATAGACTCCCGCAACCCCCTGGACCACCCCATCCTTACCAACCTTGGGCCTCTGCAACGCCTCTACCGCCTTATACCCGCTTCCCTTCATCTCTACACCCTCCACGTCCTCTCCCAGGGTAATTTCCGCCGCCTCCCCCTCCCTGATGACGTCCTCCGTTCCGACATATACCCGTCCTACCAGCTCTGACCCCCCCCCCCCCCCCCGTAGATAAAGGGCCCCCTCTACCCTCCCTCCTCTTCCACTCCCCCAATTGGCTACCCCCTCCTTGCCCTGGAGTCCCTACGGCTCCTCCCTACCGCCTCTTTCCCAGCCCTTTTCCTTTTCCTCGCGCTTCCCTCCCCCCTTCCCTCTCGGGGTCCTGACCCAACAGTTTTAACAGTGCTACGTCATGTGTTGTGTGCTGTGCTCCAGTGAAATGTATATTTTTTAACTGCATCCTCCCCAATCAGACAAGTGTCGCACCATGTGTTTTAATTAGTGTCTCCGTGTACTCGCCGTCCTGTGTTATTGTCGTCCTACATGTTTGTTTTAGGTCACCGTGGCTCATCATTTTTAACTGACTAAATCTGATTTTGATCATCTGTCAACTGTTTGTACTTCGAATTATCACCTTGTCTATGTCATTGTTCCTCCGTTGTTTTTTCGCCTGTCTTGTATTTTAATTTTCATCTCATCCATGTATTTTATTCTCTCGGCTGAAGAGCAGCCTCTGGAGCTGCTGCCAGCCTACTGGTGTAATAGCTGGTGTGAAAATACAATAAAGGAAAAAAAGAGCAAAACAAGCGTAATGGACTGAAATCTAAGAAAATCAGGCGATGATGAAGGAATTAGATTAGATAACGAAACAATAAAGGTGGAAGAAAGGAAGAGAAGGGGTTAGCAATGGGTTGCCCATTAGCAGGCCCGATGGCAGAAATCTTCTTGGATGCATATGGGACGGATATTTTATAAATTACAATGTTCAGCACAAAGATAAAATTCACTTGTAGAGAAGGTATGTTGACGATATACTTTTAGTATACCAGGGTTCTGAGGAAAAAATAAATGATTTTACAAATGAACAAGTATTTACTGCCGAGCATGAGAATCAAGGGACTTTAAATTATCTTGATTTGAGGATTCAAAATAAAAACAATAGGCTCGAGTGAGGAATTTTCAGGAAGCCCACAATCACAGTTGCTGTAATTAATAAAACGTCATGCCACCCCATTAGATACAAACTAGCTGTTTTGTATATATGCGCTCCACAGGGTTAACGCCATTCTGGTTAACACTGAAAAAAAGAAAGAGGAATTGAGTACGCTTAGGCAAACAGCGATAGAGAATGGGTATGACGCAGGGTTAATAGATAGATTGAACTGGGCAATAGAACATAGAAGCCCCCAAACTGAGAGAACCACGCAGAAATATAGGGCCATGGAGAACTATCTCATATAAACTTGCGTGATTATTGAATATGAAAGGTATACAAATCACTTTTAGAACAGATAACAAACTGGCGCAGAGGGCGATACATAAGATTGACACAGGGGAGAATTGGTTGGGGAAAGCGGGAGTGTATGAAATTAAATGTCAAGATTGCGAAATGAAGTATGGTAAACAAACGGGTAGAAACTTTAAAGTAAGATTTAAATAGAATAGCAATAGGGAGAATGGTACATCGACGGTGGGGAAGCACTTAAAGGCGGAAAAACATTCATTGGGCAACATAAGTATGAGAGTAGTACATTTTGAGGACAAAGGACGACTGTTATCATATCTGGAGGAAATTGAGATATTTTGCGCTCTTAAGGAGGGTTGTGACACCGTGCTGAATGAAAAAACAGAATTGTCTAAACAGCATTTTTGGTCCCATTTCAGTAATGTCCTCCTTTCGAAAAAATGGCTTATAGGTTTGTTTACCATTATACAGGTACGTCTTTTCTAATGTACACAGTTTATTTATCCTCGCCTTACCTAGACACTATCTTCGATCACTTCACAACATCATCGTTGATAGCCGTGACTATTCTCTGTTTCTTATATCTTTGACATGTAAGAGCAGTTGTCATGCTGCTTACGGTCGAACAACATTGTGGTTACGTTAAAAAAATGTTCAAATGTTTGTAGAACTTATGGGACTTAACTACGGGGTCATCAGTCCCTAAGCTTACAAACTACTTACAAATTACCTTATACTAATGACGGCACAAATATCCCTGCCCGAGGGGGATTCGAACCCCCGACCGTAGTGGCCGTGCAGATCGTGACTGGAGCGCCTCAGTCCCCGCGGCCACCGCGGCCGGCGTTTACGGTTTTGTAAAACATCGTATTTATATGTAATTTATGAGATTCCTTGTTTTGAGCACTTGAAAATGGGACAATGTGGTCTCGAAACATGTCGTGACGATTAAAGTGCTACCATATTGACAGCTAGTGCGAGATTTTATGATACAAATAAAGGTGGAATATGAGTTTTGGACAGTAAAATTACACACGATGGTCGCAATACGGAGGACTTAAAATGCAGAATAGAAATGAATAGAAAAGTGTTTTTTAAAAAGAGAAATTGGTTAACATTGAATATTAGTTTAAGCGTAAGGAAGTCCTTTCGGACGGCATTTGTATAGAGTGTTGCCTTGTATGTAATGTATGTACAGTAATACGTATTTCCAGTATAGAGAAGCAGCTGAGAGAGCTAAAAAAAAATAATAATAAAAATATATATATATATATATATATATATATATATATATATATATATATATATATATATATATATATATATATATATATCTTCTGTTTCGGATGGAATACCAGTTCGGTTTTACAAAGAGTATTATGCGGCATTGATCCCTCACATTTATCGCGAGTCTTTAATTCAGCGCAAAGTTGCTAGTGATTGGCAAAAAGCGCAGGTGACTCCCGTTTATAAGAAAGGAAAGAGAACTGACCCACATAATTGCAGGCCAATATCGTTGCATCAGTTTGCTCTAGAATTTGGGAGCATATTCTCAGTTTTAATATAGTAAATTTCGATGAGACGGAAAAGCATCATTCTGTGAATCAACACCAGTTCATGAAACATCGTTCATGTCAAATTCAGCTTCCCTTTTCTCACATGAAATCTCGTGAGCCATTGATGAAATGCAACAGGCAGATTGTGTTTTTCTCGATTTCAAAATCGCGTTTGACGAGGTGCCACATTGCAAACTGCTAACGAAGATACGAGCTTAAGAAATAGGTTCACAGATTTGTGACTGGCTGGAAGACTTTCTAAGTAATAGAACGCAGTACGTTGTTCTTGACGGAGAGCGTTCATCAGAGACAAGTGTATCGTCAGGCTTGCCCCAGGGGAGTGTGATAGTATCACTATTATTTTCTATTTATATAAATTATCTGATGGACAGATTACTTGTAATTTGCGGCTGTTTGCTGATAATGCTGTGGAGTATGGGATGGTGTCTTCTTTAATTGACTGTAATCGCATACAGGATGACTTATACAAAATTTCTTCTGGGTGCAAAGAATGGCAGATACCTCTCAATGTGGAAAAATGTGATGCGTATGACTAGGAAAAAGAATCCCATATTGTTCAAATACAGCAAGAGGTGAGCTTCTTGATGCAGTCGCGTCGTTCAAATATCTATGCGTAACATGGCAGAGCGACATGAAATGGAACGAACATGTTGTGAGTAAGGCGGACAGCCGACTTCGGTTTATTGGGAGAATTCATGGAAGATGTTCTTCATCTGTAAACAAGACCGCATATAATACGCTTTTACGACCAAGTTTTGAGTATTGCTCAAGTGTTTGGGACCTGCAACAGATCAGTTTAAAGGAAGACATAGAAGCAGTTCAGAGGTGAGTAAATTGATTAGTTACTGATAGCTTCGACCAATGCGCGAGTGTCGCGGAAATGCTCCGGGAATGTAGGCTGCCGTTTGTATGAGAAGATGAAGAGGCTTGCTCAGGATAGAATATGGTGGAGATCTACATCAAACCAGTCTTCGGAGTGAAGATCACAACAACAGCAACAAATGAGGGTGCCATAGTGGTGGCATCGACTTTTTCAAATGTTCAAATGTTTGTTAATCTGTCGGACCAAACTGCGTGGTCATCAGTCCGTAGGTCACAAACTGCTTAAACCTAGGTAAACAAACCTAACAACAACACACACCTCCATGCCCCAGAGACGACTCGAACATCCACGGCGAGCAACCGCGCGCTCCGCAGCGAGATGCTTTAGACCGCTCGGCTCATTGACTTTTTACACCATATTCGTAACTTTTAATTACGAAACCACTTAATTACCACTTTGGTCCAATTTGGAAAAGCACAAAACACTGTCTACGATCAGACCATAGTGACCGTAGTGACTTTATTACTTTTTTGCTGAAAGTAATAAACAGGGTGATTTTTTGCATCGTTGACAAACTCTAGGGATTCTCTGCCAAGAGGATAGGGAACAAGAAAGGTCTAATGAACTCACTGCCGGAAATGAACGGATTCCGTGTTAGACAAGTCTTCCAGTCTTACTTTGTTACAGAGTAAGCAAAATCCTTTCTTCTTTATTTACTTAACTTATCACCATAATCTGTCTGTTTCACAAGAATAGAATTTTTTTTACCCAGAATCACATTCATTGTAACAGAATGTGGTCTAATGAAAACTTTAAAAAAATGTTCAAATGTTTGTATAGCTTATGGGACTTAACTACGGGGTCATCAATCCCTAAACTTACAAATTAATTATCAACTAAGTAAGACTAAGGACGGCACAAATGTCTATGCCCGAGAGGGGATTCGAACCCCCGACCGTAGTGGCCGTGCAGACCGTGATTGGAGCGCTTCAGTCCCCTCGGCCACCGCAGCCGGCTGAAAACTTTACCATGGATTCCTCCTAGATAGTGGTACCTGCAGAGCTAACTGTTTTAGGGTACAACTATTGCAGATCAGTCCCTGTGCGTGATACAAGGTGGAACAAAATCTTCTGCAGAGTTATAGGGACAGGATGGTGACATGTGAAGTCAAATGTACTAGAATACGTGATTTCATTTTTCACTGCTGAAGAAATTGCATCGACTGAAATCCATCGACACTTGCGAAGGTTGCGTGGATACGATACAATAGACATTAGTAATGTGAGGCGATAGCTACAGCATTTTCAAGGTGGTCAAATGAGTGTGCATGACCCACTCGACCAAGTACATCACTAAAGATCATCAACTTGGTAGTGTGGATAGGTACCAGAAAATTGTGTGCAAACCTACTGTCGGCTTTAGTGCCTTGCAAACAACGTTGGCAGATCTTGTTTATTTCAAGGTTTATGTAAGATTGGTCCTGTAGATGGTTACAAAAGAACAAAAAACTCATCGAATATAAATTATTAAAGGAAGTGAAAGGATTGTAGCAGCTATAGGGCTTAGAAAAGGGTGTAGTTTTTCACCCACTCTTTCTAAACATTTACATTGACAAAATTTTAAAGCAGTGTTTTTAACCTTATGGGACGCTATTCCAAGAAGGGCGGGGGGGGGGGGGCGAAAAATCCAGTTCGGCGAGTCATGGTGAAAGGAGGAAGTACTTGCACCATAAAACAACCAGACCAGTGCACGTATGGTACTTAAGGGTTCTTGAAATACAAAAATTGCCTAAGAAAAGTGAAATTTATTTTATTTACGTAATTCCTTGTTATGATCAATTCCGATTAGAATAGGACAATCGCTAGCTAAATTAATGAGAGGCACTAATTCATTTTCAAAATTTAGAAATTGCCTACACATTAGGATTTAACGAGCATAATTCGCTTCAGAATGTTACCTGCAACGTGAAACATTCGTCAAGCAACAAATATTTTTCTGTCGAAATCAATGTAAAAACGGCATTACGAAAAGTACGTAAAAATTCACCCTATACAGAATACTGTACCCTTTTCTTTCAAGTATGTTTTATCAAAAGAAGAAAATATAAAAGTCGCTGGTTTTGAATTGACACAGGTAGTTGTTTACAGTACGGTGAGGGCGGGATGGGGCAGAATATTTTTACTTGGAAGAGAGTCGCGAACACCAAAAAAGTTGAAAAATACTGTTTTAAAGGAATGGAAATAGAAGCAGACCTAGGTACTGAGTTGTCACGCAGTGTCTATTCTAACACTCTTTTATTTGCAACTGTTCAAATATTTATCCTAAAAAATGGAATGCAGTTACAAAAATCCATTTATCTTTTAAATAACCTATCCAAATCATATAATTTGAAAATCTCAATTCATGAAACGGAAACTATATTCTAGAATAAATACTGAGTTTCAAATGATTGTGAGATTAGTTTTATTTATGACAAAGACACTGAGCAAAAAGGTATAAAGTAATAAGCCGTATATGGGACAATCCAAATGTGCAGAAAAGTTTAGAGTCATATGTAGGACAATACAAAAAACTTTTAAAAGCAATATCCGGAAACACGTGAAAATGAAATTTAATAAAGTAATGGTTTGCCAACATTATCGCAGTGAAACCTGGGTGCTGACTCAAAAACAAAAATCAAAATACAGTCGACAGAAATGAAATTTTAGGGAGTGTTCAAGGTTTTACAAGCATGGATAGGATACAAATGACAATATTAAGAATGAGTTGAATATCGAATCAGTAAATAATAAGATGGTAAGTAACATACAGATCAGGACGGAACATTTAAAAAGAATGCAAAACACGAGACTTCCCAAAACAGCATTCGATTACTTGCCGAGACGACGAAGAGATCGAGGGTGACCCAGGAGACTCTGGAAACAGCTGAGTAGCCGTAATGACCAAGAAATATGCTATCCATAAAGTGAAGAAGTCGATAATTATCAACACATGTGTCAGGCTGCGGGATTGGAACCCAGATTTCTCGCTGTCCATGAGCGTTGGCGGTAAACATTACACTATCGCTACCTGCCTCCCTCGCTACCCAGGATTGGAATATACCACACATTGTCTACTACCGATAAGTGCTCATATAATACGAAACGTAAATCTATTACAGGCGGCAGGTATACTATAAATGTTGCACCTCTTGTAATTTATTTGTTTAAGAAAAAATTAAAATGTATGTAAAACTAAGGATCCAAACTGCCAAGGTAATTATACCCCAGACTGACATAATACTTAAACCAACTTATGCTACGGATAACACACACACACAGCACAAATGGCCGCACAATGCCTTATACGGCGCATCGGACCCATTCCCGTACGGCTGTTTTCAGTTAGTGCATCACCTCTTACCTCTTCTCTCTCTATCCAACTCCTCCTACTGCTGATATAAATGGTGGTATGGGAATTCACTGTAATATTTCCTAGATTATGAATTTAGCCAAACGTTTGAGGGATTTCACCTCACTGATTTTTATGAGTGTTTTAATGTCTAAATATGAAACAATAATTCAAATTTTTACTCGTCATATTCATAACAGATATAAATCTGAAGGAGAGGCTTTTAATTAATATTTCTGCCACGGTCGGAGATGCAAATAATCGCACTCTATCCTGATCAGACACAGATATGTAAGACAGTAATGGAGAAATCGTAGTTGCAAGCACATTTGTATAAAAGTTAATAAACAATGAAGAGTAGTAACAAATATTAGTCTCATTGTAAGAATATTTATATAATTAAATACAATATGACTAATTGTGAAATATATTAATAATAAGATATTGACTTTTACATATTTACTTTATTTTTTGAAAACTTGTTTATTTTACGAAACGTCTTTGACAACAGTATTAGTAGTTATAATGTGGTCATCGTTTACTTTTTGGCTGTATGTGTCTTTAGCACAAACACAAATATCCTTGAATGAGCGAACTCGTGAAAAAGCCACAAAAAGTTATGCCAAAAAACAAGTTCTGATAAATATAATCCAGCCCTTTGAAGCGTCTGACCTTGTGGTTTATTTATGGTCATAGCGAAGGCTTATTGGAAATGTCTTCTCATTCTTTGGGGAGGCATGGTTGGATCAGAAGGTGTGAGGTTAATGCGGGATATTAGCACAGCTTTATCGGACTCAGTGAAGTTAGCAGTGACGATGTACTCGCACTAATCTTGCACCATTAATTAACTCTTGATTAGCGTTAAGATTTCTAATTAACATAATTATAGCTTTTTTCTTTAAAATCAATTGATGAGGTTGTAAACCGTTAGAATTTAAAGAGTTCAAGAATTCTACGCCGTGCAACTGAATGTCGTTTGTTACCTCAAGTTGCACAGAATCAGAACTGCGGTAAGGCTTTGCCTCTCCAGATAACAAATTGGAAACGACAAATTCATTAATTGCAGTACAATCGTCATTTGTTGGATGTAGAATCTCCGTTGAATAGAATTGCGAATCATTGAGTTCATTCATTTATATTGCATTGAATACGGTCGCAATAAAAAAAATCGTAATTACAAAACCTATTTTTAGGCATTTTGATCGCTTCGTTGAAGTAATCTGTTTGAATTTCTAAATCTCCGTTACTCAATTTAAGTAACCATTAAGCAGAAACGGGATCACTATTTGCCCTCATGTTCCGAGTCAAATTAAGAATTTTAACATGAGACCATAAGGGTAATCATTTAACTATGGTTATACAAAATAAAGTTTCTTTTTTGTGAAAACAATAGCTTTTGAGTATCTGTTTACTCTTCGTCATTAGTGGAGAACGAAACCTTGAAAATGATAAATTTTGGATAAGTAATACAGGAGATATGGCTTACCCAAAATAATAATAAAAAAAAAACACCCATGAGAAATAATGCGTATGATTTTCTTAGGCATGTTTGTCTCCACAACACTCATGTTCTCCTACATAAATACGTATCAGTGTGGCGTAGGCTCTCCAATAGTGGAATAGCACCCCAACAAAGAACGCCAATGGGAACGATCCTGACTTAATATAAATTTCAAATCAACGTCCATATACATATTTCATCTCGATTGTAACAAAGATGTAAATTTGAAGGAGCGGCTTTGATTTAAAATTTGTACCACGGTCGGATTCGAATTCCGGCCATGGCACAAAATTTTAATATTCAAAACCTGTGCCCGGCTTCTTTTCCTCTCATAAAACTGTGGCTGATGGGAAACATTCCGTTACATACAGACTTTCTGTGAAACAGGAGAATGCCATGCCAGGTTTTCCGTCACCATCGGTACGTAGTGGGCTCACAGCACGAGAGCGCCTTATAAATATTGGGCGTAGTTGTAGACGTTCCAGTTCCCAGAAGGCGATAGCTGCTTTTGGCGGGGTCTGCTGACTGTAATGCATTGTCCTAAGGTCGCAGGACCCAGTGGACTTCGGAGTTTCCTGTGTTCAGACCAGTTTGTGTTTTCTGAGCGAGTCTGGGTAATGTGTGTCCAGTCTAGTCATGAATGGCTTTCGACGTAATTCGGGACGCTTGAGGTCATTAAGTTAACGCCGACACTGCTATGGTTGTCTGCGTGCGACCAGTGATGGAAAATGCTAAAACACTGAGTTTGTAAATGGCGAGAAATCTGTTATGCCGTTTCTTTTTCTACTCCATGTTCTGCTAAAAACGCTAGAAAAGTGTTGCACTTAAACATTTACAAAAAGAGGGCGCCAGTGAACAAATAGAATACTTTATAAATATAAGGTAAATACAACTGGTGGAAAAGTTTCATATAAATTGCAGTAAAAAGAAAAAGGGGAAAAACTATTGCAAATTATGAGGTAATTGCTCTTAACAGAGAAATCACTACAAGAACTTCCATTCAAACGTTCCACTTGCCGAAGATGAGTATATTCAACTGTTGGCACAAAGTTGTGGCACCACTACTTCCAAAATTTAGTCTAATTCGTATTGGCTAAAGATAACAGTATTTCAGTAACAATATTAACTGTCATCAGGAATAAAACTATTGTTGATGAATGAAAATCTTTATTCTCTGTATCAATTATTATGAAGAGTGTTATATTTTTTGAATGATCAAATTGTCTACCATACCGGAAATTAGTAACGGTAAATTTACATTATCTTAAGTTTAGATGTATAGTTTCGCATCCATGTAATATTAGGAGCAGACAATGTTTATTCAGTGACTTGTTCATTTCACACTAAAGGTGGCAAGAAATCGTGTACCTGCTGCAAATCAGTTTTACAACAACAATTAATAGCAGCAATAGTCTTCTGCTGGCAAATCTCCTTAATTAGTGTGCAGAAGGTTCAATGTAGTTTGCACTAGTTTCTGTGCGGTAATGTTTTATAGGTGTAAAACTGCAGATGAATACAAAAATAAAATTTGAAATTGATAACAGGCTGAGAGTACTTCGATTCATTGTTAGTTTTTCCGATTACGGTACCCCATTTACAATTAAATTATGCAAGGCGACTTACACGATGAAAATAGTGCTGTCGAAGTTATTGGATTAGAAATACACATTTTCAAAACGGGAGTGACGGAAATTACGAAAAACTTTTTTCAACTTCGGAGTTACAGTTTACGACATTTGAACAATTTAATTCTGAAATGAGGTTTAATGTTTGTGTAAATATTTACGTACAAAAACACAACATATAATTTACCAGGAAAATGTTGAATGTTTTTACATATGTGATAATGATGAACATAGAAATTCGCGGTTGCAAAACGCGTGAGTGACTTGAATTACGAAAAAGTATTTTCACATTCATAGCTATAGTTTACGAAATTTGAACATTTTAATTCTGCAGTGAGCAGTTTTAGCGTTTGTTTACAGATTTATTTGTAAAACACTTTGAGTAGTCACCCAAGGAAGTGTTGAATGTTTTCATATACGCGGCGCAGAGCCTAACAAGCCGCCCGACCAAGTCTGACCTCTAGTTGTCACGAGCCACGCTGTGAGGCCTTGTCTCTAGGTGGCGTTGGCTGATACGGCTCGGCGCACAGCAATTCTTTCGCATAGGTTCGGCTGGGAGCTGTCTGATGATCCAGCATACTATCCTGATCTTGCATCCAGAGAATTCCATCTTTTCGTGAACCTCAAGAAATTTCTGCCCTGGCCAGCGTATTGTTGAACAGCCTAGTGCTGAAGACATTGGTTCCATTCTAAGGCGCAGGAATTCATAAGCTGATCCCACGACGTAACAAGTGTCGCAACTCGTATGGTGATTATGTCGAAACATCACACAAAACGTTAAGTACTTGTATGATTTATTTTAAACATTTCAACAGCCAAAGTTACAAAATAGATTTCTTTATATTATGCAGCTGACTAATTTAGGGCTAGCATTGAGCACATATTTCTTCCACTTCACACTCCTACAGACATCAGCTGGGTAGTTGGTGCTTCGCGTTGTATGAGTGAGAATTGGAAGAAATATCTTTTGTATCTGTACAGTTTTCACCGGCAAATAGTACTTAAGAATGGGCTCAAGCGAGCACAAAACTAGGCGTCACTAATTAAAGAAACCTTTGGCTTTTGATATATTTAAGTATCCAGCATTCTGGGCTACCATGTTATGTTTGTTAGATGAAAACATCAAACTGGCTTGTTCTACGGCCCACTTTACCAAGAGTTTATCTAAGAAAAGAATAGTACAATATTATTGTCTAAAATGAAATATACAGAGATATATTTAATAAAAGAATAGAAAATAAGTATACAACTATAATAATAATATAATATTTTGTATGTTGTATTATGGCGAATGTTCATACATTTAGGAGCGCGTTCAGAATTTACCAAAACATTGTAAATAATTATGAATCATGGTTAGTAGTTACGATTAATTATTTTTTTATAATTACTTTATTTCTTTATAAACAGGTATTTTCATGTGTTAGATTCCTCCCTAGATCAAATTTAAACCCCAAACCCATGTTCAAACCTGCTTAAAATGACTTACAGCAAAAGAGTATGATGGTAGAGTCATAATATGAGGACATACATCCTTAAACGTGTATACTTGCTTTCACAGTCAAAATATCGGAAAAAAACATTGATAACAAAAGTTACTCGATGTTTAATTCTGAACAAATTTTACGTACCAATTTTTATTATATGGCGCATGATAGTCGAGATAGGGTATTTGCCACCCTCTAGCGGCGTCAGGTTATACCGCCAAAGATAAGCTCTGGTCGCTCGCGGCCAACAAACACGTCTGCAAAATTTGGTACCGATCGGTTGAACGGCCTGACCTAAAAAGTGGAAACACGCTACAGACAAACTCACTGATAGTACAGTCGAACCAGTGGCTGACTAAGGGGGTGGCCTCCACATCTCGAAAGCTATTTTTTTCGTTTTTTTATACTGTTCCGTGCCTCTCGTCCTGGGGGGCCTCCAAATCTCAAAAGTTTCTATTTTACAGTAACGCCGGATTTCCAAGTGGACGGCGGGCCTCATTTGGTTTTGCCGCCGCCGTAGGTCTCCAACAGCCTTAGACCGCCACTTTAGTCGAACATAGATATATCGAACCTCGATAAATCGAAGACCTTCTTATGTCGAAAGTTTTCTTCGTTCCCTTCCCGGAAGTCCAACACCTTGATATATCGTATAAAACCCTCCATTACATCGAAGATTTTGGAGAGCTACAAAAGGACGAATGCTATCTTTGTGTATCGAAGTTCAGTGCGGAAAAACTCTTTATATGTAAGTCACCTCTACAGGGTGAAAAGTATTTAAACCGGCAAACTCAGGGACATAGAAACAAATACTTTTCCCTAATGTCATTTTTGTCTATGAGGAGTATTTAAATCGGTATAGGAAGATTTCTCTGGCGGTAAATTAATTAAACCCACTTTTCCATTTTATTTATTACCAGGATACAATACATAAACACAACCCAATTCCAATTGCAGTAGATTTTCAAAAATGTCTCAATTGACACGTAAACAAAGGTTACACCGTCGGATAATCTTCTGTCTGACACGGGCAAAAATCCCAGGAGTATCTTGAATTGTTCCTGCTGCTGCTACTATTCGGGCAACAAGATGCTCTTCTGATTCAACAGGAGTTGCGTAAACAAGGTTGCGCAACTCTCTCCACACAAAAAAGTCCAGAGGGGACATACTTGGGAGTCGAGCAGGCCACGGTACGGGACCACCTCTGCCAATCGACGTTTCTGGGAACCGTCGGTGAAGGAATCGACGCACACGACGAATGAAATGTGCCGGCGCCCCGTCATATTGGAACAACATGCGTTGTCCTGTAGGGAGAGGGAAGTCTTCCAGCAATTCTGGCAATGCTCTGGCGAGAAAATTGTAATAGTGGCTGCCATTTAATACGGCCTCCACCGGTTTAAATACTCCTCGTAGCAAAAAATGACATTTGGAAAAAATATTTGTTTTGATGTTCTCTACAACCTACTAGAGTTTCTCGGTTTAAATACTTTTCATCCTGTATACGAGGCGCGTCGAGAAAGTAAGTTCCGTTTGGTAATAAAATGAAATTATACACAGATACAGAAGAAATTTTTGTTGTACAAAATTCTACAACTCTTAAACTACGTTTCTACATAACTGCCGAAATTTTGTAGGCATTTGTCATAACGTGCCACAAGTTTTTGCGTGCGTCCTTCTTAGAAGGTTGCCGCCTGTGTATTCAATCATGTGATAACAGCTCTTTATCATCGTTGAAGAGTTGGCAACCAAGGACAGATTTTAGGTGTAAGAAGAGATGAAAGTTGCTAGGAGAGAGGTCCGAGCTGTAAGGAGGATGATCAAACAGGTCCAATTGAATTTTCCGTAAGAATTGTTTGGTCACATTCGGTGTGTGAGGTCAGGCATTATCGTGAAAAAAAAATCTTTTGACAGTAATCCGATTGTTACACCTAAAATCTGTCCTTGGTGGACAACACTTCAACGATGATGACGAGCTGAAAGAACATGTTACCACATGGTGGAATACACAGGCGGCAATATACTATGAAAAAGGCACACAAAACCTTGTGCCATGCTATGACAATGACCTACAAAATTTCGGAAGCTATGTAGAAAAGTAGTTTAACAGTTGCAGATTTTTGTACAATTAATATTTGTTCTGTATCTGTACCCGTTCGTTTTATATAACCAAACGGAACTTACTTTCTGGACGCGCCTCGTATATCGAAATCTTTTTTCTTCTACCTCTGTACATCGAAGTACACGGCAATAGTGGAGCTTCAGTATCTTCTCTCCCTGCTTCCATGCACTGCTGACACGTGGGTCGCTCTTCAGTTCCCACGAATTCCTTGCAGGTGTGATTTTAGGTAGTGTTTGTTTCGATTCTGTGTGACCTGTGAGTGCCAGTCATAGAGTCTAAGCGGAAGGTTTTGTGGATGTGGATAGTGGTGTCGCCGTAGCAGTATCATTAACAGAAGCCGAGATTGGTGATTCCATACCGACAGCCAACAAAGAAGAAGATGAAGGGGCAGAGGAGGAGGGGGGCGAAGAAGAAGCACCTCCAGTGACAGCTAGGCCGGCCAAAGTGGCTTTCGATATGATCAGGACATGCCTCAAGAAGTGTGAGGGTAATGTGTTCACAGTAAAAATAGACAATGAAATTGACTCACACGTGCTCAAACGTTTAAAGTGAGCCAAACTTATGGACTATTTTTATTTTATTCATTTATGGAAAACTTTATGTGCCATACTCTTGCATATTCTGTTAATAAATTATTTTTTTTACGATGAAAGTATTATTATTTTACACTTAGAAATTGTAGTCTATTTCAGAATGACTAAAGCTATGCCTAACAATCCATCTAAACATAGACCTAAATTACACAAAAACGCGAAAAAGCACTAAATACAGTAATAAAAAATTGCGACTTTTTTCTGGAAGACCTCGTTATATCGAACCCTCGATATATCGTATTAATTTTTCGTTCCCTATAGATTCGATATATCGAGGTTTGAATATTCAAATCACCATTTTTGCAATATTCTTTGAAACATTGCGAGTTACTTGAAAAATACAAGAGCGCAAAGTTGGAGACTATGTATTTTTCTACAGGTCGGTCTATTCAGTGTTCGTCTCCGATGAACGATTAAGGCGATCATTGCAACTAAAATTCAGGGTATCAGAAGATCACCGAATGGTCACTTTTAGTGTTACTAACCTAAGGCGGGCCAAAGAAATCAAGAAAATTTCTTGATGGATGCGTTTGGTATACCAAAAATCTGCTCAGGATAATTATTTCTGTAGATGAAATTAGATGTACTTTTTGCCTCAATAGATCCGAATTGAGGACATCCTCTTCGATGTAGAACATGTCAAAACAAAATACACAATACATACTTGCAAAGAGAGAGCATATGTGATGATGTACCTTCCACAGATCCCAAATGTAATTACCCTTGTGGATGTGCAATGGACAGGAAAAACAATATTATCTTATGCATATTTACATTTTAGTGGATATAAAACTTATTACTACATAATATACTGTGTGCATATTACAATTCTTAGATTGTTTTTTAACTTTTTTATTTTTACAATAATGATTTACAATGATCACATTACTGCACAAAACTTGTACTGAAGTCAAACTGAACACCGTATTCATATTTGTGAATATTATATACAATAACTTACATCAATCACTTCTCGTAAGAAATTCATCATTGGAGTAGGAGTTGGCCACCAAAAAATCCTTTAGACTCTTTTCAAACTGTACTTTATTGTGAGTTAAATTTTGTATGGCTGCTGGCATGTTATTGAAAATGTGTACTGCCGAATATTGGACACCTTTCTAAGACGTTAAATCTTTACGGAAGTTATTCTTGTTTCTAGTATTGATCCCTTGGTCTGAGCTATTGGTTCGAAAAAAAGTGATATATTTTTAACGACAAATTTCATTAGAGAATAAATATATTGGGAAGCAGTAGTATGTATCCCCAGTTCCTTAAATAGCCCTCTCCATGATGGTCTTGAGTTGACGCCACAAATGATCCGTAACGTACGTTTTAGTGCTCTGAAAACTTTTGCTTGGCCTGATCAGTTGCCCCAGAAAATAATCCCGTATGACATTATAGAGTGAAAGTATGCATAATATGCAAGCTTTTTCATTTGTATATCTCCTATATCTGACAACTTTCGCATAACAAACAGGGACTTGTTTTGGTGCTTCAGCAGTTCTGTTGTATGCCCCTACCAGTTAAATTTATTATCCAGCTGTAATACTAAGAATTTGACAGTTTCAACTTCTATTTCCTCGTTGACATACTGTAGGCATATACTGGCAGGAAACCTTTTTCTAGTTCTAAACTGCATATAGTGTGTTTTTTCAAGGTTTAGCGACAGAGAATTGGCTAAGAACAATTTATTAATGCCCATGAAAATTTCATTAGCCGATCTTTATAAGGCTATATCTGATTTACTATTTATTGCAATTTTTCTGTCATCGCGCTGCGGAGCGCGCGGTTGCTCGCCGTCGGAGGTTAGAGTCCTCCCTGGGGCATGGGTGTGTGTGTTGTCCTTAGGTTAGTTTACCTTAGTTTAAGTAGTTTGTAAGCTACGGATTGGTGACCACGCAGTTTGGTCCGATAGATTTACAAACATTTTGTCTCATCTGCAAATAAAACAAGTTTGGCATCCGATAATGTTGATGATGAAAGGTCATTGATATATTACCGAAGACGTTACGATATTTTATAAGGCTTCCGAAACAAAAGTGTGGCGGCTGGTGTTTAATAAGGTTCAGATGACAAGAAAAGGGAAAGGGGTCGGTTCATTTCTCTCGTGGTCGCAAGCGGCGATTCGGTATCGGCAGATGGATCATCTAGACGGGGAGGACACCCCTAGGGTTCCCATTTCCCCCACCCCCTGCCTGCCTCCCACCCCCTCTAACCACCCCTTCGTCCCCTGCTCACCTTTGCACCTCCTCAATCCATCGCGGCCGTTCCCACATTTGCAGAGGAGATTGAATAAGGAATGCCGATTTCTATCAGAAATTGAATGTGACGGGGAGCGCGGAAAAGTGGCCGATTCGGCGGCGATTGTGGGCACAAAAAGTGAGCCATTGCGTGGAATGGGGTGAGGGGGTGGAGGGATGCGGGCGACCGCACTCCCTGGGAGACACACCAGGTGGCACTGGCGCAGGGGGCGGGAAAGGACAGCTGAAGTAAAGGATCGCTGCAGACGATGCTCTGTCCTCCGCACCCTGCCTGCCATCCAGCGAGCGGGGTCTCCACTGGCAGTCAGGCCGGCGTGGCTTGTCTGTCCAGCACAGTACTCACAACTGTACGGTCGCACATCTGGGATGTTTTCAAGCAGCTCGCGAAAGCTCGATACTACAGTACACATGTGTATGATAGTTTCGAACGTTAAAAAATATCGTAGGGGAAAGTAGGGTAAGATGGCGACATAAACGTTTATTATATATTTTAGTTTATTTTATTGTTTTTTTTCTGTTCCATAGGGCCCAAATGGGGAGTGAGACTCCATGGTCATAGAACAAATCAATACATGAATTGTTACACAAGAATGGTAATAGAAAATCTTAAATAGTCCATTGCACATGACAATCTTAAGACAAAGTGAAAAGAATCAATAAAGAAAAAAAAATGAATTAGCTTAATTGTTTAACTTTTCTAGGAGTTCCTCGACAGAATAAAAGGAGTGAGTCATGAGGTAACTCTTCAGTTTATATTTGACAGCGCGTGGATTAGTGCTAGTATTCTTTAGTTCTTGTGGTAGCTTACTGAAAATGGATGCCGTAGAATACTGTACTCCTTTCTGCACAAGTGTCAAGGTCGTGTGATGCAAACGTGGATTCGACTTCTGTCTAGTAGTCACCGAGAGAAAGCTAATAGCTCGTGGGAATAAGCTGATATTATTAACAACAATCGACATTAACGGAAAAAAATCGCACTGACGTGTTTTATGGCACGCTTTAGAATTGTAGTTTGCAAAGTTTTTGGAAATATTTTGGACCAAAATAATAATGTAAACAATAAAAAATTAATTAATAAGAGTGTCTGAAATATTTTTAGGAAAATTCTCTTTTGGGAGTGGCAGGTTTTAAACCACTGACCTTCAGCGTCACAGTCCAACACACTTTCCACTACTCTACGACCAACACCTAGAAGTTGCGTTCTATAATCTCATACTATTGATGGCCGTTGTTAACTGATGCTAATATGCTATTTGTAGACACTAGATTATCATTTATCGTACGAAGAACGATGTGTTTTTGTTAATTCTTCAGTGCGCCATTGCTTTGAAATGACAACGTGTAAGTTACAATAAGAAAATCATCAAATACGCAACGCAAGATGGCGTATGCCACAGAGAGGTCTGGGCGAGGAATGTCACGTGACATCTGCGAACGGCTGGTTTTCGTCAATTCAATGGAGGGTGTCAAAACTCCGTTATTTTTGCAAATATCTCTCAAACGGTAAGAGATATGAAAAAAAAAATAAGGGAACAAAGTTGTAGAGAATTTTCTCCTCTACAAATTCTTTTATTCAATTCTCGCGTCAGATTAACGGTTTATTTGCAATTAAAATTACATTACAAACGGCGTTGTTTGGTATTACTAACGTATTTATTGTCCGAAATATTTCAGAAAGCGAGGTTCTGGTCTCTGATGGCCTACAACCATGTCTGTAAAATTTGGTGCTGATCGGTTGAACGGTTCGTCTTAAAACAGGGAACACATTACGGACAGACAGACATCCCACAATCGCCGTCTCTGAAACGATACGAGATATGAAAATACATAAAAGAGCAAAGTCGTAGAGAATTTTCTCCTCTACAAATTCGGTTATTCATTTTTCGTGCCAGATGAATGGTTAAGCCTTTATTTTCATTTAAATTTCGAGCTGTCAAAGGACGATCGCAAAGGCCCACTTTAGGTTACGGTAGTAACACTAAAAGTGTTTCTGTTTTAACTGACACGACTGCAGAGCGCGCTAAGGAAGCGATACCATAGTGCACGTTAAACAATCTGCAGATTTATCGGAGAAATTCAGAATTCGTCATCTTAGACTCCTCGTCAATTTACCAAACCTTCCCCTATGTAGATTATAAAGCCAAACCTCGATATGTCGAACATCGATTTACCTACGACCAATCTATATCGAATGTTTTCTTCATTCCCTTCCGTTGAGAGCCCAAAACTTTGATATTCAGAATAAAACCCTTCGTTAAATATAAGTTTTGGGGGGGCTTGAGAGGTCGGGGGTTCGAATCCCCCCTCGGGCATGGATATTTGTGCCGTCCTAGTTCGTAAGTAGTTCATAAGTAGTTTGTAAGTTAAGGGACAGATGACCACGTAGTTAAGTCCCATAAGCTATACAAATATTTAAATTTTTTGGAGGGCAGATTTTTACCTCTGTAAATGGAAGTTACGTGGGGAAAAACTCGTTATATCGTAGTCACCTCTATACAGGGTGAATCACCTAACAATTGCAGCGCAAATATTGCGGAAACGGAAAGTGCGATTGATGTGTGGTTTTCACAGAATGGATTGATAGTCAGGGGCTTGTATTTTTAGCCAACATAATGATTGTGCTATTACTTAGAAAGTGTATGTTATGCAAATATACAGTTTTATAGAATGGAACAATGGTTGTTTCTATCATGCAACGGTAATTTTTGACACCAGCTGTGTGCAAAGAATTTTGCATGACTTTTTTTTATCACGTTTAGTTTGGCAGCTACAGTCGTTCAAAATTTTGGGGGCGGAATCTGCGATAGCGTAGCTAACTGGCCGAGTGGCTAGCCCCTGGGGCACCGCCCGCTGTCGTATAACCACCAGCCAGTCAGATACGATGTTGTACCCTCCGCCCCCAAAATTTTGAGCGGTTGGAGCTGCCAAAATAAACGTGATAAAATGTCATTCAAATGTCTTTGTACACTGCTGGTGTCAAAAATTCCAGCGCAAGATAGAAACAAGCACTTTTTCTTAAAAAAAAAAAAAAAAAAAAAAAAAAAAAAAAAAAAAAAAAAACCTCTTTATGTTTCTAGAAAATTTCACTTTCTACGTTCTATTACAATCTGTTTGTTGGCTAAAAGTACGAGCCCTTGACTTCCAATCCATTATGTGAAAACCGCTTTCCGTTTCCGCATAATTTTCAGTGCAAGTGTTAGGTGATTCACCCCGTATTCGAAGTTTTTTTGTGCTACCTGTTTATATCTAATTACGCGATAAGAGGTGAGACCAAATACCTTCCCTCGCTGCCTCCACTCTGAGATCTGGGTAAGTCTGCAGTTAACTCGACTCCCGTGCAGGTGTGATATTAGGCAGTGTTTGTTTTGAATCAGTGTAAGCTGCGAGTGCCAGTCGTGAGGTACAACCGCAAATGTTTATCAGTTGCTGGAAACTGTCAACAGCTTGTAGAGCTTATGAGACTGAACTACGGTGTCACGGTGTCACTACTTATAAACTAGCTAACACTAAGGACGGCAAAAATATCCATGTCCGAGGGGGGATTCGAACCCCTGACTGTGGTGGCCATGCAGACCTTGATTTGCGCGCCGCAGACCGCTTGGCCACCGCGGCCGGCAGTTGCTGAAAAACCAAAGTTAATTGACGAAGTGAGAGCAAGAGTAAAGGAAAAGAAAGACAAAGCAGCTGATTTTGGGATTCCGACAAGAGACTGTCAACAATAACGAAGAATGAACACTGCGTGATTACTTCACATGAAGGGACAGAGAGGAAAAGACAAAGAAAGACCAGCTGTATAAGAGTGTTTAGTGCAGTGGCACCGGTAACAGAGGAATGTCAACATCGGCGGACACATTTTGGAAACTATGCATAACAATCTACCTTGACTTGTATGTTACATTACTAGAACTAAACATTAGACTAATTGACAAACAAACGTGAAAAAAAAATCACATTAAGTACAATAATAAAAAGTCGTGACTTTTCCTGGAACACCTCCTTATATCGAACCCTCGATGAATCGAAATAATTCTGTCTTCCCTAGATTCGATATATCGACGTTTGTCTGTACTCTGCCAGTGGTCGCTGTGGCGCTACTCTTTTGCTTACATTTATAACGGATGTAAAGGTTTTCAGCCTAAATCATTATTTATTTAAATTGGCGGCCGGTTTTGATGCAAATACTTCTGATCTAGAATAGAACACAAACTAAACAAAGGGACTTCATAAACCACAACAAAACATCTTTAGCAATGCATCACAATTTTAAACATAAGTAAATACCCCCACCCTTATCTTAAAAGAAATGTTGACAATGTCTCTCATATAGAACAGCATTACATTTTTTCAGATAATAACCAAATAGCACCATGTATAGTACCAAATAACACTAGTATTTTCTACTGTTGAAATAACCACTTCATTTTTCTCATGATATTTTATTATATACCACGTATGTAGTGGTTAAGCCATAGTCACAAGGAATAGAAAAATCTTTTATTCTTTGTACTATGGATTAAGCACTATATATGTGGTATAAATAAAATATCAATTTCAGTCACACTCCTAGACAATAACGATGAATACAATAATTTCTGCCGGCCGCGGTGGCCGAGGTGACTGAGGCGCCCCAGTCACGGTCAGCACGGCCACTACGGTCGGGGGTTCGAATCCCCCCTCGGGCATGGATATTTGTGCCGTCCTAGTTCGTAAGTAGTTCATAAGTAGTTTGTAAGTTTAGGGACTGATGACCCCGTAGTTAAGTCCCATAAGCTTTACAAACATTTGAACATTTTTTGAGTAATTTCTTATAACAGTTCACGACGGCTGTGGAACATGCACTAGATGTAGGCACTGATATGTAAAAGTTTGTTGACAAGAATGTCAAACATTGTGCACACGTTAAGTCGAAGACACCCGTGTTTCACAATGAAGTTATATAACATTGCCGCGACGAATAGGCGTTCGCGAAAATGCGGTTTGCGCCGGCGCGCGCGGCTGTTCTCCGTCGGTGGTTCGAGTCTCTCCCTTGGGCAAGTACGTGTGCTCGGGTGTGTGTTGTTCTTAGGATAAGTTAGTTTTAGTAGTATGTAAGTTTCGGGACCGATGACAACTGAAGTTAGGTCTCATAGGTACGCAAACATTTGAACGTTCAACATAATACTTCCGTATTTATACCCACACCTGGACATTAAAATTTCTAAACCACGAAGGTGACGTACTATAGATGCGAAATTGAACCGACAGGAAGAAGATGATGTGATATGCAAATGATTAGCTCTTCAGAGCATTCGCACAAGGTTGACGCGGGTGGCGACACCTACAACGTGTAGACATCAGCAAAGTTTCCAACAGATTTCTCATACACGAACAGCAGTTGACTGGCTTTGCCTGGTGAAACATTGCTATGATGCATCGTGTAAGGAGGAGAAATGCGTACCATCACGTTTCCGACTTTGATAAAGGTCGGTTTGTAGCCTATCGCCATAGCGGTTTATAGTATCGCGACATTGCTGCTCACGTTGGTCATGATGCAATGACTGTTAGCAGAATATGGAATCGGTGGGTTCAGGAGGGCAATACGGAACGCTGGTTCCCAACGGCCTCGTATCACTAGCAGTCGAGATAACAGGCATCTAAACTACATGGCTGTAACGGATCATGCAACCACGTCTCGATCCCTGAGTCAAGAGGTGGGGACGTTTGCAAGACAACAACCATCTGCACGAACAATTCGAAGACGTTTGCAGCAGCATTGACTATCAGCTCGGAGACCTTGGCTGTGGTTACCTTCAAGCTGCATCACAGCAACGGGCGCCTGCGATGTTGTACGGGACGACGAACCTGTGTGCACGAAAGGCAAATCAACAATTTTTCGGATGTATCCAGAATCATGATGGTTGCATCCGTATTTGGCGACATCGCGGTGAACAAACTTTGGAAGAGTGTATTCGTCATCGCTATACTGGCGTATCAAAAAGTTCAAATGTCTGTAAATCTATCGGACCAAACCGCGTGGTCATCAGTGCGTAGCTTACAAACTACTTAAACCTAGGTAAACTAACCTAAGGACAACACACACACCCATGCCCCAGGGAGGACTCGAACCGCAGCGAGACGCTTTAGACCGCTCGGCTACTCCACCACGGCACTGGCGTATCACCTGGAGTGATGGTACGGGGTGCCATTGGTTACACGTCTCGGTCACTCTTGTTCGCATCGACGGCACTCTGAACAGTGGACGTTACATTTCTTATCTGTTACGACCCGTGTCTCTACCCATCATTCTATTCCTGCGAAACCCTACTTTTCAGCAGGATAATGCACGACCGCATGTTTCATATCCTGGATACGGAAAATGTTCTACTGCTGCCCTGGCCAGCACATTCTCCAGATCTCTCACCACTTGAAAACGCTTGGTCCACGGTGACCGAGCAACTGTCTCGTCACAATATGCCAGTCACTGCTCTGGATGAACTGTGGTATCGTGTTGAAGCTGCATGGGCATTTGTACCTGTTCACGCCATCCAAGCTCTGTTTGTCTCAATGCCCAGGAGTAACAAGACCGTACTGATTTCTCAGGATCAATGCACCCAAATTGCGTGAAAATGTAATCACATGTCAGTTCTAGATTAATATATTTATCCAATGAATGCCCATTTAATCGTCTGCATTTCTTCTTGGTGTAGCAGTTTTTTTTTTTTTTTTTTTTTTTTTTTTTTTTTTTTTTTTTTTTTTGCGTTTTCGTTGTGAAGACGAGATTCTGCAAATGTGCGAACTTGAAATTATAATTCATTGCCCCTAGAAAGCTACAGAACCGTAAAAAAAACTTTCTGAATTTTGTTACGGAAGAAGAACATTTGACTAGGCTAAAGGACAGATTGTCATTAAGGAAGCCGATATATATACAGGACAAACATTCATTAAGGAAACCGGTATATATATATATATATATATATATATATATATATATATATATATATATATATATGCAGAATTAGTTTTCACAGCGAATGCGCAAAAAAAAAAAAAAAACCTGAATATGTTCGCACTTTTTCAGTTTCTTGCTTACATCTAGATAACTATGTTTCTCGAAGATGTCCATTCTGTACAAAATTATATTAGTAGACAACATTTCCTACAAAATGCACTAATCAGGTTTGATTTTTAAAGGATGTTGCAAATGGTGATCAACGAATGACTTCGGCAGGGGAAACAGCATGGACGCAGAGAGTTCGGGATGCAGGTGATATATGAACGTACTTAACCAGGGGACTGTCGCACATCTTTTCACGGAACAGTTTTACTTGTCTTGCATAAAACATTGATTATAAAATGAATGTTTCTTCCCACCTTAGTCCCACACTCTATCCATTCCAGTTTCGCTTTTATTCAGCTCAATCCACATGACGTTGTATCTCCTGAACTCCGGGTCCTGCAATTGAGTAATTTTCCAGGTGCGTTGGGTTGAGTATTAGGAAACCGTCCGTGAAATGTGCTTCGAGTGGGGTTGGGAGTAAAGAGGCGATAAATTATAACCTTACGCTTGATGATGCTGATATTTAAGTATGTCGAGGTTTCGGACGTCGTATCTCTTCAAGCAATGTGCTGAACTATGATATAATTGGGAAGGCACGTTCATCTACATCCACATACATACTCCGCAATCCACCGTAAGGTAAGTAGCGGAGGGTACATTGTACCACTACTAGGCATTTCCTATTTCACCCCCAAATAGAACGAGGAAAGAAAGGAAGGCCTATATGCCTCCGTACGAGCCCTAATTTCTTTTATCTTGTCTTTGTGATCACTACGCGAAATGTAAGTAGGCGGCAGCAAGATCGTACTACACTCAGCTTCAAATTCCGGCACTCTAAATTTCCTCTACAGAAATTCACGAAAAGAACGGCGTATTTACTCCAGCGATCCCCAATTGACACTCGCGCATTGGTCGAAGCTACCAGTAACAAACCAAGCTGCTGGACTCTAAACTGCTTCTATGTCTTCCTTTAAACTGATCTGCTGCGTGTCCCAAACACATGAGCAATACTCAACACGTGGTCGCACAAGCGTTTTATACGCGGTCTCCTTTACATATGCAGTACGTCTTCCCAAAATTCTTCCAATAAACCGTTGTTATGCTGTCCATGAATATAATTATTAGTGTAGAAATGATAGCATATAACGTCATTTCGAATACCGTATTTCTTCTACATGAACAGCAGAAATGTAGTAAGCGAAAAACATCTTTCCTTTTATCATTTTCCTCCGTTCTTCAGAAAGAAAAAATTTCTTAAAAGTTTGCCATTGTATGTTACAAGTAGCTATGTGCTCTCGTTGTCAACCAGTGGATGATTAATCGTTATTCGCAAGTCGCATTATGGTGCATTTTTCATGGTTTGTGACTTCATATCTTCTGACCTTCGTGTTGTAGGGTATTTCTAAACCCATACCGACTGATTCCTAAAGTTAGAGAAAATTTGTACCAAATTCGATTGTAATAGGTCCGTCAATTTAAGGGGAGATGAACATTGTCAGAAGATGTGGCAGTCTTTCTACACTACATACTACCAGTGGTCCATCACCTTTGTTCCAGGGTCTTCCCAACACCGACGTTGAATGTGTATATTGCATCAAGAAAACAGTTCCTTAGACTGTCAACAGATGTCACTCAAACTACACAATGACGTGAACAGCCAATCACGAGGAGTGCCAGTGGGACGCAGTTGGCAAGACGTCCGATCAATCCCAGTCATGACACCAGGAAGGAAGTACGCTGCTTGTGTTGACTGTAGTTGCTGCCATGCCTAGAAGGTCAGTTCCTGTTTGATCGTATCCTGATTGTTAATTTGTATCAAGAGGTACTCTTTTCAAGACGTCTAGGAGCGAACTAAAGCGATGTTGTTCGGACGTCGAGGAATTGCAGAGACACGGAAACTGTAGATGACGTCCCTCGCTCTGGCCGTCCAAAGGCAACCAAGACATCTGATGACCGCTGCTTACCGGATTTCGGCTCGGATATGCAACTTCATTTCCGAATGTGCTTGGCGAGGTCCAACTTTGTAGTGCGGTACAGATGTGACCAACAACATGTCGAATTGACTCTTCAGAAGTGGCATCAAGTGCTACACAGATGTGAGACTAGCTTCTGCCTTCAACCAACAATCGCCGGCGACGTGTTTGGAGGCAATCTGTTCAGACCGAACGCCTTAGACAAACTTTGTAGGTAGTGCATCAAGTTATTGGTTTCTTGTTGTTTTGGTGTGGCATTATGTGGAGCCACTGGTGGTTGCAGTTGGAAGGGATGACATCCACCGGTGTATAGTTCAACCATATCGGCGGCATTTCGTTGAGGGATTCCTCTTAACGTTCCGCACTCGTCGTGCAAATATTTTGAAAGCTTCCCTTCATGATAACGACAGCCTATGTTCTCCAGACTTGGACCCTGTCAAAAATGGCTGGAATACATTGAAAAGTCTTGTTTCTGAACGAGACGACCACCAACAATTTTGAGAGATCTACGCCGAATCGCCGTTCAGGAGTGGGTCAATCTGGATCATCATTCCCTTGATAGTCTAGTGCACAGTATGCCACGACGAATTCAAGCTTGCACCAGTGTTAGAGGACGTGTTACCTGGTATCAGGGGTGCTGGGGTATGCAGCAATCCTGAACACAAATTCAGAATGTCTATGTTATTATCATAGAACCCATCAATTTCTGTTTTATTGGTAGTAAAGACATCCATTCTTCTTCTTCTTCTTCTTCGGCTTTTTCCAGTTCAAGAGTCGCTGTTAATGATTTTTGCCTTTCATTTCTATCGGACCCACGTGTCGTCACTCTGAGTCCCCTCTATCTCAGGTCTACATCTACATGGAATGCTCTGCATCACAATTAAGTGTCTGGCAGAGAGTTCATCGAAACAGCTTTTTACTATTTATCTCCCATTCCATTCTCTAATAGCGCGCGGAAGGAAAGAACACCTCAATCTCTCCGTCCGTGCTGTGATTTCTCGTATTTTGTTCTGATAATCGTTTCTACGTAGGTTGGAGTCAACAATATATTCTCGCATTTGGAGGAGAATGTCGGCGACAGGTTTTTCGTAAGTAGCCCCCGCCGCAGCGATAAGCGCTGTTGTTGTAATGATTCCCATGCCAGATCCTGTATCATTTCCGTGACGCTGTCTCCCCTGTATCGCGACAATACAAAACGAGCTGCCCATCTTTGGACTCTTTCGATGTCCTCCGTCAAACTCACCTGATAATAATTCCACACTTGGCAGCAATGCTCTAAAGAAGGACAGACAAGCGTTGTGTATGCAGTCTCTTGTCCATGACAAGTTCTTTCCAGTTTTAGTCTGAAGTAACAGTAATTCCTAGGTATTTTGTGGAGTTAACGGCCCTCACTTTTGATTGATTTACCTTGTAAACAAAGTTTAACGGATTTCTTTTCGTACTTATGTGGACGACTTCACACTTCTCATAATTTAGAGCCAATTGCCAATTTTTACACCATACTGATATCTTATTCAGATCGTTCTGCAGTTGGTTTTGATCTTCAGATGATTTTACTAGACGTCAAATGACGGCGTCATCTGCAAACAACGTAAGAGAGCTACTTAGATTTTCCCCTAAATCATTTATGTAAATAAGGAACAGCAGAGGACCAGTAACACTACCCTGTGGAAAGTCCGATGTCACCTCTGTTTTAGTCGATGTCTTACCATCGATTACTACAAACTGTGTCCTCTCTGACGGGAAATCCCCTATCCAATCGCAAATTTGGGGCGATATACCATAACCACGCCATTTGATTAAAAGCCGTTCGTGAAATACGGTGTCAAAATCCTTCTGAAACTCAGGGAATCAATTTGAGAACCCATGTCGATAGGTCTGATCTCTTCGTGTGAGTAAAGAGTTGGCTGTGTTTCGCATGAACGATATTTTCAAAATCCGTGTTGACTTTCACTCAACAGATGATTTTGCTCGAGATAGTTCATAATATTTGAATACAGGATATGTTCCAAAACCCTGCTGCAAATTGACGTCATTGAAATAGGCCTGTAGTTTAGTGGGTTACTCCTACTGCCTTTCTTGAATATAGGTGTGACCTGTGCAACTTTCCAATCTTTTGGTAGAGATCCTTCTATGAGAGAGCGGTTGTATATGGCTGTTAGGTAAGAAGCTATCGCTTCAGCATAATCAGATAGAAATATAATGGGTATACAGTCCGGACCAGAAGACTTGATCTTGTAAAGTGATTCAAGTTGCTTCATTATTCCAAGGATATCTACTTCATTCTGGCCTCTGTTTGTAATTCGAAATCTGGATTATTGGTTTCGTCTTATTTGGTGAATGAGATTCTAAAAGTTATGTTTAGTAACTCTGATCTGGTACCGCTATCATCGACAGGATCGCCATTACTGTCAGGTAGTGAGTGTATTGTTTGTGTTTTGCCCCTAGTATATTTAACATATGACGAGAATCTCTTTGGGTTTTCAGTCAAATTTCGAGAAAGTTTTTTTGTTGTGAAAAGTATTGTAGGCATCTCGCATTGAAATCCTCGCTAACTTTCGAGCTTCTGTGTAGGATTGCCAATCCTGGGTTTTTGTGTTCGTTTAAATTTAGCCTGCCTTTTACATTGCTTTGACAACATTGTCCTGACCTGTTTTGTTTACCAAGGGGGATCACCTCCTTCTCTTATTAATTTATTTGGTACGAAACAGTCAATTTCTGTCTATACGACTTCTTTGAATTTTAGGCACATCTGGTGTACACTTACGTTTAGTGTCCTTCAAGAAGCAATGTAATGCATTCCTATCTGCTTTGCTGAACAAATGTACATTTCGTCTATTTTTGGTAACTTTGGGAATTTCGCTATTCAGTCTCGCTACGATAGCTCAGTGTTCACCAATACCTGTATCCGTTTTGATGCTCGTTATGAGCTCAGGATTATTTGTTGCTAAGAGGTCAAGTGTGTTTTGGTATCCATTTACAATTCTAGTTGGTTCATGAACTAATTGTTCGATGTAATTCTCAGATAATGCGTTTAGTACAATTTCGCACGATGTTTTATGCGTACTATCTGAGTTGGATACGTGTTTGCAGTTAGACACAGGTTTTCTTTGAACCTTTCTGCTGTTGTCATAGTAGGGGGGGGGGGGGGCGGTAAAAGGAACCAGTTATTAACTTTCTACGATTTTCGAGTAATACCTTTACCCATAATAACTCACAGGAACTATCAAATTCAACTTTACTACACGGTAGACTGCTTTTGACGGCGACAAACACGCCTCCACCTATTTTGTTTGATCTATCCTTTCTGAACACAGTTAGACCTTTTGCAAATACTTCTGCTGAACTTATTTTCGGCTTAAGCCAACTTTCGTTACCTATAATGATATGTGTTTCGGTGGTTTTTATTAACGCTCTCCAACTTATCATTTGCCAACATTTTTTTTCCATCTTTTCCACCACACCACAGGTATTCGGTCTTCTTCCTGCTAACTCTGAGTCATCCACTTTACATCTCATCCCTCTCTCTCTTTTCCATTTATGTATGAAAGAACACGAACCCTTAGAATACTGGTGATGCAAAACTTTTTTTATGTTTGTATGCACGCGGGAGAATAAATATCATAGAATGAGAAACACCAAACTGCAGGTCCTTCGGTACCTAAAGTTGCTAGAATTAGCTGCATTTGAAAATCGACAGACTGTTACGTCGAAGTGCTAGATAACGTTTTTCGCTAATAATCCGTGTGACTGGTAGTACGGAAACTAGTAACACGCAGTCATAAAATGGTAAACTTTACGGAAAACTGTAGCTACAGTCAGATACAGGTTGGAGTTTAGATTACTAGACGTGCAGTATCCAACTTCCTCGTCTAATTTGCGTGCGCGGTCTTTATCGTAAACTGATTTTCAAAATGGTAGCTGCATGTTTAGTAGAAAGAGGGTCACTTAGTTTTAAAGCCGTTATCTCCACAATATAATTTTTGTGACAGACGTATCAGTGATTGGATTTCTACCTAAATGAATATTTTAAATCTCGGTTTTGATGTCTTTGCATGTTTTCAGAACGAATACAGTTTCGTACGAACAAACGCAAAACACAAAAAGCCCTCCATTGAAAAATCCCGGTAGTGGTCTGTCGTTTTCCCAGTGTAACTGTTGAAATACGCTAAAATTAATAACACGAGCTTGCAGAAGTTGTACGAGGGAAGTCGGGCAGTAAGTTTCGTGTTTACCGCATGACACACGAGCGCAAAATAACTGTCTGCGCATTAAATTTCGGGACATTTAATGTCCCCGCGCTCTGTGTGTAGTCGCAGGTGGCGTGTAATCTCCTTTTACCATCCGCAATTCAAATGGTTATATTACAGCGGCACAAAGCGGATTTTCAGCGTGAATGCCTCTCATTATTAAAGGCGTATTCCACTTGTATTTTGACGCTAATTTAAAAAACACTTTTTAACATTAGTAGCCTAAACATTAGCCAAATATTTCGTGATGTTCATTTATCAGTAGGCGTATTAAAGGGAAAGATAATTATCACCCGTTTTGTTAGCATAGAGTACATAATTATATTGCAGTAAATTTAGGTTTAAAATGTACAAAAACTGGCTATTGACGGCAAGGTAGGAATTTAGTAACAACAGCAAATACGAAAGCTTTTTAATTCTTTTGGGATTTAATTTTATTATCCGGAAAACCGACATTGCAGTACTACTGGAAACAGCGGTTAGGTAAAGAATTTGTGACATACGAAGTGAAAACATATTTGCTTCTGTGTTATTCCATATTATTCGGAGTTGTAGTATGCAATATGTCATTCAAAAGAGTAACACAGACTAAGACAAAAAATAAAATAAAACAAATAAATGCATGGCACAACAAAGGATTCATGCAAATGAATCGCAAATTGACGAAAAATACGTATTTGTAAACTTTGGCGTCCGATGGGTGAATATGTGATGCTGCTTCACATCTTTACAACGCAGCTGGCAAGGCTAGTGACCAGGTAATTAAAAGGTAATAAATCGACACCAAGATATAGGGTCTTTTCAAATCTCATTCCATAAATTAAGTTGTACAGTATCTATCCGCCTCAGGCACTTCAACAACAATACAAACTGCGGGATAAACATGTAACCTGGAAACGGGACGCCGATTTCGATCCGATGGCATAAGATGCCACCTGGAGGATTGTAGACCCGATAATGGTTTCATTGTCGTCCGCGAACAGATAGCGTAGTGATTTTTATGTCCCAGCCTCGTCGCCACTTTTGTGTCTCGTTTCCGTCGTAGGTGTCGGTGGCCGAGTAGGAAGACCGACACAGGAATAACGGTAGCACGCTTGTGCAGGTACGGGGGGAGCAGCCAGTGGGACAGCAGAAACTAGAAACACTGGAGTAAATTAGAACGAGATATATATTGCACAGAATTAATACAATACTTAACTTTTACATAGCTCAATACTGCAGAATGCTGATACATAGTTGAGCTAAAGGCCTGCCTAGTTCCTATCCGATAGCCAAGTCTTCACTGGTGCCTATCTGATTCCGAAGTGTTAACTGCTTCCTATCTCAGTCCCAAGTGAACGATGTCGTTCAGTGGTGGCCAAGAGCGGAGTTGTAGCAGAGGGCGCTCGTGGCTGTCGAAGTAAGAACGCCGCGCCGTGCGTGCATGGCGGCGCGCGGCGAAAGTAGGTGGCGCGCACTTTGGACTTGTGCGACACCACAGTGATGTAGGTGCCAGAGTGCATATGTGTGTCCCCTTTAATAGGGAATGTTTTCAGCCATAAGGCTCAGTGTGATAGCAACGTGTGAAGCAACAAGTCTTACCCATCAGAGACGGACGTGTGCTTAAATGAGCGAGTTTGAAAGGGCTCAAATTGTGGCGTTGCTAATGGACAAATTTGCCACACTAGTTGTACGAGGTGATTGCAATCGTCACGTGTTCTCACAAGCATAGACGAGGATGTGGACATCTACGAAAACACAGACGTCCTCTAAAATCGTCGTATTGTAAGGGCGGAACTGAAAGTTCGTGCAGCTATTACAGTACAGATGAGTGTTTTTTGTCCACAAACAAACAGTGTTGCCAGTCGGTTGCTAGCAATGGTGTTATGGACACGAACACCTATAGTTCGTGTTTCACTCACCTCATCAACATACACTCAGTCGCGAAAGTATTTGGACAGTGGGAAGTTTCACGATGAGTACTCGAGAAACACTGACTATGAAATCCAAACATATTTATTAGCAACGAGCTGAAAACCCGGGTATTTATTTATTTACTTATTCCTGCAATTTTTCAGGTATATATTCATTTGTATAAGGGCTGTATGTCTAAAATTACTTTGGAATACAGTTAGTAGCAAAGAAGTAATAGATTAAAACTTGGTGATACTGTTTATGTGCTCATTTCTCATGAACTACGTGTCGTACTGTGAAACAAATTCGATGGTACATTCAGCTAAATGTGTGTATACTGTCTGTAAAATTTTTAAATCAAATGTTTGTATAGTCTATGGGACTGAACTACGGGGTCATCAGTCCCTAAACTTACAAACTACTTACGAACTACCTTATACTAAGGACGGCACAAATATCCATGCCCGAGGGGTGATTCGAACCCCCGACCGTAGTGGCCGTGGAGACCGTGACTGGAGCGCCTCAGTCCCCTCGGCCACCGCGGCCGGCTGTAAAATTTTCTGCGGTTACAATTTAGAAGGTACACTTTACTATATGCGTGTCTACTGTTTGTAAAAATTTCCTGCGGCTCCAATTTGTAGTGTAGAAGTTATAAATTCATAACGTTATACCGAAAGCCGTAGTTTCACACCATGAACAGCGGAATGTTGCTATTTATGTGCTCATATCTCTTGAAATACGTGTCGTACTGTGAAACAAATCCGATGGTACATTCAGCTATATGTGTGTATACTGTCTCTAAAATTTTCTGCGACTACAATTTGTAGTGTACAAATTACAAATTGTAACATTATACCGACAGCCGTAGTGTTACTCCCTAAACAGCGGAAAAGTAGTAAGCGAGAAACTTTTTTCCTTTCATCATTTTACTATGGTTGCCAGCGAGAAAAAGTTCAGTAAAGGTTTGAAATTACGTTTAATGTTTGTTGCAAGTCGCTAAGTACTTACATTCTCATGCAGTGTATTTCGTAAGTCTCGCTCATTATATGGCATTTTTTGCGATTTCTATTTGTTATGACGTAATATCTTTTGAACCACGTACCGTATGTGATCCTTAACCATGCAGCAATTTTCAATACCTCCTCCAATCTACCAGGCATACTTTCCACGAGCTTTTTCGTGAAATCTGGGCCTATATTAGCCCATTCTTGGTGCAGTTTCTCTTTCAAGGTCTATTTCCTATAGATGTTGTCCGCGCGGAGGGTCCGTTTCAATTTATCCCACAAATGTTCGATTGGGTTAGGGTCTGGTGATTAGGGGGCAATTGAAGAGCAACCACATTTGTTCAATATGCGCGATGTGCTTGGGATCATTATCCTGATAAAAATGAAAGTTGTTAGCAATACTTAGATGCCATGCACTCTGCTTCAAATGTCCTCGTAGTATATTCAAATACGCTTCCTTGTCCATCGTATCATCAATGAACACTAAATCACCCACAGCATTGTCGGACATGCATCCCCACACCATGATGCTTTCACCTCCAAACTTTACTGTTGGTTTGAGGTTCCAGGGATTCAGCTCTTCATTGGTCTTTCGCCTCACATTTGCCCTTCCGTCGCTTTGCCATAGTGTACATTGATATTCGTCGCAAAATATCACCCGATTCCACCAAGCCTGATCGTATTCGACCTATTCCCTCGCTAACTGCATACGTTTCTTCTGGTTCACTGCATTTATGAAGGGCTTTCGCCGTGTCACTCGACCACGGCACTGCGATCGTCGTCGTACTCTCCGCACGGTTTCGGGATGAGCTTTTATACCAAGGTCTCCCTCCACCTCACTTGCAATTCGTGTGGCAGATATTTTCGGATTCTGTTGTACCTTTCGCACAATCACATGTTCGTATCTCTGTGAAAATGTCCGTGGCCGTCCTGTACTGGAACGGAATTCCAATCGGTCTTCTTTCTCGAACCGTTTAATAATGTCGTGAACTGTACTTTTCTTCATGTTCACTATTGCGGTAATTTCCCCGCAAGTTTTCCCCTTCGCGTGATGATAAATGACAATTGCCTTTGCTCGAATGTAGAACACTTTCCTCTGCGTCGACCTGCACAGGCTCGCGATACGTGTTTACTAATCATCACTATTGTCTCGCGGAAATATCGGACACACTGAAGTCGCTTCACCCTCAGTGCGTTGCGGAAAGAACTATTCTCTCACGTTGTCCGCCTTTGCCGTTTTCAGGAAATATTACGTAACACACTCATGTCCAACAACAATGCTTCGTATGTGACGCGTGTTTCACGTTGCGACATCGTACCCGTAGTCACAAATACATTACAAAGTGTAATTTCTGTATTTGTTCATGCGGAAAACTGAAAAATTATGCGCATTTACGTGCTGTCAGAATACTTTTGCGACTGGGTGTCGTCTGGTGCCGTCAGAGGATCACTTTGAAGACATAATGAAGACGAAAGCATATTCCTCCTTCAAGTAAATTATGGTCGTTTGTGCTCACGGAGTAGAGCGCATTTGTCAAAGATATACTGGCCCCATCCCAGGTCTTATGATCTGGGGTACGTAAAGCTACAACTCTCGTTCACGTTTGGTAATTGAGGAGGGAATGCTGATCAGTGCTCGGCATATGCAGAATGTCGTAACACCCGATCCTTTGCCATTCTCGTAACTGCGTAGTGATGTATTGTCCAACGTGGTAATGCCTTCCCCCCACACTGCGCGCAAAACACAACTTGCTCAGCAGGACGCTCCAGCAACTTTCCTGGCCAGCACGATCTCCGGAGTCGTCTGCAAACAACCACGTGTGGGATATAATGGGAAGATCACTGACACGTGTCACTTTTTAACCCACAACTCTTGCAGAACACGTAGTCTTGACGTGAAATTATGTACCAGCGCCTGAATGGCTACCTGTGAAGTAGACTTGTGCATAATAGTTCGCGATAGGAAGCTCTCACTTTAGTTCGCGGCTCTGCCGCGAACTAGGTCGTTCTTTTAGTTCGTTCGCTCCCAGTGACGGCTGAGCGGCGTGGTCTGCGCATGCGCTTGCTGCGTGAGCCGCTAACGATATCATCAAACCAAAAGAAGCAGTTTGTGGATAATTTCTCACCTTTAAGTTTAGAGTTATCTCTATATCACGGAAATGGGAATTTATTAGTCAGATATTGTAGAGTGCAGAATACTTCAAAACGGATATTTTGTAGCACTGAACTACTTAATCTAGCAGACAGACGCTGACCTCGAAATTGCTCTCTTCAACAGAAGGCAAACACGTGATTTTTAATTCTGCTGCGCGCGCTCTCGCTATTGCCAGTCGGCCTTAGGAAAAGAATCCAACGAACTAAGAAGCGAGATACGTTTGGCATAATAGTTCTCGACCGGTAACGCACGTTTTAGTTCGCGACCGATCGCGCCTATCTTAGTTCGCGACCGATCGCGCATATTTTAGTTCGCGACCGATCGCACATATTTTAGTTCGCGACCGATCGCGCATATTTTAGTTCGCGACCGATTGCGCATGTCTTAGTTTGCGACCGGTAGCTCTCCTTTCAGTTCACAGCTCGGCCGCGAAGTAGGTCGCTCTTTTTAGTTCGTCCGCTGTTTTTGGCTATTTGCTACCGCTGCTAAAGGAGCTCTTTCTTTTGTTATGGCAGCTTTTTATATAATGATCAATGTAGTTCAAGCGTGTGCTATTTCCCGTATTTTTGGGCAATTAGACATCAAATACTAAAGCAAATAAACCAGCTATTTACAAGAATGGATGATACAATGATAATCAAATACTGTGCATACAGAGTACACGTAGTATTTTATTTTTGAAATGGATTTCTTCACTTATTTAATAGGTCATTACCTACAAATCACGCGATGCTGCACGCTCTCGCGTCCTCTCGTTGTTCCCCGTCAGTCTACGGAAAAGGAGCGGACGAACAAAGAAGCGAGGGATGTGCGAACTAGTTCCCGTAGTTCGCCCGTGGGAGTGCTATTCCGAACTAGTTCGCAAACTACACAAGACTACTGTGTAGGCTACGGTACGTATGTTTCAGCATGTATCGACACCTGGTACCTCAGTACTGCTTGAGCTACTGACCTTGAAAGGTTGTTGTGGTGCCGAATAAATTTGGAAAAAGAAAATCCTTGCAGGGATCGCAAAAATGAAGGTTGTGGGGTGTTTACGAAAGAATGGCTGACACGAGAGCGATAAAGGACAAGTTTGGCTGACTCTCAAAATTCCTGATAATTTCCACTTGTTTGTTACTAATAAAACATCTTTTTTTATCATCATATGCAAATTACCCTAACGAATTTGATAATAAGATTTTTGAATTTCAGTTTGGCCCTGTAATACGCAACACAATCTAATCTCCTTTATTTTATATACGTCTTACAGCAATTTTCGGTTCATAAGATATTATTTTTACCCCTCCAAATTTAGGTGACTGGGTTCTAAAAACTATAAAGGACACTGTTGAAGATTGTTTGCTGTAGTCGGATAAATGTCCGTATCATAATAAAATAAATGAATGAAATAAAATAGACGTAAACGAGCAACAATAATTATAAAGATTAAAAGTAAATCAACACAAAAAAGGGATACAAAAAGAGATGAATCATTTCAGCAGGATTCTGCTTGACAACTCATTTCAGCAAGATGACAATCCTGATGGAACTATTGTCTGTTGCTGACGTAAGCAGGCGGTACTTGATCCAAAGATGATACGGCGGTGGGACCTCGTTGAGCAACTGTGCAATGGCGACTGTCTGCTGATAGCTGTAATATTCGCGGCCACGAAAGAATGTCTGGCTCCAAAAATCGGAAGCTGTTACTTCCTAAAATAATTCCCTGCTTTCCCGGTAGATTGCAGTGCCAACGACCTCAAACTAGTCTACAAAGTCTGTGCCACTTCTACCTGCGTAAACTACGAGGGTCACTCCAAAAGAAATGCACACTATTTCCTAAAAACTACAGTTTTCATTTTGCATGTTTGAAAGTTTTACAGTGTGTAGATACATCCTTCCCGCTTGTTTTCAAACTCACAAGGGAACTCCACAAACCCGAGGTGGCAAAACTTTTTGAAAAGTTGCGTTTAGGAAGTCCTTACCATGATAAAATTTATGGCGCATTGAAAATCTGCGGAATTTTATTTTAACCATGCGGAATTAAGCGTTAAAAATTGAACAAAATCCGACTATCTCAGAAATATCGAAGATAAAAATTTCGAACCACTTTTATCCTATGAAACCGGTAAAAGTGTAGTATCTCCAGCCGTTTGTGAAAAAAAAAACTTGAAATTTGTACATTTTCTAACCTCTTTTTGCTTGTAAAAATTATAATTAGGCAGTAATAAGCAGTGAAACGCTTAACGACGTCTGAAGTGATCATTTTAAATATATACCTTCCGGTTTGTATAGTAACTGCACCGATTGAAACCAGAATTTACGCTTTGAAACAAATTGCGCTTGGCCCCCGGAGTAGGCAATAGGCGATGCACGTCCGCGGTCATAATCTATCTGGACTGTGAGAGACACGGAGCCCAGTGGTCCGCTGTGGCCGACGGTTCATCACTCCGCCTTTGGGACCAGCGTGTCGAGTTGACGCGTGGTTCGAACCCGCCCAGTTCTACATACCCCCCCACCTAAACATGACTTCGATCTCGGAGTGCGAAATAATGTTATAAAACTGCAATCGCTAGTTTTTAACCTTTTATGTTCTCCAAGGTTCAAAGAAATGTTTACGTACTGCTGGTACGAAGCTGGATACACCCTGATGCACCCTGCACCTTTCGTTACTCCGGTAGAGTACTGCTTCAAAACGAATATGGGCACCTGTGAAAATGAAGACTGCCAAGAAAGAAGCTTCATTCGATGCAGTTGGTGTACCCAACTGCTGTGCTTTGAGCACTTCGTGGAGCAATACCACCAGTGCAACAACTTTAATGAGTAGGAGTGATTCCACCTGTCATTCTGCCTTTGTGACTTTAAGTATCTTGTCGCTTCTTCCTCCAAAGTAAACCGCAGTCAACATGAAATGCATACACATTGTTTAAAATCTAGTACAGTTTGTTTCAGAGACTCGGGTTTAGTATTGGTGATACTACGTGAAGCGAAACTAACCTTCTATGGACGTTGCAGAAACCATATTTTTGTTACAAATTTATCCCTAATTAATGTAAACGATATAAAATGTTATTTTTATTAGTCACTTTATGCTACAAATACAGTGCTATCAACATTAATAATTTTATTCCTGTTTTTAAATAAAATTTTCTATACGTGCCGATAAAACCCAGGTTACTTTTCAGTGGCCGTTCAAACACAAGTCAAAGTCATTTATCGGCACTTTCGAGCTGTTCACTGTTTTATAGTCAGTATATTTAAAACAGTTATTAACTAAAAAGTGACAATAAAATGACTGCCTGGTTTTTGAATGACCTCTGAAAACTGACTTTTTTCCGCAGGTATAGTTGTAATTACTATATTCATTTTTTTTAAAACTAAATTTATCCTTTTAATTGGTCCAATTCACGTTAAAATAATCCTGTATATGGTATGCAACGTGTATAATTGAGAAGTAGCTAGGTATTACGCTACTATGATAAGATATTGCTATCACATTTCCGAGATAATCTTTTTAAATGTCGCTCCAAATGAGCTATAAGAATTGCATATTAGAGGGGTCCGGGAAACGCGGACCAGCGTACGTGTGCTCCAGCTGGCTCAGAGAGCAGAGTACGACTACGAGCGAGGCTCCACTCCATTCCCCTCCCCTCCCCTTCCCTAACCGTCCCATTCGTTGCCCGGCGAACGTGCCTCGTCTTTTGCCTACTCCGGGGGGCCAAGAGCAATTTGTTTCAAAGCGTAAATTCTGGTTTCAATCGGTGCAGTTACCATACCAACCAGAAGGTATATATTTAAAATGATCACTTCAGACGTAGTTATGCGTTTCACTGCTTATTACTGCCTAATTATAATTTTTACAAGCAAAATTTCAAGTTTTTTCACAAACGGCTGGAGATATCGCAAAATGATCGAAATTTTCGCCAAAGGCTCTACTTTTACCGGTTTTATAGGAAAAAAGTGGGTTGAAATTTTTATCTCTGATAGTTTTTGAGACAGTCGGATTTTGTTCAATTTTTAACGCTTAATTCCGCAGGGTTAAAATAAAATTCCGCAGGTTTTCAACGCACCATAAATTTTATCATGGTAAGGACTTCCTAAAGCCAACTTTTCAAAAAGTTTTGCCGCCTCGGGTTCGTGGTGTTCCCTTGTTAGTTCAACCTGTTGCCGTCACAGCATGTCTTCAAGATGGCTGCTACACTTGACGTTGGTCAGAAACAGCGTGCTGCCGTTGAATTCCTGTGCTGTGAAAACGAGACAGTGGGAAACATCCACAAGAGGTTCAAAAAGGTGTTTGAAGATGCTTCTGTCGATCACAGTACAGTTAGTCAGTGGGCAAGCAGGTTACGTGATGAAAGTTGCAATGATACTCGTAATTTTTATAAGGTTCTGTTATACTCGTCTGCTATGGATATTTAAAAGGGTTATTATTTTTTCCTTTTATTGTAAAAACACTTTATAAAAAAATCTGTACTGAATGGAAGGGATTTCAATTCTTACTACTTTCTGTAAAAATATGTGTTGTTATGTTTCAAGTTCAAATCTAGCTCAGCCAGGTAAAATTTTAGTTACAGACCCGCAGTTGGTATGAGTATCATTTCAACACAGCTCCATATAATTCGTAATCAAATGATTTTTAGTTTTATTTTTAAGTTAGTATATAACAAATTTGTGTGAAACCTACCACCCTGCATTTATTCCGATTTCGAAAATACTGAAATATGATTATAGTATAATTCTAGCCTTAAACACGGCTTGAATATCTATACAGCATCATTGAATGTAGTAACAAGTTCCTGATAAGTTAACTGATTTTTACGAAAAATATGCTTATATAGTTCCAATATCACTGATATTCCTGAATGAAAATTTATTAAATACCACTTGCCCTTTCATTTTTAGAAAAGCTTTAACTTGGAAAACACTGTCCTTAAAAAGCCACAAGTTTCAGTCACTATTTTAGTTTCTCACTTACGAACATTGAGATTGCCACTGACGTCCTGGAAGGCTGAAAAATAAATTATATAAAAGTCTTTTTCTATCTTACACCTCCCTGCCCTGATTTCTAATAATTATTACATTTTATTTTGCCGCGTAATCTTTGCGACGTTTGGCAATCTCGATCGTTGACCATTGGCAGCGTCCGGTGGTAACATTTTACCTGAAGCTTCTCACATACACTTTTAAAGGTGATAATTGGATGATTTAAGTCCAATGATGTAAATGCAAGTTTAAAATATATCGTTATATTTTGTATCACTTTTAAAATAATTCAGATTACACACCTTTTTAACATCGTTGGTTTCATTATCGTACATTAAGGAAACAATGTAACAGCGCTTTTACTATCCCAAGCACAGGACCGAAAAGGACAAGCACAAGACAAGACAAGCCCGATTCTTTTTCATACATCTTATTATAATTATGATTGTCCATTTGCAATCATTATTCTCTGTGCGTCACATGAATTTCTCTGGTTGCAAGCATCGTATACACTACGGGCACGTCGAAACACTTCATTGCTTACATCAAAAGTTTATTCTTCACGATCAACAGTCAATAATTGGAAGGAAATAAGAAAGCGCACACGGTAATATTGAGGATTGTCCTCGCAGCGGCAGGCCTCGTACTGCACACACTCCAGACAATGTGCAGAGAGTTAACGAATTTATAGGGATGGGGATTATGTGGAGGAATGAAAATATTGTCCCTAAAGGATGTATCTACACACTGTAAAACTTTCACACGTGTAGAATAAAAAATGTATCCAAAAAAAAGTGTACTATTCTTTTGGAGTGACCCACGTAGTACGTGTAAAATAGTGAAGGTCAAGGTGAGTCGAATAAGATAAGCAGGTCGAAATTTGAGCTTCGGTGCTACTAATGAGACAGGCAGACCCTATTCTCGTTTCACAATAACTCCCAGGTTAAGTTCAAGCTTAAGGACACTCTCCGAAGTCTGAACTAAGTCCGCAAGTTCCAGCCAAACGAAATAAACATTCTACATCGTCGGCCGCGATGGCCGAGGGGACTGAGGCGCTCCAGTCACAGTCTGCACGGCCACTACGGTCGGGGGTTCGAATCCCATCTCGGGCATGGATAATTGTGCCGTCCTTAGAATTAGCTAGTTCATAAGTAGTTTGTAAGTTTAGGGACTGAAGACCCCGTAGTTAAGTCCCATAAGCTGCACAAACATTTGAACATTTTGAACATTCTACTTCACGTCCTCACCCTTAGGATCCGAAGCGCCAAGTGTCATCCGCACCCTCCGGAGGCGCAGCACCAACTTTCACCACTGTCCGTCCAGCTCTCTCCCCAAGAGCCAATCAGAGACGACTATGCGTTCCCCCAGCTCTGCCCTTCGCTTGCTTACTTCTTTTCTCACGCCAATTCGCTGTGCGCCTCCAGAGCTACTCTGGGTGGAATTTGCCGTCCATAATACTGCCCAACTGACCTCCACTTATTGTTCACATTGCCGGCTCCAGTTGTAATCGTCACAGGGTGCTGTCTTTTTGGAAAACAAAACTTGGTCGTCCTCTCCTCGTAAAATGAGGAGGACGGACCTTTGCAGTGATATCTTTTTCGAAAATAACCTTTGCCGATTTTTCCTCGCAAAAGCTGCTCCCGCTGGCGAAACGGCTGCCTCCATCCCCATGGCTAACCCAGGTCAGACAGTAAAAAGCTGACCAGGTACTCCTCTCGATGTTCTCTAATGCAGTGTTTTTCAACCCCTCCGATTGTGCGACTCCCTGGCAAGTCAAAATATTCCGGCGACCCCTTTCAAGAATAAATATTCTTGAGAACCTTACCCCCGTCATTATGGCGTACTCACCACCCTCCCCGCAAATAACTATTTTGGAGTCTCAAAGGCAACGATTTAATATTGTTTCTGTTGGTGCAACATTAAGGCAAATTCTTGTGTATTTTTCGGAATTGAAATAATTATGCCTACTTTCACTTGATTACTGACAGAAATGTAAATTTTGCACAACGACTGTTTATCATTACAAAATGTTCAAATTTTTGTATAGCTTATGGGACTTAACTACGGGGTCATCAGTCCCTTAACTTACAAACTACTTATGAACTACTTACGAACTAGGACGGCACAAATATCCCTGCCCGAGGGGGGATTCGAACCCCCGACCGTAGTGGACGTGCAGACCGTGACTGGAGCGCCTCAGTCCCGTCGGCCACCGCGGCCGGCGATTTTGATCTTCAGATGATTTATCGTAGTAAAATCATCTGAAGATCAAAACCAACTGCAGAACGATTTGAATAAGATCTCACAATGGTGTGAAATTTGGCAATTAACTCTAAATAATGAGAAGTGTGAAGTCGTCCACTTGAGTACGAAAAGAAATCCGTTAAACTTTGTTTACAAGATAAATGAATTAAAAGTAAAGCCCGTAAACTCCACAAAATATCTAGGAATTACTATTACTTCAAACTTAAACTGGAAAGAACACGTATATAATGTCGTGGGAAAGGTGAACCTGAGACTGCGTTTTATTGGCAGAACCCTTAAAAGTTGCAACAGAACTACAAAGGAAACGGCATACACTACGCTTGTCCGTCCTGTTTTCGAGTATTGCTGCCCAGTGTGGGATCCTTATTAAGTGTGTTTGACGGAGGACATCGAAAGAGTCCAGGGAAGGGCGGCTCGTTTCGTATTGTCACTATACGGGAGAGACTGCGTTACAGAAATGATACAGTATCTGGGATGGGAATCATCACAACAACGATGCTTATCGCTGCGGCGTGGACTACTTACGAAAGTCCAATCGCCGAAATTCTCCTCCGAACGCAGAAATATATTGTTGACTTCCTCTTACATAGGTAAAAATGAGCATCAGATTAAAATACAAAGAAATCAGAGCTCAAACGGAGAGATTCAGGTGTTCTTTCTTCCCGCGCGATATTTGAGAATGGAATGGGAGATAAATAGTATAATGGTTGTTCGATGAACCCTCTGCCAGGCGTTTAAAAGTGATTTGCAGAGTATCCCATGTAGATGTAGATGTATAACATGTTGCTATCAACTTAGTTTGTTGTGAGAAACGACATTTTCCGTGTCGTTACAGAAATGGAGGCCTCGTTGCTGAACATTTCCGAGAGAACACAGTTCATGACACATCAGCAGCTATCATATCAAGAGTTTCCACTACAGTAACCAAACCCCCAGTACATCCCACACCACATCATCAACTCCACCCCCTTCATCACATTCCAACAGTCAGTCACAAACCACATAGGAAGTTTCAACAAAGCACTTCAGCTACGGCTTCAAATGGACATGGATTGCGTACATTTATTAATGATTCCTCTAAAAACTAAATTTCTGTTACTAAAAATTTCGATATTTACATTTGATGTATATAGGCAATTTTTGTTTGTTATTAGAGAACATTTTGGTTGTTAGAATATTATTATGTTTATTCAATATTGATTTTTCTGTAAATTCTGAATTGTTACTCTCTGCCAATGGTGATCGTAATACTATATAACATAACGGAGTATAGGCAATATAGGTGACTCATTTCTTACCTTAAAGGCACAGCTAGTTTTTCCTCTCTTTGACGCGTTGCATCCCTCGCTCAACCACTCTCAATTTGATTCTTGAAGAGGCCACACACTTCTTGGAATTGATCAAGGTTTAGTCTAAAATAGTTCTTGAATTTTTCATCATCAAATTGGTTGTTTAAAGCGAATTCCCCATGACTGTCAGGTTTCATCAATGTTTCGGGTAAAAATTCAGAATCGGAATCCGATTCTGAACTTACATCTATTAACACAGCAGAAGTAGTCACCATCTCGGCCAAATGCACGTGAGCCGCGTCTTCCCCTCACCCCTCGCCTATTTAACGAAGCGCAGCTGACGTTCCGCTGCAAACTGCGGCATGGACCTGCGATCCAACCTGCTGCGACTGTCGCCGTGACAAACGCTCCGTGAGAAATTTGACGTGAGCCACCCTGCGTCACGTCACGGACATGCGTCTCATTTTGCGGTCTGCCTAATACATGGAAGAAAGGCACGACACTAAAGGACGTGAGATACTTTATGGTGAAAATCGACTACTCGACGGGCGTGCGCTTTTCGTGCCTGAGAGTAAATTGGCAGGAAGCCATATCGCGACTGCGTCTATGATGTCGACCATCTACAGATTGTGCCAAGTGTTCAGTTATGAATTTTCTAGTGTGCTGCACAATTAGGATGCGCAGAAGAAAGGAACCTAGTGCTGTGTGCTAACATCGGAAGTTAAGCTACCTTGGTCGAGCTTTTTATTGCCATTCACGCTGCTCAAAACAAATAGGGGATCAGGTGAAATATCATAGTGGTTACTATTGTGTGTGATACAGTATGATATTCAGCTGTTTAAACTCTTTTATTGAGGTTTATGTGTCGGTTATTTCGAGCAAGGCACCATGGGGCTACTATAATAGTCAAAAAAAATGTTCAAATGTTTGTTAAGCTTATGGGACTTAACTACGGGGTTATCAGTCCCTAAACTTACAAACTACTTATGAACTACTTACAAACTAGGACGGCACAAATATCCATGCCCGAGGGGGGATTCGAACCCCCGACCGTAGTGGCTGTGCTGACCGTGACTGGAGCGCCTTAGTCACCTCGGCCACCGCGGCCGGCACTATAATAGTCTAACAGTCATTCTCGTTGCCCTCTAATATGGAATATGATCACCTCGGACAGTCAGTTCAGCTACACACCGGCATGGTATGGACAGCACGAGATTATCTGCAGGGAGATTGAGGGATATGTGTCCATTCATCCACCAATTAAATATCCACCTCTGCAAACTTTGTGGCAGGAGCTCGTTTGGCTACAATGCGACTGTCAAGTGCATCCCAGACATGTTCATCGGGGTTTAAGTCACTCCATTCGTTCAGTTTTCCCTGTTTGAAGCATGTTGTTATCAGTACAGCTCTGTGGGGACCAAAGGTGTGGTCCACCAGAAACAACTGATCTCGTAAGGCACAAGCGTAGGGCAGAACGAAAGCTTGAAGGATCTCGTCTTCATCCTTCCGAGCACTCAAAGCGCCATCCAGTACGACGTAGAGGTCCGTATGTCTGCCGATACTGACTCATGTCCACACCAGTCGATCACCACCAACATATGGTGATGTTTCCTGCACATAATCTGATTGTTCCCAATTCCACATTTTCTCCAGATGAGAGAAAGACGATTGTCCGACCGAACACAAAATCTTGACTCATCTGTGAACAGAAATCGGTGCCATTCGTTACGACTCCAATCTTGATGTTCCTTCACCCAGTTTCCATGGGCTAAACGATGTCGTGGTTTTAATGGGACACACGCCATACTCTTCAATGCATAGAGGCCACATTCCTGAAGGCGATTTCGGACTGTGTTGAAGGGTGCGTTGCAACTGAATTGCTTTCAGTCTCCTGTCTCGACAGACTAATAACCGGAGATGACAGTCATCTATCGCTGATGTTACCTATGGTCAACGTTGGCCTAGCTTTCTTTTAACGGTTCATGTTGTCCGAAATCCTGGTCATGTAAATTACACTTTGCGACACTCCAATAGTTACAGCCACATCCCTATGTGTCTGTCCTGCTTCAAAACTCCTTATGGATCTCCGTGCCAGAGCTTCGGGCAAATGAAGTTGTTTTTTATTTACATTACCTACACTATCTGAATCCAACTGCTCGTGTAATTCGTTTATTAAACACTAGTCAACACAAACCCCCTCTGCAGCAACTTTTACTACCTCTACCTCGGTTGCCGTAAATTTGTTTCCTGCACTCCGAAAAACCCGACAGAAAGATGTCGAACCATTTAAGTTTATTCTGCCGATGACAGTACTTCAGAACCCAGATATCCCGTAATGGCTCTGATCTGTGTGGATATGCTTTCGCATTTTCTTAAACGTTTTTTCTATGGTTGATGTTCTCGTAACACCGAAGATGTTGCACCAGAGCCCAGATGAAATATCTAAAATCTGAAAGATGTTTACGTTTCACAAGGAAAAACCCTAAAGTGTGCATCAATACGAACGTTGCTCATACTCGTGTTTGAACAAAAGTTGTTCCAACAGTGAAAGAATCAGAATTATTAGACAAGAAATATTTGTTCAACTTTATGTTCTGCACTTTAAATGCTGTTTAGTGTGTTTGCAAGTAGACATTTTCTTCAGCAAGTAAATCAATAAGTTTCGAATGTTTGGACAACAAGTCCTGTAGACATCGTGATCACTAGAGACCAGAGGCACAAGTATAAGGATACGGAAGGACAACGACTGTGCCCTTTGAAAGGAACCACCCCGGCCCTTGCCCCGACCATTATTTAGGGGAATAACGGCAAAAGTGAATTTGAATAACCGGATGCGAGTTTGAACTGTACTCCTCTTGAATGCGAGTCTGCGTCTGAATGCTTGTGCTAAGCCTGCAGATGTGTGACACTGCACAGGTTGGAATTTTTTCACGTTTCGCGCGACATTATTCGATAAATAATTCAAATTTTCAAATGAAAAATTTACATAAATGTTTTTGTAATGTTTCCACGTGCAGGAGAAAGCGATCAAAGTTTAGTTTGGATGACTGAGGGCATTAAAATTTAAAGTGTGAGGACTGTTATCAGTTTTTTTATAATAAATGTAGTGTAATTTATACTCCAAATACTTGTTGGTTTTGTACGTTATGTCATATCATAATCACTTAAATCAATGCAGTAAAACAATTAAACAAGAGCGAATATAGTGACACACACAATTTACAAGGTAAAACCGACGTTTGTCCATTCATTACCGAATTCAAAAGTAAGAATAAATATTTTTTCTAAATATTCTAACCTGTGTAGAACTGTTATATTTGAATAAATATTTAAATGTTTTCTTGACTTGACAGTAAGTATACTCTCAGTAATGCAGAATAACAATAGTAAAACAATTCAATGTACAGAAGTAATTTTGCAGGGTAAATTATTATCAAAATCCTCAAGATATCTGAAATTATTGAATGTATAGTAACATTCATAACGCTTCGTTATAAAAATTTATTTTTTCTACATTAGTTTTGGTAAGGTCAGTGCTAACAGCCGTCATGTATTTAATAAAATGCATCTTCAACCATCAGCTGTTTTATTAAAATCCTTAAAATGGACTAGTTTCGGTCCAGGACCATCATCATAGATACAAAGGTATTAAAACAGGTTAGTCAACAGCATTAAATACGAGAATGTCCTTTCTCGCATTTAATGTTTAACTATGATAATCTAGTACGACATATGTAGTTTTATTCAAAGTGACTCTTGCTGTTTTCAGCCAGATCTATTTCATTTAATGCTGTTGACTAACCTGTGTTAATACCTTTTTATGTATGATGATGGTCCTGGACTGAAACAGTCGATTTTAAGGATTTTTAATAAAACAGCTAATGATTAAAAATGCATTTTATTAAATATATTAATAACTTTCTACAAATAGGCGAAAAACTCTTAGTCCATACTTATAATATCTCGAATATTATGAAAAATTATTTCACTTATCTTCTTCGTTTCTTTTCACAAAACTGTTTCAAATTTTGTACCTAATTACATTTTGCTTTACGGATACCAAGAAGTTTTCCTTTAATTCTTGGAGTTGAGGACCATCGCTGATTTTCAATGGTTCATATTGACCACTATATGAACTCTGCTCGCCCTGCCCCAAGAACTACGTGACACTGATAATTGTTCCACAGTACACAAAAACTTTGAGGCTTAGTTACGTGGACATCAGTGATCTTCTCAAATTTGCATCCATTGTCATTGGTGACAGTTAACGCGCACGTCGGAGTATCCGACATGCTTGACATTGTCTTCGACATTCGGATACGTGAGGTTTATAAGTTGTGACTACAGAAACTCGGCTTGTTGACCATACCGGTCAGAAACACGATTCGTTTAACGACATCTTTAGGCTGTAACTGAACAGGGTAAGGAAGAAGCGGCGGTTCTTACTTACAAATCACACTATTGGGAACTAGATTCCAGATTTTTACAAACCTCCACCGGTTTCAGAGAGAGTTGTACATCAACCGATTTTTGGTGAGTGATTTTTTGGTTTCAGTCTTTTCACAATGCACCAGAGGCGCCGACATTCCAAATTCAGTGTGGGTGCCTGTAGTTTCAATTTGCGTTACCTCTTGGGTCACTAGGATAAAAGAACTGGCCTTCAGTATATACACAGCTCTAGTCAGAAACAGCACCAATTATATTTGTCGCTCCATCAGTAGCAATATCTTTGCATTGCTTGAAGTCTAAAGAAAAACAAGAGAGAATATTAGTTATTGTAAACAGTACTTCAGCCGTTGTAAATTCAATTTATAGACACCAAAACGTAAATAGTTAATTTGTAAATTATCATCACTGTTACGTTCAGAAAATTGTAACGAGATTTCACATAAGTCAGACGGCAGTAGAATGTAAAAATTTCGATACTCATTTGCCTGTCAGAAGTACTTACGTCTCCCATAAACCTATTGATGTGGTCGTGCATGTCGACAATTAGATGCACTTTGCCTTCAATTTCAGTTGTAAATGTGCATGGTTATGTCAGTTAGAAACGCCAGTTATGGAATTAAGTAATAATCTTTTTGACAATCCATTTATAACCCGTTCATTTCGAGAAAGGGAGATATATACCCTCTCCAGGTGGGACTGACGGAAGATATTGAGAAGGTTCAGAGAAGGGCAGCTCGTTTTGTTTTATCACGTTACGGGGGGGAAAGCGCCACGGAAATGTTGCACGAATTGGGGTGGAAATCATTAAAAGAAAGACGTTATTGATTGCGGCGTGATCTGTTTGCGAAGTTTCAATCACCGACTTTTACTTCTGAATGTGAAATCTTTGCTAGCACCCACCTACTTAGGGAGACATGACCATCCCAATAAAATAAGAGAAATCAGATCGAAAACGGAACGATTTAGGTGTTCTTTCTTCCCGCGCGTTATTAGAGAATGAAACGATAGAGAAAAGTTATGAAAGTGGTTAATGAACCCTCTGCCAGGCACTTAAATGTGATTTGCAGAGTATCTATGTAGATGTAGATGTAGATATCTGCTGTGCTACCTATCCGTACTCAGTTTGCTTATCCTTCAGGAACCCTTTGAATTGGCCTTATGTATGCCATGACAAAGTACAAAACTCAACGAATTTAGAACATCTTTAATTAAACAAGAAGCAATGTATAGTCGAGATGGCTTCCCCTAATTGACTTTTGAGTTCATTTCTTTGTGGAATTATTAATCCTGTTTACAATCTCTGTGGGTAGATCACCTTTTACCTGTCCGTGATATCTTGCGTAAAGATGTGTGAAGCGATGTTCTTCCTTGTACTTCTTATCAGAATAAAATAGTTCAACTCAGATCAATGATAAGCAAATCCACATTTCTAGCTTTTATGGATTTGGAGAAAGCTTTCTGACAGTGTTGACTGGAATACACTGTTTCGAATTCTGAAGTAAGCAGGCATAGAATAGAGGGAACGGAAGGTTATTTACAACTTATACAAAAACTGGACAGCAGATATTAGAATCATAAGGCAAGAAAGGGACATTAGTAGCGATGGGAATAAGACGGGGTTGTAGTCTTCCGCGATCTGTACATCCAGCACACTGTGAAGAAAAGCAAGGTGAAACTTGGAAAAGGGGTTGAAGTTCAGGCTGAAAATGTTCAAATGTGTGTAGAGCGTATGGGACTTAACTACTGGATCATCAGTCCCTAAACTTACAAACTACTTATGAACTAGCTTATACTAAAGACGGCTCAAATATCCATGCCCGAGGAGGGACTCGAACCCCCTACCGCAGCGGCCGTTCAGAGCGTAACTGGCACGCCGCAGGTCGCTCGGCCACCGCCGCCTAAGTTCAGGCTCAATAATTAAAAACTTTTTGGTTCATCGATGACACTGTAATTCTGTCAGAGACAGCAAGAGATCTAGAATAGCAATTGAATGGAATGAACAGTGTCTTGAAAGAAATTCGTAAGATGAACATTAATAGTAACGAAACAAGCCTAAAGTAATGTAGTGTAAGAAAGTCAGGCGATGCTGAGGAAATCAGATTACAAATGTTCAAATGTTTGTAAATCTATCGGACTAAACTGCGTGGTCATCAGTCCGTAGCTTACAAACTACTTAAACTATGGTAAACTAACCTAAGGACAACACCCATGCCATAGGGAGGACTCAAACCTCCACGGCGAGCAACCGCGTGCTCCACAGCGAGACGCTTTAGACCGCTCGGCTACTCCACCGCGGCTAAATCAGATTACGTAACGTAGAAATAAAGGTTGTAGATGACTTTTGTTACTTCGGCAGTAAAATAATATACGACAGTCGCAGTACAGATCATATAGAATGTAGATTGGTAAGAAAAGCGTTTTTGAAAAAGAGAAAATAGTTGATTTAGAATATTAACTTAAGTGTTAGGAAGCCTTTCCTGAAGGCTTTTGGGTAGAGTGCTGCCTTCTACGGTAGTGAGACATTGACGATAAATAGTTCAAAGAGGAAGAGGATAGAAGCTTGCCGGCCGCGGTGGCCGAGGTGACTGAGGCGCTCCAGTCACGGTCAGCACGGCCACTACGGTCGGGGGTTCGAATCCCCCCTCGGGCATGGATATTTGTGCCGTCCTAGTTCGTAAGTAGTTCATAAGTAGTTTGTAAGTTTAGGGACTGCTGACCCTGTAGTTGGGTCCCATAAGCTTAACAAACATTTGAACATTTGAACATTTTTGATAGAAGATTTTCAAGTGTTCTGCTAAAGACGAATGTTGAAAATCAGATGGGTAGATCGCTGATGAGGTACTGAATAGAATTGGTACAAGAGGATTTTCTGGCATATCTTGATTGAAAGATGGGATCGATTGGTAGGGCACATTCATAGTCGTCAAGGAATCCTGCATTTGACATTTGAGGGAAGTGTGTGGGATAAAATTCCCATTGGAAGATGTAGTGGGACGGATTATTGTCTCCGCTACATATCTCATGTCACCTCAGTTTGTGCAGGATAACTTACTTATATTTGTATTCTTAAATGATTTTTCCACTCCCATGAACCACAGACATGGCCGAGGTGGGGTGGCTTGCGTGCCTCAACGATACAGATAGCCATACCGTAGATGCAACCACAGCGGAGGGGTATCTGTGGAGAGGCCAGACAAACGTGTGGTTCCTGAAGAGGGGCAGCAGCCTTTTCAGTAGTTACAGGGGCAACAGTCTGGATGATTGACTCAGCTGGCCTTGTAACATCAGCTAATGTGGCTTTGCCACACAGCTACTGCGAACGGCTGAAAGCAGGGGGAAACTACAGCCGTTACCTTTCCCGAGTACATGAAGCTCTACTGTATGAACATATGATGATGGCATCCTCTCGGGTAAAATATTCCGGAGGTAAAATAGTCCCCCATTCGGATCTCCGGGCGGGGACTACTCAGGAGGATGTGATCATCAGGAAAGACAATACTGGCATTCTACGGGTCGGAGCGTGGAATATTTGATCCCTTAATCGGGTAGGAAAATTAGAAAATTTAAAAAGGGAAATGGATAGATTGAAGTTATATATAGTGGGGATTAGTGAAGTTCGGTGGCAGGATGAACAGGATTTCTGGTCAGGTGAGTACAGGATTATAAATACAAAATCAATTGGGGATATCACAGGAGTAGGATTGATAATGAATAAGAAAATAGGAATGCGGGTAAACTACTATGACCAGCACAGTGATCGCATTATCATTGTCAAGATAGATACGAAGCCAACACCGACAACAGTAGTACAGGTTTATATGCCAACTAGCTCTGCCGATGATGAGGAATGAAAGAGGAAGCCGCCTGGTAGAATTATGCACGGAATATAATTTAGTTATAACAAACACCTGTTTTAAGAATCACAAAAGAAGGTTGTATACGTGGAAGAGACCAGGAGACACCGGAAGGTATCAGATAGATTTTATAATGGTAAGACATAGATTCCGGAACCAGGTTTTAAACTGTAAAACATACCCAGGGGCAGATATAGACTCTGACCATAACTTGTTGGTTATGAACTGTAGGCTGAAACTAAAGAAACTACAAAAAGGTAGGGAGATAAGGAGATGGGACCTGCATAAATTGAAGGAACGCGAGGTTCTTAAGAATTTCAGAGGGAGCTTTAGGCAACAATTGACAGAAACAGGGGAAAATAAAACAGTAGAAGAGGAATGGGTAAAATTGAGAGATGAAATAGTGAAGGTAGCAGAGGACAAAATAGGTACGAAGGCAAGACCTACAAAAAATCCTTGGATATCACAGGAGATACTAAATTTAATAGATGAAAGGAGAAAATATAAAAATGCATTAAATGAAACAGGCAAAATGGAGTACAGACGACTATGAAATGAGATTGACAGGAAGTGCAAAATGGCTAAGCAGGAGTGGCTAGAAGGCAAATGCAAGGATGTAGAAGAATGTATAAATAGGGGAAAAATAGATGCAGCCTACAGGAAAATAAAAGAAACATTTGGAGATAAGAGAAACAGATCTATTAATATCAAGGATAATGATGGAAAACCAGTTCTCAGCGAAGAAGGGAAAGCTGAAAGGTGGAAAGAGTATATAGAGGGGCTCTACAAAGGAAATGAACTCCGAGACAGTATTGTAGGAAGGAGATACTGTATTGAGAGAAGAATTTGACAGAGCCCTGAAAGACCTAAGTCGAAACAAGGCCCCTGGAGTAGATGATATTCCCTCAGAGCTACTGAAGTCTCTGGGAGAACCAGCTATGACAAACCTGTTTCACCTGGTGTGTAAGATGTATGAGACAGGCGAAGTACCCTCAGACTTTAAGAAAAATGTTATAATCCCCATTCCAAAGAAAGCAGGTGCAGACAGGTGTGAAATCTACAGAACCATCAGTCTAATTAGTCATGGTTGCTAAATATTAACACGAATTATATACAGAAGGATGGAAAAGGTGGTAGAAGCCGACGTCGGGGAAGATTAGTTTGGGTTCAGGAGAAATGTAGGAACACGGGAGGCAATACTCACGTTACGGCTTATCCTAGAAGATAGATTAAGAAAAGTCAAACCTACATTTCTAGCTTTTGTAGATTTGGAGAAGGCTTTTGACAATGTTGATTGGAATAAACTCTTTCAAGTTCTGAAACAAGCAGGAGTAAAATATAGGGAACGTAAGTTTATTTATAACTTGTACAAAAACCAGACAGCGGTTATCAGAGTTGAAGGGCATGAAAGGGATGCAGTGGTTGGAAAGGAAGTAAGACAGGGTTGTAGTCTTTCTCCATTGTTATTCAATTTGTACATTGAGCAAGCTATAAAGGAAAGCAAGGAGAAATTTGGAGAAGGAATTAAAGTTCAGGGTGAAGAATTAAAAACATTGCGTTTTGCCGACGACATTGTAATAATCTCAGAGACAGCAAAAGACCTGGAAGAGCAGTTGAAGTGAATGGACAGTGTGCTGAAAGGTGCATATAAGATGAACATTAACAAGAGCAAAACTAGGGTAATGGAGTGCAGTGTAAGGATATCAGGTGATGCTGAAGGATTTAGATTGGGAAACGAAGCAATAAAGGAGGTAGATGAGTTTTGCTATTTGGACAGTAAAATAACAAATGATTGTCGCAGTACAGAGGATATAAAATGCAGAATGGCAATGGGTAGAAAAGCGTTCTTGAAAAAGAGAAATTTGTTAACATCGAATATTGATTTAAGCCTAAGGAAGTCTTTTCTGAATTTGTATGGAGTGTTGCCTTGTAAGGGAGTGAGACATGGACGATAAACAGTGAGGACAGGAAGAGGATTGAGGCATTTGAATTATGGTGCTACAGAAGAATTCTGAAGATTAGGTGGGTGGATCGCGTAACTAATGAGGAGGTATTGAACAGAATTGGAGAGAAAAGAAATTTCTGGCATACCTTGACTAAAAGAAGGGATAGATTGGTAGACATCAAGGAATTGTGAATTTAGCATTGGAGGGAAGTGTGTGGGGTAAAAATCGCAGAGGAAGACCAAGAGATGGATACAGTAAGCAGATTCAGACAGATGTAGGTTGCCGTTCTTATGTGGAGATGAAGAGGCTTGCACAGGATAGGGTATTGTGGAGCGCTGCATCAAACCAGTCTCCGGACTGAGACCACAAAAACAACAAATGATTTTTATGTAAATGTTTAATGTTATATGATTCTTAAAGAAGTTTTTTGTATGTTTTTTTTATGTTTCATGTGCTGTGAGGCGAGTCATCCTACGAGGGCAACATCTTCGACGCCGATTCCAAAGAGTAAATATCCGGCCACATCAAGTCGCGGGTCGACAACCACGAGGCAAGAAGATGTTGATCTCTGCGGTTGTCGTCGTAAGAGTTGACATTATTATCGACGTTTTAAAAGTCAGTTCCCTATTGTCTGTCAATGACTACATATGTAATGTCATAGAAACAATAAATGTTATCGTGTTTAAACTTGACGAATGTGTCAGAGTACATCATTTATGAAGAATTATTTTATATATTTGAAGATAAGGTTTCAGCACACGTTCCGCCGTACGAAGAGGTCGTTCCGCCACAAAGACCAATACAGTTAGCAGGTTCAAATACATGTTGGTTAGCTGTCTTGTGAGGAAGTGAAGTATAGAGTAGGATGGGGAGCTGTATAAAACCAGTCTCCATAACAATGCAAGACATTCGGATGTCCATTAATCTCAATTAATCGAATTAATGGAGCAAGCTGAACTAATCATGGCTGTCATTGCAACTCGGACTGTTGTATCAGTTAGGACTCCCTGCAGCCAGTAAGCAGTGACTTGGTCCCTCCCCCGATACATCCGCCAAACGGGCTACAAGCCGCTGCTCAGTGAACCGTGGGGCATTACTGGAATATCGTGCCCGACAGTTCGTTCTTGCGAGGACGCCACTTCTTAATATGCGCAATTGACAGCTTTGAATTATTATTGTTATTTTTTTTATTCGATTTTTATTTCCTTCATTTTTTGTGGTTCCTCAGTACCCCCAAAATTTGTAGGGTTCTGATTACCCGAAGAAACTTCGTGAGGGCTGCGTGAACACAGGAGCGCACAAGTTGTCGGCGCCCCTGCAGTGCATCTCCGATTACAGCTGGCCATTTATGGGGTCGTAAAATATATTCGAAATAAATCGCCACGTAGAGAGTACCTAAATAAACAGATTTCTTATAGGAATGTGTGGTCGCTAATGGCATATTACAAAACTATTGTGTACAGAAGTATGAAAGAAAGGAAGCTGCAGAGGGAAGGCAAGAAGTTTATTTATCGACTGTTCACACGATGTGCTCGAAAGACCGGCCACCACCAGCGAAACAAGATTTCACAGTGATGGTACATAGATCGGCGTACGTTAGGAAAGACGTTACGCACGTCGATCAGATATCCAGCAGCTTCAGACACGCGGGCGACTACATGTTCTTCAGATGTGATGAGTATCTCATAAAAACACGATTTTAATGTGACCCCGAAAGAAGAAATAAGCTGAACGGGGTGGCGAGGAAACTGGTCCGCCCCATCCTACCCACTTTGCCTGTAGATAGCGTCCAGGTGATTCCTGACGACTCGAATGAAGAGTGCTGGGGGCTCCACTCGTCTCCGAACAGATGGAAGTTCAAGTAAGAAATGTTCAAATGTTTGTTGAGCTTATGGGACTTAACTACGGGGTCATCAGTCCCTATTCAGGTAAGATCCCTACATCTATATCAACGTGGGATACTCTGAAAATCACATTTAAATGCCTGGCAGAGGGTTCATCGAACCATCTTTATACTATTCATCTAAGTACTGAAGGAATATTTTGTTTGTGCGACCAGTTAAACGACTAGGTAGGATGTACGACACTCCTAAGTTATTGTTCACACTGCCTGCTAAAACATTAATGGAAAACCCTGTTTGGTAGGCATGTGCTATTGTGCCGTGTGGGTTGCCATGAGTCCACAAGTGAGAATTATGGATGTTAAACTCATCCGATATCGTTAAGGTAGCCTCATAAGTAAATAAAACATCGGCAGGGAAGGTGTAATTGGCTGCAATCTGTTGTACGTACCGACGAATGAAGCTGAGAGGTCGAAGATAATCGCCAGTTCTTAGTGCTCGCAATGACTGTAAATGGTGCATTTCGTCTTCATGTGAAGTCTTAACCCTTTGATGATTCACAACCAACGCAATTCCTGAATCTCTCGAAAGCGCGAAATATATTATCTACTAACATTCTTTCTTCCACTCCTGGAGTTCTATGGTATCTTCAAATGCGAGCTCCATGCATTGCAGCATAAACGATTCATTCGAGCGTAACTCCCGATGAAGAAGCACGAATGACCTACGATTCGGCTGATGGTTATCCTGGAATCGGTCCATGAAAACCCTTTGAGGAGCCAATCCATTATCTCGTGCAGCCCCCATGCAAGAAATGTATCTGGGCGAGCTGTGCATTAATAAAGCGATGCATGCTTCTCGAGATCCGTGCGGAAACAACAAATCCAGCAAGCGAAGTGCTTGTACACAGTGCACTCTTCAGCACTTCCTACCGGCTCAAGGCGTCATTAGAGATCTCACATTCCTGTAGGAAATCTGCTTATTTCGTTCCACTCTACCAGCTGTTTCATTTTTGACATATACAGATGTGAGGGTCTGGCACAAATTTTCATCTGTCACCAAGTAACTGATCATCTTCAGTAATGCAGATTTCGAAAATAGCGAATAAATAATTATTTAATATGAGAATGGTTTAAAAAGTTATCGGAATCACGAGGACAGGTCACCGCTAGTGCAACGAGTTGTTCACGTGATAGACACTGGACTATTTCCTAGAAACACGTGTCGTGTCAGTGCTCTTGAAAGATAGCTGTGGCGGTGACGTGGCTCTTTTCTTGTTCCGGCGTAGTTATTTGCGGAAATGGAAGGAAAGAGATTCGGGCAGTGACTAAGTACTCCGTGAAGAATGGAACGAAAGCAAAGAACATTCATGCTGATTTCCAGAATACACTGTGGAACTCTGCTTCTTCACATTCAACTGTTGCCAAGTGAACAGATGAATTTGAATGTGGTCGTATCAGCTTGGATAATGAGCCGCGCAGTAGTCGTCCAAGGTTTGTCACTGCTCCATGTCATTGAAAAAGTTCACAAAACGGTCATCGAAGATCGCCGATTGAACGTGCGTGATATTTCTCACGATTGAGAGATGTCATCTGAAACGGTATATCACATTTCAACTGGAAAAAAAACCAATCAACATGTTGCCCAGCCAGGCAGTAGGAGCTTTCAATAATGTGGTAACTATTCAAAAGAAAATAGCAAGAAATAGATTACATATAAATTTTAATAAAAAGTGTCTTGCAGCCAATGTTGTGCCCAACTATGCAAAAATAAAAATCCCTTGCTCCACAAAAATAGCTAAGGTAGTGAGAGAAAAAAGTGAAATTCTGTGGATCAAACTACAGATTCGTGAATTTTATAAAAATAACCATATAATGTCTGAAAAGTACGAACAACTTAAAACCTTTTTAAAAAATATTTTAACCGAAACCCAATTTCATAATATGCAACTGGCGTTGTATGATAAAGTCAACAGGTTTCTAATTCCTTTTCAAAAAAGACAGGAAAAAAAGTTCAATAAGTTGTGTATAAAACAAAAAGTGACTAGTGATCAAAAGGTAGAACATCAATTCGCTGAAAGGATTACAAACTTGACAGATATAACTTTTACAGAGGATGAGAAAAGTCTCTTAAACAAAGGTTTAGCTTTTAACATTAACAAAAACTTTAATCAGAATTATTTAAAAGAAATTATAGTTGACACAAAAATAGCAACAGAACAGGCTAAATTGAGTAATCCCCAAACTATTAACATTGCAGTAAAGGTAGATCAGTATATAAAAGATGGTAAAAAAAGATTCTTTTAAAGCTAAAACTACAGATGAGATAACATTACAGTCTATTAATAAAAAACTAAATGACCAAAAAGCCCTAGTAACAAAAGCTGATAAGGGTAATGCTATTGTCATCATTCATTATCATGAATATATAAGCAAAACTGAAGAATTCATTGTTTCTAATAATATTAGAGAAGTAAAGATAGACCCCACAGTCAAACTTCAAAACACCCTTAAAAAGAAGATACATCTACATCTACATACATACTCCGCAATTCACCGTAAGGTGCGTGGCGGGGGGTACACTGTACCATTACTAGGCATTTCCTTTCCTATTCCACTCCCAAATTGAACGAGGAAAAAAAGAATGCCTATATGCCTCCGTACGAGCCCTAATTTCTCTTATCTTGTCTTTGTGATCTTTACGCGAAATGTAAGTAGGCGGCAGCAAGATCGTACTACACTCAGCTTCAAATTCCGGCCCTCTAAATTTACTTAACAGAAATTCACGAAAAGAACGTCGTCTTTCTTCCAGCGATCCCCAATTGAGTTGCCGGAGCATTTCCGTGACACTCGCGCATTGGTCGAACCTACCGGTAGCTGCTCGCCTCTGAACCGCCTCTATGTCTTCCTTCAAACCGATCTGCTGCGGGTCCCAAATACTTGAGCAATACTCAAGACGTGGTCGTACAAGCGTTTTATACGCGGTCTCCTTTACAGGTGAAGTACATCTTCCCAAACTTCTCCCAATAAACCGAAGTCGGCTGTCTGCCTTACTCACAACTGTCCTTACATGCTCGTTCCATTTCATATCGCTCTGCAATGTTACGCCTAGATATTTGAACGACGCGACCGCATCAAGAAGCTCACTACTGATGCTGTATTCGATCATTATAGGATTGTTTATTCTACTCATGCGCATCACCTTACATTTTTCTACATTGAGAACTAGCTGCCATTCTTCGCACCAACTAGAAATTTTGCCTAAGTCAACCTGTATGATATTACAGTCAGTTACAGACGACACCCTCCCATACACCACAGCATCATCAGCAAGATAGATAATATTATGTTTCTATTTACTGAAAGAGAAAAGAAATATCTAAAAAAGATGAATGTATCACTCCCACAGCTACGTTCACAAGTTAAGACGCATAAACCCAATAAAAGCATACGACCGATTGTTGATAACAGGTCATCTCCTAACTACGAACTTAATAAAATGCTTAACCGTAAACTTAAAGAAATGTTTACTTTTACTAACCCAACTAATATCAAAAATAGCTATGAGCTTACTCAAATCCTAGACAAAATTGAGATCCCAAATGAATCTACTCTTTCATCTCTAGATATAACAAATCTATACACTAATGTTTAGAAATTATTAAAGCTAATCTTATTATTTCTAAAAAGATGCAACTTTGTGAAATCATTGAATTATTAGAATTGTTAGAATTATCTCTTAGTTACAATTATTTTGGATTCAATGATAAGCTCTATTATCAATCTGAAGATCTTGCCATGGGCAATAGCTTAACAGGCACCCTTGCTGAAATTTTTATTAATAATTTAGAATACAGATTCTTTGAGACCCATAAAAACCTTGCTGAGAAAATCATCTACTACAGAAGATATGTAGATGATGTAATAGTGATGATTAAGGGAACTGAAACTGATATGATCAACTTACAAGCAGGAATGAACAGTATGCACAAGAAAATTACCTTCACATCAGAACTGGAACAGAACAACTCACTTAACTTTCTTGATCTTACCACTAGAAAAGAGAATAAAGAACATGTATACAGCATATACAGGAAATCAACTACATGCGATACTATCATTCATGCTTCCTCTTGCCACCCTCTAAGATACAAGTTAAGCTTTTTCAATTCTATGATATACCGCCTTCTAAAGATCCCACTTAAACCAGCAGAAGTTAAAAAAGAACTGAACATCCTTAAACAAATTGCTGTTGCTAATGGATATAATGATGATGTTGTAATGAAAACTTATAAAAAATTAAAAAAAACAAATCTACACAAAAAAATCTAAAAAATAAAAAAAGGAACCAATAATGAAAAGGTTAAATATGTCTCAATGTCCTACAAAGGTAACCTGTCAGACAAAATAGAATACAAGTTCCGTAAAGCCAATGTTAAGCTAGCCTTCAAAACTTCAAACACCCTTAAACTAAGGTTACGTCACAACTTGAAACAGCAAAAGAATGATTATAGCAAGTCCCGAGTGTACAGATTACAATGTAATGATTGCGAATGTTTTTATATATGACAAACAGGACGATCTTTCACCACGAGGTTCTGAGAACATACTTACTCTCAAAACAAAACGGCTTTAGGCACACATTTAAAAGATGCAAATCATAATGTTAATAAAATTGAGCATAACATGCAAATATTACACAAAACAGTAAAAGGGAGTAAACTAGACTTATTTTATGTACTATCCAGTATTGTATGACTGATACATTGTAGACACTGTTGTATATTCTTTTATAGTTGACCGGAGTTTTATACAGATATTTTGTGATATATAAAACCAATATTGTATTACCGGTGCATTGTGACTACTATTCTATACTTCTATAATTAACTGTTGTTTTATGTTGATCTTTTTATGGTATGCACAAACCGGTATTGTTGACCACTATATTGATGGTTATTGTACACAGATATTTTTGTTTTATGCACAGCCAGTATAGTATGACTGCTACACTATAATTACTGTTGTATATTCTTTACAACCTTGTGCTGTGTTGGTTGACCTATTGTGTTGTTGCAGCCATATCTATAATTCGTAACTGCTGCACTGTGTCTACTATCATGTATTATTTTATGGCTGTCTTTTTATACAGTTGTTTGTGTTTTATGTACTATCCCTTATTTTATGACTGATACATTGTAGACATTGTTGTATATTCTTTTACACTTGACTGTGGTTTTATACAAGTGTTTTGTGATATGCATTAACTAATATTGCATCACCGCTGCATTGTGGCCACTGTTGTATACTTTTTAATCGGCAGTCGTTTTATACAGATATTCCTATGGTATGCACAAAGCAATATTGTTTGACCGCTACATTTTAACTGTGTTAGTTTTTCGTTTATAAATGACTGTCAGTTTGTACAGATATTTTTGTGGTATGCACAAAATTACGCCATCAATGTAGATATTAGTCCACTTTTTCAAATGACTTCTAATTATTTTTATAATCTGTACAACACGTTTTTAACCTCATTGTGTTTTAACGTTAAATTGGTGTGTGCTGCCATCTGGCGCCATATTTTTTACCCTTGACTTGTATCATGTATCAGTTTGCTTTTGTCACTCACTGTGATAATTATGTTTTATTATAATGACATAGTGCACCTATGAACTGTAAATTGTTTATATAACAACTATTTGACATTACAAGGTATGTCTCATCTCTAAATATGCCCGATCTTGCTCTTATGGATTTATTTGACGTATCTTCTCGTTTTATTATAATGACATGCATGTTTTAAATTTCCGTTTTTCCCTTTTAACAGTTTATGGCCTTGTAAAATATTTTATTTGACCTGATGATGCTGACATAGTTCAGTGAAACCGGTCGTCATTAATAAAAACTGATGATAAGCGATCTTGGCTATTTTATATTTTTTTATATCTTTTTACAAGGAAAAAAGAAACAGCACTGCCGTGTTTACGGCCCACTTTCGCTTTTCCTGTAGTTTTATGATTTTTTTGCAAACATTTCTGCCATAAATAATAAAAATATAAACAATAAAAGTTATTGATGATACTATTACGACTCTACTATTATGCTAATAACATTACCTGGCATTGCCGGTTTAGGAGACGATCTGATTAAAACATGACATTTTAAAAGATACTGACCAGAATCTGGTCAAGTATCTTGTAAGCTGTCATGTTTTATCTTTTTTTATATGATGACTGAGTGCTATGTTGTATTTTCAACTTTTAAATAAGGTGACCATCATATAAAATATATATGACCAGATGCCACCCCCATGAACCACAGACATTGCCAAGGTGTCCGTAACGTGTTCCCTGTTTTTTAAGACGAACTGTTCAACCGATCAGCACCAAATGTTACAGACATATTTGTAGGCTGCCAGACACCAGAACCTCCCTTTTTCAAATTTTTCGGAGAAAAATACGGCAATAATACCAAAAAAAGTCGTTTGTAATATAACTGTAATTGCAAACGAACCGTTCATCTGACACGAATATTGAATATCCTAAATGGTAGAGGGGAAAATTCTCTACAACTTAGCTCTATTATTTTTTTCATATCTTGCGTCATATGTTCATATGTTTGTATAGTCTATGGGACTTAACTACAGGGTCATCAGTCCCTAAACTTACAAACTACTTAGGAACTAGTTACGAACTGGGACGGCACAAATATCCATGCCCGAGGGGGGGATTCGAACCCCCGACCGCAGTGGCCGTGCAGACCGTGACTGGAGCGCCTTAGTCCCCTCGGCCACCGCGGCCGGCTATCTTGCATCGTTGCAGAGATATTTGCAAAAATAACGGCGATTTGACGATGTCTGTCTGGCTGTAAAGTGTTGCCAATTTTTCGGTCGAACCGTTCAACCGATCGGCACCAAATTTTACAGACATAATTGATGGCTACCAGAGACCAGAACCTCGCTTTTTGAAATATTTTGGACAAGAAATACATTAGTAATCCCAAAAAATCCGTTTGTAATGTAATTTTAATTGCAAATAAACCGTTTATCTGACGCGAAAATTGAATAACCGAATTTCTAGAGGAGAAAATTCTCTACAGCTTTGTTCCCTAAGTTTTTTTTTCCATATCTCGTATCATTTGAGAGATATTTGTAAAAACAACAGAGTTTTGACATCCTCCACTGAATTAACGAAAACCACCCGTTCGCAGATGTCACGTGACACTTCCCGCCCAGAACTCTCTCTGGCATACGCCATCTAGCGTTGCGCATTTGATGATTTTCTTAAGGTAACTTACACGTTGTCATTTAAAAGCAATGGCGGAATGAAGAATTAACAAAAAAACACGTCGTTCTTTGCACGATAAATGATAATCTAGTGTCTACAAATGCTTTATTAGCATCATAAAACAACGGCAATGAATAGTATGAGATTAAAGACCGTATCTTCCAATTGTTAGCTGTTTTTTGTTTTTTCCTAAAAGTGTTTCAGACACACTTATTAATTTTGTATTATAATTATGTAGACTTCCACGGCCAGAGTCAGATGACATAAAAGTTTTCTGGGTGTTGTACCGCGTCATGATGTAAGGCTATTACTTAAATAACCGACGTTTCGGCCAACGTTACAGTGGCCTTCATCTGGGTACACGGGCACTACGGTCAGTTTACCCAGATGAAGGCCACTGTAACGTTGGCCGAAACGTCGGTTATTTAAGTAATAGCCTTACATCACGACGCGGTACAACACCCAGAAAACTTTTGTTGTTGTTGTTATGGTCTTCAGTCCTGAGACTTGTTTGATGCAGCTCTCCACCCTACTCTATCCTGAGCAAGCCTTTTCATCTCCTCATAAGAACGACAACCCACATCCACTTGAATCTGCTTACTATACGCGTCTCTTGGTCTCCCTCTGCTTTTTGTACACCACACACACCCTCCAATGGTAAATTCACGATTTCCTGATGTCTAAGAATGTGTCCTACCAAGCAATCCCTTCTTTTAGTCAGGGTATGCCAAAAATTCCTTTTCTCACCAATTCTGTTCAGTACCTCTTCATTAGTTATGCGATCTACCCACCTAATCTTCACCATTCTTCTGTAGCACCACATTTCAAAAGCCTCTCTTCTCTTCCCGTCCGCACAGCTTATCGTCCATGTTTCACTCCCGTACAAGGCAACACTCCACACAAATGCCTTCAGAAAAGACTTCCTTACACTCGGTTGCACAGTGGTAGAGTGCCAGACTACAAATCCAAAGGTCGCGGGTTCGATCCCCGCCAGGTCCTGGGATTTTTATCTGTCACTTTCCACTTCTTTCACCTCTGGCAGTATCGCTCATGTGAAAAATACCGAGTAGCACCGTGGTTCGGAACCCACGTTAAACTGTAGGTCCCCCTCTAAATGGCTGGGTAAGTCAGTCGAAGGTCGGAGGAAGGCAACGGCATACCACCTCCAAACAGGACCATGCCTAGTAAAGCACTGTGGTGTTCAAACCAATCTTCGGATTGTTGACTGCTTTACCTTTACACTTACATTAATATTCGATGTTAGCAAATTTCTCTTTTTGAAAACTGCTTTTCTTCCCATTGCCATTCTGCATTTTATATCCTCTGTATTACGACCATCGCATCTTATTTTACTACCCAAGTAACAAAACTCATCTACCACCTTCATTGTTTCGTTACCTAATCTAATTCCTTCAGCATCGCCTGATTTTCTAAGACCGCATTCCATTACTTTTGTTTTGCTCTTGTTAATATTGTTAATATTCATTTTATACGCTCTCTTCAATACACTGTCCATTCCATTCAACTGCTCTTCCAGGTCCTTTGCTGTCTCTGACAGAATTACAATGTCATCAGCAAAACGCAATGTTTTTATTTCTTCCCCCTGAACTTTAATCCCTATTCCAAATTTTTCCTTGCTTTCCTTCACCACTTTTATGTCATCTAATTTTTTATTATTTAGATTATTATTTTGGTCCAAAATGCTTGCAAAAACTTATAAAACTATAAATCTAAAGTGGGCCGTAAAACACGTCAGTGTGATTTTTTTTTTTTTTTTTTTTTTTTATATTGGGTTCCAAAAACTTTGCAGACCACCCTCGCATTTCCTTCAGCGCACAGCTGGCTGGCCGCATCAGCTGCAGCATGAATCAGAGCCGTTGGCCCACTGGTAGCAGAGCGCCGCTCGTGGGTGGAGTGTGGCTGTTCCGCTGTCTGTCCCCTGCACAGTGCGGCTGTTCCCCTGTCTGCCCCCTGCACAGTGCGGCTGTTGCCCTGTCGGCCGCTGCACTGTGCAGCGTGTCGGGGGCTTGTCCGCCGCCACTCGTGCCGCCGCCGCCGCTTCAGTATTCATCATGCACGTGCGCCACACGTGTCCTATGGAAATTAGTTTATTTCGTTTATTGTTTATGTATGCGGTATATACTTACACGGCGCGTGCGGCTGTTAAATGCAAAATTCGACAGGCTCTGCAGGGGAGATGACGCCGCCGCCGCCGCGCTACATATTTTAGTGGCGGCTCTGCTGGCGGCGGGGAGTCCGGCGCGCCACTTTACTGGCGCCATAAATCGCGCTCTGACACGCCCAACGACGCCTGCGCTCCGTGTTTTGTTCCGTTGTGTACTGACCTTGAAGTGATTACGGGGGCGAAACGAGTCCACGAACCAATGACCGTATAGACCAGTGTTTTTCGACCTGTTGGTCGCAACATCCCCGTGGGGTCGCGAAATCTTGCTTGTGGAGGGGGAGGAGGGGGAGGTAACTGTGCCAAAAACATCGCAATGTGTGTCGCAACACTAGCGGTTCAGCAAAACACAGGTCTAATAAAAGTGAATGTATTCTACATTATAATTTACATTAATTCACCTTTGAATATGACGTAGAATATTCTTTCATAATAAACGCAATGTTAACGATGAATAAACGGATAGCATGAAGACCGTTTTCATGAATCAGTTAATAGCTAACGGGACAAATTGCAGTAAGTAGTGTTTGATTAATTCGAACCAAAGGCCTGTGTACTTCTTTACAAATTGACCACACAGTGAAATATTCCTTAACCAGTATAATTCCGTTGTGTCTTACATGAAATGACAAACGCTGTGCAAAATGTATTTCTCTGTCGGAATTCAGGTAAAGATAGAATGTATTCCACTCCTTCATTCTATAAGGTATAAATAGTCGACATTATTTTTTCCAGGAAAGTAGTGTGAACAGAAAGTAAATTACGTTCGTTGGTTTTGAGCTCTCTCAAGCATTATGGTTTCGGGAACGGGAGTCTCTGGAAGGGGGGGACCGTATTGAAGAAGGTTGGGAAATACTGATATAGAAATATATGCAAAAGGCGTAGTGGCTACCTTACTGATACCAATATCGTACGATTGCAAGGTACTTCCTCGTCTAAACCATTCTACGAAACAAAACAAAAAAGGCAGATATTGAAATAAGTGTCAAAGGTATAAAAACAATTTGAAATCGTCCGTCAAAGATAGCAGGAACTGATTGCATACCAATTGGATTTTACACGGAATATTGCAAGGAACTTTCCCCCTTCTAGCAGCATTGTGCCGAAAGTTGCTAGAAGAATCCCTTCCTAGTGATTAAACCCATCTCGAAACAGTAGGCGTAGTTAGGAGTCCGTAGAAGATGTTAGAAGGGGCGTGCTGCTTTACTGACCCACAATGTCCATCCGGGATTTGCAATATTAAGCTGACCCACCTTTGAGCCAGACTTGTGAGGCGACGTGTATGCATTCCTCCTACCTGTTTTGTAGTAATTGACGGTAGGTCGTCCAGTAAAACACAAGTGATATCTGGCATTCCACAGGGAAGCGTTGTAGGTCCCCTACTCTTCCTTTTGTTTATAAACGATTTAGGAGACAATCTGAATAGCTCCCTCAGACTGTTCGCGGATGATGCTGTCGTTTATTGGTTAGTAAAGTCAACAGAGGATCAAAATCAACTGCAAAGCGATTTATACAAAATTTCTACATGGTGCGAAAGATGAGAATTAACACTAAATAAAGAAAAGTGTGAAGTAATACACATGACCACTAAAAGAAATCCGGTGACCTTCAATTACGCGATAAATTAGTCAAACCTTAAGGTCGCAAATTCTACCAACTACCTAGGAGTTACAATTACGAACAACTTTGATTGGAGGGGACACACAGAAAATATTGTGGGGAAGGCGAACCAAACGTCACGTTTCATTTGCAGAACGCTTCGAAGATGCAAAGCTCCACCAAAGAGACTGCCTATACATAACACTTTTGCGTCCTCTCCTGAAGAACTGTTGCGCAGTGTAGGACCCTCACCAGGTGGGACTGACGGAAGACATTGAGAAGGTTCAGGTGGGAAAGCGTCACGGACATGTTGCACGATTTGAGGTGGAAATCATTAAAAGAAAGACGTTATTCGTTGCGGCGAGATCTATTTGCGAAATTTCAATCACCGACTTTTACTTCTGAGTATGAATATATTTTGCTAGCACCCACCTACATAGGGAGATATGACCATCCCAATAAAATAAGAGATATCAGATTGAAAACGGGGGATTTAGGTTTTCTTTCTTTCCACGCGCTTTTAGAGGTTGGAACGGTAGAGAAAGGTTATGATAGTGGTTAATGAACACTCTGCCAGGCACTTAAATGTGATTTGCAGAGTATCTATGTAGATGTATATGTACATGCAGAAATGATCTCAATGACGTAGTCCATTCGCAGCTGGACAGCACACTGGTGTATTACTGGAACTGCTATTAAAAGAGCCGAAATATTAGCTTCTTACGGGTAGATATTTCATCTAAAATCAAATCAAGGATACCAATTATGGGGCTTTATTACTAGTCACACCACAATACAAGACTGTTTAATTGACTCTGAAATTAACAATTATAGTTTTACGACTGACAATGAATGCATGGTCCCTTTGAGACCGGTCGGGATTAGGTCGTAACGCCGACTGCCGAAAGTGGCGCGCAGCCGAGACCTCATATAAACTTCGTACTTCTTCGGTAGTGTTCGTTAAAAGCTTTGTAATTAATTTATTTATTTGTTTGAACACTATTAAAGATTATGAAATGATCAGCACCCCGAGTCTAGCACTAATGTTCGCAAGCACCAAAACATTGTTAAATAAAAATATTAATAAATTAAATATGTTTGATTCGCGCCATATTAATTGTACTGTCCCGGCTTAGGGGCGCGGCGGCAGCAAAGGAATGCGTCGTTCAGGAGCTATCGCTACCCCACCTCTTCTGCCGAGGCCGTACGGTGCATCTCGGCCGTGGGAACTACAACGGCTCCTAATAACATTCATCTCGGCTATGCAGCCGGATACCGTCGTCAACTAGACACGATATTTCAGCAGACCAACTGGCTGCCATCTTCAGGTGAGAGCGCTAAAACACTAACTCGCCGGAAACAGAGGCAGAACAAGAAACAGAATTCCCTTTATACACCGCTGACGACCCACCGCGCGTGCGCGAAACCAAAGTAGAAGCCACCTAGGCACAATAGAACCAGTGGTGCGCCGGTGGAGAAAAACGGCAAAAACGATAGGTCGAAAACAAGGCTAGTTAACAGAAACATCAGGTCGAAATGAAGACCGTTGTTGCTCGATGTCAGATGAGATCGGGTTCCAAGTTTTACTTGGTGGAGAACCCTTGTCCCTATTAATAATATTATCGGCCATACGAATTTCCATGGATTCTTTGAGAACACATTCCCAGTAGCGGGAAGTAGGAGCAATCAGTTTAGTTTCATCGTATAACATCTTGTGTCCCTCATTCAAACAATGTTCCGCAACAGCTGACTTTTCAGGTTGAAGGAAACGAGTACGACGGTGGTGTTCTACTTTGGTTTCGCGCACGTGTGGTGGTCTTCAGCGGTGTATAAAGGGGCTTCTGTTTCTTGTTCTGCCTCAGTTTCCGGGAGTTAGTGTTTTAGCGCTCTCACCTGAAGATGGCAGCCAGTTGGTCTGCTGAAATATCGTGTCTAGTTGACGACGTTATCCGGCTGCATACCCGAGATGAATATTATCAGTTACTACGCTGGGAAAGTCTACGCAACTACAACGGCTCCTGCTTACGGCAAGCTGTCTATCCGTTCTACATCTACATCTACATGGGGTACTCTGCAAATCACATTTAAGTGCCTGGCAGAGGGTTCATCGAACCACCTTCATACTATTAATCTACCATTCCATTCTCGAATAGCGCGCGGGAAGAGAGAACATCGGAATTATCTCAGTTCGAGCTCTGATTTCTCGTATTTTATTCTGATGATCATTTCTGCCTATGTGGGTGGGATTCAACAATATCTTTTCGCATTCGGAGTAGAATGCTAGTGATTGGAGTTTCGTAAAATAGACCACGCCGCAGCGATAAGCGCCGATGTTGTAATGATTCCCATCGCAGATCCTGTATCATTTCCGTGATGCTGTCTCCCCTATATCGTGCAAATACAAAACGAGCTGTCCTTCTTTGCAGTCTTTCGATGTCCTCCGTCAAACCCACCTGATAAGGATCCCACACTGGGCAGCAATACTCCGTTCCTTATAGACTTGCGCATGCAGGTGGAGGGAGATGTTCCCCCACCTAGCCGCTTCATGCGCCTGCTGCTTGAGCCGCTAACGATATCACGCGAACCAAAAGAAACAGTTTGTGGATAATTTCTCGCGTTTACGTTTAGAGCTATCTCTATGCTTTGGCATTATGGAATTTATTAGTCACATATTGTAGAGTGCAGAATACTTCCAAACAGAAATTTTGTACAGTTGAACTATTTAATCTAGCAGGCAGACGTTCACCTCCAAATGGCTCTCATCAGCAGAAAGCAAACAGGTAATTTTTAATTCTGCTGCGTGCCCTCTCGCTATTCCCCGTTGGTCTTCTGAAAAGAATCCAACGAACTAATAAACGAGATACGTTTGGCATAATAGTTCCCGACAGGTAACGCATGTTTTAGTTCGCGACCGATCGCGCATATTTTAGTTCGCGATCGGTAGCTCTCCTTTTAGTTCGCAGCTCAGCCGCGAAGTAGGTTGCTCATTTTAGTTCGTCCGCTCTTTTTGACTTTTGCTACCGCTACAAAAAGAGCTCTTTCTTTTGTTATTACAGCTTTTTATATAATGTTCTTTGTTGTCCAAGCATATGCTATTGCCCGTATTTTTGGGCAATTAGACATCAAATACTAAGGCAAATAAACGAGTTATTTACACGAATGGGTGATACAATGATATTCAACTACTTTGCATACAGAGTTCACGTAGTATTATATTTTTAAAATTGGTTTCTTTATTTATTTAATAGGTCATTGAAGGAACATTACCTACAAATTACGCGATGCTGCGCGCTCTCTCTTCCTCTTGCTGTTCCCCGTCAGTCTTCCGAAAAGGAGCAAACGAACTAAGTGGCGAGGGATCTGCAAACTAGTTCGTGTAGTTCGCCTGTGGGAGCGTCTTCCGAACTAGTTCGTTCGCGAACTACACAATACTAGTTCCTAAGGCTTAAATTCAACACGAGGCGATTTTCTCCTTTCGATAATAATCGCGGCTGAAATAGTCGCCTTAAGGGGCCACACTTCACACGATTGTAATCGCGGGGGATGAAGCCGCTTCGTACTTCCCTGGGTGCCGCACTAGCGACAGAAGTCGGTGGCTTCTGCATCTGTGTTGCAGCCAGGCACGTACGATGAGCTGTCATTCAAAACTTATATATTTACTTGCAGTAGCATTATATGTAGTTCGTCATCGTAGGCTATCTTCACAACATTGCGATTTTATGTTCTCCTCCTCAATTACTCCACCCCCATGAACAACAGACAGTGCCGAGGTGGGGTGGCTTGCGTGCCTCAACGATGCAGATAGCCGTACCGTAGGTGCAACCACAGCGGAGGGGTATCTGTGGAGAGGCCAGACAAACGTGTGGTTCCTGAAGAGGGGCAGCAGCCTTTTCAGTAGTTACAGGGGCAACAGTCTGGATGATTGACTGAGCTGGCCTTGTAACATCAGCTAATGTGGCTTTGCCACACAGCTACTGCGAACGGCTGAAAGCAAGGGGAAACTACAGCAGTTACTTTTCCCGAGGACATGCAGCTCTACTGTATGAACATATGATGATGGCATCCTCTCGGGTAAAATATTCCGGAGGTAAAATAGAACCCCCATTCGGATCTCCGGGCGGGGACTACTCAGGAGGATGTTGTCATCAGGAAAGACAATACTGGCATTCTACGGATCGGAGCGTGGAATGTTAGATCCCTTAATCGGATAGGAAAATTAGAAAATTAAAAAAGGGAAATGGATAGTTTGAAGTTAGATATAGTGGGGATTAGTGAAGTTCGGTGGCAGCATGAACAGGATTTCTGGTCAGGTGAGTACAGGATTATAAATACAAAATCTGTTGGGGGTATCACAGGAGTAGGACTGATAATGAATAAGAAGATAGGAATGGGGGTAAACTACTATGAGCAGCACAGTGATCGCATTATCATTGTCAAGATAGATACGAAGCCAACACCGACAACAGTAGTACAGGTTTATATGCCAACTAGCTCTGCCGATGATGAGGAGATCGAAGAAATATATGAGGAGCTAGAGGAAATTATTCAGACAGTTAAGGGAGAGGAAAACTTAATTGTGATGGGAGACTGGAATTCGGTAGTAGGAAAAGGAAGAGAAGGAAAAATAGTAGGTGAATATGGTCTGGGGAAAAGGAATGAAAGAGGAAGCCGCCTGGTAGAATTATGCACGGAATATAATTTAGTTATAACAAACACCTGGTTTAAGAATCACAAAAGATGGTTCTATACGTGGAAGAGACCAGGAGACACCGGGAGATGCCAGATAGATTTTATAATGGTAAGACATAGATTTCTGAACCAGGTTTTAAACTGTAAGACATACCCAGGGGCAGATATGGACTCTGACCATAACTTGTTGGTTACGAACTGTAAACTGAAACTGAAGAAACTACAAAAAGGTAGGAAAATAAGGAGATGGGACCTGGAAAAATGGAAGGAACCTGAAGTTCTTAAGAATTTCAGAGGGAGCTTTAGGCAACAATTGACAGAAACGGGGGAAAATAAAACAGTAGAGGAGGAATGGGTAGCATTGAGAGATGAAATAGTGAAGGCAGCAGAGGACAAAATAGGTAGGAAGGCAAGACCTACAAAAATCCTTGGATATCACAGGAGATAGTAAATTTATAGATGAATGGAGAAAATATAAAAATGCAGTAAATGAAACAGGCAAAATGGAGTACAGACGACTGAGAAATGAAATTGACAGGAAGTGCAAAATGGCTAAGCAGGAGTGGCTAGAAGGCAAATGCAAGGATGCAGAAGAATGCATAAATAGAGGAAAAATAGATACAGCCTACAGGAAAATAAAAGAAACATAGACTCTGACCATAACTTGTTAGTCATGAACTGTAGGCTGAAACTGAAAAAACTGCAGAAAGGTAGGAAAATAAGGAGATGGGACTTTGATAAATTGAAGGAAAGTGAAGTTCTGAAGAATTTCAGAGGGAGATTTAGGCAACAATTGACAGAAACAGGGGGAAATAAAACAGTGGAAGAGGAATGGGTAGCATTGAGAGACGAAATAGTGAAGGCAGCAGAGGACAAAATAGGTAGGAAGGCAAGACCAACAAAAAATCCTTGGATATCACAGGAAATATTAAATTTAATAGATGAAAGGAGAAAATATAAAAATGCAGTAAATGAAACAGGCAAAATGGAGTACAGACGACTAAAAATGAGATTGACAGGAAGTGCAAAATGGCTAAGCAGGAGTGGCTAGAAGCCAAATGCAAATCCGTAGAAGAATGTATAAGAAGGGGAAAAGTAGATACCGCCTACAGGAAAATAAAGGAGACGTTTGAGGACAGGAAGGGCAGCTCTGCGAATATCAAGAACTCGGATGGGAAACCAGTTCTCAGCAAAGAAGGGAAAGCTGAAAGGTGGAAAGTGTACATAGAGCAGCTCTACAAAGGAAATGAACTTAGAGACGATGTTGTAGGAAGGGAAGAGAAAGTAGATAAAGATGAAATAGGAGATACTATACTGAGAGATGAATTTGACAGAGCCTTGAAAGACCTAGGTCGGAACAAGGCCCCAGGAGTAGATGACATACCCGCAGAGCTATTAAAGTCTCTGGGAAAGCCAGCCATGACAAGACTATTTGAACTGGTGTGTAGGATGTATGAGACAGGCGAAATACCCTCAGACTTTAAGAAAAATGTAATAATCCCCACTCCAAAGAAATCAGGCGCAGACAGGTGTGACAATTACAGAACCATCAGTTTGATAAGTCATGGTTGCAAAATTTTAACACGAATTATCTACAGGAGAATGGAAAAGCTGGTAGAAGCTGACCTCGGGGAAGATCAGTTTGGATTCAGGAGGAACGTAGGAACCCGTGAGGCAATACTCACTTTACGTCTTATCTTACAAGATAGATTAAGGAAAGGCAAACCTACATTTTTAGCTTTTGTAGATTTGCAGAATGCTTTTGACAATGTTGACTGGAATACACTCTTTCAAATTCTGAAGTCAGCAGGGGTAAAATATAGGGAAAGGAGAATTATTTACAACTTGTACAAAAGCCAGACCGCAGTTATTAGAGTCGAAGGGCATGAAAGGGAAGCATTAGTTGGGAAGGGGTAAGACAGGGTTGTAGCCTTTCTCCGATGTTATTCAATTTATACATCGAGCAAGCGGTGAAGGAAAGCAAGGAAAAATTTGGAATAGGGATTAAAGTCCAGGGGGAAGAAATAAAAACATTGCGTTTTGCTGATGACATTGTAATTCTATCAGAGACAGCAAAGGACCTGGAAGAGCAGTTGAATGGAATGTTGAAGAGAGCGTATAAAATGAACATTAACAAGAGCAAAACAAAAATAATGGAATGCGATATTAGAAAATCAGGCGTTGCTGAAGGAATTAGATTAGGTAACGAAACAATGAAGGTGGTAGATGAGTTTTGTTACTTGGGTAGTAAAACAACATGCGATGGTCGTAGTACAGAGGATACAAAATGCAGACTGGCAATGGGAAGAAACGCATTTTTGAAAAAGAGAAATTTGCTAACATCGAATATTAATTTAAGTGTAAGGAAGTCTTTTCTGAAGGCATTTGTGTGGAGTGGTGCCTTGTATGGGAGTGAAACATGGACGATAAGCAGTGCGGACAGGAAGAGAATAGATGCTTTTGAAATGTGGTGCTACAGAAGAATGGTGATTAGGTGGGTAGATCGCATAACTAATGAAGAGGTACTGAACAGAATTGGTGAGAAAAGGAATTTTTGGCATACCCTGACTACAAGAAGGGATCGCTTGGTAGGACACATTCTTAGACATCGGGGAATCGTAAATTTAGCATTGGAGGGAAGTGTGTGGGGTAAAAATCGCAGAGGGAGACCAAGAGACGCGTATAGTAAGCAGATTCAAGTGGATGTGGGTTGTCGTTCTTATGTGGAGATGAAAAGGCTTGCTCAGGATAGAGTAGGGTGGAGAGCTGCATCAAACCAGTCTCCGGACAGAAGACCATAACAACAACAACCATAATTAGTATCAGTTCACTGTGCAAATGATCCACTGGAACGACATTCGCAGAGGTTTTGGACACTGTTACTCAGAAACGAAACAGAACAAACAAGGAGACTACATGGGTATGGGTTTTTTAGAATTTTGTAATATAACGTGCAGTTCAAATCACAAATAACAATCAGCCAAAACCATTCGACAGAGCTCTCAAAAATTATCGAGAAAATCGACTTTGAAGTTCTGCAAGTATGCGTAAGTGCCAATAATTGTGGCAACATCTGTAGGTGTAGCTTAGGTGGTAGCGCTCGATCCTTACAACCCTAGGGGCGGTGGTTCGGCTTCTGCAGTACCAAATTTTTTTTTTTCTTCTCGTTGTGATCGAATACCCAATTTTAATATCTAATGGTAATTTTTACGAAAAATGCACGTGTTTTTATTTATTTTTGACTTTTCGTATTCTACAAATGGTTATTAATAATGATTGTGTCAATAAAAAAATAAGTTACATTTTTACTGTATTGGCTTCAATATTAGTTGACGACGGTAGTCTCTGATTGTTCAGTTTGTGAAGAGCTACGACACTGTTTTTGGAAAGTCATCTCCATAGCTACTAATGGCTTTCCAAACAGTTAACCTACTCAACCATCGCTTTAGGTGACGACAAGTTGTTCAGGTCGTCTACATACTCATAAACAAAAACTGACATAACACCTGTAATTTGAGACCCTAAAATGCTTTATATAACCGAATTCGATAACGATGAAATAAATATTTGTCATAGCGGCATTCGAACCACCAACTTTACGGTTATGATAAAGGTAAGATAAATGTTTGTAATTCTATCGGACCAAACTGCTTGGTCATCAGTCCGTAGCCTACAAACTACTTAAACCTAGGTAAACTAACCTAAGGACAAACACACACACCCATGCCCCAGGGAGGACTCGAACCTCCACGGTGAGCAACCGCACGCTCCGCAGCCGAGACGCTCGCTTTAGACCGCTCGGCTACTGCCCCGCGGCTGTGGTTATGACGCCAGAACGCTACCACCAGACCTACACCGGCAAACGCTGCATCTCTTTTTAATTATTGGTACTTAGATGTTGGAATTTGCAAAACTTCAAAGTCGATTTTCTCGAGAATTGTTTAGAGTTGCTTCGAATGGATTTGGCTGATTGTTAATTAAGTTGTGAACGTCAGGTACCATAAATTTAAAGAAATTCTAAAATCTGATACCTTTGTTGTCTTCTTGTGAGTACAGTAGCTCGTGGCTACTGTGCGACTGCCTACAGAAACAGCCTACTGTGTCAGGGCAACACCACCTAGATAGAAGGCCGCGGCGCTCTCATGCGACGTCATGCAGTGTAGGCATCGTTAGCGTAGCTGACTGGCTGCAAGATGCCTACTCAGCGTGACGTCACATGAGAGCGCCACGGCCATATCTCTAGGTGGTGTTGGCTAGAAACGTCGACGATTTTTGCCGCGCCAGAAATGGGTCCAGGCCCATTCGAAAGCGACAGTCGCGCGCGGAAACGTGACGGAGCGACTGTTACAGCCCAGTGTGGCACCCTCCGTTTGCTCCGGGGAGTTCCATTTCCAGCGCGACAAAAACCGTTGACCTTCAGCGGAGAAAAACGCCTAGTGTGGCATTAGCCCAATCGTCTCACACACAAAAATATCTCAACTCTTTCATTCCCAGTGTTGTTCCTCCACAACAACGTATTAAAAGCTGATTTATATCGTATTTTGTGTATCAGTCCTTAAATTTGCATTGTTGTTGATCAACAACATGCTACTGGTACGACATTTTGCCTCTTGGTACGGTGTGTAGCCATTTCTGAGGCATTAATCTACCCGTCTTGTAGGTTGTGTTACGTTGCCGTCTGTAAGAGGCTGCCGGCCGCGGTGGCCTAGGGGACTGAGGCGCTCCAGTCACGGTCTCCACGGCCACTACGGTCGGGGGTTCGAATCCCCCCTCGGACATGGATGTTTGTGCCGTCCTTAGTCTTAGTTAGTTCATAAGTAGTTTGTAATTTTAGGGATTGATGACCCCAGGGTTAAGTCCCGTAAGCTATACAAAGATTTAAACATTTTGATTTTGTAAGTGGCTGTGAGTGTGAGCATGAGTGAGATTCATATTATTTTATTTAAGCAGTGAATTGTCTTGTCTTTGGTGCTGTGGTGAAGTTATGCTAGCATTAATGACCTGTCAGTGCTAACTATCGACTAAATAACGTCCCAAGTAATAAAATAACCCGATACAAACGTCTGTGTTGTGGATGAAATACATGACGTAGAAAACCAACCTGGCAACGCGCCTTCTGCGCCCTTCCCCTAGCCCGCGCGGCAAGGGTCGGCGCACAGGGTGGTTGGGACACCTTGAATAGCGGTTCTTCCGCCAAACGGCGCGAAGGCGTGTGTCCCTCCACCGCTGGTGAGGAAGAACCGAATTTAAACTAACGGTCAAACGGGGCTTTCAAGAGTACACCATATTGCTTCATTTCCGTATTTATTAAAAGGGACATGACAAAATTATAAATTCTCCGTCGGTAGGGAGTCAAGGTATCAGCCAAACCAGTGGAGGTTCTTACGTGTCGGGGAAAATTCATTTTATGTAATTAACCCTTAACTGCCCTGGCGAATGTAGTAAGTCTCATGTCCTGGCAGGGTCATTTTTGACCCTAAATTGTTGGGGTAAATGTAATTGTAAATGAATTTTTGATTGTAAAGCATTTATTGCCTTGTTAATATAAAATTGCAAGGTAAACAAATTCATTTAAACACAGAAGTGAGCACAAAGAAATTATTTTAAAAGATTTGCATTCATCTGACATTTAATAATTCACATATAAATTAGTTTTCATTAGAAAGACGTTATTTTGCGTGTTTTGAACTTCTGAAGGCATGGTTCTTGCCATATGAAAACAAAAAAAGGTGGTCTGCGAACAATATTTGTTTAAATTCCTACTCTGAATATTGATTTACATTTTTTTTCTAATTTTTCAAATTTGTGCATAAAATACGTTGGCTACCTTCTGTAGACTTGGGAGCTTTCGTAAAGTGTCCCCACCATGTCACCTCGCGAATAAATATTAAAATGAAAACTCTTGGGGTCCAATATGACCCCGCCAGGGCAGTTAAGGGTTAAATTGGCAATTAAATTATGCTACTTGTAAAGTACTGGGCCGATCAGCCAGCGACCGATAATCATTGTAATAGTAATTTCACGTAAGGGCCGAATCTGCTGTCAAAATCACGGAATTAATTTTATTAGGGCACTCTCCCCTTGTCACAGTGTAGTAGTACATTTAGTAATTCATGTGACAATCATATTTCGAATATACAGTGACAGAGATATTCCTTAATATATTTCTGTAGTGCTGTGAACTGTGGAGCTTAAGACTCTTTGTCAGAGATTGTTTTATGTTTGTTCTCTTGTTGTGGTTTACGAAGATATGTTGTGCATGTTCTAAAACTGAATGTACGTTTGGTTAATCAAAAACTATTATTATTATTTACGAAGCAACAATAAAAGAATATTAACCTGATATTAATGAGAGTCTGAGAAGTCATTTTTTTTATAAAGTATACAAACAACTTCAAACGACCACTTCAAGAATTTGATGAAGGTGAGATATTATCCAGTGTTCAGATTGAAGCAAGTTACAGAAGACCTCGTCAGCAGTGTGTCTGTGTGGCGCTGAACGAAGAGATCCAAGAACCTGCATTATACACGGCGACGAATATCTTTCAAAAATTGTTTACAAGTCATCATATAAATTTTCTTTCTTCTTTCAGCCTATAACAGAAGTGCAGACTGCTGGCAAAAGCCAGCCGCGGTGGCCGAGGAGACTGAGGCGCTCCAGTCACGGTCTGCACGGCCACTACGGTCGGGGGTTCGAATCCCCCCCTCGGGCATGGATATTTGTGCCGTCCTTAGTCTTAGCTAGTTCATACGTAGTTTGTAAGCTTAGGGACTGATGACACCGTAGTTAAGTCCCATAAGTTCTACAAATATTTGAACATTTTTTTACTGGCAAAAAACAAAACTGGTTCTATTAATGTGTCTGTGTACATTACAAAAACACATTACACAAAATTACAATTAGAAAAGTACTACCATAACAGGGCTGGACTAACTGTCATGTGCATCTGCCTTCCTTCAGCAGTTAGGTAGCCCAAGATATTGGTGCTACAAAGTGACTGTACAGATTTCGTGAAGTGTATGTAACTACAAAGTATGCGATCTTTTCCGGCAAGTGTTTGGCTTTATCGATCGCGTGCTGTCGTCGCTCGCCCAGGCCCGCACCCCGGCAGCGGGTGAATCATTCACCGGCCTCCTGGTCCCATGCTGGATCACTGTGGCGCGCAGTCGCAGGCGGTGCTCGCGTCTGGAGCGCCGCTAATGCGAGGCGCCATCACGCATTCTGTTTCGGTGCCCGCGGCAAACAAGCCGGAAACCAATCAGAGGGCGCCGTTTCTTCCGCGAGCAGAGTAGCGGACGTGCAGCCCACAGAGGACGGCGTCTGCCTTGCTGCCGAAACGCTAGCCGGGGATCGGCGCGAGCGACGCGGAACTGAGTGCAGGGCGCTGGTTAAAGGGGTACGTGGCTCGTGTGTGTCTGACAAGGCTGAGGTCCCAGTGCGCAAATAAAGAGGCAATTAGGTACATCTCCCATAAAGAAGAAACATTGCTACTTACTTATTTCAAAGAGATAATTGGCTGGCCAGTACTTACCTTTGTGCTGTACTGCCGATAGTTACACAAATGAAGAAAAAGAAAAAAAGGGGACGGAAAAGGACAAGCTTTCGGAACACAGTTCCTTCCTCCCTTCTCTCCCACCTGAGGAAGGAACTGTGTTCCGAAAGCTTGTTCTTTTTCGTCCCCCCTTTTTTTTTCTTTTTCTTCATTTGTGTAACTATCGGCGGTACAGCACAAATGCAAGTTTATTGATAGATGTGAAGCATTGAATTAAAATTTGTGGTGCGGCCGGGAATCGAACCCGGACCTCCATGCTTACTAGGCAGACGTCTTAACCGTTAGACTACCACACCACTAACGATTAAGGCGCCTCGGAATAGTCTATGTACGATTTCCCTCCACAACACAAACTTTAATTCAGCTTCTTTGTTCCAAAGATAATTGCCACTACTGCCAAGGCTCTCCATGCAGCGGAATAGCACCTCAGCAATGGACATGGTGGAACAGTCCCGTTATGGTGATATAAATATCAATTAATATGAATAAATGATCCCTGAGACGGATTTTCGTGCTATTCCGCTGCATGGAGAGCCTTGGCAGTAGTGGCAATTATCTTTGGAACAAAGAAGCTGAATTAAAGATTGTGTTGTGGAGGGAAATCGTACATAGACTATTCCGAGGCGCCTTAATCGTTAGTGGTGTGGTAGTCTAACGGTGCCGGGCGCCGTGGCTCAGCGCGCCCGGTCAGAGGGCTCAACGCCCTCTGCAACAAAAAAGCTGAGCCAACAACACACCGAACACGAACGAACACAAATGATCAGCGACCGCAACTAAGAGAACTACCCATAGAACGAAAAAAAAAAAAAAAAAAAAAAAAAAAACGGTTAAGACGTCTGCCTAGTAAGCATGGAGGTCCGGGTTCGATTCCCGGCCACACCACAAATTTTAATTCAATGCTTCACATCTATCAATAATGTCTTTGACATATTTGAGACGAAAATCCGTCTCAGGGATCATTTATTCATACAAATGCAAGTATTGGCGAGCCAATCTATCTCTTTTGAAAAATAATTTATCATCTCTTTGGAGAATTTCCATCATTAATCGGCAACTTATTTATTTATTTAGCCTGATCAGGTTAAGGCCATCAGGCCTTCTCTCACATCGGAGCTGTGTACATACTTCCTGTACCTCTCTATGTCACATCTCATATAGGCCTTAGCTATATCCTCTCATTATAAATTTCTTGGTGTAGTTGTATGCATCTATACAGATGTGAAATAGAAGCATTGATGGTATACTTGTATAGCTTAGATTGACTATAGACATTTCCACCTCGGCTGCACAAGAGTCACTATGTGCAACGTACACAATGGACAAATATGTACAAGGACAGAGATATTGCGTATGTACAGCTGAGCCCATGATAAAGCACAATTTTTGCCCTGTTCGGTCGTCGCCTATAGTTAATAATCTCATGTACAATTTGTTATACGTATGTCAGTATTTACATATGTAGTATTTACAAAATTATTTGGGCACTCGCATCTAACGTTCACTTATTGCCAAAAACTGTTGTATAAACTAGAGTGTATTGCAATACTCCTCTTATAGGTAATTACAAAAATGTTCAAATGTTTGTAGAGCTTATGGGACTTAACGACGGAGTCATTAGTCCCTAAACCTACAAACTACTTATCTACTACCTTATACTAAGGACGGCACAAACATCCATGCCCGAGGGGGGATTCGAACCCCCGAACGCAGCGGCCGTGCAGATCGTGACTGGCACACCGCAGACCGCTCCCCCACTGCGGTTGGCTAATTACACTAAGCCTGCTGTGCCAGGTGCTTTACAACGTATAATATACAGGGTGAATCTAAATTCGTAGACTCGGGCTTCGCAGCACTATTCACGACATGCTAGCAATAAAGGTATGTCTGTCACAAAATTTCGTCCATTACATATTTCCAGCAGTAAATGGACGTCGAAGATTGAGATGGATGTGTGTCCCATACGTCAGTGTGTTTCAGAATTACACTTCTACACCAACAAACTTCTACGGGATGAGAGAGGTGTCTTGAGGAACAATGTGAGCATAGAAACCCATGCCATTTCCTGCCGGAAATATGAGCAGGACGAAATTTTGTGACAGAAATGTTTTTTATTGCTAGCGTGTGAGGAATCGCGCTGCGAAACCCGAGTGGGTGTAATTTAGTTTCACCCTGTATATCACAATCTATTTATTCTTAAGATATTACACACTTTACTAAAATTATGTATGTAGAAGGTTGATGGTAAAATTATTATCAATAAAGTGCATTATCTAAGAAGGTTATAATGTCATGAAACACCAACTATGTGTACGTTCTTGCCAATGAAGGCACCGGTACAAGGTAACAATACATCAAGCTATATTAACATATTAATACAGTATTCATAACGTAAGACCATGTAAATAAATTAATCTCCTTAATACTATTAATACTACTCAAAAAGCTTCTGCTGGTACCGATATAAGGACGCAATTAATAACATTGACTGTAGCAAGTACAAAATGTACACCAATCAATAAAATTACGGAATCACTTCAGATATCAATGTTCTGAAGTATTGGAATGGGAAGAATGAACTGAAATGTTCTGTCGATTCTACAGAGCGGAGAAAAACAACAGTACGGCTTCCGAGATAGCGGTGATTACAGAAAATTGCTACAGACGGGGTTTCTGTTGACTTATGTTTGCCAATCGAATCAGACAAGCACTTCTGTTCAGATACTGTAGGGAGTGGGTAATGCATTGCAACAATAACTTGACTTACCCGTACCTATGACATAGAGAGCCATAGGGAGGTTGGAAGTGGGAAGACACAGACGAATGTGACAGCAGCTATAGGAGTGTAGTTTCTGGCAGCTCGACGAGATTTCAGATAATAGGAAACATTAAAAGAAGGCAAGGCCAAGGTCTTCCTCCGTCAGATACATAAAGAAGAGAAGACCGTCACTTGCCGGCCGCGTTGGCCGAGGGGACTGAGGCGCTGCAGTCACGGTCTGCACGGCCACTACGGGTAGTGTCGGGGGTTCGAATCCCCCCTCGGGCATGGATATTTGTGGTGTCCTTAGGATTAGCTAGTTCATAAGTAGTTTGTAAGTTTAGGGACTGATGACCCCGTAGTTAAGTCCCATAAAATTTACATTTACGTTACCTCCGGTTAACAGACCGTAGAAACACGTGGCTGAATGCAACTCTGCTACAACGCACCCCCTAGGCAACAACAGACTACAATATCAACACACTCACTCCAAAGTCAGTTCCGGGAATGTGGCCTCAATACACGACACAGTTTAGCCCGAATAACCTGGGCGGAGGGAGAAACGGATTGGAGTCGTACGAATGGAATCGGGATCTGTTCACAGATGAGTCAAGATTTTTTGTTCAACTGGACAATTGTCGCTCCCTCATCTGTAGAGCATGTGGAACTCGGAACAATACGGCTGTAGTGTACGAAACATCACCATGTTATGGTGGTGGACGAAAGATGTGGTTAGGAGTCAGTATTGGCGGACGTGCGGACCTCTGTGCCCTTCAAAATGGCACTTTGACTGCTCAGAGGCGTTGCTGCCGAACGCTGATGACTTAGGAGATGTGTTCCTTCTGATGGAAGGTAATGATCGTCCCCACAGAGCTGCACTCGTGGACAACTAGCTTGAAGCTGAGGGTATTTAAATAATGGAGCGGCCACCATGTTCATCGGACTTCAGCCCGCTTAACATATCAGGGTTGTTTATTGTTAAATTCAACATTTTTATATCATGTTTTAAACTACCATTCATGTTGTCAAACTCTTACGTACACTGGGCTGAAGAGCGGCGTACGAGGCTTGTGGCAGCCTGCCCCACGGAGCATTAAAATACAGTAAAGAAAAAAAATTGCCCGAAGTCTTCCTTTGGGGAGGTGTTCAATATCCTCGTCACCACAGAGTAACATATACAGAGAAGCAGCCCCCTCTAAACCACTGTCCTACGCTCCCCTCGTAGTTCCGTAAGATGCTAGCAGGTGTCAGGCGGATCGCTGGCTTATGGTGCCTCTCGCACGTCAGAGGGTAGCGTGGAGTGGAGGCTGATGGGAGAGCTCGTGCCGCCTGCCACGAGGCCACGGCTGTGTCCGGCTTGCGCTGTATTCGCAGCGGAGCGGGCGTTTGAGGGGAGGTGGTGGTGGGGGCAGCCGCTACCTGCCGCCTGCTCTTGAGGCTGATTCTGACCTCAGCGCCATCATGGGACATCTTACGGAACTGCTAAAAACCCTCCCTCCCCGCACCCCGGAGCGTAGGACCGGGCCCTTACGGAGGTTTCCCGTCTGTATATATTTGTCTGTGTCGTCACGTTTCGTTGGATGTGCGGTATACCGTCAAATCTCTCCTTTCAAAGCGAGTGTGAGTGGAGAGAATAGGAACCAGTTTGGAGGAATGAGATCCGGTAAGTATGGTTAATGTTCGGCTTGCACCACCCCATTCTTCCCTGCAAGGCCAATATTTATTTATTTATGCATTTATTTTATCTGGCAAGATTAGGGTCTCCAGGTCCATACACAGCCAAGATCGTAAAACACCTCCTGGAAAAAAAAAAGGAGGTGGATCATAGAGCCGCAACAGAAGTCTCAGATGCTGAAAACCTACCTAAATAACTGAGCCACTTACATAAAGTTTTTAGGTAAAATATTATAATAATAGACAAATATCGCAAGCTATTTCATCTAAGGTACGAACGCAGAAGAGCTCCGCAACAGACACGAAGGAAATTTCATTTTTACCTTTTTGTGACCCAGTGAGAGGGAAGATTAGTCGGCTGCTGAAGTGACACGAAATTTACACAATCTTCTGGCTTTCAGTAAAGATATAACCTTCTGGCGATCAGTAAAGATTCGGCTACTAATGAATCCTGTGAAAGGGGATGTAGGCTTTAGAACACCCCACGTATACAAAATTTCCTGTGAGTATTGTCAGTTTTGTGACAGCCAGACTATTGGGACTGTAGAACAGTTGCACACAGTGCTTCTAAAGTATTATCGATTACGCTATCCAGAAGTCAGCTCTGGTGAAACATGTTGTCGCTAGAAAAACATTGCAACGCACAATAAAGAACCGAACACCAGTTGGCGACGCATGTAGTACGGATCATACAATAGTTGGCCAAATACAACTTTAAAAAAAACAATTGGTATAAGATGGTATTTGGGGATGCAGACAACAAATTTGACACTGAAATTTCAAAATTCGAGAAATCAGATCCAATATCGCCGAACTCTTCATTCAGAATTGTTTGGAATTTCATTTAAATTAGTATGTATTAATCATTATATTATTATTATTGTTATCTTCCAAATTACGAGTTGTACACTATAATTTCATAATGTATTATGACAATTCACGATCATAATATTACAATCTTTGGTTGAAGATGTAAGATTAGTTATAGCTTTAAAACATTTCCATCAATCACGGTGAAAACCTTCTAAAACTTTATTATTACTTCATTTCCCTCCGAAACTGTCTGGAAAGGAAGTAGAAACGCACTGTCATTAATATATACCTTCTCGTTTAAAGTACATTCTACATTTTCTAAGAAAAAATGTAGCTTTATAGGTCGACAAAGACGAGACGATGAAGGAGCAGAACATTTATATATCACCACTTCATTCTGTAATATATTATCTGTGGATAGTAGGAACCAATGAGGTTATGAAAACATTGCGTCATTAAACTTCTCTTTGTACTCACTGTGCCCTGAAGAACCGGCAACCCGTATTTAATTCACAACTTCGTTTTTTTTTTTTTTTTTTTTTTTATTATTATTATTTCTGGAGAAAATGTTTTCATAGTATCCTAATGAGCAACATGTAATATTGTTTCTGATATGCCATTTAAAAGGACTTGCATAATGATGGTTACACGGAATAGGTTAGATAATTGTATTTTCCACTGAATTTCTAATGAGCATACACTGAACTTTAGTTCCATTAACTACGTCAGAAAATGTCTCATTCGCAGACATTGTAATGATTGTTGGAGTTGCTGATAAAGTTAACGCTGCTTTCTCTTCATTAGTTCCAGATGGTGACATTGTCGTTACTTGTTTTACAGTAGTGACGAGGTAGAGCAACCAGAATAGGTGTAGGCTCATTCAAGAAGCCAACGATAACTCATGCTCGGAATCGTTTATTTTGAAACCTCAAATATTCAGTGACAGAGAGGGGCAAAATTTTCTCTCACATTCTATTAACATCCTAAGCTATATGCCACATGCAAGAAATTCCTAAATAATAAATTTGGTAGGATAACGAACATTTAGTCACATATTTGACGATTTACAACATCGAGGAGTGCAAATTACTAAAAATATTATACATGCCAATATGCAACATACATTCGTTAGTACCCGTCACGAAACACAAATGAAGTATGAGTCTCTAGACAATAGATCCTCGCACTTTCATTGATAGTGGTATATCCAAACGGCAGGGCAACGTTAACGCTATTCCGAGAACAGTAACTTTGAATTAACGTAGCATCTCAATTATTAAATACACACCTGGCCATTAAAATTGCTGTGATATGCAAATGAGTACCGTTTCAGAGCATTCACACAGGGTTGGCGCCGGTGGCGACATCTACAGCGTGCTGAAATGAGGAAAGTTTCCAACCGATTTCTCATACACAAACAGTAGTTGACCGGCGTTGCCTGGTGGCACGTTGTGATGTCTCGTGCAAGGAGAAATGCGTGCCATCACGTTTCCGACTTAGGTAAAGGTCGGATTGTAGCCTATCGTGATTGCGGTTTATCGTATCACATTGCTACTCGCGTTGGTCGCGATCCAATGACTGTTGAAGAATATGGAATCGGTGGGTTCAGGAGGGCAATACGGAACACTGTGCTGGATCCCAACGGCCTCGTATCACTAGTAGTCGAGATGACAGCATCTTATCCGCATGTCTGTAACGGATAGCGCAGCCACGTCTCGATCCCTGAGTCAACTCTTGGCGAAGTTTGCAAGACAACAACCATCTGCAGGAACAGTTCGACTACGTTTGCAGCAGCATGGACTATCAGCTCGGAGACCATGGCTGCGATTACCCTTGACGCTGCATCACAGACAGGAGTGCCTGCGATGGTGCACGCAAAGATGAACGTGGGTGCACGAATGACAAAACGTCATTTTCTCGGATGAATCCAGGTTCTGGTTAGAGCATCATGATGGTCGCATCCGTATATGGCGACATTGCAATGAACACACGTTGGAAGCGTGTAATCGTCATCGCCATACTGGCATATCACCTGACGTGACATTATAGGATGCTATTGGTTACAAGTCTCGGTCACCTCTTGTTCGCATTGACGGCACTTAGTACAGGGGCCGTTACATTTCGGGTGTGTTACGACCCGTACTTCTACCCTTCATTCGATTTCTTGCGAAACTCTACATTTCAGGAAGATAATGCTTGACCGTGTGTCGCAGGTCCTGTACGGGTCTTTCTGGATACGGAAAATGTTCGACTGTTGCCCTGGCCAGTACATTCTCCAGATCTCTCACGAACTGAAATCGTCTGGTCAATGGTGCCCGAGCAACTGGCTAGTCACAATACGCCAGTCACTACTCTTGATGAACTGTGGTATCGTGTTAAAGCTGCATGGCCATCCAAGCACTGTTTAAAACAATACCCAGGCGTATCAGGGCCGTTATTACGGCCTGAGGTGGTTGTTCTGGGTACTGATTTCTCAGGATCTATGCACCTAAAATGCGTGAAAATTTAATCGCATGTCAGTTCTAGTATAATATATTTGTCCAATGAATACCCGTTTATCATCTGCTATTCTTCTTGGTGTAGCAAATTTAATGGCCAGTAGTGTAAATATATTTAAGTTTGCTTTCAGAGTAACATGTACCAAAGTTTCTACTACAAGATCCAATGGTACCCAGCTTATTCGCTGGTGCATGTTTCGAGTTTTGGCCAACTTTTGTATGATCCAGACCACTGTGTGACATGACAGAGGCATGGATAAAACAGTCAACCAAACCTCACAGGTAGTAAACCACCTGACCCGGTTTGAAAGGCGAGTATGTTTATTTAATTAACATGAATTAGATTCGAAACGTGCTATTTTTGTGTCGTTGGCAGAACGACTGGGGAGAGAATAGAACCGCGCCTTGGAGAGAGAGGTGCAATGGCAGGAGGTGAAGCAGAGGCTCTTCTGGCAAATGCAGGAGAATACAATATTTTAATCTTGCAGTCGTCATTACTGTAAAATTTTCTCAGCTGCGATTATTTCTATGGGGGCTCATTGCTCCGTTACACCGCAGGACGAACTGTCACTGCCGGCCGCGGTGGCCGAGCGGTCTGCGGCGCGCCAGTCATGGTGTGCAAGGCTGATTCGGTCGGGACTTCTAATCCCCCCTCGGGCATGTATGTTTGTGGCGTCTTTAGTATAAGCTATTTCGTAAGGTTAGGGACTGATGACCCCTTAGTTAAGTCCCATGAGATGTACAAACATTTGACCATTTAGCACTGTCACGGATTCAAGATTCCGGCACACAGGACGCAGTCTGTCGCGGCGTGTAGCGATCTCGTGATCTTCTCAGAAGAATTTTTTTTTTTTTTTTTTTGGTACCAAATATAAACATTTTTAGTTTTGCGCTCATTTCGAGCTGAATATCGCCAAAGTTGCTCATCCTGTTAGATAAGTTAGGAGAATTGAAGTTGTAGTAATTACTACAGGCTTTAATTTTAGCTCAAAATGAAATCTCCAAGCAAAGTGTTTCGGACGGTGAACTGACAGAACATTATAGGTTCGAACTGACCCCTTATCTGCTAGCATCGTTCAACGAAGAGGGGATTCGTAAGGCGGCAAAATGAACTTTCTACGCAGCTTGCACTCCACTTATCCAAAACATTTCTTTTGGAGCTAGGAACGTGGTAGTGATGAATGGGGGATAACTTTTCCATACTGTTATGTGGCACCTAAATGACTCGAACATCACCTACATTTTAAACAGTTTCGACAGAAACGTCTCAGTTGTTTATTGATGGATAGCCTGAGTATAGATCGCAGTTTCTCACTTATTACTCTGGAAACACAGCCTTCTAGAAGTTGCAAACTTCAAAATGTTCATATGTTTGTAAATCTAACGGACCAAACGGTGGTCATTAGTCCGTAGCTTACAAACTACTAAAACTAAGGTAAACTAATCTAAGAACGACACACACACACACCCATGCCACGTTACAAACTTGGTTTCACACTATTCAAAAAATGATCAAATGTTTGTAGAGCCTATGGGACTTAACTACGGGGTCATAAGTTCGTAAACATACAAACTACTTATGAACTATCTACAACTAAGGACGGCACAAATATCCATGCCCGAGGGGGGATTCGATCCCCCGACCGTAGTTGACGTGCAAACCGTGACTGAAGCGCCTCAGTCCCCTCGGCCACCGCGGCCGGCTTCACACTATTCTAACTGGTTCTATCAACGTATCAAAATATAATAGCTAAATAACGACTTGCGATTTTAACGACTAATTTGACTAGCGTAAACGGCTGCACCATATACAAAGCGGATCTGTGTAAACGATGTGGTTTGCACCCAGACTTCCGTAGAGCAGGCTTGGAGTAGTGTTTCTGCACTAGTAAAAGCGTTTTGTAGGCTCTTTCCTGGAATGAAAAGTTTTCGAGGTACTACGTGAGCTAGAGCCTCTAAGAATACAGGCTGGAGCATTCGCCATTTTGTTTCCCAACGAATTCTAAACACAACAGCTTATGTGAACTGTGTTGTGTTGTTAAATATTTTAGAAGTGTCCTGCACAGAGTCTTAGATAGTGATATTATGTTATGAACTTGCGTACCGCCCGTGTTTTCATCTATATGTAGATAAAGCGAAAAAAAAAAAAAAAAAAAAAAAAATCTAGCGTTTTATTTACTTATAGCTTTCTTTGCTGTCCGAATATAGAAGAAAGGGGCAAGAAATATATATAGCCTATCTGTGATCAAATTGCGTACCGTACAATGTTTAATTTCGCAGAAAACGTCATCTAAAAAAAAGTTTTAAGCGTTATTGGTTTGTGAAACTTCATGACAGATTAAAATTGTGAGCCGGAACCGGAACTCGAACCTGGGACCTTTGCCTTTCGCGGGCAAGCGCTCTACCGACTGAGCTATCCCAACACGACTCATGATGCCGCCTCACAACTTTACTTCCACCAGTACCTCGCCTCCTAGTTTCCAAGCTTCACAGAAGCTCTCCTGCGAAACATGCAACACTAGCACTCTTGGAAGAAAGGATATGGCGGAGACATGGCTTAACCATAGCCTAAGGGATATTTCCAGAATGAAACTTTCATTCTGTTGCGGAGTGTGCGCTGATATGAAACTTCCCGGCAGACGCAAAGGTCCCAGGTTCGAGTCCCGGTTCCGGCACGCAATTTTAATCTGCTAGGAAGTATCATTCTGGATATTGCTTTGTATTTCAATAATGACTGTCAACATGCGATGTCTGATCGGCGTCTTGCCGTAATATCTGTTGTGACAAATAAACCGCAATGGATTCTTGTACTCGCAGTGATAAATAGGTTATCGAGGAAGTTTCAGAATTAATTAGAAACACTAAAACGAAATAGGATATTACTATTCGGGAGAAATGTTTACACACGGTCGTGGATGCGTACACTACTGATGTTGGCGACAACCGTTGAATGGTATTGGAAAAGTCACATATAATGAGGGCAGTAATCATTTTTTACCATGAAATAAATAAATAACGCCGTTCCTTTTCTAAGGATGACCTGAACCCTTCTCTTGTCAGTAAATTAACAATGTTTGTAAAGAAAACATTTCGTCGCCAATATTAGCACACTACGACGACACAGGCGTAAGTAAACTTTACCAAGCAGTACTTAAAGAATAAAAAAAGAACTATTTATATATCTCGCAGGTGCTAGTAGACGTATATGGCATATATAAAGGAGGGTGGCCGGAGAGTAAATAAAAGAAGAAAAATAATCGCAAAGGATACCGTGCCCACGGGTGCGGTTCCTGTAGGGAGATGCTTGTCCACTGTTGGTCGAGCTGATCTCTACGAGATTACGAGAGTAACTCGTGCGTCAGATCCTTGATTGTCGTGAGTGCATTCGTGTTCTCTCGATAATCCAGTTTTGCCCGGGGCAAGTCCCGGAGATAAATTAAATTGGTCCCAATCCCCCGGCTCCGACCAAGATTTTCGGGAGGTTTTCCTTGGTTGTAAGGCGTATGCCGGAGCTGGTAAGCCCCTCCCACTTATTCCCAATTGAATTGGGATCCCCCTTTGCCCCACTATCAGCTTGTCTGATATTGGCTGAATAGAACCGCGACTCTTTATGGGCCGGATCTCAAACAGCCCGCTCCACTCCTCGGAGTGGAGAATGAAAAGAGATAAGTTTTTTTTTTTTTTTTTTTTTTTTTTTTTTTTTTTTTTTTTTTTTTATTGGTCGCAATCCCCCGGTTACGAACAGATGCTTGTCGACTGTTGGGAGAGTTGCCAACGTCTGTGGTTTCCCACCGGATCTGGTGGTTTTTTAAAGCCGACGGTGGGAAAAATCTGAGGTAGTGGGAGGTGGGAAAGTTAAAAAAAGTTGCAGAAGTAATATAACCATAATTTGAAATTATTAACGAATTTGGACAGATAAATGACTAGGAAATGTATCACATTATTGATTAAAATGTAAAAACCTTAAGAGTTCAAAGATATTAACAAAGGTATGACTCATTGCTCATTGTTGTAGGCTGTCAGTTCTGTGTTGACTTCACCAATCTCCATGGAGAGGAAGTGTTGTACTTGCATCACGAAAGTATGGGGAAAACTAAAGTCCCTTACGTACAAAAGTTTCGGTCTGAGTGGAAAAATGGTCCGAAAACAAAGAACTGGGTTTTAGAAGTGCCAGGTGACAACACAGTTGCTCGTTGTCGTTACTGTGGTACTAATCTGAAGGCAAGATACGCTGATGTTATAGAGCATCAAAAAAAAAAAAAAAAAAAAAAAAAAAAAAAAAAAAAAACAAGAAACTCGCGCGTGCCGCTGAACCGTTTCAGTGTTAGACACAAAGAAAAATTGATTTCCCGAGTGCAAGTGTCGATCTGAATCAAGCAAGAGCTGAAGCCGCATGTGCGTTATTTACAGTGTGTCACGGTGCGATCCGGAGTGTGGATCATCTTATTGATTAGTGTAGTAGGTGTTTCATCTAAGTTAAAACTTCACCGCACAAAATGCAGTGCATTAATACAAAATCTCATTTTTCCTTACTTTAAGGAAGAACTTAAAAAAGATGTCGCAGAAAGTCCTTACAGTCTGTTAGCTGATGAATCAACCGATATAGGAGTGAACAAACAGTTGGGGTTGTGGATCATTTATTTCTCTGAGACTCAAGGGGATAGTATCGACATTTTTGGGTTTGTATGAGTTGGAATCAGGCGATGCAGAATCAATTGTGAAGGTCATAAAATGAGCTATTTCTGATTATGGACTGAATGAAAAGAAATTTAGAGGTTTGGGAACAGATAATGCTTCTGTTAATGTAGGTAACAACAATGGGATTTACCAAAAACTTAAAGCAGATGTAGGTCATCTTATTTTGAGTAAATTTGTTTGCCATTCCTTACAAACGGGCTGTGTCTGCTGCAGCTGCTGGTACATTACCTAGAACCTTAGAATTTATGATAAGTGAATTATACAATTGGTTTTCAAAGTCAAGTACACGCCAGAAACTGTATAACATCCTGTTCAGAACAGTTAGACGCGTTCTTTCACAGTATTTGGAACTAAAGACTCATTTTCAAATGGTGAGAAATAGTGAAAGGTGTTACACAGCTGAAATGTTGTATCAAATGTACAAAAAAGAGATAAATGTATTTTATTTGTTATTCTTAAATCAATGCTAGGTGAGCTGCAACGTGTTAACAAAGCGTTTCAAACTCAGTATGCCGATCCCAGTAAACGGCTTAATGATCTCATCCTTTTAACTCAGGGTTTAGCCAAGAGAGTAGTTCTTCCTGGCTGTAGATTTGTTAAGGGAAAACGTCAAAAAATTTCTTGATCCTAAACCATATTTGGGCTACGACGCCGAAAAAAAAACCTCTAGGAACTAAAAAAGTCGGGAGTTGTGTCATCGGAAATAGAAGCTGTTTTGAGCAAGATCTCCAACCTAACACCAGAAAACTGTTTGAAACCGCATAAAGAGTCAATCGGCCCCCTTTCAAGAACTGTGTAATCTTGCCATGTGTTTACTAGTATTGCCTTGGTCAAACGCCGAAGTAGAGAGGGCTTTCAGTCAGCTAAATTTGGTGAAGACGAGACTTAGAAACAGGATGGGGAACAGAATGATTAATGACATTCTGACCATCCGTGCAGCCTGAAGAAGATTGGGGAAATACTGTCGAGCCGTCTAAAGCGTCTCGCTGCGGAGCGCGCGGTTGCTCTCCGTGAAGGTTCGAGTCCTCCCTGGGACATGGGTGTGTGTGTGTTGACCTTACGTTAGTTTACCAAGGTTTAAGTAATTTGTAAGCTACGGACTGATGACCACGCAGTTTGGTCCGATAGATTTACAAACATTCGATTCGGAAATGCTGTTGAGATCATGAATTTCCTGACAATGTTTTAAAAGATATCGGTAATATGACTACAGCTGCATATACTTCGGGCACCGATCCTGCCGAAGATGATGGTGATGAAGTCGAGGACGAAGAACTGACATTGCGTTAATGGTATGTATTTGTTGCTACAGCACTTTATCAGATTTTTCTTGTTGTGAAAATGACTAAAAATTGCAGACACTTACTATGTAACTGTACTTTCATTGTTAACTTTCTTTTTTCTCAGATGTGATTACATTGGAATATAGCTGAAATCTAGATCTTCTGACATAAAAGAAAGGCAATAGTATGACTGACGCTGACCTCCTTTCCAGACTGGATTACTTTCTGTTTTCAAGTTCAAATATTTCACAATTTTCTGGCTGTACCCGACAAGCATTGCAATCTCTCAAAGTAATTATTGTTTGTTTTTATATATAACATGTTTACTGAAGTGCTTTTGAATAAACAATATTTTTTTGTATTTCCGTCTCGTGTGTCTACAGATAAGTCAGGTACATAAAAACTCCTCCTTTAAAATGCATAGTTGCGTCCAAATTTCAAATCAATCGGTCAAGAACAAACGAATACAGTGGTTTTTTTGCATGGGAACTTCGGAAAGTTCGGTGGTTTTTGGTGGGATTTTACGGTCACTTTGCGGTGGTTTTTGGTGGGATTTTACGGTCACTTCGGTGGTTTTTATTATGACCTCGTTGGCAACCCTGCTCGGGCGTCCGATCCTTGATTGTCCCACGTGCACTCATGTTACTGATGGGCTGTCCGGATAATTTCACTGTTTCGAAATATACGGATCATCCGAGTCTAGTGAGTCGACTCACTCAAGGTTATTCTATAAAAGGTTGGGCCCGAAGCGAAACGACCTGCTATTGGCCGTTGAAATGACGTCAGCGGCGATGCAGCACTGCTAGCGAGGGGCGGATGCGGCGGTGCGCCGTCGCGTAGAACATCACCAAACACACAAAAGTCGACGGTTTACGCATTGCGTATTGCAGTTACTTACCTCGTTAAATCCTCCCGACAGCCGAAGAATGCCACAGACGTCATTTTCGACTCTGTGATGCCGCTGCTTTCTCTCTTCAGCTTCATGTTGACGTAGCGCACTCGAATAAAATTTTGGGTCCGTGAGAATATATTAATGACCTCCGGCGCCACATGAAGATATTTATGCGAAATTACGTCGGATAATCTCTTAGAATTTTTTTTTTCAAGTGTGTCACTTCCGTTAATCTCGTTGAACAGCAGCTCAAACTCTGAGATCTTCCGCATTCACTCGTCAGACGGCACTAACAAACCTCCTCGTGATAGAAATTCTGCCCACCCGTATTTTGCGAGGTGTTTTCGAAGAGGACAAAGTAGTTCATTATATGATACCCTCAGTGAGATCTCATATTTCGCAGTACGGCGTACAATGTAGCCTGCCAAATATTTGAATCCTTCAGTTGGGCATTCAACATGTGTCACAGCAGACGGTGCAGCAGCCTCACAACTAAAACTTATGTCCTGGCTCTCTGCTTCCCCATCTAGCATGGGCATTGGTTCAGACATATCCGTTAAAGTTTCACACAGCGGACTAGATGACAGAAATTGTTGTGAATCTTCTTCCTGTCTCACAGCGAAATATTAGACAGTGAAATGTCTTGGGCATTCTTTCCCAGAAGCAATAAACGCAGTCGATGTTTTACTTCTTTTGGGCGAGGATGCTGATAGAAATGGCCAATATCTCTAATCTGTGAAAACAAATTTTCAAGACAGTCCTGGTTCAGCCCTGCTGTTAACCCGCGAGGACTTGCGCGTGAGGATTTTGCTAACAGTAATTTTAAAACAATCGGCATTTTACCAGATTTAAATAGTCAAATGTTTGTGTTACCTTATAAATGCAACTAGAAGCACTTATTTAGACATATTAAATACATTACAAACTGTTCGACTGTCATAAAAATACTATACACGGGATCGACCGCGTAACACTTAAAGGTGCATGTTTTCAAAATGTTCAAATGTCTGTAATTCTATCGGAGCAAACTGCGTGGTCATCAGTCCGTAGCTTACAAACTACTTATACCTAGGTAACCTAACCTAAAGACAACACACACACACCCATGCCCCAGGGAGGACTCGAACCTCCACGGTGAGCAACCGCGCGCTCCGCAGCGAGACGCTTTAGACAGCTCGGCTACTCCGTGCATGTTTTCGCGGGTTAATATACACTTAATGCCCAGCGACAAAAGGTCAGAATGAAGGACAAATAAAGAATTGACATTAAGAGTCCTTTCTGAAATGGTAACAGCTTCCTTCGGTTTCCAATCTGTATTGTTTCACAGTACAATGCTGAGAATTGTTTTTTGGAGCAGCTCGTTTGTTCCATAGGCACTTGCTAATGGTTTTTGTCAACGATTCTGGGAGAATTTAAAATGTCTAACGAATAATTAACATATCAATCGAATTTTCTGTCGTAAAACACACGAATAAACGAAACAAAACACACTGTAAACAACAAGCTACTGCAGGGCTACCGCTACGACTGCCACCGCCCGGCGGTGACGTCATGCGTAGTACGACGGATTTCTACATCGGACTCCACAGTCCATTCGGGCCCCCTCCGGACTCACTGTTTCAGTACACGAAACATCTGGCGTGCCGCAGAGTCTTGTATGGTGCTACCCTTCCTGATTCACGTGAACCGCGGCAGCTGCAGGGCGCCGCAGTGAGTCGACTCACTGCTTCGGCGCTAGAAACACGAGACGTCCTGCGTCCCGTTACCTCCGCTGATTCGCATGAGCCGAGAAAGATGCAGGGCACACGACAGTAGCGCGATACAGCAAAGACGAAACATTTATGAAATATCAGCGGGGTTTTAATACGTTGTTCAGTTGACTGAACTGAACAGCCCAGAATTTGTTTGCTACTAAGATTTTACAATCGTTTTAAAGCATAAATGTTTACTAAGTACTGTAACAAAGGACGTACAGAATAGTAAAGTTCAAATGCGATAGTCATGAAACTTTTCCCAACCTTCAAAATCCCACAATAAAGTTGAAATAAAACAAGAAAGATAATTAATATTCATAGAATATATGACTTCAACTGCGATTGGGCAAAGCTGAAAATGTGTACCCAGCCGGGATTCGAACCCGGGTCTCCTGCTTTCTAGGCAGTTGCGCTGACCCCTACACCACTGGGGACACAGTCATCACCGCACCTGCAAGGACTACCCATGCACGCCTCCCGTCAGATACAAATTCCCAGCTTCGCCCTGCCCATACTACTCAAACTCGTAGTTTAACTAATTCCCGTATGAGTAAGGGCTTCAAACTTCCCCACCCCTCCCCACTAACGATAGGATCATTGCCCGTCACCGGCATATTATATATATACATGTGGCGTCTGTTCGGAAAGAGCAGACGTCACATTCTGATCCTGCAGCTGTTATTAGTTAATATTCATAGAATATATGACTTCAACTGCGATTGGGCAAAGCTGAAAATGTGTACCCAGCCGGGATTCGAACCCGGGTCTCCTGCTTTCTAGGCAGTTGCGCTGACCCCTACACCACTGGGGACACAGATTGGGCAGGGGAGGGGTGGGCAAGTTTGAAGCCCTTACTCATACGGGAATTAGTTAAACTACGAGTTTGAGTACTATGGGCAGGGCGAAGCTGGGAATTTGTATCTGACGGGAGGCGTGCATGGGTAGTCCTTGCAGGTGGGGTGATCACTGTGTCCCCAGTGGTGTAGGGGTCAGCGCAACTGCCTAGAAAGCAGGAGACCCGGGTTCGAATCCCGGCTGGGTACACATTTTCAGCTTTGCCCAATCGCAGTTGAAGTCATATATTCTATGAATATTAACTAATAACAGCTGCAGGATCAGAATGTGACGTCTGCTCTTTCCGAACAGACGCCACATGTATATATAAGAAAGATAATGGTTCAAATGTCTACGTGCATCCAGTACAATCAGTACAAACAAAGTATTTAAGATTTGTTCCAAGGACATATTTAATGCATATATTACTGCAAGTATTAACACAACGAAACACATTTCACAATTTACGTGACGAAACCTCACAACTGAATTACAATTTTTCAATGTCCAGATAGGTATTCTGATAATCAGATTCACCGCGGTGGCCGAGGGGACTGAGGCGCTTCAGTTACGGTCTGCACGGCCATTACGGTCGGGGGTTCGAATCCCCCCTCGGGCATGGATATTTGTGCCGTCCTTAGGATAAGCTAGTTGATAAGTAGTTTGTAAGTTTAATGACTGATAACCTTGTAGTTAAGTGCCATAAGCTAAACAAACAAACAAACAAAACAACAAAACAATCAGATTCATCTTCAGTCAGTCAAATAAAAGAGGTGAAATTATAGTTTCTTTAATTTGACATCTTCTTACTGAGAATGCGGTTTCGTCCCACTGAAACTATCTGCCCTTGCTTTGAAAAGATGCGTTCACCTGGCACAGATGTAGCAACAATGCATAACAACGCTTAGTTCACGCGAAACTACCTGAAAACACCGAAGGTCTTACAAATTTTCTCGGTGGCATCCCAGTTTTCATACCTCAGTTGAAGGTACCGGTACCATTAATTTAAAATCTCGGAAAATATCGCGTGGCGCGATAGGGGAACAACTTCAAACTCGTTGAACGCCTGGGCGCTGTGTCGAACCCACCCAGACAGACGGACAGCAAAACGCATGTTAACAGTACCTAGCGTCCGATACATGAATCACATGATTAGTTGTTTCGAAAGAGTGCCGCTTCAAGTTTCGAATCAGTCGAACACTTCGCTGACTCGATTCACTGAGTCAAAACATCAACTCAGTAGCCAACTATAAATCATGCTCTCCCGGTAATACATGTATAGTCCGGGGCAAGGTCCCGGAGAAAAATTAAATTGGTCCCAAGCCCCTCGTTCCGACCAAGGTTTTCGGGGGGGTTTTCTTGGTTGTATGTCGGAACTGGTAAGTCCCTCCCACTTATTCCCAATTGGGATCCCCCCTTTGCCCCACTATCAGCTTGTCTGATAATTGGCTGAACAGAACCGCGACTCTTTATGGGCCGGATCTCAAACAGCCCGTTCCACTCCTCGGAGTGGAGAATGACAATAATAAGTTTTTCTTCTCTCTAACAATCACTCCACTCGCATTAGGTCTCTAGATATAGCTACAGTGCCCCGACCAAGGTTTTCGGGGGGGTTTTCTTGGTTGTAAGACGTATGCCGGAACTGGTAAGCCCCTCCCACTTATTCCCAATTGGGATCCCCCCTTTGCCCTACTATCAGCTTGTCTGATAATTGGCTGAACAGAACCGCGACTCTTTATGGGCCGGATCTCAAACAGCCCGTTCCACTCCTTGGAGTGGAGAATGACAATAATAAGTTTTTCTTCTCTCTAACAATCACTCCACTCGCATTAGGTCTCTAGATATAGCTACAGTGCCCCGACCAAGGTTTTCGGGGGGTTTTCTTGGTTGTAAGACGTATGCCGGAACTGGTAAGCCCCTCCCACTTATTCCCAATTGCGATCCCCCCTTTGCCCCACTATCAGCTTGTCTGATAATTGGCTGAACAGAACCGCGACTCTTTATGGGCCGGATCTCAAACAGCCCGTTCCACTCCTCGGAGTGGAGAATGAAAATAATAAGTTTTTCTTCTCTCTAACAATCACTCCACTCGCATTAGGTCTCTAGATATAGCTACAGTGCCTGTCGTGCGCTAAATTGCAGTGCTATGGTCGACTCACATATATAGTAGAGGAAACGCATAACATAGCTGCGGAGCACCTCCCAGCGGCGTGAGTTGTAAGCTGAACTTTGCAGTGAACGGGTAAGTAACACTGTGAGACTCAGAACGCTTACACGGTTCGTCGGCACTCTTTACAGAAGCAGGAAATGGTTGGGAAAGGAAGTGCATGTTCTACATACGGCTTTAACAGCTAACGAAAACAGCTGTGCACTCCTAAATCTTCCTTCAGGTTCCCGAAAAAAAAAAAAGAGAATTCCAAATATGATAATTTAAGGCGGCTGTTATTAGGCCCACAGAGATCGTTTACTTTTAATAAGCTATGTCTTTAATACTTTGATTCACTCTTTTTTATTATTCATTAGCAAAGTGCTGACTTGGATAAAATTTTGACAAACAAGGGCTCAACGCATTAGAATAAAAGGTACGTATTATATCCAGACTACTTTCTGGGGAAAGGTTTCAGTAATAATACTTTGTAAAGCCAACAGTAAACGTCATTCGTTCATTGTGCGTAGTTTTTTTTTTTTTCTTTTTTAAAGGTGGTCAATGTGTTACAACAACAAATTTGTAACAGTCGTATTTGAATCCCTTCATTTAAAGCATAGACGACGCTTTAGAAACATCAGCACAACATTACAAACTGTTTGTATTTAAACAAAAATTTTAGTATGAACCACAAAGATAAACACAAATTTTCGTTGTCATTTTCATTACTTGTCCTTCCGTTCTGCTGCCTAACTCCTCATGGTAACTGCGTTCATGTATAATGCTGAAGCGCAAAATATTGTCACCCACACGTAGAATTTTATATGAGTCGGTAACTTTGAACTCCTACATCTTCCACCCCGATATCATTAGCAACCATCTACCACCATACTGCAAATGGGAGACTGATACCTATTACCACATACAAATGATATTCGTTTGGATGTGTAATTTTGACTGCAGAGTGAACTATAGGCACAAACACCTTAATTTTTATACATATTAACATGTATTAACAAAAGAAAGGGCTGATCTCTCACGGTTCACATAACAAATCAAATCTCTGTTAGAGAAGGAAAAAAAATTGTTCAAATGTTTGTATTGCTAAACTAACAAACTACTTATGAACTAGCTAATATTAAGGAAGGCACAAATATCCATGCCCGAGGGGGGATTCTAACCCCCGACCGTAGTGGCCGTGCAGACCGTGACTGGAGCGCCTCAGTCCCCTCGAAAAAGCAAAGGAAAGAGCATTACAAATTTAAAGAGTCAGAAAATCTCCAAGCCTGTCAATCTTGCACAGAAACTGGAAATTCATCGCGAACTACAGTCCGAGAAATAGTTTGCCCAACGAAACTCTGTCTTGTACTTTGCTAGAAAATCTCATGCGTTTAGTATAGTAGCAGAAAAACGCAATCAATACCTTCACTACATGATAGAAATGGTGATGCCACTGATGAAAGAGCTGCTAAAACAGAATTGCTTAACACAGTTTTCCTAAATTCCTTCACCAAAGAATACGAAGATAATACGCCGGAATTCATATCAAGAACACCAAGCAGCATGCATAATTTAGAAGCATATAATGGCACGTTTTCCTTTCCCCGATATTATCAGAGAACATTTTGTATTTTTATATTATTTCGGCATGTTAAAATAATTATCTAAGAAAGTCAGAGAAAGAAAATTTAGGAACAACACGTTCAATTTTTTTGTAAGAAAGAAGACACTCTTGCTTTGTACTTCGTAGCGATAGCATCTTGCAGACGGAAGCTGTACTTTATTATTTTTATGTGGCCGCATTCATGTACTGTACATTCAGGTAAATATATGTGCTGTGCGCGTATCTTAAATTTATAAATAAACCCAACCTCTCACTTAAATTCGCACTTATGAATATTTATTAATAATTTTGCCCTATCCTCCCTCCGCCCATGATGTCCTTTTCAGCCTTGTTGAATCACCGCAGCAATGGATGGCACAGATTTTTGGTTAATATTGAATGGTGATATTTCGTGTAGCCTGCCACTCTTGTTTCAAAATTTATTCCATAATATTATCATTTACCGGCAATAGAATCTGCAGTCGATTTTCTTGTGAAATTTTAGAAGTCCGATGTGTTTGACTTACGTAATATTCCTATCCGATTTATATCATGTCACTTATCTTGCTTTACGTTTTGCTACACGAGTCGTAGTTAGATATTGACGAACTGCCATCCACTGTTCGGCGAGTGGTTATCATATTATTAAAATTTCATTTACAGCCAAATTCCAACCACCGATAGATCTATTGTTAAAGGTAACTGCTCGTCCATTCTTTTTGTAATGTTCTGCCTGCACAACACTCCACCGTTAATTAGCTTGCTATTTCATTTAAATGCATGTAATAATTTTTCCAAATTTTTCCCCCGTAATTTACTAATTGGGATCTTTCATAGCTTCTAACGTCAAACCACTTCCTTCTGTAAATTTGTTAATCTCGAAAAGTAGTAGCCAGGCTGGAACATCATAAGCAGATATCCCTGGATCATTAAAGCAACTTAAATCACTTAACAAAAGCAAGCCTTCTGGTCCAGATTATATACCAATTACGATCCTTTCAAAGTATGCTGATGCAATAGCTCTTTACGTAGCTATGAAATACAACAGCTCGCTCATGAAAGATCCGTACACGAGGAATGGAAAGTTACGCGAGACACTCCAACATTCAAGAAAGGCAGTAGTAGTAGTGGCAGAATTACAGGCCCTTATAATTGTCTTCGGTGTGCAGCCGGGCTTTTAGAACATACAGTTTTTTTCTAACGTTATTAATTACCTCTAAGAGAAGAACCTATAGACTCAAAATCAACACGGATTCAGAAACACGGGCAACTCTTTACTCACATGAAGTGATTAGTGTTATCGACGATGGATCTCAAACCTATTCCATATTTCTGGCTTTCCGGAAGGCTTTTCACACTGTACCTCACAATCGGCTTCTAATCAAATTGCATGCTCATGAAGTATCGCCGCAGCTGTGCGATTGGAATCGCGATTTCCTGTCAGGAAGAAGACAGTACGTAGTAACTGACGGGAAGCCATCGAGTGAAATGGAAGTGACTGACGTACGGCGCTGTAAGTGTTCTTATGGCCCCTAATGTTCCTTTTCATTATAAACGATTTAGGAGAAAATGTGAGCAGATTTCTTATACTATTAGCGGACGATGCTGTCGTTTATCGGTCAGTAAAGTCATCAAACGACCGAAAAAACTGCAAAATGATTTAGGTAAGCTGTCTGGATGGTGAACAAATTGAACCGTAAACTATGAAAAGTGTGAAGTAATCCACATGATCACCAAAAGAGATCCGTTTAACTTCATTTACACCATACACCAAACAAATCTAAAGGCCGTGAATTGAACTAAATGCGTAGAATTTTCGAAGAACAGAACGTCTTTATTGCAAATAATGTTTATTACAATGATGCGTTTCACCCGGTTAGGCCATCTTCAGATATCGGACAAAGAAGAAAATATTGATACAGAACTTACAATTTGTATGACATTATTTCGAAAATTTTTGCTACAAGCCAATGTGAAACTGTTTTTAGAAATTGTGATAATGTACGGTACTAATGTTTTATATAGTCTGTGGTGGAGGGTGTTTAGATTAAAATGCGGTAATAGGGTATCTTACAGAGACAGTAATATGTAAACGATTAATATCCGGTAACATTGACCGTTGAAAACAGATTGATAAATTGTTTAACTGAATGGATATTGCAAGATTTACCTTGTATGATGTCCCTGCACCTTAGGTCGTCAACATATTAATACGACTTGCGTCGGTATAGGTACAAGTACTGGCTGAGGCAGCGTTCACATTTGTGCTGCGAGTAACCGCCAATAAAGCTAGGTAGGTACACTGTAGGTGTTGGGTCGGTCGGATAAGAGTCGTTAATTTAAAATATGGACACCATTTACATAAAATACCAATATCACTTGAATGTAGTTTGTAAGGATGCCCAGTTATATAACAGAATATTACTTAAAAATTTTCATAAACGTGTCGAAAAAGGTGTGGTCTTTTGGGGTCAACTGATCGTTGAGAAGTCTCGGGTGTTTAAATAAACCCGCTTAGATATAACAAATTCTTCCAGGAGGTTTAACGTTCGTCCTTTTTGGACATAATGCAAAATTTCTAAATTATCTAAACTACCTATGACCGCATTTTAATCTAAACACCCTCCACCACATCGTATATAAAACATTAGTACCGTACAATATCACATGTTCTAAAAACAGTTTCACCGTGGCTTGTAGTTAAAAATTTTCGAAATAATGTCATGTAAATATTGTAAGTTCTGTATCAATATTTTCTTCTTTTCAGATAATGTTCAAATGTTTGTAGAGTCTATGGGACTTAACTACGGGGTCATCAGTCCCTAAACTTACAAACTACTTACGAACTAGCTAACACTAAGGACGGCACAAATATCCATGCCCGAGGGGGGATTCGAACCCCCGACCGTAGTGGCCGTGCAGACCGTGACTGGCGCGCCTCTTTTCAGATATCTGAAGATGCCCTCCCTAACCGGGCGAAACGAGTCATTGTAATACAAATTATTTTGCAGTCAGGAAGTTCTGTTATTCAAGAATTCAACTGAATAACTGTACCACACCACGTAAAAATGGAATGGGAAGATATATACAAGTACTTAGGAGTTACAATTACGAACAACTTAAATTGGAAGGAACACAGAAAAGACTGTAGGTAAGGCGAACCAGAGGCTACGTTTCATTGGAACAATTCTACTAAAGAAACTGCCTACACGACACATTCTGTCCTATTTTCGAGTACTGCAACGCATTGTAGGATACTGACCAAATGGGACTAACGGAGGTTGTTGAGGAAGTTCAGAGAAGGACAGTTCGTTTCGTACTATCGCGATACAGGTGAGAGAGTGTCTCGGAAATGCTACAAGACTTGAGTGAAAAGAAAGGCGTTATTTGTTGCGGCGAAATCTGTTTGCCTAAATTCTTTCACATTTTGATAATACCCACCTACATACGGAGACATTACCATCATAATAAAATAAAACAGATCGTAAACTGAAAGATTTAGCTGTTCCTTTATCCCAAAGGATATTAGAGAATAGAAGGAAGTGAACTTGTAGCGACTATCTCTTCCTATGGTTGGTTGTGGGAAGAAAGAAACGACATTATGACTGAAATCAATCTGCCTGATTTCCGCTTCCCAATTAACAGGTGACTTACCTATTAATCTTCTGTTGCTGTGACCGTTGCCAGCATCGGACCTCCTCTCTTCTAACTGCGGTTTCTGTTATTTTGTAAATGAATAAAAATGATAGCAATAGGGGAAGGCTACAGAAAAGAAATCGGACAGTTCATTGGAATAATCTTTGTATTCTGAAAGTAGCATATAGAATTACGATGTAGCCTGTTACACCTTATCAAACGGTTACTGATTCTTGCAGTAGAGAGCAAACATCGAAAATAAAGCACATTCAAATAGTTCGATTAGCCTTTAATGAGACAGACAGACAGCGTATTGAGTTTCATGAAAATTTCCGTTGGTTATCAGAACATCAGAATGAGCCCGAAACAAAAAATAAAGGAAAAGCTTCTTAGTAATCATCGAGCCTATCACCCGATATGCAGACTGTTGCATGTTTATCAAACTCGCGACCGAATGCAATTACTTCACTTTTAATGCGAATACATGCTCGATGGAACTGTGAAGTTCCTGTCGGTAAACCGGATATCACCAAGACTGAGCATGGCGGCTTCTGCACAATAGGCGATCGCGGACCTGTCCTAAGAACTGCAAGCATCTGAAGCATCTGCCGAACTGAGAGCGGCCACGTCGCTCGTGCCAGTTTTGTTAACGCGAGTTTCGCACCGCTGATTTTTCCGCCGGCAAAACTAGTGACGTGTTACCAACCTGACCCAGAGTACAGTCGGAGTTCGTTCTGCCCGCAAGGTCCGGTTTCACGACTCCTAGGGTGGCGGCCTGTCTTGGCGTTGACGGCGGGAACAGAAGTGTTCTTCCGCGAAGATGTTGGCTCTTCGGGTTTGAACTTAACGGCTCCGGTAGCCTTTGTTTCTGATCCCCATCTTGCCAATTTAATATATTAATTAATACAGGACACGAAAAATTATTTCGCCCCCACTAGACGATGGTCCTCTGGTCAGGCAAGCAAACGGTAATTTTAGATTGTCGGGGAAAATTAGTTTTATATGATTTTATTGGGGATTAATTTTTCCAGCTTCTTGAATATTAATCGCAACTAACTTTGTAATACTTCAAACGAGTCATCATTTTTCATTAGATTGGAATACGTCGACAGAAATTTAAGAATTATTTATGCCCATTCTTTTTGTCCTAAAGGCTGGCCATGTGGTTCATGAGACATTTGTGCTGGTCTGTGAAAAGTCTTAGCTCTACAAACTATTATGCAAGTTGATCGATTAACCCTTTGCAAGGCACTTAAATGATGTGCAGAGTAAGGAGGTAGATTTAGAGGTAGACGTAATAGTTCGTCAGGATAGAACCTTCCGCCAAACGTTATTTCACAAAGATAGTGCCGTTACACTTGTTTCGAAGGGAAAGTGTGAAAAATTGATCGCAGTTGGGTGAATGGTGTGGAAGCACATGAAGCAGTGCCTTTACGAAAGTACCATTTTCGATTTTTTTATTTTCCAGCTATTCCTTTTACTTGACCCCTTTTTTCTTGTTTTATGAACCACTTCGTTATTCATGCGAACAAAAGAAGAATTACTGAAATAAGTCAGTCCATATCAGTGTTTTAGCCTGACTTATACAAAACTATTCTTTTTTATATACCAGCTAGAAAACGCTCCTGTCGTAGCACAAAAAAGGAAAACATGTTGCTGTTTAAACAACACTGACGGAAGAGTGGCGCTTTTTAACACGGAACATGTTACTTCCTTTTTCCAGCCACTCATCGTAGCGAACGTTTCATACACAGCTTCCTTTCGCTGCCACTGTGTAAATATCTCTCTCCCTGACCGTCTCGTGTTCCTCACATTAGCACTTTCTTTTGTCTGTGTGTCCCACTGCCTCTGCCTTCGCCTTTTTCTCCTTATTTTTTCTGCCTTCTGACATTGTCTAGACCCCATTTATTTTCTGTTACACTGCTACTGTCTCTTTCTTTCTCGCATCTCCTCACTGTTTCTTCAATCACGATTACCTTCCCTTTATACGTAAACTTACGGATGCTTTACTCGGGCTTCTAACTCTCTGACTGAAAAACTAACTGGTTGGATTTGGAGATGGAGAAAGACGACAAACTTTCGTTAAGAATGTTGCTGGTTCGCAGGATCCAGATTCGGCAAAAACATATTCGGCAAAAACATATTTTCGTTAATAATATAAATTTTAAATTATATATGGTGCGGTACATACGGTATTCAGAAGTTGTGTACCCTGCCTTAACTGACTATTCTTTTTATGTAGTAGTCTTTTAATCTTATTCTTCCAGCTACGAATTACAGTGAGTTACCAACTAGTGATTGAGAAGGTTTACAGTTTTTTCCCAAAGAGAATATATAAAAATTAATATATCATAAATTTATTCGTTAGTTTTGTGTTTACTCTATTATGTAGGGAGAAGGTTAAAGATTTATATTCGAAATTTTAGAAGTATATACAGTCCATGAATTTATGTTTGACAGGGTTGTTCTTACTTAGTGTTTGCTTCACTTTAACATTATACTAGGGTCTTCTATCAGTCGTCAGCTGTACTATCATTCGTCCAGCAATAAGACACGAATAAAAGTATCTATAAAATTTTGATATTTATAATCGGTTTGATCATTTAGAAAATTATTTGGCTGCGGTGGATTAGCCGTGCGCACTGGGGCGCCGTGCTACAGTGCACGCGGCCTCTCGCTGTCGGTGGTTCAAGTGCCCCCCCTCGGACATGGGGGTTTGTGTTGTACTTGGGTTAGTTTACCTTAGTTTAAGTAGTTTGTAAGCCACGGACTAATAACCAAGCAGTTGAGTCAGATAGATTTACAAACATTTGAACATCTTTTCTTAAATTATTTTTGTCGATAGTTGTCAGGCTACATTCTTCAGTTTATACTACAATTTTCATTTCGTATCCCTTCTGTGTTACGTGTTGAATTTCCAGTGCATTTTCTATAGTGCCTACTGTATGGTTTTCAGATTATAAGTGCTAGTAATATGTGTGTGCTTCATAACGAATGGTGAAATTGCGACCGGTTTGGTCTACATGATATTTGTTATATGAATAACAAGAGATTCTTTATGTACGAGGATTTCGAAATTTAGAAGGTTTTGTGGATTATATATACAGGATGTTGCAAAAAGGTACGGCGAAACTTTAAGGAAACGTTCCTCACACACAAAGAAAGAAAATATGTTATGTGGACATGTGTCCGGAAACGCTTAATTTCCATGTTTGAGCTCATTTTAGTATTTCTCTTTAAATGTAAATTGAAATAGTTCGTGCAGACAGTTGTCAAAATACCAAATTGTTTCGTTGGTAACTACTGTACTTCCTCGATTCATCGCCTGTTGGCCCAATTGAAGGATGGTAATGTTGAATTCAATGCTTCTGTTGACATACGACTCATTGCTCTACAGTACTAGCATGAAGCAAATCAGTACGTAGATCAACTGGTTTGTGTTCATCACGAACGTGGTTTTGCAGGCAGTGCAATGTTTACAAATTCGGAGTTGGCAGATGCCCATTTGATGTATGGATTGTAGGAATTTTTGGTGATGTCTTGATTGGGTCTCATGTCCTTCCACCTACGCTCACTGGAGCACATTATCATGATTTCATACGGGATACTCTACCTGTTCTTCTAGAACATGTGCCTTTACAAGTACGATACAACATGTGGTTTATGCACGATGGAGCTCCTGCACATTTCAGTCGACGTGTTCGTACGCCTCTCAACAACAGATTTGGTGGCCGATGGATTGGTAGAGGCGGACCAATTCCATGGCCTCCACGCTCTCCTGACCTCAACCCTCTTGATTTTCATTTATGGGGGCATTTGAAAGCTCTTGTCTACGCAACGCAACCCAGGTACCAAATGTAGAGACTCTTCGTGCTCGTATTGTGGACGGCTGTGATACAATATGCCATTCTCCAGGGCTGCATCAGCGCATCAGGGATTCCGTGCGACCGAGGGTGGATGCATGTATCCTCGCTAACGGAGGACATTTTGAACACATCCTGTAACAAAGGTTTTTAAGTCACGTTGGTATGTTCTGTTGCTGTGTATTTCCATTCCATGATTAATGAAGAAGAGATTTGAAGAGAAGTACTAAAATGAGCTCTAACATGAAAATTAAGCGTTTTCGGACACAGCTCCTCATATTTTCTTTCTTTTGTGTGTGAGGAATGTTTCCTGAAAGTTTGGCCGTACCTCCGTACCTTTTTGTAACACAATATATATATATATATATATATATATATATATATATATATATATATTGCACTGAGGTGTTTGTAATGTCATTCCTGCATATGTTAGTAGTAGATTAGGACTAGTTTTTCATTGTATAGCTTTAGTAGGATGTTGGGGCTGTATCCATTTAGTTGGGAAATGTATTGAAGTGTACTTAATTCTTTTCGCTTGGCCGTGTCATCTAGTGATTCGTGGATAAGTCATTGAATGGAAAAACGCTAGTTTGTACGATAGGGGATGAAATGAACTGGCATGGATAATGTTTATTCACGTTGTTTCTTTCCTGTATATTTGTAATCTGTGTTTACTTTTTTACTTTTTATATGTATAGGTTCTAAAAGTTATTTTTGTTATTGGTTCCTAGTTATACAACTGATTTTAGGTTGCACAATGTTGGCGGGCCAATGGCCATGCCATAGTAGATACACCAGTTCCTGTTAGGTCACAGAAAAAAAGCATTGCTGAGCTTTGCTAGCACTTGGATGGTTTAACACTCGAGTCTGCAAACCGCTGTTGGCTTGCAGGGGGCGAACTAAACCTTTGTGAGGCCAACGGAGGAGCTACTTGAGGTAGCGGCTCCTGTCTGGGAATCCGACACAACAGCGGAGAGTGCGGGGCACTGAACGGGGTCATCAGTCCCTAAACTTACAATCTACTTATGAACTAACTAACACTAAGGACGGCACAAATATCCGTGCCCGAGGGGGGATCCGAACCCCCGACCCCAGTGGCCGTCCAGACCGTGACTGGAGCGCCTCAGTCCCCTCGGCCACAGCGGCCAGCACTGAACAAGTCCCTCTCCATAATGCATCTGGTTCCACCTTCTGGCGGAGGATGAGACAGCTGCCGGTTGGCATCCTTTGGGAACTGACGGCCTTTGTGGAACGGAGTTTAGAGTTTTCAGCTTAGATTGCTGAGGAGGTTATCAATATTATTCACGTCTCCTTCATTTTCATATTTGAGCATGAGACTCTCATCCAAGTATTGATAGTAATAAATGGTTTTGTTAATTTCTTAGTGTAGGAAGAATATTTATTCGAGGTTATTTAAAAATATATCTGCTATGGTACTAGCAAAATCGTAACTCATAGAAACACTGCATAACTGTGTACAAAATTTCCCTTCAAATTTGAAGTAGCTTTGTTCTAGGACTAAGCACAGTAAGTTTTTAATTTAGTAGAAGTTATTAGCTGGAATTTTGTTGCGCCTAAATAAGTTACGTTTTATAAGGTTTATCGTCTTTTGAACAGGGATATTGGTATACAGGGTCATGATGTCGAATGATATAAGATTTACATAGTGTGAAAGTTTATCCTATTGATAAAAATGTTCCAATGTTTGTAGAGCTTATGGGACTTAACTACGGGGTCATCAGTCCCTAAACTTACGAACTACTTATTATCTAGCTTATACTAAATACGGCACAAACATCCATGCCCGAGGGGGAATTCGAACCCCCGACTACAGCGGCTGTGCGGACCGTGACTGACAAGATTATCCTATTGATATCCGAAGCAAGAACTGTATAATTTTTGGTAGTGAATGCCTTTGGTATGTGTAACAATTAAAAGAATGCCTCATTAAATAAGTCCAGTCGGACCAGTGGGTTCCATGTGAATTCATCTATGCTAGTGCAAACAGAGACATCTAGTTACTACTGGTAAATGTCCAGAAAACAATTGGGTCAAAGGGTAAAGGAATAATTTACTCAGAAACTGGTGTACAAAAACCATAAGATAACTTTGGCAGTTTTTTCACGTCTGTAAGTGTAATGAAATATCTTCCTGAACATGGTATGTAAGCTTGTGAGACAGTAAAACGAGATCAAAATAACTTGCTCAAAAATTAGAAGCCTGAAAAACATTTTCAGCATGGAGAATATTACTACAGATGCACAGACGAAGGCATGGATGCATTGGTATGGAAGGACAGGAAGGAATTTTATTTTTGTCTGACTTTCATGGTCTCCGGGAGAAAACAACAGTGTTTCGAAAACAAAGAGTGTAAAGAGTCAACTTTTCCTGTCATTTCCTGCCTATTACAACCCTCAAATCATATTATACTTATCAAGACAAATCCTTTAAACACAAACTCGACGGTGTACAGGCATTTTTAACGATTATAATTACAGTTTGATATGCAAATTATGAGATCATATGGAAAGTGTGCAAGATAAGCGAGGCTGAAGACTCATACGCTAGTTTTTCTAAAGCGAGGCAAGGCGACAGCCGGCCGCAATGGCCGAGGAGACTGAGGTGCTTCAGTCACGGTCTGCACGGCCACTACGGTCGGAGTTTCGAATCCCCCCTCGGGCGTGGATATTTGTGCTGTCCTTAGCATTAGTTAGTTCATAAGTAGTTTGTAAGCTTAGCGACTCATGACCCCGTAGTTAAGTCCCATAAGCTATGCAAACATTTGAACATTTGATATTGGGCGGTGACAGGCGAGAACAGACAAGTGGGCAGAAGGATTCTCACTCCACTCCGTACACCCAGGCGGTCTTCGGCACGAAAGGTACTTTCCATCTTGTGGAAATACAGACCCTTAAAATCCTTTTAAAAGCCACACAATACCACTCTCAACAAAACTTTGAAATGTTTGTTAAGCTTAAGGGACTTAACTATCGGGTCATTAGTCTCTAAACTTACAAACTACTTATGAACTACCTTATACTAAAGACGACACAAACATCCATTCCCGAGGGGGGATTCGAACCCCCTATCATAGCAGACGTGCAGACTGTGACTGGCGCGCCGCATACCTCTCGGTCACTACGGCCGGCCAACAAAAGGTGTTCACTTGCAGGTTATAGCCACAAGTGGAACGCCAGTTACAAACGAGCTGTAAAACCAGAGAGGAAATACTTAAAAGAGACATTAGCTGACTCACTACTGCCAGGCGAGACATATGAAATTTTAAGGCACACCATCTGATTGGTAGACGAGCCACTGGTGTGAAAGCGCCAGCGTTACTGGAAGATACTCATAAGCAGAACGAGAAAAACTATGGCAGTCTCACTCTGTCCACCGCATGGTCTGTGTGTGTCGCTGTGCAAGCGAGCTAGTGGTGCAATGCTCTCACAGCGATTATTCTGTGCAGAGACATGATAAAGACTCCTGTCTGGTTTATCACTGTAAGGAGCACCTCTGTCGTGGAGCAGATCTGTGAATCTCCAGTGGAGAGTACTAAGGATTGCACGCTGTTCATAGTGTTGACTGAGCTACTTAATATACGATGTGAACATAGACAGATGCATTAGGTAACACTTGGTAGTGCATTTTTGAGTTGTGACAGACACAGTTATAATTAACACAGTTAAATTTCAATACCAGATACACAGAACACAGAAGAACACTAAAAAGCAATAGTCATTCCACATTTGCAGAACACCTCATATACATGAACCACAAACCAACTACATAAATACTGATCTAAAGATTCTGAAACACAGCAAAAGCCTCCCACAAAAATTAACAATCGAAGTTAACTACCATATACAGAATGCCATAACAGAAAGAAAATAAATAATAACGAATAGACAGCCGTCTACAACGGAACCATATTTTCTGCCCTCAAAGAACTTACAGGAAACCTATAAACGCACACACACACACACACACACACTAAAACAAAAACAACATGATTCAAAAACTTCCGCCCCCACCACAGTCAGCTGTTCCTAACACTACTCCCAGAATTCAACTGCCCTCCATCTTGTTTTCATAACACAAACATTGAGTGAAAGTGACACAGTGCCTGTCCACAACACGAAAAACAGCGCATATCCACCAAAGTAAGTGACAAAAACTTGCTATAAACACTTAGACATTTTGTTATAGAAGCAGTAGCTACAATAAAATCAAACCAAAACACAAAAACTACGTCCTGTATTTTCATAAAAATCCCGATATTTAGAAGCTAACTATTCACCGCATTAAATACACACGTTTTGGTTTGCAGATGACAAACTGTCAAAACCTATCAGTGACGTTTTGTGAGTGGAAAAACCACAAACATAACAACATGTCGTATTAAGGTAGGCCTAGCATACCTATAAATATAAGAAACGATGTATAGCAGTCCCACAATTATCTGTAGTTTTTACTGTTAATGTAAAAAAGTAATAATCATTCCACTGTTAATTTGACAGACAATAAACATCCCACTGATGATGCTGCAACGCCAGCGAAACATGTATGGGAGAAATGAAAAAAAAAAAAAAAACATTTGTGTTTGCTCAATGCGGACCAAACCTATAAAGCAAATTTATTACAGTTATAATTATGTCAAGTTAAAAGAACTGCTTTAGCAGCAAGAATTGGGGTGTTTTGCCGCTAGTGTAGTTTAACCCTCCGTCGGGCGCAGCCGGCCTCACAGGCCAGCAAAACACATTTTTGATTCCTGTGCTTAACAGTGGAGGGGCAAGCGGCCCGCCTCTCCGTTTACTCGCGTAACTTTGGGAACCTCACACAGTGCTGATCCGCAGGCTGCCGTCGATTTCCACGCGGATCACGGGGAAATCCTTGGGCCTCACAGGCCGTCTGCGCCCGATTATGTTATAGTTTTTAAGGTGAGATTTTCAAGATATTTTTATTTTATTACTTCGTTTCAATCAAAATAAGTCTGTCCTCTGTGATTTTTACCGTTACTTTCGGAAAAAAGAAAACTTTGACGACCCTGGCCCTTCAGACTGAGTGCGCCTGATCGAGTTCTAATTTCAGTTTTCCTTTCTTTTCCTACGTTATCACATCCATATTTTCTGCTGAAATGTCCAGAAAAGTATATTATGCCTCTAATCCAATGATCTTGTGGAAATAATGCGCCTCCTCGAGGACGAAACTGCTGAAGATCCAGTCGCACTCGAAGATTTAGTCGATGAGAGAGACACCCACTCTCAGGATGAGGCAGGAGAAGGCAAGGAGGACTCAGCAACTGAACAGGAAGTTTATGGAACAGCTCGGGAATATGAAGAAGAGAAGAAAATATGTGAGGAGTTTTTATTTTGGAAACGATAAGACGACGAAGTAGTCTAAGTAGATACCTTCTACTATTCATAGTGTGAAGAGTCAGATCATTATTACACAACATCCAGTGTAAAAGATATTGCTACAAATGATGCCACCAATTGCAAAACCTTGTGTTATCAACTTCTAACTGGACAATTTAGCCTGTGTATGCTATTAATATATGTGGAATGTCGATTCCGCTGCAATCTCGACTGAAAGAGGAACGGGAAAGTTTTCCCACATTACCTCCCAAATGGCTAAAACGTCGACCATGCGTGGCTGAAACAAGAGTTAGGAGGATGAAGAATCACGAATGTTCAGCTTGTCATCAACCAATCTGCTTGAGCGACGTATACGTTCTGTGCCATACCTGTGTTTCAGCTGTTGATTTGGGAGCTATAGCATCGGTTTTTGGCTGCAAATGTGGCGAGAAAAGATGATAGCATGTCAGAATAGACTAATGTCCTTTAAAAATAACTTCATTATTTTTATGTATGTCTCTTCGACCAATTTTTAATGCTCTTCGCGGGAAATTGGTAATTTTGGTCACTTTAGTTTAAGGTGTATTGTGTTCAATAAATCCATTATTATGTTTTAAGTTTGCTGTAATTCCTTCCTTTAGATCCTCTTCAAGACTAGCCAACACGCATTTTGAATCTGATTTAACATGGCGGAGCTAGTCCACAAAATATGTGGGTGGCCTCTCAGGCCGGGTGCGCTTGATTTTGGTTCATCTGGAGGTGCGCCCGACGGAGGGTTAAATACGATCAATTTTCTTTTATTTTCTCTCAAATTTTGACGCAGTGTTTAGTAGTGGAGACTAGTCGTTGAGTGTCGGGGTGGGCTGCCCCTTTCTGCGCCGCGTGATGCAGCCCCGCGCTACTCAGGCGGCAGCTCCTCTCGCCATACGCCTTCCGCGGCCGCCCACAGCCAACGCCAGCGGCGGGAGCGGACCTGCCGGCCGCCTGTTGACTGCCCGGGAAAAGTTTAAACTTCCCAATCCAAAGTTGGGCCATTTCGCACGCAGCGCGGCCGCAGCAACTTCACCGAGTTGCCGCCGCGCGAGTTACACGTGCTACAATTTAATCCCGGCTCCTACACGCTCACACAGACACACAGACTGACTGCCCTGGTCGTCAGCGGTCCGTTGCTGCCTCGCCTTCACTCCGGCCGTCTGCAGTTCGCGCCTCGTTTCCTCGCACAGAGGCGGAAACTACGCAGACTGGCTGCGGCACGTCGTACACTGCTGTATGCGGTGCCGCGCTGTTCTGACGGACGCCATATTTTAAGAATTAAATATTTAAACTTTTCAACCGTTTCGGAGAATCGAAATAAATCCAACAGCTGGACCGGGATTCGAACCGGGATATCCAGCTTCGGGGTAACGGTCACCGTAATTTTCTCTCTCTCTCTCTCTCTCTCTCTGTCTATCTATGGGTAGTTCTCCACCACTGGCCATTAAAATTGCTACACCAAGAAGAAATCCAGATGATAAACGGGTATTCATTTGGCAAATATATTATAATAGAACTGACATGTGACTACATTTTCACGCAGTTTGGGTGCATAGGTCCTGATAAATCAGTACCCCGAACAACCACCTCTCGCCGTAATAGGGGCCTTGATACGCCTGAGCATTGAGTCAAACAGAGCTTGGATGGTGTGTACAAGTTCAGATGACCATGCAGCTTCAACACGATACCACAGTTAATCAAGAGTAGCGACTGGCGAATTGTGACGAGCCATTGACCAGACGTTTTCAATTGGTCAGAGATCTGGAGAATGTGCTGGCCAGGACAGCAGTCGAACATTTTCCGTATCCATAAATGCCCGTCGTGCATTATCCTGCTGAAATGTAGGATTTCGCAGGGATGGAATGAAGGGTAGAGCCACGGGTCGTAATACATCTGAAATGTAACGGTCACTGTTCAATGTGCCGTCGATGCAAACAAGAGGTGACAGGCACATGAAACCAATGGCACCCAATACCATCACTCCGGGTGACAGAGCAATTTGGCGACGACGAATACACGCTTCCTATGTGCGTTCACCGCGATGACGCCAAAACACGGATGCGATCATCATGATGCTGTAAACAGAACCTGTATTCATCCGAAAATATGACTTTTGCCATTCGTGCAACCAGGTTGGTCGTTGCGTACACCATCAAGAGCGCTCCTGTCTGTGATGCAGCGTCAAGGGTAACCGCAGCCATAGTCTCCGAGCTGATAGTCCATGGTGCTGCAAACTTCGTCGAACTGTTCGTGCAGATAGTTGTTGTCTTGCAAACGCCCCCATCTGTTGACTCAGGGATCAAGACGTGGCTGCACGATCCGTTACAGGCATGCTCATAAGATGCTGTCATCTCGACTGCTAGTGATACGAGGCCGTTGGGATCCATCACGGCGTACTGTTTTGCCCTCCTGAACCCACCGATTCCATATTCTGCAGACAGTCATGGGATCGCAACCAACGCGAGCAGCAGTGTCGTTATACGATAAACTGCAATCGCGATAAGCTACCATCCCATCTTTATCAAAGTCGGAAAAGTGACGGTACGCATTTCTGCTCCTTACACGAGGCATCACGACAACCAGGCAACGCCGGTCAACTGCTGTCTGTGTATGAGAAATCAGAAACTTTCCGCATGTCAGCACGTTGTAGGTGTCGCCACCGGTGAAAAGCTAATCATTTGCATATCACAGCATCTTCTTCCTGGCGGTTAAATGTCGCATCTATAGCACGTCATCTTCGTGGTGTAGCAATGTTAATGGCCAGGAGTGTACTTCTTTCGGGCGCTGAACCCGTTTGTTCGTCGTTTTCCATTTGTTCTTGGCACAGTTTTTTTATTATTATTATTAAAGAGTACGTTCAGCTCTCTGACCGGGATCGCCGAACCACGGTGCCCGGGTAGTAATTAGGCTATCCAAGTACGCTTACCTTCCAACCCAAAGTCTCAAATTATAACAAATGGTAGTGACAACTGCCCTTTAGTTTATCTCGATCGCATCCTGTACTGGATTTCCGGAAGAGGAAGGAAGGAAGCTTAGGGTTTAACGTCCCGTCTTCCAGGGGCGGATCCAGGACGACCTGCTGGGGGTGGAGGCAGTGAAAAACTTCTCCAGTGAATAAGCTGTCATCAGTGACGTCACTAGTCGCTAGACGATTAGTGGGAGATGAGGGGGGGAAGCGACCTGTGAGTCGTGAGTAATATTCATATTATTTTTCTTAATGCCCTCACTTTTCAGTGCAGTGTATTCCGTTACAATTTTCTGTGTAAAACTCAGTACATGTGGTATGTCATAATCCACCTGTTTCAACTTTAATTTTCTGTTTATAGAGGATCTGCAAAAGTTGTGCGTCAGAGCCGTAAGAATCGCGCTTTTTGTATTGCAGGTAAGGTATGTTCGTCTTATTGAAATAAAATAAATCCACAGCTGTAAATAGCTGTAGCCAGTCGTCGTCAACTAAACTCTGGCTCAGTAGAAAGACTGTAGTATCGGCCACCTATTCTTACCCCACGCCCAATGAAATAAACGTCTCACAGTTTTTAAGACTCAGCCTCTTTTCCATTATACCCGAGTGGGGTTATCCCTTCCTTCCCTTCCGGGAATCTAGTATATGTTGACATCAACTGGAACTAAAGGGCAGCGGGGACTACCGTCGTAGTGTGCCGTAAGTTGAGAATTTGGGTAGTTAGGGAAGCGGTCGAGCTCATGCATTCAACTTTTACCGTTGCATTTATTTCAATGCACTTAAACGGTCGAAATTTTTAAATCATTGGAATGCGTAAAATTAGGGCCGTCGATAACAAATGGTGCCTGTTCTTTCGGACATGTCCGAAAACACTCCATATCAGTAATTGCCATATTATATATGACTGTTTTCCTGATTTCCTCAAATAGACAGAGTTTGTTTATACAGGGCAACGATTGGTGAGCTAGTTATTATACTTATTTGACCCGACCATGCCCTCTCTTACATCGGACCAGGGCTTTACACATACATTACATTTTTACGTCTCAGATATCTATAACCTAACGTTGATTTTAATAGGTAAACGGTGAATAAGGTATTATGAAAGTAATTAAAACTGACAGGTACTTCTGTTGTTTTGCCGTTCTATCCTCTTTTTACAAAAGAGAAAACACTTTCTTGTAAGTTGATTATTTTTATATATATATATATATATATATATATATATATATATATATATATATATATATATATATATATATTCTCCCAAACTATGAGGCAGTGTTTTGTAGTGGAAACTAGTCGCACTGAAGCCCGCGATGAGTGTGGGGTGAGCTGCCCCTTGCCGCGCCGCGTGATGCAGCCCCGCGGTACACTTGGAGGCAGAACCTCTCGCCTTCCGCGTGAGATGTAAATAAGGACGTAAATAATCAGTATTCACTCAAATCTGATAAAATAATACTAGAAGTACTACTAAGTCACCTTCTACCGGAGGCGACGTAATAATGAACATAATGACATCGATATTGGCAGATATCAAAATGTACTTTTGCGTATGCAGAAATTGATTATGACTTGGCCAAATCTGACAGAAGAAAGTTAGGAAACCTTTGCCTCGCGAGAGGAATGTGGATCGTAGAATACCAGGGAGGAGATAAGGATGTGACGATGTAACAAGAGCTTACGGGAACAAAAAATGCCCTTTGCTTTATTATATGTTCCACTAACTGTCGCGCCGGCCACAGTGGCCGAGCGGTCTGCGGCGCGCCAGTCACATTCTGCACGGCGCCTACGGTCGGGGGTTCGAATCCCCCCTCGGGCATCGATGTTTGTGTCGTCTTTAGTATAAGGTAGTTCATAAATAATTTGTAAGTTTAGCGACTGATGACCCCGCAATTAAGTCCCTTAAGCTTCCCAAACATTTGAATTAACTGACTTTTAAAGCTAGTAGTGTTAGTCAGTCGCCTCATACAGTGAGGGAGATTGTTCGAGAGTCTGCTTCCTGCTACTGAAAAGGAATTAGAGAAAGCGTTTAGTGATAGGGATGGACAGAATGGGATTTTCTCTGACAGGAACGTGTATCTCTGTTATGTTATTCGGATGAGAGTGTTAACGTCAAGGAAAGGTATGAGGGACAGTGTATACTGATAAGAGAATAGAGGAAACAGTGTATGAAAATCTCAGCGCTTCTCAGCACGGAGCCAGGTTAGCTGCGTTTATGATGGTAAAGTATGATCTAAGAAACGAATAGTACACATATATCGAACGCAGGTTTTGATACGTTGTGACAAGAAAGACATTACAAGATAAATTCCCTGTAATGAATACCTGCGGTTATAAGTGTTTGTACAAGTTTCTCTTTAAGATCGAGAGGAACAAGCTTCTTATCATAATTTACGCTACTGGCCACTAAAACAGCCACACCAATAAGAAATGTAGTTGATAAACGGGTATTCATTGGACAAATATATTGTACTAGAACTGAAGTGTGATTATATTTTCACGCAATTTGGATGCACAGATCGTGAGAAATCAGTACCCAGGACAACCATCTCTGGCCGTAACAACGGCCTTCACACGCCTGGGCATTAACTGAGCTTGGAAGGCGTGTAAAGGTACATATGCCCATGCAGCTTTAACACGATACCACAGTTCGCCAAGAGTAGTGACTGGCTATTCTGACGAGCCAGTTGCTCGGTCACCATTGACCAGACGTTTTTAGTTTGTGAGACATCTGAGATTGTGCTGGGCATGGCATCAGTTGAACATTTTCCGTATCCAGAAAGGCCCGTACAGGACCTGCAACATGTGGTCGTGCATTATCCTGCTGAAATATAGGGTTTCAGAGGGACGAATGAAGGGTAGAGCCACGGGTCGTAACACATCTGAAATGTAACGACTACTGTTCATAGTGCCGCCGATGCGAACAAGAGATGACCGAGACGTGTAACCAATGGCACCCGAAACCATCACGCCGGGTGATACGCCAGTTTGGCGATGACGAATACACGCTTACAATGTGCGTTCACCGTGAGTCGCCAAACACGGATGCCACCATCATGATACTGCAAACAGAACCTTAATTGATCAGAAAAAAATGACGTTTTATTATTCGTGCATCCAGTTTCGTCGTTGCGTACACAATCAGGCGCTCCTGTCTGTGTGCAGCGTCAAGGGTAACCGCAGCCATGGTCTCCGAGCTGATAGTCCATGCTGCTGCAAACGTCGTCGATCTGTTTGTACAGAAGGTTGTTGTCTTGCAAACGTCGCAATTTCTTGACTCAGGGATCGATACGAGGCTGCACGATCCGTTACAGCCATGTGGATAAGATGCCTGTCATCTCGACTGCTAGTGATACGAGGCCGTTGGGATCCAGCACAGCGTTCCGTATTGCCCTCCTGAACCCACCGATTCCATATTATGCTAACAGTCATTGAAACGCAACAAACGCGAGCAGTAATGTCGCGATGGGTTAAACCGCAATCGCCATAGGCTACAATCCGACCTTTATCCAAGTCGGAAACGTCATGGTACGCATTTCTCCTCCTTACACGAGGCATCACAGGAACCTTCCCACCAGGAAAAGCTGGTCAACTGCTGTTTGTGTATGAGAAATCGGTTGGAAACTTTCGTCAAGTCCGCACGTTGTAGGTATCGCCACCGGCGCCAACCTTGTGTGAATGCCCTGAAAAGGTAATCATTTGCATATCACAGCATCTTCTTCGTGTCGGTTACATGTCACGTCTGTATCACGTCACCTTGTAGCAATTTTAATGGCCAGGAGCGTAGTTTGTCGTCTTTTATGAAAGATTCCCAGACTTTTTGCTAAGGTCGAAAAATACATACTTGTGCCATTTAATATTAACGATACCAGAGATTCGCGATATTTAAAGGTAATGAGGACATTCTATAATGTCCTCCCAAAATGGTTTTTATTCGATTGAGCTTCGATCCTATATTCTTTGCCAATTTTGATACATAATATTGAAATTCTCGATCTCTCTCTTCAGGTTTTTGGTATTGCATTTAGATACAGCTCGAATTCATAGGCATAAATGTGGTATTTAAAAAAGGACCAGGCACATGACGCGTAATCCATTTACAATAAAAATATTATTGATCATAATACCGAGCCCTGGTGTAGCTTGATAGTACATTGTGAGTTTTGCATTTAGATACAACTGGAGGACACCGGCATACATGTGGTATTTACGAAAGGACCAAACACATGACACGTCACCCATGTACAGAGAAAAAATGTTTGGACATAAAAAGAACCCTGGCGTAGCTAGATAGTACATTGTGAGTTTATGGTTACGGATATGACGCACCGAAGACTTGATGTTAAGTATGAGCGAAACCACTGAGGCTCTTTGAGATAATGTGGGCTGCTAATTTTACCAAGTAGTATATCGAAGTACACAGTGCGAAGGCTTTGCTAAAGTTAAAGAAGCACACGACACTCATCTCTTGTCTATCCATAGCCAGGTACGGTATAAAACATAAAACGTAAATTAATTTCAAACAACGACGGGCACACACTATATTCAACATATAACCGTCAATACAGGTATTCGGAATTAGGTTATGGCATGTTCGATATACCTGATTTCCGTCCATATATATATATATATATATATATATATGATCTCATAAACAACGAGTTGCGCACAAAACTGTTGCTGCATCTAGCTACAATGCTACATATTTACTCCTACACCAATGGACCTATTTCAACCTAATTTGGTGCACATATCTGCAATCAACGTGATGATGCCAATCTCGACCTATAAGCAAAAAAAAAAAAAAAAAAAAAAAAGAAAAAAAAAAAAAAAAAAAAAAAAAAAAAAAAAAAACTTTTCACGTTGCACTCAATCAAAAATTATATGACGAGGCGAAGTCAGTCATTGTGTGATGAGAACTTTGTTTATATTTCAGATACACATCTAGAGCTAACATTATACGAATATAATACATAATCGGTGAAAACTTTCATTTGGATCTAAATAATGTACTAAAGATACACCTATACACTAGATTGTTTAGGTACAGTGTCTGTGAAGCATTGTTATCAATCAACAATTTCACTGAATACTTAACTGACAATGTGCCTTCGGTAGTGATCTGACCCTTGGGTAAAAAGTTTCGTGTTTGCCACATGTGATAACAAATATTTATTTAAATTCAATAATAAACATAATTATATTACATTTATTATATGATACAACTTTATCTACAGTGTTGCTTCCTGATCTCTCTGCTTTATAAAACCAGCTCATTAGAAATGTATGTTAGTGACGAGCGTACCACTTCTTTTCGCTTGGGAATTATAGTCAACACTTCGATTTGTCTCTTGGGCTGATGATTCGTGATGATCCCATTTTTTTATGTCCACTACTAATAGAATCTCCAAGATGTGAAAAAAAAGTTCAATTTCAATTGTGTGGGTACTATTCCGTAAAATTATGCATGTGTTATTGATAAATCTCAGAACATCATATCACCGTTAGAAGACTGGTCTTCAGTTTGCCATTTCTGAGCAAGGCTCAGATCTCCGTTTCTTGTTTCCCCTGACTGATCGGTTTTCATATTAACTGAATTTCATACTTCAACAATATCACTGTAATCCTTACACAGAGCGGTGAGAGTATTATACCACAGAGACCATCTGGTTCCACACAGGGGATTAAGGACTACTTTTGCACTTAAAATTCTGTCAAGAATTTCCTGCGACAGATAAATGTCTGGTGTTAACTTCCCTAAATGCCGGGTAGTAAAGCGCATTACAATTATGAATATTACTTTATGGATGTAATGTAGGACAGTATTTTACAGGTGTTTCTATGAATTCATGAAACAATCGCTTAATGAGCGATTCGTTTTAGGAGTAAAATTCCCAAACGAGTTGTTTCCTCAGGCCAGGTTCTAAGGTTTAACTTTTAGGAAACATTAGCGTTGCGATAGTAGTGAAAAATAATCAGGGGAACTGCAACCTGATCATCGAGGATTTTTTAGTTTGTGAGGCTGTTAAAAAGCTGATATTAACTTTTAGAAAGCGTCAGAAATGCTCTTAAGGTTTACGACGTAGCCGTCACTACCTGCCTACTGAAATATTAACCTGGATGTGCATCTCCTCTTTCAACAGTACATGCCAGCTTTCTCAGAAAATGTATAATCTTCGTCGGTTAGAAAAAGCTGTATAAGAAAAGTTTGTATCTAAAATGTTCATATGAGAGATTTTTATTTGGACGATTCACGCAATGTTGGGAAAGTATTTAATACAATGTATTCAGTAGAAAGTAATTATTATGGTTTCCACCGCAAGGTTACAAGAGTTCTCGCCAGGCCCGAACAGGCCGTCACAGGCGGACTAGTAACCAGTTTATGGTAAATTGAAACTCTTACCGTAATAATTGTTACTTCATGAGTATTGCGTTTGATCAGATGTAGTTCAGTCCCATAAGCTCTAAAAAATTTGAAGATTTGAATAGGGCGAAACCAATCTCATCAAATATATAAAGCAGTGTCCAAATATTTGTACGTGTTGCATACAAATCTACTGTGTTCTAAAATTTTGTACACGTAAGCTTCAATCCATAAGGACGATAGCCGTAAGTGTAAGAATCACATACAACACATTGTTCACGAGATATGGCGTCATAAACAATGAGATGTGCGAAAAAATGCTGCATTTTGCGACAATGCTCCTCATTTTGTCCTAAGCCATTGGACCGATTTCAACCAAATTTGGTACACACATTCCTTACCGTAAGGTAACAATTGATGCATGGTTAAGAATCACATACGGCACATGGTTCAAAAGATATTTCGTGTAACAAATAGAAATGGCAAAAATGGCATATAATGCGGCGAGACTTTCGCAATACACTGTATGAGAATGACAGTACTTAGCGACTTGCAACAAACTTTAAACATAATTTCAAACCTTTATTAAACTTTATCTCGCTGGCAACCATAGTGAAATCACGAAAGGAAAAAAGTTTCTCGCTTACTACTTTTCCGCTGTTTGTGGAGTAAAACTACGGCTCTCGGTATGACGTTACAATTTATAATTTGAACACTACAAATTGTAGCGACAGGAAGTTATACAGACCGTATAGAAACATATAGTTGAATGTAGCTTCTAAATTGTACCACATTCCAACACGAAGTTCATGAGATACGAGCACGTAAACAGTAACGTTCATAGAAAATTGCTCCATCCTGCTGGAAGCGAAAGCAGTTCCATAGAGCTACAAGGAAAGGAACAGAATGAAGCAGAGCACACCCAACGAATACCCATTATAACCCACAAATCTACCTTCAAGAGACTGCAGTTTCCATTGGAACTTGCATTTTCTATTACGATTAATAAATTACAGAGCAATTTATTAAATACTTCAGAATGGAATTGTAGAAAGATATAAAAAAGCCAAGATCGCTGATAATCAATTTTTATTTACGATGACCGGTTTCGTTGAACTATGTCAGCATCATCTGGTCAAATAAAATCATTTTACAAGGCCATAATCTTGTAATGTCAATCAGTTGTTATATAACAAGTTACAGTTCATAGGTGCACTACGTCATTATAAATCGATTTGCCATCTTCGAGTCAGGGGCGGGCTCACCAAAGAATTTATTCATATTAGAGCCTGGTAGATATACATGTATGTGTGTGTGTGTGTGTGTGTGTGTGTGTGTGTGTGTTATATAGAGGGGGAAAGGTTATTGCATTAGAAAAAAGGAATCTTAAAAGTTCTTTTACTTCAAAATTTTCAATGTTTGTCAAGGTTATGGGACTTAATTCGGGGTCATCAGTCCCTAAACTTATACACTACTTATGAACTGCCTTATACCAAAGACGGCACAAGCATCCATGCCCGAGTGGGGGTATTGTGTACCATCGAACTTTGAGATAAGAGTGTTAATTACTTCTTTTCTGACTATACACTTTCATGATGTTTTCGTGAAAACGGTATGTGTTTTTAGGTAAATATGGCGTCTTTTCTCCAACTCTGATGACTGTAAAATATACTTAAATTATACTAAATATTAAAAATGCTAAAACTATTTGTTTATGAAACATTTTCATTTATTTATTATTTTCAGAGTCAACTTATTTCTTGACGAAATTCAAGTATACTGAATTATTTACTTTATAATTTATGAAGAAATCGAAGAATAAGTGTTATCAATAAACCTTGAGTTTGAAATTGGTGTATATCCGGAAAGTCAGAATCGGAAGCCTGGAACCTGATTTTTATAATATGTGCTTTCCATCTACACCTACTGCAGTTTCACATGCAGCCTGGCAGATATTTAACATCCCGGGCAACGCCGAGTTTTCAGCTAATAAGAACGCGATCATAGGCTAATGCACAACTAAATAGTAATAAAGATCGGTGCTACCCAGACAGTCGCCTCAGAAAGGTTTCTGCACTATTTTACATTCAGCAGAGAGACAAAAACAAACGTGACTCGAGGTAGAAGAGGCACAGTCCAACAAACACAGTCACGACTCTCACCTCTGTGAAAGTTGTTACCAGCTAAGGATTCGGCAAGGCGGCGTAAGAGTAATGTTATACTACGATTAAGTTTCTACGTGCTTAACAAAACAGTTACTATAATTTTTGTTTCAAATAAATATTAAAACAACATTAGAATTTCATTCGGTAATGAAGAAATACATATGAATATGTGAACCGGGTGATGTAAAAATCAGTATAAATTTGAAAAATTAATAAATCACGGAATAATGTAGATAGAGAGGTAAAAATTGACATACCTGCTTGGAATGACATGGGGTTTTATTAGAACCCCAAAAAGTATTGCTAGACGCGTGAAAGATCTCTTGCGCGCATCGTTTGGTGATGATCGTGTGCTCAACCGCCACTTTCGTCACGCTTGGCCTCCCAGGTCCCCAGACCGCAGTCCGTGCGATTATTGGCTTTGGGGTTACCTGAAGTCGCAAGTATATCGTGATCGACCGACATCTCTAGGGTTGCTCAAAGACAACATCCAACGCCAATGCCAACCATAACTCCGGACATGCTTTACAGTGCTGTTCACAACATTATTCCTCGACTACAGCCATTGTTGAGGAATGATGGAGAAATTATTAAACATTTCCTGTAAAGAACGTCATCTTTGCTGTGTCTTAATTTGTTATGCTAATTATTGCTATTGTGATCAGATGAAGCGCCATCTGTCACACATTTTTTGAACATTTTGTTTTTTATTTTGTTCTAATAAATCCCCATGTCATTCCAAGCATGTGTGTCTATTTTTACATTTACATTAATCCGTCATTGATTAAGTTTTTTAATTTACACTGAATTTTTGATCACCCGGTATATTTGCTGATTACTCTGCTGAAAGTAAGATAATATAAACCATATGGAAAGTATTATGATCTCTTATGACTGTTATAAACCAACTCTTTAATGCATAACAATATTCGGTGTGGATTTTTAATATTCACACCCTTTTACACTTTACTCCCTTTCGTAATTCTGCAGATATTTCTGCTGCAAAAGCTGGTGTCTTGAAAATTTTCAACCTTTCTGGGTCAGATATCGGAACAATTGTGGAATTGATTTATTCTTTGTTGGGTAGCCGAATTATTGCTTTTGACGTTTTATTGTCAGGTCTGTGAAGTTTTTCCTTCAGCTAAACCTGTGGTGGTTGATTTTCTATTTTAAACACTGTACTTATTGCATTCCAATGAACTTTTCTACGTATCACACTTACTGATTTGATTGTATTGCTAGTTAAGAAATCTTAAAGTTTCTAAATAGAAAAGTGACATCTTTCTGGAAAGTTTCAAATTTTTTATGGTTAAAACCTTTCTTTATTTCCCTTACAAAACTAAACTTTTAGATCAATACCTGCAAGTTAAAAGAGAATCATAAATAAACTGTCATGTAATGAATCGTTCCATCCCTTTGTAGGAATTTTAGGAAACCCAAGAAAGACAAATGTTGAGTTATTTTAATTATTATTGATTTTTATCGAACTACACCATTCGCATTCTTCTCATATCGTATTCGGAAACGTAGCTTGTCAATCACTTGGAGCGCAGCTGTCGCAGTGTATAACAAACATCTTAGACTGCGGTGGACTGTCACGGCGGTTAAGTTGGCAGTATGGCCGCGGTGAATGTAACCGGCAGCCCTTTGCGGTTATACGACGCTCCCCAAAGTGGCGCGTTAGCCCCCGGAAAAAAAAAAAAAAAAAAAAAAAAAAAAGTGTCCGATTCGTCGATTCGTTCCCGTGTGTTTCTCGCTCTTTCGTTCGGTCCGCCGTGTATTTCAAACACCTGTCAGCGGTATTGGAGCTCGCCTGCGGTCGTATTTATTTTCCAAACGCCGAAATCAAAATGACGTGCAGCGTCGCGCAGCGGCGGCGAACGGCAAAATGGCGCCGGCGCGGCGTAGCGCAGCGCAGCTGACAGCGCGATAAATCAAACCGCCATAATATCAGCGCGGCGGCAGTTACACAAAAGCCGACATAATTTAATTATCACCATTGTTCTTGCAATTACTCACACGTGTCGGCGGGTCGGTGGGAAATGCGCATGCGCCAGGTCGGCAATACGGGCCCGCTAGTAATTCTTATCACCTGGTTATTAAGAGTCGTTTATCCTGGCCACGTATTTATCCTGCCACGGCGCGGCATTGGTTTTCACACATCAAACTACAACGCGGTTTAAATATGTTCCACACAATGCTGCCGGTGGACTTCCTTGGTAGTCATACCATGTCTACAAGCTATAGTTGGCGTCCAGGGATGCCAACGTCAGTGGTTTACCACTGAATCTGGTGGTTTTTTAAAACCGACGGTGGGAAAAAATTTGAGTCAGTGGGAGGTGTGAAAGTTGGTGGATTTTAATGGAAAAAATTTGAAATTATTAACGAATATGGACAGATAAATGACTATGAAATGTATCACATTATTGGATAAAATCTAATATTCTTAAGAGTTCAAAGATATTAACAATGGTACGACTCATTGCTCATTGTTGTAAGCTGTTAGTTCTGTGTTGACTTCTCCAATCTCCATGGAGAGGAAGTGTTGTACTTGCAGCACACACTGACATTGTGTTAGTGGTATGTATTCGTTGCTACAGCACTTTATCAGGTTTTTCTTGTTGTGAAAATGACTGAACATTGCAGACACTTAATATGTGACTGTACTTTCACTGTTAACTTTCTTTTTTCTCAGATGTGATTGCTTTGGAATATAGCTGAAATCTAGATCTTCTGACATATAGTAAAGACAATAGAATGACTGACGCTGACCTCCTTTTCAGACTGGATTACTTTCTGTTTTCAAGTTCAAATATTTCACAATTTGCTGTGTACCCGACAAGCATTGCAATGGCTTAAAGTAATTATTGTTTGTTTTTATATATAACATGTTTACGGAAGTGCTTTTGAATAAACTATATTTTTTTGTATTTCTGTCTAGTGTGTATACAGATAAGTCAGGTACATAAAAACTCCTCCTTTAAAATGCATAGTTGCGCCTAAATTTCAAATTAATCGGTCAAGAACAAACGAATAGACAGTGGTTTCTTTGCATGGGAACTTCGGCAAGTTCGGTGGTTTTGGTGGGATTTTACGGTCACTTCGATGGTTTTTATCATGACTTCGTTGGCAACCCTGTTGGCGTCATGTAAGAAGGCGGAGCGACAGGGTAAGCGTGAAGGGTAAGAGCTACGGACGAGCGCCAACTGTTCAGCCTGTGGGAGAAACATCGCGTAACTTTCGGGCATACACGAGTAGGGTTACCAGACATACTCTTTTACCCGGACATGTCCTCTTTTTTGGACCCTAAAAATAGTCCGTCCGGATTTTTAGGAAAATGAGGAAATGTCCCATTTTTTTGCATTATGTACTGTTTCAACTTGAAAATACGTAAATACAACTCTCTGAAGTGTCACAATCATTAAATCTAGATTATTTAACGTTCTTCAGACAATGTGATTTGTTTCTAGAATTCTCTCTTCTCTATACCGTCCCTCCTCTGAGGTAAAGCTACTTTAGAACAATTGAAATAATTGGCGTCGAAATTCTCGCGGAATAGGAGCTGCTTGTCAGACAATTAAGAACACAGATCTGCAACAATGCAAGATACACCGGCTTCTAAGAATTTCATGTTAGAACGATTAGTTACAACCGCTTAACTCTCAGTTGCCTGTTGGTTGCTGTGAAGGGAAGCAGTAGTCGTGTTTCATCGAAATCATGCCAAAACGCAAATGTGTCTTTAGTGAGGAACTACAAATACGATTTCTTGATTTCAGGCCCGGGAGAAACAGCACCTAGGCAGAATGTCTTATCGGCCCACCTGGTACATTCGTTTCAATTGCCAACAAATGTAAGGTTTATTATCTTGCAATTGTTTGTATGTAAACATCAATTATGAGAGTGGAAATTTGGTTACAATCGTTGTGTTTATGCCCTGCATCATTTATGATACAGCGTATAATTATAATTTTGCAGGTGGGTTGGGCCTAGAAGCTCACCAAAACACGGGTAAACACAAAACGCGAGTTCGTACTGCCGCATCTTCCTCCAAAGTTGATGACATTTTTGCAAAACAGGTTTCTAAACGTAGTGATTTGGTACGTGCAGATGAAGGCGCCCTATCTTTTGATACGGTCAGACTTCATCAGTGTTTATTATCTCCGAAAAGTGGGCACTTGTTTTGCAACGTAAACACTGTCACAATGAGGCAATAAAATAAATTTGGAAATAATTGACAATATTTCTTAAGTTTAGGATCACCTAGGATTGGATGTGGGCTATTATTGTAATTGCAAAGTAAGTGTGTTTTAAATAACATCAATTCATGTCTTTGTAACTACTATGGTGCATGAATTAATGGAAACGTAGAAAGGTATAAAACGTCAAGATCGCTGATCATCAATTTTTATTTATGACGACCGGATTCGCTGAACTATGTCAGCATCATCTGGTCCAATAAAATCATTTTATTGGACCAGCTGATGCTGACATAGTTCAGTGAAATCGGTTGTGATAAATAAAAATTGATGATCAGCGATCTTGGCTTTTTATATCTATCCACAATATCATAATTGGATCGCCTCCTAGAACATAAACAAACTCAATTAATGAAAATTACTCAGGTAATTCCTACTGTAAAAAATAAGTTCCAAGTATCAGAAACAGCAAACAGTTGCTCACTTAAAGCGTTATTCGATCTAAATATCCTTGGAGGATATCTCAAATCTAGATGGAAGACTGCCTGGGAAAAGTGTGACAAGCTTCCTTGTCTGTGCAGCTCTCAATTGCAAAGTAAAAGGAATGCAAGATCCACAAAATAAAACGGCAACATTAGATGTTTATTGTATCATGCAAACTGTGAGCTGCCCATAGACCGCAGAGCCGCATCGACAGCAGTCTCCTCCAGAATTCCGTCCCGGTCTCCTCCAGAAAAATCCTCGTGGAGGGCAGTACTCCAGCCAGACTCTTACTCGGGTTACCAGCGAATTCTGTCGAGCTCCAATTTATTAAACCAAATAAAGAATAAAAATGACAAAAATGTCGCACGTGACTGAAAGGCCACAAAATATTTTCATAATATATAACATATATGGTATAACAGATGTAAAACTTATAATTTATCTTAATGTCAGTTGTGTAAATGTTGAATAACCTATAGCATCTTTTAAAATTTTGGTATGAATGTTACTGGCTGCCAGTGCAGCAGTGGAGGGGATTGCGCAGAACAGCTGAAAACTGGGCCGCCTTACTACGTGCCGCCGATTATAACACAATCACACAATGATTCATGCAAGTGGGCTACGTAACACTGTGTGTATGCGTCAGGTGTTTGCGCAACTCACTTGCTGAAGCTGAGGTTAGATTCTGTCTTTTTCAGGCACAGGAAAGATGAAGATTTCAGGTCAATTTGTACTTTCCGAGTGGTAGAAGCAACTACATGAGACAATGGTACAGTGAAGGCAGTGAAGCAACGTAGGAAGGCGGCCTAGTTTTCAACCGTTACGAGAAGAGGCGCCGACTTTTGAAAATAAGTGTGGTGCTCTATATCACGGTTCACAAATGTTCGAAACCAACCCTCCTGAAACTCATGTTCATTCATTCTTCAATGAGCAATACTTGATAAAAGTAAATTGGCAGTTATCTGGCCTTTTAAAGATAGAAGGAAGAAGGAGGAGGAAAAAAAAGGAAAGCATGGCAGCATTAGGACACTACAATAAAGCGATCGAATTGGCCGAATTGGATATTTCGATATAAGTAGCACGCCAAATCTTCTACACGACCAATGAAATAATTTTTCACTGCACACTAATCTAATACAATTTGTGCTAAGCTATTCTTTCTGACAAAAATGTTTGGTAGAACACTGTCACCGAGGTTTAAATAAATCTTTGGAATATTTTGAGATTTTGAAGTCAAGCATCAATTTTATTTTCCAGTTCCGAGCAAGAGCTGTATACTACATCGAAATCACTTCGAGATAACTTCATGACATCTCTGACAGTATTAATATAGTCCAAGATGTTTTAAGCCTGAGAGAAAAGCATTACAAATTTCAACTGAATCTATAACTTTAATAACAAGGGAAGTGACAAAGATAAATGAAAAACGATTAACTTTGGCATCAGCATCAGATAAAAAATGTTTGTAGAGTCTATGGGACTTAACTACGGGGTCATCAGTCCCTAAGCTTACAAACTACTTATTAACTAGCTAATACTAAGGACGGCACAAATATCCATGCCAGAGGGTGCATTCAAACCCCCGACCGTAGTGACCGTGCAGACCGTGACTGGAGCGCCTCAGTCCCCTCTGCCACCGCGGCCGGCTCAAGATCAGATTCTTCAAGCTAATTTCCTGAATGAAAAGAATTGAATGTTCATAAATACGTACACCTGAAAGGTCAAAAGGGCCGACGTGCTTCAGGGTGGATAAAGCTAGCATAGTGGCTGAAACACGGACACTCATTACTACTCGCTTGGGGACCCGCGTACAAAACTGATCATTTCTTTCACGTATGAAATATCGTATCTCGCTACGGTCAGGTTTTGAATTGTGTCTTGAATCATAAGGTAGGTTTTGATTTTTCCCGATTTAAAAAAAAAAAAAAAAAAAAAAAAAAAAAAAAAAAAAAAAAAAAAAAAAATTATACAATTTTATTTTCCACCTCAATTTTATGTGGGTGCTCAGAAACCCGAACAATTCATGGGGGTGCACGAGTCCCGGAGCACCCACGGAGTCGGCGACCCTGGTTCCGAGCATCGCCCACCATTACTACCCTGGCAGCCTAGGCTCATGACTGGCTGCGACTTACGCAATATTTCTTCCGCAGACTGAACTGTAGGCGATTGGCTGTAGCTCTTCCCCTCCACGCCTCCCCTATCGCTCCGCATCTATGCGCCGAAGTGATTTCCTACATGGCGCCAACTATAGGCCAGTGTTGGACTAAGGGGTGAAAGGGGGGAGACGGTGCGCCGAGGCCTCTCGTCTTGGGGGGCCCTCAAAATGCCCCCAGATTTTTTTTATAGGTCACCGGGCATCTCTCGTTGCGGGGCGTCGAAATCTTGAAAGCTATTTTCTTAGACTGTCCTGTGCCTCTAGTCCTGGGGGGCCTCCAAACCTCAAAAGTTATTTTTTAATCATTATATAAATACATGGCGCCAACTATAGGCCAGTGTTGGACTAAGGGGTGAAAGGGGGGAGACGGTGCGCCGAGGCCTCTCGTCTTGGGGGCCCTCAAAATGCCCCCAGATTTTTTTTATAGGTCACCGGGCATCTCTCGTTGCGGGGCGTCGAAATCTTGAAAGCTATTTTCTTAGACTGTCCTGTACCTCTAGTCCTGGGGGGCCTCCAAACCTCAAAAGTTATTTTTTAATCATTATATAAATACGCTAACACGAAACTTGTGGTACAGATTACTAAATTGTTCGTACAGGAAGGCCAATGAAAGTTACATAAATCGAAAGATTGTTTGTCGTAGATTTCACGAATATAAATATTATGTGTGCCTTCAGCCATTAAAAGTGGTAAAAGGAAGTAGAAAATTACCTATCTACAGTTTGGATCAATTTGTACATTCTATAACAATCAGCTCTCTGGCTATTCGCCTCGACCAAAGACGCTGTAATGCAGCGCATCTGCAATAATAAAATAAGGGAATATCGAAACATGGAGTGCTCCCAACTCACTTTCTTGTGCCGTTCAAATGCTTCATTTTCGCAGTGATTAAGAGTGGTTAAAGGAAATGGATGTTTTCATATGAATGCCGATATAAAGGATGATGCGCCGGGAGAGGAATCTAGCAGTGCTTGCGTGGAACTACGAAGTCGTGAATGCCGATATAAATGATGATGCGCCGGGAGAGGCATGCAGCGGTGCACGGGTGGAACTACGAAGTCGACAAGTAGTCATCTCTGGAATTCTGAATATCGCAGTATCGAAATAACATTATTTCTTGGCATTGTATAAATATACGAACACCGAAATTGTAGTTCCATTTCAAATATTAGACTAATGAAAGTTATACAATTCGAAAATGGCATGAGAAGTATATTCTTCCGTTTTTATTTGTTGTTATTGTGTCAGGCATTTTCCTTAACACGTAAAAGATACCGTTTCATACCTCCTAGTGCCGGTTACATTTTACCAAATATCCCAGCGGCCTCCTATGATAATGTTGGCTACAGATGCTGAATAGTGAGAATCCTGTGAGTCTTCATTTTAGCCAATCGCTTGACAACGCTGATGTTTTCTCATGGAATCTTCGCTTTACGAGGGCAATTATTTTTACTGAGCGGACGAGGATACGTACAAGAACCTGTCAACCATAAAGCAGGAACAGCATCATTTGTTTACTTCATGGTCTGTACGATACACTAATCGAATCATTCTATGTGGTTCGAACAAATGGGCGAAGATTTTCTATCGTGTTGTTGAAGTTGCCAACATAATCACGCTAGGCCGCCGACATGATACGTAAAATTTTACCCACAGTGACCATTGTAAACACAATTGGTCGATTTTTGATCAAAGGCAATACTAGTACTAGTAGATGTATTTCTAAGTGGACAGGGGCCTCCGACAGCCCCGGGTCTCCGACAGCCTTAATCTGCTACTGAACCTGCTGGAGGCACTGACTTTCGGGGCTCTTGCATGAAATACAGAAAGGTGAATAACACTTTTATGAGAGTCAAACTAACTGCTACATTAAGACGAGTATTCATAATTGATAGTACCAGAAAACGCCAAGATCCTACAACAAAAAAACACTGGGTGTGTATTGGGGAAAGAAACTTTCAGAAGCAGCGCTTAGGAACACCGCTGCATTGACAACTATATCAACTGAATAAAGAAACAGACATGAACAAAGGCGCTCCAAGTAAAAATTCGCATTGACGTGTTTTACGGCCCACTTTAGAGTTGTAGTTTTACCGTATTTTATCGCACAAGCTCCCCCCTCGCATATTCCCCTCCCCTAAGATTTTTCATAATTAAAAAATTATTTTATTAATATCGCGCATAATTTCCTCTCCTGGTTCGTTCTAACAGGAGCGGCCTTCAAATAACTTGACAATGGACGCAGCGGTACTGCCATGAACGAATATTTCCATTGTCACAACATACCGTAAATTTGAAACGTTAAGCCGCAGACATATTTCTAGATCAGTTAGCTACAAGTCGTCATAATGGCGAAATATTCAAACTACACGGCAAAATTTAAACTATGTGTTACCTAACGCCGATAGAAACGGAGTAGAAGTTGCCGGAAGGCATTTCTCCGTCGATCCTAGTTCAATACGGTATTGGCGGAGACAAAAAGATAAACTCGTGGCTGCAAAGGCAAGCTCCAGATCTTTCCGTGGGCCTTGTGTTACAAAAATAAATACCGATACAGTAAGTTTAACATTAGTTGCGATTTATGACGTTTGGCTTGTCGGGGTGAAGGAGACGCTGTTGCCCAGGTAACAGCAATAATGAGGCGGCTTTTTCCACTCCCGCCGCCACCGGCTCGGCTTGTGAGGCACCGCTGTTGCCAGAGCATGTGTAAACAGTAGCACGTGGTGTCGCGCGGTGGCCCCTTGCGCTCTCTATCCTGCATTGTTGTGTCCCACCAGCGTGGCGTTAGATGTTGCCGGCGCGATCAGCATACGCTGGAAACTATGCGAGCCCTCCACTCGCTCCGCACCGACATGTCAAAAGTCGCACCTAATATTAAACGCACTGTAGGTATCATTTTTTCCACAATTCGCCTTATACCTGTATCTTTTACTGCCTAATACATAGTTTTTCTTCCTTTCTGAATAACTACTCGCATAATTCCGTCCCTAGTGTTTTCAAGAAAATTTTTCGAGGAAAAAAGAGGGGAATTACGCGATAAAATACGGTATAAGTTCTTACAAACATTTTGGACCAAAATAAAAAATCTAAATAATAAAAAATTATGGTGACAAGATTACAGCTCAACTATTGTAGTAATATCTATGCACCCAACACATAATATTGTTTCTGACCGTATTTTAATAAACAGCCAAAATTATATGATGTTTGTGTTTAGCTTTGACAAACATACTTTTTTTAACCTTTTCAACTATCATTTTAATATCTCTCCCGCATTTTCATTGTATTCCTCCGTTAAAATATTATCACCTGTCTTGCCATGGTAGTTCTATGATTATTTTCTTTGCCCGTACTGGTTAGGAATGACTATAGCCTGGAACGAACGTTGCGTACATTTGGCGTTTGGACGAGTGACTATAGCCTGGATGGAACACAGCGTACATTTGGTGTAGATGCATTGATTCTAATTAATGACTTTCAATAAAGAAAGTTCAAATGTTTGTATAGTCTATGGGACTGAACTACGGGGTCATCAGTCCCTAAACTTACAAACTACTTATGAACTACTTACGAACTAGGACGCCACAAATATCCATGCCCGAGGGGGGGGGGTTTCGATCCCCCGACCGTAGTGGCCGTGCAGACCGTGACTGGAGCCCCTTAGTCTCGACTTTCAATATATTCCACAAATAGTGAATAAACGCTTAGAAAAAGAAATAAACAAGGAAATTTGTTGCAATGTATGTACTTCCCTTCTGTTTGATTAAGGAACTACACTTTCCACAGAAGTGTGGGACTTCCTTTACATACGAAACTACCTGTATCAGTGTGCAGAATGTTCATTATGACAGTATCCTCCCAGTTTACGTGCATATGCTTCAGAAGACCATTGCTCAATTCCTTTACGTATTTCACGGCATCTTCACGAAATGGAACAAATACGCATTTTAGAGGGAACATTCTTACATATGCACAATTCTAAACATTGAAGAACATAGTTCTATTTAAGTAATAAGAGTGTCTGAAACCTTTTAGGGAAAAAAATGTTGGTAGTGGCGGGTATCGAACTACTGACCTACAACATCACAGGCCAAAGCATTGCCCACAACGCTACGGCGAACACTAACGTATTGCATTCTATAATCTTGTAGTATTGATGACAGTTGCTAATTGATGCCAATATGGCATTTTTAGACACTAGATTATCATTTATTGTACGAAAAACGACGTGATTTTGTTAATTCGTTAATGCGCCATTGGTTTGAAATGACATCGTAACAATAAGAAAATCATAAAATACGCAACGTAAGATGGCGTATTCCAAATTCTGGTCTAGGAATGTCACGTGACACCTCCGAACGCCTGGTTTTCGTTTATTCAATGGGGGGTGTCAAATCTCTCTCAAAGGATAGGAGATATGTAAAAAACGTAAGGGAGCAAAGTTGTAGAGAATTGTCTCCTTTACAAATTGTGTTATTTAGTTATCGCGTCAGATGCACGGTTTATGTACAATTAAAATTATATTACAAATGTTTTTTTTCGGCATTACTAACGTATTTCCTGTCCGAAATATTTGGGAAAAAAAATTTAAAAAAAATAAAAAAAATAAAAAAAAAAATAAACGGTGTTCTGGTCTCTGGTAGCTAACAATTATGTCTGTAAAATTTGGTGCCGGTCGGTTGACGGTTCGACCTAAAAAGTGGTAACACTTTACAGATAGACAGACATCGTCAATTCGCCGTTATTTTTCAAATATCTCTGAAACGATGCAAGATATGAATAAAAGACAACGGACCGAAGTTGTAGAGAATTTTCGCCTCTACCAATTAGGTTATTCAATTTTCGTGTCAGATGAACGATTCGTTTGCAATTACAATTATATTACATACGGCTTTTTTGTATTACTACCGTATTTTTTGTCCGATAAAATTTGAAAAAGGGAGGTTCTGGTCTCTGGCGGCCTACAATTACGTCTGTAGAATTTGGTGCTGATCGGTTGGACGGTTCGTCTTAAGAAGTGGTAACACGTTACGGACAGACAGACAGATATCCCAAAATCGCCGTTATTTTACAAATATCTCTGAAACGATACGAGATATGAAAGGAAACATAAGAGAGCAAAGTTCTAAAAAATTTCTCCTCTACAAATTCGTTTATTCGATTGTCGTGTCAGATGGATGGTTAAGCCGTTATTTTCATTTAAATTTCGAGCTGTCAAAAGACGAACACAAAGGCCCGCTTTTAGTGTTACTACCGTAACCTAATGTGGGCCAAAACAGACCTACTGAGCCTCCGTTGCTGGTGACTGGTGAGAAGGATTCGTTCTCTTCCATTTCTGACTGAGAATCTCTTTTCATTTCAAAACACGGGGTATTTGAAGGATAGAGGAGGTGTGTTGTTAATGATCTATCTGCAGTGGGAACGCCCTTCCGATCTGCATTTGTATTAACATTGGCCAATCCGACGTGAGGCTCTGCAGCTTCTGGCTGACCAGCTTTCTGCACTGCCCCTCTCTTACACTGTAGGCGAGGTGCTCTGGGAACAACATTAACAACCTCCAAGTAAGTTAGCAGCAGCGTTCAGCTGAAGGCTAAACATAGCGGCTCTTTTAAATATAGCTGGCAATATCCGATCATGAATAGTAATGTAGTCACTGCTCTCCAACTAGCAACAATATACACGTGTTTAGCGGCATCATTCTGCTCAGTCGCAGGTTTTGGGTTGTAGACAGACTATTAGCAATTTATTTTCTTAAGCCCAGTCGTTATATGGGAGCAACAATGACTTTTGTATTGTTACTTGCCACATATCTCCGGACGATTTTTAGGGAAAATGACATTTATACTCTCTGTTGTAATAAATATAACAAATATTTAACTGTTTGAAAGATGTGGGGGTAGAGCAGCCTTTACGAATGCTTAAGGTTAGGAGGGAGTACTGCCTACAGTATCATAGGACACGAAGATAGCTTTTCTCTGCATCGTAACAGATTTTTTTATTATTTTTTTTTTTTATTTTTTTTAGTCAACACTAGAACCACCACAGCGGTCAAAATGACCGCTATATATTTTCAAAACATTATTGTGACTGTAGTTTTTGTAGTATTGCTACAAGCTTCAGTAACTTTACCGGGTTACCAGTCAGAATGATCCATACTAAAAATAATTGTTTTTGGACAATTAGATACGTCGTTGTTAATCAGTATACATAAAACCGCCAGTGCGGTCATAGTGACCGTTGTATTGATTATCGTCTTTAAATGTGTTTTGCGTATCCTGTTTCCTAATTTTGTGAGATTAAATCTGCTATTATTGTTCTCAGAATTTTAGTACTATGCACAACAATGAAACTCAAAAAGTCATTTACGTCAATTGTTTCCCACTACGCCTCCAGTACTGTTGACATTCGTCAGCGTGTCACAGCACGGTAACCATGGCTCGCAGGTCACGGCCGCTTACCGATGCACAACTGGACAAGAAGTTAAAAAGTAATGGTAGTAGCATTGTTGGGGCAATTAAACGAACCAAGAGAGAAATTGCTAGTCCTTTGAAGACTATGAAAGCTTGTCTTTACGACTCAGCTCTCTTGAAACATAGTGATGGCACTTTTTCGATGTATCAAGGTAAACGAAACTAGAATGTCCTTTTATATAGCACTCTCCACTCAGAAGTTGAACTTCAAGCTAGTGGCAAAAGAATTCTCGAAACAGTAGACTTCTACAACAATATGGTGCTGATGTTCTGGACCGAATAGCAAGAAAATATACTGTTTGAGGTGCTACAAGAAGATGACCAAATCATGTATCCTTGCTTGGCAGCTATCAATTTCTGGATCATTTTCAAGAAAGTGGCAGGGAAGACGATACTCGCCGAAACAAGCTAGCAGAGGAACTCCGTATGAGGTACTTGGGCTCAAAACGCATGGCTGCGGGAACAGAAGCATAATTTGGAGAGCTGTGGAAGCAGTTATTTATGCAAAGAGTGGAAATGGCCTGTAAGTGGTTCTGGCTCAAAAGACATAACAAAGAAAGTGGTCTGTAGTTCCTGATACTAAACGTCAACGTGTCGAAATACTCTGAATAAAAAGCAAGAAAGTGTTTTCAAATGTGTCGTTGTGCGTCGGTTTGGCAAGGTCACTCATGACTCTGACGCCACAAAATAAAATGTTACAGAAATGTATTTTATGATAATATGAACCTATTAACTATGTCACCTTCAGTGACGAAATAATCTGAATAAAAGGTGTGTTTAATAGTTGGATAACTTCGTTTCTAAAACAACTCATTTGTATATGTAATAGAAATGAAATATGTTTGTGAAAAATTATGTAATTTGCTTCATTTTAGGTCTGGATCCCACAGTTAATGTTGTCTAAACGTAAAATACACATTTGAAATCTTGATAACGAGACTGAAAAAATTCTAACATGACGGTCAGAATGACCGCAGCGGCGGTTCTAGGTATACAGTCTGTTCTGCCGGTTCTAGTGTTAACAGTGTAATCAGTTACTTACTGTGTTTTAATGTTCTTGTTCAGTATCTTTTAGAAACAAAATTCATAGCTTTTAACTTGGAGCAAAAGTATGAAATAAAGAAGCTTGATAAGCCAACGCCTCAGCTGAACCCAGTGCGAAGATGCCAAATTGTCTCTTTGGACACCAAGCAGGAGGGGGGGGGGCAGGGAAAGCGCCATCGATACATCAACACACGGGACGGGACTCAAAATAGTGACCCCCCAGTCATCTGTAGCACCAAATACCACGGGTCACTGATCACATAAAATTAGCTGGTGAAAGAGATTTTAGCACTGCAGTTTGACGGCCTCTTACAACACTGCCCACGTCATAAAATAACGCTAACATCGTTTTTAAGCTACCCTTCGTGTTTGCATGTCCCCTATTGCCGAGCGGAGGCCTGGTGCCTTTGTGGCACCTCTGTAGATCCACGTGGCAAGTGTCAACTATAGTCCGCGTCACGCAGGAAGGTGCCACACTTTTCAGCTGTTCTGCGCATCTCCCTCCATTACCGAACTGGAAGCCAATGATATTCATTCTCTAGGCACGTCACTGGCCGAGAGATACGGCCATGTTTCTCCCGCAGGCACCGCTGTTGGCACTCGGCCGTAGCTTCCCGCCTACTCGCTTCCCCTATCGCCTCGTCTCTATGTGTGTAAGTGCCTTCGTAGATGGCGCGAACTATAGCGTGTCATTTTAAACGAACTACCGGGTGATCAAAAAAGTATAAATTTGAAAACTTAATAAATCACGGAATAATGTAGATAGAGAGGTAAAATTGACATACATGCTTGGAATAACAGGAGGTTTTACCAGGAAAAAAACTGAAAAAAGATCTCTTGCGTGCATTGTTTGGTGATGATCGTGTGCTTAACCGCCACTTTCGTCATGCATGGCCTCCCAGGTCTCCAGACTTCAGTCCGTCCGATTATTGGCTTTGGGGATACATGAAGTCGCAAGTGTATCGTGATCGGCCGACATCTCTAGGGATGCTGAAAGACAACATGCGAAGCCAATGCCTCACCATAACTGCGGACATGCTCTACAGTGCTGTTCACAATATTATTCCTCGACTACAGCTATTGTTGAGGAATTATGGTGAAGATATTGAGCATTTTCCGTAAGGAACTTAATCTTTGCTTTGTCTTAATTTGTTATGCTAATTATTGCTTTTCTGATCAGATGAAGCGCCCCACGTAATTCCTAGCATGTGTGTCAATTTTTACCTCCATGTCTACATTTTTAGTGATTTATTAAGTTTTCAAATTTATATTCTCTTTTTGATCACCCGGTATAATAACAATGTGGTAAGTAAATCTGTGAATTTATAAAGGTCTAAGACTCAGCTGAACGTGACTTTCTTTTCAAAATTTAAAGGAACAAGGGCTAGATCAAGAAACTGTAGCAGTGATGACGGAAACGTTAACTGGCACTAATTCTAACGCAAATTCATGGGAGAAATTTCTGAACCATTTGAGATAAAGACTGATATTAGACATGGTGAAGGACTCTCCCCATTACTGTTTCACTATGTTTTAGGAAAAGGAAATTACAGAATAGCGAGAGCAAAAGTCGGGTCAAAATATTGATCAAACAAACAAGTTAGGTAGAAGTAATGTGTAGAATACCGTGCAACTATTGTTTGCTGGTTGATAGAGTATTTGTTCACGTGTGTTTGACATAGAAAAACAAAATTCAGCCGTTCACGTGAGACCAGCGCGATTTATCGTCTTGCAGCCGCACTCTTACACATTACTGTTTAACTGTGTTTCAGGAAAAGAGAATTACAGAATGGCGAGAACAAAAGTCGAGTCAAAATATTGATTCATCAGTTACGTTAGGTAGAAGTAATGTGTAGAGTACCATGTAACTGTTGTTTGCAGGTAGATAGAGTACTTGTTCACGTGTTTTTCACGTAGAAGAAGGAAATTCAGCCATTGATGTGAGACCAGCGCGTAATTTATCGACTGCAGCCACACTCTTGCCCATTAACTGTGTTTTCGCAAAAGAAAATTACAGAATGGCGAGAACAATCTCGAGTCAAAATATTGATGAATAGTCAAGTTAGCTAGATGTAATGTGTAGAATACCATGTAACTATTGGTTGCTGGTTATAGAAAAAGGAAATTACAGAATGGAGAGAGCAAAAGTCGAGTCAAAATATTGATTAATTAATTAATTAAGATAGAAGTAATGTGTAGAGTACCATGTAACTATTGTTTGCTGGAGTACTTGTTCACGTGTGTTTGACGTAGGAGAAGAAAATTCAGCCGTTGATGTGAGACCAGCGCGTAATTTATCGTCTGCAGCCACACTCTTACCCATTACTGTTTAACTCTGTTATAGGAAAAGGAAATTATGGAATGGCGAGAGCAAAAGTCGAGTCAAAATATTGATCAATCAATTAAGTTAGGTAGAAGTAATGTGTAGAATACCACGAAACTATTATTTGTTGGAGTACTTTTTCACGTATGTTTGACGTAGGAGAAGAAAATTCAGCCGTTGATGTGAGACCAGCGCGTGTTTTATCGACTCGCAAGTGTAACCGCTAATTCCTCGCCGACTGCAGCGATGGTGCGGCTGACGGACCAGTCATCCAGACGTCCAGACGCCCTCCATTTGGCCGCACTTAAGCGCCACGTACTTACCGCTGGTATGTGCGCCGCGCCGCGCCGTTGGCAGCCCTGAATTCCACAGTTAACGCACTCGATTTCCGTCTGCAGTCTGCGGTGAGGGCCCTCCGGGTAATGCCTTTGGTACGCGTGCTTCGTTACCGTCTGTATGCGATGACCTAGACACGCGAACAACCGGGGGCGGCAATAGAGTGGAATCCACTGCAAATCCCATTGGCGTACGCATCAAGCGTAGCTTATGTTGCTGATTAATTCATCTATCAAGTTCTTGCATTTTACATCGGATACTTCGAACTGATCTGATAAGAGTAATATTGGAATCTGTACTGGCTGATAATTTGTTACGAACACAGATATTGTCAGTCAGAAATAATAACAGGCAATATTGGACAGCATGAAACACATCCCTACGAGACAGGGATTGACTCGTTTTTTTTTACAACAGCTGGATAAAGAAAAATGAGAACTACAGTTTTTCTCTGAAATCAGTTTATTGACAGAAGTACTCACCTTGACTGAAATTCCCTCCCTTTTAATTCGAGCCGGCCGCGGTGGCCGAGGGGACTGAGGCGCTCCAGTCACGGTCTGCACGGCCACTACGGTCGGGGGTTCGAATCCCCCCTCGGGCATGGATATTTGTGCCATCCTTAGTATTAGTTAGTTAATAAGTAGTTTGTAAGTTTAGGGACTGATGACCCCGTAGTTAAGTCCCATAAGCTCTACAAACATTTTAACATTTGTAATTCGACCTTTTGCCAAATGTCCAGAGACGCTCCATAGCAACTACACGTCTTCAGTATATGATCAAGAGTATCTGAGAACCCTGAAGAAAAGTATGTTTTTTCGTGTCAGGTGATCTGCACAGCCACGTACTGCTAGGTACTCCATCTCAGCTACCTCAGTAGCAGTTAGGCATCCTGAGGGAGGAGAATTAAGCGCTTCTCGGAGTTCATGGACATCTAACGTGGTCAGGTGATTGTGTGTCACTTGTGTCAGAAGTCTGTATACAAGCTTTTCACAATCCTAAACTTCTCTAGGTGGTCTTTTTCTGATGTGTAATTGAAGCGGAAACTTGAGTTGCTCAGTGACCGCCGGCGAGTAAAACGTGTCGCGCAGTACAGCAGCAACTCTCCACTTTAAGTTAACCAGCTTCTTATTACAAGTCACTTATTTTCATTTCGTCTGTGCTTTCTCTTAGAGTTAATCAAATTTTCGTGTTGTCGCGAGTTTATTTATTCAGAATCGCGTTCAACTGACACGTCAGTGTTGATATTTTGATTTATTAGCTCAAGTATATATTTTCCTGATTCGACGTTGATAGGTACACATTTTTCGAAGCTCATTTTTATCAAACTTTTGTGTCATCAATCGTATATTGGTCAGCTGCACGTCAAAGGAACAATTTAGTTTAGCTCTTTCATAGAAGGATCTGAACCAAAAGATTGGAAAGTTGCACAGGTCACACCTATATTCTAGAAAGGCAGTAGGAGTAACCCACTAAACTACAGGCCTCTATCATTGACGGGTTGCAACAGGGTTTTGGAACATATCATGTATTCAAATATTATGAATTATCTCGAACAGAACGACCCAAGATCAACACGGATTTAGAAAATATCGTTCACGCGAAACACAACTAGCTCTTTATTCACACGAAGTGATGGGTGCTATCGAGAAGGGTTCGCAAATCGATTCCGTATTTCTTGATTTCCAGAAGGCTTTTGACAACGTACTTCACAAACGGCTTTTAATCAAATTGCGTATTTATGGTATATCGCCTCAAATTGGATAGGGGATTTCCTGTCAGAGAGGACACAGTTCGTAGTAATCGATGGTAAGGTATCGAGTAAACCAGAGGTGATATCGGGCGTTCTACAGGGTAGTGTTATTGGTCCTTTAGGGGAGAATCTTAGTAGCTCTCTTAGGTTGTTTGCAGATGACGCCGTCATTTACCGTCTAGTAAAATCATCTGAAGATCAAAACAAACTGCAGAAAGATCTGAATAAGACATCAGTATGGTGTAAAAATTGGCATTTGACACTAAATAATGAGAAGTGTGAAATCGTCCACATGAGTACTAAAAGAAATCCCTTAATCTTTGTTTACAAGATAAATCAATGAAAAGTGAAGGCCGTAAACTCCACAAAATACCTAGGAATTAGTATTACGTCAGACTTAAATTGGAAAGAACACGTAGATAATGTTGTGGGAAAGGCGAACCAGAGACTGCGTTTTATTGGAAGAACCCTTTAAACAGGCAGCAGAACTACAAAAGAAACTGCATACACTAAGCTTATCCGTCCATTTTTTGAGTATTGCAGCGCAGTATGGGATTCTTATCAGGTGGGTTTGACGGAGAACATCGAAAGAGTCCAAGGTAGGTCAACTGCTTTCGTATTGTCACGATACATGGGAAACAGCGTTACGGAAGTAATACAGGATCTGAGATGTGAATCATTACAACAGCAACGGCGCTTATCGCTGCGGCGTGGACTACTTACGAAATTTCAATCGCCAACATTCTCCTCCGAATGCGAAAATATATTGTTGACTCCCACTTACATAGGTAGAAATGATCATCAGAATAAAGTACGTGAAATAAGAGCTCGAACGGAGAGATTCAGTTGTTCTTTCTTCCCAGGCGCTATTCGAGAATAGAATGGGAGATAAATAGTATAATGGTGGTTCAATGAACCCTCTTCCAGGCACTTAAATGTGATTTTCAGAGTATCCCATGTAGATGTAGCTGTAGTGTCCTCGGCGGTGTACAGTAGAACCCCTCCACTCCGGCCTTGGATGGTCCGTCACTCCGGTTAGTCCGACCACGCTTCAGCTTCGCGACCTTGACACAACTTGTCGCTGACTGGACGCCTGTCGGGCCATTGTTGCAATGTCTATCAGTGCAGTGCATATTGTTATACTGTATGTTATTGTGCAGTTGTATCCTTTGTTGTTGGTATTAAAAACGTCGTTGTTTGCTTTATTCCGTGTTCCCTACAGTACACCCATTGTGTGCACAGTTGTCTTCTTTTCAACATGTCTGGATTCAAACGTAAACACGTTTTCACTAAATGAAAAATTAGCAGTGCTACAAAGACTGGACGCAGGAGAATCGCTCTGAAGAAGTTGCAAAGGAACTGAATGTAGGTGTTACGACTGGAGGAAGAATCGGAAAGACATTGAATCATATACAGTTACGATTGATGATGAAAACACACTTAAGAATCACAAAACATTAAAACAGCCTAAACCTGAACTGCTTGATAGCGCACTGTGGATATGGTTTTTTCAAGAAAGCAGGAACTCCAATATACGAGCCAATTCTAAAAGAAAAAGCATTAGTTTTGCACAAATACTGGAATCCGAAATTAAATTTCCTGCCAGTGAAGGCTGGATTGATCGTTGTAAAACTGCTCACAGTGTCCGATGTGCTTCAGCAGTAAGTACAGTACAGTACAGTACTGTAATTTGTTTGTCGTTTTTTTCCTTTTAAAACCAATACATGTAATAGTGTGTTGGCCTTTTTTTTAGTTAATACAATGTTTAACACTGCGTAAAAAATATCTTTTATATTACTATAGACGTCTTTTAGTTCTTAAATCGTTTAAGTTTTTGTACTAAATGTGATTTCATATTTTTAGCGATAAATATTAAATGTTTCGGATAATCCGACATTTTCCTCGTTCCGACCATGGTCCCGGTCCCGAAGGTGACGTTTTAGAGGTGTTCTACTGTACTTAGATTCGCGTCAAATTTACTGTTTAGTGTATTCTTCCACAGTTTAAATCACAACAGTCGTATTTATTTGGAACATATATAGGTTTTTAGAATGGCTAGGAACTGTGACTGCTGTGTACGGATGCAGGCAGAGTTGGTGACTCTTCGCTCGAAGTTTCAGCCGACGTTGGCTTAGTTGGCAACGCTTGAGACTGCGGTGGGTGGGCGCCGCTGTTGTGGGCCGCTCGCGGGGGTGCAGCAGACGCCCTGTGCGTCTGTTGTGCCCTCGGATCGGCCTGCGGCTGTGGCCAGCCCGCTCACTGCCCGCGAGAGGGTCGCCCCCCAATTCGTGGTGGATTGGAAGGTCTCCTCAGCGCGTGTCAGCCGTCGTAAGACGAAGTTAAGCTCACCCCAGTTAGTCTTACGAACAGATTCGAGGCGCTGCCAGTGGCAGAGGATGTTCCTGACGCAGATGGTGTCGCTGCCTGCAAGATCTGGGCACTCACAGAGGGTGGGTTTGCTCCAAAGTTAGGCAGGTGATGGGGCTCATTAGGGATATGACTACTAGGGAGGGAAAGAAGTCCAATGTGAACTCCGTGTGCATACTGGGGGGAGTCATTCCAGATGTGGAACGAATCCTTCCGCATGCCATGAAGATGAAGGGTGCAGCCAACTGTAGATATTGGGACTGACGATGTGTGTCGCTTGGCTTGGAAGAGATTCTCTCTGGTTTTCAGCGGCTATCAGAGGTGGTAAAGACTGCCATTCTTGCTTGCAAGATGAAGGCATAGCTCACCATCTGCAGCCTACACGACAGGACTGACAGCAGACCTCGGGTTCAGAGCCGAGTGGAGGATCTGTGACAATATAGGCTGCAGATTCCTCAAGCTTCGCAATAGGGTGGTGGGCGTTCGGGTTCCGCCAAATAGGTCAGAAGTCCACTACACTCAGGAAGCGTCTACATACGTATCAGGGGCTGTTTGGCATGGACTGGGCGTTTTTTTTTTCTTTTTTTTTTTCTTTCTTTTTCTTTTTTTTTTTTTTTTTTAGGTTAGAGGGCCTCAGGTACACACAAAATGGTTTACAGTCTCAAAGGGAGCTAGTCAGACACAGCACCAGTGCAGATCTAGGCAACATTGGTGTAAAAGTTGTAAATTGTCGTAACTGTGGTGGGAAAGTTCCCGAGCTTAAAGCGCTGATAGAAAGTACTGAGGCACATTTCATTATAGCTTCTGAAAGTTGGCTGACGCCAGAGATGAGTTCGGCCGAAATATTAAGAAAGGGCCAAACGGTCTTCAGAAAGGATAAATTAAATAAAAAAGGGGGTGGTGTACTTATTGCTGTTACAAACGGTTTATCCTGAAGCGAAATTCAGGCAGATACTTCCTATATAATTGTTAGCAGCCCACATGCAGGATGAATGGCGGTCGCTAGCAACAAATAATCCTAAGCTGGTAAAGACCATCAAAACAGATACAGGGATTAGTGAACTTAGAGTTGCAGGAGCGAGACTGATAAAAAAAAAAAAATTATTCAAAAGCGCAGATAAAAATTCCCTTCGCTCTTTCCTGAGTGATAGTCTTCAGTCTTTCAAAACTAGAAATGCGAGTGTAGATCATTTGTGCCTTACTTCCAGAGACATAACATCAGTAGCAATCGGGAGATTTATACCAAATAAATTAGTAAAAGAGGGTGTTGTCCCCCCGCGGTATACAACATAGGTCACTGTTGCAGAAGCAAAGAAAAAAGCATGCAAAATTTAAACGGACACAGAATCACGAAGACTGCCAATCTTTTAGAGGTGCTCACAATCTAGCGCGGACTTCAATGCGAGAAGCTTATAATAGTTTCCACAACGAAATCCTGTCTCGTATTCTGGCAGAAAATCCAAAGAAATTCTGGTCATATGTGAAGTACACTAGCAGAAAAACACAAAGAATACCTTCAGTACGCGATAGCAATGGTAATACTAACGATGACAGTATTTCTAAGGCAGAATTGCTAAACACAACTTTTCGAAATTCTTTCACCGAAGAACACGAAGTGAACAGAATTCGAAGAAGAAATAGCTGCCAGCATGTGAAATTTAAAGGTAGATGTTCCTGGAGTAGCAAAACGACTTAAGTCACTAAACAAAAACAAGTCTTCCGTGCCGGATTGTATGCCAACCAGATTCCTCTGAGTGTGCTGATGCAATAGCTCCAAACTTAGCTATCATATGCAACCGATCACTTAGCGAATGATCGGTATCCAAAGACTGGAAAGTTGCCCAGGTCACTCCAATATTCAAGAAAGACAATAGGAGTAATTCCCATAATTACAGGCCCATCTCATTGACGTCGAAATGCAGTAGGATTTTGGAACATATTCTTTGTTCGAATATTATGAACTACCTCGAAGAGAACGACCTATTAACCAGTAGTCAACACGGATTCAGAAAGTATCACTCTTGCGAAACATAGCTTGCCTTTTATTCACATGAAGCGGTATGTCCCATCGACAAGGAATCTCTAATCGATTCCATATTTCTGGATTTCAGGAAGGCTTTTGACACTGTACCTCACAAGCGGCTGCTGAAAAAAACAGTCTCCAATAGAGGTTCATTGAATCGTTATTTCTAAATTACCTTGAAATCTGTTTTCAAGGTAAAAGCAAGGTCAAGTTAATGTTTCTAAATGGTAAACCCCCATTTTTATGGGCTCTTATTTTCCGAAGAACCAACGTTTTTCCACCAGGGGACACTTCATTGTTAGTTTCCCAGGTTACCAGCATCCTGATATCCTGACAATGAAAGCGAAAATTTCACCGGAGGGCGGAGAACACAAACCACTACAAGATTTGTAGTGACAATTTTCCCGATCTCACTTCGTTCTCGAGGTACTGATAACACGGAAACGTACAACGAAGTGCCCGAAAGAAATTTTCCCTAAAATTCGTATTTTTCACTTTATCTACAAGTGTGTTGTTGTTGTGGTCTTCAGTCCGCAGACTGGTTTGATGCAGCTCTCCACGCTACCCTGTCCTGTGCAAGTCCCTTCATCTGAGAATACGTTCGGCAACCTACATCCTTTTGAATCTGCTTACTATATTCGTCCCTCGGTCTCCCTCTATGATTTTTACCCCACACGCTTCCTCCTAATGCTAAGTTGACAATTCCTTGATGTCTCAGAATGTGTCCAACCAATATATCTCTACTCTTGGTCAGGATAAGCCAGAAAGTCCTTTTCTCTCCGATTCGGTTGAGCACCTCCTCATTAGTTACGTGATCTAACCATCTAATTTTCATCATTCGTCTGTACCACCACATTTCAAAAGCTTCTATCATCTTTTTATCTGAACTCCTTATCGTCCACGTTTCACTCCCATACAATGCCACACTCCAGTCAAATGCTTTCAGAAAGGACTTCCTAACATTTAAATTATTATTGGATGTTAACACGTTTCGCTTCCTTAGAAACGCTTTTCTCCCCATAGCCATTCTGCATTTTATATCTTCTCTACTTCCACCATCAGAAGTCATCTTGCTACCCAAATAACAATATTCATCTACTACTATTATTGTCTCATTACCTAATCTAGTTCCTTCAGCATCGCGTGATTTTCTGACATTACATTCCATTACTTATTTTTACTCTTGTTAATGTTCATCTTATATCTTCCTTTCAAGAAACTGTCCATCACATTCAATTGCTCTTCCAGATCTTTTACGATCTCTGACAGAATTACTATGTCATCAGCAAATCGCAATGTTTTTATTTCTTCTCCCTGCACTTTAATGCCCTCTCCAAATTTCTCCTTCCATTCCTTCACTGCCTGCTCAATGTACAGATTGAACAACATTGGTGAAAGGCTACAACCCTGTCTTACTCCCTTCCCAACCTCTGCTTACCTTTCTTGCCCTTCGAGTCTAATAACAGCTATCTGGTTTTTGAATAGGTTGAATATCATCTTCGCTCCCTATGTTTTACCCCTGATACCTTCAGAATGTGGAAGAGTGTATTGCAGTCGACATTGTCAAATGCTTTCTCCAAATCGACAAACGCTATAAAACGTAGGTTTCCCTTTCCTTAGACTATCTTCTATGATAAGTCGTAATGTGAGTATTGCCTCTCGTGTTCCTACATTTTTCCTAAATCCAAACTGATCTTCCCCGAAGTTGGATTCCACAAGTTATTTCATTCGTCTGTAAATAAATCGTGTTAGTATTTTGCACCCATGACTTATTAAACTGATAGTTCTTAATTTTCAGACTTGTCTGCACTTGAATTCTTGTAATTGGAATTACAATATTCAAGTCGGAGGGTATTTCCCCTGTCTCATGCATCTTGCATACCAGGTGATACAAGTTTTTGATGACTGGCTCTCCTAACGACATCAGCAGTTCAGATGGAATATCATAGATTAGATTAGATTATTTATTTGTTCCGTAGATCCATATTGAGGGGATCCTCGTGGATGTGGAACATGTCAAGAAACAAAATTTACAAGTTGAATAACAAATAATACTAATAATATAAATACATACACTTATAATATAAATACAGATACATAATTTTTTAAGGTTTTTTTTTTTTTTTTTTTTTTTTTTTTTTTTTTTTTTTTTTTTTTTTTTTGGTGATAATATAATAATACTAATATAGTATGAGTGCATGCATCATTTGGTACAATTTAGAAATTCACTAATGGAGTAGAAGGAGTTGGCCACTAGAAAGTCTTTTAGGTTCCTCTTAAACTGATCTTTATTTGTAGCTAAATTTTTTATACTTGATGGTAAATTATTGAAAATGTGTGTTCCTGAGTAGTGGACCCCTTTTTGAACTAAAGTAAGTGCTTTTAAATCCTTGTGTAGATCATTTTTATTTCTAGTATTGTATGTATGAACTGAGCTGTTTGTTGGGAAAAGGGATATATTATTTATGACAAATTTCATTAAGGAATAAATATACTGAGAGGCAGTAGTTAATATACCCAGTTCTTTGAAGAGGCTTCTACAAGACGTCCGTGAATTTACTCCACAAATAATACGTATTACACGTTTTTGGACTCTGAAGACTTTTGACTGACTTGAAGAGTTACCCCAAAATATTATACCATATGACATTAAGGAATGAAAGTAAGCAAAGTATGCAAGCTTTGTTATTTTTATGTCTCCTATGTCTGATAACACTCGTATTGAAAATACAGATTTGTTGAGTCGTTTCTGCAGTTCTGTGGTGTGCTCCTCCCAACTAAATTTATTATCAAGCTGTAATCCCAGGAATTTAATTCTGTCAACCTCTTCTATCTGCTCTTCTTCATATTTAATGCATATGCTGTCAGGAAATCTCTTACATGTTCTGAACTGCATGTAGTGCGTCTTTTCAAAGTTCATCTACTCCAGGGGGCCTTGTTTCGACTCAAGTCCTTCAGCGCTCTGCCAAATTCTCGCAGTATCATATCTCCTAACTCATCTTCCTCCACTTTGTCTTCCATTTCTAGAATACTGCCTTCAAGTTTATTTCCTTTGTATAGGCCCTCTATATATTCCTTCCACAGTTCAGCCTTCCCCTCTTTGCTTAGTACTGGTTTTCCGTCTGAGTTCTTGATATTCATACAATTGCTTTTCTTGTTTCCAAATATCTCTTTTATTTTCCTGTAGGCGGTATCTATCTTTCCTCTAGTTATCCATTCTTCTACGGTTCTCCATTTGTCCTCTAGCCACTCCTGTTTAGCCAGTCTGCACTTCCTGTCAATCTCATTTTTCAGACGTTTGTACTCCCTTTTTCCTGTTTCACTTGCTGAATTTTAATGTTTTCTCCTCTCATCAGTTAAGTTCAGTATACCCTGTGGTATCCAGGGATTTCTATTAGGCCTTGTTCTTCTGCCTATATGGTCCTTTGCAGACTTCAATACCCTATCTCTCAGAGCTAACCATTCTTCTTCTACTGTATTACTTTCCCCTGTTTCAGCCAATCCTTGCCTAATGCTCCCTCCGAAACTCTCAACCATCTCTGGTTCTTTCTATTTGTCCAGGTTCCATCTCCTAACCTTTCTACCTTTCTGCAGTCTTTTAAGTTTTAATCTGCAGTTCATAACCAATAAGTTATGGTCAGAGTCTATATCTGCCCCTGGATACGTCTTACAATTTAGAACGTGGTTTCTAAATCTATTACTTACCATTATAAAGTCAATCTGGTACATTCCAGTGTTTCCTGGTCTCTACTACGTATACAATCTTCTTTCATCATGCCAACCAGTTATATGACTTTGTTTCTTTAACATGTAACACAGTAGCTCCTACTTTCGAACACGCTAAACTCCACCAGAAACGAATGTGTAGTAACTGCAAGTGGGGATTATACAGGAAATCGCCAGTATCTACAGGGTAATATATAGTGCTAATTACACGAATGCCTATGTTTAAACTTATGAGCAGAATGCAGCATTTGATACATCGCAAGAATCTGGTTTTCAGATGCTACAGTGTATGTTTGGGAATTATTTCAAAAAAAAAAAACGCCTTGTCCGGGATAATAAATAAGGAAAAATATGATCGTCAAAAGACAATATTATTTAATACAACCCGAACCATATCATTTCGCGGTAATGATGCCGATACAAAATATGGCTGATCAATTTTCAGCTGGCCTCAAATTTGTCGCCACCTTGTTATCACATTACGGGCAATGAACAGTAATTAAGGTGACAATTAAATAAATTAAATACAACCTAGAACTGTAAAGAAGTTTTTATTTAAGTAATTCTATAGCGCGAGAGAAAAAGTTTTATTTTTATTAACAGGAAGGCGGACAGAAATGAAGACCTGTGATAAAAAGTGAATGTGACATATTTGTCGATTTTCTGACTTGTCGCCTGGGCCGTGAAGCTTTATTTCGTTTGGGCATGAATAGGATGTGTTTGCTATGTGGTCCTGACTATTAGAATTTTATGTAGTGTACGTTCTGTGTTTTCTTAGACGTATTAATGATAATCATGCATAAACAATTTTTTTGAAATATCTTGGTCGCACTGTTTTTATTTTATTATTACGTGATTCGATACATCATCATCAGATAACTTTTTTAAAAACGATGGTAATTAAAATACATCTTATTAGAGGACTAACTAAAATACAAAACACCATCGTGGCTGTCTAGTCAAGGTGTGTCGACTAGAATTTCATGTCAAACTGTCTAGTCGACATAGCTTGACTAGACAGCCACGTTGGTGGTTTATATTTTAGTTAGTCATCTCCAATAAGAAGTATTTTAATTACCGTTTTTAAAAAAGTTACCTGATGATGATGCATCGAAACGCGTAATCTATATCTATAAATGTGAATATCTGTTCGGTGTACGTTTATCACGTCTGAACCAAAAGACATAAAGAGCTAAATATTTGTACAGTTACTAATGTCTACCCGGGGAAGGCTTTAGGCACGGTTTTATGGCGATCGGATACCTATTTATCTATATATATTAATGTGAATGTCTGGTCGGTGTACGCTTATCACGTCCGAACGACAAGACGCGGCAACATAAATATTTGTACAGTTACTAATTTAGATCTGAATAAGGGTTTAGGCACGGTTTTATAGCGATGTGATAGAAATTAAGTTAAATGAAGAATATAACGCGAAATGCGGAACAATAATTACTTTTTGAAAATTATATTTAGTCTTGGAAAATGGTTTTATTGGTTGAATTGTTGCTTGAGCGTTGATAATGATAAAAAGATGGAGTATATTGTGATGGAAAGTTATCGGTGTATATAAAATTCTACGTATGTGTGTGTTAATATTTCGCTCTGCAGCGAAAACTACAGAACGTAAACGAATGGTCTGTGTGTAATTGTTGTCCGAAGTCTCCCGTTGTACACCATAGCAGTTCCATGCTATAAGGGGGCGGAAGATATGGTGGTTGAAAGTCGTCAAATTGTTAAAAAAAAAAAAATAAATAAAAAAAAATCGGACTGAAGGCCAGCGATGACGTTTGCGACTCTGTAGCAAGGAGGTTACATACATCGAAACGTGATGCCACAGACCAAATCTTTTGTCTATGCATGCTACAATGTCTTCAGCTCTATCTCTGTAAGGATACGCATACGAATAAGGAAATATAAGAATAAATAAAGAAAGCAGTAAAAAAGAAATTTCTTTTAATACATCTCTTTAAAAAATCGATTTGACGTTTGGCGCATTACATCAACTGATCGATCTGTGATATTATTACAATCATTATTGTTGAATATCATGATTGGATTCTTTGAAGCGAGTGCATTTTTACGTGTGATTTGATCTGGACTACTTACTTTCCTCATAAACGGTAAGTGCATAGACTTCTGCAATCTGATAGGAATATTTTTCAGTTCCTTCAAAACCAGTCTCATAGCAGACAACTGAAAGATAGCTTATCTATCATAATCAATCAACACCCGAGCGGAGCCACGGGTTTAAGCTAGTAATAAAATAAAAACAGTGCTACCAAGACATTTAAAAAAAATTATGCATGCCAACGTATGGTCACTGTCCACAAAAATTGATGGTTTTATGAACTAAGTGATAGATGATAATAATGTTTTAAATTTTTTAAGTAATACGTAATCCATCTTATCTCAGATAATCGCCTACCTCCATCTTTATATTTAGAAGTAGAAACAACAAATGCAGATCAACCAGTCTACGCGGCCTAAGCAGCGGGCATTAAGCTAGTTTGGTATTGATAGTAGGCTCGTGACTGGGTTCGGCTAGTGGCTGGAGCTCCCCCACCCCTCCAGAGACGTCCATCAGGCCTGGCGACGCGCCCGCCCTCTTACCCAAACTTGGCTTCGGCGGCGCGTCCACGCCCGGATTACTCCTAAGCGGCTTTATTCATCTCGTCACGCCCCTCCAGCCACCCCTCCCCCACCAACCCTCCCCCCTACTCAGGAGACTCTGCGGCCGTGCCCCAGCGGCGGCGGGATTTTCCTCTCTGCCTCTCACTTCTTTTTGTTGTGGGAACTTCTGGCCGTTGTCCTCTGCTCGCAGTCCATCTTTCACAGCTTCGCCGTGGGGTGCAGGAGACGCAGTAAAGAGGAGTACTTAGGGTCTTGTATATCGGTCAAATCTGTACGTTTCTATTGAGGTGGAAGCCTCGAGTTAGGTTATCTCGACGCGTATAACTGGTATAGGAGAAATCAATGATTAGATGTTGTTACCGGCCTCCCGGTTCCACGTTCCAAGAAAGTTTATGCTCATTTACACGAAGGTACCCGATCCATACATTATTATCTGAGAGCGACTTCAGTCTGCGGAGTAGAGACTGCGACGTCTGTGGTTTTACTGCAGGGGATCCAGACAAGCACTCTTTTCTGTTACTATAGGACATGTTTTCCGAACACTGAAGGAGCAGCTAAACGTCAACATACAAGCAAGGGTAATATTTTAGACATTGTAAGGAAACCCTTAAAGTAAGCCTTACATTACAACGATATATGAACCTCATTTTGAGAGATTTTGTTTGTTTGAAACTGTGGGTAGTGTTTTCATACTAATTATGATCTTCTGATGACAATTAATGAATTATTGTGATGCGTAATCTATGTATGCAATGCTATTGTAAACATTTCATGTGCGCGGTTGCTCGCCGTGGAGGTTCGAGTCCTCCCTGGGGCATGGGTGTGTGTGTTTGACCGTAGGTTAGTTTACCTTAGTTTAAGTAGTTTGTAAGCTACGGACTGATGACCACGCAGTTTGGTCCGATAGATTTACAAACATTTGAACATTTTGAACATTCACAACGTGCAGGCTTTCACGGCCGGCGTCTTCAGTAATCAAAACTTCCGGGCTGAGAGGCCGTGGTCGAACAGTAGAAATTTCTTCCCCTGACGTTTCGTTGCCGGCTGCGGGCAACATCTTCTGAGGTGAGTCAACGACTGACTGCTGGGCCGTGGAGATCCTGCATATATAAATGGCATAGAGGGCGCCACCACTCGTCACGTGATGTCAACAGTAAAACTATCTCTGGCTGGCGTCATTACTCTCGATCGAAGGTAATCGATTGTCACATCTTTGGTACAAGGTAGACCGCCATATCTTGTCTAACTTCAAGCCTTCTTCCTTACTGTTAAATTATTGTGGTGTTTAAAAATCTCTATAGCCTCTCTATTCATACGTGCATAATAACGCGATGTCTTAGCTAGCACGCTTGTCTCACTAAATTTTATTTTGTGGTCACCGTTTTCAAAAACATGATCCGCTACGGCCGATTTGTCCGTGTGTCCCAGTCGACAGTTCCTTTTGTGTTCAGTTAGGCGAGTATTGATACTTCTTTTTGTTGTTCCAATATAAACCTTCCCACAGCTACATGGAATCTTATACACACCTGGAGTAGCCAAAAGGTGTCGCGCATCTTTCGATGATCGTAAGCATTCACTAATCTTTTTGGTGGGTTTGAATATTGTTTCCACTCTAAACTTGGCCAGTACTTTCCCAATGCGGTCCGTGATATTGTGGATGAATGGGAGAAACACTTTCCCCGCCAAAGGTGTTTGTTGGACGTTAGCAGAGATTTGTCTTCTGGGCTGGAGTGCTCGATCTATATCCTTATCGCTGTATCCGTTTTTCTGAAATGCGGTTCGTAAATGATCGAGTTCCTCTTGCAAATAAGCTGGCTCACAAATTTTATTAGCCCTGTCCACTAATGTTTTAATAACACCTCTCTTCTGCCTGGGATGATGATTCGAATCTTTGTGAAGATACCGATCGGTGTGCGTATCTTTTCTATATACTTTATGACCCAGACTCCCATCTGCACGTTTAATCACTGTAACGTCCAAAAAATTTATCTGTCCATCAATCTCCGTCTCCATGGTAAATTGTATTTTCGCGTTGATACTATTCAAATGTTTTAAGAAACAGTTCAGTTCCTCTTCCCCGTGATTCCAGATCACAAATGTATCATCTACATACCGATACTACTTCAAAGGGCTCTTTCTGGCCGACTGCAGTGCCTGTTGTTCAAAAAATTCCATAAAAATATTCGCAACCGCTGGACTTAGAGGGCTACCCATTGCCACTCCATCGATTTGTTCATAGAATTCATTATCATATTGAAAATAAGTCGTGGATAGGCAGTGTCGAAACAGATCTATAATATCAGTGGGAAACAAATCAGATATGTAAGCAAGAGCTTCGTTGACAGGAACCATGGTGAACAGGGAAATCACGTCAAAGCTGACAACATTTCATGTCATTAGTTTATTGTCTGTGCTGCACTTGTTTATGTATATTTTATTTTATTTATTTTCTGTAATTCTGAATGCTTTTCTATCCACTGTAATTACTTGTTTGGTTTAATTTGTGAATGTTAAATATTTCACTGTGAACAAGATCAAAACTCGACATAAAAATGATAGTCGAAGTGACTTTTCTGGTCAAAGACTTTATTAAACAGCAGCGCTCGCCGGTGGGAGAGCAGGCAAGCGGCAGTATCGGCCGCCCCGTGACGTAGATCAGACGTTCGTACGCGGTCCGCGGAGTGCTCGAACAATTTTTGTTTAATGTGCTACGAAATGAAAAGTATAAATGAAACCTGTGATTAAGAATATCCAAGTTATGTAAAAAACAGACATTAATTAAATATTCATTCGTTCGTTCTACTGAGGCAGAAATCCGTTACGTGTTCGATGTCCGTCCAGACGTCCGAAACACGGTAGCTTCATCGCGGACGCTAACGGTCGCGATTCGCGAATTATCTCGGCATACTGCCATAAACTGGCAAAGTAGGAGCCACTACCATAACAATTTCTGTATAAATTCTTGTAACCACTATATTGTAATGGAACCATTGTCTAACTACAGAGAAGACGAAGATAAGTTGAACGCTATTTGTGGTAATTTACTGTGAATGCATGCTTGAATTGTGTTAATATATATATATATATATATATATATATATATATATATATATATATATATATATATATATATATATATATACACGTATATATGAAAATTACATTATATTTTTACTTGCTTATTTGAAACAAATACTTAACCAATCTTTTCCAGCATGACAATCCTTAATAATGCATGAATGACATTTTAAATAGATCATCTTGACAAAGAGAGAGAGATCACCTAGAATAGAGACAGTGATAGTTATTAGAATAAGACTTGATCATAGACAGTTGCATGCCAGTGTTACGATACTGAATCAACCAATAAAAAAAAGTACAAAATCAGTTCTTCTGAAACTCAGGATAAAATTAAGAATAGCAATTGAAATTCATTATAGTAATTAATGCAGATTGATGAATAATTCTTCTAATTTTTTTTTGTAAATGAGTTCACCTATAATTACCACCGCCACATGTATCCTATAAAGATCCAAACTCATACGATTATCGATTGCATTTTAACAGCCAAGACTGATTTATGTAATTTTTTTGTTTGCTTAAAAGCATTAATTTTCGTACTGAATTTATTGCTATTACTATTTCAAAATTATTACTACCACTGGAGTACTAATTAAGACGTAAGCATTTCACATACGCGGTAGTTTATCTTCAGCTATCAGTGTGTGCACAGTCTCCGTTGAAGATTTTGTAAGGAAAGGAAAGGTGGGGTGAGTGATCTTTTGAAAATTGTGTCAGATAGGGCCATAGTTTTTGTTAATAATATTAATTGTGTTGCTAATTGTTTCAAAATTTTATCACACCTCTTATTATTACAAACGCCTTTCTTCTATTTTTTTTTTCCTTACAACATTATTGTTTCAGACAGGCCAGACCCAGCCAATTATGTCACTGTAGAGACAGGAGTTAGTGATCATGATGTCGTCATAGCGACAGTGGCTACCAAAGTTATTAAACCGGTCTAGAAGTATAAGACAGTGTTTTTAGTAGAAAGAGCAAATTATCAATTGTTAGCAGCCCACATGGCGGTCGCTCATTTCCGGTAAGATGGACGTAGAGGAATTCCTGGAAAAATCAAGTGCTGCAGGAATATGTGCCGACAAAATGGATTAAGGATTGCAAAGCCGCGTCGGAGTAGCCCTGCACTTTAAGGCGTCTGGCTGCGGAGTGCACGGCCGTTCCTCGTCGTAGGATCGAGTCTTCACTCAGGCATGTGTATGTGTATGTTTGTATGTGTGAGTGTGTGTGTGTTTGTGTTGTTCTTAACATAAACCAGTTTATATAAAATGATTTCCAGTCCATGGTGTACAGCAGTCAGAATAAATATTCCTTCAGTAAAAAACCGTCATGATTGCAAATTGTTTCATAAATTAATGACGCGTTTCGCCCTTTAGCAGGGCATCTTCAGATTATAATGCGCTCTCCGTGATGTGACACCATAAGTTGTTTTACGGTGTTTCTATTTTTCTGGAATATCTGGATTTCCTTGTAGCCCTTAATAGAAGCGGTGGTCTCTGCTATTAAGGGCTACAGGAAAATCCAAAAATTACAGAAAAATAGTTACACCGCAAAGAACTTACGGTGTTACACCACGGAGAGCGCATTATAATCTGAAGATCCCCTACTAAAAGCTGAAAGGCGTCATTAATTAATAAAATAATTTGCAATCAAGACTTTTTTTCTGAATGAATAAACCAGTTTAAGTAATTTGTAGCTCTATGGACTAAAGATCGCTGCAGTTTGGTCCCACGGCTTTACAACCTTTGGATTTCATTTGAAGCATAGGAAAGACCCACCTCGTGGGTGATGATACGTATTCAACAAAGTGCTGCGAAACAAAAGGTAGTTGAACTCTCGATTCAAAAAAAGGCCAATCACGCCGGCCACGGTGGCCGAGCGCTCTGCGGCGCGTCAGTCTGCATGGCCACTACGCTCGGGGGTTCGAATCCCCCCTCGGGCATGGATATTTGTGCCGTCCTTAGTATTAGCTAGTTCATAAGTAGTTTGTAAGCTTAGGGACTGATGACCCCGTAGTTAAGTCCCATAAGCTCTACAAACATTTGAATTTTGCAATAAAATCCGTAATCGATCCGAGAAGCATGAAATAACTACCACCATCACACCTTGCACAAGATCTCGCCGAGAACCCGAAAAAAATTCTGGTCCTATGTAGAATCGATAAGTGAAACAAAGGCATCTATCCAGTTTCTCCATTATCATCATGGGGTAGTGATAGAAGGTGGGAAAATAAATGCCGAAGTGTTAAATTTTTCGTTTAAGTTATCATCCTCGCAGGAGGTCCATGCAAACTTTTGTGTCTTGCTTCCGCCGGTTGTCCTGGGTGTCGGTGGCCGAGTAGAGAGAGACCGACACAGGAAAGTAGGATGCACGCCTGTGCAGGTAAGGAGGTGACCAGCCAGTAGGACAGCAGAAACTAGAAACACTAGAGTAAATTAGAACGAGATATATATTTCATAGAGATGGTACAATACTTATCTTGGAGGGCAGCAGACTAGTAGAATGCTGGTACATAGTTAAACTAGATAGAGGCTTGCCTACTGATGAGACCTAGTGCCTGTCCTAATCCCAAGTCTTAACTGGTGCCTATGTGATGCCAAAGTGAACGATGCTGTCCAGTGGTGGCCACGAGCGGAGTTGCAGCAGAGGGCGCTCGTGGCCGACGCCGTAGGAACGCCGCGCCGTGCGTGAATGGAGGCGCGCAGCGAAAGTACGTGGCGCGCACTTACGACTTGTACGAACCCACACAAACATACCTTTATTTGATGATCGCACTAACTTCCACGATTTGACGAGAGTAACTCTGGCGTCCGATCTTTGACCTTCGTGCACTGGTGTTTCGCCGTTATTCCATTCTTAGTATGTAGCAACATACCAGAGATAAATTAAATTGGTCCCAATCCCCCGGTTCCGACCAAGGTTATCGGGAGGTTTTCCTTGGTTGTAAGGCGTATGCCGGAACTGGTAAGCCCCTCCCACTTATTCCCAATTGGGATCCCCCTTTGCCCCACTATCATCTTGTCTGACTACTTCCTGAATAGAACCGCGAACCTTATATGGGCCGGATCTCAAACAGCCCGTTCCATTCTTCGGAGTGGAGAATGAAAAGTATAAGTGTTTTATTTTTGTATGTTTTTTTACTTTCATATTGAGGACATAGGTATAGCCGCTGTTGCGAACGAGGTGAGAGAGCTGGAATCAAACAAGTCACCAGGTCTAGTTGGAATAGAAATTCAGCTTTACGAACAGGAGTCTCTAGCCTTGTCCCTTGCATTTATTGCGAATCCATGCTCCAGCTCGAAGCTCCAAATGAGGCGAAAAGGGCGCAGGTGACTTCCGAAATGAAAAAGAACAGACACATACAATTACAGACCAAATCATAAAATCGATTTGATTTTAATTCTTAAAGATACTCTCAAGTCCGATTCAGTAATTTTCCTTGCGACGGAAAAGCTTCTGCTTATGTATCAGCATGGTTTTAGAAATGAGACGTACGAAATCCAGCTTGCCTTTTTCTCTCAATTCATCTTCCGATCTATGGACGAAGGGAAACAGGCAGACTGCCTATATCTCAATTTTCGAAAGGCGTTTGGCACGGTGCCGCTGCTGCAGACTGCTAACGAAGGTACGAGCCACGGAATAGGTACCTAAAGGATGTGTGGGTGGCTCGAAGACTACTAGTCATAGAACCCAGCAGCACGTTGTCCTCGATGGAGAGTGGCGAGACTAGGATATCGTAAGTAGTGTCCCAGGGTAGTGTGATAGGACCGCTATTATTTTCTATCTATATAAATGATGTGATGGACAGAGTGAGATTCAATCTACGACTATTTACTAATAATGCTGTAGTGTACAGAAAGGTGTCGTCATTGAATGACTGTAGTAGGACGCAGGGTGAGTTGGACCAAATTTCAAGGTGATGTGAGGAATGGCAGCTGGCCATTCTACATTCTACATTTTCTACATTTTAATCATCTCCGTGTAGCCCATCACTTTCCGTCTCCTCTGGAGGAAGTTTTAGCTGATGACACAAGAGCAGCTGATCGAGTTTTGCGTTTTATCAACATGGCCAATTTATCAAAGGATATTTAACCCATTTAATTGTTTTTATCTTTCGTTTTTAGCCTTTTCTTGATACTCTATCTGGTAGTTATCAATTTTTTCGAGATCTAGCGAATCTCTGTTCCGATCTGGACGCTAATGACCTGTGAAGTTGTGCGCCCTAAAACCACAAAAACAAAAAAAAACTATATAAACCACGAATATGACGCGCTATAGATGCTATATTTAACCGACAGGAAGAATATGCGTTGATATGCAAATGATTAGCTTTTCAGAGGTTGGCGCCGGTTGCGACACCTACTACGAGCTGACATGAGGAAAGTTTCCAACCAATTTCTCATACACAAACAGCAGTTAACCGGCGTTGCCTAGTGAAAAGTTGTTGGGATGCGTCGTGTAAGGAGGAGAAATGCGTACCATCACGTTTCCGACTATGATAAAGGTCGGATTGTAGCCTAAGGCGATTGCGGTTTATCGCATCCGACATTACTGCTCGCGTTGGTCGCGATCCAATGACTGTTAGCAGAATATGGATCGGTGGGTTCAAGAGGCCAATACGGAACGCCGTGCTGGATCCCAACGGCCTCTTCTCACTAGCAATCGAGATGACAGGCGTCTTGTCCGCATGGCTGTAACGGACTTTTGTAAGAAAACAACCATCTGCACGAACAGTTCGACAACGTTTACAGCAGCATGGACTCTCAGCTCGGAAACGGTTACCCTTGACGCTGCATCACAGGCAGGAGCGCCTGTGATGGTGTATGCAACTACGAACCTGGGTGCACGAATAGCAAAACGTCATATCTTCGGATGAATCCAGGTTCCGTTTACATCATCATGATGGTCGCATCCGTGTTGGCGACTTGGCGGTGAATGCACATTGGAAGCGTGAATTCGTCATCGCCATACTGGCGTATCACCCAGCTTCATTGAATGGGGTGCCATTGGTTACATGTCTCGGTAACCTCTAGTTCACATCTATGACACTTTCAACAGAGGCCGTTACATTTCAGATGTATTACGAACCGTGGTTCTACCCTTCATTCGATCCCTGTCAAAATCTGCATTTCGGCAGGATAATGCACGACCACATGTTGCAGGTTCTTGCCAGGCCTTTCTGGATATGGAAAATGTTCAAATGCTGCCTTGGCCAACACATTCTCCATAACTCTCACCAATTGAAAACGTCTGGTCAATAGTGGACGACCAACTGGCTCTCACAATACGCCAGTCACTACACTTGATGAACTGTGGTATCGTGTTGAAGCTGCATGGGCATATGTACCTGTACACGCCATCCAAGCTCTGTTTGGCTCAATGCCCAGGCGTATCAAGGCCGTTATTACGGCCAGAGGTGGTTGTTGTAAGTATTGATTTCTCAGGATCTATGCACCCAAATTGCATGAAAACGTAATCACATGTCAGTTGTAGTATTTTTGCCCAATTAATACCCGTTTATCAACTGCATTTCTTCTTGGTGTAGTAATTTTAATGGCCAGCAGTCTACTTAAAACGAGACTCGTCAGAAATAAGACGACATGTTTCCGGTCATCAACATTCCAGTGTCGGTGTTGGCGGCACCAGACGAGGCGTAAGGCTTTGTGTCGTTAAGTCGGCAAGGATATGCCAGAGGGCCTTCGGCTGTATCGATGTAGTATCGTTGTATGGTCCGCTCGCTGCCATTTGTTGATGGCCCAGCACTGACATGAGTAGCAATTTACGGAATGTTTGCACTTCTGCCACACCGAACGATTCTTTTTAGCCATCGTTAATTCAGTTGTGAAAGGACTTCTTTTTCGGCAGCAGCGATATCCGAGATTTGATGTTTTACTGAATTCCCGATATTCAGGTGCACTCAGGAAATAATCGTGCAGGAAAAAAAAAACCCGCCTAACCGCTACATCGGAAACGTTCTGCCCTGTCTCTCGTGCACCAATAATTATGACACCACTTCAAACACAGTTATATTGAGATAATCTACCGTTATAACCGCGGTAACCGATCTAACCTCTACGGGTGAGACATTGTAAGATATCGTTGGATATAAGACAATGTCTTTGCTATGCAGAGTTATGACGGTAATATCGCTGGTATGCGGCAACAGTGGAGCAGTGTAACACAGTAGTCAGGAGAGATGCAGTCGAGTTGTAGGTGTAGATATAGACTCGTTGGCCAGGCAGTCGATCTGATCAGCGGAAGTTTGTATGTTTACTTTTTTTTCCTTTCTATGGGTCTGTTAGGCTGATTAATTTATTTGTAGTGGCACACAGTAATATGATATCTTGGTGAAATTCATGTTTATGCGTGTGAAATATGTGTAATAAAATGTTTACAAGTTTAAATTGAATTTATATATTCAAGAATATCCAGTCATTATTTTTCTATCTTTATAAATGATCTGGTGTGCCTCGGTTGCATTCCGCCGGCGGCGGCCGTGGGCTGCGGACGTCGGAGCGGCCGTGTGGTGTTTACGTCGTCGCTGCGGGCAGCCGAGCGCGGTGTGGTGAGTGTACGCTTTCAGCGTTTCTTGTTGTATACGAAGTAACATTTGTAGAATGACATAATGGAACAGACAACGACAGTAGAGAAATTGAGGCAAGAAACTTTGAAGATAGTTTTTGACCCGAAATATGCTAGACCAAAATCTTTCGAAGTTGAGGCATTTATAGAAAATAACTTTAAGATCAAGGTGGACGAATTGATTGGAATTAACTTGTCGATAGTTAGCCCGACAGTTTACTTGAAATTATCAACTGCTGACAAATGCGATGAAATTGTGAGATCTTGTGGTGGGGTAGCCAAATTTAAACACTCAGATGGACATATAGGGGATGTCACGGTTTCGCGTGCAGGTATGGGGACACGGACAGTACGCATTTTTGAGCTCCCCTTTGAAGTAACAGAAGAGGAGATTAATGAGAAACTGCGGGAATATGGCACGATTATCAGCAATGTTGCAGAGAAGTGGTCTACTTTGCACAAATTTCCCGTTCTAAATGGTGTTAGACAGATTAAAATTGACATGTTGAAACATATTCCCTCTTATCTCACGATATGTGGATACAGAGCGATAATTATTTACGATGGGCAACCGAGAACTTGCTCAGGTTGTGGCTCGACTACCCACGTCCGTGCACAGTGTGTGCAGAGGCGTGTGACGCAACTACCGACTGGTGAGCGAGCGCAGCCTAGTCACATGACCACGTTACCCGTGACGTACGCCGCCGCAGCCCGCGGAGACGTTGCCCCAGACACATGCATAGAAAGGGCGGCAACTGAGTTTACAGAACGTCCAGCTGAAAACGTCCCTATGGAGACTAGTAACAGCTACTTCTCATGAAGCAGGAACCAGTGCCCATGCAGAAGATGACCAAATTAAGACGGCAGAAGAAGGCACGTGTCAGTCACACGAAGAAGAGGGCCAGTGCAAAGATGACACTATTGAGACGTCTGAGGATGGCGACCTGCAGTCCCCCATGACTTCACCCAAGTCCCGGAGGAAGCGTCGCAAAGCTCGTCAGGGAGCAGAACAACTTGCGCCGCTACTGCGTGATAAAGCGAAGCGGATAGGCCAAGAAATGGCGAACACAGCTCAAGGAGCGCTTCCGGACAACCGAACTACGACAACAAAGAAGTCACGAACTGAGGACACTGAACCAGATCGAGGAAAACACACCCCTGAAAGCGGCGCCAAGGCTACTGACAAAGGAACGGCAAGTCGAAAGGACCCTCCAAGTATATCACAGACGGACGTGGGGGAATTTAAGTGCACTCGCGATTGGGCGGATGATGTTGAGGAGCACAGCCAAGATGCAGAGATGACTGAGATAACAGGACAGACAGCACCCGAACACCGACATGAAGTGACCACCGATCGACAAAATACCCTAGAAGACGCTAATATGGCAGGTGACGATGCAGATTTCTTTTAAATGGAGACATATCCACCTTGTCTGGTAGGCAGTATACCTAGTTCAATGGTACAGTCAACATGACGTCCTTGCAGGCGTACAGAATTGCGACCTTGAATATTAATAAAATTAGCAGCACATTCAAACTGAAGAATCTCCAAGATTTTCTGTACGCCGCCGATGTTGACATCCTTTTGCTGCAAGAAGTAACGGACATCTGTTTGGGCAACATCGCTGGCTATAACGCTATTATTAATCCTGGTAATGGCAATGACCTCGGTACGGCGATTATGGCAAAGGAAGGTATCATACTCACAAAAGTGGAGAAACTGCCAAACAGTAGAGGCATAGCTGCCACAATAAATAATACTAGGCTGATTAACGTATATGCCCCCTCAGGAACTGGGAACAAGCGCCGCAGAGCCGAATTTTTCAAGGAGGACATAGTACCCCTTTTTATTGACCGATCTGAACAAACAATATTCGCTGGCGACTTCAATTGCGTACTAAGCCCCAAAGATCAGACGCCCAATTTTAATAAATCTCTGGAGCTGGAGACCATCGTGAGAGACTTAAATCTGCTTGATACTTGGGAACTGAAACACGGTGATAAGCCGGGTTACACATATATCACCAGTCACTCTGCCAGTCGTATAGACAGGATCTATGCAACGTCCAATTTAAAGAAACACATTTTACAGTCCGAACTATGGCCAACTATGTTCTCTGATCATATCGCGTACATATGCACGGTAAACTTAGAGAGACAGGGAACCTACAGAGCTAGAGGCCAGTGGATGTTTAACGTAGCACACCTATCGGACCCTGGATGTCGTGCAGCATTCTATACAACTTGGGCAGAATGTGAACGGAAGTTCCCCCGTTACAGTACGGCACTGCACTGGTGGCTACAATGCGCAAAACCCGCAATAAGGAGGACACTGAAAAACTACTCTCGCGAAAAAGCCGCCTGGCGGAAGCAGACGACAGAATTTTACTTTCAGTGCCTTCGAGACTTGTACGTTCAGGACGCCACAGTCATCAATAATTACGGGCAGATCCAAAGAATAAAGGCGAAACTGTTAATTCTGAAGAGACAACATCTCGAAGGCTGTCAAATACGAACGCGCTTACAAAACACAACAAATGAAGAGACTACATCGATGTACCATGTTCTCCAAGAAAATAAAAGACAGAGACGGAAAATTCTGACAGAATTTAAAACTTCAGACGGGAGACTCTTGACAGACCAAGCTGCAATACGAGAAGAGATCCACAAACATTTTAGAGAATTACTTGCCAATACACCAACAGACGAAACAGCACAGCAAGCCATTACTGCTAGGACGCAAAGAAGACTAACTCCAGAAGAAGCAGGCGAGCTTGCAGCAGAGATAACAGACGACGAAGTCGAAGAGGCTATCTCAAGGAGCCCGAAGAATAAATCACCTGGTCCAGATGGGCTTCCCGCGGAGTTGTATCAAGTCTTTCGAGAACGAGTAACGCCTAAACTGACACTCGTATGTAACGAAATAATGCATACAAAAAATGATTTTCCGAAAGAATTCTGTGAAGGCACTGTGGTCTTGGTCCCCAAAACACCAGGAGGCAAAACCATAGCGAATCTTCGACCTATAACACTTCTCAATAGTGATTATAAGATCTTCGCCCGTATTATGATGCAAAGGTTCAAGTCCGTTATTCGTACAGTGACAGGAGCTTATCAAACAAGTGTGGGGAAGGATAGGACAATCTATCAGACCTTAACGGACTACAGAGACATCATAGCAATATCGGAAGCTTGCAACATCAGATGTGCATTGATGTCGCTTGATTTTGAAAAGGCTTTCGATAAAGTAAATCATTCGTACCTTTTCCGGACTATGAAAGCCATGCACTTTCCACAGACAGTGATAGATACTGTGAAAACCATACTCACGAATAGCACATCACGAATAAATATAAACGGCCAACTCAGCAGCCCGATAAATGTTCAGAGTTCGGTGCGACAGGGGTGCCCAATGTCTATGACGCTTTTTGCACTGGCGCTTGAACCTCTTATGACCTGCCTGACAGAAGAACTTCGTGGACTACACATCCATGGGCAGAAGATATCATGCCAAGCTTACGCGGATGATGTTGGAGTCCTTGTGACTGATGCAAGCGAGATGGACAAAGTACTTGACATTGTGGCGACTTACGAACTTGCGTCAGGAGCTAAATTAAACCGCAATAAGTCTGGTGTTATGAATCTTGGTCGAGGTATAGAGATCATACCCGCTGCACCAATAAAAATAGTGGAACGAATAAAATGCCTCGGAATCGAATATACTCGTAGTATTCACCGCACGGCCGCTCTCAATTACAGGACATTACTTGCAAAATTACGAGCAGGCATACAACAACACAGCTTACGCAATTTAAACGCCATTCAGAAAGTGCAGCTAGTAAACACGTATATTACATCCAAAATCAACTATGTTGCTCAAGTGCTGCCCTTGCCCAGAACCATAGCACGCAAAATACAAGCAACGCTTGGTTATTTTGTTAGTAGAGGTCAGATATTTAAGGTTGCATATGACACCTTGACGCTACCGACAAGCAAAGGCGGTTTAAAACTGACAGATATATACCTGAAAGCGCAAGCACTATATATCAGTAAAACATATAAACAGTGGAAACGATCGCCAACGACCTTAGTATCTCATCTTTTGAACGAAATCACACCGGTTAGCAGGGCTCCACCGATAGACGTGCACCACATCTCACACGAGCTGTACCACCTCAAACACTTCCTAGTGGAGTACAGCTACATACGTCATAGAACCCCGGAAAAAGGCATGTACATAGTAAAGGAGATCTACAATGCTTTGATGGAAGGCAAACAGAGTAATCAAATAGAAACAAAGTTTAAACATAACAACTGGAACAATATATGGGCAAACATATCTGACATCCACTTATCATCCAATGTGAGGTCGACGTGGTACTTGGCCGTCAATAGGAAAATCCCCACCAACTCAAAATTGCACAAAATACATCTGGCAGCCGACCCAAACTGTACCCACTGCAAGCTAATCGACACCGAAGAACATCGTTTTGTGTGTGAAGATGCGAAAGATGTGTGGCTTCTATTCAGGAAAACGCTGGCACTTATTCTCCGCACATCACCAAACACAATAACACCGGCACAAGTACTTAATCCTGATGACGTACCGTTCCCTAATACTAGACGAAGAGCAGTCAACTGGCTCAAAGGCCATACTGTTCATTACATTTTAACAAACAAGACAAAGAATAAAGAAGATTATTGGATGTACCTGCTGATAGAACACCAGAAGCTTGAACGTCACAGAAAATATAAAGAGAAGTACGCAAATTATCTAAAACGAACAATAATATAGACCAACGGGAGAGAAAAAATTAAACGATACAGTTTCATTTAGGTATTTTTTTTATTATCTTTTTATTTCATTTTACGCCAAGAAGATGGCTATTTATTTTTATACTTATTTAATTTTGGTTTCCATATCGATGCAAAAACACGTCGTAGAAAAAGAAAAATTTGCAGCTTGAGATGCACCGAAAAACCATATCAAAAAGAAAAAAAAAAAAAAAAAAAAAAAAAAAAAGTTGCACAGTGGTAGAGTGCTGGACTGCAAATCCGAACGTCCCGGGTTCGATCCCTGCCAGGTCCTAGGATTTTTATCTCTCACTTTCCACTTCTTTCACCTCTGGCCGTATTGCTCATGTGAAAAATACCGAGTAGCACCGTGGTTCTGAACCCACGTTAAACTGTAGGTCACCCTATAACTGGCTGGGTAAGTCAGTTCGAAGGTCGGAGGAAGGCAACGGCATACCACCTCCAAACAGGACCATGCCTAGTAAAGCACTGTGGTGTTCTAACCAATCTTCGGATTGTTGACTGTTTTACTTTTTTTTTAAATGATCTGATGGAGAGAATAACTTGTAATTTGTGGCTGTTTGATGATGATGCTGTGGTGTATGGGAGGGTGTCGTCTTTAACTGACTGTAATAGCATACAGGATGACAGATAAAATTTCTAGTTGGTGTGAAGAATGCCAGATAACTCTCAATGTAGGAAAAAGTAAGATGATGCGCATGAGTAGGAAAAACAATCCCATAATGTTCGAATACAGCATTAGTAGCATTCTTGATGCTGTCGCGTCGGTCAAATATCTAGGCGTAACGTTGCAGAGCGATATGAAATGGAACGAACATGTAAGGACAGTTGTGAGTAAGGCGGAGAGCCCTATAGGAGATCCCTATAGGAGACCGCGTATAAATCGCTTGCACGACCACGTCTATAGTATTGTTCAAGTGTTTGGGACTCGCAGCAGATCAGTTTAAAGGAAGACGTAGAGGGGGTTCAGAGGCGAGCAGCTAGATTTCTTACCGGTAGGTTCGACCAATGCGCGAGTGTCACGGAAATGCTCCGGCAGCTCAATTGGGGATCGCTGGAGGTAAGACGACGTTCTTTTCGTGAATTTCTGTTGAGGAAATTTAGAGGGCCGGAATTTGAAGCTGCGTGTAGTACGATCTTGCTGCCGCCTACTTATATTTCGCATATTGATGACAAAGACAAGATAAGAGAAATTAGGGCTCGAACGGAGGCATATAGGCATTATTTTTTTCTTCGTTCTACTTGGGAGTGAAATAGGAAAGGAAATGCTTAGTAGTGGTATAGTGTACCCTCCGCCACGCACCATACGGTGAATTGCGGAGTATGTATGTAGATGTAGATGTGTAAAGAGAGGAATTTGTCTTATAGGTCGAAGTCACTACAACTTTTAGCTGTAAGCTTTCTACAACGCGTTAAGATTAGGGCAAGTAGGTAGCTTACAACCTGTTGTGATATATAGGCGTTGCCGATCGCAGCGCTGTCTTCCGAGTGTTTACATACCTCTGAGTTTTCACACGCATGCATTTACCAGTTTCTTTGACTCTTCAGTGTAGTAATCTGGATGACGTTCATATAATTATTCCACCCCTGTAAGTACGACACTTATCTTTGAGTCTTTAAGTTAATTAAAACACAAAGTAAAACTTTGGTAGTACAGTATAAGAAAAAAAAATGGAACATTGATGGTCAATACGGATTTAGATAATATCGTTCACAACTACTCTTTACTCACAAGAAGTGATGAGTGCTATCGACAAGGGTTTTCAAATTGATTCTGTATTTCTTGACTTCCAGGAGGCTTTTGACAACGTACCTCACAAACGGATTTTAATCAAATTGAGTGGTTATGGTATATCGCCTCAAATTTGCGACTGGATAGGGGATTTCCTGTCAGAGAGGTCAGTGTGTAGTAATCGATGGTAAGGCATCGACTAAAACAGAGGTGATATCAGGCTTTCCACACGGTAGTGTTATTGGTCCTCTGCTGTTCCTTATTTACATAAACGATTTAGGAGAAAATCTAAGCAGCTCACTTAGGTTGTTTGCAGATGGCGCCATCATTTACCGTCTAGTAAAATCACCTGAAGATCAAAACCGACTGCAGAACGATCTAAATAACATATCAATGTGGTGTAAAAATTAAAAATGGAATCTATATCATGAGAAGTGTGAAGTCGTCTACATGAATACGAAAAGAAATCCGTTAAACTTTGTTTACAAAATAAATCAATCAAAGTGAAGGCTGTAAACTCCACAAAATACCTAGGAATTACCATTACTTCAAACTGGAAAGAACACATAAATAATGTCCTGAGAATGGCGAACCAGAGATTGCGTTTTATTGGAAGAACCGATAAAAGAACAGAACTACTAAAGAGACAGCATACACTATGCCTGTCGGTCCTTTTTTGAAGTATTGCTGCCGAGTATCAGATGGGTTTGATGGAGGACATCAAAGGATACAGGGGAGACACCGTTACGGAAATGATACACGATCTAGGATGGAAATCATTACAACAACGGCGCTTATCGCTGCGGCTTGGGCTACTTACGAATCGGAAACATTCTCCTCCGAATGAGAAAATATATTGTTAACTCCCACTTATATGGGTAGGAAAGATCAGATTACATACGAGAAATCAGAGCTCGAACGGAGAGATTCAAGTGTTCTTTCTTCCCACGTGCTATTCGAGAATGGAATACTATAAAGGTCAGGCACTTAAATGTGATTTGCAGAGTATCCCATGTAAATGTAGATGTAGTCGAGCATTTGATTACTGTCAAGCAGGGCACATGATGTGTGATTGTCTATTGAAGGAAGATGCAAGTCTCAGCCACGTATTGCATTTGGTATGAATTCTAACGAGTCCATTCGGCATGCTGTATGGTGTCAAAGCTGGACCTCACCATGGACGCCGGGAGTGAAGACACACGCCATGTCATGCACGCTATCATTATTCAACATGATGGCGTTCCTCTCAGAGTTTGTCCGAACTGATATCCGTCAAGTAGCGGTTACCAGCTGCTGCGGTAGCCTCTGCATCGCTGGAGCGAGGTATTGCATCGACAGTTTCTCCGCGTCTGAACAACGTCGCTTTGGTTCACTCCTAGACGTCTGGAATCTTCCCGTGATAAGAGTACGTCCTGAGAAGAAAGCGGATACGACTGAACTTCTGAATAGACCTTCTTAAGCAGGGTGGAACTACAGTCAACACAAGTGCCTCCTTCTGGGTCATACGACTGGGTCTTGTTGGTCATCTTACTCACTCTGTCACATTGAACTTCTCAAGTGTGGTTGTTTACACCTTCGTGGGGACCGAATTACAGCAGTGGATAATCGAAGGAACTGTATTCTTTATACAACAAGCACATTCTGCATTTCCTTGACCCTTAACTACTAAAGACGTTGACAGGAACGCAACTACTATGGAGGGGTCTCTCAGACCGCTCTATTATTTTCCATATATTAAACTAGTATTTTGCTAACTATATATTTTCGTGACTTCCTGTCGTTCATTACACTTCTTAGAGTTGGCATTAGTAGATATTTGACGTTTTTTAACAATGTAGTATGAGTAACATGACGACAAGTAAAACAGTGCAATTTGCAGTACATTTTTATTTTTTGTGCTACGAAAAGAACAGCAAGTAATTATTTCTCTACACACCCACAGATTATCACAGCGTGATTAGATACAAAAATCCCATTTGAATTATAGTAAATTGTATGCGAAATCTCATTTCCATTTACGATTTTCCCAAAAAGGTTCCCACATTTTCCTTATAAAACAAGATATCCTTCTGTGTGCCACTAAATACTCTTTTAGTCGCTTTGACCCCACATACACTTCATGTAGACCTTTCTAGAACACCCCAAACAAATTGAAACACCACACTGTTGACACGGATATCGTGTTTTCCTCTTCAGATGAGGACAAAAAGCACAGGTTCTTCGATTTTCAAACTATTTTGCTGTATGAGGCTCGTCTTGTATGTTCAGTAATCTTCTAATGGGGCTACTCACCTCTTGCGGAAAGTGTCCAATAGAAAGTCTACGCTTCATATGAGGCCCAACTAGATCTCTTGCTAGGGTCTTCATGAAGCTCATTCTTGTCATTACTTCTGCCTTTGGATAAGCTTGATGTACCACATAAGAATTTACACCACACGCAACATCCACTTAAGTGTAGAAAATTGCTAAAGGCCATCTCCTTGTCCGCCAACTTGAAGAATAACTTGGCCATCTTTGGTCGAGCAGTTCACACCTCCTTTTGTTGTATTATAAAACTGGGTGATCTCGGGCTTTCCTGATACAGGATCATTATTTTCTGAGTGATGCAGAGAAGAGACGAGTATTGCAGATTTGGCATTTTTGGGCACAAAGGTAACCAGAGTCATGTCTTCCGTAAAACCATAAACAGATCTTCACTCAACGTTTCCTATTGGGTAGGAATTGCGGTGGAATCTCCGTTTTGTTTCTTTTCAGTGTACGAATGTATGTGAGGCCTTTTTTTGAAAGCTCATTGACTAGTTCTTTAAAACAGTACCAGTTGTCACCTGTAACATTTCTTCCAGAGTTTTCAATAGGTTTCACCAGACGAAGAACAGCCTGTGTGGGAACACTGTGACTTTTCTCATGGTTTGAATGGGTATGTCCATCACTACCTTTCCCAGAATAAATGTATGCATTATACAAGTAATTTCTACTGACGTCGGTCAAACACTGAATTTTCACACCATATCTTGCCGTTTTGTTTGGCATATACATTCTAAACCCACACCTTCCACGGAAATGTACAAGCATTTCATCGACACATACTGTTGTACCTACAGAATAGGAAAGTTGACTGTTTTCGATTATACGCAGAAAGATTTGTGAAACTTCTGCTGCCTTGTCTATTTCCTTTCTTTTCTCCCCATCATCTGGGTTGTCAAATCGTGTTGAATACAGTAAAAACAGAAATCTTTCCTTACTAACAGTGAATCTGAAAATATCTCTGCCTGTTCCATCGGTTGCAAACAGGCTGTAAACCAATTCGTGCCCCGATTTGAAAACCGCTGTATACTCTAACAGGCCAAATAGTGCCTTCAATTCAGTGACGTCAACATCTTGTAGATAGGACAAGCGATCATTCGCATACTGTGCTCTAAGCTGCGATGTTTTCATTTTTGTCCATAGAACGATTTCGTCTAGAATATCTTGTGTAAAGAACAGATTCCATACCTTCCCTCCATGCAGAAGGGTTTTCTCCAAGACTTTGCGCCGTCTGTCGCAGTCCAGGATGCTGAAAGTCGATGTTGTGTTGCCTTGTTCTTATGTTGGCCCTTCGCCATCGAAAACATCTATTCTTACCGAAAAAGTAAGCTGCTTCGTCATCATAAAGTGTAAAATCTTCATCACTTTCAGGTTCCTGCTCTGAATTAGTGTCATGTTCACTAAATACCTCAAAATCAGGGTCATTATTGCTGTCGTCAAAATCATCGGAGGATTCACTGAAACGTTCTTGATCATCCACATCTATGTGTTGCATAGAACGTTCAGCTTTTCCTGCCATGTAGAAACACGACACGCAACAACAACAGCGAAAGAGAGGCCACAGCCACAACACGGCTCTGTCGCTTAGCAGGCCGCGCTCACGAAGCCGACTGGCCAGGCGCTACGAGGCAGAGCCTGCGCCAGCGGCACGCAAACACTGAGGCCGCGCAAGGCTCGTAAATAACAAAGAACAGCAACAGTGCAAGAATTCTGGCACGTGGACCTTGTCGGCCACCAGGAAGCTGCAATGAAGAGTCCTTTTATCTTGGCAGGGGTGTGTGAAATATCTCGACTCAAACAGTTGTAGCGGTCAGAGAGACCGCAGATAGTGGTTAAGGGTTAAAGAGTCTGCGATCATCATTTTTTCAATAAGAATAAAAAGCGTTTAAATTGCTTAATTTATATTGATTGTGTTGTGAGGCAATAAGGAGACATTCACACAACACACATTCATTGGTGAATTCAATAGTACAATGAATACGCTGAAGTAACAGTAGCTCCGCTTCTGGAGCATGGCAGGGTTCCTATGTTGCACAATCTAACAAAATCTAAGTCCACTGAATGAAGCTGATAGCACTATCACAGGCCCCGCTACTGACAGGCAAGCAAAGTTTCTTACACTGAGAGGAGTAAAGTACACGAGGAGTAGCCGGCTGAGAAAGTCCAAGTCCGTAGCCGGTCGAAGGTAAGCACTGGTAACACAAAGTTCGAAAGACGAAGTCTAAAGTAGCCAGAGCGTAGCCGAGATCGTCTGATTCTCCGTCCAGCGAGTATTCCGTATCCCATGAAGCGCCGAGGTGAACGTCGTCGGTGTCTGCCGGCCGGTTCTCTTTAGGAATTATATCTTTTTGACGACTTTACAGCGTTCAGTGAATGAAATAAATTGCAATTTACGATCTGTTATGGTTTCACTGTACTAGGTTTAAATGGAATACCAACGTGTGGCGAATGAAAAATAGGCTGTCGTATAGGAAAGAGATAGCGTGGCGAATGGAGGTTTGGGTGTGGCGGGAGACGTGCATGGAAGAGTCCTCTGCAGTGGGGCTGGTCACTGTGTCCTCGGTGGCAGGAGATTCCGGGTTCGAATCCCGGCCAGGCACAAATTTTCGTTCGCCGCACGTCGGTATTCCATCTAAACCTAGTACAGTGAAGCCATAACTGATCGCAAATTACGATTTATATCATTCTTTTTAGGAAGGTCAGACCTATCGTAGCCAGAGGCGTGGCTCTGCGTGACTGCTCTGCTAGCGGACACTGGATGCACGACGTCCTCAAACAGGACGCAAGGAGGCCGGCCAGCACGATAGATTCATTACGACGTTTCGACATCTGCCATCATCAAATGTAAAATATCTGAATTTGCAATGTAAATTCCAGGTCAAGAATAAAATATGTAATTATATATTTTTGACGACGTTACAGCGTTCATTTTAATGAAGTAAATGATCGCAAATTGCGATTTATTTCATTAAAATGAACGCTGTAACGTCGTCAAAAATATATAATTACATATTTTATTCTTGACCTTGAATTTACATTGCAAATTCAGATATTTTACATTTGATGATGGCAGATGTCGAAACGTCGTAATGAATCTATCGTGCTGGCCGGCCTCCTTGCGTCCTGTTTGAGGGCGTCGTGCATCCAGTGGCCGCTAGCAAAGCAAAATATATAATTGTATACAAGTCGACGCTGGGCTCCTGACGACAATTAAATGTCTCTCGAAATCTCATGGCCTAGTTCCCCCTTATGCGGGAATACAGTATTGTGGCTGCGAGCATTACAGAACAAATAGTCTGTGGAAATAGAAAAAACACAGCGTGGCGAATAGAGATTTGAGTGTGGCGGGATACGTGCAGGGAAGAGTTCTCCGCATTCGGGCTGGTCACTGTGTCCACGGTGGCGGAGTAGTCAAAGCGTATGCCTAGTAAGCAGCAGCTCCCGGGTTCGAACCCGGCCGGGTACAAATTTTCCTTCGCCACACTTTGGTATTCCATCCAAACCTAGTACAGTGATGCCACACGTGATCGCAAATTGCGATTTATTTCGTTAAAATAAAATATGTAACTAGCAGGTGTGACTGTGACTGTAACTGGTAAAAGTAGGAGATGACAGTGGTACCATCCGTCACATACAACCGGGCAGACTTCGCAATATAGATGGATACCGTGCATGCTTTGAGGAGAAATCATTTGACTTATTGCTTAATGGCCCGAAACATTTCTGCCTCAACTATAGGAGCATTAATGCAGGTTACTAGAAAACATGACTCATAATTCTCTAGCAAGTACTACAAGTGCTGGTAATGGCGGGAAAGAGGTAGGATAAAACTGGTATGTTGGTTGGTGGAATGAAGGTAAGGCTGTTCTATTGACTGGAAAAACAGGAACGCTACAAGGATTTGGCAATAGTGAGCCAGCTAAAGGAGGTCTGTTTCAAAAGCTACTCAATCAAACCTAACCTGGTGTTAAATGCAGCATTAATAATTGTCGTCAGCTGGTAGTTAACCCAATAACTAACTTTCCAATCAAGCTGATTAAAGATTAGTTGAAAACACTTTTTATTCATTAACAATATAATTCTGTTTAATTATGGCCCTAATATTAATACCTGCACAGTTAATTGGGAAACAGTGGGTATAGGCTGATTGAAAGCGTAAGGGATATTTTGAACAAAGCAAGAGGAATACGTAATTTGCATAAGGCTCACTGACTACAATATAAATTTGAGTGCGAGGGAAATCTGGAAAAACACAAACCACTTTCTGATAATGAAGGTGCAAGAATTTATTTCGCTAACTGACTAATTGCAGAAACTTAGTATCTTGTTCATCTGTGTAGTACTGCACAACAATCACTATTATTATTAAACGTCACACCAATAAAGAAATATGTTAATCAAACTCAGCTTAGTCAATATTATGCTTTGATTTTAATAGCCAATAACTTTCAACGAAAGTAAGAGGGTTAGCTTTCTAACTAAAAGTGAAACAGGTTAAAGAGTTTCAACTTTCTCAATTATTATTAACAACAACAATTACATTACCTTATGATTGAACATCAACAAAATCTTCTCAGATTGATGCATTTACGAATGATACAAAATCTTACAGAACTGTGTCTGTGAAAATCAGATTTCAAAATTATTCCATCAGCTCGTACAAAAGCAGCTAACCAAAGCACGTCCGATCAATACCAGAGATACGCACCGTCTTTCTTTCGGTTGAGCTACTACTCACATACATAGTCTTTGACAAAGATGTTACACAACAGAGTAAACCATAGACGTAGTTACTCAAAGAAGTTCATATAACATTTTACATCCAAATATCGATACAAGACAGGCGAAACAATATTATTAAATTTGTACAGACATGTCATGTTTTAAGGACAATTTAGAAATACAATAATTTCATATATATACATGTGGCGTCTGTTCCGAAAGAACAGATGTCAGTTCTGATCCTGCAGTTGTTATTCTTTAATATTCACTGAATATATGACATCAACTGCGATTGGGATGACTGTTCTTTCGGAACAGACGCCACATGTATATAGATGTAATATGCCGGTGACGGGCAATGATCCTATCGTTAGTGGGGAGGGGTGGGCAAGTTTGAAGACCTTACTCTTACGGGAATTAGTTTCATAAATATGAGTTTGAGTACTATGGGCAGGTTGAAGCTGGGAATTTGTATCTGACGGGAGGCGTGCTTAGGTAGTCCTTGCAGGTGCGGTTATCACTGTGTCCCCAGTGGTGTAGGGGTCAGCGCAACTGCCTAGAAAGCAGGAGACCCGGGTTCGAATCCCGACTGGGTACACGTTTTCAGCTTTGCCCAATCGCAGTTGATGTCATATATCGTAAGTATTAAACAATAATTTCACGCAGCATCTTGAGTATTGCATAGGTTACGGGATTGATACTTTCAGTACGCACTTCTAAACATAAACATAAAATCGTACGTTTATGTCTGGAACGTCGAATTTAACCTTCTTACTCTGGATAAAGTATCTTCGTTGGCTTTTAAGACTAAAATCTAGTGCTCTCTCCATTTACCGGAAGAAGTGTATTTTCGTTTTTCATGTTCATTTCCAAACATTTCGTAAATTTTGTTTCGACTGACAAACGGCCAAGCATTACGCCAGTTACGCTGCAGAACACGTCGGCCACCTTGGCAGAATAGCGGCAGGCCCAGATCCCATTACCTGCAGTGACTGCCTTTGGCGCCGGGTGCACAAATCACTCCACAGCCCTTCTCCGCTCGTTTTTATTCATGAGCAGTGCCGCATATTGGATGAATTTTTATGGTCACGTTTTCCACTTATCCTGCGTTCCTCTTGATCTCTCTTGTTCTTGTAATAGGAATATTAGCTACCATATTTCTTTAGCCTTCCACTGAAAGATGAGCCGAGCCGGCACGGTGAGCTTTCTGACTTCTCGTCGACCAGATGCTTTCTGCCCAAAACCTACAGTTCAAGGAAAGTATACGCTTATTTTCTTAGTGGGAGCGTCCCTTTTCCTAAACCTACCTGACTAACGATGCGTATTACCAACAATCGATCAGTGTCAAATGTTCAGTGAAACTGTAAAAATGCTTGCCCTATCATTTTACATTAATTCTTAACCTCTGTCTTTACTTTTTATGAGGCTAACCAGTATGACATTTTACTCAAATCTTGCTCTCACAAGCACCCTACTTATATCCGGTGCATCCAGTTTTTAAATCACATTTCGCGAGATTTTCAAGATTTTAATTTTGTTTTACAGTTTTCAAAGTGAAAAGCCAAGATCACACATGAATAATTTATTAAATGACGATCGGTCTCGGTGCACTGTGTCACCATCTTCTGGTCTCATATATGTTATAAGCTGGTCATCTTGTTAAAAAATTGGGTATAAAATAACAAGTGCAACATTGCACTTAGTCACTATATAAAAAATACACAAGTTAACAACATGACAGCTTGAGTATTTTGTAAGCTGTCATGTTTTTAACTTGTGTATTTTTTATATAGTGACTAAGTGCAATGTTGCACTTGTTATTTTATACCCAATTTTTTTAACAAGATGACCAGCTTATATCATGTATGAGACCAGATGATGGTGACACAGTGCACCGAAACCGGTCGTCATTTAATAAATTGTTAAGTGTGCAATATTGGCTTGTCATTTTGAAAACTATAAAACGATCAGATCGCCTCCAAACCCGACTATGTCAGGTAATCTTGTAATTTTGTTGTCTGTGCACATCATTTCTACTCGAATTTCGTTTGAGGACGTATATAACATATTTTAAGCATTCGTAAGACGAGACTGTAACAATGCTTGCGGTATGAACAGAAATCCTTGCTAGAATAGACGTCTCAACATAGCACTTCCATAAATCTTGTGTGAAACAGTGCTACGGCAAGCTTTAAAAGCTCTCATTACACGCAGCACCTGAAATAATTCACGTAGGACAAATAAATTGCGATCATTAAAGAAATGTCTTAAAAAAGCCTGTTTGGCTGCAGTATTGATGAAGATCGAGATAGTGTCGTTTAAGTAATCCCAACCAGATACAAAATGTTTGTATAGCTTATGGGACTTAACTACGGGGTCATAGGTTACTAAACTTACAAACTACTTACAAACTAGCTAATACTAAGGACGGCACAAATATCCATGCCCGAGAGGGGATTCGAACCCCCGACCGTAGTGGCCGTGCAGACCGTGACTGGAATGCCTCAGTCTCCTCGGCCACCGCGGCCGGCTAATCCCAACCAGAAATACAAATACAAACCGGAAATACAAAATAACTGAAGAAAATATCAAGCGGAGGCTCACTCATATGTCAAGCCTCACTTGGTTTATCAATTTGAATGGAGATAGAAGATACTGTCGCAGTAAAAGCAGTGAGTAATGTTATACGGTTGTCAATGCCGTTGTATGGAAGTGATCTCGCAGAAACATAAATTAGTATTGCACAAGTGTACGAATACATTTCACTGTATCAGTGACAGCTACGTCTGTGATTCTGAAATCCTATGGAAAGGACAGGAGTAATATGTAGCTGAAGTGAACCAGTCCACACTCCCTATCAATATTAATGCAATGAAGACTCAATAAATTCTCTAGTCAAAACTAAATAGTTCAGTAAACCATGACACCTTTGTGCCTTCTCGCTATCGTCGAAAAACATACACCACTTATTGTGGATGAGCAAAAAGTGCCTTAATTACAGGTGAATCCTACATACTGCTGCTTATGGCACTAGGCCAGGGGTTCCCGAAATTATTTTGTGTAGTAGACCCCTTGCCAAAATTTTGTGCCCTGTGTAGACTCCCTGCCTTTTGTGTACTTAATTTTTTTACGAATTTCTTACTTAAAATGTGTTTACGTGGCTAATATGTTGCTATTAACATTACAAATTTAAATGTAAAAGTGTGCAGTGAAAAACAAGAAAAAAGGAAAACAAAAATGTAAAGTACTATACATTTATTGATTTAAATGACACAGGTGTATATTTAACAAAATGATACGTACAGGCTTTTAATAAGAGGGATGTGGCTGATGGTTCCTAGTAAATTAATAGTTTCTTTGAGTTTTGTTAGGTTTAACCTTAAATCTCCTCTTTCAGTGAGTTACAGGCTGTTTCTTCTTTTTGCAAGTCGTTTGCCGTGCTGAAGCCTCTTTCCACCAAGTATGAAATTGGGAAAACTATCAAAAACGTTCTTGCGATAGTCCATAATAATAAAGGTTAAGTAAACGGTATATCTCTCTGGAGTCAGAGTGTGTTTCTTTGACCACTATTTCAAATGTAATAAACAACTTAAATTTTGTGCAGTGGTAACTGTTACACGAAATGCAGAAGAACTGAAGAAGCCCACATTCACCAGTCCACAATATGTTAATAGATCCCTTGATGAATGACGAAACATTTGCTGGCCCTTCATGTACGGCGTCCGATACTCATCTCACTCCTTTGGGAAGGGCAAGAGGTGGTTGTTTACGTAATTTAGCTATGAAAATAGTCAATGGTATCAAAATTGAAAAGTATGCTCAAATTCCTCTTTGGAAATATGCATTTAATAAAATGTAATATTGTCTTAATTGATATATATGATGACTTACATCATAATTGTCTGATCCTCCACCAGCCAATAAATAAGTAAGTAAATAAACAAAAAAATTCAAAAAATGAAAAAATCCCACTACTGGCCTGCATCAGGAAACTGAAAAAATGGAATTCCTACACCTTCTTGCTTAGTCAATGAAGCCAATAGTGACATACAATGACCAAGGTTCAGCATTGTGAGAATAACTCTGAATTTTGATTGTGACCTTCCTAAATGTGAATCACTACCGTTGACCCCCATTTACAACAAATAGACCCCCAAATTATATTTCCCCTGACGTGGACTCCTTGCAGGCGACTTTGGGAATCAATGCACTAGGCAAAACCACAGTGAGTCACTAATTATTCCATAGAAACACACAGTATAGTGGCAAAGGAGACAGAAGGGAGTGGTTGCCACGAAGACAGACACACACATAGAGAGTTAGTGTTCGTAGCTCGTCTCAGCCACAACACATAAATTTTCCCAAATTTGTAGCTGAGACTCACCTGCTCCAGACAGTCAACGCGTGGCTTTGCTACGTCGTGTCCAGCCACCGAGAAGTTTGGTTTAAGACCCTTGTGGTACACTTCAAAATCTGCCGTAATTTTCCAGCGCCAGTGTATCGTGTAGGTGTCCTACTGCCTACGACTTGGGCGAGTAAACACACTACACAAAGAACGCGACTGTTTTAAACTCCTATTATCTGCTAAGAGCTCTTGCGCAGTTGACCGCTGGGCAAAAAAATTCCTCTCCCCAATCATTGCTTTGTGCCACGCCACGCCAAACACCAGTGTCTTAATATATGCAACGTATTAAAAACAAAGATTTCTTCAAGTACAGTAACTACTGTCACTAATTACCATGTGTGAGGTATCAAATGGAATATATAATATTTAAGTACTTGAAAATGACATGTAAGGCATGATCCTGTTTGATGTAAGATTGCCTTCCTCTGACCTTCGATATGACCTACTCAACCAGTGACAGAGGGTCCTGCAGTTTAATGTGGAGTCTGCAACATGGTGCATTTCGATATTTTTCATAACAACAACACTGCCAGAAGCGGAAGACGTGACAAGTGACAAATATCCTACAACTTAAAGGGGATCTAATCCGCAACATGCGAATTAATAGTCTCGGACTCTACAACTGTGCTACCAAGCCACACAACAACCTACCTAAGAGCTGGTATGGGTTATAGTGGTGACGATTCTCGGCACTGAAACAACGCTCAGCATGCAACCAGTGATGACGCCTTGGTAGGTCACTTGAGGAAGTTGGCAGTACGTCTGCACATTTACAAGTCACCTGTCAATTCCGCACAGGGGGAGAGGCGTGATGAACTCACATCCTAGATGTCCCCGATTGAGTTCAGGAATGGATAGTTCAGAGGCCATCTAATCAACAACAACTACTCCACTTGGTTCCTCGAAACACTCCATCTAGCTTTGTGCCATGGACCATGGTCGATTTATCGCGAAGCTATGGAAGTGCATCTGTCATCCAGTAAAAGTGAGTTGTCCAATTGCTCTGGATACACACCCAGGCGGTCAAATTCATATGTTCAAATGTTTGTAGAGCTTATGGGACCTTCTATGAAAGTAATTTATTATGTCCAGATTAATTTTTAATCCAAATGTTTATTTACTTCTTCATATATGTATTAGAAGAGAAGCAAGCGATATTTCAAAGCAATAAGATCAAAGGACTCCGCCATTGAGAAGTTCACGCTGTCGCCACTGGGAACAAAAATGGCGGTGGAAGCTGCTGCAACGGCAGAAGTTAATGTGTATATCCGTTTATATCCAATTCGTCATCAAGAGAGACAGGCATCTTAGGATCGGTGCGTGAAATGTTCTATCGCTTAATCGCGTAGATATGTTTGAGAATGTGAAAGAGAAATGGGTAGGTTGAAGGTAAAATTGTGCGAAGTTCGGTACAGGATGAATAGGATACCTGGTCAGGTGATTATACGGTTGCGAATACAAAATCAGTGGTAAGGTAACACAGAAGTAGTCAAATAACGAATAAGAAAATAGGAACATTGGTAAATTAAACAGTATAGTGAACGCACTGCAAGTTTTATTGCAACTAGTTCCGCCGATGATGAGGCGACTGAAAAAACGTATGAGCTGTAAGACGTCATTCCGACAGTTAATGTAGACGAAAACTAGATTATCATGGGGAACTGGATACCGGTAGTAGGAAAATGAAGGAAAGGAGAAATATTAGGTAACTATCGACAGGGGAAAGGAATGACAGTGAAGGTCAGCTGGTAGAATATTGTGCAGAGCGCAATTGAATCATTACAAAGAAGGTTATGTACATGGAAGATACCAGGAGACTCCTTAAGGTTGGATTTATAATGCTAATACACAGATTTCGAAAGCAAGTCTCAAACTATAAGAGGTTTCCGGGGACAGATATGGACTGTAATTGATTTGCTATAAATTGTAGATAAACAATAAGCTGGAAAAGGGTAGAAAAGTTAGGAGATGGAACCCGCACAAATTATTACTATTCTCGTTTACGAAATTGTTGACAGATTAATATAGTTCATACAGTCTTTGACCAAAATTTGGCCACTTGTAGTGCATTTTGAGTTTCTCGGATGAGATCATCTTCTGAGCGAGTGACTGGACATAGTTGGTACTGAAAGTATGTGTTGAACAGGGTGTTCTTCTCCGCAGTCACACTGGATTTGTTGTCTACAATGTTCCCCATTTTGTCACCTTAGCCTGTGTTCTGTTCACTCCTGACCACAGCCTATTCAAAGATTTACCCATTGACCAGTTCTTACACAGCCAGGCCGTAAAGATTCTCAGAATATTTTCCAACCGGAAGGTTGGTATGTCTCAGCATTCCATTGTTGCAGCTCGGATTCTTCACAGGGCTTGTTAGTTTCTTCGATGTTCTCAGAAAACTTTTCCTTGACCTTAGTCGTTGTGGGTAGGATTGCTGACCATGCATGGGAAGCCTTTTTCCTGTTCCAGTTTTGTTCTTTCCTAGTTTGCAGCTATTTCTGTTCGAATAGCAAGTGGTGTAATTGCTGCAAGATGGTAAGAGTCATTCGACTTGCATCGACAGAACAGCACAATGCCATTGCAGTAGTTGGGATATTTTCAGCTTGACTGGTAAGATTTCTCAGTAGGTTGTTCCCGGTGTAGACCTTTGATCTGAGATTCATGTGATGTTTCTTGAACAATCGAGTTCTATCGAGTGTTATTCATAGATAATTTGGAGTGCCACAATGTTCCAGTTTATCTTTAACTTGCAGATGGATTCCCTGTTCAAAAATACACACTTTTATCTTTGCTGGGTTCATTTTAAGATGATATAGTCTCTATTACTTTGATAGATCATCAAGAGCGCTTTTTATGATGGTTTCTACTGAATCGAAATTTTTCCTTTGGTTTACTGGAACCAGATCATCAGCTTACAGGAAACTCCTGCTGTTTGGTGCTGTGGGTCACACAGGGTGAGTCACTATTACCGAGCGAGATGGCGCAGTGGTAACACACTGAACTCGTAGTCGGAAAGATGGTGGTTCAAATCCACCTCCGGCAATCCAGATTTAGGTTTTCCTAAATCACTCCAGGCCAATTGCAGAATGGTTCCTTACCCAAAATTCCGAGCGGAAGTTCCGTCTCTAATAACCACGCTGTCGATAGGACGTTAAACTCTAAGATTTCTTCCCTTCCACTAATTATTGTCACCACGAAAAACTCCTAAAGTATGATAGGAACCGAAAGATGTGTGTGACGAAAGTTGCATGGGACAACAGGGGCCAAAATATGACGTTGGGGTACCTTCAAAGTCAACTTATTTTTATTAATGGGATGCCATAGTTCAGTACTTATTTTCTGATAGCGGCTATCGAGACGAATCCAGTGATGTGTAAGAGGTCAACGAAGGTCTAGTCTGGCGAACGAGTCGGTCACGACACATCTCCTCCGCGTCCAATCCAATGATCTGGGAATCAATCGTCTCTGCAACCCATTTCTAGCCATCAGCGAAAAATCATCCGGACACGCATCGTCTTGATACCACATTCTGTTCTTTGTTCCTAATGGTATTTCTTACAACAGGAGACGTAATGTCTTTTGCAGGAATGTGATGTACATCCTACCATTAAGATTGAAAGACGACCGTCTGTCGTCTTCCATATATTTTTTGTATATTTCTGTAAAGTTATAATTTATTTAATGTCGCTAGATTATCATTTTGTTAAAACTTGAACTCCACTCTTTTCAAGGGTTGAGGAATAGCAGTTTTTCTTTTATGTGTCAAAATATTAGTTAATATTGCTAGGTTTTTCTTATTTTGTTATGTTAATTATTTATTGTTATATTAATTAATGTGACATAAGTACGGCTTCTCCGCTACGCCACTGTCCCTCTGAGAAGGTGCAGTTTTTTTACTTTTAAGTGGGTGCGAGAATCTATGGCTGTCTGAATGTGGGGAGTGGTAGATGGATTTGCATCATATTCTCTGGCACAGAGTCGATAGCTGCTCGTGCTACCAAAGAGGTTTCCACATCCTTTGCTTGTGGGCTAGTCAGCGAGCTTTTTCCAGCACGAGTGCACTCTGTCCCCATCCCCTCCACCGCTGTTTCTTGGATTTTCTGTCTTCCAGTGGCCTCCCGCGTCCAGTGGCCACGGTCTAATCATTCTGGGCTGGTCGTCTGGTGAGGTAAGGTTTGCTGTGCTCTTGTTTCTGGAGATGGTAGCGTTTCATTGACTAGCACGTTTAACTTAGATTGGTGAACTTAGAATCATTCTTTTGAATATGTTCTCCGACCGTGTGCGGAAATGTTTCCTCGTTTTTTTCAATTCAGTGATTTCCAATACATAAAAAACAGTGTGTGTGATTCTAGTTGAAGTTTGATAACGGCCTGATATGTTAAAACCTTTTGTGATCACGTGACGGTATATGGACTCTGCATAAATACTTTCTAGCTTTGTGGGGCCCGATTTCTAATAGGTGATATGTTCATTTCTGTACAGTGCATGTATTTTCTCATCATTTACTTGCGTGAGTGACATGTGTTCCACATGGTTGGTTCATAGAACAAAGCCTTCAGCTTGCACTCTTCTTTGTTCCATGCCCATCAGGCAAGTAACTATGTGGGATTTCCACTAATATTTCTCGATCTTCTCTCTCCGCCTATTTTAATGTTGCTGTTTCTTCTCCGACTTGTAGTACGCCCTCTTTCTGTTTTAGTAATTCTCTCTGAGCCTTTTACAACCTCCTTCAATAATCTCCTTATGTAATTCTAAACATTTCTATGTGTTGCATGCTGTAATTCTTAATTTTATTTTTCCGACTTTGTAATTATTTCGCTTTTATGAGTTTTGGAAACTGGGCTTCATCCGTCTCTGTAATCGCCCCCTATCGTGTGTAGCTGTATCTCATTCCCTTCCTTATATAATTCTAAGCATTTCTAAGTGTTGCATGCTGTAGTTAATTCTCTTTATTTTTCGGAAACTGAGTTTATTCAGTTTTATCGCTTTTCAGAACCACGTGGGTCCGAGTTCCGACTTCCGGGGTTTGCAGCTAGTCGCCTGAGTTCGCGCCACGTCTCATATAAAACCAGTACCTAGATCGATTGCTAACAGACTGCAACATAAGAATCCACCGTGATTTTCTATAATGAATCCGATTTTCAATTACTTCACCTTCAGTTGAGTGCGTTCATGTAACGCAGTCGTGTGTCGCCGTTAGCGTGTTTGCTCGCGCTCCATTTCAGATGTAATTTAACTTGCATATACACACGCAGCATCACAAAACAGGCACGACAGACCAGAGCCAGCTTTAAAGTGTTTTTGTATATTGTGTTTTGTGCTACCTCCGACATGTTGGATTTCGCCTACGATAGCGGCGCCTGCTTCCGCCTCGTCTCAGCACGCTCATTTTGGTGAGTTTCGCTGTGGCATTGCGTGGGTGTCAGATAATGAGAGTTGTTTGTGAATCCTTCCCCCCAGTAGCGTTAAATCATGTATAATTTAAGCTGGGAACCGTCCGCATTATTCCATGTAAGAGATGCATTTTTATTATATTAACAAATTTATTCCTCATATTGCTTGTTTTCTGTCTGAATGAACACGTTTAAATTCAGCATATTTCGTAAATTGCCTATAAATTGTAGTTTTAGGGCAACTTCCCTCTTTTATTTAATATTGTTCTTCACAAGTGCTGAGAACATGCTCAGATGCAATTTTTCTTACGTCTAAATTCCTTTGCGCCATAAATGTTTTCTTAGCCACCTTTCTAAGATAACTTTAATTGTGGTGGCTTGCGTATTAATGTTTGTGTGTAATAACGTGTGAGCTGCTATGTATATTGACCATTGTAGTATTAACTTCCTGTTATTGAAGTAATTTGAATCGAGTCAGTTCTCAGTTGGGGCCTGGGAACAAGGCTTTATAGCACGGAGTAACCAATAGTTCACACGGACCTCATTTACAAATTTTAGTGATGGAACAAGGCTTTTGTTACGTACAGTGGTCGACTTTTAAGATTTTCTTCGGTGAAATAGGGTGCTATAATTCTGTCCTACAGAATCCTACACCATACATTCACCTACCATGCTATGTCTGTGCAGCTTGTTGCCGCCAACATGAATTTCAGTTGCCCAGTAATGCATGTTATGAAAATTAACATTTTCATAGTTTCTGAATGTAGCCTCGTCAGTAAATAAAATCAAATTAATTGATCTCTGAATCTGACGTTGATCCCATGTGCTAAATTTCAAAAATGTTTGTTAAGCTTAAGGGACTTAACTGCGGAGTCATCAGTTCCTGAATTTACAAACTACTTAGGAACTACCTTACACTAAATACGGCACAAACTTCCATGCCCGAAAGGAGATTCGAGTCTCCGACCGTAACGGCTGAATTCCATTCGATGCATAGAATCCGTAGCAGTTAATTCTTGGTGGAGACTGGTATTGTAAGGATGATATTTACGGTGATGCAGAACACGAACATCACTATTCTGACTCATGCCAGAATCCTTTTTGATTTGACGCGAAGTAACACAACGATCTCCTCGTAAGAATTTTTCCTTTGTTGGATACGTTTCCTGTACGTAAAAGATCCAGTTGTTCTCAGTTTGTCAGACAGATATTTAAAGCTACTACATAAATAGAGAGTACTGTGAGATTATCATTCAGCGTGTAAGTCTCTAGCACTCACTTGATTTCTTTGGCATTCTCTGTAAATTAGAAGCATATCGACTTGTTCTTCGAAGGAATACATCATTCACTCTCGTTTGCTTCGACGATACTAGTCTTTTTGTTCCTATTAGTGTTGTTTTGTACAACCATCGAATAGAGGGTGACTTTCTCTATAGTCCGATTAAAATGACCTGCAAGTTGAGGTTTGTCAGATGCGGCTACAGTGTTGCCACGACAGCTGCCGGCTGAGAGCTGGCACTCCGTAGAGGCGGCACTGCGCCCAGTACTGTTAGCGATCTGCAGGTAGTTGTTGACAATACTAATCAGTCAAGCTTTAAATGTTCTGAGATGACCTTCACAGCTAAATATTGTTAACATTGTCCTCGTCAATAATACTGTTAACATTTACTGTTGACGATGCGATTTTACAAGGCTATGATGTCGAACACCAAAAAGAAAGCGTGTACCGCAATTATTTTCGCTGTAACGAATACAACGAAAAAGACTGAATACTTCTGAGAATGGATGAAAAAAATACCTCTGTGAATGGATGTAAAATAACAGAGCTGTTTTGTGTTATTTGCTGACTAAAATGTTGACGTGGTATACGAGAGATACACAAAATTCGTTAATGGGATGAGCGATAAACAAAAATCTTTAATGGGAGATTAAGCGTAGTGTAACAGATTATTGACGACAGGCAGTTTAGTGGTGCAATATCAGGCAACGCAATTAGCAAAACTGTTACTGAAGCCAGTGAAGTAATCAAAATTGGGCTGGAACGATACAGTCAGGTAACAAGCGTAAAATGTATATTTTTACATATTTTCGTAATTGATAACGCTGATTAATATTTAGCAGTCACTCTATATATATATATATATATATATATATATATATATATATATATATATATATATATATATATTGCAGGGACTTCCATGTTTCCAAATTAGTAAAGAAAGACATGCAGTAGTAAATACGACCACGATTCCATAGTTTTATTAAAACTGTCCAGAGTTAAAATACCCTTTGAAAAACGGAATCAGACAGTCGTTATACTTAGAAATTATGAGAAATAGTGAACAAACTAACGCTGTGTGGCTGGTTCATGAAGTTTTGTCAACATCTGAAAGTAGAATGCTGTCAAATATCAATAATCGACTATTAAAACTAACATCCACGAGCAAATTCGAAACAGAATTCAATGTTAATAATTTCTCGCCTTAATTAGTTACAGGAAACTGTCCTCAATGAGCTGACGCGTTGCAGATTATAGGCGACACAGCCATGATACATACATTGCAAAACGAAGCTCACCGTTTAAATTAAGGGAATTTTCTTTGTGTACATACCTCCACCGAATGCTAACTGCAAGCTGTGGCATCATCGGAAAGATGATAGATATCACTCATTTTCGAATTACTAGAACCGCTGAAATTAATGATAATTTCCGTCACACTGTCTTCCAGAAAACCTTAATTTTTCCATGTTTCATCGTTACTCGCTTTGTATGCATCACAACAGTCCTGCAGTCCATTTCGGTGATACTTTCCAGGTCCTGAATAGTTAGTTTTTCGACGTCACTCACAGTAAACTTTTTATTTTCACGAGCAACATATCCTTTCACTTGAGCCCAAATAACTTCAAATGTTCAAATGTTTGTATAGCTTATGGGACTTAACTACGGAGTCATCAGTCCCTAAACTTACAAACTACCTATTATATAGCTAATCCTAAGGACGGCACAAATATCCATGCCCGAGTGGGGATTCGAACCCCCGACCGTAATGGCCGTGCAGACTGTGATTGGAGCACCTCAGTCCCCTCGGCCACCGCGGCCGGCCCCAAATAAGTTCAATCACATTAAAGTGGCAGTGGTATGGCGAAAGTCTTATCACCCTGTGTCCATATATATAAGCCACTTTGTCGAAGATTCCAAATAACAAAACACACGCACAACAGCAACGAAAACGGTTCCTAACCTAAGACGCACGCTTTTACACAGCACTAGCCAAACAATGGACGCGAGCTGTCCACCTGTTGCAGCAGCTTAGCTACAGGGGGCAGTCTGGGCGTGACGTTGAGCGCTCTGATTGGAGGAAGGTAGCTCCAGTACGTGAACTGTCAATTAGCAAGTAATTAAATCAGAGTGTAGTAAGAACCCACGTACCCTCTGTACGGTTCCATTTAGAAGTCTGGCTCGATGTTATATTAGGGCCGAACCGTACACGTCTGCTTTCATGCCCCAGTAACTGCTTTAGTTGCATATATTGTCCTTTACCTGTGATCCTGTACTTAAAAACGTGCTATGCATAGGGTGTAGTTTGCGAAACAAATTAAAAAATTACATAAAATAACAGGTTCATTAAAAAAGGGCTTTTTTCTAACGTGCAAATGATGTACGCAAAGTCAGAGGTTTAGTCGAATATGTAGGCGTAGGCTTCTGCGGCCACTATCACTTCCAGTAAAGTTCAAATGTTTGTACAGTCTATGGGACTTAACTACGGGGTCATCAGTACCTAAACTTACAAACTACTTATGGACTACTTACGAACGACGACGGCACAAATATCCATGCCCAAGGGGGGATTCGAACCCCCGACCGTAGTGGCCGTGCAGACCGTGACTGGAGCGCCTTAGTCTCCTCGGCCACCACGGCCGGCTCCAGTAAAGTTCTTGACAGCATCAACATCGTGTAAAACCAACCGACGTTTCGGCCACTATTGTAAGTCACCTTCTTCAGGGTATTCGTCTGAAAGGGCTTCATTAAAAATAGTCTAATATACCTGTAGTTCGGTAGTTTATTGAATGAAATTGGTTCCTTATTGGAAGTGGTCAGACGAATTATTAATCATGAAACAAATAAAATGGTTAAATAGTTGCATTGTCTGCGATAAGAAATTGGTTACACTTTTCCCCATATAAGTAATTATAACGTTAAGAAACACAGATAATCTATGTATTTCGCGAGTACTCAACATTATATTGTCAACCGAACAAAATAGTTTAAGTTTCTCGAATACCATTTCTACACTTCTACGTTCTGATGCAAAATCATAAACACATGTCAGCTGCATTGGCGTTCACTTGTTCTCGCCAAATTTAGAGTCCCCAGAAGATAAAGTTCTGCGCAAATCTTAACACTCTCCCCGATCGAATCATTCTTGTTGTTGTTGTGTTTGTTGTTGTTGTTGTTGTTGTGGTCTTCAGTCCGAAGACTGGTTTGATGCAGATCTCCACGCTACCCTGTCCTGTGCAAGTGTCTTCATCTGAGAATACGTTCAGCAACCTACAACCTTTTGAATCTGCTTACTGTATTCTTCCCTTGGTCTCTCTCTACGATTTTTACCCCACACGCTTCTTTCTAATGCGAAGTTGACAATTCAGTGATGTCTCAGAACGTGTCCAACCAATCTATCCCTTCTCTTACTCAGTATATGTCAGAAACTCCTTTCCTCCCCGATTCGGTTAAGCACCTCCTCATAAGTTACGTCATCTACCCATCTAATTTTCATCTTTCGTCTGTAGCTCCACATTTAAAATGATTATATCATCTTTTTATCTGAACTCCTTATCGTCCACGTTTCACTCCCATACAATGCTACTCTCCAGACAAATGCTTTCAGAAAGGACTTCCTAACATTTAAATTAATATTGGATGTTAGCAAGTTTCGCTTCTGTAGAAACGTTTTCTCCCCATAGCCATTCTGCATTTTATATCTTCTTTACTTCGGCCATCAGAAGTTATATTGCTACCCAAATAACAGAGTTCATCTACTACTTTTATTGTCTCATTACCTAATCTAATTCCTTCAGCATCGCCTGATTTTCTGACATTACATTCCATTACCTTTGTTTTACTCTTGTTAATGTTCATCTTATATCTTCCTTTCAAGACACTGTCCATCCCATTCAATTGCACTTCCAAATCTTTTGCGGTCTCTGACAGAATTACTATGTCATCGGCAATCCGCAATGTTTTTATTTCTTCTCCCTGCACTTTAATGCCGTCTCCAAATTTCTCCTTCCATTCCTTCACTGCCTACTTTTCTTTTCGTGCACCCCTTCGCTCAACACCTCTCTCCCAAACCTCCTCCCCAGCAGTTCTGTCCGTCGGCTGCTTCCTCATTGACCGATCACCAGCCCCTCATAAATCGTATTCATCTTAACCTGCGATATTTATTTAAGTAAAAACTAACCATCTGAAACCACTTCCTTACTGATATAGCATTTTTTAAATAAAAAAAATATTAATGTTCTCCTCCCAGCGGACTATTAATTAGTATTACGTTAAGTCTGAAGTCAATAAATACACAAACCGCTTCCATGAGCTTGACCGCTAATGCCATGCAATATTTACGTAAATTATGGGCAAACTGTACAATAAATCGACACACTAAATTACATAAACGAGGTAAATCATTCAGCTTGCATTTTCAGTGTTACTACGGGGAATATGATGATCCGTTTATATTTGCATTATAAATTTATATCAGTTGAATGTAGTCATTAAATGAATATGTACCAGTTTGCCCTTTCAAGATGATACCCTGAGACAATAAGCTACCATTTAAACCCGAGATTGTTGTATATACGTGACGCATTCAGAAGTTGGTTATTTTAAGCTTGATTTTTCTATATTTTGATATAGTAACGAGAAAAATTTGTAATTTTTGAGATATTGAAATTACTTTCAGAATCATGAGATATGCGTATTCATTCTGACACTGTAGATGTGACGGTAAATACTGACGGTAAATACTGTTATATATTATTTTATTTTATTCTGAAACAATGGAGCGTGGAACTCACAGATGTCCTCCAGTCACATCCTTAAGAAACGCTCAGCTAACACCCCTAATTAATTATGAGTACGAAGCATGTGCGTTTGCCAAATATCTGCCAATATGGTCAAAACCCCAGACGGTTGTTGGGTTTAACACTAGAACTACCGCCGCTACCGAGCGGTCTAAGGCGCGTAGCTGCGGAGCACGCGGTTGCCCGCCGTTGGAGGTTCGAGTCCTCCCCGGGGCATGGGTGTGTGTGTTGTCCTTAGGTTAGTTTACCTTAGTTTAATTAGTTTGTAAGCTACTGACTGATGACCACGCAGTTTGGTCCGATAGCTTTACAAACAAACTAGAACTACCTGTTTTTTCTTCACCCCTCGTAGTACCATATGGGTCATTTTTGACCCACACTAGGAAACTATCATTTTATTTCTGTTTCTATGGTATTTTCGGTTTCTACATGTTAACGTTACATTCAAGAAGACTCTAATGTACAAGAAAAATGTTATTTGTTCTTACGGATTAATAGTACATAGTCAAAAGTACTTTTTTTAAATAAATGTCATTTTCATTTTACTTTTTACAGAAGAAATTCTACGCTCTTCTATCAAACATGGAATAAAAACAATGTACTATGTTTGTCTTTACAGAAGTATTGAAACAGAGACAAAACGTACAATTTATGCAACTAATAATAGTAGTAGTAATAGTACCTTTACTAACATATAAGTTAAGTACCGAGTATTTACAAAAGAGTCTAATATGCGACATGGATTCTTGCTGTTTGCAATCAAAGGACAAAAGTGTAAGAACAAACAGTTTCAGGAATAAATGCGACTGTATTTTCTAACCTATGGTGGATTCACAGTACATAGGACAAGTGTTTGGCTTGTTATACTTGTGGAAATTGAAAAATAAGTTTGATGTTTCATTCTTCTGTTGTTAACAGGAAACATGGTTTTGACAATGCCTTCTATTTCCATATTAGCAGTTTCTGGTGCCAAAGGCTTGCAACGGGAGATAGGCACCTCTCATCAGTTCGCAGGGGGAAGGAAACTCATCTGCTACGCTGATATTAAATACTCGCATTGAAGTCTCCTTGCATGTACATGACTTCATATGTCAGCATGGCACCAGTCCACATAAAACAGAAAGCCGCGCTGATATGAGGTTTCAAATTTTTTCGTATTTCTCGTTATTTTGGCCTACAGTGTCATAACATACTCAGAAATATCGTGAAACGCATCAAGAAACGCCCAGAAATTATTTCCCATCTAAAAACTAGCGTTTCTGATGTCAGATTGTGTTAAACTGTGTAGGGGTCAAAAATTACCCACACGGTACTATTGGTATAAGAGATCAATTTTTAATACTTCTAGGTGACCTAGAGGGATTAAATTTTGATGAGTTATACAAGTCTATAAATTATTAAAAGTCACGAGAGGGTTTCGTCCTACAAATAATATGGTGGCAGCTAGGGCTTTCGAAACACCCATATGGTAGATTAAAATTGTGTGTCAGGAAGTTTCATATCAGCACACACTCCACTGCAGAGTGAAAGTTTATTCTGGAAACATCCCTTAGGCTGTGGCTAAGCCATGTCTCCACCATATTTCTTCCAGGAGTGCTAGTCTTGCATGGTTCGCAGGAGAGCTTCAGTGAAGTTTGGAAAGTAGGAGGCGAGGTATCGGCGGAAGTGAAGCTGTGAGGCAGCATCGTGAGTCGTGTCGGGATAGCTCAGTCGGTAGAGCGCTTGCCCGTGAAAGGCAAAGGTCCCAGGTCCGAGTCCCGGTTCCGGCACACGATTTTAATCCGCCAGGAAGTTTCATATCAACGCACACTTCGCTAAAGATGAAAGTTTCATTCTGCGTTGTTTTGTTTTGTCAGATGACAGTCGCCGGTTAGTCAGTGTTTTGTTCTTAGTTGCACCTAGTTACTCGAGTGAACATGGCTGGCGCAAGGCTTACATTTGATTAAAGGAAGTCAGTTTTGAAGTCGTATTTTAAGTACGAAAAAGTTAATGAGGTTCAACGGCAATGGCGAAATATTAAATAGAGCCGAAGATGGGTAGGCTGTAGAGGTGCTGTGGAGTATCCACTACGTTCTCCAGACTTACCTCCTCTGGACTTTACATGTGGGGAACACTAAAGAACGTCGTTTATCGACAAACGCCACTCATATTGGATGAACTTCGAGAATCCATCGTACATTCATGTGCAGGTATCGAACTAAACACGTTGCTGTCAATAGTTCGTGCTGCAGTTCGGCGGCATTTCGAATACCTACAGTGATATCTTTAAGCTACACTTTCTCCTAAAATGAGTCTACTCCGTCAATTAGTTTGCAATTTATGGACCTTTGAAAAGGGATACATTATGTTGGACTCCTCTGTATTTACTATTTGAACCTTACTTTTACACATCACTGGATTAGTCTAAAGAGCGGCTATCAGAAAATAAGTACCAAACTATTGCTTCCTATTTCTAACAACAAATTCCACCTTCATATCACCGAAGCGACCAAACCTAGCAACAAGAAACCAACGTCATATTTTAATCCCCGTTGTCACATACAGCTTTTGTCCCACAAACTTTTCAGCTCCCGTCGTACTTTCGGAGTTATCCTTGGTGGGAACAGTTAGCGACTCAAGGTCTGCATTGAAGAGAACTGGTGCTAACACACTTCTCTGCATAAGGCCATTTTCTGAAGGCTTCATTCATTACGTTGTCCTTGGAGGTCAGTAAAGAAACTGCAGAAGATTGTCGATGAGCCTGGTGAGGCTGAAGTGTTAGGTTACCTCAAAGACCTTGTTTAATTGTTGACGGAGATGCAGTTGTCAAGGCCATGAATTCGACTCCTGTCACCTTGAGGGCTTCAAACCCATCTTCTGTTAACTGAGTGAGACCGAACAATTGTCCTGTGCAGCTCTTAGCAGGTCGGAATCCAGCTTGCTGAGGTATAAACAAGAAATCTGATCGTTTGTAAATTTATCATAGTAGTGTGATTGGTTTCAAATTGTTTGCAGTGTTTTCTTCTTTACCAGGTTTCAGTATTGCAGTTACTCTGCTCTTCCGTTATATTTTCGGAATTTGCCATCTATCAATACCGATACTGAAGAGATTGAGAATGCACTCTTTTGTTAATAATTTGCTGGGTTCATTTATCGTGTTGCTGACTTATCAGTTTTACTCTGTTTACTAGCGATCGGTAATTCATCCATCGTGAATGGGAGTGACAAATTGTTAATCACCGATTGCTCAGTCGACAGCTTTTGTTTCTTCGATTTATGGCTGCGTTTTTCCATACAGTAGTAGCTGGTGTGGTTTTTTATTCGCGGTGATGTCTGGTTTGTAGTGGTCTTATTTGGGTCATTCCATAGGTGGCGCAGAAGTCTCCAAACCTGATCATCATTGCTTTTCAAAATCAGGTTTTCTATTGTTTTACTCCATTTTGACTCCATCGTAGAGGAAATGAGTATGTTTCCTGTTTGAATAGTATTTCCCGTGAAAGTATTTTCTCTAGTTAGGTTGATGTACTCTGTAAATGAGGCTGCCTGATCTCACGTGAGTCCGGAGTTGTTTGTTCAAATGTTTGTTAAGCTTATGGGACTTAACTACGGGGTCATCAGTCCCTAAACTTACAAACTACTTATCAACTACCTTATACTAAGGACGGCACAAATCCCCCCGAGGGGGGATTCGAACCCCCGACCGTAGGGGCCGTGCAGACCGTGACTGAAGCGCCTCAGTCCCCTCGGCCACCGCGGCCGGCGTCTGGAGTTGTAAGATGATCGATAGCCACGAGGGATAGATATCCTGGAACATTTGTTTACAGCTGTGGTGTTCTACAGTTCTGGTACGTATTTTATAGAAGACACTTCAGCGTCCCATTAATCTGCATATCTCGACGAGTTAAATGTAGAAAGTGAAGCAGGCAAAAGGGAGTTCAGATGATTGTAATGCGAGCTTGACAAAGACTGTAGACTGGCTAAGCAGGAGTGGCTACAAAACAAATGCAAGTCCTTAGAAGAATGTATGACTAGAGGAAAGATAGCTACCGCCCACAGGAAAATAAAAGACATGTTTGGAGAGAAGAAAAGAAGAAAAATGAATGTCAAGAGCTCAGTTGTAAAACCAGTACTAAACAAATATATAAGAATATATAAAGGGCCTATAAAAGGGAAAAGAACTTGAGGGCAGTATTGTAGAGAGGTATAGGGAAGTAGATGAAGATGAGATACGGGTTTAGACATTGTGAAAAATAACAGACAGATTTGAGTCGAAATAATGCCATTGGAGTACATGATATTCCGTCTGAACTGCTGACACCTTTGGGAGACAGTCATGAACAAACTGTTTCATTGTGTTCAAAATGTATGAGAGAGGGAAAATACTATCAGATCAATAAAATAATGCCAATTCGGAAAAAAATTAAGTAATTGGTGTTGTTGTTATTGGAATTTTAAACTGGATTTAAGTACTGGGTCATCAGGCCCTAAAAATCAGACAAATGTGAAAATTATAGAACAATCTGTTTAATAAATCATGGTTGCAAACTACTATCAGGAATTATCTACACATGAATGGAAAAACTGGTACAATCCAACCCCAGGAAATATCAGTTTCGATGCAGGAGAAAAACAACATTCACATTATGAAGATGGTTCAGGAAAGGCAAACCTGCGTTCTGTTTTAGGTTCTGGGGAAAGCTTTCAACAATGTTGTTTTGAATAAGATAAAATAATGAGGTAAAATAACTAGTAGATTAAGTTTTGATTTTGGATAGAAAATCTGATCTCGGAAGTAAAGACGATATAAAACGCAGTTTGGCAATGGAAAGATAAGTATTTCTGAAGAAGTGATATCCAAAACTAACTTACATGTTACGATATCTTTTCTGAAAGCATTTTTCTAGTGTGCAGCATTGTACAGGAGTGACACGTGATTGATAAGGAGTTCATACAGAAATATGATGGAAGAATTTTAAATGTGGTGCTTCATAAGAATGCAGAAGATTAGGTGTGTAGCTCATGTAATCAATGAGGTGGTGCTGAAAACAACTGCAGAAAACAAGAAATTTCTGAGTTACCTTGACTAAGGTGGCAGATATTCTGAACGCCAATGAATCGTGAGTTTTGCATTGGAAGGAAGTGTGTGGGGTAAAAATAGCAGAGGGAGACTGAGAAGTGAATACAGTAAGCAGGTTGAAAAGGATTTAGATTGCCTTTCTAATACAACGATGAAGAGGCTCCAAAGCATAGGATAGCTTGCAGAACTTCATCAAATCAGTCTTTTGCCTGAAGACCAGAACAACATCAACAAATCTGATTATTCTTTTTACCCATTCATAATTTTTAATTTCTTTATTGTTATTTTATACTAACATATACATGCCAGTAGGCTGGGAGGAGCATTAACTGCTGATCTTCAGCCGAGAGAGACCGACACAGGGAAATAGGATGCATGCGTGTGTGGGTACAGAGTCTGAGGTGACCAGCCAGTGGGACAGCAGAAACTAGAAATACTAAGTTAGATTAGTATAAGATATGTATTTCGTAGGAACATGGTGATACTTAACTTTTACATAGTTCTTGACTGCAGACGAAGTGTAATGCCGAGACATAGTTTAACTAGGTAGAGGCCTGCCTACTGATGAGTCCGAGTGCCTGTCCTAATCCCAAGTGACCGATGCAGTTCAGTGGTGGCCACGAGCGGGATTGCAGCAGAGGGCGCTCGTGGCCGACGTCATAAGAACGCCGCGCCGTGCTTGCATGGCGGCGCACGGCGAAAGTACGTGGCGCGCACTTCAGACTTGTGCGACACCACACATAGTCTGTTAAAAGAATGAGTCACGGTGACGCTGAAACCACGTATTATGACATCAAAACACAGACAAGACGAAGAGCACTCGGAGACATTGTATAAAACGTAACGAATGCGACACTTATCTGGATGCAGTGGACGCACATAAAAAAACAGACACGGACGCACTTTGTGCACAACACTGGATGAGGCACTGTTAAAACTGATGGCGCAGGACCCTGCACAGTAGGGACGGGTAGGGAGGAATAGGGTGGGGCTCATTCATAAAATCGTCACAGCTTGAAATTACACGTCCAAATCAGAATCATAACACAAATTTTGGCAGTCAAACAACTAAATACCGATATTGATTCATCGATAAATTTTTTACGTCGGTATACACTTTATTCTATTATATGGAATACTGATATTTGTGATTATATGTCGCAACGCTATAAAAAACCGGAAGGCAGGCGAGGTGCCGGCGTTCAACTGTCACGCGCATGCGCAGTAGCCGTGCGCAGCGGCTGCAGAGAGCGGCGCCCACACAGGGGTCTCTCGTTTCAAAGGCCGGCCGCGCGTGTGTGGCGGCGCCACCGTCGACGATGGCGGCGCCGCCGAACAAAAGGCGCGCGATAGCAGCGCGCAAGCTGCCACATTTATTTCTGTGCTGGTCGACAGAACTCCACGTCACGGCGCGGCGGGGAACAAAAAAGCGCCGAAAATAGAGGCGGAAGGGCGCCATTCGGTGTCGCTTTCAGAACCCTCCCACCTCTAATCAGTCGCCGATCTCGCAACACCTCATCGCTTCGCTGTTGTCGCCGCACAAATTACAGTATTTTTCACACGAGTTACTGGCCTGTTTCGAAATTAGTGCCAGAGTGATCCTCTCAACTTTATTAACTGCCGTGGGCGTCCAGTAGGAAGGGCTGGAGGTCGGAGGGAGCTAGACTGTAATGTTTCCGTTTCTACTCTAAATGAATTGGTTATTTACAGGAACTGAATAATCTATATCTATAAATGTGAATGTCTGTTTGGTGTACGTTTATCACGTCTGAATGACAAGACGCAAAGACTCAAATAATTGTACAGTTACTAATTTATACCTGAGGAGGGTTTTAGGCACGGTTTTATAGCGATCTGATAGATATTTAGTAATTTGAAGAATATAGCGCGAAATGCGGAACAATAATTACTCTTTCAAAATTATATTTACTATTTTAAAATGGTTTTATTGGTTGCATTGTTGCTTGAGGTTTGATAATGATAAAAGCGTGGAGTATATTGGAATCAGCGGCGTAACTAGAGGGGGGATGAGGGGGATAGAACCCCTCCCCAGAACACCCCACCCCCAACAACAACAACAAAAAATAGTATAACAGCAATCTGGTAAAGGTAAAGATTGGAAGCTTGGGGTGTTTTACCATAAGCTTTCATTGGATGGGTGTGAATTAGTTTCTTCAACGGAAGTGGTAGATGGTAGTCAGTCTGGAAACTGACTAAAATTTTGCTCGTCAAGCAGATCTATTCTCCCCCCCCCAAGCCAAGTCCTAGTTACGCCAGTGATTGGAATGCCCTGTCCAGCACATTCTCCTGATTTCTCACCAACTAAACACGCTTGGTCACTGATGGCCGAGCAACTGGCTCGTCACAATACGCCAATCACTACTCTTGATGAAGTGTGGTATCGCGTTGAAGCTGCATGGGCATCTGTACCTGTACACGCCAACCAAGCTCTGTTTGAGTCAACGCCCAGGCGTATCATGGCCGTTAATACGGCCAGAGTTGGATGTTCTGGGTACTGATTTCTCAGAATCTATGGACCCAAATTGCGTGAAAATGTAATCACATGTCAGTTCTAGTATAATATATTTGTCCAATGAATATCCGTTTATCATCTGCATTGATTCTTGGTGGAGTAATTTTAATGGCCAGTAGTGCAATTCATTAAAGAGCTCTACCAAATTATAAAAAAGAAATTAGAGACATTCTATCAACTGCTTCTTTTCTGCACCAGTAGTACTGAGAATAAATGACACAGCGTAACACACCTCTGTATGTGACCGGGTGCTTTAAATTTGACGAAGGTGCGCCTGGTGTGGGAACTAATTGATGTTGATGTTGTTAGTTAAAGGGGCCTAAAATGGAAACTAATCAGCACCGCTAATGTCCATCAATTATCCCCTCAGCGAGAGTTTCAAATTGGGAACTTATTTTTGCACGTAGTTTTTACACAATTTTCCATAAACATCGTTGTCCCCAAATAATTCTGCGCACTGGGCAGTTGCCAGTTTGCCACGATCAAAATAGGTCCCTCGCAGAACAGGGCGATACGCGTAGAGGAGCGGCTTCTAATTATTATTGCCGTCTGTAGAAAGAATTTTGCCGAGTGCAAAGTGAAGAATGCGCTGTGCGCCATACGAACGCGGAATTCCTCAAAAGAAAGTTACAGTTTATTGTACAAATGTTCTATCTATAATGAGTAAAAATCCAAGGTTAAGCTATAACTAACAAAATTCCACCCTGCGTGGAGAAAAACAGAACAAGTACTGTTCCTGCAGTTAATGAAAACGACCACACAAAGTCGGGGTACTTCAGTGGGGAAAAAAAACAACAACAACAGTCACCAATAGTATGAAGTCCTGGCTGCAGCTGCGATTGCCCTCGCTCGGCCGTGTCAGGGTTGAAGTATGCGCGGGTCTGTGTTGATGCCACCTGACGTCTTACTCCGACACGTCGCCAGCTTGTCTGGCAACCCGCGACCTTGATGTGCTTGGCACATTGCCAGTCGCACAGTCTGAGCACCTCATCATGTCATAAAGCAACAAGCACACGCTCTGACGACAGTCACTCAAAGGCGAACTGGACGCAGGAGAAGACGGAACAGTCTATGTCCTGCTGCAAGGCATTAAGATACGTGTACAGACAGGGAGATTTGTACAGCTTATTACAGTACTTAATTTCAAGAGTTTAGCTCTATAAACTTAAATGAATGGATGTTAACATTCGGTGCATATTTTGCGATACGCTGGACCATAAAAAATGATCAGGACTGACGTACGGAAAGAATACTCAATCCATTACCAGAAATACGCTAATCATGTAACTCGTGTTTAGTGGTTTTTGTTCTTATAAAACAACGGTACCCCACAACCAATTGAGCCTTATCGTTGTACTCATATTAAGTCTCCCCCTGAGGTTATTACCCCACATACGCTTCTCTAATATTAAAGTGACTGCTTTTTGAAATTTCAGATTGCGTCCTACATCTTTTAGTCAAGTAATACCATAAATTTATTTCCTCCCCACTTCTGATCAACACTTCTGGTCAGTACCAGTCGACTTATCAAAACTAGACATATGTTTCTTTAGGGAGTTCGCACACGCTCTTGAACTGAATTACTTACAGCATTGTCAGACTGACAATGAAGTGTGTAATTTCGTTAACTTATGCCACAAATTTATTTGATGTCCCATTCTGTTCAGTATCTCGTGATCTACTCATGTGATCTTTAGCAATCTTCGTGGAATACCACTTTTACAAAACATCTTGTTTCAACAACTAATTGTAGACTACACTCATTACTCCTGTGAAAATCTACGCTCGAAATAAATGCCTTCAGAAAAGGCTTCGTAACATTCAAATTAATACTCGAATTCCACAAATTTCTATCCTACAGAAATGGTTTTCTTCCCATGGCTATTCTGAATTTTTATTTTCTCCACTTTTACCAAAGTAATAAAATTATTCTACTACTTTTACTGTCTCGTTCTCTCAACTAATTTCTTCAGCATCACCTGCTTTTATGCGACTTTATCTTATATCTCGTGTTTTACCGATTCAGTGTCCATTCCATTCAACTTCTATTTAAGGTCTTTCGATAACAGTATTACAACGTCACCAGCAATACGCAATGCTATTACACTGCCTGACAAAAGAAATGTGTGCACCCAGAAGTAACGGGGCAATATTATCCCATTTCAGTATACATGCTTTTCACTGCATGACCCATCATTGGAAATCAACTGGTGAATGCCTGGTGCCGATAAGAAGGTTGTCCGATACCATTCCGAACGCCTTGAGGGCATCATTGTGTATAGAGAGATTGCGAAAAAATACTTATTTGGCGCGAACGTTCCATATTTAAATGCCAACGGCCTGTCCTTTTTTCATCCCTTCTTGCAATCAGTTCCAGTAAGGCTTTCTTTTTAATTTAATTCCAGCCACTCGTTGTGGAACCATGGCATTTTTATTCTCAGGCTATGTATTTCTTCTACCTGAACTTATATTCTTTTTTCACAATTTTCCCTGCATACTTCACATCACACTCAAGATATAGATTGAATACCGCTTTGGAGTAACTACAATCCTGTCGTACTACCTACCAAACTACTGCACCCCCTTTTATTCTCTTCGATTCACATGACTTGTTCCTGGTTTATGTGCAAGTTCAGTATTACTTGCGTTCCCTGTAGTATTGGAAGGAGTATATTAAACACTGGCAAGTCTTTCTTTCTCCAAACCTACAGAAGTTACTACCCTAAGATTCTCTTTTCGTAACCTACCTCATAAACCTGCTGTAGAGTTATTCAATTATCTTAATTCCCAATAACTTTGACTGCTGTTGGTTTATCGCATATTTAATCCCTATATATAAAAGGTAATGTCCCTACTGACTGTCTGACTGACTGACTCATCATCACCCAGCCCAAACCTCTGAAGATAAAAACTTCAAACTTGTAGAGGGCGACTTACTCTGAAGACGTCATCGAAGAAGCGATTTTTCGATTTTCCGTCCGTAAGTGGTTGAAATAGGGTATGAAACATTTTTTTTTAAATACGTTGCTATTTAGGCAATTGTGAAGCTAGATCTACAAAATTTCGAATTTTAATTTAGGGCTCGAATTCAAACGACACGTGTTTCAGAATTTTTTCAAAGTCAACCAACCAGCGCGTAAAATATGTAACGCAAAAATTGATTTTCAAAAATATGTTTCTGTTTACTCAAATTTTAAGCTACAACTACGAAACTTCGGTAATGGAATCTTGGTCAGGATTGAAAAAACACTACTTTCAGTATTTCTGGAAAGTCAACAAGTAAGAGGGTAAAATAGGGGATGAAAAAATTCTTTTTGAAAACGCGTTGCTCTTCAGACAATTTTGAAGCTAGAGCTGCAAAAATTGAAATTTGTATTGTTGCTTAGAATTAAAAAAAAACACGTGTTTCATTATTATTGGAAATTCAATAGATCTACAGAATTTTCGGATTTGGATTCGGGGTTCGAATTTAAAAGACACGAGTTTCGGTATTTTTGGCAATTCGACCAATAAGGTCTTGAAATACGGGATACAGAAATTAAAAAATATGTTGCCGTTAAATTTCAAGCTGTAAATACGAAACTTAGAATTCGGACACCTGATCAGGATTAAAAAGACAGGAGTTACAGTATTTTTGGAAATTCAAGAACTAAGGGGGTAAAATAGTGGATCAAAACGTCTTTTCGAAAACAATTTGCAGTCAAGACAATTTTGACGCTAGAGTTCCAAAATTGGTATTTGTATTGTTCGTTAGAATTTAAAAAGTACTTGTTTCGATATGTTTGGAAATTCAACCATCAAGGGGGTTTAATTCGAGAGGGGATGTTTTTCGAAAATCTTTCTTTATTAAAGTAATTTTGAAGCTACAGCCACATAAATTGGTATACGATTTCTTGGTCAGAATTAAAAAGAAACGTGTTTTGGTATTTTCAAAAATTAATCATTTAGGGGGGGGGAATAGGGGATGACGCGAGTTTTTCAAAATACATTACTGCTAAGCCAATTTTGAACCCAGAATTACATAAAACTGATATTTGTATACTTGGTTGGAATTAAAAAGAAACTTGTTATGGTATTTTTCGAAATTCAAGTATTAAGGGGTGCCATAGGGGGTTACAAGTAATAAAATGAAATATTTGTAAATCTTAAGGGACTTAACTACGGGGTCATCAGTCCCTATGGCTTACAAGCTAATTAACACATACACCCATGCCCGAGGGCCGAATCAAACCCCCGATGGGGAACAGCAGGGCGCACCGCAACAGGCGCCACAATATGCACGGCCATTCTGCCGCGGCCACAAGTAGTATCACAACATTTCGTTATGATAGTACTTGGAAATTTATATTAAGAGGGAGAAACAACTGGTGCAGACCAACCAGCCTACGCATGCGAAGCATCGGGTGTTAAGCTATTGTGTATATATATTCCTTTTTGTCATGTAGTAGATAATGTCGCACAGTCTGAAACTATGCCAAATATTTCTGCCCACACACTGCGTCCTGTTTCTCGTCGATAGCTTTAAATTTATATATAATTTTGAAATATGAACCACCGTAGATTATCAGGTGAACGAGATAGAAATATTTAAAAATATAATCGTGACTAATTTATTTCAACCGGTTGCTGCACCAGGCATCTGCATGGAATGGAACCAGTTTTAAACAAAATTATTCAACAGGAATAACCCCTCTCGCAATCAATTTCCTTCCCCCCTCTCTTGCCCTTTCATCTCTCCACCCCGTCTTGGACAATTTTCTCCTTCCACTCCCCTCTTTCCACTTCCTCATCTTTTCCCATCTCCTCCTCTTTTTGCATCTATTCCTCACTCCCTCATTCCTTCCTTAGTTATCCATCATCAAATAAATGATTCAGTATGGCTGTCGGAGGCCAGGAGTTTTCAAAAGAACTGTGACGTTGTCGACAACGGTAATGCCAAGTTGCAGACAACAACAATGTTCGGTTGCTGTCAGTAGCAACGATTTGCGCCCTTTTAAGCACTTGTGACGACTTTGGTGTGAGTAAATGATCTTGCACCATGAAATGCTTCATGTTATCCTTTGTGTTAGATATAAATAGGAGATTAATAAAAGGTTATAGGCAGGTGAAACTGCGACCAACTTATCTAATGATTACAAGGTATGCAGCTCGACAAGTACGGACATAAGAAAAGCATCACGGATCTTACATCTACGATCCACTCTGCCTTATGGTTCGGCAAGTCATGAAACTCTAAAGCTCCATACTAACCTGGATCTAGATGACGTTGTTTACGGGTGTTTACATAAAAGAAATGGAAAGGCATATGAGTTTAATGAAAATCTTAGAATGTTGAAGCAAGCACGGAAGGCTTTAAGTCACGATATGCCATTCGTGGGCTTCGGATACAAGGAGCTTGTTCTGCAGAATGTAATACATAAAAAATCAAAGTAAATGACCTATTGACGTAAGAAAGGTTGGTCTCCTAAATGTTTACAGAGATCTTAACCTGAGCTCAGTTGGAAAGCTTCGCAAGAAATACTCTCTCTAGATGCCGTAAATTAGGAAGCACCGGGTCCTAACACCTTTAAGGATTGTGACCTTTGCTTTACTACATTCGAACACATACCAAAGCCCAGCGAGTTTTGGGTATAATGATCATCCATAAATCGAGCTAGGTACTGTTACGATAGACGAGATCACATTTACAATGAGGCTGTTGAGCTATGAAACAGTTAGGATTCCATTTTCTATTTGGTTCTGACCTCCGTCTCCATCACATCACATTGCATTCAAGGAGTTTCTTTCAGCACGCAGAAACGTAAGTAATATGTCATCGTATGAAATATCAGTAATTGAGAATAGTTATATAAAAGTCAAAATAACCAAAATATGCTGTCGCACCTAATGAATGACATGATGTATGTTCCAATTTTCCTTGCCTCGAAAGTAAAATGAAACTCAATTTTAAGTTAGTCAATATATATTATTATTACATTTCTTAATCTCTCAGACTCCCGTAAGAGTTGTTGTGGTCGTCAGTCCGCAGATTGTTTGATGCAGCTCTCCAAGCTATCCTGTCCTGTGCAAGCCTCTTCATCTGAAAATAAGAACGGCAACCTACGTTCTTTTGGATCAGCTTACTGTATTCGTACCTCGGTCTCCCTCTACAATTTTTACCCCATACACTTCCTTCTAATGCTAAGATGACAGTACCCTGCTGTCACAGAATTTTGATGACACCTTGATGCCAGAAACTCCTTTTCTCCTCAATTCAGTAGAACACCTCCTTATTAATTCGTGACCTACCCATGTAATTTCATCATTCGTCTGTAGCACCACATTTCGAAAGCTTCTCTCATATTTCTCTCTGAAATACTTATCGTCCACTTTTGACTCCCACACAACACTACACTCTAGAGAAATACTTTCAGAAAGGATTTACTAACAATTAAACTATTATTGTATGTCAACAAATTTCGCTTCTTCAGACTTTTCTACCCATAGCAATTCTGCATATCTTCTTCACTTCGGCCATCAAAAGTAATCTTGCTACCCAAAAAACAAAACTTTTCTACTTCTTTTATTGTCTCATTACCTAATCTAATCCCTTCAGCCACGCCTGAATTTCTGATACTACATTCCATCATCCCTCTTAATATTACCCTTTTAATGTTCATTTTATACCTTCCTTTCAAGACACTGACCATTCCGTTTAAATGCTGTTCTACGTCCTTTTCTGTGTCTGACAGCATTACTAGGCCATCAGCAAACCGCAAAGTTTTTATTTCTTCTCCATGAACTTTAATTCCTTTTCCAAATTTCTTCTTGCATTCCTTCACAGTTTACTCAATGTATAAAATGAACGACATTGGGGAAAGGTTACTACCCTATCTCACTCCCTTCCCAAACAATGCGACTCTTTCATGCCCTTAGACTCAATACTTCCTGTCTTGTTTTTGTACCAGTTCAGTATAACTCTTAACTCCTTATGTTTTACCTGTGCTGCCTTCAGAATTTGTAACAGTGTATTCCATTCAACAATGTCAAAAGCTTTCTCCAGTTCTACAAATGATAATAACGTAGATTTCCCTGTCCTTAACCTATCCTCTAAGGTAATTGGTAATATGAGTAGTGCCTCGCGTGTTCCTATATTTCTCCTAAATTGAAACTAATATTCTCCGAGGGCGGATTCCACGATTTTTTTCCATTCGTCTGTAAATAATTAGTATTTTGAAATCATCACTTATTAAACTGGTATTTCTGCAATTTTTACATTTGTCAGCACCTGTGAGAGTAAACCGTTTAACTTGGTCCAAATTATTATATCTTCGCACTTTTTAGAATCAAAAGTAAACTTTACAACAATAATGCTAATCAGCAAAGTCTTTAGTAAATTTTACGAGCTAAATTCCCCATAGCAAATATGTTTCTCGATATATGAATAAATAAATCATATGTTCCGGTCAAAATATGCTCGTCCATGTATTACAAAATAGGTGATAAGTTGAGACTTCATCAATGTAAAACGATCAAACATCAGACTGTTTCCCCATTAGGTATTTAGTACGACATTATTGACGATAATATGAAACTTGCAAGTCGTGTTAATATTATACACGAATAGCGAATTAGATATTGATATAATCTGTAAATCGCTTTGTTTCCGAAGTTAAATACGCTACCCATATTTGACGCATATGATACATATCAATACATCTGAGACGTAATGTCATCTGTTGGTGTAACGACCTGTTAACTGTCAATAAAGGACATGCTGTTTAATATGCGTGTGACGCTGACAGTCAATTTGAATTCATCACTTCCTGATGTGATGTGATCTCCATTAAATTAAAACAAATATTATGATATTGTAATAAGCTGTGGTTGAGATTTTATTTGTGTTGCGACATACCATTAATCGTGTTGGTGAAAAAGTACGGTGTTACAAGGTGTCCTCTGTGATGTAGCGTTTGTATATACATCCGATGATGACGGTATATTCTGCCGAAACAGACCATCATCGGATGTATTTAAAAACGCCACATCACATAGGAAACCTAGTAACACTGTACTTTTTAATAAACATGATTACTGGTATGTCGCAACACAAATAAGAAGTCAACAACAGCTTGCTCCAATATCAGAATATTTGTTTCAACTTAAGGAAGATGGCGTCACATTGCAGGAAGGTGTCGTTAATATTTTATTTGTGTTGCAGTTTGCTAGCAATAATCTTGAAGGCCAAGTACAGTTTTATTGGGTTTACTCTGTGATGTGGCATAAGTAAGCATCCGATGATTGTACAATCTTTTAAATCCAGTCATCTAAATTAACAGTGATTAGCAATATGGCTGTTTTCTTTTTAATTTCATTTTTACACGGTAACCCTATTGAACAGATCTTCCCCAAAAATAACAAATTTCACAGTATCGCGAATGTTTTGCTAGTCTGCTGTGAGCATGTTACCCAACTTAATTCCTGCCTTTTTAAATTGGCCTTATCACCATTGATGATGTGCGAAATGTAAACGTGCTTGAAAAACCACAGACAAAACGATGAAAAATAAACCGTGACCATATACAGGTAGAAGGCACAAGGGTCATAACTGCTCCCCATGTCGACCGACTAGGTACATATTTATATTCTTCTTCCTTCTGGAAAAAAGGTGAAATAGGGACTCAAGAGAATCGCATCAGAAATAGTCCATCGTCTTGAGAAGAAAAGCGAATTGTTGGCGAATCCAATTGCAATGTAAATTACCATCGGAGTTGAAACCTATGATACAATGTATATCTTGGTAACAATTACAGCGGTACGTCGCATTAAGGACATTAGGATAGAGTCAAAGGTTGGAAGGAGCATGGTTATGAACATGTTGGTACCAGACGCCACTTTCACTGCAAAATGGGAAGACCAAAGTAGGATCAAACGATCTTCCAGTCCGTTTCTGCCGTCAGAGATTCCACAGAGGAAACACAATGAAGAAACTGGCATTGGTGTAGCAATATTTTATGGAGGAATTCTGTTGGCAAACGAATCTCCTCCTAAATAACTGGATTCTAGACATATTTCACTAATATAACTTAGTTTACAATTAATTGTATGAATACTGGTGGTGTTAAGGTCGCTGGTCAAAGACAGAATACATTTTAGAATAGTGTGAGAGACGTACACTGCAAAGACCTTGACACAAGTGATGCGAAATAAAGACGGTCGCCAGCTGATGCTGATGCTCCAAGATAAAGTTCGATATTTTTGTGTAAAATCATCATAGTAAGAAAACAATTTGCGCAATAAAATAAGCTTCAATCAATACAAAAGTTGCCGAGATCCGAAACTTTTGAAGGAGTGAGACAGAGAAAGTTTCGTGTTCATTTATTGTTTCCTGAATCATAAAGTGATGGACTTCCAGTTGCTCACAGCCAACTTCAATGAATAACTATCTACGAACGATGGTAGGATGCCTATACTACTCCAATACATCAAACCCTTGCGAACTAAGCGACATTTCTGATTATTAACATGTGACTTCCTGATGGCAGAAGTCATCCAAATCCTCTTTCAGCACTGGTTGTCTCCATTAATATGGATCAGTAACATACTGCCGTTCGCATACATTCAGATAGTCAATCTTTCTCCCACCATCAACCGACTAGTTATATTAGCTGCTATAGATGGTTGTAAGGGTTTCATACAAAGTAAGAATAAAGGCATGGTTAATGGACTTCCTTGAAAGACACTCCAACACACCTATGTGGGTAAGACAATATGAGAATTCACATCAAGGGACACTTGAAAAATCAAAATTATGTAAATTTCCGACGTTAAGCATCAACATTTTAGTCACAAACTCATGATTAATGCGACACAATGCCTGATGAAACTCAGTAAACATTTAAGGTCCTGTGAAGGGAATGGTGGAAGCATTCAAGATCATGACATTCAGCAGTGGCAGACAGAAGAGCTCGACCAGAAAGACTGATAGCTCTTAAATAATGCTACCAGCAGACATGCATTACTATTTTATCATCTTGGTTAAGGAAAATTAATGAATGGACTTACTCCCCATGAAAAAGGAACATTTTGGGGAGCAACACAAGTTTAGTGAGTTAAAAGGAGGGCAGGATATGGCCCTACACTGTATTTTATTCACCTGTCAAAAACCCAAAGAGTACAAGAAACTCTTTGAAAAGACCGTACAATCCAGACGATTACATGAGGAGAGTGAGGCACTACATCAAAAACATAATAGAGATGGAATAGTGAGAAACCGTCTCCTTGATATGTGACGTATCGAATGTATCGAGAAGGAAAGGGAAATTAGGAAATGGTGGAGGCTAGACCGAGAGTCAAATTCCGTGCAAAGTTAAGAAAATTTTTGACAGATTTCACACATGAAGTCAAATTGAGAAGCCCACTCATGCCTGTGAAAAGAACAAATGATAATAATGCACGTCCTTTGCTTGGCAAGCTGGATCAATGGTGCAGAGACGCTAACTCAACCTAAAGGATCGAACATGACTTGGTACGCACACGAACGTCATCCAGTTGCATTTTTTTAAGATACAGGAGCTTCGCCTTCAGTCGGTACATCAAAAACTCTCAAAGCTGCATTCGGAGCACGATAATATCGTGAAAAACAACATAAAATCTACCCTGGTGCGCCTCATTTCAGCCGCTTTTTCAGCGCTAATACGCAAGAGTGAAGATCGAAGCTGGGGTTTAGCAATTGGAACCCAACACTCCACGGGTGAGGGGTACCGCGCTCGGGAGCGGATCGGCGTCAGCAAAAACACCGGCCAGAGAGGGATCCGTGGGGCGGAAAGCGGTAAGCTGCCACACAGGGCGTGAGAGCCGTACTCGCCGAGGGGCGTGCAACACTTTGGCTGCGACTGACGCTATCCCACATTGAGCGCGGACGCTTGTAAGCGTCAGCCGCAGTGAAAGTGTAAAGGCTCATGGAGTGGAACTGGCACAAACGGCGTCAATTGACAGGAGCTGGCCACGGATGGAAGCAGGCAAATGAAAACAGCCCATGCAGCTACTAGGTACTTGCACTCTACATCTACATTAATGGTCATTAAAATTGCTACACCAAGAAGAAATGCAGATCATAAACGAGTATTAATTGAAAAAAAAAATTATACTAGAACCAACATGTGATTATATTTTGACGTAATTTGGATGCATAAATCCTGAGAATTCAGTACACAGAACAGACACCTCTAGCCGTAATAACGGCGTTGATACGTCTGGGCATTGAGTCAAACAGTGCTTAGATGGCGTGTACAGGTAGAAGACATATGCAACTGTAACACGATACCACAGTTAATCAATAGTAGTGACTGGCGTATTGTGACGAGTCAGTTGCTCGCCCACCATTGACCAGACGTTTTCAGTTGGTGAGAAATCTAGAGAATGTGCTGGACAGGGCATCAGTCGTACATTTTTCGTATCCAGAAAGGTCAGTACAGGACATGCAACATGCGGTCGCGCATTATCCTGCTGTAATGTAGGGGTTCGCAGGTATCGAATGAAGGGTAGAGACACGGGTCTTAACACATCTGAAATGTAACGGAAACTGTTCAAAATGCCGTAGATGTGACCGAGACGTGTAACCACTGGCACCCCATACCATCACGTCGGGTGATACGCCAGTATGGCAATGACGAATACACGCTTCCAATTTGCGTTCACCGCGATGTCGCCAAACGCGGATGCGACCATCATGATGCTGTAAACAGAACCTGGATTCATTCGAAAAATGACGTTTTTCCATTCGTGCACCCAGATTCGTCGTTGCGTACACTATCGCAATCGCTCCTGTCTGTAATGCAGCGTCAAGGGTAACCGCAGCCATAGTTTCCGAGCTGATTCTCCTTGCTGCTGCTGCAAACGACGTCGAACTGTTCTTGCAGATGGTTGTTGTCTTGCGAACGTCCCCATCTGTTGACTCAAGGATCGAGATGTAGCTGCATGATCCGTTACAGCCATAAGATGCCTGTCATCTTGACTGCTAGTGATACGAGGCCATTGGGATCCAAGACGGCGTTCCGCATTGGCCTCTTGAACGCACCGAGTCCATATTCAGCTAAGAGTCATTGGATAGCGACCAACACGGGCAGCATTGTCGCGATACGATAAACCGCAATCGCGATAGGCGCGATATGACCTTTATCAAAGTCGGAAACTTGATGGTAGACATTTCTCCTCCTTACACGAGGCATCACAACGTTTCACGAGGCAACGCCGTTCAACTCTTGTTTGTGTATGAGAATTCGATTAGGAAACTTTCGTCATATCAGCACGTAGTAGGTGTCGCTACCAGCGCCAACCTTGTATGAATGCTCTAAAAAGCTAATCCTTTGTATACCACAGGATTTTTTTCCAGTCGGTTAAATTTAGCGACTGTAGCACACCATTTTTATGGTGTAGCAATTTTAATAGCCAGGGGTGTGCGTTTATACTCCGCAATCCACCGTAATCTTCGTGGCGGAGGGCACACTGTACCACTACTAGGCATTTCCTATTCCACTCCCAAATGGAAGGAGGCAAAAAAGAATGTCTATATGCCTCTGCAAGAGCCTATAAACTTTACGTGAAATTTAAGTAGGCGGCAGCAAGATTTACAATCAACTCATACTTTAATATTACCATATAGCAAGTACCCCGTAAATAACATATTTTAAAGTCATCTGAAATATTAAATCAGATAAAATGCAATTAGGAGAGATATTCAATTCATTTTTTTCTTCCTTGAAATCGATAGGCTTTGTAAAAGATATACAAAGAAACTCTAATTATATTATCACTGTAACTAATTAAAATCTCTGACTTTTACTATAAAAGTAATAATCCCATCGTACTCGCTCTCTGTTCTAGTGTGTGCTCTGTTCTATTGTCTGCTCTGTTCTGATTGTTCTGTCGTCTGAATTTTACTGATAAGATCTGCCACTACAATATACTGAAACGAACATTATTAACTATTGATTATTGTTCTTAACTGATTATACAAAATCTTCAGATATAAAATGGATACACAGGTATGAATTTTGCTTTCTGTTCAAATTAATAAATCGCCTCATTTAAAGTTAATTTTAGTCAGTTGTTCAGTTATTTATTTTTCCAGTGCCTCCAGTTAGTGATCATGCTGTTTTCAGGTATAACTAATTATTACGACTTTGGATGGTTCGTTAATTAAACATGTTAAACTTACGTATCTCGTGTAGCTTGCCATAGTATCTTTGACTGTAATTAAACATTTTGCAATATTTATCGGCTTAGAACCTGCAATCAGGTTCGAAATCTGATTAGCCATTAATCTGTATTAATTATTAATTTCCATTCACTAAATTAACTTCTTTCAAAATTATGCTACACGTGGATTGAATCTTAATATTCCGAACCTCCATCCAATGTCAGCGGATAGTTACGCGGATTACAACCAATCTCACTACAGCTTATCAACGAGATCAACTACACCGCTGTTTAAAGTAACTATTCGTCGAATTCTGTAGGTTGCTTGCTCTGCAAGATGTTTTAAACAATTAAATGTTTGGCCATTTCTCTTTTTAATTAACAGTTCGTCTAAATTGAAGGCTTAGTCACTCATTATTATTTTAAAATAGTTCAACAACTTCTGTACGGCCAATTTTTCAAAGCTAAACAGTCAGGCAAGCAATTACATTACAATACTGATGGCTGAAAGGCTATGTAAAGACGTATAATTGTGTGCAAAAGTTTGCCTTCTGTAATTTTGTTCCTCCTATGAAAACTTCCACCAGCCTTTCCTTTCTATAAGCACTTCTCCATTATCAGCAGTAAGCTAAACATCTGGCTCTAACAGCCTCTGAGAGGCCTAAACGCATATTGATTTTCATCCGACTTATCTGCCACAAATACCCGCATTCCCTTCTCAACAATACCTGAGAATATTTTGTCCACTAGGATAATTAAGGAGATACCTCTATAGTTGTCACAAACGTTTCTGTTTCCATGCTAGAAAATTATTGTGATTACTGCTTTCGTTTAGTCAGACAGAAACTGTCACAACTCCCACGCCATTTCAGTTATCCTGTATAAATATTTCATAACCGCCGTTGCACTGTATTTGATGAGTTCCGACTTAATTTCATCTATCTAGCTGCCTTATTGCACTGCATTCTATTGACCATTCTCTCCATTTCCTCAAGTGTGATCCTGTTTCAATTTTCATTCCTATGCAATTGAACCTCAAAATCTAACATATGTCATCGGGAAATATTTTAGAAATAGTTTGAAATTGAGTTTAGGGCTTGTTGGATGTGACTAAGTGCTCTCGTTATCAAAACTGGATGTATATAAGGTCATTGGCGCTCCATTTTAGCAAAACGAAAGTGTTTCACTATGTTACATTTCATACCGATGTATCTTCCGATCTGTGTGTCAGTGAATGGTGTAATTTTGCAGGTAGAATCAGCGATGTACGTGCGTAATATCTGGAAAATACAAAAAAGCAGTGAATTAAGACATTACACGTAGTGCAGAAGTTCTAATGGGCGCCAATGAAAAGAGAAAGTAGTTTTTAAGGCGACTATCACATCATATCTTTTGAGTTATGTCTGTACAGTGATATAGTTTTGCAAGGGAATTCACTGATATTGTCTGAAAAGTGTGATGAAAATAATGTTTGTTGTTAAAAAACAATAACTAAAACGTCATGGTAGTTGCGAAAGTTTGACCCCATAAATAGCAAAAACCTTGAAAGGGGTAAAATATTGGTTTGTTTGTTTCTTTTCTTTTCTTTATTATTTTTTTTCTTGAAAATATCCCTGTTGGATACGAGTTGCAGCTGTTAAAAGAATTGCAACCAGTTGTCTTTATAGGTATTTGTTTTTATTAATCCAGAACTAGTTTTTCAGACATTGCAGGCTCATCTTCAGTGGATACTTTAAAGGAACATTTACCTCTCGCTAAATGTAGGTTTCCGCTGTTATAGTGATGTTGGTACCATAACTTTAGTAATCGAGAACAGAATAAATCGGAAGTAATCGTATTGTAATTTTATGTACTTACTGTGTTCTTATTATAGGTGTAAGTGTAACTAATTTATGCATTGGGCACTGACGTTTTTGTACACATGACAGCATTTTTGCTTCATTTAGCGTTACACATTTACAAAATATTAACACTGAATGTGGTGCAAAGAGGATGGCTGTGGTAGATGTTGCACTTCACTAATTAATCTGCTTTGCTTTGAGGCACTGTGTGTGGATAAGAAGTATGTAACGATCTAAAATTATATTTTACACATCATACTGAATTTTGCTAGTATCTAGTTACATTAGTAATGAAACAAGTGAGATACAATACCAAATGTAAATAAATATGAAAGAGTGAAATATTTACAGAGTGGATGGACAATAAGTAATGTGGCTATTCTAATATAATCAGATTGAACAATAACAGGATATTAATTATTTTGCTGACCGACATTACTAATAGAGAATGAACTGTGAATGGATAAGGGTAGATGTATATTACTGTCTAAAAATCTTTAATTGTTCAAGGAGATTTAGCCCTTTAAAAGCAATATGTAGTATTGAAAGATGGTCATTGATATTTCTAACGTGGTGTTCGTAATGAGCAAAGCTGGATTTTCTTAAGTATTTTAGTCTAAGGGCATCCATATGTTTCTTTAACAGGTTGGTAAAGTCTTCCTGTTTGTCCAACAGGAAAGCAAGAGCAGGAGCATTTCAGTTTCTATATGCCTGATTTTTGGTGCAATTCACTAGTGGGTTTATTGTAATGGGCAATTTTATTTTGTAATTTACTATCTGTGTAGAAGGAGATTTTCATGTTATATGGCCTAAACAGATTTGCAAGTTTATATGACACTTTGCCGAGGTATGGAAGACTAGCAAATTTGGGACTTCCCTTCACAGGTTTTAATGTTGATGATAGGTAATTTAGTTTACATTTTGTGTTTTGGACTAGGGCGTCTATAAGGTGGGGCTGTATCCATTGTTATGCGCTATATGTTTGAGTATTTCAATTTCTTTACATGCTGTAGCTTCATTAAAAGGGATCCGGAACATTCGATTCACAGATGACCTGAAGAAGGCAATGTTGGTTGGGATGGCATGAAGAATTATTAATTGAAACATTTGTGGTTTTCCTTTCATCATTTTTTGGGGACTGAAGTAATGGAAAGTTTCGTATGAGTTTGCTGTTACAACGTGAAGTTTGTTGGGAGCAGCGAAGTAGGCGTGTTTTACTTCCCTTTGGTTCCAGAAAATCACTCAGTTTATAACTCTAATATACAACATTATAAGTTTTTAAGAACATTCAATAATCACGCGAATTATTAAAAAGGTATTTTTCGTCGTGGAAAATATTAGATACGTGGCGTCCAGCTGTCCCCTACAATATCTTTTTTTAATACAGGCACTATCCTCTCTTAGATTGAAGGATTTCAGTTGTATCAGAAAAATTTTGATCTATTTTCGTACTTGTTCTAATTACTTAACATTTTAATGTACCATAATAATGAACATCACAGTGCCATTGTGATAACAGGAGCATGCATTATTGTGTCTGATGGAGTAATATACGGTTGTCTGCATTACTTAATTCATATTTCAGTCACAACAAATGCCATTAGCCTCCTTTTAATTCAACTTAAGACCGTTTACCTTGCCTAGTAATCCAAGACTGAGCCATGAGGCTGCGCTATCACCCATGATATGTTGCTCTCACAGATTTAGACAGTTATGAAGAATATAATTTTTATGAAAGTTTAACAAAACTTTCTGTAATTTAGGCCTACTGGAGTCGTATATATTCTATATTGTTAGTGTGTATCCTCAGATGGAGAAGTTGGTACAATACATCCTCGCTGTTCATGACAATATGTGAAGGCGTTTTGGGTATTCTTGGCACTGAAATTGATTACTGGGCGTAGAGCCTATAATTAGCGTCATATTACAGCTAATGGAAGTTGGAGTATGCGGAAGCTAATGCTCGCTCCATGTGTGCTTACCTCGATTATATTGCTGACGACGCTAAACAGGATATATGATTTTGACAGTTCGATCAACAGTGCCAAAGTATGCTATTACCAGGCAAAACATTCCGCAGAAGGCGTCGAATTGCATGTAAATGATACAATGCTGAAATGAAGCTTTAGATCCACAATTTCAAATTTGTCAAAAGGATTGTTTTATCTGTATATGTTATTATTGACGAATGTTTGTGCCTTTTGTCATTTGCATAATCAGATGACTTATTAGTTTCCGTTTTGGATAAGAGCATAGTAGTACGATAATCAGCTTAATTGCACACTTGTGCCACATACGAAGGGTTTCTCGCATGTTAAGATTCATCTTCAAGTTTATAGCCTTATTAGCAGCCACAAGTCCACCGCAAACATCCAACGGGAGGTGTTGTACTCTATCCGTGTAACGAAAACTTATAAATATTTAATATTTTCCCATTTCAGTGTACATAACAACACAATAAATGGACAGATATTTATTTTGGATTTAACAAAATGACTTTTGAACCGTCAGAAGTTTCATTTATACAAAATACTTTAGTATCTACTCCTTTCGGTCATTGACCATCATCACAAGAAGACAGATGTAACTAGAACAATTGCTCTTGTCAGCTAGTCACAGCTGTACATAATGAACTTCGTGATCTGTTTTAAATATTTTATCCTGTGATGATGGCCAATGAGCGAAACAGGTAGATACTAGCTTTTCTAATAAAATATCTGATAGTTCAAAATGAATTCTATTAAATATTTAATAGCTGGTATTATCCACGTCATAAGCAACGTATTGTTTAAATGTTAACAGAATCAATTTTCGTTCCTTCATAAAATGGCAGAACAGAACGGCAGTGACTAGATCGAAAATTTCTTTGTAGATCTAGAGATCCTAAGAAGAGTATCGCGTTTAATGAAAGATTAAAAACCGCATCCACTTGGTTAGCGGGACGTCCCATCCTCCTTCTGCCTTCGTGTTCCCAGTCATCTGCACTGGCGACATTATCGGTCAGACTTTTTCACAGAGTCCATTCTTAAGCGACCCCCGACAAGTCACCAGGCTGCCCTGTATCGCCAAATTGCAGCGCTTCAGTGACGATGAAAGCTGGACTGATGCTGCTTCCTCCCCCTTGTCGTATTTTTGGTAGCTGCTTCCAGCTGAATAAAATCTTGCTGTAGCGTTATATTTCTACAAAAATATCTGCAGAATATACATGGTGAGCCACTAACTATTGCCACCAAGAAATACCTCAGAACCTATCATAGGAGCTCAAAAGTTAGTAGGGCAAATGTTGCATGGCACAACGAGGGCCGGAATATGACGTTGTTATTTTGTTGCCAGATGGGGCACTTCAGAAATATTAAGGTCATTTTTATAGCTTCAATGGGATGCTATAGTTTGGTACTTATTTCTCGATAGCGGCTATTGAGACGAATCCAATTATGTGTAACGTTAGGGTCTTTGAAGGTCAACGAAGGCCAAAAAGGTGGCATGAATTCATTTACAGAAAGTAATTTCGCAGTATTTTATTCTAAGCTCCTTGCTCAGACACCTTCCAGTGTAACGCTTTCAATTTCCGCCAACAGATGGCACTATATGTTGTTCTTGCGTTGCGCGCCAAACTGGGTCTCCCGCCTTCGGTGGGTTGCAGTGTTAAAACAGTTTGTTGTTGCGCGCCGTGTTTCATTGAGGAAGCAGCATTTTTGGTACCGTCGGAGTTCTAAATGTATTTTAGAGCAACAAGGAGCAAGTTACCTACATTTTATTTGTGAGCTATAAGTAGTGTAAGGCATAAGATGTTACAAGAATTACTTAGTTAATTCCTTTTGTTACGTGTGTGAAGGCAGGGATCTTAGCAATTCAGCTCTTGGTGTTACGATCATTCGGCTCCATCCTGCTTAATGCGTTTGGACGACTTTTGACGTCGTTGGTACATCGTTTCCACGCGTTTCGACGAGCCTTTCACTGCGAATATTATCGAAGGTAATTACGTTACACACATTTCTATGAAGGATTTTCAATTTAAGACTACTGCCAATGTACCTAATCTACTACTGCCAATTTACCTAACCTACTGTTCTTGTTGTTGCCAATTATTCAAAGGGATTAGTGGAATAAATCTTTGTCAAAAGACAAGAATCTCGCCAAAAGACTGGATTACAACAGAACTGTTCCTCCAATGGTTTAGATTTTTTATTGATTCGGTACCTTCAGAGAGACCGCTTGTCCTCTTGATCGATTCACACAGTGCTCATGTTGGAATGGATGTGATAAGGTTGGAAAAAGAAAATAAAATTTATTCCATGACATTTCCGGCAGCCTCTCTATGTGGGGGTTTACAGATCGCTGAACAGTCACTGGGCCAAAGAACTCAACTCCTACATAATCGAAAACCCCCTTCAAAAACCAAATCGCTCCAATTTCTTCAACTTTTCAACGAGCCATTCCTATAAAGTTTCTGTCCTATGAATATCATCAACGTTTTCAAGACGGCAGGTGTTTGTCCTCGGAATTATAATGCTGTTCCAAAAGAGGCTATAGCACGAATTAGGTTAACTGAGAAAAAGCTGTCGTCAGTAACACAAAGCATTCTATGTCTCGTTCATCACAATAAGGACCAGTTTAAGTTGATAGTTCCTAATACACCAAAGCCACCTCCACCGCAACATAAGAGAAGAAAAACGGATTCACTGTCCAAATGTCTCAATTTAGTTGAAAGCTGTCCATAGACAAGTAACTCAAAAATTATGAAAAATGCCCCCAAATCTGCTGCCTGTTCATCTAAACAACGTCCACGTAGCATGGAAGATGACGATTGGATCTGCAGCGTCTGTAGCAAGACTTATTCATCTGATGTGAAACAAAAAAACTGGTGCATCATGCCGTTTTTGTTTAACTCCATGCCCCGACAGTTGCCAAAAACAACTGACAAAGGAAGCTATCTACATGTGTGACAATTCTTGTGAAAATTCTGGTTCTGAAGATGACGACTGATTTAATATAGTGAATTAACTGAATTATTGCGAAATTACCTTACCACTATTGCATTAGTACCTTATCTACTGCAAAATTACCCATGCATGTATGGACATAGTTTGTATCCAGTTATTAACAGTACCAATAATGCAAAGACTTTGATACTTCTGTAAAAAAGGTTGCACATATATGTATTTATTTAATAAAATTGTTTCCGGCTATTTTTCGTATTTTACTCTATTGAAATATTACTTATTATTCAAAATACTGCAAAATTAACTTACTTTACGCTATTCCTTATTACTTTGGCACTTATGTTCAGAGAAAGGCAGGTTGTTTTCGCGATATGGGGAAGAAAGTGTCACGAATATGACAACCCAATTTGGGGTGCAAATCATGAAAAGAAAGGCTTTGTTCAAATGTTCATAAGTTTGTTAAGCTTATGGGACTTAACTGCTGGGTTATCAGGCCCTAAACCTACAAACTACTTATGAAGTAACTTATACTGAAGACAACACAAACATCAATGCCCGAGGGAGGGTTCGAATCTCCGACGGGGAACGGCCTCACACGTCGGAGCATGCGTCTCAATGCCCTCGGCCACTCAGCCGTGGCCCTTCGTATTCCAACATATTTTCTTATAGCGAGTGTCACGTAGGAAGGCGGCTCAGTTTTCAGTTGTTCTTCGCATCCCCCCTCTAATACCGCACTAGCAGCCAATAATATTCTTGCTCCAGGCACGTGGACGGTAGCGAGTTATGCAGTGCTTCTCCCTCAGGCACAACTGTTGGTGTTTGGCTGCAGCTCCTCTCCTCAACAACGCTTTATCTATCGCTCCGCCTTTATGCGCGGAAGCTTCTTCCTAGCGATGCCAACTGTGCAACCTACCTACATAGGGCTCCCAGGTGGCTTACGGTTCTTTCTTGAGTACCTGAATGGCGAGGGTGGGGTCCCGAACTAATGCCGTTTTTCTTTCTTCTTTCCTCCATGAACTGGATTTTCTTTCCTTTGCCTCCCTTCCTACCTTTTGTGTCCCAGCCTCGTCGCCGCTTTTGTGTCTCGTGTCCGTCGTAGGTGTCGGTGGCCGAGTGGAATGAGACCGACACAGGAATAAAGATAGCACGCTGGTGCAGGTACGGAGGGGAGCAGCCAGAAACTATAAACACTAGAGTAAATTAGAAGAGATATATATTGCACAGAATGTATACAATACTTAACTTTTACATAGTACTGCAGAATGTTGATACATAGTTGTTAGAGGCCTGCCTAGTGCCTGTACAATAGCCAAGTCTTCACTGGTGCCTATCTGGTACCTATCTGGTCCTAACTGGTTGCTATCTCAGTCCCAAGTGAACGATGTCGTTCACTGGTGGCCACGAGCGGAGTTGCCGCAGATGGCGCTCGTGGCTGTCGTCGTAAGAACGCCGCGCCGTGCGTGCATGGCGGCGCGCGGCGAAAGTAGGTGGCGCGCACTTTGGACTTGTGCGACACCACACTACCCTCAAACCTTCCCGACCCCACTAAGGGTCTGACGCCCTTAGCAGTATGGTCTCCCTGCCTCAAACAAATAACCAACAACGAACTACAAAGGGACACATGATCAGCGTGATAAAATAAGAGAAATGCGGTAGAAAAGGGAGAAATGTAGGCACTCCTTCCTGCTTGCTTTTGGAGAATGGAACGGTAGAGAAAAAATGGTTCGATGAACCCTATGCCATGCACTTCAACGTGATTTACTTATGTGGATGTAGATACTCCCGGTACATCTGATGATCTGATAATGTTAGTAAATTCAGAGAAATTCGAGAGTATACTGAAGAAAGCTAGAGAAACGCACCGCTTTCCGAGACGAGGAGGCGTACTGGCCACAGTTCGAATCCGCCAGGAGTATTAATGAAGGGGGTCGGAGTGCCGGCCTGCCTGGATGTGATTTTTAGGCGGTTTTCCACATCGCCCTAGGTGAATACCGGGCTGGTCCCTAAGTTCCGCCTTAGTTGCAGGATTGGCAAATGATTTCGTAGCACTTTACACTTTCACACATATAACACTATACCCAGAAAGACATTTGGGGTACACATTTCCTCGCATAGGGCATGGGGTGGCGACACGAAAAGCATCTGGCCACCTGGAAATGTTAACACTCCGGATTTAACGAAGACGACCCTGCATGTGCGGGAACATGGCCAAAGAAGAAGAAGATGAATGACTGGAGAAGCACAATCTTCCGGTGTATCATTAGCATACAGAACGGCAGAGAGAGATATGGCTAAGGCAGATGAATGTCTTGGTTGCATCATTGCTGATGAATGAACAATGGGGCGCGTAAGGACTCGGCTCACTACACGGTTTCACAACGGCGGATTTGCAATGGAAATGGGCGTCGCGCCTGCATCGGTTACAGTGTCATCAGCGCTCTAATTGCATACGCGGATTCCACAGCGCAGATTTCGAGTGCTAAATATTCCGTTATTAAACGCAAGTTGCTCGCCGCTCGCGACGATCGATGCGGTATGTACGGCATCCCCGCGCCGGATGGTGCTGCGACACACTAATTATACGACGCGCAGACAGATTATCGCCGTAGCGCACGCGGCGAATTTGGCGCCGGAGGGCCGGTAAATATGTGACGGAGGCGCGCGCGAGTGGCCACCTGGGCAGGGTGTGACGTGCGCGGTGACGCACCGGAAGAGTGCCGGGGCGGGGGCGGGCGAGAGAGAGGGTGCGGGTGGGCGTGGGGTGTGAATAATAAAGGACGGCGACTGCGCCGCGCGTCACGGAGGATCGCGGGCCAAACGCTGACGCGACGTGTGAGGGATCTGCCGGCAGGGCTTAACGCGCGCGTGAAAAGCGAGCGTCGTGTGTGCGTGAGCTGGGGCATTCAGCGCGCTCCATCCTGTCACGGTCGCCAGTTCTTCCCCCTCGCACAGTGGCGATGCGCGCGTATTTCCAGCAGTTCTTTCCGGCTTTGTCCGTCCGCCGCTGCAGTACGGTCACGAATTTATGTTGTGAAACGCACAAGAGAGTGCCCTGGATTTTTTTGTTGCCCTCGTTGCTGGCGTGCGGCGGCGCGTACGAGCTGAATCCGTTCATTCGGTGCAGCCACTTTCACGCACTTCCCCTGTGCTGTGCTTTTCTTTGCATACCTTGTGTGAGTGAGTGTGTGTGTGTGTGTGTGTTTCTCTGTTGTTGAGATGGCATAAATCAGAGAGGGAGCGTGTCAAAATTACTACATACCGAATCGCCGTACACTGACACACAAATCCAGACACAGACAGAAACACACACACACACACACACATACACATACACACACTATAATCCTATATTACGCATGTGTACAACAGGCACAATATAGTAATTCAGAACTGAGAATCGCAACTGACGTATTTCTTTTCTGATCGAAATAGCGCAACAATCGCTGATCAGACGCATAGAAAAGGAATTCTGTGAATATGGGACTGCAGGTGGTTGTACAATGATGCACACTTGCCAGCTCTTTTAGGTGGGAATCTTCTGATTTTTTAATTTTTTTTTTTTTTTTTTTTTTTTTTTTTTTTTTTTTGTCGCTGTCAAAAGTCCTTTGCTCATTTGTCAGTTTAATCAATGTACATATTGAAATTCATTGAAATTATAAGTCGTGCGATACTTCTATATCTATTTCTACTCTGTCCCATACATTTGCCGATAACTGACGTACTGTACGTCATCTTTTCTCATTATACATAAATGAAGTACCTTGAGTGGTTTTATAATCAGCTGAAACCTTTCGAGTGGATAGTTGTGTTAGTTTCATATATGTACGGTGGAAACCTGTCGAGTAGATAGTTGTGTGTGTTACTTTCATGTATGAATTGCAGAAAGACAACTTTCATGTAAACATCAGTTTTACGCGATTCTAGGATTTTCATTCAATTGTACGAGTTCCAATATGGCAAAAAAATGTTTTCGGGACAGTTTTTATGCGCTGTCAAAGCCAGGAAACATCTGTTTTTTTTTTTTTTTTTTTTTTTTTTTTTTTTTTTTTTTTTTTTTTTTTAATTGCTGATAGAAGGGAAAGTGATTGTGTGATGTATGGCGAGAATGTAATGTATTTTTTTTAATTTAGAGCACAATTTGACATACATGCAGGAATGCTGAAGTAGCATAACAATCGACAGCATATTTTCAATATCAATTAGGGTCTCAAACAACCGCATCAAGAAACCTCTTTCCTCAATTACACAGAGCAATTACGACAGGAAAGTAGGTTTTAAATGACAATCATAAACACCTCAGACTGCGGCCGTTTAGTGGTATACGTGAGAAGAGTCACCTGATGAAAGTCATGCGATGGTGATTTCCACAAATATACACAGCAATAGTACCGCGTATAAACCACGAAGCAAGGCGATTCCTTAGGAGAACTGTCTTGTACTTGGGTAATTCATGTAAAAATGTTCTGATTAAGGTTCTGACGTGAAATCATCTGTCTGAACGAAGGATTGTAGGTGGAGCCAGACGCATGGGACAATATACTTTGTTAAAATAACACAATCACACGGAGTATCTTTACTTTACACGTTTCGACATCAGGCTGTAAACTGTGGGGACGACCTTTACATATATCTAATCCGGTATAATAAAGAGTAGTTTGTGCATTCTGACCTGTTATTTTATCGAAATACAGTTCTCTACCCCTCTTATGAATAATTCGTTCTGAGAGATAGTATTTTGGAAATCGTTAGGGAATTAAATGATCCGAGTTCCACTCATCGGAGACTGACCGAAAGTACCACATGCTCTTAGAAAATTAAAAAAAAAAAAAAAAAAAAAAAAAAAAAAAAAAAAAAAAAAAAAAAAAAAAAAAAAAAACACCATTAATTTATCAACCCAGTGGAGGGAAATTGGCACATTCTTGAGGATGTATCCAACACACGATCACATATGCACGTGAGTTCAGTCACCAGAACATGTGCAATGTCGAAGTTCATACCGTGTATACCATCCTTTTGCAATTCTCTCACAGGGATGATCGTTAAGGTGCCAGTGTACTCTTCCGAAATGGCCTGCATGCAGTTTCCACTTTGTGCCTCAGTTGGGCCAGATTTTGTGCTGGTCGTGCAGACCGCACAAGATGACGTGTCATCCGGTCCCCAAGAAGCTCAATGAGGGACAGGTCTGAGGACTGACGTAGACATTGAAGTGCAAGTTGGTTGGTACGGGAGAGATGTGGACGTGCATACCCTGTTGGAAAAGCACATCGCCTTGTTGGTGCATGAATGGTACCAAGACGAGTTGAATGATGCTCTCAATGTACCTTGCACTGCTCAATGTTCTCTTGGCGGGTACCATAGGAGAACGGTCAGTGTAGGATATGGCTCTCAACACCATGATGCCGGGTGTCAGCCCCGTGTGCCTCTGTCGTGTACAATCGATACTTTTGCCCTCTCCTGAAGTACGCCACACACGCGTACTACCGAGGTCATCAATAAAAATTAAATGTCTCCGTCCTTACATAAGCGGCTATCGCGACACCACTGGAGACGGTCTGAACCACGTTAGGGAAGGCGCATGATCATGCTCGGTACGTTGGACAACGTCATCGTCGAGGTGTAAGCCAGCAGGACCGGCCAACACGATCCCAAGGTCTGTCCCCCATTGAACATGTTTGCTACAAGATGAATCGTCAACTTGCGCGGTCTGCATGGCCGGCACGAAATCTAGCCCAACTGAGGCACTACGTGGAAACTGCTTGATAGGCCAATGCGCAAGAATGTATTCGGCACCTTTGCGATCGTCTCCATGGGAGAATTGCATTTTACATTGCTGCAAGAGAAGGGTATACACGGTACTAGCGTCGACATAGGGCACGCTTTGATGACTGCACTCGTGTGCGTATGGTTCAGCCAGTGTTATCGTGTGTTGCATACTCCTGAAGAACGTGTCAGTAAAATTTAGCGCTGATCGGTCGACGAATTCGAGGTGTCCTTTTTTCATTTTCCAGGGATCTATTTGAGACCGTTATCTCTCACCACGGACAACGCACTGCCCTTTGTATAGAGTTGTCCGTACTGAAATACAAAGGACACTGTCTCAAATAATGTGCGACGTACCATGAACGTACCAGTGCGATTTTCTGCGAAGTAGTGTCCCTTACTACTTGAACAGTATTTTTGTGCTAATGGCCTTCTGAAGGTGTACAGAGTTTGAAGCAAATCCGAGTTCCTGACGTCGTGGCAGCCCCCTGTTAGAAACTAGATTAGATTAGATTAGTACTTATTCTATAGATCATGAATACGATGATGTGGAATGTGCCAGGTTAATGAAAGGTGTCTTTACAAATTATTACTCTGTACTAAATATTACTTGACACAATTACTTTTATTTTTGTTTTTTATCTTTTATTTGTTTTCAGATTTACTAATTGATATCTAAAAATTCATCCATAGTATAGAAGGAGTTGCCATTCAGAAATTCTCTTAATCTTTTTTTTTATTTTTTTTTTATTTTTTTTTTATTTTATTATTTTTTTTTTTTATAAATGCTAGTTGGCTATCTGTAAGGCTTTTGATGCTGTTTGGTAGATGACCAGGGACTTTTGTGGCAGCATAATTCACCCCTTTCTGTGCCAAAGATATATATATATATATAAGATCACTAGCTCTTTAAATAAGTGTCTGCAGGATGATCTTGGATGGGATCCAGCAATTATTCTGATTACACGCTTTTGTGCTATGAATACGTTTTTACTCGGTGATGAATGACCCCAGAAAATAATGTCATACGAAAGCAGAGAATGAAAATAGGCATAGTAAGTTAATTTACTGACATGTATACCACAAAAATTTGAAATTGCCCTAATAGCATCAGGGAATGCGACAAACCTGAATGTGAGCATAACTGCATTCATAGGAAAGAGACATCGTGGCGAATGGAGATTTGCGCGTGGCGGGAGACTTGTAGGGAATAGTCCTTTGCAGTCGGGATGGTCACCGTGTCCTCAGTGGCGGAGTGGTCAACGCGTCTGCCTAGTGAGCAGGCGACCCCGGGTTCGAATCCCGGCTAGGCACAAATTTTCATTCACCCCACTTTGGTATTTCATCTAATTCTAGTACAGTAACGCCATAACTGATTATAAATTGCGATATATTTCATTCATTGAACGCTGTAACGTCGTCAAAAAAATCATAACAGTTCTGGTAATGAGCGTTTGTGTGAATACATCTCAATCCTTTAGATACAGGTTATGCAGTAGATCAGTTGAGAAACCATTTAATATTCTAAATGCATTTCTAATATTGCTCACTGGAAAAAAGTCCCACACAATACGACCTCTATAGATTAAGAAAATAATTGAGAAAAATCGAAACGCTGGGAAACAGCATTCATTTAATGTAGTAGATGCCGTTTCAGTTTGTTTTCCATGTCGAAAGCACCTGCGACGAGTAATGGCACAATACAGTTGTGGTCTGGCAGATAATGACTTACTACAGTACTGATAATGTCGCTCGCATGATCACCGAGTTTTGGTTTGAACTTTACAAATCAGTGCTTTGTCCTTCAATATTTCATTAAAATAGCAGACATTAAAAAAAAAATATGAATCTCACTAAAAATTCGTTCACATAAATTTGTGTTTTTTAAAAATAACACTAGCTGATAACTACCCGATTCGCTGGAGTTTGCGTGGTTTGTTAGCAGTTTTATGAAATTAATAATGGATAATAAAATATGCAATAAAAGACTTTTACGTTTTCCTTTTATTCGGATAAATATGTTCCATTTACATTCCTTGAATTAATTTATTTTACTGGTGTCCATGCGTCTGTTGAGGCTACTGTTTCCAGACATCTGTAACATTTACACGAGCCACTTTTCATTTCCCTTTCCTTTGATTATTGTAGTTCTAATTTTCAAATGTTTGTAGAGCTTATGGGACTTAACTACGGAGTCATCAGTCTCTAAACTTGCAAACTACTTATGCACTAGCTAATGCTAAAGTCGGCACAAACACCCATACCCGAGAGGGGATTCGAACCCCCGACGGGGAAAGGCCTGGCGCATAGCGCCTCAATGCGCTCGACCGCTCCGCCGCGGCGATTATTATATTTAATATTAGTAACATTAATAGTAAAATTTATTATTCATTCATCTGTAACTTTTAAAAAAGTTTGGAATATCCTTGAACATTCTCATACAACTGACAAGAAAATTTTGCACTGTGATTCGAAAAAGCAATGTAATCATTTATGAGATATTGCTACGGAAACTGCCCTTGCGTTTCACCAGAATTGATGCCTCCATAATATCGCTACCAATACTAGCGACGTAACAGTTGTGATTCTCAATGAGCTTAAATTTAGTAGAGGACTAGAACACGAGTTACAACGTTCTTTGTGGCAACCTGTGTAAACTCTGCCGCCACATTTTTGGTGGGCAGTATACTTGAGAGGAGTCTGTCTATCGTATGTTGTTGTTGAGTTTGAAGTGTTGTATTTAGTGTATATTGTCTTATTGTGTGTATAATATGTACTGCTGAAATATGCCTGAAGTGTGTTCACCATTTAAATGTACAAATCATCAAGTCATAAACTACAAGTACTCTACACAAGAACACCAACTATTTTGGCTTGTTTCATCTCTGTCTATACTCAAACAAAATTTCTGCCTTATTGCCTCTAGAGTGAAACTAGAGATTATCTATCCTGCAATTACCTTCCAGGGCATACCATTAAAATGATCCTTTTTCCACCTGGTGTTGGTGTGTTTTTGAGATATATCTTCTGCTGTTGGCCCTGTGTTTCATGTAACCACATTTAACAGTGTCTACACCTTCCTGAAAAATATTTTCATTTGTTTTTCACGAAACTTTACGGAGCATGGTTGACATGTAACCAGCGCAAAGTGTGGAGGCAATAGTAAGAGCCAGAATTTCTTCACTTGCTTTTATGTCTATCTTCTTTGCAGGGAATATGTACTTATTTCAGAGTGGCAACAACGAACGTTACTAATGATACGTTATTTCGGTGTGGAATGCTTTTGTGGCAACTGACCCAGGCGCATTGCCGTATTCTGGTGTCACTTGCGTCTTTGTACTCAAATTTGACGTAGCGAACGTTACTTGTTTCAGCGTAACCACAAGGTACATTAACGACACACTATTTTTATGCGGAATGCTTTTGTGACAGGTGACCTACGCGCATTTTTAACTGCAGTATCGTGTTACCATTATCGTCTTTGTATTCAAATTTCGCCCACCATAGTTCTCAATCAACCTTTTGACAGCAATTTTACAGGTTTTTATATTTATTACGTTTCGTAAACAAAAGATAAATATATACTAGACTTCATAAAAGCACATTAACAATAAAAGCAAATCCATGGTGACGATTGTTCGTCACAACAATTACTGTACACTGTAAGTTTCGCAGCTCGTTTAGGCCATGTGCTTGCATTAAAATCCACAAAAATATTTCCACAGCGACACTTTCGTTATCGTTGCAAACCTCGCCTAACTATAACACATCCAACTGGATCTGTATTACTGACAGGTTCGTGATATTTCATTACCGCGTTTTTTAGGAAATGTACTACCAGGCTCCTCAATTCGCAGCTTCGATAAAGTCGGATGGAACCTTATGCATATCCGCTTTCAATAGTCAATTCTTATTTAAAACGTGGAACTGTAAATAGGTAATATTGTCTAGTGGGTGTGGTATTCCAGCTGTCAGCCGATACCCCAAATAACACGGCGGACGCCAGTTCAATGTGCATATCGTTACAATTTTGTTAATTTCAAAGTGTTTGGTCAAACTATATTTCAATAGTGAAGAATTTAAGCACTATGCTGTTTGCTATTCTCGCTGCTGACTGTCCCAGCGCGGAACTACCTCAGCAGTTTTGTAACGCATAATCACGGAGTTAATTTATATCCGCCTCAGATCCAAGCCGTAGCAGATGATCAGTATGAAATTCTCTATGCAGAACTTTTCGATTGTAAGCAGTAATACTATTACTGATCTGATTATAAGACATAGAGATGAACCGTAATCTTCCATCCACTTACATCCATCAGTAACTAAATCGCCATAGCACAAAATGCGCCACTAAAGTTTCCAGTGCCCGGCTTTACTCGTAAGTCACATAGTTTATAGCTTTTCATAGGAGTATTTACTGCTTCATATATTACGGAGCTTTGCTCGCCACAGTCATCCATAACCACGAACCGCGACCTCACCGCCCTAGTGCATAATGCGTCACTCAAGACTACTCCGACGAATGAACGCTTTGCACTGAATGCTTCTGGCTACAAACTGAACCATAGAGGCACACTTTCATATTTATCTATCTGTAACAGCGGGCCCGGTAAAGCTTTACAATTGCTAAATACTGATGGGACTCGAAAATATACACTACACTTCAATTCCCAACCTTTCTACCATCAACTCTCGTATCATTATGCTTATCCTTCTTTGCCTTTTTTAACTACTCTCTGTATTTGCTAGGTGAAATGCCGGTGTCGCTCAGTTATTGATTTATTCCAATATTCAGTTAGTCCATGCGGTCCTCCCTCCTCTCCTTGTTCTCTCTCTCTCTCTCTCTCTCTCTCTCTCTCTCTCTTCATCAACCTCTGTTTACACCTGCTCCACCTACGCCATTTCCACCACTTGCTTCCTCTGTCCATTCCCCTTTCTCTGTCATCACCTACATACTCTCTGCCAATCTCCTTTCCCCTCTCTATGCTCGCTACTCTGTACATAGAGAATTACATATATACACCAAATTTCATGGTGATATGTCAGACGGTGTCGAAGTCTTGAGTGTTCAAGTCTGTTCTAAAGTAGACTCGCTATGCATTGTACAAAATCGTATGAAGACAGTGCCATTTCTCCTGTTTCAAAAGTGAAGTGTTGGAACTTGACAATAAAGTTCGGTGAATAGTCCTGTAACATGAACGTAGATGAACTATGGATTAAATTTACTGTCTTTTGAAATAGTGAAATCAAATGTTTGTTAAGATTATGGGACTTAACTAAGGCGTCATCAGTCCCTAAACTTACAAACTACTTATCAACTACCTTATACTAAGGACGGCACAAATATCCATGCCCGAGGGGGGATTCGAACCCCCGACCGTAGTGGCCGTGCAGACCGTGATTGGAGCGCCTCAGTCACCTCGGCCACCGCGGCCGGCCTTGAAATAGGGTCCTCTCATAATTATGCACCGATGAGCTTGGCGATATGTTGATGTTGTGGTCATCAGTCCTGAGACTGCTTTGATGCACCTCTCCAACCTACTCTATCCTAAGTAAGCCTCTTCATCTTCTCATAAGAACGGCAACCTACACCCATTTGAGTATGCTTACTATATTTATCTCTTGGTCTCCCTATGCGATTTTTATCACAAACTCTTCCCTCCAATGCTAAGTTCACAATTCCTTCATGTCTAAGAATGTGTCCTAACAATCGATCACTTCTTTTAGTCAAGGTACGCCAGAAATTCCTTTCCTCACCAAATCTGTTCAGTTTCTCTTCGCGATGGAATCGCCTAATCTTCAGCATTCTTCTGTAACATCACATTTTAAAAGCCTCTATCCTCTTTCTGTCCGCACTGTTTATCGTCCAGGTTTCATTCCTATATAAGGCAACAATTCACACAAATGGCTTGGGGAAAGGACTTCCTTATGCTTAAATTAATAGTCGATGTTAATAAATTTATCTTTTTAAAAAACGCTTTTCTTCCCATTGCCACTCTGCATTTTATATCCTCTGTACTACGACCATCGTATGTTACTTTACTTCGCAAGTAACAAAACTCATTTACCAGCTTTATTGATTCGCTACCTAATTTAATTCCTTCAGCATTGCCTGATTTTCTAAGACTGTATTCCATTACCCTTGTTTCACTCTTGTTAATGTTCATCTTATATGTTCCTTTCAACACACTGTCCATTCCGTTTAATTGTTCCTCAAGGTCGTAATTCCTTCAGCATTGCCTGATTTTCTAAGACTGTATTCCATTACCCTTGTTTCACTCTTGTTAATGTTCATCTTATATGTTCCTTTCAACACACTGTCCATTCCGTTTAATTGTTCCTCAAGGTCCTTTGCTGCCCCTGTACTGGAAACTTTGCACGATGGTGTTCAAAAGCATCATCACGTTTCGTTCGATCTCAAGAATAGCGTGAAATCTCTTTCTTTCCTATCACAGGGAGTTTGAGTCGAGGTAATAAGAGGAAGTCTAGAGAATTGAGATCTGGTGCGTATGCTACATGGTCAAGTTGAACCACCTTCCTTTTGGGCACGACCTATTGGCTGTAATAGGGCGGGCGTTGTCGCGAACAAAGAACCAGGTAAGTTACGCGTAGAAGTTGCATAGAACGAGTGAAAAATTCAGCGGACCTCGCAGGAATCAACGTCGTTCCCTCATGTAGACATTTCGTGAGGATAATGCATTGACTAACAACAAGGCGCTGAGCATCGTTTAGATGCGTGATTTTTCCTCTCTGACGTTGTTTCGTCTAGGTTATGTCGGCAAATGACATTCTATTGTTTAAATTGTTCAAATGTTTTGTTAAGCTTAAGAAACTTAACTACGAGGTCTTCAGTCCATAATCTTACAAACTACTTATGAACTATCATATACTAAAGACGACACAAACATCAATGCCCGAGGGGGGACTCGAATCCCCGACCGTAGTGGCCGTGCAGACTGTGACTGGCGCGCCGCAGACCGCTCGGCCACTGCGGCATGCTGTTTCCACTCTTTGCCTTTTCGTTTCATGGTTGTACCGGAGGTACCATGTTTCATCTTCAGTAGCAACACGGCTGAAGAGATTGTCCCATCCGCCGTTTCGACAAAACCTTATGAGGCTTAAACGTGTCTGCTTCTGATCTTCTGTCAAGTGATGTGGCACAATACGACAAAACATTTGCCCTGACGTCTTGTTAAGGATTTCTCGCTCTGATTCACGGATAATCTGACGTTTACCCGCATTTATGCGTACAGTTAATCGACGATTGTTCGTGATTAACGCCCTCACTGTCTCTATGTTTCCGTCCGCTAAGGGGATTGTCAGCAACAGTTTTCCAGTCTCCTCGAAAACTCGTACAAGAACTACAGGGGTAGGGGTTTAAATTGATCTTTTGCTCGTACATGGTCCTGTTCTCAGTTCCAAACGAACGCACTAAATAAACACTTAGACCAACATGTCTAACACGCTACACCCACGGCGTTCCGGTCCTGTACGTGTCCTTCTGGATACGGAAAATGTTCCACTGCTGCCCGGGCCAGCACATTCTCCAGATCTCTCACCAATTGAAAACGTCTGGTCAATGTTCGACGAGCAACTGGCTCGTCACAATACACCAGTTACTACCCTTGCTGAACTGTGGTATCGTGTTGAAGCTGCAATGGTATCTGTACCTGTACACGTCATCCAAGCTCTGTTTGTCTCAATAACCATGCGTATCAAGCCCGTTATTACGGCCAGGGGTGGTTGATCTGGGCACTGATTTCTCAGGATCTATGCACCCAAACTGCGTCGGTCAGTTCTAGTGTAATGTATTAATCCAATAAATACCCACTTATCATCTACATTTGATTTTGGTGTAGCAATTTTAATGGCCAGTACTGTATTATCACTTATATTGCGAGTAAATGTGTCTGAGTATCACGCGATTATTTCACCTAAAACACAAAATTAATAGATCTATAATGTCGTTACGGTTATAATTCGTTGACGGTAACTGCCGTGTGGGATGAACAGATGTAACGATAAACCGTTGAACGTCGTCCGCCCACAGATAGCGTTGTGATGACATAGCTGCCAAAATATGCTGTAATTTGGAATGTTTACGGCCATTAGGTACAATGAGATCTCAACGTGTGATGCTAGCAGGCGCAATGTCATGGAGACGGACACGTGGTTCCTACAACCACCGGAGCATGTTCGAAAGGGGTCATATGTGGACTTAAGACTGGTGGAGTGATGCTTCCAGAGATTTGGCACACAATGTGGGCGTGCTGCGTCAGTTGCGCAACGATGCTGGGTGAAATAGTTACGTGAAGATTCTCACTTCCGTAGACGTGGTTCTGGAGATGCACTTCGTGCAGAGATCTGTAAGCACGGCTTTTGCAGCCCAGATAATAGGGTTTGTAAGCCCAAAATTGTCAACACTGACTGTTACCAACAGGTTACTATCAGTGGAAGCACAGGCCCGCACTCCGCTATCCCGTAAAAGAAAAAAAAGAGGAAAGTTGATATGTATGTAGTAACTGTGGGTCGTGGGGGCGGCTGCTGCAGTGCTGCTGGCCACCAGAGCCGCGGCAGGCCGCGCTCCTCTCCCCTCTCCAGAAGTGGTGTTTTTGTTTAACGTTCTGTATGTATTGGTTCGGAAGCTCAGTGCCGTTTGTCACATTTCAAACGGACGACCGACGGTTTTAAATGGTTAAAAAAAAAAAAAAAAAAAAAAAAAAAGTCTTCCACTCACGCCAAAATATCAACGCACACAGCGTGGCTGGTGCCATCAGAGGATGACTTGGTAGATGAGATGGTCGGCTGTGGTTCTGGGCGAAGATAGCAGATTCTGCCTGCACGTCAGTGACGATCGTTGGCGCGTATGAAGTACGCCTTGCAACCGCTGTTTTGTGATGTGCAGTCCTCCAACATATACTGGCCTCACCCCAGCCATTACGGCCTGCGATGCGATAAGCTACAACTGTCGTTGACCTTCTGTGTTTGTACAGGGAACCGCCCAGTACCAGAAGGCTGATAGAAGACTTATTGTTTGCCACTCTTGCAACAAGGAGATGGATTTGTTGTTCCAACAGCATAACGATGGCCCACACACCGCACATGATTCTCAACGCGCTTCGCAAGACGTGCAGGACCCTCCCTGGCTGCACCCTTTCTGGATTTGTTTCCAATTGAGTGCGTGTGGAATATGATGCCACAACTGGCGCATATGAAAATTTGTGAAATGAACGTACTGCTACTGTTGTCAAACTATTCTGACACAGGGTGTTACAAAACGGTACGGCTAAACTTTCAGGAAACATTCCTCACACACAAATAAAGAAAATATGTTATGTGGACATGAGTCCGGAGACGCTTAATTTCCATGTTAGAGCTCATTTTCGTATTTCTCTTTAAATGTGATGAGGCTTCATTCCATCGTGATCAAACTGTAAATTTTCACAATCAACATGTTTGGGCTGACGAGAATCCGCACGCAACGTTTGGGCAGGAATTGTTGGTGATGTCCCGATTGGGCCTCATGTTCTTCCACCTACGCTCACTGGAGCACGTTATCATGATTTCATACGGGATACTCTACCTGTGTTGCTAGAACATGTATCTTTACAAGTACGATACAACATGTGGTTCATGCACGATGGAGCTCCTGCACATTTCAGTCGACGTGTTCGTACGCTTCTCAACAACAGATTCGGTGACCGACGGATTGGTAGAGGCGGACCAATTCCATGGCCTCCACGCTTTCCTGACGTCAAACCTCTTGCCTTTCATTTATGAGGGCATTTGAAAGCTCTTGTCTACGCAACCCCGGCACCAAATGTAGAGACTCGTCGTGCTAGTATTGTGGACGGCTGTAATACATTACGTCATCTCCAGGGCTGCATCAGCGCATCAGGGATTCCATGCGACGGAGAGTGGATGCATGTATCCTCGCTAATGGAGGACATTTTGAACATTTCCTGTAACAAAGTGTTTGAAGTCACGCTGGTACGTTCTGTTGCTGTATGTTTCCATTCCATGATTAATCTGATTTGACTAGAAGTAATAAAATGAGCTCTAACATGGAAATTAAGCGTTTCCGGACACATATCCACAAAACATATTTTCTTTCTTTGTCTGTGAGGAATGTTTCCTGAAAGTTGGGCCGTACCTTTTTGTAACACCCTATATATATATTACGCGTTGACTCAACGCCCAGAGATGGTGGTTCTGGATACTGATTTCTCAGGATCTATGCACCCAAATTGCGTGAAAATTGAGTCACATGTCATTTCTAGTATATTTGTGCATTGAATACCCGTTTATTACCTGCATTTCTTCTCGGTGTAGCAATTTAATGGCCAGTAGTGTATTTCGATTTTTCAGCGCCACCTCACGGGTCTGATTATGAATCTAAACATCCAGGTTCCCATTGAAACATATAAAAAAGAAAAAAAAGTCAACAAAATCAGTCGAGAGGTTTAGAACGAATACAGTGATTGCGTCATGCCTTTTTGCTACATGTGTTGTTGAAGCTAATTCTTTTTGGACATTTACTATAATTAGTACATGGCTCTGTAATAACTGAAATGAAATTTAAAAAATGAACAAATAAAAAAATTAAAAAATTACAATGCACTGTTATATGGTATTAAAATGTAGTTTGAAATCGATTTTAATAATAATGTCGTGTTACTCTGTGGGCCTTTGCAAGTGTTTTCAAGTGGACGCCACTTCGCTGACTTGCATGTCCCTAACCTACCCTAAGTTATGCAACAGGGAAAAGGAGATCTACAGTTTAACGTTGAATAAAAAGCGTGTTGTTTCTGGCGAGTCTGAAAGCAAAAATCCGTGATTCCAGTAGATTTCGATCCAGTGACCTTTCGCTCTGCAGTGGAATGCTCTATATCAAGCCCAAACTTAAAGCCGGCCATATCTTTAGATACTTAGCGAACCTAGATGACAATATCTGCAGTAAAATATATTCAGGCGATTAATCGCGATAAAAGGTATTCTTTCTTTTAAGCTGGGTCAAAAATAACAAAATGTATAAAATTTCATTAAGAGCAGTTGAGTAGTTTTGCAGAGAAAGGTGACAGTTTATTTATATATTGACATTACCTTGGAAATGTCATGAGCAGTGATCAAAGATTTATTGCTTCAAAATCTGGTCTGATTAGAACCGTCGCCTCAACCACATTCGACTTTGGCCGCCATGAACAGTTCATTATTTTAACGTTTAAAGGCTTTTATAATCCTCATCTGAAGATAAAATTCACACTCAGCACCAATTAAATTTTGTGGTAGTCTAACGGTAAGCATGAAGGTCCGGGTTCGATTCCCGGCCGCATCGCAAATTTTAATTCTATGCTTCAGATTTATCATTGTCTTTGACTTATTCGAGACGAAAATCCGTCTCAGGGATTGTTTATTTTTATTAAATTGATATAAATTTTGTACATTCAGAAAATAATATATGTGAAAATCTTTTTCTTGGTCCTAAATCCATTATAATTATCCCCCTTCCCCGACCCTCCCATTAAGGACATGCTGCTTCCAAAAGCTTATAACTGCAATTTCGCCACGTAAACAGTAGACGAAGCGTTTCGTTTCGACCGGGCAGCAGTGTTCGTTCCCGCATATCTGGTCGTTGCGATCGATTACAACATTCAGCTGTGGATGACAGCGCCTGGTGGGTTGTGACGAGTGCTCACTTTGAGGTGGGCTACTGTAGGCGATAGCAGTGCCTGAAAATGGCCGCCCCGTGTACGGGTAAAAATTTAATATCACGCAGAGAGGGGATGGACAGGGTGGTGGTGAGTGCATTCAGAAGCTATTTTCTGTGCTCCCCTCACCCCTACCAGAGGGGTATGAAACAGCGCGCGAGAGGTGACAAAGTACTTTGGCAAATGGACGCTTTTTGTGAAGTCCTTGCTTCGTGATAAGACTCATTCTAGTACAGAGATGCAACTTGAGCTGTTGTATACAACGCGCAGAGGTACAAAAAGTAGAAGCTAGATACACAGCGTTTTGCGGCAGAAAGTGGAGGAGAAAATGTCGCAGAGTTGCACAACAGCTCGCTAGCTCCCTATGTGCTGCTGTCGTGATAAGAACAGAGGAAAGCTTTTAGCATTCTCAGGCGCACACATAAATTTCAGTGTGAATTATTACATTCAAGATTTTCACGATGAATGTTGTGTCGTTAAATGAGCCATCCTTCATCCGTTAAGTTCATTGACAAATTAATTACTGGCATGCATTTTGGAAAAATATAGAGTACACGATAATCAATTTTCCCGTCGTCAAGGGTTTCGAGCGCTGTTTTTTCGAGCAATGAGTAATACGGGCGTCATCTTCTGTAGACCGACTTGTATTATAAAAGATGACTGCTTGTTATGTACTGACTGCCAGCTAGGTAACTAGATACGACACACATAATAGACAAGTCTAGTATCAGAATAGCACCGTCAGTGAGGGGAAGAGAGCGACCGAGAATATGATGTAGGCGATCGATAAAGACAAGATTAAAGAGTAGGAATCTGCGCTGGAACCAAATACACCCCGTGCCGTTAAAATTGCTACACCAAAAAGATGGCTTGCTACATACGCGAAATTCAACCGAAAGGAAGAAGATACTGTGACATGCAAATGATTAGCTTTTCAGAGGATTCGCACAAGGTTGGCGCCGTTGGCAACACCTACAAGTGCTGACATGAGGAATGTTTCCTACCGGTTTCTCATTCACAAAGAGCAATAGACTGGCGATGCCTGGTGAAATGTTGTTGTGATGCCTCGTGTAAAGTGGAGAAATGAGTATCATCACGTTTCCGACTTTGATAAAGATCGGATTCTAGCCTAACGCGAATGTGGTTTATCGTATCGCGACATTCCTGCTCGCGTTGGTCGCGATGCAATGACTGTTAGCAGAATATGGAATCGGTGGGTTGAGTAGGGCATACGGAACGCCTAGCTGGATCCCAACGGCCTCGTATCACTAGCAGTCGAGATGACAGGCATCTTATCCGCATGGCTGTAATGGATCGTGCAGCCACGTCTCGATCTCTGAGTCAACAGATGGGGATGTTTGCACGAACAGTTCGAGGACGTTTGCAGCAGCATGGACAATCAGCTCGGAGACCATGGCTACGACTACCCTTGACGCTGCATCACAGCCAGGAGTGCCTGCGATGGTGTAACCAACGACGAACCTGGGTGCACGAATCACAAAACCTCATTGTTTCAGATGAATGCAGGTTCTGTTTACAGCATCACGATGGTCGCTTTCGTGTTTGGCGACATCGCGGTGAACGCACACTGGAAGCAAGTATTCGTCATCGCCATTCTGGCGTATCACCCGCCTTGATGTTATGGGGTGCCATTGGTTACACGTCTCGGTCACCTCTTGTTCGCATCGACGGCACTTTGAACAGTGTCAGATGTGTTACGAGTCGTGGTTCTATGCTCCATTCGATCCCCGCAAAACCTTACATTTCAGCAGGATAATGCACGACTGCATGTTGCAGGTCCTGTACGGGCCTTTTTGGATTCGGTAAATGGTCGACTGCTGGCCTGGCCAACACATTCTCCAGATCTCTGACCAATGGAAAACGTCTGGTCAATGGTGGCCGAGCAACTGGCTCGTCACCATACGCCAGTCACTACGCATGATGAACTGTGTTATCGTGTTGAAGCTGCAGGGGCATCTGTACCTGTACACGCCATGCAAGATCTGTTTGACTCAATGTTCAGGCGCCTAGTATAATATATTTTGTCCAATGAAAACCCGTTTTTCGTTTCTCCTTGGTGTAGCAATTTTAATGGCCAGTAATATATTTATTGGAAATGGTAGAAAAATAGAGAAGCGCCGTTAATGCCCCAGTCTGTGCTAATGTTTGATAAAGGGGAAACAAGGATCGTGATAATGACTGACTTTTATGAACCTTATTATTGAGGAATATGAAACATCTCCCCATTCTCAGGACAATTGCGAGCCATCTCCGGGAAAGGAGGGGGGGAGAGGGATGTAGAGTCAGGCTTAGCGTGACGTGGGTCACCGAAAGTCCCATGAGCCTAATGTTTGGCTGATACCCTTCGAACCAGTTATGCATCAACGCTTTACTGGATATTGGAGCGTCAGGAAAATTTTAAATGTTTGTAAAGTTTTGGCACCTAATTGCATTGGTCATCGGTCCCTTAACTTACAAACTACTTAAACTAACTGATCCTAAGAACAACAAATACACTCATACCCAAGGGAGGTCTCGAACCTCCGACGGAGAACGGCCGCGCGTACCGCAGCAAGGCGCCTTAGTGAGCACGGCTATTCCACCGTGGCCACGAAGATTTGCACAAACGTTTTTCTCGTCTTACATTCATATTTGATACATTGTACGATTTTTGTTTGTTAAATTCGCGAATAAAAATGAGCAGAGGAATTTCTATTTATATAAAAGCGAAGTGACACTCATTCATACACTCACTCCCTGACTAAACACGAAATCTCGAAAACTACTTCACCTATGAAGCTGACATTTGGTAGGAATGTAGTTTATAGGTTTCAGACGCCAGCTACGAAATGATTTTGCGATAGGACCGATAGTTCAGAAGATATGACATCATAAACAATAAAAGTTTCCCTGTCTGGCGGAAAGTGATTCTGTGACTTTATCAGTCCACTATTTCAGAAGGAGAGCACTAAGCGACTAGCAACAAACTTTAAACATAATTTCAGACATTTGGGAAATGACAATCCAGGCAAAATGATGAAAGGAAATAACTTTGTCGCTTAGTACTTTTTCGGCGTTCATGCAGTAAAATTACGGCATTTGGCAAGACGCTACAATTTATTACTCGTACACTATTAACTGTTTTCGTGAGAAATATTAGACAGCATACACACATACCACTGAATGTACGTTCAAAATAATATCGTATTACGACATATAGGTCAGATGCTATGCCGTCAAAGACAATGAAATGCATGAAAATTCTCCGCGATAAGCAAAGTTCATGAGATATGGATTGATAAACAATTAGGATAATCAAAAACCGCCTCATCAGGCATGACGATCTGATTTATTGCGTCTTTCCTACTATCTCTGTTCGCGACGTATTTTGCAGACTTTTTACAAATACACCACTGGATGAACCTTCGAAATAATATCGTATTAGGACATATAGGTTAGGTGCTATGACGTCAAAGACAATGAAATGTACTATGTCTTTACTACCAACTCCATTAACAACACATTTCGTAGTCAGTTTCCTAATATTCCACTCTACAAATCTGGTAAATAATTTTTTTTGTTATACACATAATTCAGGACGTATTGTATATATAAAGCGCAAGGTCAGTAACGCACTCACTGACTGACTAAACACGAAATATCCAAAACTAATGCACATATGAAGCTGAAATTTTACCGGTGTATAGTTTATAGGTGGAAGACATCAGCGAAGAAAGTATTTTGCGTAAGGACAGAATTAAGGTGCATGGGGGATGATACTTTTACTACAGACTGACGAAATCTACGGTTTCACTCGGATCTTCACGAAATTTTACAAGCTTGACCTTCAATACAAGAGAAAGGTCAGCGTATACCTAAAGTTTCATACGGTGCATGGGGGAGGGTATCTTGCAACATAAAAATGTATGCCTAAATACTTTGGTCGTGTCGTAAGTTGAGAACAGTTCGACCGATTTAACATATCTATTTGGGTCGTTTTCTTATTCTCAGAACAAGGGTTGTATGAATTAAAACTGGAAAATTTGAGATCATCGAAGTGCATTTTTCAATGTGACCCTGTTTTTATTGCATACAAATCCATAGTTTTTTTCGATATTGATGACATTTTGCATATGTGAGCTTAAGAGGAATGTCACTGTCTGTATAAAATTTCGGTCGTTGCATGATGGAGAGTACTTAACATACGGACTTTGACAAAATACATAGTTTTGCTTCGATCTTGATTAATTTTTGCACACTTGACCTTTAAACTAAGATGAAGGTCACTGGGTACGTAAATGTAGGTACGGAACGTGACAGAGGATAACTTTGTAAAAAATCTTTGCCGAGAGAGGGAAAGGTGGGAACGAACAGAGAGAGATGGGAGAGAAAGAGATGGATGCACAGACAAGAGGGAAGGGGAGGTGGACTATGAGAGTGTGAAATAAATAAATACCCGGGCTACAACGGGTTTAAAGGTAGTTTATGTTTACAACTGACTGAGATCCGGAATCCTAAAAAGCCATGATACGTAAAAGCCCATCTTTAAAAGCCGTCGCGAAGCACGGGCATATAAACTAGTATGATGTAAAAACACTGCTTCCATAATCTATCATTTTACCTTAATATGGTCCAATGTAAATGATGTTCTATCTATGTCTTTCACCCGAAACTCCTGAGGACAAGGGTTTATTTCTCTCCGATACCAATCTATTTCATCGCTTATTGGGATAAAAATAACACCGACCAAGGTACCGCGGTGGTAACACACTGGACTCGCAGTCGGGAGTACTGTGGTTCAAATCCACCTCCAGCCATACAGATTTAGGTTTTCCGTGACTTTCCTAACTCACTCCAGGAAATTCCGGAATTGTTGCTTTAAAAGGGTACGGCCGCTTTCCTTCACCATCCTTACCCAACCACTCCGAGCATAATTTCCGTTTCTAATGACCACGCTATCGATGGGACGTTAAGCTGTAAGCTTCCTTCCATAGAAATAAGAAAAGAGTAATATCAATGATTAACCATATCGCTGTTATGTAATATTATTTATTTGAACACGACGGTCTCGTCTCAGCTTAAACTGCCATTATCAAGTTTTCTTGGTAACAGTGAAGTGACGTCAAAAACAATTATTTTCATTAAAACATCTATATAGTTACGTTCGTATTTATGCACAGTGTAGATTTCTGCTCCGTGAAACGTAAATATCTTTCTCCTTGTATAGATTTTGTTTCTTTTCGGTGTTGATGAAAAAACAAAGGAAACAACAGAATACAGTTTAAGAACACATGAAACCATTCGTATGACGAGAATGAGCTGGAATAGATGTTAGTATAAGTTAGAAGACACCATTAGAATCTCTTGCTTCTGCGCATGCGCATTGTGCACCATATTCGGTAATTTAGTACTCCCTGTTCGACAACATCTTTAGATTATTGAAGTCATAGACGGGCTCGCGATTGGATTCGCTGCTGATTTACACACAGCCACGAAAGAACCAGGCATTTCGAGTAGTCGCCCGTGTCAAACGGTATTTATACACTGATCAAAACAATTAGATGATCAGTAGAGATAACTAGGTTATAACGTATTGCCATCCGCAGAATGAACTAAAATGGTTAGACGTCTTTTTGTCGGGTCTACGGAATCGAGACAACAACACCAACAACATTACGGCAACCGAGATAGTGGTAATAACCGAAAGTTGCTGCAGACGGTTTTTGTGTTGACTTGTGTTTACCAAACAAATTACACAAGCAGTTGGTTCAGACAGCGTAGTGACCAGGTAGTGCACGTAGTGCAATGCAACAACAACGTGACTTACCCGAAGCTATGGCATGGCGAGCCATAAAAAGGTTGGAAGCGGGACTGACCCACAAAGAGGTGGTTACAGCTATTGGAGTCACTCAAATATCCAAGCCCTGAACGCGATTTCAAACAGTAACCATTAAAAACAGGGAAGGGTTACATCAGCAAGAGATGACCGTTATCTCCGGTGAACAGCGAGGGTGACAGCAACTCAGCTGCAACGCTCCATCCAGGCATCAAGGGGATCCGAAGTATCAACAAAATCACTCCAAACGTCGCCTTTCGGGAATGTGGCCTCTACGCACGGACGTCTATTGTGTGTGTCCCATCAGTACGATGACACCATTTAGCCCCCAGAAATTTGTCGGGAAAATATCAGGATTGGGTTCAGCTCACAGATGAGTCGGTATTTTGTGTTGACCTAGAGAATCGTCATTCAGTCACATGGCGAGAAAGTGGAATTCAGAACAATCTAGCCTATGTGGAAACATATAGTGGTGATGGACGAATTGTATGGACAGGAGTCAGTAATGTCGAACGTACGAACCTCTATGTTGCTCATAATAGCACTTTGACTGGTTAAAGGTAAAGTGACGATATCGTTCGACCTATTGTTGTGCCTCTGTTTTGGCGCAACGGAAATTTATCTACTTAACTCGTGAAGCGAGCAGCCAAATGTTAGAAAAAACACAATAAAACTACAGAATTCATTTTAAGAAAAATGAGATGTGTGAAATGAGGAACACAGGGAGTAATTAATTTAGAAAATTTCTCTGTATTCTGAGAATAACTTAGGTGTGGGGGAAGAAAAGATAAGTTATAAGAAATGCACCACCCGTACAATTTAGTTCCACAAGTTATTATTACTATTGCCCTTAATAAAACTTGAATCTGCCCGTATATGAACGTGGAGCTATGTGGAAAACACTCATACACACAGGAATTAAACACGAAAAACACACACATTCAAAACGATCAATCTCACCTGGGCAAGAAACTCAAATAAAATTTTCCTGAACAATTCTCCTCGTAGTATGGAATACGGCACAGATTTGTGACTGGCTGGAAGACTTCCTAAGTAATAGAACGCAGTACGTTGTTCTCGACGGCGAGTATTCATCAGAGACGAGTGTATCGTCAGGCGTGCCCCAGGGGAGTGTGATAGGACCGCTATTATTTTCTATCTATATGAATGATCTGATGGACAGAGTAAGTTGTAATTTGCGGCTGTTTGTTGACGATGCTGTGGTGTATGGGAGGGTGTCGTCTGAAACTGACTGTAATAGCATACAGGACGACTTAGACAAAATTTCTAGTTGGTGCGAAGATTGGCAGCTAGCTCTCAATGTAGAAAAATGTAAGGTGATGCGCATGAGTAGAAAAAACAATCCCATAATGTTCGAATACAGCATTAGTAGTGAGCATGTGAGGATAGTTGTGAGTTAGGCGGACAGCCGATTTCGGTTTATTGGGAGAATTTTGGGAAGATGTACTTCACCTGTAAAGGAGACCGCGTAAAAGCGCTTGTACGATCACGTCTTGAGTATTGCTCAAGTGTTTGGGACCCGCAGCAGATCAGTTTAAAGGAAGACATATAGGCGGTTCAGAGGCGAGCAGCTAGATTTGTTACCGGTAGGTTCGACCAATGCGCGAGTGTCATGGAAATGCTCCGGCAACTCAATTGGGGATCGCTGGAAGAAAGACGACGTTCTCTTCGTGAATTTCTGTTAAGTAAATTTAGAGTTAATTCAGAGTGCAGTACCATCTTGCTGCCGCCTACTTACATTTCGCGTAAAGATCACAAAGACAAGATAAATTAGGGCTCGTACGGAGGCATATATGCATTCTTTTTTTCTCGTTCAATTTGGGAGTAGAATAGGAAAGGAAATGCCTAGTAGTGGTACAGTGTACCCTCCGCCACGCACCTTACGGTGAATTGCGGAGTATGTATGTAGATGTAAGGAGAAATAATTACTCAGATAATTTCTAAATACAAAACTAGCAACCTGATAAAAGTTTAAGTTCTAACAAGATGCACTCCTCTCAGCATGATCCCAGACAAGTATTCACTACGAAGGCCCAAGGAAGAATGAAGCCCAGACCACGCGCAGGACGCTCCCAGGCCACTCTTGTGCTGGGGTGCATTCAGCGCCATTCACTACCAACTTAAGCTACTAGGGAAACACTTTTGTCTCCCCTAACAGCTCAGAGCGGCTTACTCAGGTAATCCCTCTGTTCTACAAAGGTTGGCACAACCTTACCAGAACAAGAACGACTGGCCCTCGACAAACACTGTATTTACCTGCAGCAGAAGGCCGAGCAGACGATGAAAGAGGGCATGCAATACTAACTACAAGACGAGGCTGTAAAGCTCGAAGCACTGATTATTCGATGTTAAAGCAAGCTTCCACATTCATACAAATATACAAATACACACACACTGGAGGAAAATATTCATAAATGTGTGGGGCAAGAACATAAATAGCAATTTAAATAAATTAATTAGCATCCTAATCAGTTAATTAAATGAGTAAAATACACAACGGATGAATTTTAAATTTACCAACAATGGCACTGATACATTTATGTGTGTGAAATAACATTTGGAACATGGTCACCAACTCGGTGGACGTGTTTCAACCTGATTGCCTACTTATTTTCAGCAGTGTAAATCCAGGTTGTATATAGATCAGTGAGTTTTAGTTTTCTGTCTCCTCTGAATCTTGAATAGAAAATAAAAATGTTTCCATTAACAAATTGCGATTTTAGATAATAAAAATCGTAGGCGAAGTAGGAAATTTAGTGAAATTGCCGGCCGCGGTGGCCGAGGGGACTGAGGCGCTCCAGTCACGGTCTGCGCGGCCACTACGGTCGGGGGTTCGAAACCCCCCTCGGGCATGTATATTTGTGCCCTCCTTAGTATTAGCTAGTTTGTAAGTTTAGGGACTGATGACCCCATAGTTAAGCCTCATAGACTTTACAAAAATTTGAACATTTTTAGTGAAATTTAGTAAATATCGTCCAATCGAATAGTGTCATGACGGGTAATTTTGTCTCTGTAATATCGCAAGGAACCGTGTTCCCCACTCACAATCGGTCGCAAATTTTCGGCGCAGTTAGCGGTGTAGCGACGCCGTGTTGTGCCTCAGAGGCGTAATTCACACCTCGCCCAACCCCCCCCCCCCCCCCTGTCCCGAGCTCTCCCGGATCATCTGGACTGATTTGCATAAAAAGTACGCGCGAATCGGCGGCTAAGCGGTGCTGCCGGATTTGAAAACAGCCGTTAATCTTGTTTAGAATTCTGCTTGCCTGTGCGGCGCGCGCAGCTGCCAATTACCTCATTGTTGTGGGGCGGCGCAGTTTTTTCCGCTAATGCGGTTGGACGGACGGACGCGTGCGTGGCCCAATCAGACGCGCGGCATTTCATTAACATTATGAAAACGCGCGCGGAGTTCCGCCATTAGTTTATTGGCGCGCGCGAAACAAGCGAACGAGATAAGCCGCACGGCGCCGGTGGGCAGCAGGGCGTCCTTTCATCCGCTCCATTTCGGAGAGACGTTATCTCCGCTCTCAACGGAAGCATCGCAAGTCTGTGTGTCCGACCTCAAAAGTTCTCTTAATTAATGATTAAAAATCGTCTGGTGCTTCACTGAGGCTTATACACTTTCTTGTCAGTGTAAATCTTTGCTCGTCCGTTAATCTTATTAGGTCTGGTGCGTATGTCCGTGTTCGTCCAATAACAACATATAGTAGCAATTTTCAAGATGGAGTCAAAAATGTAGTATGACTTACGTCATTTACGTAGGCTATATCCAGAGTTGTAGTAATAAAACGTGATTCACCTATTAAAACTGCTTCATCCTTTAAATTTTTGACTGTGTTTATAAGAAAGCAACCGCTAATATATATATATATATATATATATATATATATATATATATATATATATATATATATATATATATATATATATATATATATATATATATATATAAAAATAAAAAAAAACTTCAATGCAGGAAACTTTCGCAAATAAAATAGATGATTGTCATATCTATTTGAGAGTAGAATTATCTTTAATTCCGTCAAACTTTCTGTGACTCATTTTGGTTTGACTTGTTAGATTAAATAAACATATACCTCAGTATGTATCTAAGAAAAAGATCCACTTGTACTTTTAAGGTTATAATAACATATCATTTCCTTATGTCAAACAATGTTGTAAACTATTTTGCACTATTTCATGACATCATTACAACAAAATGTGATTGCATTACAAAGACGTTATTTTCGCTCTCTTAAACCATAGAGGCTGAATGTTAATTATGAGGCTTAATACTAGTTATCTCTATAGAAACTGGATGTATAACCACTAGAGTTGTGGCGACTCGTGAATGAGGCGTTCATTTGAACGAATACAAATTCAGAATCGTAAGAATCGAATCGTGATCCGGTCGAATCGTCGTTAAAAAGAATCGTCTGTCTCTTGACGATTCCACGTTCCAACGATTCATGATTCGAAGGCGACTGGCGAATCGTGCCGAATGATTACGAAAGCCAGAAAGCAGTCAAGGAGGAGGAAGCGTAAGAACAAATGAAGCACAGAACGAAGATGGTGAGCCGTTAATTATTGTTCGCGAATTACAGATGACAAAAACGAAACGCAGCGAATTACACAGCTGCTGATAATCATGATTTCAATGTTGATTCCCTGCAAGAGTGTAATAAGAGGAATGACCTGGAAGTCTTACTTGGTACTTTCAATTTGACATCTGTTATTGATTTTCCTACTCGGGTAGTAAAGAACAGCAGCACATTGATAGACAATTTTTTTATAGACCAAGATAGGTTTAACAACATTAGTGCATGTCCTGATGAGAATGGTGCACAGCTAGTTACATTATATGATATAGCTCCTTTCAGTAATTTGAATCAGTCCTCCAAAGTTGTTCGTACAATTAATGATTCGACAATTAGAAATTTCACGGAAAGTCTTCAGCAGTTAGATTGGGATGAAGTGTACAAGGAACCTGATGCTAATTTAATATACAACTTATTTCATGATACTTTTGTAAGGGTATTTGATAACTGTTTCCCCAAGAAATTAGTCAAATTTAGTTGTAAGGAACCGAGCAAAAAACCATGGCTCACCAAAGGTATAAAAATATCTTGTAACCGGAAAAGGGAACTGCATATGACAGCAAAAACGAGTAGTGACCAAAATATATTCAACTATTATAAAAACTACTGTTCTGTATTAAGGAAAGTTATTAAGAAATCCAAAAGCATGTGCATAATGTCTGAGATTAGTACATCCAAGAATAAAATTAAAACAATCTGGAATATTATAACAAGGGAGACAGGGCAACCAATAACACAGAAAGACAGCATTACCATCAAAGTGAATGAAAAAAATTACAAACAGAAAGTCAGAAGTTGGAAACACTTGTAATAATTATTTTTTAAATGTTGTGGAGAATATAGGATCCAAATGTTCATTAGAAGAAGCTAGGCAATTAATGGAACAGGGCGTACCTAGACAGTTTGATACAACGGAAATCCCACCCACCAATCTGAAATTAGGAAATTAATAAACTCTTTCAAGAGTAAAAGCTCTCATGGCATTGATGGCATACCCAGCAGGGTATTAAAAGCTTGTCCCCAAGAAATATGTAGGATTCTTAGCCACATTTGTAATATCTCACTGGAGTAGGGTATTTTCCCTGATAGACTGAAATATGCTATTGTCAAACCACTTCATAAAAAAGGTGATACGTTGGATGTCAACAACTACCGCCCAATCTCACTTCTGACCGCTCTATCAAAAATTCTTAAAAAAGGAATGTATTCCAGAGTAGCTTCATATATTAATAAAAATAAAATTCTAACAAAATGTCAGTTTGGTTTCCAGAAAGGCTTTTCAACAGAAAATTCAATACATATTTTCACTAATGAAATATTAAATTCTCTGGATAACCGTTAATCACCCATTGGGATTTTTTGTGATCTATCAAAGGCCTTCGATTGTGTTAACCATGGAATTCTTCTAGATAAGCTTAAGTATTGTGGTATGAGTGGGAAAGTGCACAAATGGTTTAAATCATACCTAACTGGAAGATTTCAAGAAGTTGATGTAAGTAATTCACGTAATATACAAAGCAGCTGAGTCCTCAAACTGGGGAACTATCAATCATGGGGTTCCACAGGGTTCGGTACTGGGACCTTTGCTGTTCTTAATATATATTAATGATTTGCCTTTCTATATTCATAAAGATGCCAAGCTAGTTCACTTTGCTGATGATACAAGTATCGCTATCACACCCGAATCACAGGAATTAACTCATGAAATTGTCAATGAAGTATGTCAGAGAATTATTAGGGGGTTCTCTGTAAATGGACTCTCATTAAATTTTGAAAAAACACAGTATATTCAGTTTCACACAATAAATGGCATCACACCATTAATTAATATTGACTTCAACCAGAAATCTATAGCTAAGGTAGAACAATCAAAATTTTTAGGTTTATGCATTGATGAGTGGTTGAATTGGAAGAATCACATTGAAGACCATTAATTAATAGTGACTTCAACACATTGAAACACATTGAAGACCATTAATTAATATTGACTTCAACCAGAAATCTATAGCTAAGGTAGAACAATCAAAATTTTTAGGTTTATGCATTGATGAGTGGTTGAATCGGAAGAAACACATTGAAGACCTGCTGAAACGTTTGAGCTCAGCTACTTATGCTATTAGGGTGATTGCAAACTTTGGTGATGTACAACTCAGTAAACTAGCATACTATGTCTATTTTCATTCTCTGCTTTCTTATGGCATCATATTCTGGGGTAATTCATCATTTAGTAAGAAAGTATTCATTGCCCAAAAGCGGGTCATCAGAATAATTGCTGGAGCCCACCCAAGATCATCCTTCAGACATTTATTTAAGGATCTAGGAATCTTCACAGTAGCTTCTCAATACATATATATTCACTTATGAAATTTGTTATTAACAATCCAACTGAATTCAAATGTAACAGCAGTGTGCATAGCTACAACACTAGGAGAAAGGGTGACATACCCTATTCAAGGTTAAATTTAGCTCTGTCACAGAAAGGGATTAATTATTCTGCCACAAAAATCTTTGGTCACTTACCAAGTAGTAACAAAATCCTGACAGATAGCCAACTAGCATTTAAAAATAAATTAAGAGAATTTCTGAATGGCAATTCCTTCTACACATAAGATGAATTTCTAGATAAAAGTTCGTACTTTAGGAAAAAAATAAAAAGAATAAAAAATATTCAAAAATTGAGTATCATGTAATATTATGTATTGACACGTTTCATTTAACTGACACGTTCCACATCGTTACGAAGTGTCGTATTCATGATCTATGGAACAGGTATAATCTAATCTAATGTAATATAATCTGATTAACTGCAGAGACCAAAGTATGATGAATAATTACGTAATTCTTATGCGTTGCAAATGCACTGAAACACACACACGTCGCTTGCACAATTTACATGTACCGTACCATAATATATTTAAACGAGCAATTCTTGCGCATTTATATTTGGCGTATCGCGGAAACGGCTCTACGGATTTGGATTATATTTTGTATTTAGAGAATTTTTTGCTTTTTGAGTTCATCTACACAGTTGTAGTTTTTATAAAAACTCAATTTTCCAAAAATATTATTTGTATATAAAAAACGCGATTTTAAATGTTATTTAACATCTTGTAAAATCTTTTGTACTATTTATGTTTATCTTTCCTTACAGAAACCGATTTTACACTAAGAAAAGTTCTATGTAAAATCGCAGTTTTTTTTTTGTATTTCGAATGAAATTTTGTATTTAAAGATGGATTTTTATTTTTAAAGGTTATCTGTATAGTCGTGTTTCCTGAAACTAGATGGTTTTAAATAATCAGTATTTTATAACGATTAGATACGTGATAATTATCATACCTTTAATGAAATTTTATATTTAAATGGCTGAAGTATTCCCACAGAACGAAAAAAAAAAATAATAATAAGATAGCAGCAGAGTTCGAACTACGTGACCTATATTCACGGTTTTGACAATCTACAGCGCTACCAAATGAGCGACGCAGACAGCAGAAATAATAGGTACTGTAATATGTATTTCTATCCGCTTGCAAAACTCCAAAGACTATTTTCTGGAGAAATTTTGAGTTCTGAATCGAATGGCTTTGGCTGGTTATTATTTTAAGTCTGAACTTTGCGCACCATAAATATTGAAAAATTCGATACCCATATTGTCTCCTTTTTGCCATTCTGTAAGAATCTTGCCATCGCAGACCAGAAAGAATCGTGAACGAATCGTAGGAAAAGATGCAAAAAGTTAGATTCCATTGCCATCTATGAGCAAGATGTGGAAAGTAAGAATCGTGCCATCGCAGACTATAAAAAATCGTGAACAATTCGTAGGAATTGATTCACCATGTGGGACTGAATCGCAAGAATAGATACCTGAAAAAGAATAGTGTTCCCCAACTCTAATAATCACAGTCTACCATACACAGTCGCGACACTCACTGCTGTGAAAGTTGTTACCAACTGCAACGACACTAGCGCTCCTAGCGGTGGGCAAGCCACCGAAGGATTAATGTTTGTAATTATTTGTTTACGTCATTTTCGAAATAGTATAATTTTTGAGTTACAAACATTAGTAAAATATCAATAGATATTCATAATACGGAAATTAATGTAAAAACAGCTTCACTGATTCAGTGGTATATCGAAGAACTTCGTCTTGAACCAATACTTACCAACGTGTGTATATTTGCAAATTATTCCGCTGAAACTAACATCACAGAATTTCACCGGCGAAAATTGCAAGACCAGCAATCCTGGAAGAGAGGATATAGTGGATACATAGCTTAGCCACAGTCCACGCGATGTTTCCAGAATGATATTTTCACTCTGCAGCAGAGCAAAGCTGTGGGGACGGAACGTGAAGCGAGCCGGGATAGCTCAGGGGTAGAGCGCTTGTTCGCGAAAAATATCGTAATCGAAACATGCCCCTGAATTAAGATTTCTGCTGCGGCCGGGATTCGAACGAGGGACCTTTTCCTTACTAGGCAAACGCTGTAACCACTAAGCCTCCGGAACGTAATGGATTGCACGGTCTGTCTTAAAGCACGTCTCCCTAAACAATACTAACTCCAATTCTGCCTATATAAATACGTCTTAACATTGCTGAGGCTCTAAAATAATTAAAAGATAAAAAAATAGAGGAACAGTATCACAGCAAAAAGCGTTTATGCGAATGAGCTTGCCTTGTAGCTCAGACACAACTGACATAAATATCAAATAATAAATCCATGTCATATAACTATATTAAACGGAAGGAGAGGGATTGAATTAAAATTTGTGCCACGACCGGGATCTGAAGGCGGGACTTCTTGCTTAGTAGGCAAGCGCTATAACCTATTGTAAATTATGTTACTATTAATTGGGGACTGTTAAGTGCACTTGGAGTTTTATTCAAATGTGTGTACGGTACTACTTCAGAAGATAGGTCATTTATTAATTAGAATTACCTAATTATCAAGGAAATGTTTGTTCTTTTACAATATTTTAAATATACAATTTTTGTTGCCGACGTTTGTAGATCAGATGACTCCATGAGTTTTTGGAGCTTATGGGACTTATCTCTGGGATCATCAGTCACTAACCTTACAAAATACTTATAAACTAGCGGTTGTCAGAGTTGAAGGGCATGAAAGGGATGCAGTGGCTGGGAATGGAGTAAGACAATGTTATTCAGTTTGTACATTGAGCAACCTTTAAAGGAAAGCAAGGAGAAATTTGGAGAAGGAATTAAAGTTCAGGGTGAAGAATTAAAAACATCGCGTTTTGCCGTCGACACAGTAATTCTGTCAGAGACAGCAAAGGACCTGGAAGAGCAGTTGAACGGAATGGACAGTGTGCTAAAAGGTGCACATAAGATGAAGATTAATAAGAGCAAACCTAGAGTAATGGAGTGCAGTTTAAGAAAATCAGGTGATGCTGAAGGAGTTAGATTGGGTAACGAAACAATAAAGGAGGTAGATGAGTTTTGTTACTTGGGCAGTAAAATAACAAATGATGGTCGCAGTACAGAGGATATAAAATGCAGAATGGCAATGGGTAGAAAAGCATTTTTGAAAAAGAAAAATTTGTTAACATCGAATATTGATTTAAGCCTAAGGAAGTCCTTTCTGAAGGCATTTGTGTGGAGTGTTGCCTTGTATGGGAGTGAAACATGGACTATAAACAGTACGGACAGGAAGAGGATAGAGGCTTTTGAAATGTGGTGCTACATAAGAATGCTGAAGATTAGGGGGGTGCACCGCGTAACTAATGAGAAGTTATTGAACAGAATTGGGGAGAAAAGGAATTTTGGCATACCTTGATTAAAAGAAGGGATCAATTGGTAGGAGACATTCTTAGACATCAAGGAATTTTGAATTTAGCGTTGGAGGGAAGTGTGTGGGTAAAGACCGCAGAGGAAGACCAAGAGATGGATACGTATACAGATTCAAACAGATGTAGGTTGCCGTTCTTATATTGAGTTGGAAAGGCTTGCTCAGGATAGGGTATTGTGGAGAGCTGCATCAGTCTCCGGACTGAAGACCACAACAACAAGAACATGAACTAGCTTATACTAAACACGGCAGAAACATCCATGCCCGAGGGAGGATTCGAACCCACGACAGGAAACGGCCTCGCGCATCTTAGCATAGCGCCTCATTAATCTCATCCGCTCCGCCGTGGCACGCAATAAGTCACAGGGAAGTAATCTTAGATACGAATATAATTCTTTGCATTGTAGCAAGTTATGAGGTGGCACACTGAAGCTTATATTCATGTATCAGGCTGACAGTCTGGAACGAACAAGTATGCTTTCGTAAGGGCAAACCTGTTGGTTAAATGTCGTTAATTTATAAAGTACGGTTGTGTATTTACTTCAATAGTTGTCTTAAAGAGGGTTTGCTGGACGAACACATTACCAACTTGAGACCGTTTTCTCCAGTATTAAATAATTATAGTCTACCAGGTCGCACCATATTCTATTGCACTAAAATTCAAGTCTTCTTCCGCCTGGTCTCTCCACAGTGTTTCTCGTCTTCCAATTGGTCTCTGTCTGGATTCTGTCCATTCTAAGGCTCTTCAACGAAGTCTTCTTGTCACATTATTTCCATTGCAGAAACTGTTTAAACCTATCATTCTATTAAGGGTTTCATCCGTAGTGTCTTTAGTATTACTTCACTTCTCAACTTCCGCTTGCGGTCTTACCCAGAAATGGTGTTTCTGCTGCTTGTATCCTAGTCATTTCTTGCTTTATGCTACATAGTGATCTATAGGTCAAAAGTAGACAGATGAACTACGTTTCGTACTGTCGACCTTGGCAAGCACTTGAATGGGTCAACATCTAGGTCTTTTGTAAGTTGTTGGCTAGCAAGCATAGTGCACTCAGCCCTTGTGAGGTTAAATGAGTAGACACCTGACTGAGGTGTAGCGGTTTCAATGACGAAGGTCGACACGATGGCTGGGGCTGAGGCGCGCTGACCACATTCCTCTTCATTCGGCATCCATGGACACCTTCAGGCCAAGTATAACACGGTGACCAATCAGCAGTAACTATTTGGCCTCTCGAAGCCTGTAGAATGGAGTTTATACTTTACGGTATCTGCTCTGATGCCGCCGGCCAAACGCCTGCCAGCCGGCATCCCTCACAACAGGAGTGTCAAGCGGGCAACGCAACTGGACAGGCGGCGCGACACCAACCAGTGCCTGCCAGATGCCAACACAAGACCATTACATACACAAACAGTAACTTCAAAACAAATAGAAGAAATAGGGACTATTTCCTACAGGTGGCTCTCTGAACCTACTGAGTATCCTTCCGCCTGCCTCCTGATTGGCTCCAGGAATGTACTTAAACCCGGCTCGCCAGCCGATGAGCCACCGCTGTCATAGTCTTTTAACTTTCTCCCAATTTTTCATCTTGATATTGTAAAAGCGCCTTTTATCACCTTTAATTTTATTTTATTTTCTGTTATATCCATTGTTTACATTCGCTCGGCTGTAGAGCAGCATCATTGGCTGCTGCCAGCCTGCCTTCGGGCATTAAAAATTCAATAAAGGGAGAAAAAAAAAAAAAAAAAAAAAAAAAAAAAAAAAAAAAAGCCGATGAGCCAGTGTTGTTGTGTTCGCTCTCGCCGCCTAGGACAGTCTCTACTACGCAAGCTCGCCGACTCCTATTGACTTCGCCGAAGGCCTACCGGACGGAAGCGGCTGGAATGTTTACCTGGTGGATTGCAAGGGTCGAACTGAACTATGCTAGTGACTGTGCCTTTGATCTACCAGATTATAATCTGTGTTTGATTTTCGGATTTCTGTCTCTAAAGAAGAATTTAGTTTAGTTTCACTGGTTAACGAACCCAGAAGGTACTTTCCTTGACTTAAATAAATTGTGTTGTGAAAACTTGAACCGTTGCGGTCACTACAGTATCAACCAATGGTGTTTATTCTTACTGCGTGTCCGAATTTTGTAATTGAAGATTTATTACCATAATAGTGTTTTGCCATTTTAATTGAAATCGGTGTTCCATACAAGTAGTCAGTCTCGCCTACTCGTTCCATGAAACCATGTCTGTCTCGTAGTTATCCTATTAGTCCACACAAAGCGCCACAGCCTCGCTGATAGGGTGTTAATCCAGTGTTGTAATGCAATATGGAGCCCATGTTTATATTCTATTTTTTTTAATATCTTTGCTTTTGATCTAGCTATTCTACTCCCCATATGATCCCATCATTTTGTGTATATATTTTGTAGTTCTGCTTTTAGTAAGTTTCATGGAGGACAAGTTTTTTTAGTTCCAAATTGTATCGGAATTCTGCTCTACCTAACTACCTAGATAGTGATATTTGTGTAATACCGAAGAGGACAAATTTTGAGTTTGTATTATTATGAAATCTCTATTTTTACTAGTCTTTATTGTGTACTTTTTGTTAGGTAAGTTATTGAGACAGTTGTTAAGTTTTTTATTTATGTGGGGCTGCATCATAATTAGTGATTATGCCTTTCAGTATTCAGTCTGGAGCAAAGTACCTCTAATAAAATTCCTCCATGATCCCCTATTCAATGCTAACATTGATGCCTCGTCTGATGTTATGCCTTTTACTTCAAAATCATTCTGCACCGAATCTAAGTACTTTCTTCTTGTTCTACCTCGACTTCTCTTACCCTCAGCTGCCGAGCTCATGAGTTTCTTAGGTAACCTTGCTTCTCCCATGCGTGTAACATGACCCCACCATCTCAGTCTGTTCGCTCTAACTGCTTCATCTATGGTGTTCATTCCCAGTTTTTCTTTGATTTCCTAATTATGGACACCCTCCTGCCATTGTTCCCATCTATTAGTATCTGCAATAATTCTTGCTACTTTCATATCTGTAAGCCCTACCTTATGAATAAGGTAACCTGTATACACCCAACTTTCACTGCCATACAACGAAGTTGGTCGAAAGATAGAGATATTTACTATAGGGCCTATAGGAACAAATTGTTTATGTATTTTGAGGTGTTAACGTAGTTTTAGTGATATACGGTTAATGGGTATGCAGTTTTTAACGTAGTTTGTTGCGGTTGGTCCCTGCTGCAGGTCGTCCATCCCTGTGCAGAGAGGCCCCCCCTCCCCTTCCACCGCCGTTTGTCGCGTCATCAGCGCGGCCACGCCCCCTCGGCAGCCACTTGCCACTTGCGACGGCATCGGCGGCTCGCAGGCGCGACTTTAATTATTTTGTAGCGACGTGCGCGCCGATCCTCGGGGGCCAACTTCGCCGCTCGGGGCGCCTCTTCAAAGTTTTACGGCGCTAGTCTGAACCGGCGGGGCAGATTACATTACGTTACGCCGTGTCCTGCAATATTCGCCAAGTTAACGGAGCCCGTGCCGGCCCGGAACCGCCCCCTACCCCTCCCCCAAACCTCCCCCTCCCCCACCGTCGCCGGCGCTACGTAGAAACGGCAGCGGATACCGTTCGCCTTTGTCTCGGAGCGCCGCTCGCTGCGAGCTACAGGAATGCGCAGCTCAGCTCTTAAACACTGCCACCGGAGATCTCGGAGACACGCAATTTACTATGATTGCCTAAGAAGAGCGCGGGAAAATGAAGTAGCAAAATCCCTGAGGAAATTCTGGCGGTCGAGAAGAGCAGAGCGAGGGCTGCACGGCGTTCTGAAGCAGTGCTGTGTGTCTGACGTTCTGCGGTCGACTTCAGAGGGGCATATTAGCTTCCGTACGTGAGGCCATTTATAGGATGACCGTACAAAAAAGAACTGTCTCCCAGTGAACGTGCACAGGTGGGTCGCTGAGCACTTACAGATATGGCCAAGTTCCTACTACTGCAGCTACATCCATACTCCGCAAGTCACCTCATGATATGTGGCGGATGTACGTACCATTGTCACTTTCTCCTCTTATTCCAATCGCGCACGGTAATAAAAAAATAAATAAAAATAAAAACATCGCTGGTATCCCTGCGTTTGGTCTCCAGTTTCTCTAATTTTATTCTCATGGTCTTTTCGCGAAATATACTTAGGGGTATAACCCTCTCCTACCTATCTAGATCTTCTTTATACTGTTACTATGCCCGACCGTTGGAGTTTTAGTTTGGCGAAAGTAGGAGGGTTATATGACTCTATGGTTGTTAAATTCATTTTTTTTTCTATTTGCTCAAATGAATGTTCATAAAATCAATCTGCTTGCAGTAGTAATCACTAATCTTTATTTTTTCGTTCGGGTTTGTATCGGTTACCAGAGGTATCATTTACTGTTGCTGGTAATACTGCGATACGGATAAATTACGCATTTATTCCTCAGTCTGATTTGAGTATGACTATCCATTAAAATTTCAGTGTCATCACACGCTTTTAATTCAAGTTTGCCAATTCCGACAGTTAAAACACTTCAACATCCTAAATTCCAGTATCGGAATGTCCGTGTATTGCTTAAACCAAAGATTCACGCTAAATAATGTTAGATTACTTAAGTAAAATTTTTCCGCAATGTATTTTTAACACAGTCCGTTTAAGATGGTATGACTGATTATGGAATGAGTCCTTATCTCTTTGATATACTGAATTGGAGTTTCTTACACTTTAAAAATTAACTAAATTACGTTAGTGCGTAGAAACTGTCCTGAATTATCGATCACAATATTTTAATCGATACTGTTCGTGAATCGTTTCGGTAACTTCCCTGAACTACAAATCTCGTTCTAACTTGAATGAAAACTGCATTATAATCTTCTCTAATATGCACATCCGCAAAAAACCAAAACAACAGTAGACAATCCTTAACAGTCCCCGAATTTTGCTTTTATACTCCGACATGGAGAACATGTTCGGAACTATTGCATCCTCCATGATGGTACTCCTTCTTTTACTTTGCATTACCCTGAAATTGAAATATTTTTTATAACCGACAAATATAATGTCCTACTATGATATTTGCTAATTGCCCAAATATAAATATCTAAACTAATAAATACCTTAATAGTCCCATAAAATTTAAATATCCCGTACATAAAATCCAAAAATTAATAACGAGCTTAATAGGGGGAGGCAATGTATCGGTTGACTTCTTGAGATACAGGAATTCTCTTGGAGCTTCAGCTACTGGAGATTCATGATCTCAGTGACGCTTTCGCTCTTACTAAAAATGCCCTTAACAAAGCTTGTTGATGTCCTCTGGATGTTTTCTTTGTCTTCTTTGTCTTTCTGGCACGGATCACCCTTGAAGAGCAATACTCAAGCGCTGACCGAACGAAATACTTCCTTTGTTGACTAATTACAATCCGGCCAATGAATCTCATTGTGGTATCTACCTTACCCACGATTAATTTTATATGGTCATTGCAATTGTAATCACTCCTTATGTCTACTCTCTGATATTTTATGGAATTGCTGCCAGTGTTTGTCCTGCTGATGCGGAGTTATACAATACAATATATATATTTCTATGTAAACGCGAAACTTAACATTTGTTTATGCTGAGGCTCATTTGTCAATCCCTGCACCATGCGTCGATACGCTACATATAGCTACCCTTTCCCGACGTTGCGAATTCTCGATATACTGCATCATCATCCGGCAAAAGCCTCACTGAAATTCCGATGTTATACGCGAGGACGTATATTGCAGCGGTACTATAAGAGTCCCTCGTGACGCGCCAGAAATAAATTTCACGTTCAATGACATTTACCCGTTCATAATCACATGCTAAGTTCTGTTGACTAGAAACTCTTCAATCGAGCTACATGCTTCGTCTGATATTGCTTGCTCGTTTTTATCAGTCAACTGCGCGCAATCATATAGAACGTGCTGCGAAGAGAAACAAGGCATCTACGTGAGAACCTGTATGTATTACCTTCTTGGTCTCCTGCAGCCGCGGTAGATTGTCCGAGGGTTCTAAGGAGCCTTTCTGTGGAGCGCGCGGTTGCTCGCCGTCGGAGGTTCGAGTCCTCCCTCGGCATGTTTTGTCGTTAGGTTAGTTTAACTCATTTTAAGTAGGTTGTAAGCCTAGGGACTAATAACTAACGAAGTTAGGTCCCATACATTTACGAAACATTTTTTGGTCTTGTGTATGCGTTGCTCGAGCTGGGTTTCACGTGATCGTTGCTTTCACAAACTATTCTGATTCCTACTGAAGAAAATTCCGGTCCCCAGAATTGTCTCATAAGTCTCAGACAGAGTTACTTACAAAGACAGAGTGCGTACTACAAGTCGGAGAAGAAACAGCAAAATTAAAATAGGCGGGGAGAGAAGATCGCGAAATATTAGTGGAAATCGGAAGCATACCAGCATAGTTACATGCCTGATGGCATGGAACAAACAAGAGTGGAAGCTGAAGGCTTTGTTCTATGAACCAACCACGTGGAACATATACTACTCACGGAAGGAAACGATGAAAAGATTTTTACATGCACTGTACAAAAATGAACATATCACCTATTACAAATCGGGCCCCACAAAAGTAGAAAGTATTTACAACGAGTTCATACGCCGCAACATGATCAGAAAAGGTTTTAACATATCAGGCTTTTATCGAACTGCAACTAGAATCACACACACCGCGTTTATCTACCGGAAATCACTGAATTGAAAAACGAGAACATATTTCCGCACACGATTGAAGAAAATATCCGAAAAAATGATTCTAAGTTCACGAGCCTAAGTTAAACGTGCTAGTAATGAAACGCTACCACCTCCAGAAAGAAGAGCAGAACCCACTTTACCTCACCAGACGACCAGTAGAGAGTGAACTTCCGAGTGTCCACCGGGGATAGCGCGGGAAGCCACCGGAAGCCGGAAAATCCCGGAAAACAGCGGTGGTGGGACGGACAGCGAGATTCGCGCTGGAGGGAAGGTTCGCTAACTAGCCCGCAATCAAAGGGTGTGGAAACCTTTGTGGTAGCATGAGCAGCTATCGATACTGAGACAGAGAGAACGTTGCAGAGCGAGCTATCATTCCCCACATTCAAACAGTCATAGATTCTCGCACACACTTAAAAGTACAACTGCACATTCTCACAGGGACAGTGGCGTAGCGGAGAAGCCGTACTTATGCCACATTAATTAATATAATAACAAATTATTAACATAACAAAATAAGAAAAACCTAGCAATATTAACTAATATTTTAACAAATGAATTAAAAATGCTATTCGTGCAGTCTTGAAAAGAGTGGGGTTCGAGTTTTAAAAAAATTATAATCTAAAGACATTAAATAAATTATAACTTTACACAACCAAACAAAAATATATTGAAGACGACAGACGGTCGTCTTTCAAAGTAACAAGGTTGCGTTGTCCTTTTACTGTTGGAAAGCGACGTGGCAGTACTGAAATCTCTCATAACGTCGAGAGTGAAATGGTAGAGGAATAGTCTGAAAATAGTTAGATCTACACTGTGGAAGGCACTTAAGTGTAAATTGCAGTGTAGTCATGTAGATTATATTGATGTAGATACAGATGATTACGTAATGTGGACTAAAGTTGCAAAAATAGCGATGGAACCTGAAAGGACAGACAACAGGAGTGTAGACGACGAAATTCATTGCAGAGACTGCCATATCTTGCGCAGGGCTCTGTGCAAAAATGTCGCGCAGGGCTCTCTCGTATCCTTCCAAAAATGTTCAAGTGTTTTTCATAGCTTATGGGGCTTAACTACGTGGTCATCAGTCCCTAAACTTACAAAGTACTTATGAACTACCTTATACCAAAGACGGCACAAACATCCATGCCCGAGGGGGATTCGAACCCCCGACCGCAGCGGCCGTGGAGTCTGTGAGTGGCGCCCCGCAGACCTCTCGGCCACCGCGGCCGCCCCGCATCCTTCCCTCCCTCCCTCACCCCCTTCCATTAAGGGTTATACACCTTCGTCACGTTCAAACAACTCCCAGTTTCATCTTTGATATACTACCAATACATGGAAAGATTTACTACAGCAGACCTACTGTTATGACAGGAAAATGATGAACCGGAGAAAGAAAGTAATAAGAACGACCAGTAGTAAAACGTTAATAACAAAATGTAACTTAGTTATCAGAATCCTGCCAATTTAATGAAATTCAACTCGAAAAAGATACACAAGTATTGTTCAGAATATACACTTAAATGTTCTTAGCACTTAACATGCTCTGTGTTTAAAATAAATTAAATTAGATGTAGGTTATGCTTCTGAAATATTGTTTATAAGATAGAGAACTGAAAAGCTCATTTTAGCGAAGAAAACAGTCACTGGCAGGGTTAGCAAAATTCTGTAGGCAATCAAAATGCTGCGATGTGGACAGTATGTTGTGTGTTTGTGATCAAAAAAAAAAAAAATGTTTGTAAATCTTATGGGATTTAACGTATGTGGTTATCAGTCTCTAAGCTTGAGGAAGGACTCGAACCATCAATGGCGAGTAACCGCGCGCTCCGCAGTATGATGGCTTAGACCACTCGGCTACTCCACCGCGGCCATCAATACTTTCGCCATTTTTGTTGTTGTTCTAGTCTTCAGCCAGCAGACTGGTTTGATGCAGCTCTCCACGCTACCCTGTCATGTGCAAGCCTCTTCATCTGAGAATACGTACGGCAACCTACATCCCTTTGAATCTCTTGCTGTATTCGTACGTTGGACTCCCCTACGTTCTTTTACTGCACGCACTTCCTGCTAATGCTACGTTGACAGTTCCTTGCTGTCTCAGAATGTATCCCACCAACCTATCCCTTCTATTAGTCAGGATATCCAAAAAACTCCTTTTCTCCTCAAATCTGTTGAGCACCTCCTCATTCGTTACGTGTTCTACCCATATAATCTTCAACAAAGTCATCTGTAGCATCACATTTCGAAAGCTTCTATTATCTTTTTATATAACTTCTTATCGTTTACGTTTCACTCCCATACACTGCTACACTCCAGACAAATGCTTCCAGAAAAGACTTCGTAACTTTTAAGGTAATATTACATGTCAACAAATTTCTATTCTTCAGAAACGCTTTTCTTCCCATAGCCATTCTGTATTTTATATCTTCTTCGGCTATTAGAAGTTATCTTGCTACCGAAATAACAAAACTTATCTACTGCTTTTATTGTCATACCACCTAATCTAATTCCTTTAACATCGCCTGAATTTCTGATATTGCACCCCATTACCCTCGTTCTACTCTTGCTAAGCCGCGCCGAAGTGGCCGAGCGCATTGAGGCGCTACACTCCGATGCGCGAGGCCGTTTCCTGTCGTGTGGTTGTATCCCCCCTCGGGCATAGATGCTTGTACTGTCTTTATTATAAGTTAGTTCATAAGCAGTTTGTGACTTTAGGGATTGATAACCCCGCAGTTAAATCCCATATGCTTAACAAACATTTAAACTTTTTTTTCTTTTTTTGCTCTTGCTAATGTTCATCTTATACTTTCCTTTCAAGACTTTGTCCATTGAATTTAATTGTTCTCCCAGATCCTTTGCTGTCTGTAACAGTATTACTATATAGTCAGCAAATCAAAAGGTTTTTATTACCTCATACTGGGCTTAAATTCCGTCTCCAAATGTGCCCTTGCATTCCTTCAAAGCTTGATCACTGTACAGATTGAACAACATTGCGGAAATGCTACAACTCTGTCTTACTCCCTTCCCAACCACTGCGAACGTTTCACGCTCTTTGGCTCATCTAATTGCTGTCTACTTTTTATCGCTGCGAAGTTCAAAATTTGAAAAAGTGTATTCCAGTCAACATTGTAAAAAGCTTCCTCCAGATCCACAAATGCTAAAAACTGAGCTTTCCTTAATCTAACCGAGCGAAGTGGCGCAGTGGTAACGCACTGGACTTATATTCGGAAGGGCGGTGGTTCAAATCCACCCCCGGCCATCCATATTTAGGTTTTCCGTGATTTCCCTAAATCACTCCAGGCAAATGCTGGGATGGTTTCTTTGAAAGGACACGGCCGATTTCCATCCCCGTCCTTACCCAAAAATCCGAGCGTTAGCTCCGTTTGTAATGACCAAGCTGTCGATGGGACGTTAAACCCAAAGCTTCCTTCCTTCCTTAATCTAAGTCGTAACGTATTATTGCCTCGCATGTTCCTACATTCTCCTAAATCCTAATAGGTCTTCCGATAGGTACGATTCCACCACTTTTTCTATTCATCTGTAAATAACACTAACACCTTCACCATCATTGACATGCAGGTCGCCGAAGTGGCGGCAATCAACAGACTTGCAGTAGGCAGCCGAGACCTAATGGGGATATCGCAGTCAGTAAAAGGCATACCGTTTTCATTTCCTACCTATTTCCTTGAGGCATCATGTCGCTAGGTCATAGCAGTTACGAGTAGGAGTATTGCGCCCATATGAGGCACAGCAAACAGCTGCCGGCAAGTCGGGAGGTCTTGTGCAAAGTGCCTCGCAGTCCCATTTGTTCACAGATAGCGGATCATCGAGCGCTGCGGAGCTCAGCTGAAGCTGGACGGCCTGTCTTGTGGTAAACACCTACTAACGGACAGGTGTAATGCCTGGTTATCAGTCACAACCGTGAGTAGAAAGGGCCTACCTCTTAATTTAAGTGCATCAGTATCAGAACCCCTGGTTCCTTCCATTCTGATACAAGCATTTTTTTAATCTGACACGTACTACCATGGTCATAGTCGTGTCACAGTGTAACTTGAATTACATTACATTTAAAGTAGTTTCAGAAACTAAATTACGTTCCGCGCGGAGTGCCTAGAAGCGCAGGGCACTCTGCGACTGCTCCGTTCTCACACGCCTAAGGCTGGCCCTGTTGATATGTCACCTACGAATACGTTGCGTGTCTCTAGGTGGATAGCGCGGTGTCGGCGGCGGCGGCGGCGGCCGGTCACCGGCAGTTGGCAGGCCTGCAGCCTCAGAGGCCGCCCGCCGCCCGTTGTCCGTCTCTGCCATTGTGGCCGTAATGGAGCAATTTCCCGCCAGCCAGGCTGGCCACCCTTCCCCTCCCCCGCGGAGCCTGTAACGGAACCAATCTGCGGCTGCATTAAGTGAGCCCTCCCACTGAGGCGGTGCTCTGTTCTGTCACCGTAGGACTCGTACATACACTGCTCAAACCAATCAAGGAATCAGGTGAGATTCCGCGCACGATATATATGGTAAAGTATTTTATTCAAATATTAGATACTATTGTAATTTGTGCGTGTTACAATACGATTTTTTGCTGTCTCTTCACTTGCTACATAATTATCCTTTCTTTTTTGGCCTCCTCCTCCGCAGTTGTAGTTATACAGTTTGTAAGGTTAGGTTACCGACATTTGTAACTGTAAATCAGTCTACTTTCGACCAAAGGCATTTCGCTTTATTTTAAAGCATCTGCAGTGGTTAACTATACAGAAATTTTTTTCTTTTACATTTTTGTGATCTGATTGTTGCCAGCAGAGCTCTATCAGAGATGTAACGGTTATGATATGAAGATTAGCATCTCCAAGCCGAAACAGATAAAGTGCCAAATAGGAGGAACAAAGAACAGGTAGACAGTTTCAAGGACCTACGATGTATTTTCTCACTGGATGGCAAAGAACGTGAACTGGAATCAAGGGAGTGAATACCAAGACTATGTTAAAAGTACCCCCTCCATCCTTCGACCAAATTTGTTGTGTGGGAGTGAAATCTGTGCAGATGCAGGTGAAACTGATGTTACAAATATGAAAGTAGCAAGAATGACTGCAGGTACTAATAGATGGGAACAATGGCAGGGGGGTGTCCATAATGCGGAAATCAAACAAAAACAGGGAATGAACACCACTGATTAAGCAGTTAAAGTGAACAGGCTGAGATGGTGGGCGAGAAGCAAGACACACATGGGCTCGGCACAAGCTGGTCACTTCATTCGTTCAGTCCCTCATCTTCAAACATGTTGTCCTCCAGTGCAGCTGTGTGGTGACGAGTGTTATCATCCACCAGAAGCAACGGATATCGTATGGTACCAGCATATGGCACAACAAAAGATGAAGGATCTCGTCTGTATACCCCTGAGTAGTAAAAGACCATTCCGAACGACTTATAACATTCACATAAGGTGGCCGAGGTGACTGAGGCTCTCCAGTCACGGTCAGCACGGCCACTACGGTCGGGGGTTCGAATCCCCCCTCGGGCATGGATATTTGTGCCGTCCTAGTTCGTAAGTAGTTCATAAGTAGTTTGTAAGTTTAGGGACTGATGACCCCGTAGTTAAGTCCCATAAGCTTAACAAACTTTTGAACATTTGAACGTTCACATAAGCAGGATTGTTCCGAGTTTCACGTTCTCTCCAGTTGAGAGAAGGACGATTCTTGACCCACCTGTAAACAGAGCTCGGCGTCATTTGTTAGGACTCCGATCTTGATGTTCTTCCGCCCAGTTATACGGGCTAATCGTTATCGTGGTGTCATTGGGACAGACAGCACATCAGTTTAAAGGAAGACATACAAGCAGTTCAGAGGCGAGCAGCTAGATTCGTTACTGGTAGTTTCGACCAATGCGCGAGTGTCACGGAAATGCTCTGGGAACTCAGATGGGGATCGCTGGAGGAAAGACGACGTGCTTTTCGAGAAATTCTGTTGAGAAAATTATCAGGGCCAGAATTTGAATTGAGTGTAGAACGATCATCCTGCCGCCTACTTACATTTCGCGTAACAATCACAAAGACGAGATAAGAGAAATTAGGGCTCGAACGGAGGTATATGGGGATTCTTTTTTTTTCCTCGTTCTATTTGGAAGTGAAATAAGAAAGAAAATGCCTAGCAGTGGTACAGTGTACCCCCTCGCCAAACACATTAGAATGGATTGCCGAGAATGTATCTAGATGTAGTCGTAAGGTACAGTGAAAGTTCAGAGAATGGCATCCCAGGTTGTATTATCGCAATATAGAGGAGAGAGTGACACGGAAATGATACACGATTTGTGGTGGAAAACATTAAAAGAAAAGCGTTAATCTTTGCGGCGAGATTTATTTGCGAAATGCCTTTCACCAACTTTCTCTTGGCACATTGTTTGTGCTAAATTTCGAGTTTCAGTAGAAGGCTGTCAGTCTTTTGCAGAAGAGCGGCACAGCTGTTAGAACGGCACTTGAATATCCCACGCGCGATGCTTCGCGTCGGCTGGACTCTTGTAAGCCGCGCGGAGTGTTGTGCCCCGGCAGGTGTTTGCGATGCGCGCCAGCCCCCGGCCGCTCTGTCCGGCCGTATGCGCATGCGCGGCTAATCGGATTACCGACTGCTGGCACTCGGGGATGAGCTGCGCCGCTTTTCAAGTGCCGCGCGTCCACAGGCGTCCAGCCAGAGCTGGTCGTCACGTCAGCTGTGGGAGGTGGCCACTGTGCGGACGATCGTAAACAGGCAGCTCCGCCCGCAGTCCACACTGCTGAGCGAGGGCAGGCCAACACTTGCTCAGCTCTACAGCAGGCGGTGGCCACAACCCGTGCAGCCTATGAAGTGGCTACAATTGAAAGACGGGTTTGTAACCCGTCTTTTCCTGCTGTCGTGTCCTACATAGGAAAGAGGGAAGAGGTAGCAAGGTCAGTCTGCATATCCCGAGCGGAAAGGAGTGATTGCAGAGAGACAGTACAGGCATCTACTAGAGATGCGGATTTCGGGACTCGAGAGGATACTTGTTTAGGAAACTTTATGGAACTCCTATGTACCTTGCATTGAATTTATTGCATCCCATTCTAAGTCTACTACACTGGGGTTAGTTATTTAACCCTTTCGTGGTTTTTAGTCATTTTTTAGAATATCTTAAGTTATCTCAGCTTTTACAGAGTCTGATTTGGGTCAGGATTACAAATGTGACGTTCAAAAATTTTTAGCACATTCCATTTTTCCTAAAAAAAAAAAGGTGGGACACATACGTCCCACTGATCATTTCTGGCACCGAATTACCTAAGACTTTTTAAAATAATTTCTTAAGTTATCCTAACTGTCATAGGGTCTAAACAAGTACACGATTCAAAAATTTGTAATTTATATATATATATATATATATATATATATATATATATATATATATATATATATATATATATATTTATAAAATAAAATAAATAAATAAAAAACTAGAGAGAGCTGTCTCGCAGCTTCTGTAATAGAAAATGCAGATAATAGTAAACCACATACCGTCTTTTATTAGCTCAAAAATTTAGAGAAAAACTGTTTTCCTTTGGAATATGAGTACTATAATATCGCAACATAAAGGCACTATTGGGCTACACAATGGTCACTGGGACACACTAATTGTAAATTCACTGAAAAAAATTTTGGAAGTAAAATGAGTTTTAGAGAGCGTAATTGTTGTTTGTAAACTTGTAAGAAACATAAAATAGCAAATATACTTACTTCGGACATTTTCAGTAGCGAGAAAACGACGAAAACCGATTCAAGGCACAATAAACATTGGTTACGGCGCGAAAATTCACGCGGCAGCCCATATAAACAGTTACAGCTTTCTACACTGTAAGAATTTCAGTGCCTCGATTTTTTTCTGCGTTCTGAAGGGCCACCAAGAGATGGCAGCACTACGCAGAATTACGCAACTCACCACTTTGTGGTACAAATGAGGTCCAAAGTTAGTTGGCGTATATGTCCCAACAACCACGAAAGGGTTAAAAAAACAAGAAGTATAAATCGTTTGCCACAACAGAAACCAGTAATTACGTTCCCGAGCAGCATCCCCTAGACAAACGCACTTCCCACGAGAAACAGACTGTCAGACCCGAGGTCGACGGCGATAGTCACGGGCTGGCGCCCGACTCGTCTGACTGAGAACTCCCCTCTTGATCCAAAAACCGGGGGTTTTAACGGCCGGTTTGGGCACACCTCTTTTCCCCACTTTCCGACCGTTACGATTTCCTATTGGCCGCTGCTTGGTTCAACCAATCTAAATTGTGGCTTGCCCTCTCTCTGAGTCCTCTAGCGAACCACGTTTCAGCCCTGTCCTTTCTGCCATTCCCCGGGTGGGGAGGCGGCTTGTTTGTGCACTAACAAAATCCATACTTGGTAGCAACATTGTTCAGCTGAAAGTAAAACGTCACGACGCTACCCAATATGGGCAACAACAACAATGTTTTACGTCAGTTGGCCACGCCTCAGGGGAGCTGCTAACTTGCAGTTTTTCTTCTTTACCCTCTCATTCTAGCCTCGTGGAACCACTGACGTTGCTGTTCCCAAGTGACTGGTATCAACTTTGCTACGTACATTAAAACGTGCCTGTTGGCCACCAAGTACTAATGTTACGTCTTACAACAGCGTCTAGACGCTATATGAAGTTACGCCCATCTTCTCCGAAAGGTAACCTCCACCCTGGGACGGTGGCCGAGGGCATCAGCAGTTCGCTAGGAGCTTTCTTTAGTGCCTACATCTCGTAAGATATACGTGTCAGTTTTAGCCTGTTATCTGCAATGGTCTCTATTTCTCAGCCTGGAGTGCGTCTCTGAGGCTCACACAGCCTCTCATCAATTTCAACAGTAAAATCAATATATGACACTGCGCTATCGATCAAAGCATAAAGGAATCCGAACTTAACATCGGCCAAAACAATTACGGGATCAGGTCAGCTATCATGCACTACAGTAAAAATAAAACTGTCCGCTTTTAATAAGTGTCCGCTGTTAAGAAAAAGTTAAAATACAAAATAATGAACTACAGTTTATCCGAAATGATCGGTATGGCAGCCAGTTCGGATAACGAAAATTTCGGATAAAACCAAAGTCTCCTGTTTTCACGCATGATACACACCGAATAGCGTCAATACCGCTAAGTACGATCGTTAAACTTGCGAATGTCACGCCGCTTCTTGAACCGATCCAGCGAGACATAATTTCCGAGGAATTCTAACTCCTTTCCTACAATGAGCTCATAAAAAGTCATCGCTTTTAGACGAAGTGAAGGACCTGTCAATGGCATGCCTTTGGCTCTTATTTGTCCATGCCACAAAAATAAAACCTCTTCTAACTGAGGATATGAACCTTTCCTCATTCTTCTTCGAGATTTCAATGCGGTACTTGACGCTTGAATGGAACGAAATGTTTAAATATCTGAACAATTTGTTTTTCAGTCAGTAATCGCACTCATACCGACGTTCAAATCCGCAGCAACTTTGACGGGTGGCTCACCAGCATCAATTTTCTGCAAAGTGGGAAGCTTTTGTTACAACGAGATCACATTCTTTTTTCGTTTCACGCCCGTAGTCACCTTCTTTTTTTAACCGGTACTCGAATGATTCTTTTTTGGTATTTGGCTACTTTTATCTCTCTCTGGGCATTTTAAAGCAAGTAGCGCGAGCGCCAAACTTCAAATCGAAAACTCTCAAGACACATCAGACAAAGTCTTTGACTTCTGAAACCTGGCTGTGGCAGCCATCGTATGAAAACGTTCGATACACCTATCGCCTCTCCCTTTCCTACCCAAGCCCACGCTGTAACACAACAGTGAGTCTACTATTTAACGCTTGGTTTCCTCTGATGTACCGACAACAGGCGGAAAGTGATTGGCGCCGCACTCTAATCGTCTGTTCTGCGCGGCATGGACCAATACTCTACGTACTGTATTTTCAAGAAGTTGCAATAGATGGCAATGCCATGAAACCACGCAATAGGAACAAGAAACACGCTGCATCTTCAATCAACAGACGTTAGAATTGACGACACTCAGACTTTTGACAAGCAAGAGTGCACTGATTCTTTCACGCTGTCCGTTATTTGGAAGTTTTGATTGTTGTTGGGCGACATATTATAGTGTCCGTGTCCGTTATTGAGAATTTCCGCTGTTCGGAGTAATTTTAGCACAAGGGCTAATGTTTCCAGAAGGCGAGGTTCTGGCGGAAGTAAAGTTGTGAGCCGGCATCGTGAGTCGTGTAGGGACAGGAAAAAAAAAAAAAAAAAAAAAAAAAAAAAAAAAAAAAAAAAAAAAAAAAAGACACCACAGTCGGTAGTGCGCTAGCCCACGAAAGGCAAAGGTCCCAGGTTCGAGTCCCGGTTCCGGCACACAATTTTAATCTGCCAGAAAGTTTCAGGGCTAATGTTGTTTTGCAGGGGAATTAAAATGTCCGCTATTCAGAGAAGTCCGCTATTGGGAAGTGTCCGTTAAGGGAAGTTTTACTGTATATGCATATGGTAACGTACTTTATCCAGATATTGGCTACAATTCTAATTTGTATATGAGACATTACATTTTGGTGTCACAACTCTTTACTTGATCCAGAATGAAACTTTCACTCTGCAGCGGAGTGTGTGCTGATATGAAACTTACTGGCAGATTAAAATTGTGTGCCCAAACCGGGTCTCGAACCTGGTTCCTTTGCCTTTCGCGGACAAGTGATGTACCGGCTGAGCTATCCCGACTCGAATCACTATCCCGCCTAACAACTTTACTTCCGCCCTTACCTCGTCACCTACTTTCCGAACTTTTCTCCTGCGAAACTTGCAAGACTAGCACTCCTGGAAGAAAGGATATGGTGGAGACATGGCTTAGCCACAGCCTAAGGGATGTTTCCAGAATGAAACTTTCACTCTTCAGCAGCGTGTGTGTGAATGATATGTCGTGAAATTGAGTACCCAGGGTGCATGAAAAATTATGAATATGGGTTTCAAATAAGACTGTACGACTCATTCAGATTTAAGCCATATTCTATTACATGAGAAAAGAGGGAAGAAGTAGATAAAGAAATAAAGAAAATAATTGAGTGGGAAATTATAGAAAGATCACAAAGTAATTCCTGCAGTCTTTGTCATTGTCCCAAAGAAGGATAATTCAGTAAGAGCTACACTAGATGTCTTAGTTTTAAACAAAATAATTTTACCACAAATGGATAGGCCAAAAGTGCTGGAGGAGCTTTTCCAGAAATTTAATGGTGTCAAGATATTAACCAGTATAGACTTGAGTGCCAGCTTCTGGCAAACACCTCTGGTAGAAAGTTGCCGAATGTATACTACCTTTGCTTATGGAGGAAGATGTTTTAAATTCAGAGTACTACCATTTGGTCTGAAAACTTCAACATCGGCCCTCATATGCATGTTAGATCAAGTATTTGGGGAGGGATTACTTGACAAAATAATGGTATACATAGACGATATTCTTATAGCTACTAAGACATGAAAAGAACATAATGAGATCTTGGCAGAAATATTAGAAAAGATTGAAAAGAACAATATCAGTGCTAACTTGGAAAAATGAGAATTCGGAAAAGGGGGAAAAAAACGGTTTTAGGGCATATAATTTCAGCGGAGGGCATTAAACTCGACCACTGAATAGCTTGAGGCAATATGAAATTTTCATGAACCCAAAAATGGAAAAATGGGAATCGCAAGATTCTATGGACAATTTGTAAACAATAAAGCACTTAATGCAAAGGCCATTTTAGAATCAACTAAGAAAAATACCCCATGGTTTTGCACTGGTGAATGTAGGAAAGAATTTAAAAAAAAAAAAAAAAAAGGAGATGAGCTATGAAACATCATTGTGTTGTCTCATCCGGAGTTAAATGTTCGTTTTTGTATATACACAGATAGTTCAAAGTATGGATTAGGTGCTCATTTGTGCCAATTCATTGAAAACGGTGATTCTTTAGAAAGAAGGACGATTACATTTGCTAGAAGAATACTTAACAAATGCAAACGCAGATATTCAGTGACAGAGAAAGAGGTACTAGGAGTGGTCTGGGCGTTAAAAAAAACTTAGATATTATGTAATGGGTCAAGGTCAAGGTCAAGGTATTCACAGATCATAAGGCCCTATCATTCCTTATGGACTGCAGGCTAAGCCACCATAGGTTAACAAGGTAGGCTATAGCATTGCAGGAATATGATTTCATTATAGAGTACCTCCCACTCGAAGACAACACTGCAGCTGATTCACTATCGAGATTACCAGTAGGAATGTATAAATCAGATTCTAATTGTTCAGGGGAAAAGGAATTCTCCATGTTAAATTTAACCCAGGTAAAGAATGAGGCCGGCCGCGGTGGCCGCGGGGACTGAGGCGCTTCAGTCACGGTCTGCATGGCCACTACGGTCGGGGGTTCGAATCCCCCCTCGGGCATGGATATTTGTGCCGTCCTAGTTCGTAAGTAGTTCATAAGTAGTTTGTAAGTTTAGGGACTGATGACCCCGTAGTTAAGTCCCATAAGCTTAACGAACATTTGATTTTTTGATTTTGAAAGAATGAGGGTAAATTAAACTGTATTCTTCAAAATTTAAGAAGGGAACAAAACAAAGATGGTATTATTAAAATGTTAAAAGCAGAATGGACTCGCAAAACAAATGACAAAGTTAGGGAATACATTATATAAAAGGGGATACTGTGTCGTAGGGATGATCCAGAGAAGCAACAGTGGAAAATTTACTGGCCGAAACAGTGTATCGAAAGGCTTGTGTAGCTCATTCATCATACCTATGCTCACTTTAGTGCTAAGAAATGCGTAGAAAATTAAGGAAAGCTATTACTTAGTAATTTAGAGAAAACAGGAAGCAAAATTCTTAAGACCTTAAGCAAAATGTCAGAAGACAAAAACTTCTATTGTAAGTAGTAAAGATGAGATGTACAATATAATACCTACTAAAGTTCTGGACAAGGTATGTGTCGATCTGTATGGTCCACTGCCGACATCATAAGATGGTTATAAATATCTATTTGTTGTACTTGACATGCTGTCAAAACATGTAAAGCTATATGCTTTAAGAAAGGCCTCGGGTAAGTCAGTCGCAGAGAAAATAAAAAATCGTAAGCTAGACTGGATAATTATTGATAATGGTACACAATTTGTTACAGTAGAGTGGAAGCAGATGCTACAGGATCTAGACATAAAACCCATTTACATTTCTAAATACCATCCACAGTCAAACACGAGAGAAAGAATAATGAGGGAAGTGAATAGATTATTCAGAACATATTGTGCACTTGTATATTGACGTCTCCGTAAGTAACTCCCACAAAGCACACACCGCAGTAAAATAAATTAAAAATATAATGAGAAATTATGAAACTAGACTGGCAACTGGCAGGGAAATTTGATTCTAGGGATTGATTTAAGAACAGAACAGATTCCACAGACGATTACCACACAGAATTTGAAAAACATTAATCTCTCAGTGCTGATTTGACTGGGCATGCACATGACTCAGATATGAACTGTGAAGGGGAAGGTAACTTCCTGTCTCTCCAACATTAAAATGACGTGGGCATCAAGCAGTGGATCCGCGCGATACGGTGAGAAGTCGCGTCGGCGGCGGAGACGTCCGCTGCTGCTGAGCGTGTGGCTGCTCTGTGGCTCCCTAGCTCAGGAGGTGTGAGTCGTGGCACAGCCCCCTGGCTCAGGAGGTGTGAGTCGTGGCACAGCCCCCTGGCTCAGGAGGTGTGAGTCGTGGCACAGCCCCCTGGCTCAGGAGGTGTGAGTCGTGGCACAGCCCCCTGGCTCAGGAGGTGTGAGTCGTGGCACAGCCCCCTGGCTCAGGAGGTGTGAGTCGTGGCACAGCCCCCTGGCTCAGGAGGTGTGAGTCGTGGCACAGCCCCCTGGCTCAGGAGGTGTGAGTCGTGGCACAGCCCCCTGGCTCAGGAGGTGTGAGTCGTGGCACAGCCCCCTGGCTCAGGAGGTGTGAGTCGTGGCACAGCCCCCTGGCGCAGGAGGTGTGAGTCGTGGCGCAGCCCCCTGGCTCAGGAGGTGTGAGTCGTGGCACAGCCCCCTGGCTCAGGAGGTGAGTCGTGGCACAGCCCCCTGGCTCAGGAGGTGTGAGTCGTGGCACAGCCCCCTGGCTCAGAAGGTGTGAGTCGTGGCACAGCCCCCTGGCTCAGGAGGTGTGAGTCGTGGCACAGCCCCCTGGCTCAGGAGGTGTGAGTCGTGGCACAGCCCCCTGGCTCAGGAGGTGTGAGTCGTGGCACAGCCCCCTGCCTGGCTCAGGAGGTGTGAGTGGTGGCACAGCCCCCTGTCTCAGGAGGTGTGAGTCGTGGCACAGCCCCCTGGCTCAGGAGGTGTGAGTCGTGGCACAGCCCCCTGGCTCAGGAGGTGTGAGTCGTGGCACAGCCCCCTGGCTCAGGAGGTGTGAGTCGTGGCACAGCCCCCTGGCTCAGGAGGTGTGAGTCGTGGCACAGCCCCCTGGCTCAGGAGGTGTGAGTCGTGGCACAGCCCCCTGGCTCAGGAGGTGTGAGTCGTGGCACAGCCCCCTGGCTCAGGAGGTGTGAGTCGTGGCACAGCCCCCTGGCTCAGGAGGTGTGAGTCGTGGCACAGCCCCCTGGCTCAGGAGGTGTGAGTCGTGGCACAGCCCCCTGGCTCAGGAGGTGTGAGTCGTGGCACAGCCCCCTGGCTCAGGAGGTGTGAGTCGTGGCACAGCCCCCTGGCTCAGGAGGTGTGAGTCGTGGCACAGCCCCCGAGCGAAGGCGTCACAGTCAGCGTGCTGCGTCTACCAAGGCAGGAGCTGGATGCATGTCTTCTCCCTCTTCCGGCATCGGCCCAAGTGCCTTCTTCGGTGGTTTCTCACCAAGTCCCTCCCCTCTCCTGCTGCAGCTTCTCCTCCAATTTTGCGTCTCTTTCTCTCTGTGGTTGGTGGGTTGGTTTTGCAATGCCGTCGAATAGCTTCATAGTCGCTGGTGGAAATTTTCTTTGGGCCGAGATGAGACTCGCGAACTGGCATCTTTCCCGCTTTTCGAGCGTGTTGTCTTTATCTTCTGCATTCCTTCTTGATTATAAAAAACAGTTCTTTGTGGCAACTGTCTGTGTTAGGCTCGTCTGGTATGCCACTTATCAGGGTCTTTCTCCGTGACCAGAAACATTGTTTTGGTGAAACCACTTTATCTGTACAGCATGCCAGTCTCTCTCTCACTCACGCACATGTGTACTGCAGGCGTGGCTTGTCTTCTTCCCGTCTACATGGGTCCACGGTTTATCTGCGAGGCCGCCACTGCTTTTGGAAACGACTCCTCTGGTATCTGCAGACAAAAGCTTTCTCTACACACGCGCTATTGGTTCCTTTTAGTTTTAAGGGCCTCTCCATCCTGCGTCCGCTGTCGCCACTTATCTGCACGCTCCTAAAGTCGGGCTGGTTTCGCCGTGAACATCTTTACGAGAAAGCCACGGAATTTCGCCCCCTGGAGTTAGGGCTGGCGGTCGGTAGCGGAGGTAAAATTTGGTGTGCCTCCCCAGTCCTGGGGGACGTTACAGGCTGGAGGCTGGCGAGGCATGCGCGAATGCTTTCATCGGCAAAGTCACTGAACAGAAACGTTCCTGCCGAAATATTGCAATAGATTATATGGAAGAATTTGAGAGTGTCTTAAATGAGTTACCTCATTCAACCAAAGAAATACCACCACAAGAAGTATTAAAAGGCGAAAGGGTAACTAGCATTATAGAGCAAATAGTAACATTTCCACTCCGAGATGAAATATCACTAAAAGAGAAAAGGGCACTGGCAACAGAGAGGATAAGAGATAAAGCAGATGAAAGAAAGAGCAGTCGTGACAGTCAAATCAAAAAGATAACGTACCAGACAGGTGAATTAGTCCTAGTTAGATCTAGACTCAGATCCTCAAATTTAACTCTGTATTAAATACGTTTCATGAAATATATGAAGGTCCATATAGAGTTATCAGAATAGCACAGCCTAACAAAGTGTAAGTACCCAACAGGAAAAATGGGGTGAGAAAAGATATATACGACATTGTTGACATTATAAACTATTACACAAGGAAATAATAGAAAGCACATACCTCTGGGGGCGATAACATTCTTTACATTGGTAGGTAGTTGACGCCTACAAGGAATCCGAGTTAACTAACAGCTTACTTCCTTTCTTTTCATTCTGTTAGTTCTTCCACCTTCATTCAGAACTATTATCTACCGTCTTCCAATTACTTCTCTATCGCACGAAATGGACAACAAAACAAGAAGGACCAATAGTGAGATAAAATCAAAAGATAAAAATTAACCAAAAGTATTACTACACTGAAAAAAAAAAGACTCAATCTTATAAATATCACCTACACATAGATTAAAATCCAGTAAAAAAAAAAAAAAAAAAAAAAAAAAAAAAAAAAAAAAAAAAAAAAAAAAACAGCAACGAACAAACACCAGGTAAAAAGAAACTCACCAAATTATATTTGAAGCTTTATCTATAATTTATGATGTATTAGTAATAATAAAGCGGTGAACCCGCTCGGTTAGCCGTGTGGCCTTCCGAGACGGGGAGGCGTACCGGCCCCGGTTCGAATCCGCCCGGTAGGTTAACGAAAGGGGCCGGAGTGCCGGCCAGTCTGGATGTGGTTTTTAGGCGGTTTTCCACGTCCCCTAGGTGAATGCCAGGCTGGTCCCCAAGGCCCGCCTCAGTTACAAGATTCGCAAACATTTCATAACACTTTACTCTTTCACACGCATCACACTATACACAGACATTTGAGGTACACCTTTCCTCTCGGGGGGCAGGGAGTGGTGGCAGGAAGGGCATCCGGCCACCCCGTCAATACTAACATGCCATATCTGCAATAACAAAATCCCACCCGGCCGATGCGGGAAAAGGACAAGATAAGAAGAAGAAGTAATAATAAAGTGGTGAAGCTGAAGACGAGGAGAATTTTTGAACAAGGTAAGTGGATAAGTAAATAAACTATGGTTTTAGTAATTGCGAAGGTAATTGCTCAGCTCTTTGTGTGATATGTTAAGGAATAAGTGGCCACTATATACACTGAAATGTCAGAAAGTTTATAAGGTGACAGGAAGTTGTCAAATTTACCTAAAACAAGTAGTAGCGTTATTCTAAATAGATACATAAGGCGACTGTAAGTCGACCAATTATGTAGCTGTAGAATTTTGAGGAAGTTATTTGGCGACAAGAGGTCGACAATTGAAACTTCCTGGCAGATTAAAATTGTGTGCCGGAACCGGGACTCGAACCTGGGACCTTTGCCTTTCGCGGGCAAACGCACTACCGTGGGCACTAGTGCGTTTGTCCGCGAAAGGCAAAGGTCCCAGCTTCGAGTCCCGGTTACGGCACACAATTTTAATCTGCCAGGAAGTTCCATAACATCGCACACTCCGCTCAGAGTGAAAGTTTCATTCAAGTCGACAAGTCTTTATGTATGAAGTAAGACTAACTATAGTAGTAAAAGAGGTACTGAGAATTTTTAGGCGCCGCTAAGATGACAAGTTGGCCACAATTGTGAGCAATAAAGGTGGAATAATAAAGACGACGTAAATGTCGATCCTAAGTAAGTTATAAAATGTATCCCCTTCCTTATCATTGAATCGCAAATAATTTTTTGAATTGGGTTAGGAAACATGAAACCTGGGTGTCGACGCAATATACGATGAATTGTATTCGTATGCCTGTATGAAAATGAGATCACACACCCTTAACAATAGACTTGCGCATAATAGTTCAGGATCGGAAGCGCTCACTTTCGTTCGCGGCTCTGACGCGAACTAGTTCGCTTCATGCGCTTGCTGCCTCAGCCGCTAACGATATCACGCAAACCAAAAGAAACAGTTTGTCGCGTTTAAGTTTAGAGTTATCTCTACATATTGACATTATGGAATTTATTAGTCAGATATTGGAGAGTGCAGAACACTTCAAAACACAAATTTTGTAGCACTGAACTATATAATCTAGCAGGCAGACGCTCACCTCGAAATGGCTCATCAGCAGAAGGCAAACACGTGATTTTTAATGCTGCTGCGCGCCCTCTCGCTATTGCCCGTCGGTCTTCGAAAAAGTATCCAATGAACTAAGAAACGATATACGTTTGGCATAATAGTTAGCGACTGATAACGCGTGTTTTACTTCACGACCGATCGTGCATATTTTAGTTCGCGACCGATCGCGCATATCTTAGTTCGCGGCCGGTAGCTCTCCTTTTAGTTCGCAGCTCGGCCGCAAAGTAGGTCGCTCTTTTTAGTTCGTCCGCTCTTTTTGGCTTTTGCTACCTCTACTAAAAGAGCTCTTTCTTTTTTTATGACAGCTTTTTTATATAATGATCAGTGTTGCCAAGCGTATGCTATTACCCGTATTTTCGGGCATTTAGACATCAATTACTTAAGCAAATAAACCATTATTTACACGAATGGGTGATACAATGTTATTCAACTACTGTGCATACAGAGTTCTCGTAGTATTTTATTTTTAAAATGGATTTATTTATTCATTGAAGGAACATTACCTACAAATCACGCGACGCTGCGCGCTCTCGCGTCCTCTCGCAGTTCCCCGTCAGTCTTCGGAAAAGGAGCGGACGAACTAAGAGGCGAGGGATCTGTGAACTAGTTCGCGTAGGTCGCCTGTGGGAGCGCTCTTCCAGAAGTAGGTCGTTCGCGAACTACACAAGACTACTTAACAACAGTAATGAAAGCGTGATACGAATTATTCTAGTGTAAAGTAAACGAAACGGCAGGAAGCCAGTATTTAAGCAGGCTGGGAGCCACAGTGTAGTGCAAGGGGTAGGAACATATGGTGCCGGCGTACGCTTGTAGGCAATTTGGTCAATACCTGAGGGCCAGTGTCCCAGACAAAAACACAAACTAATAACGAATTGTCAACAAACCTCAATGACTTGTAAATGAGTTAACACTCATCACCTATTATATACATTATTGTATTTCATTTACGAATCAACATTTAGGACATACATAGAATTTTTGGTACTTCATTTATGTGTCGACACTTATGCTAACACAACATGCAATGACTTGTATGTACTCGGATATTTCATGTATGTAATAATATTTATACTAACTTGACATTCTTTCTGAATTATTGTGTGTTCTTCTATTTCACTTATGTATTACGTCGTGATTTGTGTTTATGTATGATAAAAATTTTATAATATTTAAATTAATGAAACATTTGTGTATTATTATGTGCAAGGCAACATTTCTTTTACTGTGAAATGGTAGACAGATTAGATCTGTCCAAACCACATTATTAGTGAAACAGCAGTGTTTTCGAGTGAGTGTTTGTGAAACAAATGACAAAGAAAGCCAAGTTATCCATGTGAAAAATATTTTGATTTGAACGATGCGATGTAGGGCATTCTCTAAAAAAAATTTGAACGTCCTAGCGCTGTGTATTGTGGTTTCATAAGTGGCTTAAGTTGTTGACGGTAAAGTACCGAGTTTTGGTGGTGTATACTAGAATAAATTTGTTGCGGACGGCAATGTGCTGAATGAAGTGCAATCATATAGGGTATATGAAACGTTTTATTCGATGTATCGTCGAGCAAATGCATTTGAGTCAAGCGACTCCAGTGATAAATAATTATCTTTATAAAATGTTAATGTGGCATTTTAGCCAAAAGACAGCAGTATGCTGACAGTTATGTAAATGAATTATGTTTATCTATGTATGTTGAAACTTGTGTACTTATGTATGTACTATCGTAACAATTAATTAATTCTTTACGGGGCTGTAGTTGGTAATGTTAATAAATGAAACAGATAGAATTTTTCATAACATTTTGCAGATGTAAAACAGATTAAATTCACAGGATAAAATGACCTAGCAAGGCATTTGAGGTATTAAAAAAATTTTCAATTTGAGAAAAAATTTACATTTTTCCAAATTGTTAGTTTTTTCGAGAACCTCCAATTTTGGAAAATATTTGAAGGAAGGGGCTGTGTATTATTTCTAGCTTACAGCCATCATATTAAGATTTGAAAATAGCTTCGGTACAGCAGGACAGATGGTGTAGGTAGTGTGAGAAGCATAACAGGTGCTGCCAGTAGGTCGGGTTCCCATGGGAAAGAATGCTGGCAAGTTCCCCCGAATTCTTGGGAAGTCCCCGAGTGGCAGGCACTGAACGCCGATTGGCTGTTGTACTGGCGGTCAAGCGCCAAAACGTGATCATATTTTTATTAATACTTAATAAACTAATTATTTTTATTCCATGTGAAACTGAAGTTAGGAAACCTCTCAAAGCCAAGCTATGCCCAGACTAGATAACATATATTAACTATTGCAAAATTAGCTATGCACAAGGCCAGACGTGCGGTGTCAGTGCGATCGGAATTGATAAGTAATGTAGGTAGAAATAAAATGTATTTTAACACTACAAGTAGCTAAAAATATATATTAGTGTGCTCTTAAAGCTTACCATTAAAGGTCTTTCTTTTATTCACGTAGTAATCCAGTAATCGCTAAAAGTTCGGTTTGTATACATACGTCCCTGTTAGGCATAAATTCAGAGTGTTCATATTTAGCGTTTCTCCGTAATTTTAAGCGCATTTAACACAGTTAACTAATTGAATACGTTTATTAGAGTGCTCTGCACGCTCACCATTAAAGGTTCTTTTCCTTTTTCGCGCATTGTCTCAGTAATCGCGAAAAGTTGTTTTGTGTATATTCATAGGCCAAAATGTTCAAATGTGTGTTAAGCTTAAGGGACTTAACTGCGGGGTCATCAGTCCCTAAACTTACAAACTACTTATGAACAACCTTATACCAAAGACGACACAAACATCCATTCCCGAGGGGGGGATTCGAACCCCCGACCCTAGCGGCCGTGCAGCCTGTGTCTGGCGCGCCGCAGACCGCTCGGCCACTGGGGACGGCTGCAATACTTAATAACTTCAGCCTCACGTCAAAAACACCGACCTGTGTGCTATCATCTGCGTGGGGAGGAGAGCTATCGATCATTAACTTTAGAATTTCTACTCTTGATACAGTGCAGAGGGAAGTAACTACAACCCTCGCGTACACTGTTATTGCGGTAAAAACGTTAACTGTTGTGCGTCATCCACGGCAAAATGGATGAGAAAACAAAATTATTTAGGATCACTTAGCAAACACCACCGTCTCCCCAATAGGCGTTTATTGTATTGTAACGTTTTCGGTGTGTGGTCTGCCTAATATGCAGAACGCCTTTCTTTCTTGCTATGCAGACGTGTTTCGACACCTCTGTGCCACCAGCATTGGATTTCTATTTATTTATGCATTTTTGTGAGTCACATACAGTAGAGTAAGTACGTGTAAAAACCAACTTTAACAACAGGCAATATAGGTTGATGCACGAAAGTTCCCAACATACCAAAATTACGTTTTAATACACAAAGTAAAGCCTTAACCCATCAAAAAAGCTCATAGAATTATTTGCTTGCCGATGACTACGCTACAAAAATCTAACTCTATGAGTACAATGTAAGACTTAAAATGTTCAAATGTTTGTATAGCTTATGGGACTTAACTACGGGGTGATCAGTCCCTAAACTTACAAACTACTTATGAACTACTTAACACTAAGGACGGCACAAATATCCGTGCCCGAGGGGGGATTCGAATCCCCGGCCGTAGTGCCCGTGTAGACCGTGACTGAAGCGCCTCAGTCCCCTTGGCCACCGCGGCCGGCTGTAAGACTTAGTTGAGAAACAAATCTAAGCTGTACCACGTTTAGGCTTTGTTTTCACACTTAAGAGCGCGAAATGGCCGCCTAATCTCAGGTATCGTCAACAGACAGGGCGGCTCTTCCCATTAGAGGTTCGAATCCTCCCTCAGTTGGGCGTGTGTGTCTGTGTCTGTGTGTGTGTGTGTGTGTGTTGTCCTTTGTGTTAAAAAAATGTTTGTTAAACTTATGGGACTTAACTACGGGGTCATCAGTCCCTAAACTTACAAACTACTTATGAACTACTTACGAACTAGGACGGCACAAATATCCATGCCCGAGGGGGGATTCGAACCCCCGACCGTAGTGGCCGTGCTGACCGTGACTGGAGCGCCTCAGCCCCCCCATTTTTTTCGCTTGGCAAAAAAAAAAAGACCTAGTGCCAGCGCCGCTTTTACCTTGTACTAAATGAAAGATTAAACTAAGGGAAAGGATAAAGGATAACAAAAGATATAGTCTCTTCTTGGATTGCTTTATTTTTTTTTTTTCAATGAAGTTGCGAAACTCACGCCCCATTCTGCCCAGATGGCCGTTGCTACACGAAATATCAGTACACCGACAGTTTCAGAGTTTGCCTTCTCGTATGTCTGCTGTCGCAGGAAGTTCCGTGTTCTCTCAATTAGATCGTGTTTCTGCCTTCGGTTGCCCGAGATGCATAGTCTATAGTGTACTTCTGTGAACCCTGGCTTCGTCAGTCACCATAATCGTGCATCGCCATTGATTTCTTCAGAACACTAAACATAGAAAAAAGACTCACATTCTAAAAGAAATAAATAAACCTGGAAAAAAATTCAGCACTATATCCCATTTGCGGACTATTTTCGTTGATTCTGGTCGTATGCATTTGATCGTTTGTTAAGGTTCGTTACAGCGGTCGTCCCCTATCCGGCACTCCCCAGCTGCGAGGGGGGTCGGTGAAGACACTACGTAGGTAATTGGCGAAGATCTGTCGGTATCGAGGTGTGGTCTCGAGTCTGTGATGATGCTCTTGGAGGAATTGCCAGTAATCAAGTACCGACTTCTCACCTTCCTGGAAAAGGTAGTAAATGGACACGTGAAAGCGTGTGTTTTCGCGGCCGGAAAATGTGTGTCCTCCGGGGTCAATCTCGTTAGGCGGGACGCGAAGGTAGCAGGCAATAATATTCTGTACTATCGTCCAGACCTCGACAACAGATTCACATGTTAAACGATTTTCATCATTGTCCATAAGCTGGCATTCCGGGCAAAGGGGCGAATCCACCATCCTGATTGCGTGCAGCCGGTGTCTCGTCGTAAATTTCCGATTGACGAGGTGATACCACGTGGCTCTTATTCTTGTAGGGAAGAACGGCTGTTGAACTACTTTCCACACCGTTGACCATTGTATGGCCGGTGCTTTACTTTCCATCACATTTCGAGGGACTGCCTTAAGCAACAATTGGTAAATGTCCCTTGCCTTTGGGTCTCGAGTGCTGGGGAGCTGAGTATGTAAGTAGCTATATTCGAGTATGAAAGTCGCTATGTGGCCAAGAGGGGGCGCGATGTGTCCATTCGCAACCGGTGGCAGGATCGACGTAGGCATCAGCTCATCTATCAGAACGCCGTTAGTGAGGTATGTCGAAGTGTCCTCAGTTTCACCATTGTGGACAGGAACAGCGCCATGGCCCGCGCTTTGACATTGATAAGTCCGAGTCCGCCGTCACGCCGTTGAAGGGTAAGACTGTCATAGCGGACTTTGAAAATGTATCCAGCAGTGACGTAATATCCATTGGCCGATTGTAGGTTGCGTGCCATCACTGCCGGCAGTGGGAGCACCTGAGCCATGTGTATGATCTTGGTCGCCACATAGACGTTAAGGTATTCGACACGTTGTAGTAGATCCATTTGTTGGAGTACGTTTTGGCGTACCTCTGTGTGTACGACTTGCAGTAATCGTCTATAGTTCACTGCTGCTGTGCGGCGCATGTCCCGTGTAAACGTGATTCCTAAGTACCTGAGGTCATCTGCCCGTGGAAACGGGGCCAAACAATCTTCAGGTAGGCCTATTCCAACATTGCTGCCGATTTGTTGCCATTCATGACGCTTTTCGCCACCAAACCATATTGTTGGATCCAATTAATCACTAAGCGGATCTCATCACCAGATTGTTCCAACAGGAGAAGATCATCCGCATATGCCCTGCAGCGAAGGGTGTAACCCCTTAGGGTAATTCTTGTGAGTTTGCTTTTCTGTCCTCCTATGAGTGGTTCCAGAGCAAATGCGTAAAGGATCATGGAGAGTGGGCATCATTGCCGAACCGAACGCCGAATTGGCAAAGGATCTGTTACACGGCCATTCACCAGTACACGAGATGTAGCGTGGCGTAGGAGGCGCAGTATGATGTTCTTAAAATCATTTTGAAAGCCCATTCGATGCAACACTGCCATGAGAAATTTGTCGTGTACCGTGTCGAATGCGTGATCGAAATCAATGGCGATCAACGCTGCCGCGAGATGACAGGATGCGGCGATTCATATCACATCTCTACATTCACTAGTGGCTGTTTGCATGGTGGTCTCTCCTCCTCGTGTAGTTTGTTCTATGGAAAGGACTACTGGTAGAACTTTCTTGATACGTGCCGCTAGTAGTCGGGCGAAAATTTTGTAGTCCGAATTGAACAACGTTATTGGACGGTAGTCTTCAAGCCTCTGTCCTCTTGAAGGTTTGGGTATGGGGATAAGAAGTCCTTCGACGAAAGCCGATGGGATATGAAAGCCAGGACACATCAATTCTCGGTACATATTGATCCAACGGGGCACCATCACGGTACGGAAAGTTCGATAAAATTCGATCGGCAGTCCATCTGACCCAGGTGCTTTGTTCAGCGCAGCTTTATCGATTGCATCCTCGATGTCATCCCGCGAAACCTCCTCTAAAAGTGAAACCGCAGACGTGGCGTCAAGGGTGTGTGAGACGTATTGCAAGACGTCGTTTTCGTCTCCCTCCTCACTGTTGTCTTTTTGGTACAATCGTCGATAACGAGCTGCAAAAGCTTCCACAATGGTCGCTTGGGTCGTTTCATTCCGGCCGTCTTGCAAGGATAGTTTCGTGATGAGCAGCCGTTTGCGTTGACGATTTTCAAGCACAATATGATGCGTTGTAGGTGGTTCTCCACTCGCTCTGTCTCGATGCCGTGATTTCACAACTACCCCTTCTAATCTTCTCCGCGTCAAAGACAAAATTTTCGCTTTAATGCGGCGACTTTCCAACTGCCTTTCCAGGGACGGGGGTTGGGAGGTAGTTTCCCGAAGCATCGTATAGTAAAAGTCCAAAGTGTGACTGGTCCATGCTGCAGCGTCTTTCCCATACTGTGTTAGCACCCGACGGCACGTCGGTTTTGCACACTCTATCCAACACTCCAGAGTTGACCGGTATCTTGGAAGCCGACGCTCGCAGTTCGCCCATGCCGCGGCAATCAGTTCCCGACATTCCAGGTTTTGGAGGTGTGCCACATTCAACTTCCAGAGCCCACGGCTTTGCCATACTTTCTGTCTCGAAAGGGTGACCGTGCATATGAAAGCGCTGTTGTCTGATTAGGCAAGCGGCCAACGTTCGGCGTCTATCACTCGTGGACCAAAATCTCGTGAGGCGTAGATACGGTCAAGACGACTGGCCGAGTGACTAGTGCAATAGGTGTGGCCTGGGCGGTCCACGTGTATCTGCTCTCAAGTATCGACGAGAACCAAGTCCCTTAAATTATCCGAAGTTCAGGACACGTCGAGAAATGTGGGACCTGATCCTTCTTGTGTAAAACACAATTGAAGTCACCCCCAAGGATACAGTGATCGTAACGACCAAGAAAGAGGGGGGTGATTTCCTCGGCGTAGAACTGTCACCTCTCGCGGCGTTTATCGGTTCCTGAGAGAGCATAGATATTGATTATACGTGTTCCTAACGCAGTGACCGCCACCCCTCTGCCCGAAGGGAGGTATGTCACTTTTTCAACAGTGATGCCATCAGGAATAAGTATTGCTGTTCCACTGCCATTCGGTTCACCAGGTGTCTTGTACGTCCTATAACCATACATTTCTGGGAGAGTCGCTATGAAGACTTCTTGTAACAAAGCAAAGTCAACGTCGGACGCCAGGAGCATCTCTCGCAGCAGCTGTTGTTATCGTGTTAAGGTTAATCGTTGAAATCCGACACGCTTGCTGGTGTGCTGCAGTTGCTAAGTTATTCACGAGAAGGAAAATGTCTGTTGAGCGTCATGCAGAATCGACAATGCCACCAACCTACATCACCTCTACCGGACCGTTTCCGAGTGTGCCGCCGTCACCGACGCGGACTCCGTCAGTGTCGGGTGGTCGTCTTCAGTGTCGTCTGCCCACGCCGTGGAGCGCGGAGGAGGGTCTTCGTCCATTGCGTCCTCAGGGCACAGATTGGGCGCGCTCTCTCCTGCACCGGTGGAGCCGCGTCCATCTCTTTTCTAGTCGTTCAGGCGTCCTACTGCGGGCATCTGTGAAGCAAGTTGATCGGTATCCTGTATCACCTTGTCAGCGGCGGTCGCCACCGAGGTAGTGTCGTCATTGTGAGCCGAGTCCTCATCCTCCTGCGTCTCGTCCTCCATCTTTTCTGCGAAAGACGTACGCCTCCGTTTGCGTCGCTTCGGGGATCGTTGCTTCCGGGTGTGTCCTTCCGCATCCGACGACAGCAGCGAGTCGCGACGCTCCGGCACAAAGGCCGAAGTCGGCACAATCAGTGACTCTTTCGCCATGCTGGAGTCACGGGATTGTTCCTCCGTCGTGGAGGGAGGTGCCGTCGTCAGTGATTCCTCAGTACGTGGAGTATGCGTTGCCGCATCGCTCTGCGTCGGAGGGTAGTGCATTGCAGTGTTCTAAGCTGTCAGATGAGTCGACAAATTTGTATCATTTGTGAGGGCGGCAGCGTAAGTCACGGGAAGTATCGTTGGCTGCGACGGAGCCACTATGTCCGTTGAAGGCAGTTGCGTGATCAGACGTTGCATGCATTCGGATCGGAGGTGCCCTCTTTTCCACATTCCGAGCACGTCTTCGGTTGTCCATCATAGATGACTATAGCGCGACAGCCGCCGATAGATATATATGAGGGAAGATGGCGTCGAAGTTCGATACGGACCTGCCGCACGCCGTTCAAGACAGGGTAAGTTTGGAACTGCATCCACTTCTCAGCAACGTGACTCTGCACCGTGCCGTAGGGGCGGAGCGCCGCCACGACCTCTTCTGCTGGACGTTCGAAGGGGAGTTCGAAGATCCTGATGGTACGAAGTCCCAATCCAGCGTGGTCGACTGTATCAGTACCCACATTGCCATCAGAGTGACAGAAACGAAGCTCTCGTTTCGTCTCCCGAAGAATCCTTTCACATGTTACTTCATTGATGATCTTTACATAAGCTACACTGCTCACTATTTACAGGTGTATGCCGAGAACGTCGGCCGTCGAAATTTTCACTTCATCTAGAATAAAACGTTCTAGTTCGAGTGCCTTCGGTCTTGCAAATTCGTTATGGAACGTGAATTTGAGCGTCTATTTGCGGCACTGGTTCGCCATGCTGATCTATGTAAATATGCCGGCACGCGTGGAAACGGCCGAGTACGGCGTAAACAAACCCGAGCGCTGGGTCCGCGGCGCGAACACAACGGTGTGTCCTCGGCGCATCGCAGAGGAAAGCAGACTGTCCCCTCGGCCACCGCGGCCGGCCAAAAGGTAACTCCGGTGTACAGAATACAGCAGGTCTAGGGATGATACCACAGCGAAAAGTTTTATGGGGGCAGAACGAAGCTGCATGTTTCACGTTGAGCAGCACATCAGCACAATGTGAACTGAGCCAAATCCACGTGGTTAGTGGTTCCTTCCTAAATCACGCCGGCAGACTCCCGGGCAGGTATTTACGCGTTCTGCGGGGCTTGCAGCGCGATAAATTCGGCCTGAGCTGCGGCGGGACCTGCCGCGTGGAAGGGGCGCAGCCCACCTGCTTCGACCACCCCCTGGTCTTTGTTACGTCACCAAACAAGTACCAAGCAGCGCCCCGTTCCAATTACTGTTTATCGGCCGCGTAAATTACGTCTAGGACAAACATCCTCGTTATACACCGTCCGCGCTCGGCCGGCACCGTACTGACGATTCATTTTACGTGCGCCATAAATTTCTAAGATATAATTGGCCCCGGAAGAAACACGGGCGCCTCAATTAAAAATAACGAGTTTCCCGGAAGTTGCGCACGCAGCAGCTCGGCGGATCGCAGTAGAGTCCAGATACTAGCAGGGGATGCGCGAACGGCCAGGTTTCCCACCTGGATGTAAGACATGTATATACTCAGAGACGAGGGCAATGGAGCTGGCAGATGTTGACAAGGGAATCGGGTTTCGATCACTGTGTCCTGTGTTGGATACTTACAAGACACAAGAGAAGTTAGTATTCCAGAAATTATGATTTATTCTGAGGAATGTACGGTATGTTTCAGGTACCCTTAAGCCTAGGATCTTATAATACGTTTATATTACACTGTTCGACAATTTAAATATATTGGAGAAATCATTACGCACAACTTAAATGAAAAAGCAACATGGATAAATAGAACCAAGAAAATGAAAAACGCACAATTTCTAACCTGGTCAAATTCCTCTCAATAGACACTAAGATCCAACACTACATAACCGTAGCTCTTCTGGAAGCCACTTATGCCTGTGAAACAATGTTCCAGATTAAAAGTGAAGGAAGAACTGGTCAGCTCCTCAAAACTGAAAGAAGAATTATCAAGAAGTGTATAATTAAGAAACACCAGGTTGAAGGAGTGTGGAGAATTCTTTCCAATGAAACTGTCTATCGGGAGATTGAGCCAGTCACCTGCACAATGAAGGAAAGAATCTCTTATTTCTTTCACATTTTAAATATCAAAACTGCCAGAGAATAGAATGTAACGACCACTAATGATGAGAATACTCGGAAATAAGACAGGAGGTTATTGGGTCAAAGAAATTCAACAGGATCTTGAAGCGGTTGTCCTGAAAATTGCTGGTGCTACGTACAAAGAGAAGATCAACACCCCGTAAATTTCCAGCAGAAATGACACACAGAGAGCCTGTGGAGATTTCAGACGAACTGAGGAGGGCACGATCTGAGCGAATGGAGAGGTACTGCGCGGAACGCGAGAACCGAACACTGCGACTTTCTAAGTAATCGTGAACTGGAACGACGCAAGTAGTCCAACGTGGCCAATCAAGTTAATAATGATAATAATAATGATTTAACATGTTCCTAAAACAACTGCAAAGCTTTTAAGATTATTTAACAGGTGGTTCTAAATTAGCAAATGCAATAAATTCCTACTATTACCATCATCTATACTTTGTATTATCAACTTTGACTCAGCTGAAGCATTATTATTATCAATATTACTATCATTAATGACTATGCATTAGCAACTTTCAGCAAAATATATAATTCTTTTTCTTTGTCATTCGCTTTCCCTACGATCTTATAAAATATTAACTACACCCCTGGAGTGTATTTAGTTCAACACGTGCAGAACTTTGATTACTTGGACTCTAATATTATTAGGACCAATTCTTTGTCAACTGAAATAAAACAGTGCATTTTAAGTGGTAGTAGATGCTTGCACACATTTAAGTAACTGTTGTCCTCTATGATAATAAATAGGCAGCTTAATCTGCAAAGATATAAGGTTATGATCAGGCCAGTTGTAATATACGGATGCGAAACAAAGACGCTAACAAGCACTGATGAGCAACAGCTTAGAATATTCGAACGTAGAGTTCTGTGCAAGACGTATGCGACAGTTCAGGATAACAACGGTGTTGGAGATCTAGGACGAATGCTGAGCTGGATCATCTCATACAAGGAGCTGACATCGTTAGAATAGTAAAAATTAGGAGAATAGCTTGGGGCTTGGACATGTCTTCAGAATAGATAATGGCAGAACAACTACAAACATTTTTGAATGGAGACTAATCGGAAGAAGGCAAAGAGGAAGACCACGAAAACGATGGGAAGCCTATGTCGACGATGATATAAAAACACTGTGAATCAGAGGACGGTGAAGAACTGCACTGGAGAGGGCAGAATGGAGAAAAGATGTTGAAGATACAAAGAACGACACAGGGTTGTAAAGCTATTAGAAGAAGAAGAGTGTATTTAGTATATCCTTATATGAGGACGCCATGACCGAAAGGGTTAGTTATTAACAGACTTGAAAGATGACAACACAGAGTTACCGAAATCGGTCTCAATCATTTAAAAAAATCGCACTGACGTGTTTAACGGCCCACTTTATATTCCTAGATTTATCATTTTTTGCAAACATTTTGGGCAAAAATAATAATGTAAATATTAAGAAATTATAGTGATATGATTACTACTCTACTATTGTCATAACATCTATGCACTCAATACGTAACCCTTTTACGAAAAATGGAGATAAAAATATTGGGGAGTGGCAGGTATCGAACCACAGACCACATACATCACAATCCAACACGCTTTCCACTACTCTATAGCGAACAGTTATGAAATTCGTCCTTTATTTTCTTACTATCAATGGCAGTTGTTAACTGGTGTGAATATGGCATTTGTAGATATTAGATTATCATTTATCGTACAAAGAACGACGTGCTTTTGTTAATTCTTCAGTGCACCGTTGCTTTGAAATAACAACGAGTAAGTTATAATAAGAAAATCATCAAATACGCAATGCAAGATGGCGTATGCCAGAGAGAGTTCTGGGCGTGGAATGTCACGTGACATCTGCGAACGGTTGGATTTCGTACAATCAATGGACGGTTTCAAATCGCCGTTATTTTTGTAAATATCTCTTAAACGATACGATATATGTAGAAAACACAAAGGAGCAAAGTTGTAGAGAATTTACTCCTCTACAAGTTCGGTTATTCAATTTTCGTGTCAGATGAACGGTTCGTTTGCAATTAGAGTTATATTTCAAACGGCGATTTCTAGTATTACTGCCGTACTTTTTTCCGAAAAAATTGAAAAAGAGAGAATCTGGTCCCTGGTGGCCTACAATTATGTCTGTAAAATTTGGTGCTAATCGGGTGAACGGTTCGTCTTAAAAAGTGGGAACACATCACAAACAGAGAGACAGACAGACATCCCAAAATCGCCGTTATTTTTGCAAATATCTCTGAAACGATACGAGATATGAAAAAAACATAAGAGAGCAAAGTTGTAGAGCAGTTTTTCCTCTACAGACTCGGTTTTTCAGTTTCCGCGTCAGATGAATGGTTAAGACGTTATTTTCATTTAAATTTCGACCTGTCAAATAACGATCGCAAAGGCCCACTTTTAGTGTTGCTACTGTAATGTAAAGTGGGCCAAAAAGTGATCTTGGCTCCTCTGCTAATGAAGTTTCTCGTTACAGTTGAGCCGCGGTGAAGTAGCCGAACGGTCTAAAGCGCCTCGCTGCTGAGCGCGCGGTTACTCGCCGTCGGAGGTTCGAGTCCTCCCTGGGGCATGGGTGTGTTTCTTGTCCTTAGGTTAGTTTACCTTAGTTTAAGTAGTCTGTAAGCTACGGACTGATGACAACGCAGTTTGGTCCGATAGATTTACAAACATTTGAACATGTGAACACCATTACAAATGATAACGATAAGCCCAGTTCTTTTTTAGTCATTTCGTCTTCCAAATGATTTACTATATCTCCGGAAGCATCGAATCTGTATTACCAAGAGCACTCTCTTCTTAAACAAGCACGAAACGTAACAGAGTTGATCTCTACTGGAAGTGAAACTCCTTTCGCGTGCACTGTAACTGTCTTTTTTCGACGAGCAGAACTGGTTTGCGGTAACCAGACACTCTCCCCCGGCTAAGACGGATGGAAAGGGGTAAATAATACAGAGGGAGGCGAGGGGCCAGCGTCCTCGGCAGAGATCCAGAGGTCCCAGAGACGGCCTGGCCGGGTGGTCCGCCGTTCGTTAAACACGTTTCTGTACACTCGCAGAGCGGCCGCCGTGTCCCCCGGGATCCGGCCTCACAAGAGTCCTAACTGTATTAGGAATTCGCCCCGCCGCAGAAGTTGGCCGACCGGCGCAGAAATCTTTGATGGAGCGGCCACCAAGGAAGGCTTAACGACGTTCCAGTCCAATTTCCGGACGTAAATTAACTAACGGCCGCGGAGACGGTGAACCGGGGGTCGCCTCCAGCCGACACCGCCGCTCCGGTCAGGGAAGAACTGCCGCAGTCATAATGTCAGTTTGACGGCGCCCAGCTGGGCCTCAGCGCACTGTGTGATCCAGCGACAGTGGTCCACATCCGTAGCCTCCTGATCGCGAGCGAATGAAGCGCTTCTCGTGCAGTGGGCGCGGCCAGAAGTTGATTGTTGTTGTTGTTGTTGTTGTTATTTATAGGGGCTAAACTACAAGGTCATCAGTCCCATGTTCGAAGCAGCGATGTAACATGTGACGGTCGGAAAACACAGAGAGAATTCCTTGATGAGTGTAGAACGAACAAAAACACATCACTGATATAAAGAGTAGTGCACAAAAGGGATAAAAGTACAATGTCACAGCAGAATGTAATGGCTGGCTGATCACTAGGATGAAAACAGATGAGCGAGCCATGCTGTACGCACTAAAAACCACCTCAACTGAAAAGGTAGAGGCTAACAATAACTTAAAAATAGTGTAAAAATGAGGGTCTCTGAAGCAGACAGAAGCGCCTTCCATTAAATGGAATGGTAGAAACAAGTTGCGCGAATAAAATGTAAAACAGAAGTATCCAAGGAGGCATTGTCATCTAAAGCTGATGTCAGCGAATCTGGTAGGCTAAAGGACTGCCGCAAAGAGGCTAAAAGCGGACAAGACAACAGTATGTGGACCACGGTGAGCAGGGCGCCACGACGGCAAACTGGTGGGCCCTCTCGACGCAAGAGGTGGCCGAGCGTTAACCACGTATGGCCAATGCGCAGTCGGCAGAGTACAACAGAGTCCCTACGAGATGCTCGCAGGGAGGACCTACACAATTCCGTAGAGGGCTTAACAGTACGGAGCTTATTCGGTGAGTTCGATTCAGCCCACTCTGTATTCCAAAGGCCCAATACCTTCCGATTGAGCACCGCCCGGAGATTCCTCTCCTGGAGACCGATTTCCAGCATGGTTGAGGTAGTAGCCTCCTTCGCCAGTTGGTCAACACGTTCATTTCCTGTTATGCCAATGTGGCCTGGAGTCCAAAGGAAGACCACAGGGCTACCAGATTTACCTAGTCTGTACACAGCTTCCTGAATGTACCGTACCAAGGGATGTTTCGGAAAGCACTGATTAAGGGTTTGCAAACCACTCAGGGAGTCAGTATAGTTAACCACAGACTCCCCGGGGCAGGTTTTGAGATGGCGACAAGTTCTGCCGTAAATACACTACTCCCAGAAGTTGATTTAAGAGGTGCAAAGGAGAGCTGCACGATTCCTTACACGATCATTTAGAAAGCGCGAATGCTGCGCACAGACGATGGGAAAACTCCGGTAGCAGACGTTACGATAGAGGCGTTCTGCATCACAGTACTAGGTTCTGTCAACCTTCATCGGCCGACCGCGGTGGCCGAGGGGACTGAGGCGCTCCAGTCACGGTCTGCACGGCCACTACGGTCGGGGGTTCGAATCCCCCCTCGGGCATGGATATTTGTGCCGTCCTTAGTATTAATTAGTTCATAAGTAGTTTGTAAGTTTAGGAACTGATCACACCGTAGTTGTCCCATAAGCTATACAAACATTTAACCTTCAGCGGGCGTACGTTTCGCGCAGGGTTAACTAATATGCAGGGTGTTTTCAAAATTTGTTGTTGTTGTGGTCTTCAGTCCGCACACTGGTTTGATGCAGCTCTCCACGATACCCTGTCCTGTGCAAGTCTCTTCGTCTGAGAATATGTTCGGCAACCTACATCCTTTTGAATCTGCTTACTGTATTCGTCCCTCGGTCTCCCTCTACGAATTTTACCCCACACACTTCCTTCTAATGCTAAGTTGACAATTCCTTCATGTCTCAGAATGTGTCCAACCAATCTATCACTTCTCTTAGTCAAGATATGCCAGAAACACCTTTTCTCCCCGATTCGGTTGAGCACCTCCTCATTAGTTACGTGATCTACCCATCTAATTTTCATCATTCGTATGTAGCACCACATTTCCAAAGCCTCTATCAGCTTTTTATCTGAACTCCTTATCGTCCACGTTTCACTCCTATACAATGCTACACTCCAGACAAGTGTTTTCATAAAGGACTTCCTAACGTTTAAATTAATATTGGATGTTAACAAGTTTCGCTTGAAACTTCCTGGCAGAATTAAATTTTGTGCCGGAACCGGGACTCGAACCTGGGACCTTTGCTTTTCGCGGGCAATCTCTCTAACGACTGTGCTATCCCGACACGACTCACAATGCCGCCTCACAACTTTACTTCCGCCAGTACCTCGCCTCCTACTTTCCAAACTTCGCTTATTCAGAAGCGCTTTTCTTCCCATAGCCATTCTCCTTTTTATATCTTCTTTACTTCGGCCATCAGAAGTTATCTTGCTACCAAATAACAAAATTCATCTACTACTTTCATTGTCTCGTTACCTAATCTAATTCCTTCAGCTTCGCCTGATTTTCTCACATTGCATCCCATTACCATCGTTTTACTCTTGTTAATGTTCATCTTATATCTTCCTTTCAAGACACTGTCCATTTCATTCAATTGCTCTTCCAGATGTTCTGCAGTCTCTGACAAAATTACTGTGTCGTCAGCAAACCGCAATGTTTTTTTTTTTTTCTTTTTTTTAAACATACAAAAAACACCGGAAGTATTGTTTACTATGCGGGATTCATCATATATCATCTTGTGTCCTTCCGTTAAACAGTGTTCTGCTACCGCTCATTTATCCGACTGCAAAATACGGTGTGAGTACGCTTCGAACTGTACATTATAGATGCGTGGAACATTGCCGCCACACGAGACTATTGCAGCCGGATAAATCGGCGGTAGCAGAACACTGTTTAACGGAAGGACACAAGGTGATGTATTATCAAACCCACATAGTAACCAATACCTCTAATTTCTGGAACAGTGTTTACAGAGAAGCCATTGAAATCAGGGTGACGGTCACTCTAATAAATAGAGACATGGTGTTTCCTCTTAGTAGAACATGGAATTCATTATTAAATAATTGCAATGTTCAACCCGGATTCCAGCACCTGGGACTGATTAACGTAAGGTGCGATATATCGTTGTGCCCTGTTCCACTAGGGGCGGCGCCACCAGCCCTGTCTAGGAGGTAGCAACTGTGACGGCCGGCGCATGCGCTGAGCACGCGACTGACGCCTATATAGGACGCGTTACTTCGATCTTGCTCCAGTATTCAGCGGGACTCAGTAGCAGCAGTTTCCTGAAAATGGCGGACAGCTGTACCATCGAGATATTGAATCATTTTGATTTTATTACTCGGTAGAAAACCCGCAGAGACTTCTATTAATCTACTCTCTAAACTACGTATGAGGAAAAGTCGGTGGTGGCAGGTCCACCCCAGATCCAGAGGACAGCGGATATCAGCCAGTGAGAGCGACCAGTCTGCCCTCCAGCCGTATGGTCAGACCTGGCAGTCTTCATCAGTCTTTGTCGAAATCGGTGTGGTGGGTGGATTGGTATGTCGTCTTCGTTGAGTGATTGTTGTCGTATTTGGTGTTGGAGTCCTGACTGCAGTGTTGGTCACTTAGTTTTGTCTTATGTAGTCTTGTCTAACTCTGTTCGAGTTTACATCCGCGACTTGATTGAGGACATTGAAGGTGTCTTCAGATATGGTCAGTTCTTCTCTTAATTGTCGCGCCACGTAGTGGAAGATGGGACAGTCGAAAACGACATGCTCTGGATTGCCTTTCCCAGCTCCTCATTCACATGCGGGGGACGACTATACTCCAAACCAGCATAGAGATGTCGGGTAGGGCCCATGTCCAGTCAGAGGGTGTAGTAAGCAAATGTTCAAATGTTTGTATAGTCTATGGGACTTAACAACTGAGTCATCAGTCCCTAAACTTACAAACTACTTATGAACTACTTACGAACTAGGACGGCACAAATATCCATGCCCGAGGGGGGATTCGAACCCCCGATCATAGTGGCCGTGCGGACCGTGACTGGAGCGCCTTAGTCCCCTCGGCCACCGCGGCCGGCGTGTAGTAAGCCTCTCGTCGGTTGGAAGTATCTCAGGGTGAACCTTTCTTGTATGCTTGGTGGAAGCTGGTGGGTTCTGCTACCGGTGTGGTTGGTACCCCCCTGCTCGTGCCATAGTTACGACCCTTTCTTCCTTAAGGCAGGTTTGCTCTCCGTTCTGCATCCAATCACGGTCTCCACTCTGACTTGTTTACCCGTTTAGTCCGTTGCTAAGCTGTTTGTTTCCTTATCTTGATGTCGAGGGGGCATAGCCTCATCAAAATATGGAGTGATCTTCTGGGCGTTGTTCTGTAAGCCCCGACAGAGTGGAGCAGGATGTTTCCCCAAGCGCGTGCAAAAATGTAAGCTGACAGAGATAATGTTGTACTGAAATTTTGTGTAAGAAATGGGGTCAGAGAAGCCGCCTTGGGTAGGGGGGGGGGGGGAGTTTGGACGTTAAACAGACCGACTTGGAGCAGGGAAGGCATCACAGGGCATTTTAATTTACACTGTCTACACTTTTACTTATACATCCGTAAAACTCTGTCAGCATGGACAGGAAGCGTTCAGGATTCACACTCATTGCAGTTTTAGTTGAAAAACATAAGTTAATTAAATAATTTCTTTACGTGTGCAATTTGTACATCAAGTGTGTCCACTTACAGGAGTCTTAAATAGCAATATCCAAACATTCCGACGAAAAGGAACTCAAGGTTCAACTCACATATATACCGTATTTTTCAAGTTAACGTCCTCTGACGACATAAAATATTATCAGTTAAATAACATATATCTTTATTTGCCGCGGTGGAGTAGCCGAGCGGTCTAAGGCACCTCGCTGCGGAGCGCGCGGTTGCTCCCCGTCGAAGGTTCGAGTCCTCCCTGGGGCATGGGTCTCTCTCTCTCTCTCTCTCTCTCTCTCTCTCTCTCTCTCTCTCTCTCTCTCTCTCTCTCTCTCTCTCTGTGTGTGTGTGTGTGTGTGTGTGTGTGTGTGTGTGTGATCTCTCCTTAGGTGTGTGTTGTCCTTAGGTGTGTTGTCCTTAGTTTAGTTTACCTTAGTTTAAGTAGTTTGTAAACCACTGACTGATGACTACGCAGTTTGGTCCGATAGATTTAAAAACATATGATTTCTGAAATAGCTGTTACAGATAATTAAAATATTTTCATTTTAAAAGGTTGGATAAGTCCAAATGCATTTTACAATTAATGTAAGTAGATCAAATCGTTAAATACTACACTCCTGGCCATTGAAATTACTACACCACGATGATGACGTGCTACAGACGCGAAATTTAACCGACAGGAAGAAGATGTTGTGATATGCAAATGATTAGCTTTTCAGAGCATTTACACAAGGTTGGAGCCGGTAGCGACACCTACAACGTGCTGACACGAGAAAAGTTTTCAACCGATAGCTCATACACAAACAGCAGTTGACAGGCGTTGCCTGGCGAAACCATTGTTGTGATGCCTCGTGTAAGGACGAGAAATGCGTACCATCACGTTTCCGACTTTGATAAAGGTCGGATTGTAGCCTATCGCGATTGCAGTTTATCGTATCCTGACATTGCTGCTCAAGTTGATGGCGACCCAATTAGTGTTAGCAGAATACGGATTCGGTGGGGTCAGCAGGGCAATACAAAACACCGTGCTGGATCCCAGCGGCCTCGTACCACTAGCTACCGCTAGCAGTCGAGATGACAGGCATCTTAACCGCATGGCTGTAACGGATCGTGTAGCCACGTCTCGATGCCTGAGTCAACAAATGGGCGTTTGCAAGACAACAACGATCAGCATGAACAGTTCGACGACGTTTGCAGCAGCATGGAGTGTCACCTTGTAGACCATGGCTGCGGTTACTCTTGACTCTGCATACAGACAGGAACACCTGCGATGGTGTACGTAACGACGAACCTGGGTGCACGAATGGCAAAAAGTCATTTTTTCGGACGAATCCAGGTTTGATTTACAGAATCATGATGGTCGCATCCGTGTTTGGCGACATTGGGGTGAATGCACATTGTAAGCGTGTATTCGTCATCGCCATACTGGCGTATCCCGTCATTCTAACCCTGCAAAACCCTACATTTCAGCAGGGTAATGCACGACCGCATGTTGCCGGTCCTTGACGTACGGGCCTTTCTGGATACGGAAAATGTTCGACTGCTGCACTGGCCCGCACATTCTCCATATCTCTCACCAATTGAAAACGTCTGGTCAATGGTGGCGGAGCAACTGGCTCGTCACAATACGCCAGTCACTACTCTTGATGAACGGTGGTATCGTGTTGAAGCTACATGGGCATCAGTACCCGTACACGCCACCTAATCTTTGTTTGACTCAATGCCCAGGCGCATCAAGACCGTTATTACGGCCAGAGATGATTGTTCTGAGTACTGATTTCTCCGTATCTATGCACCCAAAGTGCGTGAAAATGTAGTCACATGACAGTTCTAGTATAATATATTGTCCAATGAATACCTGTTTATCATCTGCATTTCTTCTTGGTGTAGCAATTTTAATGGCCAATAGTGTAGTTATCATTACAACTTTATTACAAAGTTACTCAATATTGTAAGCTGTGAAAACATTATAATATTCCTCGTAAATTCGAGGCATCGTTTCCTTCGTGATAAAGCAGAGTGTAGCTGTTGCCTTATTGTATCTATATAAACAGGTTGACGGTCAGGAAGAGTCGAGGCATACTCGGTACTAATGGATAATACTTCCGGTAACGAACTGCATTTAAAAGTTATTATAAACATTAAAAGAAATTCTTTAAGGTAGCACTGCACCCGGATGGCCCGCGTCAAGAGTGGTATGTATTTTATGCATGGCCATACCGTACATCGGATTGCAATCAAACTTTGTGAACTCATTGGTTGCACTTGCGCAAAGGTTATAGGTATACTAATAGTAACTTTTTATGGTGCATGACTGAGGGTGCTTTATAATTATTCAATTTGTTTCTTACGGCTTCACGCTGTAATTGCTGAACGGATACGAATGTAAATTGGAACAGAGAAAGCTTATACCCTGATTGATAAATGAGCTATCTTTCGTAATACACATGTTGGTACATGGTGGGGGTTAATATGTTTGCAAAAATAAACGCAAAGGATGGCCTGTTTTTGCCGAATCTGCGAAGCTAAATGTTGAAATGAGTCTTCAATGTGCTAATTTGACTCCATGAAAAAGGTGACTAGTAAACAAGATCTATACGATAGTGGTTTTTTTATTTTTATTTTTTTTTATTTTATTTGTTTAATTTTTTTTTTTTTTTTTTTTTTTTTTTTTTTTTTTTTTTTTTTTTTGTGGTTATCACAAATCTAGAAGAACTTGAAGTAACACATAGACACTGTCATATTTACTCCAGTAATTCATTCCACCTCTGTCACTGATCGAGTCTGCATTTTCGTCATCACTAAAAGTCCTTTGAAATATCTGGTTGGTAACAAAAACTGTAGTTTATCAAAAATCGCGAGGTTGACTGTGCAGGTAGAAGATATCCTAGCCGAGTTTTTCCTTGTGAAACTTACAGATTTTCCGCGAAACATCATGTAAAGTTAGCGCCTTGCAAATGTACCTTTTTCTCCATCGAACCTATTTTGAACCGCGTAAAAGACTTCTGATTTGATTGGGTGAAAAAATCTTGCCTAGTATTCGATTAATTTACTTCCTTCTTCATATCAACATCGTTTTATTGATGACAACGGACTTCGAAGAAACTGATTAAAACACAAGGTATTACTGTTTTCAGTCACTTTGTTTATTGTACCCACAACGCGTTTCAAGAGTTTAAACCCCCGCCATCAGGTCGAATATGAAACACAACACCATACCAGCATTAAAAATCTCAGCATTTTTCACATCCAACCGAAAGGAAGAAAAATGGACATCCTTGAGACACTTCAGATCTATATACGCCAAAGTAAACATCCCGAATGTATATTAACCCTAGAACGGTCGGGCTGGGTCTGTGAGACCCATATATTGTTGACTCCCACTTACATAGGTAGAAATGATCATCAGAATAAAATAAGAGAAATCAGAGCTCGAACAGAGAGATTCAGGTGTTCTTTCTTCCCGCGCGCTATTCGAGAATGGAATGGGAGATAAATAGTATAATTGTGGTTCGATGAACCCTCTGCCAGGCACTTAAATGTGATTTGCAGAGTATCCCATGTAGATGTAGATGTAGATGTAGATGTAGTTTTTGTTTCGCTGATTTTACATTCTTATAATTGCTGATTTGACTCGAGCGGTCCCCTACCTTCCTGAAACACCCGAGAGAAAGCGTTGACATCTTGAATGAGGTTTTTCATTGTTTAGTCATTGTTTGGCAGTCTTTCAAAAAGCGCGCGGGTGTGTCAGACCCAGCCCGACCGTCTACGTAACTGATTTCTGCTAGTGCGATCCCGCTTATATTTTGTTGTATCGTTGAGTTACCAGTTACGTTGCGGACTATTTGTGATCTCCTAACACCAGGCTATCAGTCAATACTTTATAGTATCATATGGCACGAGAAAGTCTCTCGTACAGTGAAATATACAAAATTTTATATGACGATGACAGTGAAGTAAATGATTCTGATGCGGACCCAGACTGAAATAAACAGTGACCATGAAAGTGAGCTGAGAACGCTAGGGAAGTCTCTCGTAACACCATGTTTGAAAATGCGCGCAACCCAGGCAAACCTTCCCCGCCAAATTCGCAGGCTTGCTTCTAACCTCTCCAGCACCCAATAACAAGGCATAGTTGAAGATACACAATCAGGGAGAAGGGGAAGATGCTACGCATGCAAAGACAGCAAAACAAAATACTTTTGCAAAGTTTGCAAGGTGTGGTTATGCTTGGCGCATGCAGAAATAGTTTGCGGTGAATGTTTTGAAAAGTGACTATTTTAGAGGCCTATATCTCACAAATTATTTATATTTTCACAATTTCCATTTGTGTAGTGATAATTCAACATTTTTGCTTCTTAGTTATTATACATATTCTCATTTATATTCATATTTCAATCAAATTTTCTTGTATATTCTGTTTATTAACATTTGGTACTACAAATTTGTATGTTTTTCAGTTTTATTTTATTGTAATTATTGTACAATTCAGACAGGTAAATAATGTCACTGGATCATTTAGTACTATCTGAATAAAATAAATAATAGTTTTATATATTGGGTCTCTCAGACCCAGCCCGACCGTTCATGAAATTTTTTCGCCCGACCGGTCTAGGGTTAAATGACAAAAATGACACCAAATACAAAGGTATAATAATCTTTTTTCATAAAAACGGTCTTGGTTGTACAAAATTGATGCTTCATTTATTTATACATGACGCGTTTCAACTCTTCTGGACATCAGACATTTTATTACGCCCAGAAGAGGCGAAACGCGTCATGTAAAAATAAATGAAACCTCAATTTTGTACAACCAAGACTGCTTTTTACCAAAATAACTATTACGGTTGCTGTAGCAGCACCACTAAAATATGGAGTGGAGTTATTTTAGTTAAAGTATAATCTCTGTCTTCGACAGCAGCCTAAATTTGTGACACACACACACACACACACACACACACACACACACACACATCCATCCAAACACACACAACTCTTGTCTGCCCAAAATACAGAATTATGAAAATCATTTTAATGTGCATTGTATACTAATATGTTGTGGGTTGTATATTTGTCATCATATCATCATTTAAATCATAACCATTTATCTCTCTACACATGATGATACTTTTAAAGCTGTTACTGAGTGAATGACAATCTCTGTATAGAATGTTAGATTCTGTCTTGGCCCCCCAAATTGTGTGCATGTATATATAGTAATTTTGCACTATATACTCGCCTTCAATTTATCACCATGTAGAGAATACAACACGTCAACATAACCTACATGTATAAAGCATAATGTTGTTCCACCTGATGATGGGCGTTTAAATCCTTGGAACGTGTTGTGGTTAAAATAAACAAAGTGACCGGTAATCGTAATACCTTGTGTCAGTTTCACGGTAAAGCTTAAACCAAAATTTAAATTGAATTCAAAGACGTTTATTACCTGAACGCCAATTCATGCACACGTTTTTATAAGATGATAATTTCTCCTTTGTAATGACGCTACCGAATAGTGTAAAGAGAAAATGTTCAAATGTTTGTAGAGTCTATGGGACTTAACTACGGGGTCATCAGTCCCTAAACTTACAAACTACTTATGAACTAGCTAAGACTAAGGACGGCACAAATATCCATGCCCGAGGGGGGGATTCGAACCCCCGATCGCAGTGGCCGTGCAGACCGTGACTGGAGCGCCTCAGTCCCCTCGGCCACCGCGGCCGACGTTTAAAGAGATTTTATCTGAATAATTAGACACAAGTTCATCCGGAAACAGAATATTTGTTCACATTCTTCTTCCGATGTGAAAGCATTTGTAAAGTTCCTGTACTACTTCATCGGATGTGATTTTTGTTGAAACGTTCTTCCCCACCTTCTGCTGCTCTCGTTGTACTCTCACTGGCGGCACTGGCAGCTGGCAAAATAAAATTACAATATGGATGTGCACCACTCTTGAGCACCCGCTTTGGCTGAAAATTAACAATTCTGCAAACAGATCCCTGATATAATCGCTATCTTTGAAACGGTGAGAGGATATGCTAGCGTTTTCAACACTTAAGCCTACAAGGTAACTTTTGCAGCATTTGGCGAGACACATCTTTTGCAAACTTTAATTACGCCGGAAAGAGAGGAGCACTATATAAGGCCCTTTTGTTTTTCGACTGCCGCGCGGGAATGGCTGCATGTTATAACGTCACATGTCACGGATTTCGCGGCCGCTTCCGTCAGGGGTTAAATAGAGTCCCCCCCCCTCCCGTCCCGCAGGTCACGGGTATGCGTCATCCTTAACACAAATTAGTTGAAGTAGTTTGTGAGTCTATGAACCGATGAAATGTTTGTAAATGTATCGGACCAAACTAAAAAAACGTTCAAACGTTTGTATAGTCTATGGGACTTAACTACGGGGTCATCAGTCCCTAAACTTACAAACTACTTATGAACTACTTACGAACTAGGACGTCACAAATATCCATGCCCGAGGGGGGATTCGAACCCCCGACCGTAGTGGCCGTGAAGATCGGAACAAACTGCGTGGTCATAAGTCCGTAGCTTACAAACTACTTAAACTAAGGTAAACTAACCTATGGACAATACACACACCCATGCCCCAAAGAGGACTCGAACCTCCGACGGGGAGCAACCGCGCGCTCCGCAACGAGACACCATATACCGCTCGGTTACTCCACCGCGGCTGGATCGATGACCTCAGCACTTTAGTCGCTTAGTATTAAAACATTTCGACATTTATCTTTCTTTTGTGAGAATTACAGCCAACAACAGCACTAACGACACTTACAGTGCCAAATAACTCACTAAGGCAACAGTGATTTAGCGAAATCGGCAGCACAGAAATGCGTTTGCTTCTGTGCGTAAGTTAATGAGTACTCCTGGATTCGACCAACGACAGTGACCTTTAGACACGAGGAAAGAATCAACAATTACTTCTAACATAGGTTACACATGTCACCACCCAATTTTGAAACCCTAATATAGTAGATTTGAGTCATACCAATACTATGTTAGCGTGACACCTTGTGCAGCAGTTTTCATTATCATTGGAAAATTTATAGCTGCAAGTACTAATTCTCAGCTGCGGGTAAGAATCGGATACACCAATACTTAAGCAATACGTAATGACAAACACTAACAGAATGAAACAGCACCCTACTGAAGAACGACAAATAATACCTGTGTGTAACTTGTGAGGTTATTTTAGATGTTTGTGAGTTTTCGAATGAGCATTGTCAATAATAAAATGTGTATAGGTTCGTCGCTGAATTTTGTGCCGTTTGGTTTTACTCTGTAAAATTGACCACTGTGCCTAGTTCAATAAGAAAATTATGGTTTTGTCTCACGCTGTTGCACTGCACATTTTTCATGAAATTCAAGATATGGAACCTCTGTTAGAAAATGTTCAAATTTTTGTAGAGCTTAAGGGAGTCAACCGCAGGGTCATTAGTCCCTAAACTTATAAACTTCTTATGAACTAGCTTATACTAAAGAAGGCACAAACATCTCTCCCCTGACGGGGAACAGCCTCGTGCATCGTAGCATAGCGCCTCTATGCGCTCGGCCGCTCCGCCGCGGTCCTCTGTTAGATTAGTCGTAAGTATGTATGGAGAAATGGTCGTATATAAGGTATAACAGTATGCTGATGCAATACCTAACGATCATGTACAACCTCTCACTTGGTGAACATTTCTTACCCACAGACTAGAGAGTTGCACAGTTCTTTCCAATATTCAAGAAAGGTAATAGGAGTGATCTGCAAACGTACAGGCCTATATCACTGACGTTCCTTTGCAACAGGATTTTAGAACATATACTTTCTTCCAATATTATGATCTACCTCGAAGAAAACGACCTTTTGTCCTATAGTCAACACGGATTCAGAAAGTATCGTTGTTGTGAAACGCTACTCACGTGATGTGGTCAGTGCTATCGATAAGGGAGTCAAATAGACCGTATTTATAGATTTCTGGAAGGCTTATGACACTGTACCTCACAAGCGTCTTATTGCGTGCTTATTGAATATCGCCAGAGTTGTGCTATTGGATTCGTGATTTTCTATCAGAAAGTACACAGTACGTTGTTGACGGCTAGTCATCTAGTAGAACAGAAGTGATATATGGCGTTCCGCACGAAAGTATTCCTTATTTTTATGAACGATTTAAGAGACCATCTGAGTAGCTCTCTTAGACAGTTCCCGTATGACGCTGTCATTTATCGGTTAGTAAAGTCTCCAGATGATCAGAAGCAACTGCAAACTGATTTCGATAAGGTATCTGCATGGCATCTGCGGCAATTGACTCTTAATAATGATAATGGTGAGGTCATCCATATGAGCACTAAAAGAAATCCGTTAAACTTGAGTTACACGTTAAATCAGTCAGACCCACATGCCGACATTTCTACTAAATACCTAGGAATAACAATAACGAACATCTGAAATTGGAAAGAACATATAGAAAATTTCTAGGAAAGTTTAACCAAAGACAACGTTTCATATGCAGAACACTTAGAAAATGCAAGAGTTCTACTAAAGAAACAGGCTACACTACACTTGCGCGAACTATTCTGAAGTATTGCTGCGCATTGTGGAATCCACACAAGCTGGGGCTGACGGACGATTTAGAGAAAATTCAGAGAAGGTCAGCTCGTTTTCTATTATCGTGATATACGGGAATGATGCATGAGTTGGGGTGGAAATAATTAAAAGAAAGGCGCTATTTATTGCGGCGAGACCTGTTTGGAAAATTCTTTCACGACCTTTCTCTTCTGAATATCCATCTACATAGGGAGACATGATCATTATATTAAAATAAAAGACATCAGATCGGAAACAGAAAGATTTAGGTATTCCTTTTTCCCGCGAGCTATTAGAGAATGGATCTATAGAGAAATTTCATAATAGTCGTTCGTTGAACCCTCTGCCATGCGCTTCATTGTGACTTGCAGAGGATCCATGTAGATGTATTTTTAAGTCATTTTATTCACTGAAGTACTAGGAAAACATCAAATGAGACAAATAACATCCTTGAAAGAGACCTACTGGGATTTATGTCCACATAAACTTCATGTTCTTCGTTGTTGGGTATTTTTCATTCTAATTACGCGCTTAGGAAAAAAAGCAGTGAAAGTTTAGTTGCATCACTCGTCTTCTTGGCAGGAAACATCCGAACACGATTCTCAAATCAAATCAAATGTTTGTAAATCTAAGGGACTTAACTTCCTTGGTCATCATTCCCTAAGCTTGCAAACTACTTACACTAACTTAAAAGTAATTTACGCTAAGGACAACACAAACACCCACGCCCGGGGGAGGACTCGAACCCCCGACGGTGAGCTACCGCGCACTCGGCAGCAACGCGCCTTAGACCTCTCTGCCATACTACTAGCCATTAACATTGCTACACCACGAATATGACGTGCTACAGACTCGAAATTTAACCGACAGAAGAAGATGCTATGATATAAAAATGATTAGCATTTCAGAGTATTCACACAAGTTTGGCGCAGGTGACGACACCTACAACGTGCTGACATGAGGAAAGTTGCCAACCGATTTCTAATACACAAACAGCAGTTGACCGGAGTTGCCTGGTGAAACTTTGTTGTGATGCATCGTATAAGGAGGAGAAATGCATACCATCGCGTCTCCGATCTTCATAAAGGTTTGATTTTAGCCTATTGCGATGGCGGTTTATCGTATCACGACTTTGTTGCTCGCGTTGGTCGCGATCCAATGACTATTAGCAGAACATGGAATCGGTGGGTTCAGGAGGACAGTACGGAACGCCGTGCTGGATCCCAACGGTCTCGTATCACTAGCAGTCGAGATGACAGGCATCTTATACAGATAGCTGTAATGGATCGTGCAGCCACGTCTCGATCCCTGAGGCAAAAGACGGGGACGTTTCCAAGACAACAACCATCTGCATGAACAGTTCGGCGACGTTTGCAGCAGCGTGGACTATCAGATCGGAGACCATGGCTGCGGTTACCCTTGACGCTGCATCACAGACAGGAGCGCTTGCGATGGTGTACGAAACGACGAACCTGGGTGCACGATTGGAAAAACGTCATTTTTTTCGGATGAATCCAGGTTCTGTGTATAGCATCATGATGGTCACATCCGTGTGAATGCACGTTCGAAGCGTGTATTCGTCATTGACATGACCACATGTTGCAGATCCTGTACGGGCCTTTCTGGATACGGAAAATGTTCGACTGCTGCCCTGGCCAGCACATTCTCCAGATCTCTCACCAATTGGCTTGTCACAATACGCCATTCACTACTCTTGATGAACTGTGATATCTCGTTGAACCTGCATGGTCATCTGTACCTGTAAACGCCATCCAAGCTCTGTTTGACTGAATGCCCAGGCGTATCAAGGCCGTTATTACAGCAAGAGGTAGTTGTTCAGGGTACTGATTTTTCGGGGTCTATGCCCCCAGATTGCGTGAAAATGTAATCACATTTCAGTTCTAGTATAATATATTTGTCCAATGATACCCGTTTATCATCTGCATTTCTTCTTGGTGTTGTAATTTCATTTTGAAGTTTTGTACTATACCGCGGCCGTTCCCGCCTGATGTTCGATTCCTCACTTTGACATGAGTGTATGACTTTTCCTTAGTGTAAGTTTAAGTAATTTGCAAGTAGTGTTTACCATAGCAGTTTGATCGAATAGGCTTACAGACATTTCTAAAAAGCATCGGTCCCAGACGACGCCCCGGGAGCATGCCTGAGGACTCCTTAATGTCTTCAGACTTGGTTGAGAACGCCATGCTACGTTCTGTTAGCTAGGGCCGCCTAATTCCACTCACCAAGTTGGTCTGATATTCCACACGCTCGCACAGTGTGCATCAGGCGACGGTGGCAACGGCATCTACGTAGTGTTAAAAGTCGACCACTGTACGAAACAAGAGCTGTGTTTCAACCCTAAAATTGGCAAATAATAGGTTACTCCTTGCTATAAATTCTTATTCCAGGGCCCAAACTGAAAACTAACTCTTTTCAAATTACTTCAATAATAAATACTACAGTGGTCAATATACATAGCAGCTCACACGTTATTACATGCAGACATTAATAAGCAAGCCACCACAATTAATGTTATCCTAAAAAGGTAGCTAACAAAACATTTATGGCGCAACGGAATTTATACACAAGAAAAATTGCATAGGGAATATGGAAGGTGCTGTAAAACTGCAATTCATAGGCAACTTACGGATTATGCTGAACTTAGACTTGTTAATTTAGATAAGGAAAATGGGGAACTAATTGCATCCCTTACATGGATTAATGCGGATGGTGCTCATCCTAAATTATACATGATTTAACGCTACTGGGGGGAAGGATTCACCATCAACACTCATTCTTTCACACACACGCAATGCCACAGCAAAACTCACCCAAATCAGCGAGCAGAGACAAGGCGGAAGGAGGCGCCGCTATCGTAGACTAAATTCAGCAAGTCGGAGGTAGCAAAAAGAACAATATACAAAACTGGCTCTGGTCTGGCGTGCCTATTTTGAGATAGTGCGTGTGTACACCCAAGTTACATTACATCTGAATTGGACCGCGAGCAAACACGCTAACGGCGACACATGGCTGCGTTACATGAACGCACACCACTGAGGGTGAAATGGTTGAAAATCGGATTCATTATACACATCACTGCGGATTCTTAAGTTGCAGTCAGTTAGCAATCGATCTAGGTACTGGTTTTGTATCAGACGTGGCGTGAATTCAGGCGACTAGTTGCAAAACCCGGAAGTCGGAACTCGGACAAAAAATTGAATAAATTCAGTTTCCGAAAAAGAAAGAAAATTAACTACAGCATGCAACTCATAAGAAATGCTTAGATTTATATAAGGAAGCTATTGAAGGAGATTGTCCTAGGGCCAGAGAGAATTACTGACAGAGTGCGTACAAGGAGTCGGAGAAGAGAGAGCAACATTAAAATAGGCGGGAAGAGAAGATCGCAAAATATTAGTGGAAATCAGAAGGACACCCGCATAGTTACTTGCCTGATGGGCATGTAACAAACAAAAGTGGAAGCTGAAGGCTTTGTTCTATGAACCAACCACGTGGAACACATATCACTCGCAGAAGGAAACAATGAGAAGATTTTCACATGCATTGCACAAAAAAAGGACATACCACCTATTAGAAATCGGGCCCCACAAAGCTAGAAAGTATTTACACAGAGTTCATACATCACCACATGATCACAAAAGGTTTTGACATACCAGGTCGTTATCAACCTGCAACTAGAATCACACACACCACGTTTATCTATGGGAAATTATTGAACTGAAAAACGACAACATATTTCTGCACATGATCGGGATAAAATATTTAAAAAAAATGATTCTAAGTTCACGAATCTAAGTTAAAAATGCCAGATAATGAAACGCTACCATCTCCAAACACAAGAGCAGAACCAACCTTACCTCACCAGAAGACCAGCACAGAATGGCCAGACCGAGTGGCCACCAGACGCAGGAAGCCACCGGAAGCCGGAAAATCCAAAATAAAGCGGTGGTGGGAACGGAGAGCGAGTAGACTCACGCTAAGGGAAGACTCGCCAACTATCTCGCAACCAGAGGATGTGGAAACCTCTTTGGTCAGCTCAGCAGCTATCGACACTCAGCCAAAGAGAATGATGCAAAGCGAGCTATCACTCCCCACATTCAGAAAGCCATAGATTCTCGCACACACTTAAAGGTAAAACAACTGCACATTCTCACAGGGACAGTTGTGTAGCGGCGAAGACGTACTTATGCCACAATAATTAACACAATAATAAATTATTAACATAACAAAATAAGAAAAACCTAGCAATATTAACTAATATTTTAACACATGAATTAAAAATGCTATTCCTCAAGCCTTGAAAAGAGTGGGGTTCAAGTTTTAACCAAATGATAATCTAGCGACATTAAATAAATTATAACTTTACAGAAATATACAACAAATATATGGAAGACGACCACCGTATAGCATGCAGATTTCACGATTTGTGCCACTGGATGATTGGGTTCCCGGTTCCACTGACCACATATTTGCCATATGTCTAACCGCTACAATCATTCTCTGCCACCAGAAGGTGCCCGGAACATGAAATAGCTGAAAGTTCTAGGGTATTACCTTATCTTCCGTTGGTAGTCTAACTTTAAGTAATTCAAGGAGGTATTTGCTTTTCCCATGCCCCTTCGGCAACGTCTTCCTTTCATTTTGTTTAGGGGCAATATCATCTCATTGTAAGCACCGCGGCCTCCTCTGTTTGCAAGATATCTTGTTCTGACTAAGGCACCAGGTCTGCGGATGTCATCAGAGACGTCTTCCCTTTGAGAGATTTGTAATTTTCTTTATTTGTTTGATTCTGTTGGTGGCCTCAGAATGCTTAATATGACTCACTGTCTGTGCATTTCTTAAAGAGTTCATTTTCCTTTTACTTCGCTGCAACTTTACTGTCTTGTGTGATCACCGTGAAGGTGTATCGTCACTTTTATTAACCCCATGGCTTCCGTCAGAAGTAGTTTCATTTAAATTTTGGTTGATGGTGCGCAAATTCGCTATTGACTTTTTTCTTCCTTTTTTTCTATTTATATTTACTTTGATGTAAATGCACTAACAAAAATTTAACAAAAGACCCTTAATTCGTGTTTTTTTCTGACGTAATTGACTTTCAGTTGTTAGCTGTTCTGTTTTGTTAACACTAAAATGGTGATCGTTACAACGGGTTATATATTAAAAAAGTGAGTAAAAGAAAAGGAGTAAAAATGTCAGACAAAACGGTCAGGTGTCCACTAGACACCGTAAGCGGTTCCGCATGCTACGGGAACTGTGTGGCGTGGACTGCGCAGTATTTTAGCTTAGAGGGCCTCGAGAAGACACAAAAAGTTAAAGATTCGAAGGGTACAGGAATAATAGTTGTCAAATGTCGTAGCCGCGTGGGGGAAGTACCAAAGATCCCAAGCGCTAATAGAAAGTTCAGTAGCACAAATCATTACCGGTAGCGAAAACTAGGTAAAGCCTGAGATAAGTGCAGCTGAATTTTTTTACAATGGAGCAAATGATGTAAACGAAGGTAGACTGAATAAAGTAGGTGGTGGCGTATTTCGTGCTCTACCGAAACTGAAGTAGATAGCTCCTGTGACTGGGTATGTGTAGAGTGTACAGGGTGTTACAAAAAGGTAAGGCCAATCTTTCAGGAAACATTCCTCACACACAAAGAAAGAAAATATGTTATGTGGACATGTGTCCTGAAACGCTTAATTTCCATGTTAGAGTAAATTTTTTAACTTCTCTTCAAATGACATTAATCATGGAATGCAAACACACAGCAACAGCACGTACCAGCGAGACTTCAAGCACTGAGTTGCAGGAAACGTTCAAAATGTCGTCCGTTAGCGAGGATACATGCATCCACCCTCCGTCGCATGGAATCCCTGATGCGCTGATGCATAACATATTTTATTTCTTTGTGTGTGAGGAATGTTTCCTGAAAGTTTGGCTGTACCTTTTTGTAACACCCTGAATATCAGTCCAGTTAAATACACATTTGTGTCATTTAAATCAATAAATGTATTACAATTAACTTCTTTCTTTTCCTTTTTCCTTGTTTTTCACTCGACCCTTTTACAGTTAACCAAGTTAGTAGCACCAATGAGACGCGAAAACATATTTGAAGTTAGGAATTCGTAAAAAAATGAAGTACATAAAAGGCCAGGAGGCTACACAGGGCAGAAAAACTTGGCACGAGTCTACGAGGCAAAAACGTTTGGGAACCCCTGAGCTAAACAGAAACAGGGTGTAGTGAACAGAGAATTGTCGTTGTGAGTTGAATATCTAAATTCACAAATCCACCAAAATTTAAAAAATAAATAAATAAATAAATAAATAAAAATAAATATATATTCATTTAAGAAGATAAGACTTCTATATTCTTCAAGAATAAAATGCCAAGATCGCGAATTACTAATTTATTGAATGAAGATCGTTGGGCATCTTATTTAAAAATGGATATAAGATAATAAGTGCAGTATCCACTTTTTAAGTAAGGTGACCAGCTAATAGAATATATGACCAGATGATAGTGGCACACTCCTCGGAAACCGGTCGTCATTCAATAAATTAGTAATTCGCGAACTTGGCGTTTAACTTTTGAAGAACATAAAACAATCAGATCGCCTCCAAAACCGACCATGTCAGGCAATGCTGAGATAAAACTTCATTATTGCATTACTGAGTGAGAGACTTAAGACTTCCGAACTAACAATGTAAGTGTATATCAGATGTGGCTTACTTGCAAAGACATAATATCAATAAATTTACGAAATATGGGAATGACCCGACATGGTACACAAACCAGATCACTCTTGCAAATTCACAAAACTGACAATCTTTTTACAGAAACTTGAAATTTAGTACGAACTTCAAATGTTCAAATGTTTGTAAAGCTTATGGGACTTAACTACGGGGTTATCAGTCCCTAAACTCACAAACTACTTATGAACTAGCTTTTGTGTCCCGACTTCGTCGCCGCTTTTGTGTCCCAGCCTCGTCGTAGGTGTCGGTGGCCGAGTGGAATGAGACCGACACGCTGATGCAGGTACGGAGGGGAGCAGCCAGAAACTATAAACACTCGAGTAAATTAGAAAGAGATATATTGCACAGAATGTAACAATACTTAACTTTTACATAGTGCTGCAGAATGTTGATACATAGTTGTTAGAGGCCTGCCTAGTGCCTGTACAATAGCAAAGTCTTCACTGGTGCCTATCTGATTACGAAGGTCCTAACTCGTTGCTATCTCAGTCCGAAGTGCGAAGTCCTTCAGTGGTGGCCACGAGCGGCGTTGTCGCAGAGGGCGCTCGTGGCCGTCGTCGCGAGAACGCCGCGCCGTGCGTGCCTGGCGGCGCGCGGCGAAAGTAGGTGGCGCGCACTTTGTACTTGTGCGATACCACACTAGCTAATACTAAGGACGGCACAAATATCCATGCCCGAGGAGGGGATTTAACCCCCGACCGTAGTGGCCGTGCAGAACATGACTGGCGCGCTGCAGACAGCTCGGCCACCGCGGCCAGCAGTACTAAAAAAAAAATCCGCAACAAAACACAATCAACATCTTCAGTGCGCAATAACAATGGTGATGCTACTGATGACAATTTTTCTAAAGCAGAATTGCTAAACAGAGCTTTCCGATATTTCTTCACCAAAGAACACGAAGAAAATACTCCATAATTCGTATAAAAACAACTACTGTATGTGTAATTTAGTATATATACATGATTATTAAAGCAAATTAAATTACTTACCAAAAGTAAGTATGTCCGTCCAAATTATACACTAACTAGTTTCCTTTCGGAGAATGCTGATGCAATGGCTTCATCCGTTCCTATCATTACAACGGTTCGCTCAGCGAAGACAAATTTGCATAAATCACTCCAATACTCATGAAAAGCAATAAGAGTGATTCGCAAAATTACAGGTCTGTATCACTAATATTTGTTTGCAACAGGATTTAAGAATATATACTATTTTGGAACATTATGAACTACCTTGAAGAGACTTTCTCCAAAGTCAACACGGATCCAGAAAGTGTTTTTTTTTGTGAAACACAGCTAGCTGTTCACTCACGTGAAGTGATGAGTGCTATTGACAAGGGAACTCATATCAGTCCCGTATTTCTAGATTTCCAGAATGTTTTTGACACTCTACTTCACAAGTACCTTCTAATCGTATTGCTTGCTAATGGATTGTGCGACTGGATTCCCGATTTCTGTCAGAAAGGACACAGTGCATACTAATTGAGACGAAAGGCATCGAATAAAATGATACCTAGTGTTACCCAGGGAAGTATTATAAGACCACTACTGTATTATCGCTCTACAGGGGAGTGTCACGGAAATGATGCGTTTGGAGTGGAAGGGCGATTTCGAGTCGGCGAGATCTATTTGCGAAATTTCTTTCACCACTTTCTCCTCCGAATGTGACAATATTTCTTTAGTACTAACTTACATATGGAGACAGGATCACGATATTAAGATACGATAAATAAGATCGGAACTGAAAGATTCAGTTGTTTCATTTTCTTGTGCTCGAAGAGAATGGAATGCTAGAGAAATATTATGAATGGGTTGGATGAACCCTCTGCGATGCACTCAGATGTGTTTTTCAGAGTAAATATGTAGACGAAGATTATACGGTGACTGTGTGTAAGACTGAAGGACCCTAAGGCGGTTTAAAAATTTTAATTATTCTTCAGATTAGCTTAGGAAGGCAATTCGTTTCGCAATAACTACAGGTCTCCTTTGAAAGACAAGAATCTAGCAAAGAGAGGGTAGTAATTTTGAGAAAGGAGAATTAATTTACGACTACAACCAGCTGCACCCACTAAACTCAATTTCAGGATAAATATATTTACGATACAAATAACTACATGCGTCATTTGCCCAAAGCAATCTCAATCGTCTTAAATTTTCCACAGCGATCACCAAAAATGAGTGAAACCTTACTACCAGCGGATAGAAAGCGAACTTTCAGTAGTTTTGAAGATAACTCTGCTTTTATTTATTATTGTATCTTTTAATTCTGTATAATATTAACAGGCTTTACTACCAAAAGAACATTGCATTCTGTTTGCTTCAAACGTAGCAAACGTTTAGACATACTATGCAGTTTAAACTCTTTGCTCATTACGGACTAATGTTCAGTACACAGTGTAATAACGAACTGTGGAAGCAAACTATGAATATTGTACTTATTTTTCATAGATCCATCACCAATGATTGTGTTTCACTCACATATATTTCCAAAAATATAGGTAAAAGGCGGTGCAACGAATTTTATTATTTCGACCACACGCGCTCGATTGCTGCAGGTTGGCAATGAAAAATACTGCAGCGACTTTCTGAAACTATAACGATAACTTAATTAACTAAGCAGAGCACTTAATAATTAATTACTGCAAATTTCGTGACAAATGACGTAGAACCCAAAATATTACGGGACAGATATAAGAAACGTTAATGCCTGCGTGAGTCATGAAACGAAATACAACATAATGGTCAACCGCATTGTGAATTTCATTACGAGCGTGCATCACGTGGTTGCTATCTAACCGCAAAACCCACATCAGTAATTTGACCGGGCTTTAAATTTAATTCAGCCTGATAATTAGCGAAATAAATCATAATGCATATGCGGAGCAGCTTCACCGCAATACAACGAATAAAGTTTGTTCTAACAAACATGCTCAGCCCAACAAATCAAGATCTGAGAAGCAGCAAAACAATAATAAAAGTTATCTATCGCACATAAAAACTTTAACGTTGTTACCATCAATCTCAACTATTTCTTGACTGTTTTCCTTCAAATTTTTACCCGATATTCTGTTGAATATTCTGACGGATGTACGCTATATACTCCGTTAATTTAGATGATACATAAAATACGTGTTTACTTAATTTTATCATAATAGGGAAAGCAATTGTCCTTTAATTAAAAAGAAATAATAATTGTCAAGTTCGCAAAAATATTTTTATTTTCACTGAAGATGGGTTTCGATACACAAAGGCGCCAACCTCTTGCCTTTGATAAGATTTCAGATTTATATAGTTTTTAAAGTGCTCAACATTATGTTTGATTCTTTTAGATATGACAAGGCACACATAAAATAATTAAAAATATGTTATACCTTAAAATTCGGCATTACACAAGTCACGTGTGGGTATTAAAACTTTGTGTGCGCCTTGCAATTTGCACATGCATGAAGCATAATGTCGAGAACTTCAGCAACTACATAAATGTAACATCCCATCACAGAGCATACGATGTTACTTTTGTAAGCCGAAACAGATGGAGAGTTAAAATAATAATACTTTTTCGACCATAGGAAAGCTTTCCTTCATTTTAACAAAAATATGTGTGATATATATAAAATCGAAAACTTCATACCAACAGTTTCGAAAACTATTTCAACGAGGTTCTTCAATTTTTGTATTGATTATTCGCAGGAACATTATTATTTTAATGTATTGTAAGTGTGTATGAACTAAGGTCATTTGGGGAATCTGGGCCATGATTTTACATGAGTGCATAGTTCCTAACTTAATACTGGTCTGGGCCCTATTCATACGTTAAATTACCGTCTAAAACATATTTTATTATACAACAACATTACCTACAAATAACTTATAAAAGAATGCAATCTGCATTATATTCAATTTTGAGAAGGGGAAAAGAAAAGAAAAATGAACCAAGGGTCCAGAGACCTCCATAGAGTGTGTGAGACGGGGGATGTAATTAATCTATTTTTCACAATAACCTTGTGTTACTGTATCTTTCTCCTTACGCCAATTATTGAAATATGTAACATTTTTCTCTGTAGATCTGTTTTTATTTTGATTTCTGTGCCTTTGTGGACACATAAGGGGTGATGGGCTCCTGGGATTGTAGTACATTATATGTTTATATGAAAATTTCGGGAATTTAATGTTTATTGGCGCGGCTTGGCTGCTAAAGAAAGTGGTTTTCCGTGTTGGGTACGGTCAGGCTGCACAGAGCAGAGAAGCTCTTGGGGGTCTCCCCCGCCCTCCAACTTTCGCTCGCCTTCGGGGAAGGACGAGAGGGGCTGGCTTCACCTGCTCGGCCGGCACCAACGCTACGTCCGGCCGGCGGAGTATACCTGGCAGAATTTTTTAGAGTGTGTGGGACACTTTACACAATGCTGGACCGTGGTTTACGGTGGGCGATAGCGGGGACTGCCTTTTTAGTCATTTGGCCGCTTCGCAAAAGAGGAATTTGCCGGATACAAACAATAGCAGAGTGCTCTGGGACCCGGGCTGTTTATGGAGACGTATTGCCCTTAGGCGTTATCTAAAAAACTTCCTTGAAGGCAGCAGAGTTGGAACATAGTTAGTGAGACAAATAGTTAGGATGAGAGGAAAGCTTTCTGCCCGTCTAGCACCCCACGGGTTTGGCTCCAGCGGCTGTATATATAGCACAACGTTAACATTTTTAGGCCGTGTGACCGTAGCTAGGAGCAAGCTGAAATTCCTTGCAGGGCATTCATCCTTGGAACGGTGGATCCGCGGGAAGGTTTGGTGGCGTGGGCGGAGCCTCTTGGCAGCCGCAAAGAACGCGTCCTGATTCGGACCGTTAACCGTTAGCAGAGATTGGGGCGTCTTTTTGCGCGTGGGTGTGGCCGCCCGGCACTTGCCGTGAGCTGCGGCAGAGCGCGAGGAGGCACGAAGACTCCTGTCTGAGCGTTCGAAGTGTACGGACCTCGGGAGACTCCGGTTTGAGCGTCCGAAGAGTACGGACCTCGGGAGATTCCTGTGTGAGCGTCAGAAGTGTGCGGACCTCGGGAGTCACGCAATACTCCGATTAGATTCGCGGGGAGGACATCGTCTTAAACGTTCCTCTGGTTAGACTTGTGTTTGATTCCGAAGATTCGGACCTTGTAGAACTTGTGTTTATTTAACGGACGTTACATTGTCCGGTGGTTATGCTGTGAGCGGCCACAGTTTAGGTTTCGTTTAGCTAGATGTCTCTGTTTGAGAATTCGCGCCTTTGCGAATCGGGCATTGTTTTTACAGATTTTATTACGCAAGTGACTGATCGATTTGTGCCAAGTGGCCTTTGTGTCATCTATGCAGTATTTGATTAGTCTACTAGCGTGACAGAATCGCACAGCAACTGCCTAGTAATGCCGACGCCAGTGACGCTGAGTTAAGTTAAATGTCGACCCTGCTTAACAGGTCGCAGCAATTACGGTCGGATAAAAATTTCAGCTCATTCGCTCCCATCGCCTACTGCCTGCGAGCCTGAGACGCTTCTGTCAATGATCATCTGTGTGGGTGAGGTGAAGCACTTGCTGGGTGTTATATGAATCAAACTTGTTGGATTCTGTCCCTTATTTTATTCCTTTGAGATCTGCCTACTTACTCTGGGGAGCTCAGGGCTAACGATAATTTCAACCCCCTGTGTAGCCAATCCAATAGCATCCTGTCTTGCAAATCCTCCGACCATTGACTCAGCCAGTCTTTTTTGTGTCTCAATATTTTAACATTTGTAAAAGATTGTTTGAATACCATTATCTGTTTTACATGATAGGAAATGTAATCTAATTTATTTTTCATGTTTAAGTATAATAAATTAATTTTGAGCAGATCATCTTTCATTTAAGAACATTCCTTTTTCACTATTTTGGAGGGGAAACAGAATAGTTAAATTCCACAGTTTGCCAATATTTTTTAAGTACATTTATTTTTTGGTACAACAGATACATTGCAATAGAGTAGGAATATTTATTATATTTAAAAAAAAATCTATAATCACGTCATAGCTGATCAGTAACATTTTTATTTTCCATATTTTGGAGAAATATGGTGGCGACCGAAGATAATTAATTGTTTTCCTGGTGTTTCACTAAGTGTGCTTGCCTCTGTAACGTATAAAGTAATAGGTGACGGGAAATTTTGTTGGGGTAGGTTAACACAAGAAATGTTACACTTTCTGCGGAGCTATGAACATAGTTTATTGTATCATTTTCCAAAGAGTTACAGCACAAAGATATAATTCTTTAAATGTAAAAATAGTTTTTTCTATCCTGCAATGGATTAGTTGAAACCAGCTGCGTCCAAATCAATTTAAACTACATTCCTATCACTCTTACTTTGGGAGCTACAACCCTTAAAGGTTTCAGGGGCAGATACCACAAACGCTGCGCATAATGCAATGCGCCTTCTAAATGTGGTTCGGCCGAGTTGTAACGTCGCCGGTGTCACGGAACGAGAAGCTTCCTCGATGCGCTGTTAGAGTGACGACTGTCGCCGCACACGTCGAGTACCCGACAGTTTGAGCCACACAAACAGCCGGGGTTCAATATACCACAGTTATTGACATCGGATGAGGATGACACGAAGAACGAGTAGGTTGACATGTTGCTGATGCTCGGCGAGTGCCGACACGATGCCACTGAAGCAGCCACGTCGTATGCCGTGAGATATCCTAGGCGAAGAGCCCCGGCAACCATTACGACTTCGGGAAACAGGCAGCTTGGTAATGCGCCTCAGTAACAGACGAAGACCTCCAAGAAGTGAGGAGACGGAGGTGTTAGTTTTAGCTGCACTACACTACGATCCTCAGGTCAGCTTACGAGCCGTTGATGCAGTCGCTGGTGTCAGTCTCACATCTGTGTGGCGTATAGTACACAGCCACAGGTTTCACCCGTGCCGCCTGTCACTGACCCAGGAGCTGTATGGGAACGATTTCCATGCAAGAGTGACATTCTGTGAGTGGGCCATGCGTAATTTACCGCTGGAGTCGTTACAAAGTGTTATGTTCTCTGATGATTCCACGTTCACAAATTATGGTGCAGTGAATCGCCATAACATGCACTACTGGGCCGCAGCCAATCCTCGGTAGGTACGACCTGTCAAACGTCAACGTAGGTGGTATATTAAGGTGTGGTGTGGAATCCTTGGGGATGAAATCATCAATCCATAGTACTTCCCAGGTACACTGACAGGTGAGTTATATCACGCGTTTATAGCCGACAGTTTGGGTGGTTTCCTTGAACATGTGTGTCTACACACAAGAGTCCATATGTGGATACAGCACGATGGTCACCCAGCCCATTCTGCGCGTGGTGTTGTGGAAGAACTAAACAACAGGTTTGCAGGAAGATGGTTGGGGCGCCATGGTCCTTATACATGGCCCGCAAGGTCACCTGATTTAACGCTAATAGATTTCTTTTTGTGGGGATATCTAAAGGATCGTGTTTGTGTCACTGTGTCCAAATCCCCAGATGATCTATAACGGCGCATCGAGAACGCATGTCGCTCCGTAACACCGGCGATGTTACATCTCGTCCGCAGATCCTTTCGACGGCGCATTGCATTATGTATTGAGGAACATGGACACACATTTGAACATCTCATGTAAATCAACTGCCCACCACCGTAACATCCATCACCCATCACACAGCCATGTATAATGTGCAGCGTGTTGTATCTGCCCCTTAAACTCTGAAGAATTGTAGCTCCCAAACCAACAGTGATAGGAATGTAGTTTAAATTGATTTGGACGCAGCTGGTTTCAACGCTTCCAATGCACGATAGATAAAAATATTGTACCATTTAAAGAATTATATCTTTGTGTTGTAACTCTTTGGAAAATGATACAATAAACTATGTTCATAGCTCCGCAGAAAGTGTAACATTTCTTGTGTTGACCTACCCCATTAAAATTTCCCGTCACCTATTATTTATAAGTTACAGAGGCAAACACACTTAGTGAAACACCCTATATCAATTCATAACTTTCACACTTGGCGATTCCTGCCGTAGGATTAACGACATAGATCCCAAGTGGGGTAACTGGGCCATAGGCGTCTAAGTTCCATACTGGTTATTGTTGTCACAATTGAGGTAATTTGGCCTCTTGTGTAACATGTAAACTTCACGAGAAAATTAAAACAAGTCATTTTTCAATGACACTGCAGTCGAATGACTGGGTGTGAAATTGATTCAAACTTTGAATAACTCAAATTTTATTATGATACAAGTGTTACAGTCACACAAGTAAAGTTAATAAGCTTAATTTTAGGTATTAAGATTTAATTATATCTTGATAAAAAAACTTCCAATATGTTCTTTAAGCCACTCATATCATCAGAGAAGCTGATCAAGCCTAGCAGAGCTGCTTTTGAGAGGCTTTGGCATCGTCCTTACTATATAATTTTCTGTGATATAGGCCTCTTCTCCTGTTTCCATAAAGTACATGGTTTTGAAATGTCGTTTTAAAAACATGACTTCATATTTTCCAATCAGATGAATGGAAATACATTATGTAAAGCCTTAGGAGGCTACTGTATTTCAGGAATGACAGTGTACACTTGTTTAACACGCGACAGATTACTCTGTAACTTCATAGAACAGGTATGTTGGCCCACATTAGGTTACGGTAATAACACTAAAAGTGGGCCTTTGTGATTGTCTTTTTTTCATATCTCGTAGCCTTTCAGAGATATTTGCATAAATACCGGCGATTTGACGATGTCTGTCTGTCTGTAACTTGTTCCCACTTTTTAGATCGAACCTTTCAACCGATCGGCACCAAATTGTACAGACATAATTGTTGGCTACCAGAGACCAGAACCTCGCTTTTTCAAATGTTTCGGACAAGAAATACATTAGAAATAACAAAAAAGCCGCTGTAATGTAATTTTATTTCCAAATAAACCGTTAATCCGACGCGAAAATTGAATAACCGAATTCTCTACAACATTGTTCCCTTATGTTTTTTTTCATATCTCGTATCGTTTGAGAGATATTTGCAAAAATAACGGACATTTGATACCTTCCATTGCATTAACGTAAACCAGCCGTTCGGAGGTGTCACGTGACATTCCTCGCCCAGAATTCTCAATGGGATACGCCATCTTGCGTTGCGTATTTGATGATTTTCTTATTGTAACATTCTTATTTCAAAGCAATGGCGCACTGAAGAATTAACTAACATACTTCATTCTTCGTACGATAAATGATAATCTAGTGTCTACAAATACCATATTAGCATCAGTTAACAACAGCCGCCAATAGTATGAGATTAAAGGGCACATGTTAGTCTGATAGCCGTAGAGTAGTGGGCAAGGCACTGGACTATGACGCTGAAGGTTAGTGGTTCGCATCCCGCCACTACTTTATTTTTTTTCCTAAAAGGGTTTCAGACACTCTTTATTATTTTCTTTATTATTTAGATTATTATTTTGGTTCAAAATGTTTTCAAAAACTTATCAAACTACAAATCTAAAGTGAGCCGTAAAACACGTCACTGCGATTTTTAACATAATTTTTTTTTTCTGTTTACTTGTTTTTGGATTTTATACGTAGTAAACAGTGGCTTACAATTAATTGTAAGTATCTGAAGATAGTCATCTGTCACGAAACCGATCATGTTACAGAAAATAAAAGTGATATGCAGACGGATATTCAAGATTTTAGACTGCAGGCTGCATGGAGTCAGTTCCCTCCAGCACTGCTTCAGAAATCAGTCAAGTCGAGTCCACGTCGTGTTGCGACATTTCTGTGTGTTCTCAATATTAGGCAGGTGTATCAATTTCTTATATAAACTGAAGAGCCGAAAAAACTGGAATACATGCCTAATTCCGTGCAGGGCCTCCGAAAGTCTACGTGGCATGGATTCGACCAATACATGACCAGTGCTGGAGGGAGTTGTCCATAAATCCGAAAGAGTACAAAGGGGTGGAGGTATCTTCTGAACACCACGTTACAAGGTGAAAGCATCCCGCCTATTCGTTGCTTCTTATTTCAGGTTGGAACGGACTAACGAAAGTGATAGTAGGTGTTCTAACTCGTCTTGAATCAGTATACCTTCCAACATCTCTCTCTCACTACGTAGCATGCTGGGTGGAGGTGTCTTAACACGGATCACGAACAAATACTGAGTCCGCGATCACGAGTTTAAAACAGAAAAAGGAGAATATAATTCGCGCAACGGATAAAGACTGCAGGAAATGGATCCACCGAGCATGCAAGAGAAGTTGTTATGGATTTTACAAGATCATAAACACATCTTCACAGCAGGTGTATGTGCACACAATGGACAACTTATTTAGTGACTCGGAGGGGGATTTGGCAGTGCAATTTAGGGCAATCATAGATATAAATTTAGTTTTAACGGGAAAATTCAATATTTGATTAAATGTTTAGTCTCCCACTTTTCAAATGCAATTTACATTCGTTAGACCAAGAAACTTGCAACCTCCCTAACTAAGTGATACAATACGCATCTTTAGGTGGGTTGGAGGAGTGTCAAAAGTTCTACCAACACAAAAAAGTTAACACATATGGGGATCAAAAACCAAATACAGGCTATGAATAGGAATTAACGTTGCTCAGGTCAAAGACGAACCTTAGCTGGGAAGAAATACTATGATTAGAGCAGCATTCGCCACGAGTTCCCGATATCGGTCTAACGTCGACCCATTTGTACATTAAAGTTCCTAACTTTGAAATGTCAACACAGAAATCTCTTTGAGTACTCTTAAGGCTGGAGCGCAGCGTGCAGCGTGTCAACTCACCAGACCACCGACTGCAGAGAAGAGAGCCGGTTTCAAACAGCAACGGCCAGCAGCCGGCTAGGGAACCTGCAGGTGGGAGTTGCCAACCCCTGGGGCAGAAGACGCTCGTCTCTGCCCTGCCCAACGACGATACTGTTAAGTTGGTATGGGACATGTGTAGCACGGAGTCTCTCTGACGACTACTGGAGGAAATTTGAATCAAGGGAATTTCCAAAGCATGACTGACTCTCCCCTTAGGATAAGGTAGGGAGCGAACTGTATCACCTATCACCCAGGTACACTAAACAATTGACCTAACCAACCTTTCACTTTCCTTCACCATAGGCAGGGGCAAGAGACAAACATGAACTGAAATACGGTGGCATAACAAACTGCCAGCACAATAACTGACTTCATGAGCAGTCTGCAGGCCATTGATCGTTGTTTCCCCTCCCATCCTTTAGTTATTTCCATCCATGATCTCCTTGCTGACCTTCATCGTGCTGCCTGCTCCGTTACCTTTCTCTGGGTGCCAAGCCATGTTGGTATTACAGGGAATGAAGAGGCTGACCAGTTGGCTAGATCGGCAATTACTCGCTGCCCATCTCCCTTTCAAATTCCGGGTGCGGATCTGTGGGTGCAGATCAGATCTTTGCTTCACTCCTCATGGGATAGCACCATCAAAGATACGACTGCAGCTTGGAGTTCATCTTTACGCCCTTCCCGGAGAGAATCAATTGTCCTCTGTCGCCTCCGTCTTGGACACTGCAGGCTGACCCATGGAATTCTTTTACGAAATGACAATCCACCACATTGTGATTGTGGAGCCGTACAATCCGTGTCTCATATTCTGACTGAATGTCCTCTCCATTCGACACTTCGTGGCGACTATGGCCTACCGCCTGCATTGCCTTTAGTTTTGGCGGATGACCCACGGATGGTTGATCGCGTCCTTGCCTTCCTCCGTGAAAGTAGATTTTATTGTGAGCTCTAGGACTCGCTTGGTCGGGGTGAGTGGGTTTGTGATTCTTGGCTGATTGTGGGGTTTAGAGCCTTATCCCCATCAGCTCCCCACTCTTTTACATCTTAATGTAGTTTTATTTCTCCCTTCTCTGGAGCTGTGATACGTTGACCACTGTGCCATTAGTAACTTGTGGTTTAGGGTAGAGGTCGCTTCCAGAGCTGTGGGAGCGGACACTGTAGCATTTGCTGCCCTGGGTTGGTCTTAGTCTTGTTGGCGAGTCGATTTTACTTCCTAGTGTAATGGTCTTTTGGCTTTCACCTATTTTTCGTTGGGTTCCGTGGCGTATACAGTTTGAGGTTGAAGGGACTGATGATCTCGTTGTTTGGTCCCTCATGTCCACCACCACCACCACCACCACCACCACAATAACTGAAGTTCAGTAATAAAAGAAATAGACAACAGTTGAAATCGGGTCCAATTGACCCCTTTCAAAGGTATCGCAGATGTGTGAAACTCAGGTTGCCCTTTTCTCAGATGACATCTTGCGAGCCATGGATGAAGGGCAGCAGACAGATCGTGTTTTTCTCGATTTCAGAAAGACGTTTGACGCTGCAGACTGCTAACGAAGATACGAACTTGTGGAATAGGTTCACAAATTTGTAGGACGTCTGTTTCGGAAAACTTATAGCTACTGTTAAATATTCCATTGTCTTCTATTGTTGTGATTGGGTATATCATACCACTAAAATTATAGTTTTGTTCTCTACCAACAACAGGAGAAAAACGGGTGGACAACTACTGCAGCCTTCTACGCAGCAGTAATCATCGCAGTCACTGGTCGTGCATCACAAACAACAGCTACGGAGATGAAGAAAATGAGGTGAGAATCGGATATGTAAAATAAATAAATAAATAAATTGTTAGTATTATATACGCTGCCGTACCGTTCATCAGATTGCGTTGAAACTTTCTCATCATATTTCTTGCACTTTTTCAAAGTCTCAAAATGTTCAAATGTTTGTAGAACTTATGGGACTTAACTACGGGGTCATCAGTCCCTAAGTTTACAAACTATTTATGAACTAGCTAAGACTAAGGACGGCACAAATATACATGCTCGAGGGGGGGATTCGAACCCCCGACCGTAGTGGCCGTGCAGACCGTGACTGGAGCGCCTCAGTCCCCTCGGCCACAGCGGCCGGCTTTTCAAATTCTCGAGGAGTAAGAATATAGTTTAGGAGATACTGCCATTAACACTGATATATGTGAAAAATTGCCGCATTGTAAATGATGCGTAAATTTGTTGTATGTATTTTGCAAACGGTATCCATTTATGCAAATGAATGTACTTATAAACTTATTTCATTGTACGGCTTATAGTATACGCCATGCGACGTCGGTAAACACTGAATCGCGATGGAAAATCTCGCATCACATTCTTTCATATTTGAAATGTTCAAATGGACAAAACTGCTATGGTCGTTAGTCCCTAGACTTACAAACTATTTAACCTAACCTAAGAACAACGCAAAAAACCCCATGCCACAAGGGTTTCTCAAATAGATTCCGTATCTCTTGATTTCCAGAAGGCTTTTGACACCGTACCTCACAAACGGCTTTTAATCAAATTGCGCGGTTATGGTATATCGCCCCAAATTTGTGACTGGATAGGGGATTTCCTGTCAGAAAGGACACAGTTTGTAGTAATCCATGGTAAAGCATCGACTAAAACAGAGGTGATACCGGGCATTTCACATGGTAGTGTTGTTATTGGTCCTCTGCTGGTCCTTATTTACATAAACGATTTAGGGGAAAATCTAAGAAGCTCTCTTAGGTTGTTTGCAGATGACGCCGTCATTTACCGTCTAGTAAAATCATCTGAAGATCAAAACCAACTGCAGAACGATCTGAATAACATATCACTATGGTGTAAAAATTGGCAATTGACTCTAAATAATGAGAAGTGTGAAGTCGACCACATGAGTACGAAAAGAAATCCGTTAAACTTTGTTTACGAGATAAATCAATCAAAAGTGAAGGCCGTAAACTACACAAAATACCCAGGAATTACTATTACTTAAGACACTGGAAACAACACGTGGATAAAGTCGTGGGAAAGGCGAACCAGAGACTGCCTTTTATTTGCAGAACCTTTAAAAATTTGAACAGATCTACTAAAGAGACTGCATACACTACGCTTGTCCGTCCTGTATTGGAGTATTGCTGTCCAGTGTGGAATCCGTATCAGGTGGGTTTGACGGAGGACATCGAAAGAGTCCAAAGAAGGGCAGCTCGTTTGTATCGTCGCGATACAGGGGAGACAGCGTCACGGAAACGATGCAGGATCTGGGATAGGAATCATTACAACAACGGCGCTTATCGCTGCGGCGTGGGCTACTTATGAAGCTCCAATCTCCAGCATTCTCCTTCGAATGCGAAATTTATTGTTGACTCCCACTTACATAGGTAGAAATGAACATCAGAATAAAAAAAGGAAAATCACAGCTCGAAGGGAGAGATTGAGGTGTTCTTTCTTCCCACGGTATTCGAGAATGTAATGGGAGATAAATAGTATAAAGGTGGTTTGATGAACACTCTATCAGGCACTTAAATGTGATTTGCAGAGTATACTATGGATTGGACAGCCACTCCTGCGCAGCAGTAGATGTAGATGACTGGAACCTACGACGGCGAGTAACTGCGTGTTCCACAGCAACGCGCCTTAGAACGTTCGACCACTCCACCGCGGCTTCATATTTTATTAACTGCCGTACTACTGGTTAGAATGCGATGCAACTTCGCATACTTGATCTTAAAAAGGAGAAGAAAGTCCTTGTCAACGCGAAATTTTGTATGGTGGATGGCAGAAAGTACTTCATGTACTAACTTATATAAAATTTACAGTTTTACTTCGATCTTGATTAAACTGTCGACACATAACCTCCAAAAGAAGAGGCACTTCACCTTATACCTAAGATTTCATACTATGCATGTCTGAGGGAACTTTGCGATACATTCAGACACCACTGTACTGATGGAGGTAGCAATGGACGAGGAGGAGTTGAAAAGATAGACGAGAAGGTGTTTGGCAGAGGAAGGGGAGATGGGCATAGATAAAGGTAGGAGGAGGGGAGCAGAGAGAAGAGTTGAGAGAATGAACAGAGTGAGGGATGGACAGAGAAAGAAAGGGAGAGAAAGGGAGAAGGGAAGGAGAGATAGTCTAAATTAAGGCCGAAATAAATAAGTACATGAACGAACGCGGGATTGTGTATGTGTATCCCTCACATCTGTATTTTTATATAGTTTCCTTTTTTATCTATGAGATAAGCTGACGCGCCTTTAGATGGCACAGCCACTCCCGAACGGCAGTCTTTTTTATCAGCTCGAATTGTAATTAGATGTCTTAAGTTGAGGACCATAAAATCTTTTGTGACTGTATTTGGTATAAAGAGAATATTTTTAAAAAGTTCTGTATCTTTCTGGGGATTTTGCATTGTGTGAAAAATATTACGTACGAAGACATAATATATTTATTAAAGACTTTTATTTGATATTGAAACTTAGAACTGGAATTGAAATAACTTTCACTCAAGATAGTAGCTGAATTTATCTCCAGTTCTGAAAACTACGTGAAGGGGAAACTATCTTTGACTGGAACAATCTGCACTGCAGTGATTTACTTATTTATTTACTAGATGAAATTCGTATCACTTACCTCTTAATATAAACCATATTAATTAAAAAATATGTATTTTAGACCCAGTAGCTTTATAAAGGCATCATCAGATAGTCTAAGTATCGGTGAACGTCAAATGCGCAAAATGTTATCGCAGTTGTACAAATGATATTGATATCCCAAAGAAAACAGCTCTTCAGTTTCCCACAAATTTTCCTATTTTCTAGCCAACTATTCCAAACTTTTACTTCACTCAAACCTTCCTCTGGCGTTGAACATCAAATGTGGAAAATTTTATCCCAATGACATGAATGGTATTGATATTTCATAGAAAAATCTCATTGTATTTTTTAAAAATTTTCCAATTTTCCAAGAAATATTACCAAAGTTTTATTTTATAAGAACGTTACTCTTGCTTTGAATATCAATTATACAAAATTGTATCGCAATCAGACGAATGATATTAATATCGCATTGGTTAAATCTCTTTCAGTTTCTCGCGAATTTTCAAGTTTCCCAATTAACATTCTCAAATATTTAGTTCAGAAGTACGTTCATCTCTCGTTGAACGTCAAATGATCAAAGTTTTATTGCAATTGCATGCACGGTTTTAAACTAATTGCGTTGAGTACATTTAGAAACACATTAAAAAAAGAACTTGGTTTTTATTTTGCGACTTTCCTTTTTAAATGCCTCTTTTTTTTTTACTGAAAATGTTTCCAAGTCTATAATGAACAATGATAATAATAATTCTAATAAAGAAATTTCCCTCTCCGTCGTGTGAATAGTCAGTTACACTGTTGAATTCCACCAAGAACACATTGAAAAACGCACTTTCAGGTTTTCTCAAATTTTCTAATTTTCCGGTAGATTTTCCACAAAATTTATTTCTTACAATCCTTTTCCTGTCAAGCCGTACTCAAGTGATGCTCTTACAAACATCTGGCAATTGATTTTTATTCATAGAAAAAAATCGCTTTTGGTTTTTCCTAAATTTTCCTACTTTTCGGGCGACTTTTCCAAATTTTATTTTTGATGCTTTAAACATGACGTCTATAAAATTTTATAGCAATTGGACAAACGGTATTGATTGCTCACTGGAAAAAGTTGTTCCAGTTTTTCCAGATTTTCCTTTTTCCCGGACAACTTTTCCATATTTTATCATCGCTTAAACCTTCCCTGGACTTACACGAATATTTCAAGACTAAAATTAGCCAAATAGTTTCTGCCGTTCTCGAGTTTTAGCGAGTCTAACGAACAGCAATTCATATATATTATCCAAACAGCTGCCAAACTACATATCTGTAAAAATCGGTAGAGAATGGTTAAATGTCTGCGAAATTAAAATATTATGTGAAAGTTAAACGCTAAGATTCAGAGCTATACCTAATAGCATTCAGTTACCTACGTGGAGGAGTAAGGAAGTTGTATGCCACTACAGGGGCCCAGGAAATGACTTGGGGGGTTCTCTGCAAACTCCAGGAGACTCTGGCATAAAATGGAGGTGATTCGCGATTACAAGAACTCAACAAGGGAGTTGTCGCATACTATGTCACCTCAGTTCTCCAAATTCCTACCTTCACGTAGTGTCCCTGTTGCCGAGCAACTCAGCACAGCGGGAGACTGAGTCGGTGAGCAGACAGGATTTTGAGATCAGTGGAAGGCAACGGGAAACCACCACAGAAAGTATCCCGAGAAAACCCCACGGCTTCGCCCAGCTGAAAATGTTCCGGAGTTTCAAGTTTCCTGATCCGTTGAGAGGAGCCTCAAGAAGAGTAGGATGCTGCAAGGAGAAGCACTGGATAGGAACGTGGAATGTAAGATCCATGTAAATTATACATAGTTAAAAGATAAATGGGGATAATTAACATCGACATATTGGGAATAAGTTGGAGGTGACGTGGACTGACATGGGACAATTTGCCTCAGATAGCCATAGGACTTATTATTCTGGAAATGAGAACAAAAGAAGTAATGGACTAGCCTTCATAAATAGCGATAGAGCAGGTAAAGCTGTAATGCGATGCAACTATAAAAATGATAGAATGATGTCTACCAGACTTCAAGGTCAGTCCCTTAACATCACAGTAATTAAAGTTTAAGCATCAACCACTGACGCTGAAAAGGAAATTAGTGACCAGTTCTATGTAGACTTACAAGAATTACTGCTGTTGACACCAAAACAGGATACCGCCTTCATAGTTGGAGATTGGACTGCAAAAGTGGGAAAACAAATTGTACAGGGTATAACGGGAAAATTTGGTTTTTGTACAGCAAATGAAGCAGGACTGAGACTTCTAGAGTTCTGGCAAAATAATTCGTTGCTAATTATTAATACATTGTTTCAGTTACCAAAACGACGCCTATATACTTGGACTTCACCAGACGCCCAAATCCGGAATCAAATTGTTTACATAGTTTGTAATCAGAGGTGGAAGAGTGCGGTTAACTCAGTTACAACAAGACTTGTGGCTGACTGAAGAAAGTAGCAAAAACTATTCCAACTTGCAGATACGACCTCAAGTCTATACCCTCTGACTACGCAGTAGAGGTTCGAAACAGATTTAATGTATTAAAACTGGAAGACCAAAGCTCACAAGTGCTGTGGACAGAAGCTGACAATACTGTGAAGGAGGCCGCGGAGAAACACATTCCCAAGAAAAAGAATAGCAAGAAGACCAGATGGCTATCGGCTCTGAAAGTTGCAAAAGAACGAAGGAAAGCAAAAATCAACTGGGGACAGATCAGCTATGCTTAATTTAAATAAAGTTTCCGAAATTAGCTAGAAGAGATAAAATAAATTCTGCAATGGACACTGCAAATAATTTGAAGATAGTAACAAAATGGGGAGGACAAGAGATCTTTACAAGAAAATTAGAGAAATTACAGAAAAATTACAGGGAAAAATTGGAATGATAAAAGACAGAAATGGGAAACATCTAAGTAAAGAAGAGAATGTTAAGAAACAAGATAGGCAGAGTATGTAAATGACCTATACAAGAATGAACTGCATACTGACAGTGCTACTGCTGCTGCTGTTGATGATGATGCTAATGTTATTTTAGAAGTAGAACCAGATATCTTGGAGAGCCAAGTCCAGTGGTCCCTTGAAAATATGGCAATAACAAAACCAGTGGACATGATGGAATACTAGCAGAATTATTTAAGGTCATTGGAAAAAATGCAATGAAGGTGTTGCACTCAATACGTCAGAAGATATGGAGCACGCAACAGTGGCCAGAAGACTAGAAAAGGTCGGTATTCATCCCTATTCCAAAGAAGGGAATCTCTAAGGAATGTTCAGATTTGTACTTCCGCTATAGAGCTGGTGTGTACCACGGCTAGGAGTTTGTCACCCATTATTTGCACATACAGATATCCCGCGATTGAAAAATATTAAGCTATTTAAATTAGTATTGCATGCCCATGTCAACAAGTTCATATGCATTTTTAAAAATACACTTGCTTGCATGTAAATACCACCTACTTTACAATTAGTGTTTCTGCGTTCGGGTCATTGCTACGGAAAGTGCGGTTGCTCCCCCTCGCCATGGGGCATGGGTGTTATGACGTTATAAAAATAATTTTTCTTTTTTTACTTTGTACTTTTATAAATACGGCTTTGGGCTATCTTCTGAAATAGTTATATGTAGCTTCACTGATTTGCGTACGTTATTTTAACGTCACACAGATAAAATTATAAAATCGCACAAATTAATTTTTATAGAGCACCGCAATCTTGCCGCGGCGGAGTGGCCGAGCGTATTGAGGCGCTATGCTACGAAGCGCGAGGCCGTTCCACGTCGGGGGTTCGAATCTCCCCTTGGGCACGGATGTTTGTGCTGTCTTTAGTATATGGTAGTTCATAAGTAGTTTGAAAGTTTAAGGACTGACGACTCCGCAGTTAAGTCCCATAAGCTTAACAATCATTATTAATATTGAGAGAAGAAATACATCGATACGTTATGGCGTCATAGCCTACAAAAATCTGGCGTGTGGGAAAAAAAAAACCATTATTACGGCTCAATAATGCTGAAAATATTTCGTCAACGGCACAGAGAGTTTAATGCATAATAAATGAAAGCCACCAGTAAATTTAGAAGGTGACATTGTAACAGTAATTTATGAAAATAATTTTTGGCGGCAAGATGGCTGCCAACAATTAAATATTACATTCATTAAAAATTGATCATTTAGGGCAACTGCGGTCTAATGCTACACAAAATAATTACATATTAAAAGAAAACATTTACTTTTATGCTGTAATATCAGGTATTCTTACAGCAACATTTACATTATGCACCCCATACACTTCAGTAATTACGGCCACAAGACAAGAGATAATGGAAAACATAAGCCGAAAACCACAAGTGACACGATCCGACAATAAAAAGACAATAGTAACAAGAGGCATGCTCTTTTATAAATGAGCAGAGTATTTCTTTATGGCCGCGGTGGAGTAGCCGAGCGGTCTAAAGCACCTCGCTGCGGAGCGCGCGGTTGCTCGCCGCGGAGGTTCGAGTCCTCCCTAGGGCATGGGTGTGTGTGTTTCTCCGTAGGTTAGTTTATCTAGGTTTAAGTAGTTTGTAAGCTACGGACTGATGACCACGCAGTTTGGTCCGATAGATTTACAAACATTTGAACATTTTTTCTTATTTTTTATGAAAAATACAGTTACTGATAATTATTAATGCACCAGAGTATATGTATAACTTAGACACAGACGCGGATACTTTTATGTAAGACAGACACATCGTCATAGGCCTATTGAAATATTAAAGTGTTTCTTTCGTGCCACCCCAGGGGACGTCACAGTGTGTGTGCTGTCCTTAGGTTAGTTTAAATAAGATTAAGTAGTTTTTAAGTCTAGGGACTAATAACCAAACAAGTTAAGTCACATAGATATATTGTGTTTGTGATATTGTACTGCTTAAAATTTTAGATTTTTCTTTCAATCTTGATGAAATTTTACACCTGACTTTCAAACCAAGAAGAAGTTTACTGTGGGCGTAATCATCACGTACAACACAAAGTTCAGGAGATACGAAGTCATAAAACAATGAAATTCGCGAAAAACTGCTGCATGACGCGACAATATTTACATCTTCTCCTAAACTACGAGGCCGATTTAAACCAAATTTGATGCACATATTCCATACATGAGGAAGAATTTGTGTACGTGTCAGGAACAGCTATGGCACATACGACGTATATGGTGCGTGGCGGAGTTCACTTTATTTATGGAACTCGAAAAAATTTACATTTTTATTTCGATTTTCATGAAATGTAGCACCCTTAATCTTGAAAGAAAGACGAAGGCCACACTATATACTAAATTTCGTTTGGTTCATAGTGTAGGGTACGTTGAGCGTGTACTTGGATAAAATCTACAGTTTTGATTGATGAAATTTTCCACACTTGACGTCAAATCAAGAGGAAGGTCACTGTCTACATAAAATTTCGTATGGCGCATGGCTGAGGGTAGTTTACTTATGGACTTTGCCAAAATCTACATTTTTGTTCCGATCTCGTTGAAATTTTGAACAATTCACCTCCAGGAAGCTAGCGTATGATGCATGACAGACGGTACATTGCAATGAAAATTACACTGTTTCACTGTGCACCACGAAGTTGATACAAGCATGTGATTTAACATAAGGAGGTGCGGTAAAAACACGGGCCGAGAGAAGTGGCGGATAACATGGACGACAAGGCGAAGGAAGACAAAGACGTGGATAAAGACAGAGGAGAGGAGGTGGGATATGTGTGGATTATATAAATACCCAGGTAAAGCCAAATTTTCAGCTGGTTAACTATAATAGATGATTGCCTGTTACAGTATAAAAACTACAGTGTTGTTCCTGGGGCTGTACAGATTGTTGTATATTTCTCAGTTGCATATGAATTATCTCAAAGCAAGTCCTTTTTGTTACAGAGCGCAGAACCACACCACAATTATCATGTTTTATAGTGAAGTATCCGTGATGAGAATGCCTGTGTTTTTATTTTGGCCCACACTGTTGTAAGTGACCGTTACTTTTATATCGTACTTCATTCACTGGTAGATGAAACACTGAATAATCTTATTTTGAACTGTGATTCTTCTTTGATCATCAAATACGCCGGGAGAAACTTAAGAATCACATCATACACCTTTACGGGGAGGAGATGTATCGCAGCATGAAGAAATTTGAAAAGTTGCGCCACCGTAGATGTCGTTTGCTAAGTACTCTTGCTTTTCTAAAGAGATGTCATTCCGAGAATGTTGTTCCTAATTTTGCTAAGGTTACGCATCACATCGATTCTGCAGCAGCCAAGAGAATTAAAAAACGGGCCGGCCTCGCATTGCTTCGTGAGAGAGTGCATTTCACCCGCCGTAGTCTTGAGTTCGTCTCTCTGGAACTGTTCCATCTGCATTTGAAACTGGCTAGTCACTTCACGTCTTTTTCCTGGGATTGGATTGATGGTGTTACTTCGGTTGCAGCCGATTCCGCCCATAAGAAGGCAACGGGACGTCAAACAGCTAACTTCTCACGCCTCCTTGACAAGCCACCTCTGCAGGTTCCGTGCAAGACCGTCATCAATCTGAGTGGCATGGAGTTGAGTGATGATGCGGTCTCAGTTTTAGAGAAAGGACTCAACTTTGCTCCTACCCCCAAGTTCACACCTGTCGCAGAAATTATTAGTGCTGTTGAACAGGTTGCAGCTCGACTTCCGCCTGATTCAGCTGAGGAAATACGTCGTGAAACTTGTCGTGCATTGACGAAATCCAAGCCCACGAAGTCAAACATCACTAGTAAAGAGAGGGCGGCCATTCGTGATCTGAGGGAGCGCCCTGATATTGTTGTCTTACCGACTGACAAAGGCAATGCTACGGTTGTTGTCTCCCATAAGGACTACACTGAAAAGATGCAGAGCCTGCTAAATGACGATTCCTACCGGAAGATCAGCGTTGACCCCACAAAGAAGGTGGAAAACAAGACGAGGGCGCTTCTCAAGGATGCGGATTTACCGGAGGGTGTCGCCAAGAAACTTTTACCTCAAGGTCCGGTACCGCCAAGACTTTATGGACTCCCTAAGGTCCACAAAGATGAGGTGCCGTTACGTCCCATCGTCAGTAACATCAGGGCACCTACATATTTGTTGGCCAAATACTTGACGGGAATATTAAGTCCTTATGTGGGTAAATGCCCTCATCACATACGTAATTCCGTGGATTTTGTGAAACGCCTTAACAACTTCAGGCTGGATGAGTCGGATATCATGGTAAGTTTTGACGTCGTTTCGTTGTTCACGAGGGTGCCCCTTCGAGAGTCACTAGATTTGATTGGTCAGAAATTTGACGAGAAGACTACCGAACTTTTTAGGCATGTCTTGACCTCCACATATTTTCTTTTCAATGGCGAATACTACGAACAAACGGAGGGAGTCGCCATGGGTAGCCCACTCTCCCCTGTGGTCGCAAATTTATACATGGAGAATTTCGAGGAGGAAGCCCTTGCATCATCTTTCTGGAAACCTACTTGCTTTTTCCGTTATGTGGACGACACTTTCGTCAACTGGCCACATGGTATGGATAAACTCCTTGACTTCCTTACACATCTGAACTCCATTTTGTGTCCCAACTTCGTCGCCGCTTTTGTGTCCCAGCCTCGCCGTAGGTGTCGGTGGCCGAGTGGAATGAAACCGACACGCTGGTGCAGGTACGGAGGGGAGCAGCCAGAAACTATAAACACTCGAGTAAATTAGAAAGAGATATATTGCACAGAATGTAACAATACTTAACTTTTACATAGTACTGCAGAATGTTGATACATAGTTATTAGAGGCCTGCCTAGTGCCTGTACAATAGCAAAGTCTTCACTGGTGCCTATCTGATTACGAAGGTCCGAACTCGTTGCTATCTCAGTCCGAAGTGCCAAGTGCGAAGTGCGAAGTCGCCGATGTCCTTCAGTGGTGGCCACGAGCGGCGTTGTACCAGAGGGCGCTCGTGGCTGTCGTCGGAAGAACGCCGCGCCGTGCATGCATGGCGGCGCGCGGCGAAAGTAGGTGGCGCGCACTTTGTACTTGTGCGACACCACACCCCTCCCCCCCAAACCGCCGCGCCGTCGTGGCGTAGGGCTGAGGGCCACGGCGACGGCACTGGGAGGAGGGCCAGAGCGGGGGCGTTACTGGTGGGACGGGCGACGTAGCTGAGGCCGGGATCGAGACGCCGTCCGCGCCCCGGCATCCGCCTTGCGATCCTCCAGGGAACCCGCCGAAACCTGGGGAAGGGCGCCCGCCCCCGCCCAGAGGGAGCAGGTCATCTTCTTCTGAGGTGCGTGGCCCAAGCTGGGGGGGCCCGCACGGTCCCGGAGTCCCTCTCGGTGACGCTGTCATCTGCGGCGGCGACAGCGGCGGCGACGACTGCGTCGGATGTACGTCGACGTCCATAGGGATCTCGTAGTCCGGGGACGAACGATGTGGTTGTGCTCCCTGGCGCAGAACTGGGTCTGGAATCAAGAAACCGGAGACAGGATCGCGCGGTCTGTGCAGGCGCAATTGGTTTGCGTGGCGCCGCAGCTCCGACCCTGTGGAAGAACGTACAATAAACATATTGCGACCAAGCACGCGCTGAATGGTGCCCGGCAACCATGTCTTCTTGTTTCCAGCAAACACCCTGTACAGCACCGGCGTAGAAACCTGAAAACGCGTAGCGCCATACGAACCGACTCGGTGCGTGGGAGGCTGCAGCAGGTGAAGGAGAGTGCGGTGACGGCGGCCGTGTAACAGCTCGGCAGGAGACGGGCCGTCACGTGGCATGCACCGATACGTAGACAGGAAAATTTGAAGAGCTTGCTGCCTGGAGTGCTGACCTTTCATCTTTTCCATGTGTGACTTGAATGTTCGAACGAAACGTTCTGCTTCACCATTGGACTGAGGGTGAAAAGGTGCAGTGGTAATATGCTGAATGCCATTCACACGACAAAACTGTTGAAATTCCGCACTAACAAACTGAGGTCCATTGTCACTGACGATAGTTTCAGGCAAGCCTTCGATGCAAAACACTGATGTTAAGGCACTGTTTGTACTAGACGCCGTCGTTGAGTTCATGGCAATCACAAAAGGAAACTTGCTGAAAGCGTCTACAACAATTAACCAGCGCGTATTCCAGAATGGTCCGGCAAAGTCAATATGTAAACGTTGCCATGGTCCCTTGGGGCGTGGCCAATCGGAGAAACGTTGCGGAGGAGCCGCCTGATGCTCCGCACAAACAGTACACTGTGACGTCATGTTCTCTATCTGAGCGTCCATACCAACCCAGGTACAATGACGTCTGGCCAGTTGCTTTGTCCTAACAATGCCCCAATGTCCTTGATGCAGGAGGCGTAACACTTCGCGTTGCAGGGAACGAGGAACAATCACTCTTGCTTGGTCGTTGTCGGTATGCAACAACAGTACACCCTGACTTAAAGATAATGCATGACGTTGTGCAAAATAACATCGAACCAGAGGCCGATCAATGTCTTTGGCTCTGGCAGGCCAACCAAAGCGAACAAAACGTGCTACCACACTTAAGTCTGCATCCGCAGCTGTTTCCTGTGCAACCCGACGAGAGTTTAAAGGAAAGTCTGCGACAGCGGAAGCATCCCTGGAGTCTATCTGACAACATGCCATTTCTGAAGAATCAAATGATACATCCTGGCCAACCGGAAGTCGGGAAAGTGTGTCCGCGTTGGCATGTTTAGTGGTAGGTCGGTACAAAATCTCATACTGATAATTAGACAATATCAAGGACCATCTCTGAAGCTTTTGTGCCGTACGGGGCGGAATCGGTTTTGTGGGTGAGAACAACGACGTGAGAGGCTTGTGGTCTGTCAACAAATAGAATTTTCTGCCATAGAGATAATGATGAAACTTTGCGACGCCGTAAATGATTGCTAAGGCCTCCTTTTCTATCTGACTGTAATTCTGTTGCGTCGGCGTCAGTAGCTTGGATGCAAAGGCAATAGGACGATCGTGACATCCAATACGATGTGAGATTACAGCGCCCAGGCCGTACGATGAGGCGTCAACTGCTAACACTACAGGCTTCTGGGGGTCAAAGGGAATCAAACATGCATCACTGAGTAGTGCAGACTTTAAGTTGTCAAAGGCAACCTGGCAATCTTTGGACCAAACAAAAGGAACATTCTTCCTACGTAAGCGATGCAGTGGAGCTGCAATCTGAGAGGCATTGGGAATAAATCTGAAATAATAGTTCAGCTTCCCCACTACTGCTTGCAATTCGTGCACATTCTTAGGAGGAGGCAAGTCTTTGATTGCTCGAAGATGTGACTGTAAGGGATGGATTCCTTGGGCATTAATCACATGGCCTAGGTACTCTATTTCAGTCTGAAAAAACGAACACTTTGCTTTATTGCAACGTAGACCTGCTGCAGTCAAAACTTTGAAAAGGCACTCCAGGTTTGCTAAATGTTCTTCAACTGTACGTCCGGATACCACAATGTCATCTAAACAGTTCGAGCAACAAGGTACCGAAACTGTCAGCTCTTCCAAAAAACGCTGAAAAACAGCGGGAGCGGAAGAACTGCCAAAGGGTAGGCGTTGAAATTGAAAAAGGCCCATGTGAGTATTAATGACGAAAAACTTTTTTGACTCGTCATCAAGTGGAATCTGTAAGTATGCCTCTGCTAAATCAATCTTAGAAAAGAAGCGAGACTGTCCTAATTTGTCCATTAATTCGTCAGGTCTGGGCAAGGGATAAGTGTCTACAATTGTTTGACTGTTTACTGTTGATTTGAAGTCCGCACAGAGACGAAGTTTTCCTGACGGCTTGGGTATAATTACTATAGGCGAGGCCCACTGACTCGCAGAAACAGGAGAAATCACCCCACTATCTTGCCAACGTTTAAGTTCTTCGGCAACTGTATCACGCAAGGCGATAGGCACTGGTCTAGCTTTACGAAATTTTGGAACTGCAGATTCTTTTAAAGTTACATGTGCCACGAAGTCTTTTGCACAACCTAGTTCCGGCGAAAACAAGTCACTATATTTGTCACACAATGCATTGATTTTATCCTGAGGCACTATTGACGAAATTTGAAGCACATCTCTTTGAATTGCTAAACCAAACAAGTCAAAAGCATCTAGTCCAAAAATGTTCTGTGTCGATTTGGCCTGAAGAACTACTAAAGCAACTGTTTTTGTTACACCTTGAAAAGAGGCGGGCAGGCTACATGTTCCTAGCACGGGAATATTTTCACCTGTATAAGCTGTTAACACTTGCTGTGACGGCGACAATTTTGGCGAACCCAGAAGTTCATAAGTATCTTTATTTATTAATGTGTCTGCGGAACCAGTATCAAGCTGAAATTGCACAGTCTCATTTTCTATAGAGAGAGTAACAAACAGCTTGTGCTTCTGGCGCACGACCGATGCGCGAATGTGGGCAACGTCTAATACATATTGTTTTCTGCGCTTGCGCGGGTTGCGTGCGGTAGGAAGCGGCGCATACTCGGCACACAGCGGATTAACCACAATGTCACTAGATGACACTACCGCCGGATCGGCGTCCGCGCAATGCGAGGCTACTGCACTAAAATTACTTTGAGTAGCTACACCAATTCTACTGTCACTAGCTACACAGTACTGGGCACTATTACAAGGAGCAGTTGCAGAAGGCACTAATTTCACTACAGGAATGCACTGTTCATAGTCATTTTGCTTGTCCCGAACCCTTTTCTGTTGCACTGTTTTACGCGCTCGTCGGCGCTTGCTACGTGGTGCACTATATAGTTTTGCCATAGGCGCACAAAAATTGTTTTTACTGTTGAATCAAGAGAAACACTGCCCAAATCCACAGCGCGTATGACATTTACAGTATGAACCGTTCTCGCACTGTGCGAAGCACTATTCCTAACGGCACCGTTCTTTGAGTTTTTAACTTGCATACACACAGACTGTACATGACCTGATTTGCCACATTGATAACAGGTTGCGTTGCGACTAGGGCAATGAGCACGCTTGTGGCGAGACACACACTGGGGGCAAGATTTACGTACATTTTTCTGAAATGAGCGTTGGCGCCCGTTATGCAAATTACTGTGTCTAACACTACGGGGCGACCTTTGCGTCGCACTTTTACACTGGCTACTGTTCACTGTCTGTTCAGCACGGCCGGTAGAAAAATAAGAATCACTAGTGCTATACTGAGAACTACGGCTAGGAAAGCGTCCGTTGCGGCGCACTGAATTTACACTATGGCTTTGCATTTCTACATCAGCTAAGTCAAAAGTATCATGCGCTTCTATAAGCTGCAGTACACTGTCTAAGGAGGGGTCAGACTGTTTCAGAATTGCTGCTCTAATTCTGGGGTCCTGAATATTCTGCGTAATCGCATCCCTCAACATCACGTCACTATACGAAAGTCCACAAGAGCAAGTAAATTTACATTGGCGGGTTAAGCCCTTCAATTCCGTAATCCACTCTTGGTGTGACTGCTGCGGTAATTTTTTCAGTCTGAAAAATCGGTATCGTGCCGCGGCTACAAGAACTTTTCTCTCATAATGAGCATTCAGTGCATCTACAAGTTGTTCAAAGTCTACATCACGAGGAGATGCGAGAGGGAAAAGTTTTTGCAATAGTACGAAAGTCTGGGGGCCCACAATCGATAAGAAAAGGTTCTTCACTCTCTGACCTGTAATTTGATGAGCCGCGACGAGTTCTTGAAACTGTGCGAAATAGTCGCTCCATTCTTCCTCACGTTCGTTGTACTGGCGGAACGTCGGAAGCGGTGCGGCGGCAGGTGAGGGCTGCTGATGCGGCGGCTGTTGTTGTTGGTTAGCTGCCTGCGCTGTGAGCTGGGACACAGCCTGGAGGAGCTGGGTAATTTGCGCCTTCTGTAACTGAATAATTTCCATTAAGTTTGGGTTCGGGGTAGTGGCCATGCTGACCGATTAGGCGCCGCGTATACAAGAAAATTAGTACAAAACAGAAATGCAATATGAAAGAGGACGCTCTGCAACAAAAAAGGCCACAAAACACGTAACAATATTGTTCCCCCAAAATTCTTATAATAAGGGTGGGTGGGCGGGAGCAATTTTTGCGTGCTCCGACTGCTGCTGTCTGGCTGCTGTAAGCGTGCTGGTCCACGGTTCTATCACTCCTCGTCGCCACTTTTGTGTCCCAACTTCGTCGCCGCTTTTGTGTCCCAGCCTCGCCGTAGGTGTCGGTGGCCGAGTGGAATGAAACCGACACGCTGGTGCAGGTACGGAGGGGAGCAGCCAGAAACTATAAACACTCGAGTAAATTAGAAAGAGATATATTGCACAGAATGTAACAATACTTAACTTTTACATAGTACTGCAGAATGTTGATACATAGTTATTAGAGGCCTGCCTAGTGCCTGTACAATAGCAAAGTCTTCACTGGTGCCTATCTGATTACGAAGGTCCTAACTCGTTGCTATCTCAGTCCGAAGTGCCAAGTGCGAAGTGCGAAGTCGCCGATGTCCTTCAGTGGTGGCCACGAGCGGCGTTGTACCAGAGGGCGCTCGTGGCTGTCGTCGGAAGAACGCCGCGCCGTGCATGCATGGCGGCGCGCGGCGAAAGTAGGTGGCGCGCACTTTGTACTTGTGCGACACCACACTCCATACACCCCAACATCAAATTCACTATGGAGACTGAAACGGAGGGTAAATTGCCGTTCCTTGACGTCTTGGTCAAGAGAAGAGCTGACGGCACCCTGGGTCATAGTGTATATCGGAAGACAACGCACACTGATCTGTATTTACACGCAGACAGCTGTCATCACCCTTCACAGAGGAATGGGGTACTTAAAACTCTAGTACATAGGGCGCGCACTATCTCCGACGCAGAGAGTCTACCCCAGGAATTGGAACACCTGAGAACTGTAGTCCGAAAAAATGGGTACTCAGAATGGCAGATTCAGCGGGCTCTCCGCCCAACCACTACAACACAACCTGTGGAAACGGATGAGAACGCAAGGGAGGATGTAGGCACTGCGTTCGTTCCATATACCGGCGCACTCTCAGGGAAGATCGCCCGCATTTTGAGAAAACACCAGGTTGGAACTGTTTTTTGTCCGCCGAATAAAATTCGTGCACTGGTGGGGAGCGCTAAAGATGATCTCGGTTTGAGGAAGGCGGGCGTGTACCAGATTCCGTGTCAGTGTGGAAAGTCATATATTGGACAGACGACGCGTACCGTCGAGGATCGATGCGTTGAACACCAGAGGCACACACGATTGATGTATCCGAGCAAGTCGGCGGTCGCTGAACATTGTTTGTCGGAGAATCACGCCATGGAGTATGAACACACTAGGATTTTGGTACAGACGTCGAGATACTGGGACTGCGTCGTTAGAGAGGCCATTGAAATTCGCACAAGTGACGACCTCATAAACCGTGACTCTGGCTATAATCTTAGCAAAGCTTGGGAACCAGCGATTGGGTTAATTAAGAGTAAATCTAGCAAACGTAACGAAGTGACGACCACGGCGGACAGAGCCCTCACACCGACGTCTTCTCAGACGCCGGCGCAATCGGTTCCACTGCGCGGCCGCGGCGCGGGGCGCGGACCGCGGAGGGGTCGCTCCGCGGGCCGCGGGTATTTAAATGGCCCGCTACCGGGCTAGAACCCAGTTCCCTTCGAGCAGCCGTAGCGTGCGGACCTCCGTGCCGGCGCGTTTCCAGGAGCTCAGTCCGTCAGTTCACCTGATGATGGCGACATGTATGATCGCCGAAATATTGTGCCCGTTGGACACTATAGACCGGCAGTACACCCGTGGATATTTTGATTATTTTGAACTGGTTGTCCATTGCATAGTGGTTTTCCAAGCCTACTCTTCCAAATAAGCATCAATGTACACAAGGTTTCGTTAACTATTTTGTTGATCAACTCAGAGTCAAGCCTCCTTTTAACATTTATAAGCAGTTTTCTTTGTAAAGAACAAAAGTGGGCCACAAAACCGAAAGAAACGACTACATCAGGAAAATATGCCTGCAGTGTCTGGTAAAGTTTCAGACTATTGCCAAAATTTTCGTAACATGCAGTTGGAAAATTGCTGTAGATGAGAGCTTAAATGTTGGTTGCAAGCAGCATTGCCCATCGTAGGATAAAACTTGACATGAAATACACCTAATTTCTCTACAACCTCATGGAAGGTGTATTTTTATACATGTTCAGACCACTCTCCACCGGCATAACAGGTAACTAAACCTCGAAACATTTTGATCAAAACTGGGGACAATTTTGGTGTTGCTTGAGAGCAGCATAGTCATATGAAAGAATAATACAGTTGGCACTAGTCCTGGGGCATGGTAACAACTTTGTTTCAACTGTTACGTGAACCCGATGAGGGGGCTGTACGCCACGAAAACGATAGTGCTAGTCTTGTATACTACTGACCATTAAAATTGCTGCACCAAAAAGAAATGCAGTTAATAAACGGGTATTCATTGGTGAAACATATTATACTAGAACTGACATGTGATTACATTTTCAAGCAATTTGGGTGCATAGATCCTGAGAAATCAGTATCCAAAATAACCACCTCTGCCCGTAATAAAGGCCTTGATACATCTGGGCATTGATTCAAACGGAGCTTGGATGGCGTATACAGTTACAGATGCCCATGCAGCTTCAATACGATACCACAGTTCAACAAGAATAGTGACTGGCGTATTGTGACGAGCCAGTTGCTCGGCCACCATTGACCAGACGTTTTCAATTGGTGAGAGATCTGGCGAGTGTGCTGGCCAGGGCAACAGTGAACATTTTCGGTATCCAGAAAGGCCCGTACAGAACCTGCAGCATGCGGTCGTGCATTATCCTGCTGAAATGTAGAGTTTCGCAAGGAGAGAATGAAGGGTAGAGCCACGGGTCGTATCACAACTGAAATGTAACGCCGACTGTTAAAATTGCCGTCGATGCGAACAAGACGTGACCGAGACGTGTAACCAAGGGCCCCTCATACCATCACGCCGGGTGATACGCCAGTATGGCGATGACGAATACGCGCTTCTAATATGCGTTCACCGCGATGTCGCCAAACACGGATGCGATCAACATTATGCTGTAAACAGAACCTGGATTCATCCGAAAAAATGACGTTTTGCGATTCATGCAACCAGATTCGTCGTTGCGTACCCCATGGCAGGCGGTCCTCTCTGTGATGCAGCCATGGTCTCCGAGCAGATAGTCCATGCTGCTGCAAACGTCTTCGAACTGTTCGTGCAGATGGTTGTTGTTGTGCTGCAAAGGTCCCCATCTGTTGACTCAGGGATTGAGACGTGGCTGCACGATCCGTTGCAGCCATGCAGATAAGATACCTGTCATCTCGATTGTCATCTTGTCTGCTAGTGTTACGAGGCATTTGGGATCCAGCACGGCGTTCCGTATTGCCCTCCTGAACCCACCTGTTCCATATTTTGCTAACAGTCATTGGATAGCAACCAACGCGAGAAGCAATGTCACGATACAACAAACCGCATCGCGATAGGCTACAATCAGACCTACAATGTCTGAAACGTGATGGTACGCATTTCTCCTCCTTACACGTGGCATCACATCAACGTTGCACAAGGCAACGCGGGTCAACTGCTGTTTGTTTCAGAAATTACTGCTGTTTGTGTATGAGGAATCGGTTGGAAACATTCATGTCAGCACGTTGTAGGTGTCGCCAACGGCGCCAAACTTGTGTGAAGGCTCTGAAAAGCTAATCATTTGCATATCACAGCATCTTCTTCCTATCGGTTAAATCTCGCGTCGGTAGCACGTCATCTTGTTGGTGAAGCAATTTTAATGGTCAGGTGTGTAACAGCTACTGTGACAGCTGTTAGTGGAATTTCCTTTGTAACATGCAGTACTACAGATGGTTGCCCTTAGCTTCGACGAACGTCGGTGTGTTTCAGAAATACCCTGTATGTCACCTAATTGAGATATGATGATGTATGGAGAGGTTTTACAACTTTTGGTATCTACTAATCCAATCGTAGAAATTCACCTATTCCGTACGTACAGGTCTATACTGCATTCACAGCAACAGGAGACGTTCTGTAAACACTGCAAAAGGCGCGAGACCACAGCTCTGCGTCGAGGGGTGTTCAAGGCAGGGTCGGTCAGTCAGCGTGGCCGACTCCGTTGCAGGTGTGAGCTGGTGAGTGCAAGATCTACAGCGGCGATTTCGGGATATGTTAAATGCATCTTTAAAGACGCTTTTGGTTATTGGAGTAAGTGTATGTGTTTGAAGTCACGCTGAGCATTCACTGTTTATATGCGCATCTAATAGCATCGCATGGATTATTATTTTATACAGTTATTTATTTCATTAGCATCACATACGGTTCAGTCCATTATGTCATCCACGGATACAGCGGGCGAGGTGGGCGTGTGATAGAAAGAAGCAATCATAGAAGAAACCATTAAGTTCTTCAGAGAAAGACATGGATCTTAATGTGTATAAAGCGAAACTGTTATATCCAGAGCAGTCAATGAGTGGCGTTGTTTTGTAAACAAAAATTGTTCCAATGTTTGTAAATATATCGGAATTAACTGCTAGGTTATTAGTCTGTAGTTTACAAACTACTTAAACTAAGTTAAACTAACCTAAGGACAACACACACATCCATGTCCGAGGGAGGATTCGAGCCCCCGACGCGGGAGGCCGCGTCATCGGTAACGTGGCGCTCCAGACCGCTCGGCTACTCCCGCGCGGCGTTACGAAAACAGCTGCAGCTACAGGTGTTGGACGTTCCTCAGTGTATCCTGTGATAAATGAGTTCAAGGCCACACGCTTTGAAGTCTCCCAAGAAAGGAAAATTACGACAGAAACTTTCTGAAAGTGTTGATGACTTCGACAGAAATGCGATACGAAGGAAAGTACACTTTTTCCGTAACGACGACAAAAAAGGTCCTACAGTCATGAACGAAGATGTAGATCAGGGTAATTTTTGGAAAAATACTCTTTATTCGTTATTCAAAGAAATTAATGTCAAGTATGACTGGCGTGGACACGATGACATAATTTTATGGAGGCGGCGTTATCTTACCACTAGGACATACTACAGGACTACTACAGGACATACGCGAAGTAACGTCTGGGTAGATGACACCATAAAGTCCTCAAAACAAGTGTTTCTGTCCGGATTATTCACCGGATGCCAGGACCCATTAGATAAAAGGCAGCAAATGTGGGGTCGTTGAAGAATGTTTGTGCACTTTCGAATCAAATAAAACTGGAGATTATCATGAGGAGACGTGCACCGAAACCTTCGAAAGGTGGTTTCAAGATGTTCTTCCTCGGTTTCAGGAAACGCAGTCACTATTCTTAGTAACGCGCCGTATCATTCTCGTAGAAAAAAGTTCCCAATGCGAATTCCAATAAGCATGAAATAGCAGAGTGGCTAAAATCTAGAAACATTGATTTTGAAGACGGTATGTTGAAAAAACAATTTTAGGTACAGTTGAAAATCACAGAGCAGCGAACAACGGATACGCCATAGATGAAATGGTACAGAATGCAGGGAAAACTGTTCTTAGAACTCCTACGTACCACACTGAATGAAACGCCAACGAATTAGTATGGGCCAGAATCAAAGGCTATGTTGCAGCGAAAACCAAAACATACAGAAAACCGAAAGTTAAAGAACTGCTAGAAGAAGCATTAAGAACAGATACTGCAGAAGTGCGTCTTCCATGTCGCAGAAAACGTGGAAACTCAAATGTGGAAATTAGACCGCATTATAGAGGAGAGAGAGGAGCGGTGTATTATAAACCTCAATGAGAACAGTTCAAGTTGGACAGAGTGAAACCTGTTTCCTGGTCCCTTAAAATTATTATTACTGGTATTGTTATTAAGAAAAATATTGTGATTGAAAGGAGCGTTTTGTTAGGAACCTAAATGAAAATAAATCTGCTTCGACAGAATGAACTCAGTTTTATCGTACTTTAAACAATGTAGTAATAGCTCTGAATCTTCAATGCCGTCTGTGGTATTTTTTACGCTTTATTTCAATCAGGTGATGCTGGAGGAATTAGATTATGTGACGAAGCAATAAAGGAGGTAGATGAGTTTTGTTACTTGGGCAGTAAAATAACAAATGATGGCCGCAGTACAGAGGATATAAAATGCAGAATGTGAATGGGTAGAAAAGCATTCTTGAAAAAGAGAAATTTGTTAACATCGAATATTTATTTAAGCCTTAGGAAGACCTTTCTGAAGGCATTTGTGTGGAGTGTTACCTTGTATGGGAGTGAAACGTGGACGATAAACAGTGCAGACAGGAAGAGGATAGAGGCTTTTGTAAAGGGTGTGCTATAGAAGAATGCTGAAGATTAGGTGGGTGGATCACGTAACTAATGAGGAGGTACTAAACAGAATTGGGGAGAAAAGGAATTTCTGGCATGCCTTGACTAAAAGAAGGGATCGATTGGTAGGGTACATTCTTAGACGTCAAGTAATAGTGAATTTAGCATTGGAGGGAAGTGTTTGGGGTAAAAATCGCAGAGGGAGACCAAGAGATGGATGCAGTAAGCAGACTCAGACAGATGTAGGTTGCCCTACTTATGTGGCGTTGAAGAGGCTTGCTCAGGCTAGGGTATTGTGGAGAGCTGCAACAAATCAGTCTCCGGACTGAAGACCACAACAACAACAACATTTCGCTACATAGTTGCCTATTTTTCTCACGGTCCACTGTGATGTCAGCTCGGCAGCCAGCCAACGCCGATAGCTGCAAAGCGTGCGCCAAAAGTTTTCCACACCTCCAAGTATCACATGAATACCGAATGTTTTCTATGGAAAGGATCTTAGTCGCTCACGTGACACTGTTTGTTTCGTCCCAGCTCTCGTTGAATAGAGTTTAGATGTAAAACGTTGGAATTGTAAAGACGGAAGTGCAGTTGACCGTGCATTACTCTGTAGGAGAACGAGGGGTATACGTGTGAAAAATTTTTCGCGCTCTCTTCAGGGGCCTCTGGTGTTCTCAGGAGCCGCTCCGCCCTCGCGCCCTCTGTGGGGTGTGAGGCCCCTTGGCAGGCTCTCGCAGCAGCGCGCCTGGCAGTCGCGGATTATGCAGCCCGATACGGCGCGCCGTCACGCGTGTTGCCTACCAATAAGGAGCGTTTAAAACTTTGGAGGCCATCGACACTGGAATCGGAAGTTGCGTGGCCGCGCCGCGGCATACAAATCGCCCTGCTTCCAGCGCCCAAAATTACGCGCCCCAGAAATATATATACGTATATATATATATAGAGTGGCGCCAGTGCTGTGGGTACGGGGTTGCGCCACTTAAATGAAACTAGTGGCGCCACCAGGGGGCGAGAATATACTTCGCGCCGTCTCAGAAAAAATTAAAGACTTCCTGAGAAAATGAAATTTTGCATATTCGCCTAAATGTTTTTAATTCCATATGCTAGCTCTTTTCCCCTAGTTTTTAAAATTTCTTTTAAGGGTATTTGGTTTTTAATCACTTTCTGCTGGCTGGGGATTTCCATGACGTCTTCATTCTATGGATGTGTTTGACCACCTGCTGTTTCGTGTCTTCGATGCTCATCCGGGAAGTCGTTACCGACATCTACATTCTTTATTCTTTTAGTTACCTATCACCTATTACAAAAATGGGTCCTTATACGTTACTACATTTTTTTGTGCTAGATATTATGCTACTATTTCTATGTTACAATCTACATGACTTAGTCGTTCTTGTTGTTTTTGTATGTGCTGTGTCGTGCAGGATGTGTTTGTCTTTTGTTGTGTAATGTGGAAGTCGCTATCCCCCCCCCCCCCGCAGAGCTCACAGGTGTGCCAGTGATGTACAAACCTATGGATTGGCCGTTGTCCCCCGAACTAAATCCGGAGGGCGTGCCCCTGGTATTGGGCTGGCCATTTGCACTGCAGTCCTTCCGTTGGTTTTATGTGTTTCGCTTAACCTAACTAAATCTAACTTAAACCTCATTATCGGTGGTTTGGCAGCACGCAGTCCTCCGGGTCCAGGGCACGGCGAATCCCGTCCATTGTTGCCGGCCATTCCGTACCCCGGCGGCACGGCCTGGTGCAGCAGTAACACCTGGAAAATGTGTCTCATAAACGGTTCAGAAATTCGTCTCTGATGTGACTTGAGATTTTGTCTTTCAGTTCATTCAGAACATGGAAATGTGTTTCATTTCTTATGAGTCGGTATATGTCCGTATTTGGTAGTTGTTGTGGTAAATGAGAAACAAGGTGGTCATATGCAGGGCATTCGAAAGCGACATGTTCTGGAGTTCCTTCCGGAACTCCACAGCCACACTGTGGAGTCGCCTGCTTCCTGAACCGGGTACGGGCCATGGCCGGTGAGAAAGTATATGAGTCCTGTGCTTGGCTGGAAGTATCCCATTTTTAATCTTTCAGCTAAACTTGGGAGGAACTGTTGTCGCCTCCGCCCAGTATCATCCTGGTCCCAGATGTCTTGCCAGATCTCTAATTCCCGAATCTCATTCTCTCGCTTACCCTCCACCCTAGCCTTCATGATTTCTTGGATTTTATCCCCATTACCTTTTCTCAATCAGTACGCCGCCTCCAGCTCCCGAATCCCAATGTCTAGTGAAGTGGGACGAAATATTATCACCTGCTACTACCTTTACGTCAGCTCAGTTTCGCAGGTAAAAGAACATTTTTGTATATGTTGTTGTTAATAATGTTTAGTCTTAATAGGTTGTATATCATTCTCAAAGGAAATATGTGTTGTTTTTATGTTTCATGTGCGGTGACAACGGAGCAACTTACGAAAACAACATATCTGCTGAAGTCAAAGATGATGTACCTGGCCACCACACGTCGCGGGTCGACAGCCAAACGCTTAGAGAAGATCCTGTTGGAGTACCTCCGTTGCCAACCGTCACAATCATATAAACAATAAAAATTGAAAAATTATTGTAAGTAAAAGTCTGTCCACGTTTTATGTTAAAAACAGTTTCAGTCTTGATGTTGAGTCCTTACGAGCAAGTTCTGATTTATGTAATGTATTACATGGACTTATAACTTACGATATAAAACCTAAACTTTTACTTCCAGTACCAGTGTGTGAAAAACAATTATTTCACTGAATAAGAAGAGATTTACATATTGAACTGAATTTATATTTCTGGAATTTGTAACAGAATTTCTACGATTTTATACCAGTGTAGGGACTCAGCAATAATTTTATTAACTGGAAAACAGTGAGATCAAGTTTTATGAACCGACATATTTTACGACTGATTCAGTGAGAAACATCTGTGATAGTAAAAAAAAGTAAAAAATTTCAACAAGATATTTTTTTTAGAATATTCAACGAAAGTGCGTACCAGATTTTGAACTTTTACAGTATTTTTTGGAACTTTTATTTTTATATTATCTTGCACAAGAACCTAGCAGCGAATATTTAAAAGACTTTTTTCCTATGAATGAAGATTTTTATTAATTTGAGTGTAGTGGAATGACCAGGGTCGAAGTCAAGCTAAATCAAACTGAAGAAATTTACTCCTGAATACACCATTCCATTATAATCTGAAGGAAGAATCGGCTGTTCCACCACACTAGGGGACAGAGCTCCATCAACACCAAGAGATCCCCGCCTGGCGACGTCCTGAAAGCCCCGTTTGAATAAAATAGGATACTTCTCTGAACTCTTCTCACCGCCGTTGCAGGCGCGACCCTAGTGAATCAGTCGGCCCAGCTGCTAGATCCGTAGCCCATGATGGATGTCAGGATACTGTTATGGTATAATTTGATAAGACTGGGTGGAAGGTGGAACCTTCTTTGCACAATCCCATCACGCCTGTTAAGTGCCACGAGTGCTCTTTCCGCAACTGCGTCCACATGGGCCCCGAAATTCCAGCGTTCGTCCAGGATTACGCCCAGGCAACTGGCTTTTATTTTCCGTATAACGTGCACACCGTCTATTCGTACGGTTGGATTCCTGTTCAGAGAGCCTTTCAGAGGAGATGACTTATTTGGTGTTATGGTCAATTTAGATTTTTGACACCATGAGGTCAGAATGTTAATTGCATTTACAATTTTTCGCTCGAGTTCCTCACGGCTCCTGCCGCCGACCATCAAGAGGGGGTCGTCAGCGTAGGCTATTACCTCTAGTACGTCGGCTGTTTTGCAGGTCATGCAGCAGTGGCGCCATGTTGATGTCCCAAAAGAGTGGCCCCAGGACAAAGCCCTGCGGACACCCATTGGACACCTCTATGCTGACTTCTCCACTAGGGGAGAGTAACCTGACCTCCCGTCCAACACAGTAGTCCCTCAGACAACCACAGCGGCCCTGGACACTCCATCTCTCGAAGCCGAGAGAAGAGTGAAGGCCACCAGAGGCTGTCAAAGGCACCACTGATATCCACCATGATGCCGACAACATACTTGTGCAGAGTCGAGCTGCAGACCTCGGCCGATCGCCCCGCTCGGAATCCAAACTGCCTGTCGCTCACCCCACACAAAACACGATGTGCTTCCAGTCTATCAGCCAGTAGTCTCTCAAGTAACTTGCCGAGAACGTCCAACAAACAGATGGGCCTGTAGGACCTGGCTAACGCCGGGTCCTTATCAGAACTCTTACTGATGATCACGACGTTGGCTTTTTTCAACGGAAACTATATAAATATTATGAAAGTTACATTGAAGTGCATGGTAGAGGGTTAATCGAACCGCTTTTGTGATGTTTGTCTACAGTTTCATTCTCTAATAGCTCGCGGAATAAATGGAACACCTAAATCTTTCCGTTTTCGATCTGATTTCTCTTATTTTATTTTGATGATCATGTCTACCTCTGTGGATGGGTGCTACGAAAATATGTTCGCATTCGGAAGAGAAAGTTGGTGAAAGAAATTTCGCAAATAGATCTCGTCGCAACGAATAACGCCTATGGTTTAATGATTTCCACTTCACTCGTGCATCATTTCCATGACACTCTCCCCCACTATACCGCGATAATAAAAAAAGGAATTGCCCTTCTCTGAACTTCCTCTAAATCGTCCGTCAGTACCAATTGGTGGGGAACCCATAGCACGCAGCAGTACTCCAAATTAGGACGCACAAGTGTGGTGTAGGCAGTTTCTTTAGTAGAACTGTTGCATCATCTAAGTGTTCTGCTAATGGAACGTAAGCTTTGGTTCGCTTTCCCTGCAATATTTTATGTGTTCTTTCCGATTTAAATTGTTTGTTATTGTTACTCCAAGGTATTTAGTTGAATTTACGGCCTTGTATCTGTGTAATTTTGTAGATTATAAATCTGTTGTATACGTGAGCAGTCGTTTGAAGTTTGCTATTTTACTATGACAGAATTAAAGTAGCTGGCATCTGTAATTAATGTTCGTTGCCGGGTTCGATGCCCGGCAGGGGACTGGAAAAAGGCCGTCTCAATCAGTGAGCATGAGGCTATTTACCTCAGGGTGTGGGTTCCAGCCCAACGCACCACTTTCTGTGGTGTCCGTGTGTATATGCTGTGCGTGTGCGTCGTTTTACCTGTTGCTTGTGTTAGTGCATAAAAATAAAACTGTTGTAGTGGTGTAGAAGTATTACTGTACTTGACGTGTACCTGCCCAAACATAAATTCATAAAAGTCTACTGTAATTCATTAAACTATTTTGATTTAAAAGCAGTTCATCGAATGATAACTGTCACATATAAATAAGAATTGCCCACTTAAACCCAATTTAAACGCTGTTCATGGAATAGGGAGACTAAATTCGCGTAATAAATATCTGGATTATTTCCTTTCAATGGCTAGCTCTGAAATAATATAATCAGGGCTCTGAGACTCTTTAGTAATTGCACAGTCTTCGACCTACACAAAACCAGTACGAAGCCACAGAAAGTTTCATGAATAGGTCTGCCATAAATGTGAGAAGCGATTTCTTTTAAGATTTGACACTGTCTTTCATATAGATAATTTCACTACTCACACTGGAAATCTTATCAACAAACCAATATTTACACAACTTTTTAATGCAATAATAATTTGAAATCGCTATAGAAAATAATTTTATAACAGTTGTTTGTTTTCATTTTCCACTTTCGTGTAATTTAAGTCAGGCAATTTTAGTTTTATCCGCCTCTGATTCGAATAAATAATGACGGCAGCCTCCGGACAACAATGGATTTGGAACAGCGGCACCAAATATACTGAAAATGCTCAAAATCTGGGATTAATTCTAAATACTTGATTTAAACACACTATATTTTTAATTTCATTGTATTTTCAAATAATAAAACAAAATCAACCTTCGTTACAGACCTGAACTTAAATGTCCTGAATAACAATGTTTTTTATCTGTTGGCACATATAATTACGTGTTCGCAGTTCAACGATTTATAACAGAGAGGAAACGCAGTAGTTATGTAGGGATTACAATCTATACTGCTGTCTGTCCATCATACATATTTAATATCCACTATGCTAAGAGAATGTTTATGTGACTTGACATTCCGTGATACAACTTAGTGGCAACGTGTAAACATCCGTTTACACAAAACTGAAGTGGCGTCAGTAGTAGTTGTTAATAGTTCTGGTGGGCCGTTCCCCCTTTCTTTTTAACTGTATTGCATTATCAATGTATATCAGAACCAACAGAACCCCTGTTAAGATTTACAGCCCCGTTTCACTCAACGGATCTCTGACGTGAACGTCCTCCATCTGCGCTGGGACAACACCTGAGAAGATATCAGGCCAGAGATAAAATACAAGAGTGTATGCCTTCTGTTCTAACGCGACAGATGACAACTATGCCCCTCACGTGTAGTGCATTACTAATACAAATACCGACAGGTGCATGTAGGTTGAGGGAAAGGGGACAGAAAAGGGAAAAAGTGATGTTTACGGTAGAAACAGTAAAATTTTAAAAGTGTCTCTCACGTAATAGCTGACATCAACTTTATTCCACTAAACACGCCCACTCCGGGTTCTAGCACACCAGTACAGTCGTAATGCGTAGCAAAGGTCTCAGATTCTCCACGATTATACAGGCGAGAGGTTCACTGTTGTTGTTGTGGTCTTCAGTCCACAGACTAGTTTGATGCAACTCTCCACGCTACCCAGTCCTGTGCAAGTCTCTTCATCTGACAATACGTTCGGCGACCAGCATCCTTTTGGATCTGCTTACTATATTCGTCCCTCAGTTTCCCTCTACGATTTTTACCCCACGCGCTTCCTACTAATGCTAAGTTGATAAATCCTTGATGTCCAGAATGTATCCAACCAATCTATCCCGTCTCTTAGTCAGGGTATGCCAGAGACTCCTTTTCTCCCCAATTCGGTTCACAACCTCCTCATTAGTTACGTGATCTACCCATCTAATTTTCATCATTCGTCTGTAGCACCACAGTTCAAAAGCCTGAATTATCTTTTTGTCTGAACTCCTTATCGGCTACGTTTCACTCCCATACAATGCTACATTCCAGACAATTGCTTTCAGAAAGGACTTACTAACATTTAAACTAATATTCCATATCAACAAATTTCGCTTCTTTATAAACGTTTTTCTTCCCATAGCTATTCTGCATTTTATATCTTCTTTACTTCGGCCATCAGAGTTTATCTTGCTACCCAAATAAGAAAACTTATTTACTACTTTTATTGTCTCACTACCTAATCTAATTACTTCAGCATCGCCTGATTTCTGACATTATATCTACATCTACAGGGGATGCGCTGCAAATCACATTTAAGTGCCTGGCAGAGGTTTTATCGAACCACCTATATACTATTTATCTCCCATTCCATTCTCGAATCGCGCGCGGGAAGAAAGAACACCTGAATCTCTCCGTTCGAGCTCTGATTTCTCGTATTTTATTTTGATGATCATTTCTACCTATGTAAGTGGGACAATATATTTTCGCACTCGGAAGAGAATGTTGGCGGTTGCACTTTCGTAAGTAGCCCACGCCTCAACGATACGCGCCGTTGTTGTAATGATTCCAATCCCCGATCCTGTGTCATTTCCGTAACGCTGTCTCCCCTGTATCGTGACAATATGAAACGAGCTGCCCTTCCTTGGAGTCTTTCGATGTCCTCCGTCAAATCCACCTGATATAGATCTCAAACTGGGCAGCAATACTCCAAAAAAGAACTGACAAGCGCAGTGTATGCACTTTCTTGAGTAGTTCTGTTGCATCTTTTGAGGGTTCTGCCAGTAAAACGCAGTCTCTGGTTCGCCTTTCCGACGACATTATCTACGTGTTATTTCCAAAGGAAGGAAGGAAGGAACCTTGGTGTTTAGTGTTATTTCCAGTTTAAGTCTGAATTGATAGTAATTCCTACGTATTTCGTGGAGTTTACGAACTTCACTTTTGATCGATTTACCTTGTAAACAAATTTTAACGGATATCTTTTCGTAGTCATGTGGATGACTTCACACTTCTCATTATTTACAGTCAATGTCCAATTTTTATACCAGATCGTTCTGCAGTTGGTTGTGATGTTCAGATAATTTTACTAGACGGTAAATGACGGCGTCATCTACAAACGACCTAAGAGAACCACTTAAATTTTCTCCCAAGGCGTTCATGTAAATAAGGAACAACAGAGGACCAATAACACTACCCTGTGGAACGCCCGATATCACCTCTGTTTTAGTCTATGCTCTACCATCGATTAGTACAAACTGTGCCCTCTATGACAGTAAATCAGCTAACCAGTCGAAAATTTCGGGTGATATACCATAATCACATTATATTCCATTACCCTCGTTTTACTCTTGTTAATGTTCATCTTATCTCTTTCTTGCGAGACACTGTTCATTCCATTCAATAGCTCTTCCAGAATTTTGTAGCCTGTGTTGCTGAGGTCGCCGACTCAAGGTGAGAAAGCGACCCCTCGGGGTGGCTAGAACGGCGCGAGTTGGAGCAGGCGGTGTCAAGGTCCGGTGGATCCCGTGTCCTCCGACACACTCGCCGCCTCCATCACGTCTTGCGTCGTCTCGGCAGGCAGGCGTCAGACTGGAGCTTTTAAGACGACTCCGGGTCTCGGAGCACGGCCCACCAGACGCCTCGTGTCTGTCGCCTGCCGCCTGGCGCTATAAACTGATCCACTGCCGCCACGCCGGGGCTTTCTGCCGCGTGCTGCTCGGCAGATCCTATTGCGACAGGTTTTATTGGCTTTCTACACGCCAGTCTGCCCCCTCTGTCATCCTATAGATATATCGTCGCCTCGCACAGCGGCGCGGAGCCAGCAGGTGTCGAAATCTGAGAGATGGGAAAAGCACGGTAGAGCAAGCAGACATAAGAGGGTGCTGGCTTCTGGCGCGTCTACGGTTCAAAGCATCCGACCAGGGGCCTCCTCACCGTCTCGTCCATTTCACGGAGGTTCTTAACACTCGTATCGCCCTCTATCTATCTCTGGAGTGGCACAGTCATGAATCATTCCAAATGAGCACAGCCGCCACGGTGGAGTAGCCGAGCGGTCATTCGAGTGACAGCTGCGGTGCTGGACGGACGTGTGGCGGCTGCTCGGCGTCCGGACGTAAACAACGGCTGTGTCGCTGCGAGTAAGGTTCGTTTTGAACTGCTCTTTTCATTAGTAGCTATGGTTTCGAACTATAGTAAGACAGAATGAGTGCGATAAATGTTCTGAGGAAAGACACAATCAAATTTACTTTTGATAGAAATTTTGTTGGACCAAAGATTTTTGAAATTAGGCGGTGGTTCATGGAGAAATTTCAGATGACCCGTAACGAAGTAGAGGGTGTGCATTTATCATTTGTGACAAATTCCGTATATTTGAAGATGATAAACCCCGAATTATGTTGTTCAATTGTTGATAAATGTGGCGGTGTCGCTAAATTTAACCATTCCGATGGTTCAGTTAGCGAAGTTTTAGTGTCACATGCCAGACTAGGAATTCGAACTGTTCGCGTTTTTGAGCTGCATTTTGAGGCCTCGGCTGAAGAAATAAACAAAATTCTGAGGCCATATGGTAGAATTATTTCTAATATAGCTGAGAAATGGTCCGAGGAGTATATGTTTCCCTTACTTAACGGTGTTCGACAAATCAAGATCGAATTACAGAGGCATATCCCTTCATATATAAACGTACGCGGATACCGTGGCATTGTCATTTATGACGGTCACCCTAAGACTTGCGCCTTGTGTAACTCCACCGACCACGTGAGGAGCGAGTGCAGCAAGAGGCGGCCGGCGCAGCTGCCGCGCGCGGAGCCTGCGGCCCCGGGCCAGGCGGTCAGCCTCAGGCTGACGTATGCGGCCGCCGTCTACCCCAGCGCCCCGCCGAGGCGACAACAACAGTGCAGGCGCCACCCGCCGAAGCCCTGCCGGCACCCGGAAACAACGCGGAGCAGCGAGGCACCGATGACGTCAGGGCAGCAAACGAGAGTCTCGCAATTGAATCGCCGACAGTAACATCTGATGAGCCCGACAATCCACCCACCGTACAGGCGAAAACGCAGGCTACCAAACGATCCGAAATTGCACCGGTCTCCCTAGTTTCACAACAGGAAGAGGATCAGATTTCCGTCCCAATACCTATGGAAACTGAAGCGCACCCGGACTGTCCCACCAGTGTCAATAACGATCTAACTTTGAACAAAATGCGAACAGCAGAGGATGAAGTATCTCCTGGGGACACACAACTTAGTGGACATAAAAATGACAAAAGGAAAATTCTAGACGCTAGGGGAAGCGACGAACATTGGAACTCAACAGGAGGTTCAGAACAGACACACAGAGAGGAAGCAAGACTGTAAACCTTCTGAAAAATCTTCCGCTGATTCCAACGAGATATCGCCGAACTTGTCTCCAGAGGGCTCCCCGAAAAGGAAGAGAAACAAAAAACGTCGGTTGGCTCATGAAAATGCTGAAAAGGTAGTACCTATTTTAAAGGAAAAATTATGTGCCATTCAGGAACGTGACAAGAGAAAAGGAAATTCTGTAACAAGCAATGCTTCTGTGCGCCCTCGAGAACTCAACAGACAACTGCCTTCGGACAGTACGCAACCCCTATCACCAAACGAAAAGGACTGCGATGTCGCACGAACGGAAGATGATTCACTGCATAGACGGAGCACTTCACAGGCAGAAGTGGACTGGTCTGAAGGCAACGAGGATGTCAATGATATTGATATGGTAGACGAACTGCCGCAAGATGAAGACGAAGTCTTTTACTAAGCTTGCTGCACTTTCTAAAGATGATACTGACAATGAACCGATCCATACGTACCTGTTATTCATTATTCTTTTATTCTCATTATTAGTCAGAGGGGGAAAATTCACGATTTTATAATTTGAAGAGAAATGATAGAAAGAATAGCAAAGACAGAATTATATTATCCTTTCAACAATTTTGACAGTCGAATTAGGTACGTCTCCTAATGGAGCAAACGTATAACGTCACTACTTTAAACATAAATAAAATTCAAAGTGGTGTTAAGGTAGCTGCACTTAAAGAATTTCTGTACCAATCAGACACTGATATCGCCTTATTGCAAGAAGTGCAAATACCGAACATCTATGTGGCTGGCTTTAGAGAAATTTTAAACATAGCTCAAGAACACCATTGTGGGACGGCTATCCTAGTCAGGGAGGGAATTGAAGAAAAAGATGTCAGCTTTTTAGACTCAGGAAGGGGCATTCGGTGTAAACTTCATAACACCACTTTTATCAACGTTTATGTACCATCTGGGAATAATGCGAGGGCGGACAGAGCTAAGTTTTTTTAAGAATGATATTTTAACATTACTTAAAGACAATCCTGCAAGAATTTTAATAGGGGGTGACTGGAACTGTGTTTTAGACGAAAAGGACCAGAGACCAAATTTCAATAAATCTAAGGAACTGGAGGCTCTTGTTACTCACCTGCGCTGGAAAGATGCATGGGAAATTAAATATCCCACCATAGTCAGATATACTTATATCACAAGTAGGTCACAAAGTAGAATTGATAGGATCTATGTTTCTTCGAGCCTGGAAAATAAAGTGTCAGCAATTGAAGTCATACCGACCGTCTTCTCTGATCATCTCGCGGTAAGATGCAGTGTTCAGTTAGAGAAACAGAAAACATGTTGGGGTCGGCCGGTTTGGAAACTGAATATTAACCTGTTATCAGATACAGCCCTTGCTGACACTATCAACGAGGCCTGGCAGGCTCCTTTACGGCGTCGCCACAAGTACAGATCGAACATTGAGTGGTGGACCACGGGAGCAAAGAAGCCACGTTGATAGCATACGGTAAGGAGAGAGCACGATGGTTGAGACACACGGTATAATTCTATTACTCTTGTCTCCGGTATCTTTACGAACAACCAATGAATCAAGAAAACATAATGGAAATTAACAGGATAAAGGCTCAGCTCATAAAAATTAAGAAGTCACAACTAGACGGCCTAAAAATCAAATCACACACTCCGACTGTTGTGGAAGAAGAAACTGCCTCGCTCTATCACCTTATACGCCATGCAAATTTTCGACGCAAAAGTTTTATAGAGTGTCTTCGGGTCGAGGATAACAGTGTCCTAACCAATCAAAAAGACATTCTACATGCGGCCTTCAGTTATTTTACTAAACTCTCTGGTAACAGACCCATAGAGGAAATAGTAATAAGGTAGTTTTTAGCAGATTTTGGATTACAGAACAACATCACAGATGAAGATAACCGTGATGTACAAAGAGCAATAACAGAAGACGAAGTTTTAGATGTTTTAAAGTCCTCGCCCCCTAAAAAATCACCAGGCCCAGACGGATTGCCCATTGAATTTTATACTACATACTGGAAAATAATAGGAAGTAAATTTACTGAAATTGTCAATGAAACACCACTTGGGGTGGCAGTCCCGATAGACTTCAAATAGAGTATTACTGCACTCCTTCCGAAAGGCAGGAATACGGAAACGAAAGATATACTTAAATTGCGACCAATTACACTGATGAATTCCGATTATAAAATCGTAGCGAGGGTCATCAAAGAGAGGTTACGTTCTGCTCTCGAAAAAATTATTGGCAGCCAACAGACGTGTTTTCCAGGGCGCAACATCTTAAAGACCGTCAGTGAATACAGGGACATTGTTTCAATTTTTTCCAACACGGTAGAACACGGAGGACTTGCTTTTATTGATTTTGCAAAAGCCTTTGACAAAGTAAATCACGGATACCTTTTATCAACCTTGACTTACATGGGACTAAACGACTGCAATGTCAGAATTTTAAAGAATATGTTACAAGGTATAAAAACAAAGATTACGATAAATGGGCATTATACTAAGGACATATCAATTGATAGTGGCGTCCCTCAAGGAAGTCCACTTTCGATGATCCTGTACGTAGCAGCACTGGAACCACTATTGAGAAGGTTGACGGATGGTCTGGAAGGTATTTCACTAGCAGGCGTGAAATATGTAACCAACGCTTATGCTGATGACGTTGGTGTGATCGTCAGGAGCCAGACCGATTTAGAGAAATTAACAGACATCGTACAGCTGTATTGCAACGCATCGGGAGCACAAATAAACGGCGCCAAGAGTGCATTCCTCAATCTAAATGGTCTCACGAACCCCCAGATTAATTGGGCGCAGCGCGTCGAACAGCACACAGTCCTGGGGCTTACTCTCTGCAGCTGCCCTCTGCGAATGATAGCGTCCAACTGGAAGAAGATTTTAGATAGGATTCGGGGCACAGTCATACTACATCATATGAGGGAGCTGAACATCAAGCAAAAAGTTAGACTCATCAACTGCGTAGTCCTTCGAAAGCAGTACATGTAAGGCAAATTTTACCCTTGCCAAAGGAAATAGCAAAAGCTATTATGTCGACAGTTTGCCAATATCTTCGGCATGGAGCGATTTTTAGGGTTTCAGTATGGACAGCAATGTTAAAACCGGAAGACGGAGGACTAGGACTTACTGACATTCAGAAAAAATCGACAGTTTTACTTGTTAAGAGATCCCTACAGCTAATTGAAAGCCAGCCTAAAGGTATTACAGCACAGTTATTCAACCTATTTAAACCTGACAGTCTGCAGCCACCAATTAATATAAATGCAATTAATTACAAATTAAAACATATAAGTAGTTATTACTTGGAGCTCAGTTATATGAGTTGCATTTTACTGGACAAGACCAAGAGAAACTGTCAATATATGATGCACAGACTAAGATCACAGGACCATAAAAATAAGATGGAGGGCAGGTTTCCAAACAGAAACTGGAAAACTATTTGGGAAAATATAAATAACAAAGTACTCTCCTCAGACACACAAGTGGCTTAGTATTGAGTAATTAACGACATAGTAAGTACGAATGAAAAACTATACGCCATTGGCCTCAATGACACAAACCAATGTTTAAAATATCACAAAACGGACACATTGGACCATCGGTTCCTTTGCATGAGGAATACTGAAATATGGAAGGAACTTATTAAACAGATATCTTTTCTAAAGAGAAGTGATGGTAGAGAAATAAATTTGGACTCCAACTTTTTTCCAGAAAAAATGTTTTTTCCTCGACAAAAGAACAACACCATCCACTGGATTATTGGCAATTTTTGTCACTATGTAATCGCTAACAAAGGAAGTGACAATGTCCAGAATTACAAAGAATATATACATCACGAGTATTACAAGATTTACCAAAAAAGGATAATAAAAAGAATTTTGGGAATATGCTACAAATTCTGTTTGAAAAGCAGGGTGTAGGATAATTATGTATTAAAAGAAGAATGAATCGCAGTCGCATGCTGAAGTAGGGGACTGCTGTTGAGGGTGAAGTATGGTGGGGACTTCGTGGGTCTCGTGGCCGCTACGGTAGCCGTGAAGGCCTTAACAGAACCCTGAAAAGGCATGCTCTGCGTGACGAGGAAAGATATACAGATAAATAGAATTGTGTTCGCAGAAGTTGAATCATGACTCAGATTTCAAATTTTTCTCAACCAGGATTTTTTTTTCTCTTTTATTATTTACGTTAATATTAATCCCAGGAGCAGGGGCTTTCCTTTTACATTTTGCAGTCATCAGCTAGTATTTCTCCTCAGGAAGAAGTTTATTTCTACGAATCTGATTTTATACTCTCATATACCGTTCACAAAGGACAACAACAACACAGAAGAACCATTCATTTTATACGCTACAGTGGCCACAAGCCCACACAGAAGGTACCAATCAATAAAAATGGCGGAGAAGCCAGGCCGAGAAGGCCACATTTGGCGAGTGCAAGGACGGGCTGAAGAGGAGGAAGGAGACCAGCAAAAATAAATAAATAAATGAATAAATAAATAAATAAATAAATAAAAGTAAACGGTCTAAAGCGTCTCGCTGCGGAGCGCGCGGTTGCTCGCCGTGGAGGTTCGAGTCATCCCTGGGGCATGGGTGTGTGTGTGTGTGTGTGTGTGTGTGTGTGTGTGTGTGTTGTCCTTAGGTTAGTTTACCTAGGTTTAAGTAGTTTGTAAGCTACGGACTGATGACCACGCAGTTTGGTCCGATAGATTTACAAATATTTGAACATTTGATTTTGAGCACAGCCGAGAAATTTTCAAAGCCTCCAAAAGGTAAAATTTCTCTTAATCCTCCCCATTCATGATTTTAAATTCTCTGAGAATGACGTTTATTAGCTAGCCTCAAAGCTCCTTTCTTCTCTTCTCTGATTGTGATAGCAAAAGCACACCCCCAAGTACCACACACATTGCCGAGGTTGGGTGGCTTGCGTGCCCTCAATGATGCAGATAGCCGTACCATAGGAGCAACCACAGCGGAGAGGTATCTGTGGAGAGGCCAGCCTTTTCAGTAGTTACAGGGGCAACAGTCTGGATGATTGACTCAGCTGGTGTAGTGGAACGGCATAGGATAACTGCGATATTTAATATTGTTATTCATGTTCTTCTTTGGTCTCTAATCAAGAAATTATTCTGACACTAGAAAAGTTTTATCAATTGCAAGGACGTTGTTGATTAGTTATTTACAGTTCCCTAGCAACACCAACTGTCATAAGCTAGCCGCACCACAACATAAATTAAAATTTGTAGGAATAATTCCTTTAAATAGGTCATTAAAATAAATAAGGTTCTTGTACGAGCGGGGCATGGAAAATAGTCTGTAGCCGTTACTAAAATTTCATCAAAGTTAAACACAGGCACTTCTATTTGCTGTCCTTAACTCGTACTGATAAAATATTAACATTCCACAATCTTCTAAACACTGTTGTTCCGGCCGCCCGCGGAGGCCGAGGTGACTGAGGCGCTCCAGTCACGGTCTGCACGTCCACTACGGTCGGGAGTTCGAGTCCCCCCTCGGGCATGGATATTTGTGCCGTCCTAGTTCGTAAGAAGTTCATAATTAGTTTGTACGTTTAGGGACTGATGACCCCGTAGTTAAGTCCCACAGACTATACAAACATTTAAACATTTTTGAACTGTTGTTCCACATTCTCATTGATACTCATATAATGTCACATTCGAAGATAATCAGTAGTGATTCAATCAGAATTACATTGTTTTCTGAAATAAGTCGAGATTCTTCACAAGAATCAAATTTCTCTTGCTATAAAATATTCTTGATCATAAATAAATATTCATAAATGCAAGATATATTTCAACATAAACAAATATTTATTCTTCTTCATGTCAATACAGCGTCAGTTTAGCAAGAAACGTGAACACGGACAACTAGTTTGGACTGAATCTCAAACAAGACTAACTATAATCTACTATTCTCTTCTTTTCTTCTTTGAAACGATTGAAGCGCGGCAACGAAGAAGGCGCAGCAGCATTCGTAGCCCCCTAGCCGTCGGTTAAATTTTAATAGTGGCCGTCTGCTGTAATGTTGGCTGCGGCGGCGACGACGCTGCTCTTGTTGATTGTGGTGCCTCGATCGTACATGAAACATTCAGAAATAAAACATTTTAAGAATCATATTATAAAAAATAACAATATTTACATAAACAGGTTAGTTTTCTTTCATTTTGTAACTTCAAAACAGGGCTGAAATAGGAAAATGTAGTACTACTATCTTTTCCCACTACACTGGCCTCGTAACATGAGGTAACATGGCTTTGCCATGTAGTTACTGCGAACGACGGAAAGCAAGGGGGAAGCTACAGTCATTACTTTTCCCGAGTACATGCAGCTCTACTGTATGAATATATGATGATGGCGTCTCCTGAGTAAAATATTCCAGAGGTTAAAATAGTCTCCCATTTGGATCTCCGTGCGGGGACTACTCAGGAGGACGTCATCATCAAGAAAAGCAAACAACTTGGTTTTTAGGATCATGAAAGACAGCTGTATACGTGAAAGAGATCAGAAGGCACTGGAAGGTACCAGACTGACTTCATAATGGTAAGGAAAAGGTTTAGAATCCAGGTTTGGAACTCTAAGACATATCCACGGGCATATATAGACTATGACCATAATTTATTGGTTATGAATTGCAGATTAAAACTTAAGAGACTGCAGAAAGATAGAAAAGTTAGGAGATGGAACCTGGACAAATTGAAGGAACCAGGTGGTTGAGAGTTTCAGAGGGAGCATTAGGTAAGGATTGGCTGAAACGGGGGAAAGTAATACAGTGTACGAAGAATGGGTAGCTCTGAGAGACAGGGTAGTGAAGGCCGGAGTGGATCATATAGGCAGAAGTGCAAGAGCTAATAGAAATCCTTGGATAACAGATGAAATATTGAACTTCATGAAAGAAAGGAGAAAATATAAAAATTCAGCAAGTGAAGAAGTGAAGCAAGCAAATGGGTGTACAAACGTCTGAAAAATAAGGTTGACAGGAAGTGCAAACTGGCTTATGAGGAGTGGCTAGAGGACAAATGCAGAACCGTACAAGAATGTATAAATAAGGGAAAGATAGATACCGTGTACAGGAAAATAAAAGGTATATTTGGAGACGAGAAAAGGAGCTGTATGAATAACAAGAACTCAGACGGAAAACCAGAACTAAGCAGAAAGGGGAAAGCTCAACTGTGGAAGGAATCTAAAGAGTACCTACACAAAGGAAGTAAACTTGAAGGCAGTATTCTAGAAATGGAAGACGAAGTGGCGAAAGAAGAGATAGGAGATATGATACTGCGAGAAGAATTTGACAGAGCGCGGAAGGATTTGAGTAGAAACAAGGCACCTGGAGTAGATGATATTCCGTCTGAACAGTTGATTTTTTTAGGAGAGCCACTCGTTAAAAATTTGTTCCACCTGGTAAGCAACATGTATGAGACGGGGGAAATACCCTCCGACTTCAAGAAGAATATCGTAATTTCAATTCCAAAGAAAGCAAGTGCAGACGAATGTGAAAATTACAGAACTATCAGTATTATACTAATACGAATTATTTACGAACGAATTGAAAACTTCTGAAATCCGACCTCGGGAAAGATCAGTTTGGATTTACGAGAAATGTAGGAACACGGGAGGCAATGCTCACATTACGACTTATCTCAGAACATAGACTAAGGATAGGCAAACCTACGATTTTAGCACTTGTAGATTTGGAGAAAGCACTTTTTCAAATTCTGAAGGTAGCAGAGGTAAAATATAGGGAGCGAAGAGTTATATTCAAGCTATACCAAAACCAGACAGCACTTATTGGAGTCGAAGGGCAAGAAAGGGACGCAGAGGTTGGGAAGGGAGTAAGACAGGGTTGTAGCCTTTCCCCAACGTTATTCAATCTGTACATTGAGCAGGCAGTGAAGGTATGGAAGGAGAAATTTCGAGAGGGCATTAAAGTGCAGGAAGAAGAAATAAAAACATTGCGGTTTGCCGATGACATAGTAATTCTGTCAGAGACCGCAAAACATCTAGAAGAGCAATTGAATGGGATGGACAGTGTCTTGAAAGGAAGATATAAGATGAACATTAACAAGAGTAAAACGAGGGTAATGGAATGTCAATCAGGCTATGGTGAAGGAATTAAATTAGTTAATTAGACAGTAAAAGTAGTAGATGAGTTTTGTTATTTGGGTAGCAAGATGACTTCTGATAGCCGAAGTAAAGAAGATATAAAATGCAGAATGGCTATGTGAAGAAAAGTGTTCCTAAAGAAGGGATAGCCAGCCGTGGTGGCTGAGGGGACTACGGCGCTCCAGTCATGGCCTGCACGGCCACTACGGTCGGGGGTTCGAATCCCCCCTCGGGCATGGATATTTGTGCCGTCGTTAGTGTTAGCTAGTTCATAAGTAGTTTGTACGTTTAGGGGCTGATGACCCCGTAGGTAAGTCACATAAGCTCTACAAACATTGTAACATTTTGAAAGAAGCGATATTTGTCGATATCCAATATTAGTTTAAATGTTAGGAAGTCCTTTCTGAAAGCATTTGTCTGGAGTGTAGCATTCTGTGGGAGAGAAACGTGGACGATAAGGAGTTTAGACAAAAGATGACAGAAGCTTTTAAAATGTGGTGCTACAGACGAATGATGAAAATTAGATGGGTAGATCACATAAGTAATGAGGAGGTACCTCACCGAATTGGAAAGAATAGGAGTTTTTGGCATATCCTAACTAAGAGAAAGGATAGATTGGTGGGGCACATTCTGAGCCATCAAGGGATTGTCAGCTTAGTGTTAGAAGGAAGCGTGTGGGGTAAAAATCGTAGAGACAGACCGAGGGACGAATACAGTAAGCAGATTCAAAAGGATGTTGGTTGCCGAACATATTCTCAGATGTAGAGACTTGCACAGGACAGGGTAGGGCGAAGAACTGCATCAAACCAGTTTGCGGACTAAAAACCACAGCAAGCACATTGCTGGTGTTTGATTCGGTACTCTCCAAGTGGTATACATTGGGTTACGCTATTGCTGGAGGTAGCTACTGTCAGATTAATCCGTACTGAAGAATTTCAAGGTCATTAAAAGTTCATGAAAATTTCACCAGTGGACGGACTTCAGAAGCCACACAAGTTGATCATTGAAAATCTATCGCGATCTTGCTTCGTTTCGAGATACTGGTCCCCTGTGAGAGTTTCAATGAAGTGCCATTTGGCGAAAAACGAGTGGTTGTTCGATAAAATGTTCCTTACAAAAAATGCGTATTTTTTTCATGAAGAAAACGAATAAGGAATTAAAAAGTAGGGGTAAATATTAAAAAAAAAAAAAAAAAAAAAAAAAAAACTGCACTGTATCTTGGTTTGATCTTCGAATAGGGGTTCAATGTCCTTTCGAGGTAACCATTATACTACCCGATTGTAACCTTACAACTTTTATTAAAGAAATTTTTTGCAGAAATGTGCCGCTCGAGAGATAACACTTTTTCTGGGTATGAGGCGCGCCTGATATGCAAAACACTAATTTATTACACACACAAACTAGTTTCAGCACCTCTGTGCCGTCATCAGTGGGTTTTCCATTTATTTAAGGCTGTGGAAACAAATATATTGATTTTACTATTGTGCTAGTGTAAATTTAAGCCTAAAAAGTCGTCAGTCTTATTTTGGTTTTTACCTTCTGTGGTCATGTGGTACCCTTTCTACATAATTATGTAGTGGTAACGTTGTCATCTGCAACCAAAATTATCTCTTTGAACATTCGGAGGATTTTACAAAAACGCTACTTATAGTGTTAAAACGTAAAATTTTGATCTTCGATCATACACACTAACACAGTCCTCATACCACATCCGACTATCCCTCGCTCTCGTTCTCTCTCTCTTTCACACACACACACACACACAGACTGTAGCAATACATCAATATTTTTTATTGAAAATTATATCTGCGCCGCTTGTCGCAAGCATCCGTTCTCTATGCCAATAAATCTCTGATTATCCTTGTTTCAAGTTATACGTTCAACTATCTCAAACGATCTGGAGAGAAAACGGAATCGCTTGTCGTCTTTCGTTTTTCTACCTTTATACTGAGCGGACGTATTTTACTCGATCTCTCGAAATTTGTAAGTGTGAGCCTTGGTTAGCATCCTTTAACGTAATAAATTTTAAACTTCATTTGGAATTCCTATTTTATTTAAATAATGACTATATCTCCCCATCCTTCATTTAATTTATTACTTGATTTTCAGCAATATTAGTAAATTGATGCTTGGTCATTGTTGCCTATTGTCTCATGATGACAAAAGAACATTCTCGATGCAAAATTTATTTACTCTCATTTTATATTGAAAATTGAATTCAATGCTTGTAGGAAATCTTCATTCTGTTAAAAGCGAAGTCCGACAATTTCTTTAACTTTCCATAACTATAGTGATCAAAATTACACACGGTCTTAAAACTTTAATAATTATTAGTCATGAAACCAAGCATCAGTTTGCGAGAACGAAAATATTAATCAATTCATAAAGGTTCAACTGCAGTGTCACGGCTTCCACCAATGAATGCATACCAGGTAACTGATTCCGCTATTTTCTTATGTAATGGTGCTTTCTGGTGTTGTCGTAATTTTTAACTTACATTGCTACTGAGAACTTATAACCATTTCAAAAATTTATATTCATTTCTGATCTTACGGTTAGTTAAATTTTAATTCCGGTTTTCAACTTTGATCATGTGACAACACAAGCGATAAAAAAAAAAAAGATTATCATTACAACACACACACAAGAGAGAGGGGGGAGAGTGGGGCTCAGGTTTCGTGCAGCCGAAGGGCGATTAGCGCTTGTTTCCTTAAATGGCTCCGGGCAAATGTCTCGATGGTTTGCAACATGTATTAATTTTACTTACACTACTCAAAACAATTAGGGTATCAGTTCAGATACCTTGTTTCAGAGAAATGTCATCGTAATAACGAACTAAAGTGATTCGACCACATTCTTTCGGTTATACGGAGTGGAAACAACAGTACGGCAATAACAGAATGTTGCCGCAATGGGGGTCGATTTTGACTCATGTTTACTCTACGAAATGAGTTACATAAACAGTTGGGTTCACATAGTGTAGTGAGCAAGTAGTGCAGTGAAACAACAACGCGACTTCTACAACATATATGCTCCGCAATCTACAATAAGAAGATTGGTGGAGGGTACACCGTACCACTACTAGGCATTTACTAACGTCTTCCACTCCCAAATAGAACTAAAGAAAGAAGAATTAGACTGAAACACTTCTTAAAGAAGAGTAGCTTAGATCACATTTAAAGCAAAATTACTTTTGTTTTTGCTTTAAATGTGATCTAGGCTGCTCTTCTTTAGGAAGTGTTTCATTCTAACCATTTAAGATCACTCTCCTACCGACAAATGCCGGATGTTATTAAAGAAAGAAGAATATCTGTACGCCTCTAAACGAGCCCTAATTTCTCTTGTCTGTGATCTTTAAGTGAAATGTAAGCAGGCGGCAGCAAGATCGCTCTGCAGTCACTTTCAAATTCTTGCCTCTAAATTTCCCCTACAAAACATCTCGAAAATAACGTCGCCTTTTCTCCAGTAGTTTCCATTTGAGTTCCTACTAGAAACAAACCTAAGAACCTCGCTGCTCGCTTCTGAACTGCTTCCATATCTTAACCGAAGCTATGACATGAACAGCCGTAGGTAGGGTGGAATCGGGACAGAGCAGCAGCTATTTCAGTCATCTAAAGTGTAGTTTCCAGCACCTGGAAACGATATCACACAACAGGGACCGTTAAAAGAAGGCAAGAGATGGCCATTAAATACGGATAACTGCCCGTCGAGACTCGTGGCTGGACGTAATTTAGTTGCAACGCATCCTCTAGGACATGCAATATCAACACAAGTTCCGGAAGTGCCTTGGGAAATGTGGTGTCTGCTCACTGAGGACTATGATTTGTGTTCCATTACACACCGCTTATCCCGCAGAAAATGGGAGGAAGAAATCACGATTCGAATCGTAACGAATGGCGCCGGGTTCTGTTCAAACATGAGTCAAGATTTTGTGTCCAGTCGGGCAATCATCGTTCGACAATATGGAACTCAAAACAAGCAAGCTTATGTGCGGGAAACATCACCACATCATGGTGGTGAACGAATAGTGATCGTAGGAGTCAGTATTGGTGGACATACGAACCTCTATGTCGTCGGGGATGGCGCTTTGATAGACACGACATCCCTCGACTTTTCTTGTAGCTACGTTCGTGCCAGAGCAGATGGTTTCCTTCTGGTGGACGAAACAGTCGTTTCCACACAGCTGCACTAGTGCACAACATGCATGAAGCTGAGGGAAATGAACGAATGGAGTGGCCAAATTGTCCACCTGACTTAAACCCGATTGAGCATGTCTGTGATGCGCTTGGTAGACGCATTGCAGTCAGACCAGCACCTCCCATAATGGTTGCACAGCCAGATATTGCGCTCACTAAATAATGGCCAAATAGCCCTCAAGAGCTGATTGATAACCTCGTACTGTCCATGCCACGCAGGTGGGCAACTGTACTGGCCGTCTGAAATGGTAACCCACCATATTAGAGGGCAACGATAATGATTTCTTCACTATTATACTAGCCCCATGGCATCTCACTCTTAAGTAAACGCCATGTAAACCTCAGATACAGAGCTGAGACAGCACTGTCAAACACATATTGTAATTGTAAGATATTTCTGAATAAAATAGTCATCATACACTACTGGCCATTAAAATTGCGACACCAAGAAGAAATACAGATGATTAACCGGTATTCATTGGACATATATATTATACTAGAACTAACATGAGATTAAATTTTCATGCAATTTACATGCATAGGTCCTGAGAAATCAGCATTCAGAACAACCACCTTTGGCCGTAATAACGACCTTGATACGCCTAGCCATTGAGTCGAACAGAGCTTGGATGGCGTGTACAGGTAAAGATGCCCATGCAGCTTCAACACGATACCACAGTTCATGAAAAGTAGTGACTGGCATTTTGTGACGAGCCAGTTGCTCGACCACCATTGACCAGACGTTTTCAATTGGTGAGAGATCTGGAGAATGTGCTAGCACATCCGTATCCATAAGGGCCCGTACAGGACCTGCAACATGATGTCGTGCCTTATCCTGTTGAAATGTAGAGTTTCGCAGGGACCGAATGAAGGGTAGAGTCACGGATCGTAAGATATCTGAAATGAAACGGCCACTGTTCAAAGGCCGTCGTTGCGAACAAGAGGTGACCGAGACGTGTAACCAATTGCACCCCATACCATTACGCCGGTTGATATGCCAGCATGGTGGTGACGAATACACGCTTCCAATTTGCATTCACCGCGATGTCGCCGAACACGGATGCGGCCATCATGATGCTGTAAACAGAGCCTGGTTTCATCCGAAATCATGACGTTTTGCCATTCGTGCACCCAGGTTTCTCGTTGCGTACACCATCGCAGGCACTCCTGTTTGTGATGCAGCGTCTAGGGTAACCGCAGCCATGGTCTCCTATCTGATAGTCCATGCTGCTGCAAACGTCGTCGAACTGTTCGTGCAGATTGTTGTTGTCTCGCAAACGTCCCCATCTGTTGACTCAGGGATCGAGACATGGCTGCACGATCCGTTACAGCCATGCGGATACTATGTCCGTTATCTCGACTCCTTTTGATACGAGGCCGTTGGGATCCAGCACGGCGTTCCGTATTGCCCTCCTGAACCCACCGCTTGCATATTCTGCTAACAGTCATGGGATCGCGACAAACGCGAGCAGCAATGTTGCGATACGATAAACCACAATTGCGATAGGCTACAATCAAAGCTGAAAACGTGATGGTACGAATTTCTCCTCCTTACATGGGGCATCAAAACAACGTTTCGCCAGGCAACGCCGGTCAACTTCCGTTTGTGTATGAGAAATCGGTTGGAAACTTTCCTCATGTCAGCACGTTGTAGGTGTCGCCACCGGTGCCAACCATGTGTGAATGCTCTGAAAAGCTCATCATTTGCATATCACAGCATCTCCTTCCTGTCGGTTAAATTTCGCGTCTGTAGCATGTCGTCCTCGTGGTGTAGCAATTTCAATGGCTAGGAGTGTTTCTAGGATAACCCAACCGAACCGCAGTCGTGCTGGCACCCAACTCCTATCAGTCTCCGGGTGTTGGGGGGTGGCAGCTAGACTTGCGCATAATAGTTCGCGATCGGGAGCGCTCACTTTATTTCGCGTTTCTGCCGCGAACTAGTTCGTTCGTTTAGTTCGTCTGCTCCTAGTGACGGCTGAGCGGCGTGGTCTGCACATGCAGGTGGAGGGAGAAGTTCCCCCACCTAGCTGTTTCATGCGCTTGAGCCGCTAACGATACACGCAAACCAAAAGAAACAGTTTTTGGACAATTTTTCGCGTTTAAGATTAGAGTTATCTGTATATCTTGGCATTATGGTTTTTATTAGTCAGATATTGCAGAGTGCAGAATACTTTCAAAGCAGAAATTTTGTAGCACTGAACTATGTAAACTAGCAGGCAGATGCTAACCTCGAAATGGTTCTCATCAGCAGAAGGCAAACACGTGATTTTTAATTCTGTTCGCGACCTATTGCGCATATTTTAGTTCGCGACCTATCACGCATATTTTATTTCGAGAACTATCGCGCATATTTTAGTTCGCGAAACTAGCAGGCAGATGCTACCCTCGAAATGGTTCTCATCAGCAGAAGGCAAACACGTGATTTTTAATTCTGTTCGCGACCTATTGCGCATATTTAAGTTCGCGACCTATCACGCATATTTTAGTTCGCGACCGGTAGCTCTCCTTTCAGTTCGCAGCTCGGCCGCGAACTAGGTCGCTCTTTTTAGTTCGTCCGCTCGTTTTGGCTTTTGCTACCGCTACTAAAACTACAGCTGAGCTGCATGTCAGCTCGAAATGATGGCAACTGGCAGAAGGGAATCACGCCATTCTGCACGCTCTCGCTTCCTCTCGCTGTTATCCGCCAGCCTTCGGAAAAGGAGCGGACTAACTAAGGGGGGGGGGGGGATCTGCGGGATCTGCGAACTAGTTCGCGTAGTTCGCCTGTTGGGGGCGCTCTTCCGAACTAGTTCGCGAACTATACAAGACTAGCGGCAGCCAGTGCAGGGTGCAGGGGACAGGTGCCGCCTTCGGCCGCCAGGTGCGCTGCCTGCCGACGCCAGGTGAGTAATGCGACCGATACGGCTCCGCAGAAATATGGGCCAATTTCCAGCTCCGCGCCCTCCGCAGAGCGGCAGATATTGTCTCGGATAAATGGCAGTCGGATACTTTCAGAATCGAAAATCCAGAGCCCGGGGCACTGCCGCCTGCAGTAAACACTTCTCGAATGGAACGCTTCCTTGAGATAACTAAAAATCCTCGTTCATTTCTTCACTTCGCCCGCGTTTGCTGGAGGCACAGTTGGGGAGGGGGAGGGGAGGAATACGGGATCTATGTTGAATCTTAATAGCTTAGTCTGGAGCTGGCCTCCATTTAACAGTTAATTCTGACAAGAAAGTGAGGGAGGTGAGGATTTACCGCTGATATGTTCGGATTCGAATACTTCTATCCAATTGTTCGCTGAAATGTAGCCATTTAGCTTTATTTGATACAGTGTTATCAGTGATAGTCAAATTATATACGAGAAAAACATAATAATAGACTTATTACGAGTCCTGATTTATTCCAGTTTCTGTTCTGCACCGTTACACTCCGTTATGTTTTTTTCTGGTATTTATCTTCTTCTTTATCATACGCCATTCCTTCGCCTCTGTAATATAGCCTGTAGTGCACTTAAATAGGACTAGCGTACATTTGTCGTAATATACGAAGGATTATCTATATCTATAAATGTGAATGTCGGTTCGGTGCACGTTTATCACGTCTGAACCACAACACATAAAGAGCTAAAATTTATCCGGGGAAGGCTTTAGGCACGGTTTTATGCTGATCGGATAGCTATTTATCTATACATATTAATGTGAACGTCTGTTCGCTGGACCCTTATCACGTCCGAACGAAAAGACCCAGAGACTTACATATTTTTACAGTTACTAGTTTATACGTGAGGAAGGTTTTAGGCACGGTTTTATAGCGATCTGATAGATATTTAGTAATTTGAAGAATATAACGCGAAATGCGGAAAATAATTATTCTATGAAAATTATATTTACCTTTTGAAAATGGTTTTATTGGTTGCATTGTTGCTTGAGGGTTGATAATGATAAAAGGGTGGAGTATATTGGGATGGAAAGTTATCGGTGTATATAAAATTCAACGTGCGTGTGTGTTAATATTTCGGTCTGCAGCGAAAACTACAGAACGCAAACGAATGGTGTGTGTGACTAATTGTTGTCCGAAGTCTCCCGTTGTACACCATAGACGTTCCATGCCGAAATCTATAAGGGGGTGAAAGATATGGTGGTTGACAGTCGTGAATTTATAAAAAAAATCGGACTGAAGGCCAACGATGACGTTTGCGACTCGATAGTAAGGAGGTTACGTACAGCGAAACGTGATGCCACATCCGTATCTTTGGTCTATGCGTGCTACAATGTCTTCAGCTCTTTCTCTGTAAGGATAAGCATACGAATAAGGAAATATAAGAATAAACAAATAAAGCAGTAAAAAAGAAATTTCTTTCAATACATCTCTTTAAAAAAATCGATTTGACATTTCGCGTATTACATCAAGTAATACATCTGTGATATTATTACAATCATTATTGTTGAATTTCGTGATTGGATTATTCGAAACGAGTGCATTTTTACCTGTGATTTCTTATGTATTTTCTGATAAATGTAACATGGTTTTAGAAAAAAGGAGAGAGAGAGAGAGAGAGAGAGTGGATAGGAAAAGTACTAACTCAAGGTTCGAATAAATAAATAAATACCCGGGCAAAGGCGGGTTTTCATCTATTCTAAATAGGTATTAACAAGCGGGAATCGAACCCGGACCTCCATCCGTACTAGGCAGACGTCTTCCTGCTAGACCACCTTTATCTCGCGACGTGAATCAAAACGTGTTTAGACCATCCTAAGGCGCTTTATTCGCTAGTGATGCGGTGGTCTAGTAGTAAGCCATCTGCCTACCCAGAATGGAGGTCAGGGTTCGATTCCCGGTCGCATCACAAATTTTAATCCACTGCTTCATCTTTAATGTCTTTGACATACGAAGGGAGTTCAAATGAAAAGCTGCGAAACGACATCGTGAGTATAATTGAAGATTTAATTCTAATGAACTCACCAGACGCCTGAGCAGAAGTACCTCACAGTATAACGAGAGAAAGGATTCCTTGTTCCCAATATTGCTGTGGCTCTCACAAGAGCCAGTTTTCTACTGTGTCCTTCAGTTCGTAGTCCGAGTTGAAGCTCTTCCCTTTGGATCGTTTTTCTAGCGGAACATAACGACGAAAATCACAGAACAACATGTTCGCACTGCAGGGCGGGTGCACTAGCTGCTCCCATTTGAACTTGTCCAGCACACTTTGTGCGACGCTGGAGACGTGTGGATGCGCGTTATCATGGAGCAGAATCACTCCTTCCGTGATAAGCCCAGGTTGTTTGCTATTGCTGAACTTGCGTAGGCTGTGGAGTGCCTCAAAGTACATGTTACTATTGAAACATGTCCACTGAATTTGTGGTCGTGTTACATTCAGAGTTATTCATTACTATAAAGTGTTTCTCCATCATTAACAATGTTTATTTGTATGTCAATTATTTTATTTCTTTATTAATTATCAATGCCCCATGTTTATTTGTGTTTCCACCCGAGTGATTGAATTTGTGTGTCCCTATGAATATGGAATGTTGCTTTTAATATTGACTGACTGCCGCTCAAAGGCTTACAGTCGCCGCTTCTCGCTTTAGGACTCGTTTCCTTTAGTTACGAACGCAGGGCTCCGTATGTCGTCTGCATTGTCGTCTGCTGGGGAGCCAGAGACACCCTTACTTGGCAAATGGTGAGGTGGCCTGTTTTTAGTGTAGTACAAACTTAATCATGGACAAAGGAGAAGACGAAAGAGACCTCTCTGGAGCTGTAGTAGACGGTATTATCTCCCTCAGGTGGCGAGGTTTCATAGCTACATCGCTTTGAACGCTTCCTACATCCGGTGCGGACAGGGAAGGCTCTGTCTGCGGCCTGAGACATCATTCTTGCTGCGACCGCCGACGTATTTCGTCGCATCATGCTGAGGGGATGCTATGCTGTTAGAACTTTGTGATCAGGCAGTTTTGGTTTATCAATGATAATTTTTCTTGAGTAATTCTTTCGCTATGCGAGGCGAAGGGTTTCTTAATTTTCATAACACGAGTAATTCAGCTTTAGGCCTCGTTTGTTGTTGTTGTTATGGTCTTCAGTTCGGAGACTGGTTTGATGCAGCTCTCCACCCTACTCTATCCTGAGCAAGCCTTTTCAACTCCTCATAAGAACGGCAACCCACATCCACTTGAATCTGTTTACTATACGCGTCTCTTGGCCTCCCTCTGCGATTTTTACCCCACACACTTCCCTCCAATGCTAAATTTACGATTCCTCGATGTCTAAGAATGTGTCCTACCAAGCGATCCCTTCTTTTAGTTAGGGTATGCCAAAAATTCCTTTTCTCACCATTTCTGTTCAGTACCTCTTCATTAGTTATGTGATCTACCCACCTAATCTTCAGCATTCTTCTGTAACACCACATGTCAAAATCCTCTATTCTCTTCCTGTCCGCACTGCTTATCGTCCATGTTTCACTCCCGTACAAGGCAACACTCCACACAAATACCTTCAGAAAAGACTTCCTTACCCTTAAATTAATATTCGATGTTAGCAAATTTCTCTTTTTCAAAAATGCTTTTCTTCCCATTGCCATTCTGAATTTTACATCCTCTGTACTGCGACCATCGCATGTTATTTTACTACCCAAGTAACAAAACTCATCTACCACCTTCATTGTTTCGTTACCTAATCTAATTCCTTCAGCATCGCCTGATTTTCTAAGACCGCATTCCATTATTTTTGTTTTGCTCTTGTTAATGTTCATTTTGTACGCTCTCTTCAACACACTGTCCATTCCATTCAACTGCTCTTCCAGGTCCATGGCTGTCTCTGACAGAATTACAATGTCATCAGCAAAACGCAATGTTTTTATTTCTTCCCCCTGAACTTTAATCCCTATTCCAAAATTTTCCTTGCTTTCCTTCACCGCCTGCTCAATGTACAAATTGAATAACATCGGAGAAAGGCTACAACCCTGTCTTACTCCCTTCCCAACTGATGCTTCCCTTTCATGCCCTTCGAGTCTAATAACTGCGGTCTGGCTTTTGTACAAGTTGTAAATAACTCTCCTTTCCCTGTATTTTATCCCTGCTGACTTCAGAATTTGAAAAAGTGTGGTCCAGTCAACATTGTCAAACGCTTTCTCCAAATCTACAAAGGCTAAAAATGTAGGTTTGCTTTCCTTAATCTATCTTCTAAAATAAGACGTAAGGTAAGTATTGCCTCCCGGGTTCCTACGTTCCTCCTGAATCCAAACTGATCTCCCCCTAGGTCAGCTTCTACCAGATTTTCCATTCTCCTGTAGATAATTCGTGTTAAAATTTTGCAACCATGACTTATCAAACTGATGGTTCTGTAATTTTCACACCTGTCTGCACCTGATTTCTTTGGAATGGGGATTATTATATTTTTCTTAAAGTCTGAGAGTATTTCGCCTGTCTCATACATCCTACACACTAGTTCAAATAGTTTTGTCATGGCTGGCTCTCCCAGAGACTTTAGTAGCTCTGAGGGTATGTTATCTACTCCTGGGGCCTTGTTACGACCTAGGTCTTTCAGGGCTCTGTCAAATTCATCTCTCAGTGTAATATCGCCTATTTCATCTTGATCTACTTCCTCTTCCCTTCCTACAACATCGTCTCTAAGTTCATTTCCTTTGTAGAGCTGCTCTATGTACTCTTTCCACCTTTCAGCTTTTCCTTCTTTGCTGAGAACTGGTTTTCCATCAGAGTCCTTGATATTCGTAGAATTGCTTTTCTTGTCCCCAAATGTCTCTTCGATTTTCCTGTAGGCGGTATCTACTTTTCCCCTTCTTATACATTCTTCTACAGATTTGCATTCGGCTTCTAGCCACTCCTGCTTAGCCATTTTGCACTTCCAATCAATCTCATTTCTTAGTCGTCTGTACTCCATTTTGCCTGTTTCATTTACTGCATTTTTATATTTTCTCCTTTCATCAATTAAATTTAGTATTTCCTGTGTTATCCAAGGATTTTTTCTAGGTCTTGCCTTCCTACCTTTTTTGTCCTCTGCTACCTTCACTATTACATCTCTCAATTTTACCCATTCCTCTTCTACTGTTTTATTTCCCCCTGTTTCTGTCAATTGATGCCTAAATCTCCCTCTGAAATTCTCCAGAACTTCCCGTTCCTTCAATTTATCTAGGTCCCATCTCCTTATTTTCCTACCTTTCTGCAGTTTTTTCAGTTTCAGCCTACAGTTCATGACTAACAAGTTATGGTCAGAGTCTATATCTGCCCCTGGGTATGTCTTGCAGTTTATAACCTGGTTCCGGAATCTATGTTTTACCATTATAAAATCTATCTGATACCTTCCGGTGTCTCCTGGTCTCTTCCAAGTATACAACCTTCTTTTGTGATTCTTAAACCACGTGTTTGTTATGATTAAATTATGTTCCGTGCAAAATTCTACCAGGCGACTTCCTCTTTCATTCTTTCTGCCCAGTCCATATTCACCTACTATTTTTCCTTCTCTTCCTTTTCCTACTACCGAATTCCAGTCTCCCCCCCCTTACAATTAAGTTTTCCTCTCCCTTAACTGTCTGAATAATTTCCTTTAGCTCCTCATATATTTCTTCGATCTCCTCATCATCGGCAGAGCTAGTTGGCATATAAACCTGTACTACTGTTGTCGGTGTGGGCTTCGTATCTATCTTGACAATGATAATGCGATCACTGTGCTGCTCATAGTAGTTTACCCGCATTCCTATTTTCTTATTCATTATTAGTCCTACTCCTGTGATACCCCCAACTGATTTTGTATTTATAATCCTGTACTCACCTGACCAGAAATCCTGTTCTTCCTGCCACCGAACTTCACTAATCCCCACTATATCTAACTTCAACCTATCCATTTCCCTTTTTAAATTTTCTAATTTTCCTACCCGATTAAGGGATCTAACATTCCACGCTCCGATCCGTATAATGCCAGTATTGTCTTTCCTGATGATAACATCCTCCTGAGTAGTCCCCGCCCGGAGATCCGAATGGGGGACTATTTTACCTCCGGAATATTTTACCCGAGAGGATGCCATCATCATATTTTCATACAGTAGAGCTGCATGTCCTCGGGAAAAGTAACGGCTGTAGTTTCCCCTTGCTTTCAGCCGTTCGCAGTAACCGTGTGGCAAAGCCACATTAGCTGATGTTACAAGGCCAGCTCAGTCAATCGTCCAGACTGTTGCCCCTGTAACTACTGAAAAGGCTGCTGCCCCTCTTCAGGAACCACACATTTGTCTGGCCTCTCCACAGATACCCCTCCGTTGTGGTTGCACCTACGGTACGGCTATCTGCATCGTTGAGGCACGCAAGCCACCCCACCTCGGCAATGTCTGTGGTTCATGGGGGTTTACTATAGTTAAAAATGCATGGCTTCGTATGTCGTCTGCGAAGCTGTCTGCTGGGTAGCCAGAGACACCCTTACTTGGCAAGATGGCGAGGTGGGCCATTCTTAGTGTAGTAATAACTTAGTCGTGGATGAAGGGGGTGATAAAAGAGACCTCTCTGGATCTGTAGTAGAAGGTAGCGAGGGTCAGGAGACAGTAGGCTTTGAGAATGCATCCTACATCCGGTGCGGAGGGGGAAGGCTCTGCCCGCGGCCTGAGGCACCACCCTTGCCGCGACCAGCATTTCGTCGAATCATGCTGAGGGGATAGCATGCTGTTACAACTTTACTTTATTCGTGACCAGGGAGTCCTGGTTTATCAGTGATAATTTTCCTTGAGTTATTCTTTCGCTATGCGAGGCGAATAGTTTCTTATCTTTCATAACTCGAGTAATTCAGTGTAAATTTAGTATATAATGAAGATGGTATATTTTCATTCCAGTAATGATTTTTGTGTTCGGTTTCTCAAGTTGAATACACGTATGTGGCATTCAACCTTTGCCTAAACTTCGTATGTTTGACTTCCTTGCTCTTTCTAACAAACATTTTCGTGTGGGATCTGTTTTGGCAAGAATGCTAAATTCTCTCTCGGAATCTCTCGATTGATTCCATCTTTACTATCATGTTATGATCGACTGCACAATGTGCTTTCGTAACGGTCATTACTTCGGCCTTCAGTCATGTTTTTACTTATACGAGCTTTCTTGTATTGATTTTTTGCATGTGCTTTACTTGTTTATTTTAGGTTAATTTCTTTTTTTATAAATTCTATGTAATTCACCATGGTCATACACCATGTGGTACTTAAGGATAGTATGCCGCTACCTCCACACACATGAGTTTGTTTGGTGCATAGTTTGTGCTTTAAGACACCCGCCACCTCGAGAAAACGCCACTGACGCTTTGTTTTGTCGCTGCTACAAATTGTTTCCACCTGAGTTAGTGTCGCAAGCATTATGCAAGTGTCTGTGAGTGAATGAGTGTGCTTTCTTTATCACCTGCATATTTGCAACTGTCCTCCCATGTTATCTCCATATTCAAAAAGGGCGGAAGCTACTTTATTATGGGCAGTAACTTTATAATTTAATTTACTGTTGTACAAAGTGTGTGCTTCATTGTACTTATTTAGTCTCCCCAATTGACTTTCATTAGTTATTGACAATAACCCGGTAACACAACGGTATAACTACTTTCCGTAGTAGTGTTTTTTTTTTTTCAAAGAAATAAAAAATCAGTAATATTTATTCCTTAAATATCCCCTGCTTTGTTATCGCAGACACTAGGGAATGCGATTTGTGATAATTTAAGAACAATCCAAGGTCAGAAGAGAACAAGAAACGCATGCCACAAGAATTGGTATAGCTGTTGCTGAGGCGTCAGTGCACCTGTTGCCTTGTGGCGTGGCCTATTAGGCTATCCGCATGCACGTGCAGTGTGCAAGACGTGCCTCAATTCAGTTCAGTGGCACCGCGTCCTATGTGCTAAAAAACATGTTCAAATGTTTGTTGAGCTTATGGGACTTCACTACGGGGTCATCAGTCCCTAAACTTACAAACTACTTCTGAACTACTTACGAACTAGGACGGCACAAATATCCATGCCCGAGGGGGGATTCGAATCCCCGACCGTAGTGACCGTGCTGACCGTGACTGGAGCGCCTCAGTCACCTCGGCCACCGTGGCCGGCTCCTATGTGCTCACTGGTTCAGTGAACCTCCGGAAAAAAGCTCGTCGTCAAAAAAGTGTATAAATTAAATGAAAAATGTTTTTAAACTATCATTCTTCGTCTTGTTCTTCTATCAGATGATTATATATGCACATTCAAAGTATTTTCATCGTATGAGAAACGTCGCGGAGACAGCACGTATAGGAGTCGTAGCGCGACCGCTTTTACAAACAGCAGTGGCCGTAGCGTTGCACTGCGCATGCGCGGCTGATGTCAGTTTCTCTTCTGAACCCCCTGGTGGCAGCATATGGGCGCTCCCGCGACAGGGACGGTCGTGGGGAAACGCAGCTTTTAACATTGGCGTTGGAGCTGGTATAGACGCCAGCTCCTGGCTACTTGCGCCCTGGCGGTTACACACGAATGGTCCCAACGCAAGAAAATAGAACTAGTACGCACCTCGACGTGCGCATCGGCAAATCCTCCATTAAGGCAACATCCGCCCTTCATATTTATTTTTGGCTTATTGAAGATTCATAAAAAAACGTCCTAATTGGTAAAATACCTTATAACTATAAATTAAAGACGCATCAACTGTAAAAGCCTTCAGAAGATCGGATCATGAACAATAATGAAGTCAGATTTGATTCCATGGTGAAATTTGTGTTCCGCGACTGTATTTAAGTTCTAGAAATTTTCAGCAATCAGTCGTAATAATATTTATTTATTGGTAGATAATTTTTTATATATATGATAGTTTAAAGAGGACGCCTTAGTCGCCAATGACGCATGCTGACGTCAGCTCTGTAAGAATTGCAACAGCTGCATCAGTACGAACGCAACCTCTAATATGGAGATCGAGATGTATTAAGTATTTTAATCGTTTTGTAAGGTATGTATTTTATCATTGACTGTAATTGAAACCTGTAAAACTGGCTTATAACTTGACATGTATTTTATTCTAACTGCTTCTTTTGTATTTATTTTAGCACTGATAATGACCACACAGTGGTCGAAATGTAGATCTGCCAATAACTAAATATTATTACGACTGATTGCTGAAAATTTATACCAAAAAAAATGAAGTCACTACTCTGCACCTAGTAACAATAGCCGTGTGGTTAGCGCCATGACGATGCGTCGTTGACAGTAGTAGGTTCGAGATCGACTGAAAGCAATTTTTATAAACCCAATCTTCTTTTTACTTAGAAAGACAACCGTCTGTCGTCTTCCATACATTTTTTATAAAATAGTAATTTCTTTTCATTTTGTTAAAACTACAACCCCACTCTTTTCGTGGAATGAGGAATAGCATTTTATTTCATTTTTTTAAAATATTTGTTTCTGTAATGTTAGTTAATATTGGTAGGAGTTCGTTATTTTAATAATTTATTATTGTGGTTGTGAACGTGGCAATAAGTACAGCTTCTTCGCTATGCTACTTTCCCTGTGAGAATGTGTACCTGTTTTACTTTTAAGTGGATGTGCGACGATCTAATGGCTGTCAGAATGTGTATAGTAATAGCTCGCTTTGTATGATTCTCTCTGGCTAAGAGTCGATAGTTAGTTGTTACCTACCCCTGCTGTTGATGCGACCAAAGAGATTTCTACACCCTTTGATTACAAGCCAGTCGATGATCCCTCTCCTGGGCGTGTCTCGCGATCTTCTCTCCCCACCACCGCTGGGTTTCCGGTAGCTTTCCCGCCTCCTGGCCGGTCGGTCTTTACTTTGTGCTGGGATCATGGTGAGGTAAGGTTGGTTCTGCTCTTGTGTCCGCGGAGATGGTAGCGATTTTTTGTCTAGCATGTTTAACTTAGACTCTTGAACTTTGATACATTTTTTGGAATATTTTTTCCAATCTTGCGCGGAAATGTGTGCTAGTTTTTCATTCCAGTGATTTCCAACAGATAAACGTGGTGTATGTGTTACTAGTTGCAGTTTGATAACGGCCTGGTATATTCAAACCTTTTGTTGTTATGTGGTGGTGTACGAACTCTGTATAAATTCTTTCTAGCTTTGTGGGGCCCGATTTCTAATAGACGGTATGTTCATTTTTGTACAGTGCATGTAAAATCTTTCTTCACGTTTCCTTCCGTGAGTGATATGTGTTCCATGTGGTTGGTTCTTAGAACAAGCCTTCAGCTTCCACTATTGTTTGTTCCATGTCCATCAGGCAAGTAACTTTGCGTAAATGTTACTGATTTCCACTAACATTTCGCTATCTTCTCCCCCTGCATATTTTAATTTTTCTGTTTCTTGAAAATGTTCAAATGTTTGTTAAGCTTATGGGACTTAACTATGGGGTTATCAGTCCCTACACTTACAAACCACTTATCAACTACCTTATACTAAGGACGGCACAAATATCCATGCCCGAAGGGGGATTCGAACCCCCGACCGTAGTGGCCGTGCAGACCGTGACTGGAGCGCATCAGTCCCCTCGGCCACCGCGGCCGGCTTGCTGTTTCTTCTCCTAACCTGTAGTATGCACTCAGTCTTTGTCAGTAATACTCTCCGAGCCTTGTACAACCTCCTTTAATAGCTTGCTTATGAAATTCTATGTATTTTTAAGGGTTGCATGCCGTAGTTTTTGTTCTAATTTTTCCGACTTCGTAATTATTTCACTTTCCCGGGTTTTGAGACTGGACTTCTTCCGTCTCTGTGAAAGCTCACAATCGCATGTTGCTGCATTTCAGTTGCTTCCTTATGAAATTCTACGCTGTTCTAGGGGTTGCATGCCGTAGATAATTTTCTCTATTTTTCGGAGTTGAATGTATACATTTTCGGAACCACGTGGGTCCGAACTCCGACCTCAGGGGTTTGCAGTTAGTCACATGAATTAACGCCACTTCTCATAAAACCAGTGCCCTGATGGTTTACTCTCAGATTGCAACTTAAGGGTCCTCCGTGATTTTGTGTAATGAATACGATTTTTAACCGCTTCACCTTCAGTGGAATGCGATCACGTAAGGAAGCCGTGTCTGGCCGTTAGCGTGTTTGCTCGCGGTCTAATCTAAACGCAACTTAACTTTGCTATATTCACGCACCATCTCAAATGAGGTACGACAGACCAGAGTCATTCTCGCAGTTTTATTTTATATTGTGTCGTATGGTACCTCCAGGTTTGCTGAATTACGCCTACGATAGCGGCGCCTGCTTCTGCCTCGTTTCAGCACGCTGGTTTTCGTGAGATTTGCTGTTGCATTGAGTGTGTGTGTGAACGAGTGAGTGTTGTTTGTAAATCCACCCCCCACTAGCTTTACGTTCTGATTAATTTGTGTTAAATTCAATGCTGGGCATCGTCAGTATTTGATAATGTAAATTGAATGCATTTTTATTGTGTTAACAGAATTGGTTCCCCGTTATGCTTGCGTTCGACCTGAATAAACAAGTTAAGTTCGGTATAATTTTGACTTGCCTATAAATTGTAGTTTTCGAGCACCTTCCCCCTTTTATTTAATATTGTTTACACCAGTGTTGAGAACAAGCTCAGATGCAATGTTTTATGTTTAAGTTCCGTAGCGGCATAAATGTTTTTCTTTAGCCACCTTTATGAAATAACTTTAATTGTGGTGGCTTGTTTATTAATTCCTATATGTAATTTAGTGTGAGCTGTTACGTATATTGGCCACTTTATCAACATCTTCCTGTTATTAGAGCAGTTTGAACCAAGTCAGTTCTCAATTTGGGCCAGGGAACAAGGTTTTTGTAGCAGGGAGTTGTCAGTAGTTCACAAGGAATTTTCATTAATTTTACTGATAAAAATAAGCTTCTTTTTATAACAATATCCTCTTATCTGAGTACCTTCTACCAGAATTAAGCTTTTACTTCTTACAGTAGCCCACTTTTTACTTGAGACATATCTTTGGATGTTTTCGCAAATGTGTCGCGTTTTTGAGGATAAATGACATTTATACTCCTCGTTGCAACAAATATATAATTGTTTGGAAAGATGTGGGGGAAAAACAGCCTTTGTGCGTGCTTAAAATTCGGATGGGGTGCTGCTTACAGTGTCATCTGACCAGAACGTAGCTTGTTACTTCATCGTATCACATTAATTTTCACTTAACAGTGCAATGAGTTACTTGCTGTGTTTTAGTGTTCATGTACATATTCATATGTGAGAGGGTGCCTGTGGGAGCGGTGGGTAGTTGGTTGGTGAAGTTATGCAAGCATAGTCAGTTCAGGTTCCATTTGTTTTAATTAATTAATATATATATATATATATATATTCCGGGTGTTTCACTAAGTGTGTTTGCCTCTGTAACTTATAAAATAATAGGTGACGGAAAATTTTAATGCGGTAGGTCAACACAAGAAATGTTACACTTTCTGCGGAGCTATGAACGTAGTTTATTGTATCATTTTGCAAAGAGTTACAGCACAAAGATATAATGGAACAATAGCTTTTTCTATCGTGCATTGGATTCGTTGGAAACAGCTACGTCCAAATCAATTTAAACTACATTCCTATCACTGTTAGTTTGTGAGCTACAACCCTTCAAAGTTTCAGGGGCACTTTTGTGTCCCAGCCTCGTCGCCGCTTTTGTGTCCCAGCCTCGTCGCCGCTTTTGTGTCTCGTTTGCGTCGTAGGTGTCGGTGGCCGAATGGAATGAGACCGACACAGGAATAAAGATAGCACGCTGGTGCAGGTACGGAGAGGAGCAGCCAGAAACTAGAAACACTAGAGTAAATTAGAACGAGATATATAGTGCACAGAATGTATACAATACTTAACTTTTACATAGTACTGCAGAATGTTGATACATAGTTGAGCTGGAGTCCTGCCTAGTGCCTAACTGATAGCCAAGTCTTCACAGGTGCCTATCTGATTACGAAGGTCCTAACTGGTTGCTATCTCAGTCCCAAGTGAACGATGTCGTTCAGTGGTGGCCACGAGCGGGGTTGCAGCAGAGGGCGCTCGTGGCTGTCGTCGTAAGAACGCCGCGCCGTGCGTGCATGGCGGCGCGCGGCGAAAGTAGGTGGCGCGCACTTTGTACTTGTGCGACACCACAGATACCACGAACGCTGCGCATAATGCAATGCGCCTTCTAAATGTGGTGCGACCGAGTTGTAACGTCGCCTGTGTATCGGAGCGAGAAGCTTCCTCGATGCGCTATTAGACTGCCGACTGTCGCCGCACACGGCCGTATACCCGACAGTTGGAGCCACAAAAGCAACCGGTGCTCAATATACCACAGTTACTGTCATTGGATGACGATGGCATACACGAACAACGACTACATTGACATGTTGCTGATGCTCGGTAATAGCCGACACGATGCCACTGAAGCAGCCAGAGCGTATGCCGTGAGATAGCCTAGGCGAAGAGCCCCGGCAGCCATTACGTTCTTACGTGCCGAACAACGACTTCGGGAAATAGGCAGCTTTGTAATGCGCCACAGTAACAGACGAAGACCTGCAAGAAGTGAAGAGACGGAGGTGTTTGTTTTAGCTGCACTGCACCACGATTCTCATGTCAGCTTCGAGCCATTGCTGCAGTCGCTGGTGTCAGTCTCATATCTGTGTGGCGTATAGTACACGGCCACAGGTTTCACCCGTACCTTCTGTCACTGACCCAGGAGCTGCATGGGAACGATTTCCGTGCAAGAGGGGCATTCTGTGAGTGGGCCATGCATAATTTCCCGCTGCAGTCTTTACAAAGTGTTATGTTCTCTGATGAGTCCACGTTCACAAATTATGGTGCAGTGAATCGCCATAATATGCACTACTGGGCCGCAGACAATCCTCGGTGGGTACAACCTGTCGACCGTCAACGTAGGTGGTCTATTAACGTGTGGTGTGGATTCCTTGGGTATGAAATCATCGGCCCACACTACTTCCCAGGTACACTGACACATGAGTTATATCGCGCTTTTATAGCCGACGGTTTGGGTGGTCTCCTTGTACATGTGTGCCTACACACGAGAGTCCATATGTGGATGCAGCACGATGGTCACCCCGTTCTACGCGTTCTGTTGTGGAAGAACTAAACAACAGGTTAGCAGGAAGATGGTTGGGACGCCATGGTCCTCATTCATGACCAGAGAGGTCGCCCGATTTAACACCAGTAGATTTCTTTTTGTGGGTATATCTAAAGGATCCTGTTTATGTCACTGAGCCCACATCCTCAGATGATCTAAAACGGCGCATCGAGGACGCATGTCGCTCCGTCACACCGGCGATGTTACATCTCGTCCGCATCCCACCGCCATAACATCCATCACCCACCACACAGCCATGAATTATGTACAACGTGTGGTATCTGTCCCTAAAACTTTGAAGGAATGTAGGAATGTAGTTTAAATTGATTTGGACGCAGCTGGTTTCAATGATTCCAATGCACAATAGAAAAACTATTGTCCCATTTAAAAAATTATATCTTTGTGCTGTAACTCTTTGAAAAATGATACAATAAACTGTGTTCATAGCTCCGCAGGAAGTGTAACATTTCTTGTGTTGACCTACCACATTAAAATTTCCCGTCACCTATTATTTTATAAGTTACAGAGGCAAACACACTTAGTGAAACATCCTGTATATATAAACCAAGTAAATGCATATACAGTACTTGGTACGCAGAGCAAAGAGAAAAGAATAAGCGGTATACCACATGACTAAACAACTAACGACGTAGACACAGGCAACGACGGCCACTATGGATCAACCACCTACCCTGACAAATTCACACAGACAAATTTGCGGAACAGGACTGAATCAGACACTTATTTATTTCCTACGCTGACAATGTTCGAAATTAGGTAAGTAAAATACAGCGTCTACGTACAATGAACTAGTTCAGGAAGATGCATCAGAATTTTATATGAACTCCCTAGCAAAAAAGTGTTTTTTCCTCCTGTTTCCGAAAAATACACTGTCAATGGACAGCTTACGGATACCCAACTAAAGAGGAGATCTAACGTCAGATTCTAATTGCGCTACACCCCATCAACGGAAAACAACAATTTAAACTTTTGCTGAAGCTCAAACGGCAGTGAATCGAATGTGTAAGCAGCAGAGCGAATAGGTGCATGTTCAAAGAAATTTACGAAATTGTATGTCAACAAAGTTATGTGCTAATAACGCTTCGCATTTTCGAACAGATTTCTATCCGAATAAGCGAAAAAGTATGGAACAGCGGAACATTTTGGGATTCAATTTCAGTTCAACCGATTGATATTGGAAACGCTTGAAAACAATAGCTGAAATCATGCACAGTGTATAATCAGCCGATTCTGGTAAACCTATAAATCTACCAGAGGAGACCTGACGTGTCCGCATATTTTGTAGTTGCTAGAAAATGTTACTTACCAAGTAAATACCTGCTTTGTTAACAATCTTTTGATGTTACATCAACATACACGTGTTTCAGGCCGGTGGACGTGCAAATTTCGCCATGATAACGCTTGGATCAATGTGAACGACTTGAATTATCATGAAATACCGGCATTGTATAAAACGCAATTCTCAGATGGACTCGAACACACATGCTTTTCATAAGAAATTACTCTGACAGTGGTAGACTATACAGTGCTTTACTTTCTAAAAGCAGTTTCACATTCAGATGAATGATAAACCTGCTTCACTATTTTAAAAGACATTATTAATTATGTATGAAGTTTGTACAAATGTATCTAGGTATACAAATAAATATCCAAAGTTTACTCTCCATTGATATATAAGCAATACACTGCTGTAACTGGAAAAAGACGAGAACAAATTGAAGAACGCTTCTGTCGAAGAACAATAAAGGCAATTATGTTTTCTGTCAGAATTGTGGAACCAGCTCCTCACTACTCATACAGATTTTCTCACCAAAAATTGTTGGCATGCCAGCATATTCACGCACTTTTGTCTGAAGGTGAGCAGTAGAGAGACAGCGCAACAGGGAGGGAAAGAGGATCCTGATATGATGGAACACTGGAACTGGCAGTTCAGGAGAAAGGCATTTGCACGAAGACAATCGCAGTGAGAGGCAAAACGACATGTTGGAAGTACGAAATAGTGGAAATAAGAAACGAAGTGAAATGTAGGCAATAAATCGGAGCAAAAAGGAGACGGAACAGTGGGCAAAATCAGATGAATGGAGACCATACGTACACAATGATGTTGTGGTTCTGCAATATCAGTGAATTTTACCACGAACCAATTTGTCCAGGTTATCCCTTTCCCAGTACTTGCATAGTAAAGCTTTCCAGTCTGCGGATCAAACCCCAAGCAAACCATCCCCATGGACATATCTGCAAAGGAGACAATCGTGATTGAAGAGGATAAAAGCGCTCTGTAAGTGAGAAAGAAAGGAACGCTGGCAACAGGACAGGAAATGAATGGGACGATGTCAGTGGGACGGAGAGACAATGAAAGTGGTAGAAACAGACAGCGGTAAGGTATGGGCAGGGAAAGGGATGAAGACATTGAAAATTTGTTACAGACAGAAAGTGACAATCGAAGAGAAAGATGACAAACGGCCAGAGACATATATAGACACATACATTGAGATATCATTGATTACCATGAGGGCTGAACTGAGAAAAAGTATTTACAATGTTCTGCGCTTAGAGAGCGCGAATATGTCCGCATGCCAAAGTTTTTGGTGAAGATGTCGGTATGAGGATTGAGGCAGCTGGTTCCACACTTTCATGTAAATGGACATATTCGCCTCTTTTGGTCTCCGATAGAAGCATTTTTCAACTGGTTCAGATATTGATACAATTTTAATTTGTGTACGATATTTCGATATGTCAACTCTTTACTTGATGTTTACATGGCGTTCATTTAGAGAGAGAACGAAGGAGGAAAGAAGATTAGTGTTTAAAGCCCCGTCGCCAGAATGGTTGTTAGAGGCCGAGCCTACGCTCGGGTTGTTTGGGTTAAGTTACCATCCCAGCATTTGCCTGGAGTGATTTAGTAAAATCACGAAAAACCAAAATCTGGATGGCCGGAGGTGGATGTGAACCACCATCCTCACGAATGCGAGTCCACTGTGTTACGACTGCGCCACCTCTCTCGGATTAGAGAGAGACACCATGGGAGTACCATAATATGGTGTGTTATAACTTTGGTCGGCCAGTGCAGTTGCGTGGCATGACCAGTATGAGGTAATCAATCAGCTCTTGAGGGATATTTAGCCATGATTCCATGAGTGCAAATAATCAGCTGTGTAGGTGCTGGTCTGGCTGCAATGCGTCTGCCTAGTGCATCTGAGGCATGCTCAATTGTATTTATGTCCGATGAACAAGTTGATCACTACACTCGTTCAGTTTCCTCAACTTCAAGCATCTTGTCCACCGGTGCATCTCTGTGGGTACAAGCGTTGTCTTCAACCAGAAGGTACCTCTTTTCTATTTCACAGCGTAGGGCACAACAAAATGTCTAGTCCTTATTCCCTTGAGCAGTCGAACTCCATTCTGAACGACACAGAGATCCGTGCATGCGCCAACGCCGACTCCTTACCACATCTTTCGTTCACCACAATGACAGTGTGGCGTTTCCTGCACATAAACAAGACCGTTCCGAGTTCCTCGTTCTCTCCAGATGAGGGACCGACGATTGTCCGGCTGAACACAAAATCGTGACATATCTATGAATAGAACCCGGCCCCATTCGTTACGACCTCAACTCTGATGTTTCTCCGCCCAGAGCCTACGGGCTAACGGTATCGTCATTTTAATGGGACACACACTATTGGCCTTTCTTGTAGAGACCATATTCCCGAAGGTGATTTCCGACTCTTTGTGTTGACATTGAGCGTTTTGTTGCTGCCTGGTTTGTGCGATGCTGCTGAGTTGCGTTGAGACTCCTGTCTGGATGAAGTGTCAACTGGAGACAACGGAAATCTCATGCTGATGTTACCTTCGTCGTGTCTTCTTTATGGATTCCTTTTGTTTGAAATCGCATCCAGGTCCTTGAAAATACACTTTGGACACTCCAATATAGTCTTGTGTAGTTCGCGAACGAACTAGTTCGGAAGACCGCTCCTACAGGCGAACTACGCGAACTAGTTCGCAGATCCCTCGCCTCTTCGTTCGTCCGCTCCGTTTCCGAAGACTGACGGGTAATAGCGAGAGGACGCAAGAACGCGCAGAATCGCGTGATTCCATTCTGCCAGTCCCCGTCATTTCGAACTGAGATGCAGCTCAGCTGTAGTTTCAGTAGCGGTAGCAAAATCCAAAACGAGCGGACGAACTAAAAAGAGCGACATACCTCGCGGCCAAGCTGCGAACTAAAAGGAGAGCTACCGGTAGCGAACTAAAATATGTGCGATAGGTCGCGAACTAAAATATGCCCGATAGGTCGCGAACTAAAAGATGTGCGATAGGTCGTGATTTAAAAGATGCGCGATAGGTCGCTAACAAAAATATGCCCGATAGGTCGCGAACAGAATTAAAAATCACGTATTTGCCTTCTGCTGATGAGAGCCATTTTGAGGTTAGCGTCTGCCTGCTAGATTACATATTTCAGTACTACAAAATTTCTGCTTTGAAATATTCTGTACTTTGCAATATCTGACTATAATAAATTCTATAATGCTAATAGATAGAGATAACTCTAAATTTAAATGCGAGAAATTATCCACAAAATGTTTCTTTTGGTTTGCGTGACATCGTTAGCGGCTCAAGCAGCAAGCGCATGAAGCAGCTAGGTGGGGGAAACTTCTCCCTCCACCTGTATGCGCAGACCACGCCGCTCAGCCGTCATTTGGAGCGGGCGAACTAAAAGAACGAACTAGTTCGCGTCAGAGCCGCGAACTAAACTGAGCACTCCCGATATCGAATTATTATGCGCAAGTCTACTCCAATAGCCGAAGCCACCTCCCTCTGTGTCCGTCACGCTTCTAACTATGCTATGGTTCTCCAAGCCATAGCTCCGGCAAAGACACAAGCACTACGTGCTCACTACACTGTCTGAACTCGACTGGTTGTGTAATTCGTTTTATAGAATAAGTCAACACCAACGCCACCTGCAGCAACTTTCTGTTACTACCACTATGTCAATTGTCGTAATGTTGTTGTCTTAACTCTGTAGAGGCGACAGAAAAACGTCGAATCATTTTAATTCATTCTGCAGATGACAATACCTCTGAACCTATAAGTCTCAACTGATCCCCAAATTAATTGCACGCAATTTTAATCTGCCAGGAAGTTTCATATCAGCGCACACTCCGCTGCAGAGTGAAATTTTCATTCTGATCCCCTAATTGTTTTTATCAGTGTCGATTAAAAATGTTTTTGTAATGAGGTTTTTGTGGCATTAGTTTCTGATCCTCGTAAATTATTACAATATGATCTATCGGCGAAAAAAATTGTAACGCTGATATCACTTTCGTGTTACTCATTTCCCGACTTGCAGCTGGCTTCATGTGTTCATCGTCTTTAGTTTCGCTCAAACGTGCAGCACATTCAAGTGAGGTCAACTGTCTTAGGAACTACACAACACTTTTGCAGCAAGATTGTGTGTCGCTGTTCCCTCAGTGCTGAGTAGCTGTGATAAGCGTTTTTGCGTGACCGAGTACAGTTCCACACTGACTGCGTCAAGTTGCTTTTCTATTTCTTTCTTTTCTACGTCGTCCTTCGTTATTTACAGCACCCTGTGGACAGCCTTGTGATAGTTATGGTTTTTAAAGGCGTATTAAGTACGAGCTTCATTCTTGCAATACTTTACGTATAGTATGTCGTTTTCATTTGAAGAAAAATACAAACAGTGCTTCGAATTAGCATAATTCCATTGACAAGTTCTTCAGATACATCACGGCTATTTTGTAAAGAGTTGTCCGTATTTAAAAATGTCGATTAGCACTTAATTAAGTAATTCAGTTAATAAGATGTAATTTCTTTTAATAAAGAAATATATTCTTTCATATGAATATAAATCACTCTAAAGTATGCAGTTTAAAGAGCTCCGTCTTAACGAATCATCTGAATTACGTTGATCGGGTTCTAATTTCCTATCCTATACCACGCTGTCATAATTTAACGAAAGAGGCATTACGGCGTTGTCTATAATTGATAACGTTATTGTTTTCTGCGGTGATCCTTGCGAACGCTAGCAACAATAGTTTACAATCTAAGAGATCGTGTGCCGTTGCTAGGTATCATTACGATTTGTCTCGAAGCTATCGTTGTGTCGGTACAAGTCGTGCGATTACTGAATCAGAAGGAAAGCCAGTGATTCGTGTTTCAATCCATAGACTTTTGGTCGCAGCAGAACAATCGCTTTAAGGACTTCAGTTTGAGGTAGTTGCCTTAGCATCTCCAGCCTTAGGAGCAGAAAATAGCTTCATAGCCAACAGGTATGTGTCTGCGGCTTGCCATGACTTTTTATTCGTCTTGTAGCTAAGAAACGTGATTTCAATCAGCACTGTCTCCATAGAGAGCTAGTAGTAGCATACTGCTGATTAGTTTCAGATGCTTATGCAACTTCGAAAGACCCGTTTGCTGCCTTGAGAGATAAACATCTTTTTCGTATTTTTTTTTTTTTTTTTATTGCAGCACTTATTCTCAACTTTTCATATGTTAAACCATAGTTTATTTTGTGTCCCTGCCTCGTCGCCGCTTTTGTGTCTCGTTTCCGTCGTAGGTGTCGGTGGCCGAGTAGGAAGACCGACACAGAAATAAAGGTAGCACGCTTGTGCAGGTACGGAGGGGAGCAACAAGTGGGACAGCAGAAACTAGAAACACTAGAGTAAATTATAACGAGATTTATATTGCACCGAATTTATACAATACTTAACTTTTACATAGCACAGTACTGCAGAATGTTGATACATAGTTGAGCTAGGGGCCTGCCTAGTGCCTATCCGATAGTCAAGTCTTCACTGGTGCCTATCTGATTCCGAAGCGTTAACTGGTTCCTATCTTATTCCCAAGTGATGTGTTCGCCCGACCATGATGACATAAACATCACATTGTGAAACAGCAACAAACGTAACTACTAATGAAGCAATTTCGTGTAATGTAGTTACATGTGACTGACGATAGTTTCAGGCAAACCTTCGATGCACTGATGTGAAGTTCAGAGTTTTCCTCAGTTTCATTTGGACTTTCTACATCAGCACCTATTCCATCTGTTTCGTTATGTTCATGGTAAATCAAATTGTAAAAGTGAACTTCCTTCTCACTTGTGGAGCTGTCACCATCAGGAATGGATCACTGAGTTGAAGGGCTTAATCCGCAAATGTAAATTTACTTGCTCTTGTGGACTTTCTTATAGTGACGTGATGTTAAGAGATGCGATTACACAGAACATTCAGGACCCCAGAATTAGGGCAGCAATTCTAAAACAGTCTGACCCCTCATTAGACAGTGTATTGCAGCTTATTGAAGCGCATGATACTTTTGACTTAGCAGATGTAGAAATGCAAAGCCACAGTGTTAATTCAGTGCGCCGTAACGGACGCTTTCCTTGCCGTAGTTCTCAGTATAGCACTAGCGATTCTTTAAATTCTACCGGCCGTGCTGAACAGAGAGTGAACAGTAGCCGGTGTAAAAGTGTGACACAGAGGTCGCCCCGTCGTGTTAGAAACAGTAATTTGAATAACGGGCGACGAGGCTGGGACACAAAAGTTTAGAAGCCACTTGCGTATTTTTGATGTCCACATGTTGGTAGCGAAAGCCAGCCAATCAGATGTGCCATGGAGAGAGCCAATGAATATGCGTCTTTTAATTTTGTTTAGTAAACAACACTTTGTTGTCCATGGACATGTGTTGAGCAGAAGTTTGTAACACATTCGTTGAAAATAAGTCAACTTTTTTGAGGAGTGTAACTGTAAATCTGCTTTGTGGAAGAATAGTGACACGTTAGTAGGAAACAGCTCAATGATTTTTGACGAATTTCGGTGTAAATGTCATTACCCGAGTGTCATAGATTTTTAATTAATGAAATTAAGTGCAATTCATTGAAAAATAATATTGATTTCTTAACGTTTAAAATAGTTTGTCGTAAAAGTTATGCAATTGAAAAAACTGTCACATCGATGTTGTGTCTGGTTCTCGATGTACTTTTCTCAATATGTGCCGTAGCGATTTTTAGACATACATCGAGAACCAGTCGGTACATGGATGTGTTCTTTTTCTCCATTTCGTAGATTTTAGTACAAAGCATTTTAAACATTCTGAAATCAGTATTATTATGTAATGAATTGCAGTAAATTTTCATTAATTAAAAAAATATACGTGAGGCACCTTGTGACTGGTTCTAGATATACCTTTCCCATTCATTATCTCGTAGCTGTTTTTAATAATTACCCTAACATCAAGTTTCTTCCGGTTACTATGAAACCTAATTGCACGAAGTAAACAAACTCAAAATCCGCAGGTAAAATAAAAACATAGTGCGTTTCCTATCATGAAAAAATTCATATTACATTAAAATATACACCCATAGGGATTGCTTCATTTTAGGAAAAAAGCGTTTCCATTCTCTCTTTTTACGACACTTCTGTCTGGCTGCTTTCTCTGTCTCCATGTGAACAGCAAATAGAAGCTAGTGGCACCTTAAATAGGGTTTAACCTTATCGTGCAGTAGAAATCCTTGGTTCAGTAAAATCGTCTGCGGAGTTCACTGTATATATGATGCCGTATGTTTAAGTCGGGACTTCGGTAATCTGTGTCTAAATTGACCATTGCTGCGATGAAAATGCCGACTTTGTGTCATACTATGTAATCAACATTACATTGATGAAAGACGAATTTTTCAGCTTAAATTTCACTAACGGCAGCAGCGACTTAATGTGTTAATATTGGGAACGAAATACGAGGATAGTTAATTTACTGACCGGGCAAAAGTACATTCCAAAACCCGTCAACCAATGAGCTGGAACAGCATTAGTGTACTTCATGGTTCAAAAAAGATTATCCCTTTCATTCTATGTATGCCATCAACATTCACTGTCACCATCACCACACTACGCAATGTCACCCTAAACAAACGTTGAGTAGAGCCTCATATCGAGTTTTCCCATGGCGTCATGGTCTGCATTCTGAAATTCCGAGGTTTTGTTAGGCTCTAAACCACGGATATTTAGCAGTGTCCCGTATATGTACATATTCAAAACTTTCCTGGTGAACTACTCATTTTCTTTTTCTACATAAATTTGTAAATAACCATTAAACTTTCTCATTGCAGAATTAAATTGTCCAAATTTCGTAAACTAAAACTCAGAAGGTGAAAAGACTTTTTCGTAATATCCATCACTCGGGCAATTTTCAAAAGAGAATTTCTAATCCTCTAACTCTGACCTCAGTATTTAAACTGTATAAGTCGACTTGAGTAAATTAATTGTTAATTCGGTAACTGGAAAGAGTAACAATTGATGGAAGTACTCTGACATTTGTATCTAAGACAAACTTTATTTTCGTATAATCCTCCCCCCCTCCCCCCCCCCCTCTATCCGAAATACTGGATCTGTTCTGCAGGTTAAATTTTACTTACGGCGGTGAGTACATGAAAAAACATGTCAACCGTAGAGCAGGATTAATTATTTACTTCGTGCTCAACAGAGAATATTATCCACCTAATTCTATGTCACTGGGATTTCAAAGAGAATTTGTGGTTAATTTTTACTTACGATGTTGGCGGCCGAGCGTGTTGATGTTGTTATTAGACACTCGACAAATAATATGCATTATATAATGAGATTTGCTAACATTTTATGCAGAATAAACGAGAGCCGTTTAATGTTTTGTTTTTCCGCAATATGGCACGAGGAATGATGTTGAAAACGAAATGTTACCTTTACGATGATAATTAATTTTAGAGACCGAACAACGGTAAGTACAAGAATCTGTAAAGCATAGAGCAGGAACAGCATTAATCATTTACTTATATGTTATGGAGTGAGGGCCATAATCCTTTGTGTTGAACTGCTCTTCCTGTTCTATGGTTGACAGGTTCTTTTACATACTTTCCTGCGTTCAGTAAATTAATGTTCATCGTAAGGGAAACATTTCATTGTCTACATTAGCTTACTAAACCGCCGCTGCCTTACATAAAGCTTAACCATTTCCCAATTCATCGTAACGTGTGAAACCGGAGATGGATCGAACATTCATTTACCTCCTTTTCTTCCTTATAAATACTTTTTCACGTAACAGTTAAAACTGGTTGAATTCCGATCGTCTGCATAAATCTGCTCCGTCATTTGTCGCATCATTTCCAGCCATTCTCATCCGTTGCCAACATCAACATGCTAGGCAGGGTGGCCACCGAACCTTGAAACCGGGAAAAAGCCTTGAATTTGAAAAAAAAAAAAAAAAAAAAAAAAAAAAAAAAAAAAACGGGGAAAACCGGAAAAAAACCTTGCATTTCAGCCAGAAACCGGGATTTTTAACCAGTGAGATCTCGCGGCTTTAAGAGTTAAACGATCGTTCGCGTGTATAGCCTATTGCTCAGCTTACACGACCAGTTCTAAATGTACTTAATAAGTGTAAATAAGTAAAAACCTCGAAGTCTAATATCTAAAAGTAACAAAATGCCAGTCGTTTCAAAATTACGGTGAGTAAATTGCTCAGTTCGCTAGTGCCCGCGGGTTAAATAATATTCATCGCTTCATTTTTGTGTACAAAAACATTTTCAAATATATTTCTGGGCGGTTTAAAAAGTTTTATAATTATAGGTTAACGTATTCAGTTATCTATTTCTGTATTAAAATCCACGTTCACATGTGAGTGAAGAGACCGTTTTCTAAAGAGCCCGAATGTTAATGGAGTTCTGCTTGTTAAGTCAATATTGTACACTGAAGGCGGCAACCTTTAATTGTATCAAATAACTAGAAATGATGTAGGTTTGGTACGATACATAGAAAATTTTTACACTACGAATTTAAATCCCGCTATCTTTTGAGATAACCTTTTGACAACCACATACGTTACAGTGAGCCGACATACCTGCAACGAAGGTTGCCCTATCCCTTCTAGCTAAAACATTCTGTAAACATACAGTCCTCATAACTTGCGATGATCTTTGTGTTTTAATTGGCAGCTCTACAAAATTCTCGAAACGCAACATCTAATGGTAGATTTTTTCTTAATTTGAATTTTCAGGCTTCAACACTTTGTCAACAATTGAACTTAGTAGTCGGAGCTTAGTTTCTGCTCTTTTTTGACCTCTCATCTGTGCATGGAATTACGTCTTAACCCTTTCCCTCTCCTCATCTTTATCTGTCCGTCTAGCCACAACCATTTGTTCATATTGTAAATAACATTGCAGGGCTTCCAATAATTCATTGTGACTAGATTGTCTATCATTACCTCGAGGAAACAAAAAGCGTTAGTCTACAATGCATTGTCAAAATTTATATCGTTGCTTGATGTCTAAGTTGGAGTAATTGCAACAATACTTTCAAATAATTGTATCAAGGCAAAGGAAACAAATTAATTTAAAAACTTTATTACTAAATAATTTTCCAATGTCTAAATTAATAGTCAACAGTTTGAAAGTGTTATTAGTTACGATAAAGGAAACATATCCTGAACACTGATGCCATCTGTAGTCATCCCGAATTTCCTTACAAAAACTAAAAATAATCAAAAAGTCTGTCAAATGTACATTAATCGAATAATTATTTATATATATATATATATATATATATATATATATATATATATATATATATATATGCAAAGAAATTATTTTGTTCTTAAATCAATAAAATTTGGGGTGAAAAGGGTTAATGTCTTGCGTATTAATATTGTTAAAATGGATAGGTATATAGTGAAATACAAAAGGACTTCGACTTATAGTCGTGATGGTGACGGTGATATGGAATCGATAGCGTGTATGTTTTGTATATGTTTTTGGCTTGCCTTTGTATTTTTTTTTCTTTAGAACTATCTGGGTACGCCACTGAGCATACCTCAAGATCAAAAGTCGGCGCCTATGTTCGTTAGTAAAATTTCTATACGATTTCTGTGACTCACGTAACATTGGTAATATATGAATATTAAACCCAGTCATCATGTACGTATTGTTGACGGCTGAACTGTTCTTCATGCCGTCCCGGCTAGCGCAAATGATGAGTCGCGGTAACAATTACTAGGATAATTAATTTACTTAGCGGGCAAGGGTACATCGAGAACCTGTCAACCATAGGGCAGGAACAGCATTAATTATTTATTTTATGGCCAAAAGATTATTCCCCTCGTTATATGCTAATGGGTTTTCAAAACGCATACGCACACGCAACGCCACCTAGTAAGCGCTAGCCGGGCCCGAATGAAATACAGTACTAACATTGTTGATTGTGACATTTTGACATGCTAATTGTCCTCCAAAAAGCTGTAAGTATAACTCTGTAATACGGTATGCAACTTTTGCGAAAAGGCAATTTCTTTCAGTTGTAATTTATTGCTTTAACAGCTGTCTTATAACAATGCATCCAAAATTATATATATATATATATATATATATATATATATATATGTATGTATATATATTGCTGTTCGTTAGTCTCGCTAAAACTCGAGAACGGCTGAACCGATTTGGTTAATTTTAGACTTGAAATATTCGTGTAAGTACATGGAAGGTTTAAACAGTGATAAAATATGGAAACGTTGTCCGGAAAACAGGAAAATCGGGAAAAACTGAAATAGCGTTTTCCAGTGAGGTATGAAAACCGTTCGTCCAATTGCGATAAAATTTTGCCCATTTCATGTTGAAAGCAAGGGGAAGGTTCGCATCAAATAAAAATTTGGAAACGTCGTCCGGGAAGTAGGAAAATTTAGGAAAAACCGAAAGCGATTTTTTTTCTATGAATAAATTGCCACGAGGTTGTAAGAGCATCACTTGAGTACGGCTTGACAGGACGAGGTTTGTGTGAAATAAATGTTTTTGAAAAATCTGCCGGAAAATTTGAGAAAAACTGAAAGTGCGTTTTTCAATGTGTTTTTGATTGAATTCAGCACTATAACTAACTATTCGAACGAACAGAGAGGGGTAATTATTTTGTTGTTTTGTTCATTATAGTCTTGGAAAAGTTTTCAGTAAAATAAAATAAGGACAGTTAAAAAGGAAAGTCGCAAAATTCGAACCAAGTTTCTTTTCCAGTGTGTTTCTAAATGTACTCAACACTATAAGTTGAGAACCGTTCATTCTATTGCGATAAAATTTTGATCATTTGACGTTCAACGAAAGAGGAACGTTCTTATGAACAATAAATGCGGGAAAGTTATCCGGGAAACTCGGAAATTCGCGAGAAACTGAAAGAGCTTTTTCAATGGGATATCAATATAATTCGTCTGGTTGCGATAAAATTTTGCATATTTGACGTTCAAAGCAAGAGTAACGTTCTTATGAAATAAAAATTTGGAAAAGTTTCCCGGAAAATTGGAAAATACAGAAAAAAATATTTTTCTATGAAATATCAATACCATTCATCTTATTGCGATAAAATTTTGCACATTCGACGTTCAAAGCGAGAGGAAGGTTTGGCTGAAGTAAAAGTTTGGAATAGTCGGCCAGAAAATAGGAAAATTTGTGGAAAACTGAAAGAGCTATTTTCTTTGGGATATCATTATCATTCGTATGATTGCGATAAAATTTTGCACATATGACGTCCAAAGCAAATGCGTTTATAAAACTACCGGGTCAAAATATATATGATTTAAATTAATATGTTTTATATCAAGAGGTAAGTGATACGAAGTTCATCTGGTATCTAGTCGTTAAATATATTCGAGACTAACGACATCTCCATCTTTATGAGTTGGAACAAAGTGAAACAATCGTTGCAGAGAACAAAGGAGTGAATCCAAGTGTGAATCGACTTTACCTGTGCCGGCATAGATGAAGTAATTCAACGTGTTTTAGAGTGAAGTGTTTGTCCGTCATGTCATAACAGAGTATAGCTCGATATCAGCGCTCATACTAGACAGTGTATCCGTTACTATACATTGTATCAGTGTCGAAACTGGGGTGGGAGGAGGGGAGGACTACAGGGCTGCAGATCCCCCAAAACCATGAGGAAAACATAATATGAGGTGGTTCTCTTATCAGCTCTGCCCCCCCCCCTCTCCCACCCCCCCCCCCCCCCCACTTTCCCCAACACAAACCCTGGATTCGCCACTGCTTGGTGTATATTACAACGTCACATGGTTCAACTTGGATGACATGTGTTTTAAAAATATGTAACTAGTTTATTTGCGGTATAGTTGTTTGCTAACCCCTTTGAGCAAAATTAAGTTTCGTGAAAACCTGGAAAATAATTATATTTAACCTGAAAACCTGGAAAAAATCCTTGAATTTGAAAATGAAGGTTTGGTGGCAACCTTGACTAGACGCCAACATCGGAAGTAAAATTGAACCCAATTAATGGTAACAAATTAATCGGTAGTAAAGCCTCAAATTTACGTCCGCGCCATGCTGAAGAAAGCAGGAGGGGTACGATACGAAACTTTTAACAACAAGATTGATGAGAAGCTATCGGTATGCTTATAATAGAGAAAATAGTAACAAATGTTTATTTCAAATCATCTTCAAAAGCCTCAAACAATGAAAAAAATAAAAACCTGCACTACAATTTTATTTTCAATCTTTTTACTCAGTTAATTTTTTAACAGTATTTTCATCATTTCTCTTCTTGGTAAAATTGTTTAGTAAGATATTTCCTCAGCAAAACAGTATGCAACTGATTACCCGAATATCAAGAAAGTGCCTGGTTCCACAGTGAAACTTTGTAAAAGGATTTCTGAGATGTTGTAGAACGCTACCATCACTTTTCTAAGTGGCCTGTTGTAAAAATAAAATGTCTTATTCTTTCAGAATTTCTGTAGTGTAAAATAGACAGATGTCATACTAGTACATCATCTGCAGGATATTTCAACCCTCCTCTGTATTTTACCATAGTCAGTCACCCCTCTTTGCTTCATGTGTAGTGAGGATTGCCTTACAATATTCACATTATTTTTTTAGCTTGGTGTGGGCAGTAGCCTGCGATATAATGCAACAATAGCGAAGTATTCACATCCAATCCATCAACGTTATTTTCATTTGCTGTAATATTTACATATTCTTTTAATCCCTGAATTTCAGTATGAGTATCAAAAATATCAGAGGTCTAAAGAACATCATCGCAAACTACTTTTGACTTAAGTCGAAGGGAAAAAAACAGTCTGTGGCATTAATTATTCCTGATATTAAAAAACTTGTCTTTGCAGCGTTCATTGCCCCATAGCCTAATGATGTGACTATCGCAAGTTGCAGTTGGATTGTAACTGTAATGCTAACTGAAATTAATCTTGCATAGTAAAATAAAACATTCCTTGTACATTTAGTAGGGGTGTCTATAAAGTAAATAGTCGGCTGCTCTGTTACCCTTATACAAATTCAAACCAAACATGCCTTTTAGTCCACTCACAGCAACCAGAAATAAATAATATTCTCGTATGGACGTGAGCAGTTTTTGCTTTCCGTTTGCCCTAGTTTGGAAGAATATCCATGCTATGGCGCAGTGAACATCTTAAACTAAAGGGAAAACCGCCGTGATAAATAAATTATGAATTAATAAATAATGAAAACATAACAGTCCAAAGTGTTCGTATATTTATAGCATTCCGTCATTGAAAGTCACGGTTAGAAAATTCTGAAATTTGTCTTTCTGATTTCGTAAACGTTTAATCGACTGATATTCAGCAGTGTGATACGACTGAAAATCACAAAGGGTCGGCGTTTTATTTGTTAACATGTAATAAAGAGACTGCCCTACTTTTCAGGTTGTTTTTTGATTTTGGAAATAATTGCCAGTCAGGGTGGAATGCATCTTGTAGTCGTACAGAAGAGCATGACGTCCTGTTTATCAGAGCTAGTTTTTTCCGCGTCCAATTCCAGAATTGCGTTTGGTCTCGACATTGAAGTACATGTTCTAACGTTTCCACCAGGCCACAGTTTTCACAATTCGCAGTAGGTCCTAGGTTAATTTCAAACATTTTCTCCCCTGTGGGTATCACCTCATCTACAACAGCATACCAGAGAGAACTAATCCCGGAGCGAGGAAGTGGATTGCTTATGTTCATCCAGACTGCTCTCCAGTTTAAAGCGGCATATTTCGTTTCAATAGAATTATTCTGCTGCCGCTTTATTAATGCACTACAAATAACCGCAGAGTTGAATTGTTGAGGGTGTTGGCAAACGTAGCTCAGCTCCACAAAATACTTACGTACTTGCACCAGCTCTGAATGTATGCATTCGACATTTATTGGAGCTGTCATATCCCATGGGCGTATTTGATGGAACAGACTTCTTGTAATACCTGTCTGAGAGCCTTGTACAATCCGAGATGTCCGTATCAGAAAAATCTCCAAGCCCCACGACTCAAAATCTTTAAGGGCTACCCCACGTCTAAATCGAGGTAAAGCAGTAGCCTTGAAAGGGACTTTAAAAATGTTACCCCGCCAAATGTACCAGTCAGTTAGTGATAAAAATCTATTGACTATTTCACGAGATATAGGTAGCACAGCGGCAACGTGATACATCTTGCTGAAAACGTAAGTATTGACAAAAATTGCTCTCTGAATCCTGTCTAAGTACCGAATATTGTGCTCACGAATCATAGCTCGGATGACATTAAGCTTCTGTTCCTAATTCACTTTCAGCATTTCTCGCGGGTTTGGGGTAATGATCAAGCCAAGATGCTTCATCTGGTCGGTTGTCTCTAACCAAGTATAGTTTGCGTTCCGAGCCTGTGGTCCTAGATGTAGAACTTGAGATTTGCGTTCATTATTTTTTGCACCGCAGGCGCTGGCGTACAGGTGCACGAGTCGTTTTACTGTTTCTAGCTCTTCGTTGTTATTAATAATCACGCTAATATCGTCAGCATAAGCATGACAGACCGTCTTCGTATTCAGTGTTTGAAGACCCGGTAAGGTGACACGGAACGTCTTTAACAGTGGTTCTATTGCAATGGTGAATAGAGTCGTAGAAAGTGGACACCCCTGTGGCACGCCTCGTTGAATTGACTCAGAAGTTGTTAAATGTCCGTTAAGCTTCACGCATGAACATGTATAACAAATACATTTCTCTATTAACTGTACGAATCTCTGATTAAAACCCATTTTTATCAGTGTCCTGAACAAAAAAACTATGATTCACTCTATCAAAAGCTTTGTTTAAATCAAAAAATACAATCGACAAATTAGTCTTGCAAATCCAGGTCAGATATGCAATATCTCTATATTCGGTCAAGGCATTCACCATTGAACGACCACTAATAACACTCATTTGGTAAGGTCCAAGTATTTTTTAAGGACTGATTTAAGTCTGGCATTTACAATCCTAGTTAATATCTTGAAATCTACATTCAGTAAAGTTACCGGTCGGAAATTACTGAGCGCTTTCACTTGTGACGTTTTGGGTACTAGCACAATCATTCCTTCTGTGAACTGCGATGGTAAGTCATTACTTGCTAACAATTCATTGTACATTGTGGTCACCTCGTCGCCAATCACATCGCAGTACCGAACGTAAAATGCGACGGGCAAGCCATCTAAACATGCCGCTTTTCTCTTCGCCGCACTCGTAATGATTGATTTGAGTTCCAAATTAGTTATATTTGGCAGTAAATATGCGTGGCCCTCCTCATTTACCGTAGCCGTAATGTTGGGTAGAAAATCCTCTCCCGCTACTACATCTATGTCAGGCTGGCAATAAAAGTGACTGAAATAATTTACTATGTATGTCTTAAGCGCGCGGTGTTCATTATACAAATTTCCGCCGTTGTCCGTTAGTTGATTGATTATTTTTGTCTGGCCTGTTTGCGTTCTCTTACGACGTGAAACGACGACACTGTCTCGTTACAGATGTCATCGGAAGCGTGTGCCCTTATTCTCGTTCCGTCCAGTTTTTCACGGACTAAAGCGGTGATCTTGGCTTTGGTACGTTTAATGTGAAGAATATTTTCCGGCCACGCCGAAGGATCATTATACATCTGCCGGAGGTCGGTAAAATAAAACTCCAAAGTCTGGTTCTTCCAATAAGCCTTGGCCCTGGCATACGGACAAATACATTATTTTGTCTTCGGTTTCACTAGCTCAGTCCACCCAGAAACACGCTGCCTGTATCTGTCTTGTCGCTGTAGGCACCATTGCCAAGTAGCAAGCAAATCAGTTTTGAGGCTAGCGTCCTCTAACAATTCAACATTCAGTTGCCACACACCGCGACCCAATAATGTTTTTTGAGGGGCATGCCTGAGCATTATATGATACGCACAATGGTCGCTAAAAGTAAATGGCCATATTTCACAATCCCGTACAGTGTTTAAAACGTCTCTAGCTATATAAAACCTGTCCAAACGACTAGCGGAAGATGCAGTAACGCAATTGTAGCCAATGACCTGTGGGCGAAGGTATCACCAGGTGTCGTTTAAGTCCAGCTCATCACTTAAATCTTCCAACTCTCGACAATAATTAAAATTCGGAAACTGGTCTTCTTGACGCAGAACACAGTTAAAATCGCCTCCCAATGTAATCTGCGAAAATTCACTGGCTGGTAAAGGCACAATTTCATCTCGATAAAATACACTCCTATCTTTTCTGCCTGTATATCCTGTCGGGGCATAGATGTTGAGCAGAAGGAAATCTTGAAATTATGCGGCAATCCCTCGTCCTGAGTCTAAAAACGCTTGAAGTCGGCAAGCGACGCCTGCTTTGAACAAAATTGCAGTTCCTGCCTTATCACAGATATTTATGATGGCCTCATAACCCGTTATATTTCCTACTTTGGTCGTAACTACTTCTTGTAGGAAAGCTATGTCAATATCTTCAACATGCAAATAGTCTCTCCAACAGGTTATTTTGACATCGCATTCAATCCGATTTAAATTCGGAGTTGCAATTTTCTAATCCTGCATAGGAATAGGGAAAGAGTGCCGTATTATTCGACGTCCTCAGCCCAGGGTGGCATCCGGTTCGTAGTATGCGTCTGGGTGGTATCCGTAAGCTCACCAGTCCCCGAACAGTCAATGTTCAATCACACGTCCGTCTCCTCCGTATGATGGACTACCGGCCCCGCGTCTTCTTTGCTGCTTTTCTCGCGTTCTGCTGACCGTAACTGCTTAATTGTGCGCTGTAACATCTGTTCTAGGTTTACGTGCAGGTTTCTTAGTTTTTTTTTTTAATCACATGTGTCTTCGTCAAAACCGTTATCTTCCGCACCTTTGAAGGCAGTTCCCTTTGTAGATTGCCCTTTAACGGAAGCTACTTGGGTCCTAGAAGAGACAGCGTTTCTCATATCCCCGGAGTCTTAAGTTGGTTGACCCTCTGCGGAAATTATCACATTAGTGTCGAGATTCTGCGACGGAAGTTCAACTACTGACAGCATCGGGACTATGTTGTTTACCGGCGACGCTGTTTGCCTCGCTTTCACCGTCACATGCAACCTCGACTTGGTTTAGCGCGGTGTGTCTTATATCGGCAGCGTACCCTGCTGTGACAAACTGAGCCACGTGCTGGATGTGCGCGTTCGTCGTAGTCGGTGCGGCACGTTTTTCGGCATTTGTGGGTTTAATGTCATCTTGCCCTACTACTAATGCGTCTTACTGTTGTTGCACTCGACGAACTGGTTTGTAACGCGGACACTCGGCCTTTAGATGGTCTGTAGCACCACAAATTATCCAAGTTCTAGGTTGCCTGTCATACATAACAAGTTCCCGGAAACCTTGTACGACAATGTTCGATGGGATACGGTTAGACAGGTCGGTTTTCGCAGCCCTTACACCATTATCTACATTGAAGTGCTTTAACCCACTCCATTGTTTTTTGTGGATTTCCAGTACATTACGATACTGTGACAGAGATTTGCGTATTCGGTCCAAGTCAATTTCAAAAGGTAAAGTTCGTAGATCTAGTCTGGCATGACTAATGGGAACTTTACAAACAAGGTTCATCGGTAACAAGTTTGACATAAACAGCATTTGCCAGAAAATCGTAAGAAAATCCTACAGCTTCCTCATCTTTCAATCGCAGTTTCTCGAAAAAGAAATCAACTAATTCGTGCACTTGTGCTCGGCTAAATCCGAAGGGAATTGGACTCACAACGTGTAGCGTCGTAGCTGATCCTCCATGTGATACTCACAAGTCCCAAACAGCTACGGGCATCGTCAAACACGCGCGGAGTGGGAGCTCCGGCACGTCTTCACTCGACCTCTGTCTAGGTGAAACTAAGGAAGTAAAACAACCCTCTGGCGCTACGTCGCGCGGCGCAGGTCCGCACGCTGTCCCGTCCGAAGGCTGACTGACCCACTGGGGACACAGCGATCATCGCACCTGCACGGAATTGCACAAGCACGCCTCCCGTCAGATACAAATTTGCAACTTTACCATGTCCGCTTCAAATTAAACTCGTAGTCACTTTGTACTAATTCCCATAAGAGTAAGGGCCTTGGAATGCCTCCGACAAAAAGGTACGGCCAAACAGTCAGGAGACATTCCTCATACACAAATAAAGAAAATATGTTATGTGGACATGTGCCCGGAAACGCTTAATTTCTATGTTAGAGGTCATTTTAGTATTTCTCTTTAAATGTAAATTGAAATAATTCGTGCAGACAATTGTCAAAATACCTAATTGTTTCGTCAGTATGTACTGTACTTCCTCGATTAACCGCCAGTTGGCACAATTGAAGGAAGGTAATGTTGACTTCAGTGCTTGTGTTGACATGCGACTCATTGCTCTACAGTACTAGCATCATGCACATCAGTACGTAGCATCAACTGGTTAGTGTTCATCACGAACGTGGTTTTACAGTCAGTGTAATGTTTACATATGGGGAGTTGGCAGATGCCCATTTGATGTATGGATTAGCACGGGGCAATAGTTGTGGCGCGGCTATGGATGAACCATTCGCAGAAGTGTACACGTGGAGGCCAATCAGCTGCTGATAGTGCCTGCACACGCTGTACATGGTACGGAAACAACTGGTTCTCCTGTAGCACTCTCCATACAGTGACGTGGTCAACGTTACCTTGTACAGCAGCAACTTCTCTGACGCTGACATTAGGGTTATCGTCAACTGCACGAAGAATTGCCTCGTCCATTGCAGGTGTCCTCGTTCGTTCTACGTCTTTCCTAGTCGCGATTCATAGGCTGGAATGTTCCGTGCTCCCTAAGACGCCGATCTATTGCCTGGGACTTCTTCCTGTCGGGTCACCTACGTTCTGGAAATCTGTCTCTATACAAACGTACCGCGCCACGGCTATTGCCCCGTGTTAATCCATACATCAAATGGGCATCTGCCAACTCCGCATTTGTAAACGTTGCACTGACTGCAAAATCACGTACGTGATACACAATAACCAGTTGATGCTACGTACTGATGTGCTTGATGCTAATACTGTAGAGCAATGAGTCACATGTCAACACAAGCACTGAAGTCGACATTACCTTCCATCAACTGGGCCAACTGGCGGTGAATCGAGGACGTACAGTACATACTAACGAAACAACTGAGTATTTTGACCATTTTCTGCACGAATTATTTCAATTTACATTTAAAAATAAATACTAGAATGAGCTCTAACATGGAAATTAAGCGTTTCTGGACACATGTCCACATAACGTATTTTCTTTCTTTGTGTATGAGGAATGTTTCCTGAAAGTTTGGCCGTACCTTTTTGTAATAACCTATACAATTTGCCGATGATGGGCAATGATCATTTTTTCAGCGCGGAGGCACTCCTTGGCCCTTACTCCTACTGGAATTAGTACAAAGTGACTATGAGCTTGAGTTCTAGTGGGCAGGGTAAAGTTGCAATTTTTTTATCTGACGGGTGACGTACTTGAGCAATTCCGTGCAGGTGCGATGATCGCTGTGTTCCCAGCGGTGTAGGGGTTAGCGCAACTGCCTATAAAGCAGGAGACCCGGGTTCGAATCCCGGCTGGGTACACATTTTCAACTTTATCCATTCGCAGTTAATGTCATACATTGAGTGAATTTGAATAGATAATAACCGCATGATCAAAAGTGGCGTCTGTTCTTTCGGACGTTACTCGCCTAACGACCAAATACGCTATAGCGGAGCGAACAAATACGCCAAGGAGGTTCGAATAAGGAGAGATGGCGTTATGCACTCAAGCTTAAAACGGCCACACGGATTTAAAATGAAACGTTGTTTCTTTAGAAGCCCCTAAGTATTCATTAGCTCCATGGTGTTGTCCGTGGTAATCATATGTTTGGAACATTGGAAAGATAGAATTGATGCCAGTTACTGGTATTTTTGAGTGTTAGAAAAAAATTGTGCACAGATGTGGTTAATTTTTTTTACAACAATGCCTCCATTGCGGCATCGTAATATCGGTCGGCGTACGCGCAACGCAATCGTACTAGTGATTGTAGTGTCTATGAGACCGACGAACATCGTACACGCGCTTGGAGGTAAATCGAGAACGAAATTCTGAAGTGCGATCCATCATGACTTTGGAACAACGGATAGAGTCGAGTTCGACTCGCTTTCTTGCAGTTAACGCACAAAATAATTTGGATCGTCCACAAAACAAACGGCAACATGTGACGATTAGAACTGAACGTTTGGCACTCACGATCCAGTAGTCGATTACGCACCAGATGCATCAGTTAGCTTCGGAACAATGAACAATATTTGTCAATAACCAGTTTCCAATTGATTTACCCATCCATTTTTACTTTTTTCCCCAATCACGGTCCCGATTGCAATAACTGTAAATAACAGAGAAAGGGGGAGGAGAAGATAAGAATGGGAGAGTGAAATGGATTTAAAGAATGGGGATGTAGAATGGAGGGAGAGGAGATGGATATGGTGTGGACTGAGAGGGAGTGGTGTGAAGGTGATGGTAAAAGATAGGGGAAAGAGGAGATGGCGAAATAGAGGAGGGAGGAAAGGAAGAAGAGAAGAGGTTACGGTATATATCCCATACCGATTATGTTACGAAATATCAACCAACCGCGTCTCTGTAACGGCACACAGCTAGCATTGAAAATATTACTGGACAATGTGATCGAAGCAACCATTCTAAATGGGAAAATATAAGGAGAAGATGTCTTGATACCCCGCATCCCAATGGTACCAACTGACGTACCGTTTGAATTTAAACGATTACAATTGCCAGTGCGGCTCTCTTTCGCTATGACCGTAAATAAATCACAGGGTCAGTTGTTGAGTGTTTGCGGCGTCAATCTCGAAAAGTCACGTTCGCTCATGGGCAGTTGTACGTTGCCTGTTATCGCTTCATAAAACCGACAGCTTTATATATTTATGCGTGAGGCAATCAAACAAAAAATATCGTGTACCTTACGACATTACAATCAAAATACCACATTACTAATACTACTACTACTACTAAAGTCTTGCAATGTACAAAATTGAAAACTTACAGCCGGCTACGGTGACCGAGAGGTCTGCGGCGCGCCAGTCACGGTCTGCACGGCCACTAATGTCGGTGGTTCGAATCGCCACTTGGGCATGGATATTTGTGCCGTCCTTAGTATTAGGCAGTTCATAAGTAGTTTGTAAGTTTGGGGACTGATGACTCCGTAGTTAAGTACCAAACATTTTAACATTTTTGAACATTTACATTTGTAGGTATTTGTTGTTTATTATGGAGACTCATATCTATAAAAAAAAAAGGCGATCGCTCTGCAATATGTTTCATTACTACGAAGAGCCAATATCTTTTGACATAACAAAGTCTGTCGTGGAAGACATATTAACACAAAAAAAACAATGTAGTGTTGTTTTAGAGACAAAAAATATGCAGGAGAACGTCTGCCGTGGCAGCTAGTACTTAACAAATAGTTCAAGATAAGACAACTATTTCTATTATTTTTGTAAACACAAAAACAAGGTCATTTGTACTGCATCTACATCTTCATGGGATACTCTACAAATCACATTTAAGTGCCCGGCAGAGGGTTCATCGAACCACCATTATACTATTTATCTCCCATTCCATTCTCGAATAGCGCGCGGGAAGAAAGAACACCTGAATCTTTCTGTTCGAACTCTGATTTCAACTATTTTATTCTGATGATCATTTCTACCTATTTAAGTGGGAGTCAACAATATATTTTCGCATTCGGAGGAGAATGTTGCCGATCTGAGTTTCGTAAGTAGCCCACGCCGCAGCGAAAAGCGCCGTTGTTGTAATGATTCCCATCCCAGATCCTGTATCTTTTCCGTAACGCTGTCTCCCCTGTATCGTGACAATACGAAACGAGCGGCCCTTGTTTGGACTCTTGATGTCCTCCGTCAAACCCACCTGATAAGGATCCCACACTGGGCAGCAATACTCCAAAAATGGACGGACAAACCTAGTGTATGCAGTTTCTTTTGTAGTTCTGTTGCATGTTTTAAGGGTTCGATCAATAAAACGCAGTCTCTGGTTCGCCTTTCCCACGACATTATTTACTTGTTCTTTCCAATTTAGGTCTGCAGTAATAGTAATTCCTAGGTATTTTGTTTAGTTCACGGCCTTCACTTTTGATTGATTTATCTTGTAAACAAAGTTTAACGGATTTCTTTTCGTACTCATGTAGACGACTTCACACTTCTCATTATTTAGAGTCAATTGCCAATTTTTACACCAAACTGATATCTTATTCGGATCGTTCTGCAGTTGGTTTTGACCTTCAGTTGATTTTACTTTACGGCAAATGACGGCGTCAACTGCAAACAGTCTAAGAGAACTACTTAGATTTTCCCCTACTTAGATTTTCCTATAAATAAGGAACAGCAAAGGACCAATATCACTACCCTGTGGAACGCCCGATATCACTTCTGTTTTAGTCGATGCCTTGCTATCGATTACTACGAACTGTGTCCGCTGTGACAGGAAATCGCAAACTAGGGGCGATATACCATAACCACGCAATTTGAATACAAGCCGTTTGTGAGGTACGGTGTCAAAAGCCTTCTGGAAATCAAGATATTCGGAATCGATTTGCGAACCCTTGTCGATAGCACCCATCACTTCGTGTGAATAAACAGCTAGTTGTATTTCGCATGAACGATATTTTTTAAATCCGGGTTGATCTTTGATCAATAGGTCGTTCGTTAAACATGTTTTATTTACTCTCCCGCGGCAGGCAGGTTCTCTGCCCGTGCCTTGCGCCCTGCGTCAGAGGCTGTTCACACCCCCTCCTCCTTTTTTTTTCTTTTTTTTTTTTCTTTTCCTCGCCAAGCAGCTGCCTCCTGGCTGCGTGCCGCCATTCGCCCTGTCCGCCGCCTGTCTGTCAACGCCACAGCTGTTGCGTGCCGACATAAAGCCACTTGTCTTGCTCTCGTTTCAGCGCGCCTATCAGTGGGCGTCTCGAAAGACACGTGACGTAAATACACCACGAGGAGACTGCCGTCCGTAGAAGGTGGAGTTTTGGCGACTCCTGAATCAATCGTTCACTTCAATGTTTACAAACATAGAATCGTTTGAATCGAATCGTGATGTGGGCAAATCGTCGTCCAAAATAATCCGCTGGCTCGTGACGACAGTGGCGGTGCTAGACGAAAACTGGGCGTCGGCGAAGTCGTCTTTGCGAGGACCTTTTCATTTTTTCAGTAATGAAGAAAATGTTAAGTAACATAAGCTGAATTGTACAATTTTATTAGTATAACATATAAGTGTTATTACAACGAGAAAAATTACAATAAACAAACACAAATTAAAATAGAGGATCTTTTCGGGTTTTCGCTTCACTGAAATTTTATAAGATCACATCATATTTAATACCAGACGCTACTTCGGCTTCAATTGATAGCACTGACAACGCAGTACTGGTTCATTGTGCTACTCAAGTAAGTATTAATCGCTCTTAACTTCGAGAAGCTTCTCTCGGCTGAAGAAGTCAGTTCAGACTGGAACTGTGAGCATGATTCTGATTGTTATCTAAACATTTGGGTATACTTCTTCCAAATTGATATTTAAAATGGGTTGAAGAAGTTGTTTTGCGTCTTTGATATAGACTAGTGGATTGGATTTTTAAAACTGGAGTTCCTCGTAAAGTTGTAAAGGCAGTATGTCACTATTTTCGCCTTCTCGGAGTATCATACCTGAATCATTACAATGCTTGAGAATGTCCTCCTTGGATAGAGGTTTCAAATAATTGATATCATAAGTAAATCCATATCGCTCAAAATATTATTCAAGAGCTTGGAATCGACATTCAATGTCGACTATTACAGCATCTATCATTGTGTTAAAAAGTTAACTCTATACCGCATTTCTGGAGATTGAATTGGTTCATCAATTTGTTCGTAATCGAACATTCATTTTTTTCTGTGCTATTCTTTTCTTTTTAAACTCACACTCAGTTTCGGAACTACTTTTTTCAACAAACAATCGAGCTTCTGCAACGCATGTTTCAAATCCTATAATAGGGAATTCTCTAATCCAGTCACGAAATAAACATGAAGAGTCAACAGCTACTTTCAGGTTTGCTTGAACTGACTGCCATTGTTTATTTATATTGTTCACACGTAATAACATCTCGTACCACACATATATTGCAACAATAAACTCAGAAGTTAACATTTCGTTCAAGACTGCTTCACGGTCACTAAGAGTTTCAGAATCATCAGTTTTACTTTTCAGATCATTCACGCTTTCGGTGAAATCATCAGATTGGAATAATATAGCTTTTAGTGTGTAATTCTGCTTGTTTCAGACATAGGTTTCAATGCAAATTTTAATTTAGCTTTTATAAGTTCCCAACGCTTGCTAGACGTTCTAAATAGCACGTAAATTTTTTTGATGAAGCCGAAAAATGTTGTATCTGTTGAAGATGAGTTAGTTGCATCTATGAGAAGCAAATCAAAGAATGGCACCCGCATGACGTGAAGAATGCTCGTGGAATAGTATTGAGTATTCTTGTTCTAACATCTTCGTTAACATCAACCACATCCCTTTCCTCGACAGTTTTTTATATCTAGATAATTAATTTATAGTTTCTTTGAAACTGCATTTGTTAAATACTCTGCCGTTGTTTATACAACGGCAATAAACCCAAGAAAGTGTTCCTCTATCTCTCCAGATGAAGAATCGCAAAATATTAACATTATTGACATTTGTTCCACACGGCTCACATACCTGGTACAATCGAGCATGAAGGCATAATATTTTGCTTCTTTGACTCTTTTTTACAATTTCGTTAATGACAAATTTTGACATTAATGAAATTAATTAATTTTGGATCGCGTGCCTCAGACAATGCTGAAAAAGTTGCTTTTTATTAATACGTTGCCAGTGCTCTTTTAGTGTTAGATCATATTTGGATAACAGTTTAAATAGGTCTATACAATTTCCACTGTTCCTAGTATCATTCAGGTTAAGGGATTCTCGATGACCTCTAAATGCCAGATTGTGTGAGGCTAAGTAGTTGATGAAATCTATCAGTCTTTCACACAAGTTATACCAATACTTTTGTGATTCCCTAATCAGTCTCTCGTTTTCCTTATCTACTGTTTTACCATATATGATTCACTTCTTAACTCCTTATTCGGCACAGAATATTGGATAACAGCAATTTCGCTGCATTCTGACGCTGTATCAGAAAGGGTAACAGATTGATTCGACCCTGGTTGTGTTTCAGCGACTGCAGAAACTTGGAGGACAGATTCATCAGAGGCCTCTGGAGCAGATTTACCTGAAGTAGATTTCTTCAGAAATTTCATCATGCTCAAACTCATAGCTTGGTTTGGTATAGCTGTCTCAGCCTTTCTTCTTCTTTTTGATGCACCGGACTCCATCCCCCGTCCCCCTCCTGATGTCTCTTTCTCTTGAGAGCCCTCCAGACATGATTATCTAAATATTATTTTTGATAAGTACATTGATAAGTGCAGTTTCATCAAATGGAGTGATTCCTGACTGCTTCGAGGTTGTTTTTACCATAACTTCCACAGGTTATATTACATTTCATTCTTTGTCAGTGAAGGCAGAGGGTGTATGTAGAACGAATAAAACATCCAAAATCAGAAAAGCCGATTTACATCGGTATTTCCCTGAGACCTGCCAATGACCTGCATGACAACGGCAGTTAGAACGGTTTTCCGCGTATAGGGACAATAGAAAGTTTCCAATTGAGGATACTGCGCGAAGTTTCAACCTCGAGACTGTTAATCCGATACTTGTCGAGGTTTACATGAGACTCAAGACAAAGTCGCGAAACAAGTAAATACATTTTCTTACTTGAAATAATCAGTGTATGAAAGTGAAAGCGAGCGGCAAATTGTTGCTATGCAGAGCGAAAGTGCAAATATATCACTGTCCTAAATTACCCCATCTGACGCTGCTTAAAAGTACTCAGTGTTGTAGTATAAAAGGAATTGTATGTGGTACCGTCATACATAGCAGCATAGTTTTTAAATTTCGCCATGTATGATGGCAGAACGACAAGTAATATTGAGAAATCTGTTCATACTATAAAATGGATTTTGCATGTATGTGTGTGTGAGTGTGAGTGTGTGTGTGTGTGTGTGTGTGTGTGTGTGTGTGTGTTCCACATCTCCTCCTACTGTAGGATATTTTATTATGGAGACTCGAGTTTAAGCTTCATTTACGACAAGCGAACCAGTAGGCCTAGGTCTCTCCCATAATGAGTTACAGTCTGTTCCTTGTTTTCTTCTGCTTCACAATACATGGGGCAATTGCGTCTAAAAGTTCAATATATATATATATATATATATATATATATATATATATATATATATATATATATGAATAGTGAATTTCCAAAAGACTTAAATTCCTAGAGGTGCATTTTAAGAAACAACAAGAAACTGTCTATTATCTTACTGAAGCGAATTTGCACTAAATTATGCATTATATGTTAGCTACATCGAAATTATAAAAGGCTGTCATTACAAAAGTAAGATCTTGTACTCCCTCCATGTTGAAATTTTTGTTGAAAGAAAAAGGACTTAAATCGATTATCAAATTAACTTCGGTTTTGCTTTTTATGTAATTCTGGCATATGAACATATAATAGGTATTTTATTTATTGAAAAACACATTCAGAATACATAGAACAGTAAATCATCCAGGGAAATAAAGATACAAGAGAAGATTTCCAAAACAAAATTGTAATTTTACTCATTTGTTTCCCAAGCTGCAATTTTCTCATAAAATGCTTTGGATCAGTTACAATCGGGAATGTACTTCAGCATTTTGCGTATATCTTTAATTTTATTTTCATTGATTGGGCACGCACCATTTGGATAAGCTTATCTGTGTGATAGTTCTGGGACGTGTGGATATGTTGGCCCAAGGATGAAAGAATGTTGAATTATTCATCCTATGAATGGTTTTGCCACAACCATTCAGATCTGTTCTGCAGAAAAGCAGAAATCCTTTAAAGTTGAAACACTGAAAGACACTTTTTTTATCTCTAGGAACGTCCTTAACTGATGTCTGTATGGAATTGACATTTCCTTTTTAATAATATGGCCACAACAAGAGCAAAACTAGGGTAATGGAGTGCAGTGTAAGAAAATCAGGTGATGCTGAAGGAATTAGATTAGGTAATGAAACAATAAAGGAGGTAGATGAGTTTTGTTACTTGGGCAGTAAAATAACAAATGATGGTCGCAGTACAGAGGATATAAAATGCAGAATGGCAATGGGTAGAAAGGCATTCTTGAAAAAGAGAAATTTGTTAACAGCGAATATTGATTTAAGCGTAAGGAAGTCCTTTCTGAAGGCATTTGTATGGAGTGTTGCCTTGTATGGGAGAGAAACATGGATGATAAACAGTGTGGACAGAAAGAGGATAGAGGCTTTTGAAATGTGGTGCTACAGAAGAATGCTGAAGATTAGGTGGGTGGATCGCGTAACTAATGAGGAGGTACTAAACAGAATTGGGGAGAAAAGAAATTTCTGGCATACCTTGACTAAAAGAAGGGATAGATTGATAGGACACATTCTTAGACATCAAGGAATTGTGAATTTAGCGTTGGAGGGAAGTGTGTGGGGAAAAAATCGCAGGGGAAGACCAAGAGATGGATACAGTAAGCAGATTCAGACAGATGTAGGTTGCCGTTCTTATGTGGAGATGAAGAGGCTTGCTCAGGATAGGGTATTGTGGAGAGCTGCATCAAACCAGTCTCCGGACTGAAGACCACAACAACAACAATGTGCCCACCAGTTGTTGTAATCATAAACATCCACACTTTCAAAGATTGTTACTATAAAATTTCCTTTAGCGCTAGAGGTTACTATGTGTTCACACACGTCCTTCAACATGTATAGTCTGTCCGCACTCCTCTGTCGTCTTTTCACTACTGCGAAGTCCCTATCATTTGACATTGTGGGATCTTCTGGGTTTTCGCTATGAACTTCTCACTTTAAAGCTATGTAGCTTCATATGTATTCGTCATATTCTAATGAAATTTTCATATATTGGAGCCAGTATATTGGTAGTGTAAATCAAGCCGTGCATTGCGGCATTTATACCCGCCCAGGCCGCCTGTTCCCGACAGCTGCGCTCCGTTGGCCGCTCTGTACAGCGGGTATTCGAGCCCAACTGTACCGATAAGCAGACGGAGAGAGCCGCCAACTGCCCGCATGCGATCTGCCCGCTAGTGATGTGCCCGAGGTTCGAGCGGATACCCGCCGGGCCCGAGCCCGCGACAGGGTTCGGTGCAACAGCGAAAGGGACAGCGCTGGGAACGCGGGAATTCAGACAGTCCAGAGCAAGACATTGAAATATTCATAGTTAGTTTCAGTATTTATTTCGTACGTGTTAGAAGTAAAACGTTTTCCACACAAAATGTGGACGACGCATGTAATGAAAATGTTACGGCTTATCCGTGACAAAGATTTATAAGATTTGTGTCACTTAAGTTGCTGGACGTTTCCAGAAACTGCTAGCATTAATTTGCAGTTTATGTGGATTCTAGAATTATTGCCCCATCATATAGATTGCAAATCCAATTATTGCCATTATTATAGACAGAACCAGAAAAAAGTCTTTCAAATTTCTTTAGGTCCCTGAAAGAGTTCTTTAATTACGTTTTTGACATTTTCGTAGTAAGAAACATGATGTCCATTAGGAAGTCGTGAAGGGAATCGAAGCACTCATTTTGACTGAAATTTAAAATTATTTCCGAAACTGATACATTTTTAATGAACAGTAAGTGTTTGTACCTGGAAGTAGTAGCCTAAATAGAAAATGTTTATTTAAATAGGTATTTAGGTTAAGCTAGTGAAAGTAGATGTAGATCGTCGCTACATAACCTAGCAGTTAAAAAGCGCCGTTAAAAATCAAATTAAAAAAAGCCTAAAATTTTAACAATGTCTTGCGCGGCCCCCACAGGCGCGAGGCCGTCGGCAGAGACGCCAGAGAGGAGCGGAGAGAGAGATGCAAGATTGTAAAGGAAACACGGCACGAACATCGCGTGACTTTGATAATTAAACATAGCGAATACACAGCTGCCAATTTACACGATTAAAGCCAAGAAATCAGTATAACAAAACAAATACGTAAGTATTGTTTGTATTGTTCCTTCCACATGAAATGCAATACACATACGCGTTCTTTATACAGGTTACATGTAAATGTGCACTTCTTCTACGTATGTATTTCGCTCCTCAAAAATGTTTCTATAAACTTTGTATTTATAAAGATTTTTGCCTTTCTAGTTCACATACATAGTTACATTTTTCGTGAAAAACACTGTCGCAATTTTTATTTTTTTTAGAACGCGACTTTACATTTTTCGGAAAGCCATCTCGTTAATTTCTATTACAATTTTATTTTTTTATTTTTATTTCTTTTATCTGTAAATGTGTGTTTCCTTAAAAAAACTAAGAAAAAATGAAAAGGCAAACAAAATTTATATAAAACGAGAAACGGACTTAATGATCTGCATACAATTTAATACTTAGAGGTGGATTTCGATTTTTAAAGTATATCTATATACACTCCTGGGCATGCCAGCCGCGGTGCCCGAAGGGACTGCGGCGCGCCAGTTACGCTCTGTACGGCCACTACGGTCGGGGCTTCGAATCCCCCCTCGGGCATGGATATTTGTGCCGTCCTAGTTCGTAAGTAGTTCATAAGTAGTTTGTAAGTTTAGGGACTGATGACCCCGTAGTTAAGTCCCATAAACTCTACAAACATTTGAACATTCTGAACTCCTGGGCATAAAAATTGCTACACCGTGCTAAAGACGCGAAATTTAACCGACGGGAAGAAGATGCTGTGATAATGCAAATGATTTGCTTTTCAGAGGATTCACACAAGATTTGCGCCGGTGGCGACACCTCCAACGCACTAACATGAAGAAAGTTTCCAACCGATTTCTCATGAAAAAACAGCAGTTGACCGGCGTTGCCTGGTGAAACGTTGTTATGATGCCTCGTGTAAGGAGGAGAAATGCGTACGAACAGTTAACGACGGTTGCAGCAGCATTGACTATCAGATCGAAGACCATGGCTGCGGCTACCCTTGACGCTGCATCACAGACAGAAGCTCCTGCGATGGTGTATGCAACGCCGAACGAAAGGCAAAACGTCATTTTTTTCGGATGAATCCAGGTTTTGTTTACAGCATCATGATGGTCGCATCCGTATTTGCCAACATCGCGAGTATCCGTGATCGCCATACTGGCGTATCACCTGTCGTGATGGTATAGGGTGCCATTGGTTACACGTTTCGGTGACATCTTGCTAGCATCGACGGCACTTTGAACTGTGGCCGTTACATTTCAGACGTGTTACGACCCGTGGCTCTACCCTTCAGTCGATGCCTGCGAAACCCCACATTTCAGCTGAATAATTTACGAGCGCATCTTGCGGGTCCTGCATTGGCCTTCTGGATACGGAAAATGTTCGACTGCTGCCCTGGCCAGCACATTCTCCAGATCTCTCAACGATTGAAAACGTCTGGTCAATGGTGATCGAGCAACTGGCTCGTCGCAACACGCCAGTCACTACTCTTGATGAACTGTGGTATCGTGTTGAAGCTGCATGGGAATGTGTACCTATACACGCCATCCAAGCTCTGTTTGACTCAATGGACAGGTGTATCAAGGCCGTTATTACGGACAGAGGTGGGTGTTCTGGGTACTGATTCCTCAGGATCTATGCACCGAAATTGCGTGAAAGTGTAATCACATGTAAGTTCTAGTATAATATGTTTGTCCAATGAATACCCGTTTATCATCTGCATTTCTTCTTGGTGTAGCAATTTTAATGGCCAGTGGTGTATGTGTACCTTAAGTTTTTATTTTAATGACTTTTATATTTTCATGGTTGTAGTATTCGTAGAGAACGAAGGAACATGGCTAACAGCTGGATTCGAACACCCAGGTCTACATTAGCTTGATAATCAAAAACATTACCAATTTATCTTGTTCCTTTTTCCCCCTTATTTTCCTTTGTGGCTCTTCGGTCCCTTACAGTAGTTGATTTCTTTTTGCTCTTTCTTCTTGGGTCAGGATTTTTGTTAGAGAGATCATTCAGCCTTCTCGCCGAACGCGTTGAGCCACCGGGTCGGAATCATATCAGCTACGTCTACGATTAATAGAACTAGCAACATACAGGTATTTACAATATCTTGCAAAATTTCAACGTCTATTTTCTGGAGTTTGTTTTATAGTTACAGCGAATAGTTTGGTCTGACTTCTGTTACCGGTCTGGACTTCACGTACCATCATTGTAAAATGTTACAAAAATCCGATACATACGCTGCGGTCTCTTATTTACCATCCTGGAAGAATCATACCTTCGCAGACCAGAAATATGGTCAACATATCGTAAGAATCGATTTAAATGGTCAAATCTAACTACCTTGACATTTAAAGACAAGTTCTGGCAATTACGGGTAAGATGTAGAACGTTTAGCCATTCTGTAAAAATCTTACCAGAAAGAATCGTCAACATATCTTAGTAATTGATTCCAATGGTCAGTGGCTAACCAAATAGACATTTAAAGACAATTTCTGCCCTCTATTGGTGATATGTAGAAAGTTTAGCCATTCTGTAATAATCGTACCATCTCAGACCTTTGAACCCTTGAATAAATTTTGTTGGGATCAAAATAATATTACATTTATAGCTAAAAGCTCTACCCCCAACCTTAAATATAGGCATAACAATAGATCTCTCCCTCTCCTGAACATCCCACCTCTGCACAATCCATGATAAAGCCCGCTCCTATCTCCGCCTCCTGAAACTGCTTGTTGCCCCAAACTGGGGCCTACACCCTTCCACAGTCCTTCACACCTACTAATCCTTCATCCGCCCCATCCTTTGTGTTGGCCATCCCGCCTGGATCTCTGCCCCCGCCCCCGCCCCCACCCCCACCCCCTTTCATTATACAGCTCCCTTGAGATCCTAGAACGCTATGCACTCTTCCTTACCTTCCGTATCTCCCTTTATCCCCCATCGCCCACTCGAATCCTCTATGACCTCATGCACTTTCCCATCCTTGTCCTCTTTATTAAACATCTCCGCCTCCGCTACCTTTCCTATAAATTAGACCCACCCAATCCTCTAGTACATCCCCTCCTCACGGATCCTCGATGGCTGTCGAGCCTCACCCACTGTTTTCCCCCCGCCCTCCCCTTGTCCACCCTCTGTATCCTCTCCGGTGGCAAATAAAACATCCTCCCCTCCTGTATGATGCTTTCCGTCCTGACATTTATCTTTCCTACCAGCTGTGATGGTTCACATCCATCCCTCCACCTTTCTCTCCCAAAGGGCCCCATCGCACCTGTCTGTCCTACCCACTCCTCGCTCCCCCAGTCCCTCTGGCATTACTCCATTCTTCCTAAGTGAAATCTTGCTGTATGTTGTACCTCTGACCACTCATTTCGATGTACCTTTGACCAATAAAAGGTACAACATAGGTTTATATTCAGTCAATAACAATATTTTCTTTTCAAGAAGTAAGGCAGTAGTAACCAGGAAAAAAATAGTGAAAGAAGACATGGAAGAAGCAGTGAATGCTGTAAAGTCAGGAGATATGACCGTAGGCGAGACAGCAAAACACTTCAGCATAAAAAAATTTACACTGATTTTTCATGTGAAATAGTTCAGTGCAGCTGGAAAAGAGAAGTTTTTATATTCACCAAACTTCACTGTGAAGAAAGTTTTCAATTAGGAGGATGAACTGTTGCTGGTTAAACATAAAAAAGTAGCTGCGAAGATGCACCATGGTTTGAGCCTGATGATTGTAAGGCAACTGACATACCAATACGCTGTGGCCAATAATAAAAATTTTCTTCTATCCTGGAAAACTGAATAGACAGCTGGACTCAATGTTTAAAAGATCTTCGTAAGAGGTTCTCAGGTGAACTGTCTTTAATAAAACAATAAGGAACTAGCCTTGCTCGAGCCACCGTCTTTAATCGTCAGACTGTGAATCTTGTTTTCCAGAACTATAAAGAAATATTATCACGATATCCTTTCCAGCCATCTGACATTTGGAACCTCGACGAGACTGGAATCTCAACAGTCCATGTCGCCAACAAAATCCTAACCCCAAATGGGTTTAATCAAATTGTGGCTGTCACATCAGAGGAAAGAGGCGCAAATGTGACAATGACTACTGGACTGAATGCTGTAGGAACCAATACCACGGATGCAAATTTTTCCAAGAGTCCACTTTAAGGAATTTGTTGCATGGTGCACCACCCGGGTCCATTGGAGGAGCATCTCGTTCAGGATGGTCCAATGACGAGCTTTTTTTGGAGTTTTTGAAGCACTTCATTCAACATGTTAAGCTTGATGCAGGAAAGGTGTTAAACATTTTGCAGCTCAAGTGTTAAAAACAATTCGGAAAAATAAATTTGAAGTGAAATTTATGAGACGGTAAAGAAAGTGTATCAACATTTTGCCACTTGTGGATGACATCAGTGCTGTGTTCAAAGAAAAAATTGTTGGGAAGTTCACACGAGTGCAGCCACAAAATCGAGGTCAAATTAAGTTTTCATAATTTTTCATTAAAATTATAGGACAACAATATGATGAAGTTACATTTTTGTAATATTTCTGTCTTGTTTAAAAAAAGTGTAAGGTCACTTGTCATACTAATGTCTATTTTCTTCGGATGCTCAAAGGTACAACAGCAGATGGTCAAATGTACAACCAGATCATTGTACCTTTGACCAATTGCAGAATCCTACTAAAAATAATATTTCTATGAAACTGTTTAAGACAAATAAAATTAAATAGCATTATAATATGAGATAAGGTTTGTACTGTCAAGTAACATAATAAAAATAATGTTTAAAATGTTTATGGGTCATTTACAATTAAAAACTCCAAAAGTGGTCAAAGGTACACAACCTTCCCCTACCATCGATTCTGTGCTGGTGCTAGACCTACGTGTATTTTACTGTTTTTTTTTTTTGTTTTGTTTTCGTTTTCTTCTTTTTTTTAATGTACTGTGAACAGCCTACCTGTCACCTGCGTCTAGTGTGTTTTAATTCATCTGTGTTTTAAATCACCTGTGTCTTCCGCCACTGTCTCCCCCCTTTGCCCTCACCACTCATGTGTAATCTTCGGTGTTTTACTCTGTGGTGCGAAACTTTGGTGTCGTCACAATGTGATATTTTATTTTAATGAACTGTGAACAGCCAACCTGCAGCCGACACCTTGTGTTTTCTTTTATGTTTTATGTGCTATATAATCTCCGAGTATATTTTATCTATTTTATTTATTTTTTATCTTCATTTTGTCACCCTGTCCATGTTAAAAAGCCTGCATTCTTCGATCCATTTTAAAAGTCATGTACTTTTCTCCAACACTCTCTTCATGTCAGTTTTAATTATTTTCACATCTTAAAATGTTAACTTTCATGTATGCTCCCATGTATTTTTATATCTCTCTCGGGTGAAGAGCGCCTGCGTGCGCTGACAGCTCATCCCTTTTAGGGGATTTGAAATTACAATTAAAAGAAAAAAAAACTGAAAGCTCTGAGACGTACACCTGATTCTCGAAACGAATGGCACCGAGAATTAAGCTGCGCTTCATCGACTCGCTTCGATTCATGCAGGCGTGACCAGAAACTTGCAGAATCTCCGCCTCAGAGGGATATGCATATTTCGAAATTTAAGTCCTGGTGAGTCAAAGTCTTAACTCCTAAATCTGAAGGGTGTATTCCCGTACTAGTATCTGGATAGTATGAGGAAACTTCAAGAAATTCGACTATTCAACGTATCCACACTTTCCAGCAATTTTACAGGGGAGTCAATATCGACAGCGGATTACGAACATACTGTAACTGTGTGGGAAAGAATTCAATATTTCCAATTTGGGAGAGTACGCACGTTTGTACAAGAACACAGACCTGCATCTACTTCCGGATGTATTCGAGAAATTTCGAAGTGTATGCATGGCGACATACACTTTAAACCTGGTTTGTCTTGGGACGTGATGCTAAAAAAAAAAAAAAAAAAAAAAAAAAAAAAAAAAAAAAAAAAAAAAAAAGGTTATATCTAGTTCCTAACAGACATGGATGTGCTCTTATTTTTCGAGCATGGGATCCGCGGTGGACTATGTCAATGTGTTCACAGACATGCGAATAACCTGTGGTTGGGTGAAATGTTCAACACATGTGAGGCGTCAAGGTACATAATATACTTAAAAGTCAACAACTTATACTGGCAAGCCATAGAGCACATTGATTTCAACACTGCACAGAGGGTTTCCACGTCGAGTGATTTTTAAGGAAGATTTTTATAAACTTTTTAACAATGCGATTTTTGGCAAAACAATGGAGAAATTGATAAAACACAATTATATTAAAATTAAATCCGCGTGAGATGGGCGTGATGTCGTTATAAAATGAATAGCCATACTAAATTTTAAATGGCTGTTCATCTTCATCAAGAACATAGTTGCTGTGGAAATGGTGAAGACTTTAGTAGATATCCCGAAACATATGCGGGGATGTCCAAACTCGACATGTACAGATTTCATTATGAGTTTGCAAAAACTCATTTTGCGAATCCCCAACAAGTTGCTGTATAGGGATTTAGACAGCTTATTTATTGGATAAATGCTGTGTGCTGTGATTCGACACGTCTTGATACGAGCCCAATAATCCTCACGGTATCAGAATAAGAAAATTAATGGACTGATGAAACACGAGACAAATAGGTTGACGATTATGGCGTTGGTAGGTTTACGCTCACAGATGGACGCACAACGCACGTTGGGGAGGAGGGGGCTGCAGCCCAGAGGCCGTCGAAGGGTGTGCAGTGTGTGGCATCCAAGGCACTCGGGATTGAAGACTAGTTGCAGTGTCCGTATTGTGGTGTACGTGGTGCTTCACTCCAGCCACAGCATGTGGTACTGCAGACTAGCCCTTTAACTGCTGTAGACGTCTATAGACGCGTCTCCGTCGCCTTACCCTGGTGCTGTGGACGTCTATAGACAGGGGTCTGCGCCCTTCCCCTGGTGCTGTGGACATAGCCAGGCACGCGGCTGGAACTTTCCGTCTGTGCTGTTGCCGCTTTCTGTGTGCTGTGGACGTCTCCAGACGCTGAGCTGTATTTCCGCCCCGTTTCAGTAGCTGTTCAGAGTTTCCACCGCATATTTCGAACGTGTGTCTCCGCTTACTACTGGGGTCCTTCGTTGTTAATTTCTGTTTTCCATTTTGTGTTTTTGTGAGTGTTAGTTTCGCATTCTTCACATCACCGTAGTTTCACAGATAAAGAAATTTGGAGATACTCACTAGGAGCGACATTTAATGAACAGATGTGGGATGTCAGAACTCTCGCTATATATTGTGTGTAACTACCTCTACACTTTTCAGTATCATGTGTCATAGCTGGTATTTCGGCTGAGATAGAGTTTCTTTAAAGGCAAAAACATGTTCAAAGTGAATTCCATTTATATATGTTAGCAATGTAGTGAGAAGAGAGTATTATCAGGAAGGAGCACACCATTTTTTCTCTTCTTTGGATCTTCCACACCATCACCTGACCAGTCACTTGCAACAACTTTCTGCTTCTTCACCCTCCCCATCATGTTACTGACTAATTCAAGTACAAGCATGATAATGGTTTATATATAAATAATTATAGCAAGAGGTTGGATGGGTGAAATGAAATAAAATGCACAGATAGAGATTATATACATTTTTTTATTTTATTTTATCACTCATTCCAACACTAAAATACAGAATCAACATCAAAGAAAGGTTCTGAATCAAGTTCTTTCACACATGGACAATTGGCTGCACAGTATCTTTCAAATAATTGTCTCTTGTAAGCTATAAATTCAGTTGTTATATTGTTCCAATATAATGGTAAATATTTCTCCTCAATTAGAAAGTCTGGTTTACTGCATGAACACATAAGGTTATACAGTTATTCACATTACCTATATGACCACTACGAGTATGTAGATGGTTCAAGATATCGTTATACAGTGGTTTAGCATCTTGTGAACTTTTAAACAATCTACCCAATAGAGCATCTAGAGGATGATTGAGGTTCAAAACCAAGAAATGACGCAGGTATATACTAGAGTTCCCTGTTGCAATCATCAAATATCACCACACATCTCCAAAATGGATAATGTCACTCCACAAAATGTAGTGTCATGAGGTACTTTCATAGGGCGATACTAAGCCTAAATCATTCCAGACATGCGTGAGAAACTGCACTTCATTTCCTTGTTTCGTATTCTCAGTTCGATAGTTCCCAGCCAGTTAAACTCATTGTTGGCATCTAAACCTTACGAACTAGGACGGCACAAATATCCATGCCCGAGGGGGGATTCGAACCCCCGACCGCAGTGGCCGTGTAGACCGTGATTGGAGCGCCTCTGTCTCCTCGGCCACCGCGGCCGGCCAGCAGAAATTTATCCTGTGGTTCTTCACCATATGGGGTGTATGATGGAGACCAGTACAGACCTTCCGTGGAGACCCGTGGAAGCTGGGAGCTACAGCATTTCAGTGATGATGCATCACTTTTTGAGCGTTTGGCATTTTTCCCATTTTTTGATATCAGCAGATCTGTTTCCTGCTCCAACATGCTAGATACCATAGGTGTCTCCACCACAATAGGTTCTGGCATAGGCGCCTCTGCCACTAAGTGTTCTGTCAGAATGGATAGCGAAAGGGTCTCTGCGAAGGTTTCAACACAATGGATTCTGTCGGTGCTGTAAAGGAAAAAATAAAAAAAAAAAATAAATAAAAAAAAAAAAAAGGTGAAATAGCCAATGCAGAAAAAGTTTGGTGGTGTAAGTTGAGGATGGTGATGTGTATTGTATAACACAATACTTACGTTTTTGATTCTTCATCTTTCTAGGATGGGATGACCCAGGCTGCTGCTTCCGCTTCATGCTTCTTCCCAATTTGACTAACTGCTAATGGAGAACTTGGCGACACAAGATGCTTGTTTTTATGGTGGTTTCTCGTTGGTCAAATATAGAATGGTAGGGAAAGCTAGATACTCATGGGCCAAAAATGGAAGTAGTGCGCAGGTGAGGAGTTGGGCAGAGTCCCTGTGCCAGGTTCTCCAGTTATTAATATTAATATTTTGTCCTAGGGATCGTCCCTGTGCCAGGATTCCAGTAAGAGAGGGTGGGGAGAGTGGATGGCGTGGAGGGGGGGGGGGGAGGGGGTGTTATGTGCCAGTGGAGCCTCGAGTCCCTGTGCTAGGTCCTCCAGTTATCAATATTCATATTTTGTCCTGGGAACCGTCCCTGTGCCAGGAGTCCAAGGGGAGGAGGTAGAGGGGGGAGGGGTGGAGTTGGAGTGCGGGGGCCATGTTCCAGAAACCCCACACCCCTACTACTGTACTTCACAAGCGTCTTCTGATCATAGGGCCCCTACTGTTCCTAATCTTTATAAACAATTTGAGAGACAATCTGAGCACGTCTCTTAGACTGTTCGCGGAGTATGCTGTCGTTTATCTGTTAGTAAATATCAAAAATAACATAAGAATGATTTAGATATCTGCATGGTGCGAAAATTCGCAATTTTACAGAAACAATGAAACGTGTGAAGTCATTCATATGAGCACTAAAAGAAACCCGTTAAACTTTAGCTAAATTCCTAGGAATAAAAATAACTAACAAATTGGAAAGAACACGCGGAAGATACTGTAGCGAAGGCGAAACAAAGACTACTTTTCATTGACAGAACATTTAGAAGATGCAACAGTTCTACTAAAGAACCTTACTCAAGCTTGTGCGTTCTAGTTTGGAGTACTGCTACCCATTGTAGGATTCCCATAATGCGGGACTGACAGAGGACATAGAGAAAGTTCAGAGAACAGCAGCTCGATTTGTATTATCGCGATGTAGGGGAGAGGTTGCAACAGAACTGATGCACTAGTTGAGATGGTAAGCGTTAAATGAAAGCGCTATTCGTTGTGGCAAGATTTATTTGCGAAATTTCTATCGCCAAGTTTCTCTCCCGAATATTTTGTTACCATCTACCTACATAAGGAGACATGATCATATTAATAAAGTAAGAGAAATCAGATCTGAAAAGAAAAGATTCAGTTGTTCCTTTTCCCATCGGGCTATTACAGAATGGAACAGAAGAGAAATATCATAAAAGCGGTTCGATGAATCCTGCGCCATACACTTAAATGTGATAAGGTGAGTATCTATGTAGATGTACAGTATAGTGTTAAGTAGGATCGACCCAAAAACTCTGGAGTTAACCTGGACTGATAAATTGAGTTGACTCATCCCTACTGCTGAAACACATTGTCACGTACGATCAGTAATTTCCGAACGGATGCATCATATTCCCTCATACCAATATTGCACCCTCTTTCAAACTCTGTGATTTGTGGCGCGCATTGTACGTACTGTGACGCATCCTGCGGTCGTCAGGGCACAATGATGTAGCACCTTCGGTTCATTACGACAATGAGAGCAGCAGGCACGTTTTACTGACAGGTATTGTTACGCCGCAATGCTTCACATACCAGTCATATGAACTTCTCTGCTCTGGGCCTTGGTGTTGTGCATCTTTTCTTTTTTTTCTGAAAATGTGTTAAGTTTCGTGAATCTTCCTCTCGTTTCTTGTTATCATTTTCTTAACCACTAATTTGGGTTGTTATAATTTAACCAGACACGAAAAAACTTTTTTAAATTAATATTATTATTTAGACAGACCCATTAAAATAAAAACTAATAAACCCAATAAAACCCAACTATACACACATATGAAGATTTAATGACACAAATTGAAACTTCAATGAAACATATTTATTGTAGGCAACTATTAGGCTCAACAATTTGTTTCATTAACATTTTAAAATAATTAATGTAAATTTAATAATGTTATGACAATACAGTTGACACGGTAAAAAAGTAATCTTTCACTCTGAGGAACATACAGTTTAGTCTGTTTATAAAGAAAGCAGAAATTTTATCGTTGTTTATTTCTCTGATTTATTTGTTTCTCCTAAATTGATTAGAAGTTTTGGCCACACAAGTCCATACGTGGAGAATATACTTTCAATGGGTGCAGTGCTGTCAGGACAAAAAATGGCCTTTTACAAAACTTATAAAACCTGTTGGTAAACTTCCTTCTTTTGTTGTTTTTAATTTCCTTGTATTCCACTACTTGATTGGAAAATAGTCCTTATCACAAATTCTAACTGATAGAAAAGTTGCAATCTACTCTAGCTATACCTTCATGAGTAATTTTTCTGTACTCTATTTTTGTTTTGCAGTCAATCTGCTGCCTCTGAATCTGGAATCTAACAAGCTGGATAGATAATGGCCGGCCACGGTGGCCGAGCGCTTTGCGGTGCGTCAGTCACGGTTTGTACGGCCACTACGGTCGGGGATTCAAATCGCCGCTCGGAATGGATATTTGTGCTGTCCTTAGTATTAGCTAGTTCATAAGTAGTTTGTAAGTTTAGGGACTGATGACCCCATAGTTAAGTCCCATAAGCTCTACAAACATTTGAACATTTGATAGATAATGAAATGGTTATAGTGCTTGTTCCTTTCGTGTTTGTATCACATTCTTGTATGGTTCCATATATGGACTTTCTGAAAGGTCAGTTCACAGTTCGACAGCTTGAGCAATATTTGTGCAGTCTGCCTGAAGTTGGTCCAGTACTCTAAAAACTTGCGACTGTTGTTGGAAAAGATGAGTGGCATCTCAATAAATTACCACATTATCCAACATTCTGCTAATGTTAGAGTAGACTTCCTCAGAGTGCTCTGTTAAAATGTCTACATATTTAGAATAATTACCAATAAAGGTTCAATGGCTTTGGACTCAGAACCTCTTGGTTTAACGATTTGTTTTGACCTGGTCGCTGTTGTTGTTTCTCGTCCCGGTCTGGTTGTCAATAAAGGGACTGGTGCAGGAACTGATGTCAACTCTAACAACTCAAAAATTCACAAATGTTCCGAGGGGACTGAGACGCTCCAGTCACGGTCTGCACGGCCACTACGGTCGGGGGATATTTGTGCCGTCCTAGTTCGTAAGTAGTTCATAAGTAGTTTGTAAGCTTAGGGACTGATGACCCCTAGTAAGTCCCATAAGTTCTATAAACATTTGAACATTTCACAAATGTTTGTAAATCTATCGGACCAAACTGCGTAGTCATCAGTCCGTAGCTTACAAACTACTTAAACCTAGGTAAACTAACCTACGGACAAACACACACACCCTTGCCCCAGGGAGGACTCGAACCTCCACGGCAAGCAACCGCGCGCTCCGCAGCGAGGTGCTTTAGACCGCTCGGCTACTCCACCGCTGCCTCTAACAACTATTCAGATTAATAATACAAGTTTTATTGAATGAAAATTGTAATACTCAACTTTAAAACATATGTCTGTTTCTTCTCTCTTTTTGCTTCTTGTGGTGTCTTCCGTATGATGCTAGCAGTGCTGAGATCTAGTGACTGCTAAGTTCTGATTAGTAACTGCCCTATTCTGATCTACTAGCTGCCTAGTAACTGACGGAGTTCTGAATAGTAACTGCCGGGCTGTCCAGACGATTACGATTGGCTTTTCGTCGATCGTTGCCTTCACCACGATCGTTCTCTTACGTCTGGTGTGTGGCGCTGACTTTACGCCACAGCATGTTTCATGATACTGATTGCATTATGACTCAATGACAAATGAGTTGCTTTAACATAGTAAGATTGTTTTGAAAGTTTGTTACTCTTAGTAATAGACATAAACAATGAGTATAAAGTTAGCAGATTCTCACATTCAAAAAAAGAAAAGGCAACCATGTCTTTGAGAATTGAAATGAATGTACCAATTGAACGTAAAATGACACTAAGTCACACTTTAAGAATCAGCCTCATTGTCCAATTTGCATGTACCAATTGAACGTAAAATGACACTAAATCACACTTTAAGAATCAGCCTCACTGTCCAATTTGCATATTCGCGTATCCTCAATGAAGTGACCAGTGCTTCAAACTCAAGAATTTGACAGTATGAAAAAAAAATTAAAAGTTATAATAAATTAAAACCCGATTCAAACCACAGGGCCGGATGTTAAAAGAAAATTGAATAAAAAACGGGCTTTTCTCAATCGTCCCACATACAATGCTTCCAGTTGAATTTGATTCCCAATCTGGAGTGTGTAATATTAGAGCCGGTTTGTCAATGTTTCGTTAAGATTTTAACTTATCGTTAGTGCGTTTGTCAATGTTTCGTTATGAGTTAACCAGACGTTAAAGGACCTCAAACTGGCCGTTAAGTTAACGAGTAAAATTCTGCTCGTTACACGGCTAACGAACAGTTGAGTGAGAATCTGTATCAAAATGGCAGGATTCCAAAGCGCTAAAATACCGCAATATATTCACGTGAAAAATGTCGATTTATCGAACAAAATAACAGATGCACTACATGTATGAAAAACTAGTGTGGAAAGCAGCTTTGTTGGTAAATTGTAGCGTCATATTTCTCGCCCCATCCACGTTAGTGGCGGTTGGATGGGTTTGATACATTGCAGATACGCAACATAACCTTTAAAATATTGTTGCGATATCAAAATACAAACTTACGGGTAACGACTAGTTAAGTGAGAATCGGTATGGTGATAATGGCTGGAAGAAGATTTGGTTGACAATTGCTACGATGTCAATATTTTGGATGAGCTAGAGGTCATTGCCCTTATAAGGCGTCCTAGACGTATTTATGTTTGTCCAAATCATTTTGAATGCTGGGATGATGCAGAATTTGTTACGCAATTTCGTCTTCGAAAAGCCACTTTGTAAATGCTGCATGAAAAACTCCACTACCATCTGAAGTAACCAACAGATAGTTATGTATTTTGTAAGTTATCTGTTGTAATAAAAGACAGAATACATTATTTATGTGTGGAAAATTACTAATTCAGTATTTACTTATGCTTGTTGCGCCTAGTGTAAGGTCTAAAATGTGATTTCTTCCTCCGATCTACAGGAACAGTGCCCTTTCGCCTATATGCAATTTATTGCTTGCACTAACGTACTATGCACTTGGCAGTATATTATCGTACTAGGCCCTAAACACTTTTGCTGTCCAACATATTCCATGGACAGCACTGAATTCATTTGCCGCAATGTCGCTTCCTTTTCCTTCCATGTCGTAGCGTCGGTTTTTTTTTCTTTTTTTTTTTTTTTTTACATTCCAATGTGTCCTTATATTTCTCTATTAACGAGCTTCTTTCACGTTTGTTTGCCATAACACCAAATAACAACTTCTGCTTACCTCTTCCCTGATAGTCAAATATGAGGAACAGCTGTTTATACAGACTGCACTTTCATTTGTTTATATTGCCACCATAGACGCAATATATTGTACCTTCTCGTTTTCTCCAGGTGAAAAAAACGAGAGGTGTATCTGGCAATGACAAACGCAGTGCACTTAACGAGCACATTTAACTGGACGTTAGAGGTATCTTCTCGTTTACTAATGCCGGCCGCGGTGGCCGAGCAAACTGAGGCGCTCCAGTCACGGTCGGGGGTTCGAATCCACCCTTGGGCATGGATATTTGTGCCGTCCTTAGTATTAGTTATTTCATAAGTAGTTTGTAAATTT